>JAWZYV010015836.1:0-1467500 GCA_038373885.1 Cheiracanthium punctorium | reverse complement strand
ACCGCTAGATTTCAGTAACTAACTTACTGAAATGTATAAGTGACGAAATAAAAATTAACTAGATGTAACTCACATGTGAATAATAAATAACTTAGAAGAAACAATCATTCTGTAAACTGAATATTAACTAAATGATTGATTAGTGTTATAAAACATATAAGTACATAGCTTCTTTCTTTCTTTCTTTTTTCATTTTCTTTTAACCCTCCTCAAGATACCAGCAATGTCTCACCAAGTATTCGCCACTATTAAAGCCCGAAGTACAGACCGTTTTATTATCCATTCAAATGATGGGTAATGGTGGCCAACGTTACCCCCTATAAACGGTCGGACAAGTTGTCGCCGAAGCTAGGAATGAAATACTTACCCAAGGCGTAATAGAACGGTTTAGCCAATACACCAACTGGGCGGCCAATTTTGAATACTACCTTGTATTTTTCATATGCATGATATCCCTATGAAAATCACTAAATTCTCTTGAAATGTCCTTGTTTGAAGAAGATAACCTCTCGCAAATCTCTATTTTCTCCTTTTTTTTCCTTTACATGTTTATTTATTTATTTCTTCTCCTATACTTACATCTGGCTTTTTCTGAATAATTTCTTTTCGGACTCATGCATTTAAGACCTCTGCTTGTCCTTTCTTAAACCAAGATGTCTTATGTTTCCTGCCCTGAATAATAAGGTTGTTGTCTTGTAGGCAGAAAATTCTATTTTCTATAATGGTGGAGTTACTGCAAAGAGTTTTGTTGGTGGAGGAAAACCTGATTTGCTGATAGAAGCAACGACTGGCGTAGGCCTATTTTTACTGTCAATTGTGGAAACAAAAACTGCGGCTGTGTCGCTGTTGTAACGATCTCTGACCATAAACCGATGGTCTGGGATTATATGGGCACAACCCAGTAGCTGAAATCCATATGTGAAATTTGTAGTTCTGTTGTTATTCCCCAAGCTGTATTTATAAGCAATCGTATCTTAAAGCTTGATATTTACCATCCAGCGTATTGCGAATGTAGGCGTTCAAATCTGGTCACACTATAATATACAATATACACAATAAAGAGCAATAATTGAAGCTCATTTAATTCTCTTCTGAAACAGGTTGAGTTTTTCCGACATTAATACCAAAGATTGTTGCGTTGCACATTTCACGGTAAGTTTAAGACAGATTCTGCTCACTTTTTGTTGTAACTGTTATGAAAACACTCAAAAACTTACTTTTTTATTTTATGGAATGATAACTGAGACTTACCCAGGCAGCAAAAGAGTTCGGTGAAATGTTGGCCGACTGTCTATTTCATCGGCTCGTACTCGGGAATTTTTGTTCGACGTCCATTTAACGTCCGCTGAAGCTATACCGCCGACGTGCAATTCATACTGAAGCTAGCTCCCTGAGCTCGGGAGAAAACTCAACTAACTTCCTCCATATAATCCTCGGTGTCAGGTATTTTTGATCCGTTGAACCGAGGTCGGAATCGAACTTCGAAAGGACTATTCAGAGATGGCGTTGTCTGTGGGGAGGGGCTACTCCCCCTCACGTCGATTTGAATTTCGCTCGCTCCTATCTCTTTTATCTTCCATCCAATAAGAAGTCCCCTTTTCATTCTGCCTGGCGGTATTTTTTTTTATTCGGGAGCGTTCAGTTAGCTTCGTTTGACATAGTGCAGTGTTGCAATGCAAAATGCTGGATGGCATATTCAAAAGTTTAACAGCTAACACAAGATAATATACCAACAAGAAACATACTCAAATTAAAAAAAGGTTAGTAAATTATTTCTGTGTCTGTTCACTTAAAACAAATGTACTTTCTAACTTGTTGAAATCTCTGCTGAAAAGAAAATGAAATTGCATGCATAATATAATTGGTTCTGAAATCGAAGTAAACAATTTATGATTTGCAGCGACTTTGCAACATTTTTTAAAAGAATAAAACATCGAATATTTAAAAAAAAAAATATTAAAATACTGAAAATATATTTTTCCCATTACATATTTTCCAAAACCTATTTCTTTTTATAGCATTGAGATTAAACGTGAGCTTTGCAAATGTACTAGTTTCATTTCTTCATTCTTTAACTAGCATTTTGAGCTTTTTAAAAGTCCTTATATAACTCTGTATGGTTAGTACAAATACTTCCCCATGTGCTTCTTTGCATTGCATTTAATATAAATATCATTATAAATTTAATTATGTAATCTCTGAATTTCCTTGAAATAAACTGGGACATTTTGAATTTATCCAAGGAGAATTTTCTCTTGTAAATACACAAAAATATCACAATATATATATTAATTTATATGACACTATAATTATGTAATTAAATATATGCATAACGATTTACTTATATGTACAGCACAAGTTTCAACGTTTAAACACAGAAATAATTTACTCTGATTTTTAAAATATTATTAGACTAGATTCATGACTAAATATTAGATATTGACTAGATTCATGACTTAATATTAGATATTTATTTCTTATTTAATAGGAAAATATTTTAAGAGAGCTAGATATGTCTTAAATTCTATAAAAAGGAAAGGGCGAATAAAAATTATATTAATTAAATAGTGAAATTCAGCATACTACATTAGGTGTTGATGGGTGTTAAAAGTTACTGTATTTCGAAAACATAACTATTAATTAACATCTTTATTTGGAGAAATTAATTATCCGAATTAAGAACTACTTTCTTCATAAATTTGAAGTGGAAAATTTATATGGTATAGATCATTAAAAACGTCCCTAAAGCAATAGATACAATCTCGACTGAATCAGGATAAGAGAGCAAATTGTCGGGGAATCCTCGGGAAATCGCGCGGACACGCACAGAATTCCTACGGAGTAGACAGTCCAGGGACCGTCACCCGACCTGACATCTCCAACCTTTAACGGATGTCCTGCGCCGAGGTCGAACGGGGCCATCGCTAAGCAACGGGCCTGCTTATGAGTTGCCATCCCTAAAAATGAGTTTATCATTGAGGCCTGTTTTCCCCAGTCACAGTATTCTATTTTATTATTGTAAGTATTATAAATTTTATATTATTTTATTATTTTAAAACAATTTTTTTTATACTTTTGTCGTACTAAAGAACTTTAGATGTAGGTAATCGTTTTGTGAATCTTGCGCCATTTTCTTTCATGAAAATTTATCTTAAAATTCGAACATTTTGCTCTGAATGTAAAGGTAAATAAACGCTTATAATGTATTTAGAAATTTTAAAAATATGTATGTAAATCATGTTTAGTGAATAATTACTCATGTGTTATTTATAAATAAATTATTTTAATCAGAAATCGTATTACTTGAGTAGTTTTTATTCTTGTAAATAAGCATGACGTTGTGATACTATTTAGACAATTTAATTTTGCCAGTTGAAAATGTTATTTATTAGTTATATATGCCTTGATTATGTGATTAAGACTTACATCTGGTACAGTGCAGAAATACAGTAAATTATAAATTATTGATTTTTGCCCGTTTATACAGAAACTTCAAATGTATATAGTTAATATTTTGTACAAGCGTTCATTATGCTTGCTCAATTCCTAAGTTCGTTTGAGTAAGCGACAAAAGAATAATATATACTACATGAAATGTCTTTATTAAAAAATAATTAATTCAGGGATCGCGCTTTATCAATTTTCTCCAATATACAGGATATCCCGAAAACACTGAAATGCGCTTTAATACATCATTTGTTAAAGATTAATCTTGAATTGTTTAAAATAACGTAGGAAATACGACTACGTTCATGAAATATTCATTATAAAAATGTCTTTCTCATTTGTGTATTTAGTTATTTTAAAGTATATTAAATATACATTTGTGAAACTAAAATAAGCAATCGTGAATCATGAGAGTAAGTGCTACTTTGTTTTTCCTTCAAATTATATGCATCTATTTTCTTTATGTAAATATGTATCATAGCAAACAAATTAATCATGAGTTCGTACTTGAATTAGTAACACAATTACTACTTAAAACTACATTAAATAACGTTTGAAAGCACTGGGAAGCTTAAGAAATGCCTGATGTATACGTGAAGACTCAAGCATCCGTAGGCCTCTTTGGATGGCTCATCGAAATACACGCGCAGGCCCGTTACTAATTTCGAAGGCCCCGGGTCGAACTGGTGAAATTGGGGTCGCGTGAACACAGTTGGTCGAGATGAGGCCGGGGATTTCTTGCTGCTTGGGTAAAATTTACATTTTTCGAAACGTCAAATTTAAAAGTTTCTTTTAAAACTTCTGTTCTGTATTAGTTGTATTTAACCTCCTTGGCGCGCTTGCCGTCTGACGCCAACGCGCCAACACTATTTGAACGGGTTGCAACCCTTCTCTGTATTTTGTCTTCAGATTCAGATTTGATCTCATATTGTACGGATGCTCCCAGCAGCTCCTTCATTTGAACCCTAGTTCAAAACTTTATGTAACAAAACTTCCCCTTGGCAGTAACTGTTATTACAATCTACAAAAATAAAATATCTTACTGATTAAATACAGTCCACTGTTTACCTGAAGGCTCCAGACATTTGGTCCTTGGACCAGCCGGAGCAACTAGTGTAATGTCAAATTTAACAAGCTTAAATCGCCAGAAAGGCGTTCTCGAAGGAAAAATAAATAAACTCTGCGACTTTACGAAGAACTTAAACCTAGCAGATCAAGATGCTGAGGAAGCGGCAATATTACTTAGAAGAGAGCTAAAAGGAGCAACGGATTTAAAAAGCAACATAGCGGATCTCGTTCGTTCCTACACCCTACTGCCAGAAAAAACAGATGTGACGGAGGCCTTAGCATCGTCAGCCGAACTAGAAGAGAAGCTCGAGGAAGCAGAGGTAGGCTTAATGATTTTACTCTCTAAGTTTGACTCTAATAAAAACAAAAGTGAAATCCCTACCTCTCATGTGAGTAACTTTAAAATTCCCGACTTACCGTTACCACTATTTTCGGGAAAATATGAAGATTTCCAAAACTTTAAAGCTCAGTTTACATCAATTATTGGAAATAATAAAGATTTAAGCCCAACTCAGCAACTTTGCTATCTCAAGGGCTGTCTAAGAGGAGAAGCTAAAAGATTAGAATCGGCCCAAGATACATATGAATCACTTTGGTCTTCTCTAGAAGAGAGATATGAAAATAAACGAGCAGTCATTGATTGCCACATTGTAAAATTATTAAATCTCTCAAGGGTCTCAGACTCACCGAATCAATTAATGCAAATGATTGATAACACGCGATGTAACCTACGTGCATTAAACTTATTAGAGTTTAAGTCAAATGACTTATCAGATATATTAATTATGCATATTTTGTTCCAAAAACTGGATCCAGAAGTACGAAAAAGTTTCGAAATGAAACTGAGTAAAAATGAAATTCCGAAGTTAGAAAACTTCTTAAGCTTTTTGGAAGAACGTAGCAGAATTTTGCAGGGATATTTGCCCGAGAAAAAGAAATCTATTTTCATTGCTAAACCTAACAATAAGCCAACTCCTCAGAGATCACTCTTAACGCATACAAAATCGAACTGCGTATTAAACTGTAACGAGAAGCATTCTCTTTATAGATGTCATAAATTTAGAGAAATGAATGTCTCTAATCGAGCTGATTTAGTAAAAAAATTCAATCTCTGTGTTTCATGCCTTAATAAACATTCCTCTCCTTGTTTATCAAAAAACTGCTGTTTTTTATGCAAATCGAAAAGCCACAATTCTCTCCTGCATAATCCACTTGAACATAATGAATCATCGCCTATCTGCGAGGCGCCAGACCCCCCCTCGACCTCTCAAGAGTCGACTTTGTTTGTGCGGCAGAGAAAAAATTCTTGTGTAATTCTAAACACAGCTGTGATTTACTTAAGGGATTGTGCTGGTGAATATAGGCCATTAATCGCAGCACTGGACAGTTGTTCCACAGTGAATTTACTAACCAGTTATAGCGCTGAGTTATTAGGATTGCGGAAACAAAAAACGCTCGTCTCGATCTCTGGTTTAAACGATACTGGCTTAACCGCAAAATCATTTGTTAGTACTGAGCTCACAAACAGAAACAAAACTAAGTCGTATCACTTGGATATGTTAATAGTACCTAAAATTGCAGAGCTTCCACCCACATTTATTCATACGTCCAATTTAAAATTACCTGAAAATATAACGCTAGCGGATAATGATTGGAATAGACCGAAGCGTATAAACGCATTAATCGGTGCTGGTATATTTTATCAATTATTAGGTTCTCATAAAATTAAAATTGATGATTCGCAGTTAATGTTAGTTGAAACTATTTTTGGTCACGTTGTATCGGGCGCTCTAAACACTTCAAATTCGGATATCGATACATCCGATTCATGTTTTTTAACCGTGGAATCAGAGCGTCTTGATAAGGCATTGACTGCTTTTTGGGAAGTAGAAGAGGTTGAAAATACCAAAAAGGTTGCTAGTGAAGAATTGAATTATTGTAATGAGCATTTTGAAAAAACACATTCTAGAAAGCCTGATGGCAGATATGTTGTTAAAATGCCATTCAAACCAGATTGCTCTGAAACATTGTTAGGCAGTTCCAAAGGCATTGCTTCGAAAAGGTTAAATAGTTTATGGCACAGGTTAGACCGGGATCTTACTATGAAGGAACTTTATATTGGATTTTTAGCCGAATACGAAGCCTTACACCACATGGTTGAGATGAAAGAAAATGAGGATTGCCATGAAGGTTACTATATTCCTCACCACGGCGTTTTGCGACCAACTAGCAAAACCACGAAATTGCGGGTGGTGTTTGACGCCAGTGCCAAGACTACACAGAAAAATTCTCTAAACGATTTGCTCTGCAAGGGAGGGGTAATTCAAGAAGATCTTTTTTCTATTTTAATACGATTTAGAAAACATATTTACGCTTTCACTACAGACATTAAACAAATGTTTAGAATGATCGAGTTACATCCTTCGCAAACTAAACTTCAAAAAATCCTGTGGAAGGACAGTCAACACTCACCAACAAAGGTTTTTCAATTGAATACTGT
Source organism: Cheiracanthium punctorium (assembly GCA_038373885.1). Taxonomy (NCBI): domain Eukaryota; kingdom Metazoa; phylum Arthropoda; class Arachnida; order Araneae; family Cheiracanthiidae; genus Cheiracanthium; species Cheiracanthium punctorium. Next base: position 1,460,485 of record JAWZYV010015836.1, on the reverse strand, counting down.
CACTTACGGCACTGCGTGCGCACCTTACTTAGCCACGCGTGTTTTGCAACAGCTCGCAATAGATGAAAGAAATGATTTTCCTTTAGCTTCGAACATTGTACTTCGAGATTTTTACATGGATGATTGCCTATCCGGCTCATCCGATTTAGAAAGTTTTGAACAAATTCGATCAGAACTGACTGAAATCCTTCTGAGAGGTGGCATGCAGTTGCACAAATGGTGCACAAACCAGGTTCAAAATACTGAACCCCAGACTTTTCCATTCGATCAAAATTCGGAAGAAATTACAGTCAAAACGTTAGGCATGCTATGGAATAGTTCCAGTGACACTTTCTCGTATAAGGTTGACATCACTACAAATTGCAGTGTTACAAAGCGAGATGTACTCTCTCAAGTTGCACGGATATATGACCCACTTGGCCTTCTTGGTCCAATTATTGCCAAGGCGAAAATATATATGCAACAGTTGTGGTCATTAAAATTAGAATGGAACGAAACTTTACCCGCAGATATTTCAAAACAATGGGAAACTTTTTGCAAGGCATTACCAGACTTGGAGTCCATTAAGGTCCCAAGGTGCTTCTTGACACCCGATGTTCAGTCTGTTGTGATTAATGGATTCGCAGATGCGTCATCGGCTGCTTACGGCGCAGTTATCTACATTCAGGCTGTGTCGAACACAAATGAGTGCATGAATAAACTCCTCTGCAGTAAATCACGAGTAGCACCGATGAAAACCATGACCATTCCACGCCTTGAGCTACAAGCTTGTCTTTTGCTGTCGAAGTTGGTCCAGAAAGTCTACGAGGCCTTAAAGCTTCAAATCGACGCTGTTAGACTGTTCTCTGACTCCACCATCGCCCTTGCGTGGATCAATTCACCTCCTCATCTTTTAAAACAGTTTGTGTCAAATAGAGTGGCACAAATTCAGCTTCTCACGAAAGACTACGAATGGTACCACGTTGCTTCATCTGAAAATCCGGCGGACGTTCTATCGCGTGGACTCGATGTCAAGGCACTAATTCAGCATGACCTTTGGTGGATTGGACCGCCATTCCTCAAGGAACAATCTGTGAACTTTTCTCAAAACAGTGACTTTCCCCTGAATGATGCAGCTGCTCTTGAACTTAAACCAGTTGCAAAGACTGCCTTAACTATAACAAACTTTGATTTCATCGACAGCCTAATTAACTTGACTAATAATTTCTGTAAACTAACTAATATTTTAGCATTTATTTTTAGATTTTACCACAATTGCGAAAACCCTTTGTCAAAAGGATCCGGACCATTAGCGATCAGTGAAATTCATTACGCGCAATCAATCCTTTTTAAACAGGTTCAGGGTAAGTATTTTTCGTCAGAAATTTCTGCACTAAAGAAAGGAGAACCTGCACCTACTTCAAGTAAGTTAAAGTTCCTTAATCCCTTTCTCGACAATGAGGACGTTATTCGTGTTGGAGGGCGAATTAATAATTCAAATTTAAACTATGATAAAAGACATCCTATAATTCTCCCAAACAATAGCAAATTGACCAAAATTATTTTCGAGTACTACCACAAGAATAATTTGCATGTCGGACCTCAGACTTTGTTAAATACTGTTCGACAAAAGTTCTGGCCCATCAACGGAAGAAGTATTGCGAGACTAGTAGTACATAAGTGTATAAAGTGCTTCAAAATAAAGCCAGTTGTTGCCAATCAGATTATGGGAGAACTTCCTGCTGAGAGAGTTACACCTTCCTCTCCCTTTCATAATGTTGGCCTAGATTTCTGTGGCCCATTCCAAATTAAGTACAAGGGTCAAAGGAAGGGAATTTTTCACAAAATCTATGTCGCTATATTCATATGTATGAATACTAAAGCTGTATATTTTGAAGTAGTCTCGGACTTAACAACGCAGGATCTGGTTGCCGCTCTAAAGAAATTTTTCGCACGTCGTGGAAAAAGCTCCACCATTTTTAGCGACAACGCTACCAATTTTGTTGGAGCGTATTCTGAGTTGAAGCACTTATTGAATACCTTAAAACAAACTAATAACGAAATTTCTAGTTATCTTATTACTGAAGGCATAAATTGGAAGTTTCTGCCTCCTAGAGCTCCAAATTTTGGAGGTCTTTGGGAGGCAGGAGTTAAATCCTTCAAGTATCATTTCAAGCGAACCATCGGTGTCTCAAAATTGACATTAGAGGAATTTTTAACTATCATGGTGCAAATCGAGGGTGTTTTAAATTCTCGACCATTTTCCCCCTTATCACCTGATTCCGATAATTTTGAGGTGCTTACTCCAGGTCATTTTTTGATAGGCAGAGCTATTAATTCTCCACCTGAACCAGATTACACAGGCACGCGGGATAATTGTTTAAATAGTTGGCAAAAGGCACAAAAAATGGTTCAAAATATTTGGAAGTTATGGAAAAACAGTTATTTGAGCCACCTCCAACAAAGAACCAAATGGTTCTTTGAAAAACAAAATGTAACTCCAGGCATGCTAGTGCTAATTAAGGAGACAGAGTTACCTCTTTGTAAGTGGTCCATTGGAAGAATCATTGATGTACATCCAGGTGCCGACGGAAAGGTGCGTGTTGTAAATGTTCGCACACCGAAAGGTGAATTCAAAAGACCCATTACCAAATTAAGTATCCTGCCTATTGAAGATACTTAAAATTTAAAACAAATTCACAACAAAATATCATGTGCTCAAATTGATGTTTTATGTTTTTATAAATGTTCTATATTATGTTTTGTCATTATATATATATGTATACAGTTTTTTTTTATCTCCTCTTGAAATATGGCTATTTCAACGGGCGGCGGAATGTTCTGTATTAGTTGTATTTAACCTCCTTGGCGCGCTTGCCGTCTGACGCCAACGCGCCAACACTATTTGAACGGGTTGCAACCCTTCTCTGTATTTTGTCTTCAGATTCAGATTTGATCTCATATTGTACGGATGCTCCCAGCAGCTCCTTCATTTGAACCCTAGTTCAAAACTTTATGTAACAAAACTGCCCCTTGGCAGTAACTGTTATTACAATCTACAAAAATAAAATATCTTACTGATTAAATACAGTCCACTGTTTACCTGAAGGCTCCCGACAACTTCTTTTAAAAGCAAAGCTGTAAGCTCCAAAATCGTTTAGCTGGCATGAAATGGAGCTGTTTCTGTGTTATCACTTTGGTGTTGTCGCTTTCAAGGGTAGTCGTGTACAGCAGACTGCTTTATGAAGACATTTAAGTGAACACCAGAGATGTCTTAGATTTGATCCAGGAAACAAGATTTTCCCCATCTGTAAGTAATGCAATATGGCACATTTCTCCCCTGAACCATCTGCTTCCCTGCTAGGGACGCGAAAAAGAGGACTTGCTTTGTAGTACTCTTCTTGTTTCGGGCTTTAAGTTAGTTCACCGTCTAATGGATCTGATGTAGCCTAATGGTTAATCATATATGGTAAGAGACAGCAACAATAACCAGGTGTCTAAAAACAGTATGCAACAAATCTACACTTGCCACACTCTTCTACGAGATAGCTAGCAAGTAATTTTTTTTTTCCACTTGTAGAAGCTGGAGCAAGAATAGAGTTGTCCTGCATGTTGAATAATGTTCTGATGAAGAAGGTACCCAGGTTTTCATCTGCTGCAAAGCTAGATGTTTATAGCGAGATGTTTATAGGCTGATGCTGAGAGGAGAAAGCGACATCTTACCCAAAAATTCTTCCAGTCGAGTCAAACCAAAGCCCCAGCTCAATGTGTTAACTATCGTAGCTGAAATATAGTGTCGAAGAATAGTGTGGCCGGTGGCTCTTTTTTAGAGGATTATAGAGTGTATTTTGACCTATATAAAATGTCATCAATTTGAATAAATGCATGGTAAAATATAATTTATGTACAGCTCTTTATTTTGCATCATAAGCCTGTCCTTCATTACTGATAAAGCAAAACTGACTCCGATCTAGTATTTTAAATCGTTATAGTATCCTATCATTTCAGTAACAAGATCCGATGTCCACTGAGTATTTCTTAATTGAAAAAAGAAATCTTTTCATGAACTTCATAAAGGAGCAGCGGAAAATTGTAAAGGCTCTGTTCACCAAGATAAATGCTCACGAAATCTAAAAAATAACCTTGATAAAATGCAATATGTTACAATCAATTCACGACCACTTGCGACATAATACTCGTACTAGTCCTTTGAGACAAGATGGTTGATTTTGTCATGGGTTTTCATATAACAGTAAAAAAAACCTTTCCCCGAATTATTTTATTAGGAATATATTGCATTTGCTTTTTTAATGTTGAAACACATTTAAATATATGCAGAAAGGGAAGCAGAACATGTATTTCTAAAATTGTTGTTAAATACATAAACTGGAGAATGTAATTTTTTGTTTAACTTTTTAAGAACAATGACTAAGTAAACACGCATAGAAAGTCCAATTGATGAATTTAAACAATTCTTTGGATTTCATTCTCCTTTTAGACTGCTTTTGTAGTTCATACATACAAATTCTTAATCACCACAGACTTTTGTCAAATATCTTAATGATGACTACTTGGTATACCACTTTTAAATACAGATGATCTTGTTTAAAAAATTCCTTTTGTCCAAATGTACTTTGAACACTGAACCATCGTATCCTTTTAATAAGGATTTTTATATGGTGCTTGTTTTTCACGTGTTACTACCATAAGCATAGTTAGTATTAAAGATGAATGATAGATGTCATGGAAAAAACATTATAAGATTTATGCGAAATACTTTTTGTGAAAGTTTATTATTTATAGACTTTTAAGAATTTTTGCTTTTCGAAACTAATCCTCCTGACCTCATGCATTTTAAATTATGACATTGGTTGTTTTAAATTTAGTAAAATTTATTAACATAGTTCAAAACATCATTTGCAATAATTCACAATTAAAAAGAAATAAATGTTAACTTTTTAATAGTGCAATTTATCTGTTAATAGAATGTATCTCTTAACAAGCAAATGCAATAACATGTCACTAATTAGCTTATCTTATATGGATGCAATTTGCATACAATGTTTGCATATATTTAAGATAAGAACAAACTTTTAAATAAATGAATAAAATATTAAATGGAAAGGAAAAGATAATTATCATGTCATAGCTTTATCTAAAATATTGAAAACCAAATAAAGAATACCAGATTCTTTTGAAAGTTTCGATAAGCATATTTTTTTTTAATATTTGAATCATTAAGAATATCGTCAAACAGAACATAAAAGGCATAGATATGAAAAACATTTTCAAAGATGCTGCAGCTTTTATTATTTATTTATGTTCATTGAAAAAATAAAGAAAAATAAAGCGGATTTATTTTTGAAAGTTCTTCCTATACAAGCAATTCTCTTTATGAAAATCTGAACTCAGCTCCGGAAATATTGAAAACTCTGAAAAATATATTTAAATGTAGTTGTTTTATATTAAAAATATACAAAAGCTTTATTCGTTAATTGCTTTTACTTTTTCATGAAATTAATTACTGCCCTGTTATCTTTGTACAAATATTGTTTTGATAAACATAATATAACATTTTTCTTTATACCTTGTAACCTTATCTAAAACTGAGCAAATGGCAACAAATGAAGTTTAAAAAATAGATACCTAATTCATGCGAATAACAGATTATTATATGTAGATATAAAACTATATAAAGCGATTGCTCTTGATATTTTTCTTTGAAAACTGAATTTACTTCTGATAAAAGTATAATTAATTACTACCATAATTTTACAATATAATTACGAATTCTTTGGTTTATCTCTTCTTTTCAAACAGTGCGATCGCTTTGCCACAGAACTTTTCTATGCAAAATGTTATTATCTCAATTTGTAAAAAGAAATATATGGTCACATAACTTCGACTTGGAACAGTTTGCCAGGTCATTGCTATTTAGATTGAATTATGTGTCGGGGAGACTTGTTTTAGAACGTCCCCAAATGACCTCTAAAGCGAATGAAATGACAATTCAGTAGAAATAAACACACTGTCCTTAGCAAAACATTTATTTACTAAAACAAATTAAAATTTTAGAACATAACAAATGATGTGTGTAGCAGCCACCGGTCCAGGAATTTAAATAAATCTGCCTCCGACGATAACTCCTAAATGGTGTATTCGATTGAGCTTAAATGCGGTATATTTGTTATGGAGACCGCCTTCGCTTGATCGGTATTGATTTTGGCATGCATGCACACACACACACACACACACACACACACACACACACACACACACACACACACACACACACACACACACACACACACGCGCGCGCGCGCACACGCGCGCACACGCACACGCACACGCACACGCACACGCACACACACACGCACACGCACACACGCACACACACGCACGCACGCACGCACGCACACACACGCACACACACATACGCACACATACGCACACATACACACACACGCACACACACACACACACACACACACACACACACATATATATATATATATATATATATATATATGGTAATAAAATTTCATACTAATTTTTGCATGTCAGAAATTTCTGCTTCCGCGCGTTTAGATTATATGATTTACATTTTCATTTTTATGCATATCAGTGTCTTTTGTCATATTTTCAATATATATAATTGCCTTTACGTACATGCATTCCCGTCCGTTTTATATCCTTGAGATATATTAATTATTTATTCTTCTGTCACTAGATTGATGGATAATTAGGATATCCATATAACGTGAGGTTTACTGTTTTATATTATAATATATATATATATATATATATATATATATAATAAAAACAATAATAATATAAAAAATACACATTCATAATATATGATATATATGTGTATATATATATATATATTTTTTCTTTCAGGAATAGAAAAGCCAATTTCTTTTTCAATATTTTAGCAGATGGGCAGAAATACTTGAAAGTGCGCTAGTGACTAAACGGTGTATCTGATAGAGCACAAATAAGGTATGCATTTTATAGATCCAAGTCGCATGACCTACATATATTTTTGTGCGTGCAAGGGCATATAGTGTTTGTACAAGGCTGCCAAAAGAATTCTTATACATCACGGCCTCGAATTTCTCGAACAATTTGCCGAAAGTGTGCTAGCGTCTATATAATACATTCGATTGATCTTAAATTAGGTGTGACATTTTCTAACATAATCTATAAATTTCGTTTTCTACTGCTTACAGTTTTCTACAGAGCTTCAAAACATATCCTTATACATCGTGGGTGATACACTCAAATTATTTAAGTGCACTAGCGTCTGAACACTACATTCAATTCAGTAGAATCACATTTACTTAAACGATTAGTAAAGATCAAGTGATAGAAAAATCGAGTAAAGGTTTGCTAAATTAATGTTTTTAAACTCTACAAATTTGAGATTTTCTAATTAATTATAAAGTCATAATATCTATGTTTAAGAAATAATGTTTTACAATATATTTCAATTTATCACAAAAGTTGCTTACCTAAAAATTAAGAGCAATATTAAACCGTTTTATTAAAAGTTATATTATATAGTTAAATTATGAATTTTCGTATTTTTAAGACGTTATGTATCGACCATTCTATGGATAGATTGCTTGTCTGAAAAATTATTCCATAAGTGTTTTTTTATTTATTTTATTGAGATTTATTATACCAAGCAGAACTAAAATGTCTCATTAAATAATGAATTAGGCTGGTTCTAGCTGGTAAATCTCATTAACAGCTACAGTGTGTAGGTAGTATTTTATTTCGGTAATCCATGATTTAAAAAGTTTGCAGTAATTTTGATACATGTTGGTTCACAGACTCTCTCATACATGCAGGCAGATAAAATCCTGTTTCAAAGCTGCCTACAGCAGAAAATTCATTACATTTTAGAAATGCTATTGTTCACACAATACAGACATGTATTTATTTATTTATTTTTTTCAAATAGAAGAAAAAATATCTTCGAAATATATTCAGCAGGTGTCGCGTGTATTTGAAAACCTGTCAATATCTTGAATATATTATTCCCAATGCATTTGCTTCTACAAAATGGCCAAGTAAATAAATTCTCAATAATACGCACTGTGGTAGTTATATTTAGAGCTAACTATGCTTTTTTTTTATCTGGTGACAATTCTTCATGTCCATATTTACTGATTGTTTCAAAATTTTTTTATTCTTTTATATCTAGGTTCAGTTGAATATAGCTGTGAATTATTAAAGTAGACTCTTAAGAAATATACTCCTTATTACACTCTTCAATTGAAAGTAATTGTAATAAACTGAATGATGTTTAATTTATTTGATTTATGTATGAAGCTGAAATTTGAATTTCAGGAAAAAAGAGAGGACATTAATCATGTTACCTGTAAACCAAGTACCGATTCAAAAATATTTTTTACAGCGGATCATAATTAGATCTGAAAATTTTCAGTGAAGGAAAATTTTATAAACTGAGGTTTTTCCATAAATAGACATAATTTAAAGAATTACATAAAGTATACAATGAATAAAATGTGCTTATAACACATTTAATATAAGGTAAATTATAAAAGAAATGTACTTTTTAAAAGTGCTATTAGAAATAAAACATCTTTTATTGAATTTAATTGTATTTTTATAAAAATTAGAAGATCCTCCTTCAGTAAATACCACTACTGGGAGCCGAAACTCAACGATATCCAAGTAATACATAATTAACATCCTTTTATTTATATTCACATATTTGGCAGCAGTGGAATTTGTACTATGAGCTTTAAGCACACTTCTACATCCAGCACATTTAGACCTGCAGAACTCGTGAGGTAATGCAATTTTCTCAAAGTAAAATTAGGATGCAAATTAGATGTGCGTCGGACTTTCATTTGATACGCTAATTAGATTTAAAATATCAGTTATAACTAATTTTTCACGAAATATTACTAGTTTTCTTGCTACCCGGAAAGTTCGTTAAATGCACACCCATTACCCTGCGAGAATGTCCGAATGATTGATGACGTAGGGACACTAATGGGAATTTCAAGACAGAGAGTTCATATTTTAACGATCTATTCCCTAATGCATTCAGTCAAATTTTCCTTTGAATGTTCGGTGATTTTGAGCCCTCGTATTTTATGGTCGTTAAAATAAAATATATGATCATGAACTCCTAATTTAATTTTGAAAACTATGAGATTTATTATAGATATACAGTAGTAGCCAAATTATTAGAAATTCGTAGGAAAATTTGTTTTTAAATTTATTATTCCAGTTATTTGCATTTTTAATCCTATTTTTTACAATAAACATGTTTTTGAATATCTTAAGGTCAACATACTGGTTTTGAATTTTTTTTTGAGTTCCGTTTCGACTTGATTTCAACTTGGATGCTATCCGGCATACTGTGTATGCATTTTGATTAGGCGTGGTATTTCTGGATGAATCACCTACACTTCAATCAGACGTTCAATGAGCGTTTGTCGGTTGTTGCAGATGGCTTTGCTGACTTTATGCTTGAGTTCTTTTTATATTCCTTCTATGAAATTCATACCATACCAGGGCTATTTCCAAGACATAAGCACGCCTAACCTTATTCTGTTGAAGAACAGCTTTATCAATTTAGCAGTATGGTAGGGTATCAGATTCGAGTAAAACACTAATAACCCTGATATTACAAAACAAACGATCCTTGAAACGATCAGCCACATTGCAACAGACCCTCTTCAAGTGTACACGGATGGTAGCAGGAGTGATCAAGGCCACTCTGGTAGTGGTGTTTTCACCAGAACTCTTACTAGTAATTATTGTTTTAAATACAGAAATTCGGAATACTGTTCTGCGTTTAGGTCAGAGCTCATTGCAATTGAAAAATGGCCTTATTTTCGTCGGAAGTATTATCAAGCCTAACTTTTCAAACATTTGGATACTTGGAGGGAGGTTGGTGGCAGAGCTGGAATGTTCATTTTAAATCTTTTCGATAGACTCTCTTTCTTTTTTGTCCATACACAATGGGCACCATCGCATTTTTGTATCTCTGGCAATGAGAAGGCAGACACTCTGGCAAAAGCAGCTACTCTTGTTGCTCTTCATGGAGACTTGTGTTCCACCTTCGGCGAGGTTTTTTTCGGAGAGTAAGAGTTTGAATAGGGAAATGTGGAAACTTCCTCTGAAGAACCATTGCTATTCTAGGAAAAGCCCTGGTCTCTGGACTTCTCTTTCTCGTTTTGCAGTGAACACGTTAGGTCTCTATCTTTTGAACAGGGTCAGAAGGTTCCTAAGACTAGCACCAAGTGTAAAACTGCTCAGGCTTCAACTGAGCATATTTTAAATTGGACGAGGTGTTTTCCTGATCTCTTCTGTTTTTGGACTTTCTGGAAGTTTTTGGGCTTATGATATATTTGATATTGTGATGACAACTTGGGATCAGTAACAACAACATAACAAACGAGTTTCACTATTGTGTAAGAAACAGTTCAGAACACAGTTTTCAGTGTGTTCGGTGTACTTTGATGTTTATTGATTTGCTTGCCTGTAGCACAGCATCTTTTACTTATCCTTAGACTAGATGTTTTAACTGATACAAATGGACCAGTTTAACAGTGTCAGTCTAACGCATTTAAAAGTTGCATGATACATACATATATATATATAGGGGAAGTTGGCATACAATGAAACAAAATTTACTATTTTTTTTTCCCTATTCACAAATTTGCATGTGCAAAAATAAAATTAATGGATACTTTTAACCTATTCCTTTCCCCATCTAAATGAATTTTTATGAGTTTTTAAATAGCTTTTTCATATTTAAAAAATTACAGAAAGGTAAATTTATAACGTAGTTATTACTTTGGCTATTTTAAAATTATTAAGTTGCGTTGAGATGAATGAATCCAGGTTCGAAATACTAAGTTGTAGTAAAAGACGAAGATATTAAAATTTCATAAACTCTTTATTTTGAAGTACTATTGAGGAATAAAAATATGAAAAGGACGGTTGGTGGTGGCTCAGTGCAATAAAAAATAGTCCTAGAAGGAATATAGAATTAAGGTGGAATGATTACACAAACACAGAACTTTGCATTGGCGAGAACGTAAGCTAGGCAGAGATAAATATCGCCAATCCCAGAACAACTCTAAAATTCAATCCAATAAAATTAAAATAATGAACATGTAATTTTAAAGATGAGGCTGGGCATCAAATGTTAACTCACGCGAACAAGATGCCTATGAGGGAATTAATAAAGGTTCGTTTTGATTGCTGACCGACATAATATAATCTACTTTTGACCAGATGGCGAAAAGGATCTCATGAGTAAAACAAAGAATAATGTATACTGGAAGAAGTGAATGAACAGATTTATAAGCAGATGTGAGGGGGATAATGAGATCAGGAAAATGAGTTAGAATGCATGATTTTCAATAGATTAATTTGAAGATATTGAAAGTAATTGAGTATTAACAAATTAATATGTATTCTACATCACAAATGTCTGGCAGTGTTTCATTGTACCCCTAATACCGGGGATCAATATACACTTAATAAATCTTCGCAGAAACTCAAATAATAAGAGTCAAAATTAAAATTTCAATATTTATGCTTTACGTACATTTATAATAAACATTACTGAGGCAGAAATATGAAGTTTAAAAGGAAAAATCAAATTTATAACTAAATGTTATATCTTAAGGTTCTACTATAGTTTTTAATTTTATATTAAATTTACTTAAATCAAATTCAAAAAATAGCATTTCTTCGTGTACCATTTGAAGGAACAGGAAGTGGTAGTTTTGATGGAATTTGTGAGTTTTTTTTCAAAAATGTATGTTTCTGAAGAATGCACAAATTTTAAGCGTGGACAAAGTCGTTCGACATACAGAAGTTCGGATTCCGTTTGATTTAAGTTTATTATATCGCCAACAGAGTACATTTCTTTAAATTCAAATTCACCTTCCTTGATTAACATATAATAATTTAAGAGCGATGCTGCTTGTGACCACCATGTTATGTTATAATATCTTATTATCTGTACTGTTTGAATTGTTAGTTGAAAGACAATCTGTATTGTCACAATCTTCAGAGTATAAAGAAGACACGAATTAAAAATAACTCCTTGTTAACTTCATGTCCTCATGGTCAATCTAAATATTTAATAGTTACATCTTTATTTTAAGTGTATATATTCATCTGGGTTACAATGAAACATATTTCATTGTGCCGCATCTACTATTCTTTCATCGTAACCCAAAAGCTACACCCGAAGAACTTTTACTATTTCCTAATTTTTTATTTCTTTAATATAGCTTTTCAAATATGAATAGAAAACCATAGTGATCACAATATTTGGAAAATAAAGAATTGTGTATATGGAAACAAGCAGGTAAAACAAAATTACATTTATTAATTAAATTTATTTTCAAAGGTGAACATCCAATAATTTTTCTGTATATCATATTGTAAAAATTCGATTGTCTCCAAATCACATCCGTAACTGGAAGATATATTTGTAAAATATGTGTGCGAATTTCAACTTCCTGTGACAAATCCTATTGATTTTAGATAGCATGTTTCACTGTACCCCAATTTCCCCTATATATATTTCCTTGATATGGAAATACGTACTAAACAAGATGCTGGTTAATTCACGTTTTCTGTTTAATCCATGAAACGGATTAAAATAGTTCGAAGAAATGTAACTTGATTTTTTCTCACACCGAGCCCTGGCGCGTAGCCAGGAAAATTTTTCGGGGGGGGGGGATATGAACTTATATGTGCATAAAAAGACGGAATGTCATCACTAATCCAAAAATTTCGGGGGGGGATATATCCCGATATCCCCCCCCCCTGGCTACTCCCCTGAGTCAACTTGCCCCGAATCCAATGCACCTATCCTATGCTACTCTTGCTGCATATTTTCACAAAATGGGAACCTTTTAAATGTTAAAATTGAAGCTAATCACAAATGATCTATACAGAGTTAGTCATGCACTATGAAAAATTGCACTGATTCAATAATAATTATTGAATGAGCATTGGAAATAAGAAGAATAATGAAGCTGCGAAAATTATTTGTCAATGAAAAAAAAAAACAAAAAAACAAAAAAAAGTAGAAATGTTGGAAATATTCACTTCATTTGCGTAACGCTAAATTAGCGTTTAAAGTGTGAAAAAATTTAATTAAGTGACTAGCTGCACATTCTATCCACGTTTCATGAAATTATGAGGACAGTGCCTACTTACCTCAGCATCCATCTATCCCCGCTCTCGTCTATTTATTTAAGTAGACGAGAGCACGATAAAGCACATATTTATGGAAAGAAAAATTCAAGACATGGTTTAAAAAACAGACTATCACGTTTTTAAATTAAGAAAAAAAATATATTTTGCAAATTTACCTGCATTTAGTACAACTTCTAAATCTTGACATGCATCTTTACAGCTGAAATTTAGTTGTAAGTAAGAGATGTGACAATTTGTAATTGTCTCAACACAATCATATCCCAGATTTCATCAAGTTGACGTCACAAGTTGAACATAAAAGGATCCATTGATATCGAGAATAAATGTAAATGTATGTTAGTGTTTGCTTATTCTATAAGATTATGATTTTAAATTTTAAGATTAATGCTTAAGGTTCATTTTAACCTTTTCCTCAACGAATTTAAACATATTTTTCACAAAAAAATGCTGTTTCCAAAAGAACAAGCTACTGACATCGGACGGTCTATTTGGTTAATACTGACTGCAGCCAAAAAAGATACCAAAAAAGATCTAGTGCATGTCCAAAATTCAATTTGTGGAAGGATATGAAGAACTTTTATTATTTACTCCTAGAAAAACATATAATTTCTAGAACTTCAAATAAAACATCGTACTGTATCACACATATAAATAATTTGTAATTGGTTTTATAAAAATATTATTAAATTTAATCATCCAAGATATATATATATATATATATATATATATATATATATCCTGTATATTTTTTCTTATTTATATGTATCTAGAAATCCTGCATGATTTCTCTTATTTATATTTATGTATATCCCACATGATTTTTGTTACTTTCAATTTTACTTCAACTGAACCAGAGACAACAAATCTAATGGTAATATATACATTAAACGTCTGAAGAAATCTAAAAGTGACATGGAGGGATGTGTATTTTTGCATTTCCTTTGTTCTTTTATTCAGAGACTCGAAAAGGAAGTTGCAAAATATGAATTGATATCGCATGTTAAAGTGGATTTCATGGAAGATATGCGGCGAAATTTCTGAATTTGAAATTAAGCAGTTTTACATCGGGCGCGTTTAGGATGCAGGTCTGCAGCAAAAGTAACTGTATGCGTTGCATCAGATTTTTGCTGGAGATAATGGGTTTTACTTGAAGATATGTACAAAATACAACTTTCATATTCAAGTATATTCCTCTTTACTAAATGATAAACATTTACGGAAGCATACAGTGATATGTGTCCTTTTTTTTATTTCTGAATATTATTTTGGTGTTAGTAAAGTTGTATTAAAATCTGTCATGAAAGGTGATTACATATCAGATTAATACCGTTTAAAGTGCAGTATAATTCAATAGATAAAATTAAAAGCTACATGACAAATACTCAATTTTATTTTGAATGGACGTGTTGTGCATTGACTAGAAAACCATTCTACAACACCACCGGTCCGGATTCGATTTCCATCATTCTTTTGGTATGCGGTAATGCTGGTCAAGTTATTAGGTGCCTCCATAATAAATAAACCAGTACTTAGAGCCCTGTGGAAGCCAATGCCTACATACACACACACACACACACACACACACACACATATATATATATATATACATATGTATAGGGGAAGGGGGGGGGGAGCAAGACGGGGTCCTTAATGTTTGAAGCTTAATAAAACCGAAATCTTTAAGTATTTTGAATATTTATTTATTTATAATTACTCTTACACAATCAATCTTTGGAAATAAGGAACTTAAGAAATTTTCCACTGATAGAAAATGAAAAAAATGACCAATTTTGTCAAAAATGCCCAACGCCCCATCTTGCCCCCTAGGTAGGGTAAGACGGGGTACCCTACTGGGCAAGATGGGGTATGGGAGACATATTCTATTTTGGGTTGCAAAACTTGCAAACAAATACTGCATCATCGTCCTCATCATCTATCCCAGCACAGCTACAGCGTGCCCAATTCCCACAGAGAGAACATGCGACCCATCCTTCATTAGAATCCAAGTATTTTCCATGGCAGTAAAAGCAAGGCATATTATCTTCTTCGTTGTCACATTCTGGTGAGGAATTATGGTTATTGTTGGTTTTATTCTTATTCTCTTTCTTAGCCAATTCGGTTTCTTATTCTTTTTTTGTTCTTTTACGTCTCTTTCTCTTTTTTGTTAACTTCTGCCAGTTTCTTTATTTTATTGTTTCTTCTAACTCATTTTTATATAGGGAATAAGTAATGATAACCATTATTCCTTGCTGAGGACTAACTACACTTGCATCACTTGCTGAGGACTAACCACAGAAACTACTGATGGTGGAGTAGTTGGCCTTTGATCTATTTCGATATTGAACATCCAAGTGGAGAATCCTGGCTCAGAGCTGCTTCAATCTCAGATGGTGTCATGACAACAGGCATGTGGCATATCAGCGGTTCGTCAATAGTTATTTTGTCAGAATCTTCAACTGTCGAAACTGAAGTTATCTTTGCAGGTATTGTCTCAGCCGTTATCGTCTCAGGGTCAACTGAATCTTCAGCGAAATGGTCATGCGAATGAGTCTATTTGGAGCTGTTGCTCCGTTGTCCGACGTAGTGGGTTGTGGCAATGCTTCAGTGATGGATAATCTCTCTGTTTGTGGAATATTTGTCGTCAATGAGGAGCAAAATCACTATCGGAAAAAACTGTTGGATCGTATAGCCAAATCCCACATTTTTTGAAGCCATTTACAGCCGTATCGACAATTCTGGATGCCTGCTTAAAAATCCCTGAACCCAATCTTTGCCAGCTTCTTTTTTTTTTCTCACAAAGAGATGTTGTTTCCCATTTTTTACTGCAAGAGTGTATGCCAAAGTCCTTAAATATTTTGTTGTAAGTCCATAAAGACGACCCTCCTTATCCATTATGTAATTGCAAAGTTCTTTCTCTTCGTCATCAGAAAATGTTCGCTTTTTTGGTCCTAAAGGAACTTTCACCCAAGGTAAGTTGTAGGAGCACCTGGATCTTCTAGGGCTACACGAGCTTCTTTAACTTTTCTTTCAAGGGTCGTTTGTGGCACAGAATATGTTTTCGACGCTAATTTATACGCCATTCTTCCTTTAATTACAACATCTACCGCATTTTTCATACTCTTTTCACTCCAATTCCCCCTCTCTGTCTTTCTTTTATAATTTATCACCATCCTAAAACAACTCAATTAAGTTAAGAAAACTCTATTAAGTTTAAAGGATCATAAAGTGTCTTAGAGAAATCATAGTTTTCTTCGAGGGGCAAGATGGGGTACCCCATCTTGCCCTCCCACGCTTATTTCAATAAAATAACTTACCTTAAAAAACTAAATCGAAATATGGAAACAAACATGCTTTTTCCTGCTGGTGTAATCATTGATAAACAAGAATAACTTTCAGTCAGTTCTAGAAAACTAATATTGAGGTACAGAACACATGCGATGTATAACACGAAAATCACAACGATCTTGACAAAAACCGAGTTTTTGGCGGTTGGGCAAAAAAACATGGACTTAGAAGCCGGTCACAACGCTGACTGATAAACAATACAATGGCTCAACATTATGAGCCAGGGGCCTCACCATGGCACAGTGGTTATATCACTGGAAATGGTAGACGGGCGAAGTGTGAAGGTCCCGGGTTCGGGTCCCATCGCGCGTCTGTCGACCTAACCGTTCGGAGTTTTCCGTGGTTTTCTCCGAAACTTAGCGTAAATACGCGTTAGGACCACTTAGAAAGACCCCCACGGAGGGCACCCCACCCTTCGACCTAGAGCCCACTCGGAGCTAATCGGTCGTATTCCCACAAACAAAAACAAATTACAAGCCAGGGCGGCTGTGATAGGTCGTTCGTAGGACCGACGAGTCCCGGTAACCCGTCTTGTCCCCCCTTCCCCTACGTATATATGAATATATATATTATTTTTTCCTGATGAAATAAAATTAATTTTAATCACCTTTATTGTTTTTCCTAATGAAAAGATCTTCATGAAATGCAGTTATTAATCGTTTTTGATTAGTAAAGAAAAAGTATATATTTGTACATATGAATTAAACATAAGCCAGTATTTTTTAAGTCACGTATTTGCTTTAAAATATTTTGAAGAAGGGCGTTATTTGAGTCTAATTTACGCTATTGCAGCAATATTGAAGCAACTTTCTATTTTAAAAAATAAGTGAGCTAAATGCTATTGTTGGCACATGTATCTTTTAAATTATGTTCTTGTTTATTTATAATCAAAATGGAAACATAAAATGAAATTACTGAATTTCATTTTTAGGGATATTTTTCCGTATGTTACTGAGAATGTTATGTATGTGTTGATTTAAAGTGCTAATAAAACATTTTATCTTCAATTTTTTTTACTTTTTGAAGCATTTTGTATATAATAGTTTTAGAAATTTGTAAAATATGTAAATGCAGTGTGAAATATGTGTTTGAGACATTAGTATTGAAAATGCAAAACTAAATTTTTCACAAATAATAAATGTTCCGAAAGGTTTAGTACAATAAAAAGATTTTAAAGGTAACTTTTTTTAAAGATGTAATCGTGAGATATTCTTAAAAATATAATTTACATTAAAATAGATTTTCATGACAATTTGTTTAAAGCAAACGTTAAAATTTAATATTGAATTTATTTTAAAAAATTAACCCCACTCCCTAAGGGCATGCATTTAATAATAAAAAACAGAAATAAAGCATTGCATAGAACATTCATTATGTACTTTCTACAAGAAATATTTTCATGCATTTGAATAAAACATATAAGTTCTATTAATAGCATACATTAATAAGCGATTTCCACAATATCTTTGAGTATTTACACTTGAAAATTGGAGTAATGTAGTTTTCATGAAAAACATTCAAATACAAAAGTTTTTATTTTATAAACTACTGAATTATTTTGAAATATTTAAGATAACATATTTCGTTATCTAAAATTAAATCAGATAAGCTGTAATATAACTGCTATTGTATATTATATTTAGGTATTATTTGTAAATTTCCTCATCCGATAAAATCTTATTAGCACTAGAGTGCTATTTCGTTCACTTCTATCCACATTCTTTGTGGACGAGATTGGCGTCGACACGTTTTCGTTGCATTAAAACTTGCACGAACGTTGCTTCGCTTCAAAGGTCTGAAAACAATTATATTTTTCAATTGATAGTTTTTTAAAATGATCTGTGAAACTGACGGTGTTAAAATACAATTTTTAAAATACTTTTGAATGAAATTGCTCATTT
This sequence comes from Cheiracanthium punctorium, assembly GCA_038373885.1. Lineage (NCBI taxonomy): Eukaryota > Metazoa > Arthropoda > Arachnida > Araneae > Cheiracanthiidae > Cheiracanthium > Cheiracanthium punctorium. The sequence continues at coordinate 1,442,024 of JAWZYV010015836.1, read as the reverse complement.
GAATGAAAGTGTTTATGGGAAAAAAGTTAAATTACTTCAGTATTACATTAAGATGTCTGAGTTATTCAAATGAACATTATATGATTTGTCGAAACTGCGACGGAATTCATAGTGAATTTTTTGCGAGAAATATGAAACATGCACGCCGATATAAGAAATCGTCACATGAGTACCGTTATTTTAAATGTGGCTGGTATGAATCGCTGATATTTAACGGCAGAAAAAATACTGTGCCTCTATGGTAAAGGGTATAACTCTTTAAACGTTTCTCAAATAAAATTTGAAAATGATAAATGTATATACGTCACAAGGCGTTTGTCTAAAGCTTAAACGCTAGTCTTAAAATAAATGGAGGGTATACTAGATATATAAAATATCGCGCTTTAAGGAGTACTATTTTACGCATCATATATCACTGCATAAAAAGAGAGTCTTTTGGAAAGTTTGACACATAAAATAGCACAAAAATCAATAAATAAGTCACCACTAAATTTTTATTTCCCTGAGTTCGACAGTTCATAAAGTGTCATATATACATATATATATATATATATATATATATATATATATATTAGAAAAAATGCCCCCCAGGCCAGCCATTGTTATTATAGAATTAATGCATAAAATGCAACGTCTCAACAGAGGGAAAATTGAAAATCACATTGCATTAAACAAATGTTTTCCCATTAAGCGGCATTCATAAGCGCTATTTAGCGTGTGTAATTGCAGTATTTTTATTAATTTTAAATAAGATTTAATTATATATACATATATTGCAATTTTATACGTATAGATAAGTTTTAGATCCGCCATAATGCTCCAAAATAGCTTGGAATCACATAGAAATGTGTTATTAATAATTTTCGCATTATAAAAAAAGCATTATATTTAATCTATTTTAACTATTAATTTTATTTGGATTGATTTAGAAGATATATCTGAATTGGTGCCTACTCCATAAGGAATATGTAGGTCATTAATAAATAAATAAATTTCAAATTTTAAACTTCCCTTAACACTTTGAATCCTAGCGTCCAAAACTGAGACACAAAAATTACCAACAAAACCTTGAAGAATGGATTACTTATTTTGCGCATATAAAGAAAGAAATAGTTTTCCTCCAACATTTAATAATAAATACCATTTTTATTTTATTTTTAATTACAAATTTAAACTTCATTATCCAATAAAAATATTCATTCAAAGAAAAATAATTGATACCGACCCTCACGAAGACGAGTGATGTAGCACACTGAAACGACACCCATTTCTACTGTTACACATGTGTTGGATCCATGCCAAATTCGTGAAAGAAGTACCAGAGATATTTTGTGACACTAAAACGAGGAATGGTTTGATTATACGAACACTTCGGTCAAGTTGTATTATGAATTTATCCATATGACTTCATTTCTTTTAATGATTTTAAAGAACAAATAAATATGACTCTCAGAAAAAGTTTGGCGCTGGTTGGAAAAGGTAAACAAAGTAAACATATCCTTAGAAATAGACACATGTCATGACGTCAAACGCCCTTTCCGTCGAACAGTATCTCCCTGAATGGTCGAAAATGCGGGAAAAAACGTACAGTAATGGATCAGGTACACGTTAAAAAATTCCTCAGTCACTTTGACATTAGGATTATTTACGGTGTCGGATTGACAAATTGTGATCTTCTTTAGGCATTGTTGATCAAAAAGATATTGTTTTTACAATCAAAGCTTAATTAAGCATTAATAATACTGGATAATTAAAATTAATGCTCTAGTAAAATTTATTTATTGTTTTTAATAATAATTACATGTAGCTAATAACACCATTTTTCATATCACTTCCTGAAAATGAGTCTCCACTGAATTTTTTTTTTCTAATGACTACATCACTACTTTAGATATAATGTGAAAGTGATTTCGACTTACCGATTACTTTTAACGTTATAACTGTGTTAACTGTCCTTGCTTTTCGAAAGTCTACTCTACACCTGTATTCCCCCGCGTCTTCCTCTTGAACAGGGTCTAACTGAAGGAAGGCTGGTCTGTTGATCATATTAAAATAGGCTCTATTTTCTAACTGTGGACTGGACGACTGCCTCGCCTGATCTACCGTGCCCCTACGAGCATCTAGAGTGTAGATGGGAGCGGGATCTTCACCTTTGTACCACAGTATTAAGACGACAGAGTCATCTGCAGATGGCGGGGATATATCACACGGAAGAGCAACTTTTCCTCGGACAACGGCTGTGTATAAAATTGTTGCTGCAAAGAGAAAAAATATAAAGCTATAAGAGTTGAATATCTACACAGTTACATACACATAAAGCATTTTTGGATTCCAAAATGATTTGGAGAAGGAAAAGTAAATTTGGTGCATAGACAGTATTTACACTGCAATTCCTAAATCTTTCAAAAAAATGTAAAATTGTTGTTTCCATGGATAGAAGGGTGCCAGTACCCCCAAGGGGGGTTGGACGTCAACTTGTTGGTCCGTAATTTGGAACCGATTCCAGATGATGGACCAACCACCACCTGAAATCGGCACCCCAGAGGTATCGTTTAACAACTTGGAGGACATTGGGGCCACGACGGATTTTACGTGCACCAGCTCCCTTTAGCGTACACGGTTCCACAGCGGAACGAGCCGAGAGGGAGATGACCCTCCCAAGCACTGGCCAAGCCGGATGCTGCTTCACTTGCCGTGTTCTTATGGAACGGAGTTTAGCGCCCAGACCACTGCGGGACGTAAAATTGTAATACAAGAAATGAATAAATGGATAAATAAAAATAAACTCTCAATCAAATATTAACGATAAAGATGGAAATGGTTCTCTTAAATTTATTTTTACCATTTCAAGGTTACACTGTTACACTCCCTCAGACGATTCAATCGCAAAATTTCCAAAAATACTGAAATTTTTATAAGGTTTTCAGATTTAAACACATCATGTTATTTATTAGAGAAATTTGTAACGAAACTGTAATTCGAAGCGTAAAAACTATGTATAGTCGAACATTTACTTCTAAAAGTTTTTCACTTCATCTCATTTCAAAGGGTGTAAGGTCATTAGGCGCGCTCCGAGAATAGAAAATCGATTTTTATCCAAAGAAATACCTGAATTTCAAATGTACAGTGACGGTAACAAAACTGTTGACTAATAATTTTGCAACAAAAATTTTGGCCAATTGTCAGTCAAAAAATATATTGCATGTGTTCTGGTAAATGCTGTTATGCATTACCATCATGCAAATATTTCGAAATGTTGTGATTCTTTTTTTTTTTCGTTTAAAGGCCTATCACGGATCAAAGAATCACTGATAACCATCAAATACTTCAAAATTTTATTTTTAAAGTCATAGAAAATTGAAAGTTTTGGCTAAAATATCCTGAAAAAATTACGAAATATGATCTGAGAAGAATTATTCAAAGTCTGCATTTGTAAATATTTCTTTCATTCTTATCTGCAATGCTTTAAATGCGAGAAGGTACGGGTGTGCAAGAGTGTCGGATATAGCCTTTTTTAGATGGAGGTCTCAATAAAAAACGAATTTAAATTATTGCTTTTGTGTAACATTTTCCATATTTGTTTATTTCGTTTATGTTAAAACTAGGCTCTTCGCAAAAATATTACCGAATCCGCAACTGTAACGCATTTATGCTGAATAATTTTATTTTTTTACGCAGACATATGGCTAATGTAAAATGAATTTCTGTCCATACCGTCATTTAAAAAAAAGAATAATAATTAATTAATTTTAAAAAAGCATGAAATTTTTTTCCCGCACAATATACGCAATATAACTGTTAGCATTGTTACTGCCAAATTAAAAGTGTACTTTTTTTACCAGTGCGGTACATATTTTACAAGTTTTCTTGAAATCAAATAAGAAATCAGTATTTCACGTGTAATATTAAAGAATTTCATTCCTTTTAGTGAATGTCGAGTTGCGAATTCAGTTTAACCCCACCATTAGGAAAAGTAATTAACAAATTCCCCACTTTTATAAACTTTTCCCCACAATCGGGATTATTTATTGCCTTTACTGATAAAATATAATTCTATGGTACCGATAAAATTTTTCCGTATATTTAATCTAAGTACTGTCTGAATGCGTTTTGCATGAAATACTGTCAGTCTGCCGGTAAAGGAGTATACAAATGAACCGGTGAAGAAGGGGCGGAAAAACCAATCGGATATTGTAGATTTTTTAAATTTTATTTTACAAATCAGCAATCTGGGTTGCGCTATTTTTTAAATGCATAAACTGATTCAATGTAAATTTAAAAATTTCGTCGCAGAAAACAAATCGTCATTCATTGGAAACTTTGCCTGAATAATTTAGCAGTAAGCGCACATCTGACTGGCATCCTCTACAGCTAATGGGCGTGCCCGTTTCCGTCTCCAAACCGGATGTTGCACTGTCAAATATACCCAAACGTTAAACAAAGATGGCAAGGGGTTATACAATAACATAAATAGCAAAATAATTAGATTTTTTTAATGCAATCAATCATAATGTTTGGGCAGACCCTGAAACGCGATCTTAACGAGAGTTTCTGTCTAATCGGTAGTCAAACAGTACAAAACTTTTAAACGGAACTCATTCAAAAATTCTTAGTAAAATGTGACCCCTACATTAATTAGGTAATGTACAATCATCCAGCCTTTCATCATAAATGGGTTCTAAAATATGTTTAACTCTTGGTTAGGGCTTAAAAAAATCTTGGGTTTGAAACGGTATCCTGGTCAGATCGACCCACGATGTGACTAACTTATCAACTCTGACGAAAAGAAACGTCCTCTTACAACTGTTTCAAATCGCTCTTGCCGTGAACAAGAATGTGCTTTTTAAATTTTGTCTTACTTTGAGTGACGATACATACTCGTCATTCATTTTTTAGGCAAAGCAAGTGTCTGATGCAATACTGTCGTCAAATGTACAGAAGGGTTAAACAAAGCTTATAAGGGATCATACAATGACAGAAATAGAAAAAGTTTTACTTTTTTTAAGGAATCAATTCTTTTACTTTTCGTAATTTGTGTGCAGACACTGAAATGCGATCTTCCCAAGCGATTTTATCTCTTTGAGAACCACAGACAACTAATTTAAGTCACCATATAGTTATTTTAGATCTCTCAGTCTTTTTATGATGAAAAGATGGTCAATCTTTACATCATCTAATTAACATATGGGGCACAATTAACTTTTTTCGTAATTTAGCAATTTATCTCTAATGATCAATATTAAAGGAATAAAATACTTGATTTAAGTGCCTTTTTTTATACAATGTATGTTTAAAAATTTTTCCATAATATATATACGAGAATATACATATATATAGGTATGTGTGTGTGTGTACTATACTATGCAAGGTTAAACAAAATCACTAGGCTTTTACTCCTTAAATATTGATGAAAAACGAATACAACAAATTACGAAGTTACGTAAAAAAATGTATAGAAATTTTCGTAGTCTAGTAAAATCTGCAAAAGATTAAATCTAAGTAAATAAAAATCTAAATTTTTATACAGTCCCTATAAAAAGGTTACATTAAGTGAAATGCGCCCCACATATTAATGATGTAGTTTAGTAGGAGAACAAAGTTTCTGCCTTTCATCATAAAATGTGTCGGGGGAGGGGGGTTTTGAAGTAAATAAATGCTGACTTCAATCGTTTTTCAATGGCTCTCAAAGGGAAAAAAATCACGTCAAATGATCTCATATCAAGAGTCAAACATACATTACAAAAGGAAAGAATAATAGCATAAATATATACTTCTGCTGTTATATGTATTACATCGCCCCTCACCAACTTTTTTTAAACATTTTTCGGGGAGACAAAATCTTTTATCCATAATATGTATTTGTATACATATGTATATGAGTGTGTGTATTTTGCAAAATAATTTGCTATTTAATGAGTATATCATCATCACCCACACAAAAGAAGTTTACATTTATTTCGTTTAAATTTGACGCTCGAAGATCATCATAGTAAGCTTTGCTAACCAAGCATTAAATAACCTTATTCAGCTATTGGGCGCTATAGTAACTGCCTTGTACATTAATTAATCAATGAATGATTACTGTACACAGCATATGGATGAAGTTCTATGCTCGCGAAAATCTTTAGATCGTATTTGGTCAATGTATTCCGAATGCTTCAAAATGATAATCTTCCGTGATTAATGACTTGAGGGAAGGTCTATCATTTGACTACCATGAGGTATTAGTTCTTCGGTAAACTAGAAAGTATTTGATAATATCACTCCGCGTAGATGATATAAGCAGCAAAGTATGTTTATAACTTTGTTTCAGTATTAAAATGAATTTCAAATAAGACAATTATGGAGATGTAAGTCTATATTTTATCAAAAATGTATTAATTTTTAATGGTCTGTATTAGAAAAGTAGAGAATTGCACAATGTATTCGAAAAGGCAGTGTAGGTGCGTAAACATAATCTTTTGTCCCGCCCTCAAGAAAAATATTCAAACAAATATGTGAAATAGTAAATAAGAACAACCATTAGAAAACATTGTTGGCAGGAGCATTGCAGTGTCTTATGTACTATCAATTCAGGTAAGGACTTTGCAGAAGATGAAGGCTCATGGGCGAAAACAACGCGCTGGAAGTAACCGGGCTTGCCCGATGTATCAACGTTATTGGAGTTGCAGGTTTGAAATGTTTCGTTTTTCAGCATGCTCGATTGCAATGAAATTTGCTCTCTTTCTCGTCTCTTTTTCTACTAGCACACTACCTTCGTGATAAGTTTCCGCACCTATTTTGTTTTTGTGGATGCTTCCGTTTTCTTGAAAAGCTCATGTTCTCATGCAATCCTCAATACAGTTTCTTAAACAGTGAATAATGACGGCATACATGTTCACTGATGTGTGTGTTCGGTAAATTTGCAAGATTTATGCATTCTGAGGCTTGCATTCACGGCATCGTATAGTGAATGCATATCGTATAATTACTCTTCCCTAGATTTACGCTGTTCTCTCCTGCAGCGTCATAGCCTAAATATTCACGCTTCTAGCTTCTGGATAAGTCAACGAACACTGAAATGTAGCGCTGGCAGTTATCATTCACAAACTTAAGCTTCTTCGTGAACGTTTCAGTCATGGTCTGATGAGACAACATGCTGTTTGTTTACATGCTTTTCCAGAATTCTACAGTTAACTTTTCGAGAGATGGTCGATTCTTAAATCAACCAAGACCTCCTGAAAATACATTATTCGTTTAAATGTCGATCAAGTAATGTTTCCTGCCATATTCGTTTTTTTTTTTGTGCGAATTGGCAGAAAAGAAATATCAACCACAACCTCCTTGCCTCATTTTTACATATGAAAGAGTTTATCACCAACTTTTTCTGTGAAAATACCCTGTACTATTAAAAAAGGCCAGTTTAAAAGGAAGAAAAATGGAAGAGGGTTGGATTTTGTTTGCAAGGCAAAAGTTGGATTTTGTTTTCTATCAGCAGAAAATTTAAAAAATATGCATGTTATGTAAAGGCTAAAGTCTTACATACGACTGAAAAAATTCATACAACAAAGCGTATGTTAAATGTGCATTTTACTAATTGTATGGATGTATTTTATGCCACTGGTTGTAGTACAGTGCAGGCTGGATATAGAATAGTGAGAGCTGTTCCGTACCCTGTAGTGAGTAAAGTATTCGACGAAACCTATCCAAATTTGGTGGACGCCCATTATGGACTATGGGATTTCGATTTTTAACGGAAAGAAATTATTGTCCAAAGTCACAATCAGAGGAGAGCTAGGCACTGTTTACGTAATAAGTTGCATTATTTTACATAATCTTCTCCCTTTTTGCGATTATAAGAATAAATGGAAATGCTAGAGGGATTCCCATCATTCTCAAGACAGTTGGTGTGAAGCAGCTACAGCTTCATATTTTGCACATTAAATACTTCGCGTCTCCAGCCTCGTTACTGTGCTGGAGTTTCTGTTGTCTCAAACGGTTGCATACTGTGACGGAAGTTTGTTATGCTAATTAGGCTTTATCTCAACTTCTTTTACCGTAGAAATTCACGTAGGGCAGCAAAGTTACTCCCGTTCTTCTGGTAATAATAAATTGACTAGGAAAGCTTTTTCCTGTAAGGCAAGAACCATCGAAAGCCAACTAGCCTCATAATGATGAGAATTCTGCCAGTCTTTCCTTTTATACTCATACAAATGAGCATGATTAAACAAATTATGATTTTTGTTTCTTTTTTTTGGGTAAACATTGTGCACATTTTCCCTAGTGGTTATTTTTGTTACAATTTTTTTCTCAAAAGTTCAAATACTGTGGATCAATGTGCACACGAATCATGTTTGCTCTAATACTATACTCGGCAGAAGGCTTTGAACACTTTTTGCACTATTTTACAATCACACTGTATATCTATGAAGAAAAACATGCAACAAACTAAAACATCTGACACGTTTCTGAAAAGTTAAAAGTCTTAGCACATACGATTGTTTAATTTCTCAAAATGCATACGATAAAACATATATCTAAAATAGAAACACATTTTACATTCACTGGATTTTTATCTGTGATAAAACACAAGTCTGCGATATCATCAGTAGTATTTTATGAATAAATACCCATACGTAATGAATACATATTAAGGAAATACTTTTAACAGATTTGAAGAAAAAATAATCATTAAATTGCTACTGTTTTCAATTTTAATTTTAATATGCTGCATAAACTTGAACTTCAGGAATCACACATTAATGATCTAATTTTTAATTGAGTGTAATCAATATAGGTGTTACATACTGAAAAAAAATCAATACAGCATTAAATACCTTTAAGAGCCTACAAAATTCCTTTGAAAAGAAGTGACTAATCCCAAGTTTTTTATAAAACTGCAATAAAATGTCATTCTTTTACGTCAAAGATTAACTGAGAAACATGACAGGTTAGAAAATAAAAAAAAAGATTTATTAATATTTCGGCACAAACAAAAATTTAAAGGAAAGTTGATACATTATTAAACGTATCTTTGGAAGCGTAAGTTTGAAGGAAAATTGAAAAGCGAAATGTTTCTTTGGTTTGGGAAACTTTTACATTATGGCGAAATTGATTGCTCTTCTAAATGTTAAAGACTGCATGTATAAAAACAAATACGTCGGATAGAATTTTGAATATAGTCAATTCCCAATAACTTTTCTTTTGAAAAATAAAAGCAAACTATCATGTACTGACATCTAGTAAATAATTTTTGGAGAAACAATATCGTTGCATATATATATATGCATATATATATATATATATATATATTTCATTTCCTATGTACGGAGTCTACTATAGTTAAGCATTGTCCTTATTTATACACAAGTACTCACACTTGTATAAGATAATCAGGGGAAAAATGTAATAATTAGTTTAATTTCAAACTGAAATTGTTAAAATAAATTAAAAATTGGAAGCGCTTGCCTCATAAAATAACCGGAAAACCTCAAGAAAATGAGGATGCTGCCTGCCATAAACTTTATAATTAGTAAATTCACCTTTTTATGCATTGACGAAATTAAAAAAAAAAGGATTTATGTATTGTAGCGTAACACAGGGTTCTCTAAACTATAGTTCGAAGGCCACATGTGGTCTGAAAGGCTTTCTCATCCGGCCAGTGGAGACCTTCTTATCGAAGATAAAAAATTACGTTCGTGCATTCTGCCACGATCAGCCGCAATTTACGTTTTGCGTTTACATTATGGACGTTACGCTTATATCGATTGGAAGTGGAAATGCACATTGGTGCGATATATTTTCTTACATATAAATACATTTTAAAAACCTTTATCCACAGTTTACTTTTTCTTCTTCTGTTCACAGAGAATGGAATTATGTAATAAGCTTTATAGCACAAGAACAATCTTATTTGCTGATAAAATTAGGCCACTGTTGATGTTTGGGACATTAACTCTTAAGTAACAAATATCTGCTATTTTGTCAAAGAGGAAACAATTTCACCATTCCCACTGCTGGTATTCATGTGTACTGAAACAATGTGTTATTAAATAATAATTCAGTAAAATAATATTAAACAAATAATCAGAAATGTCTGGGTTTTGTTTCTTTTTCATTTGGACCTCAAATGTACTCGATTCCCCAAACTGATATTTGATAGTAAATGAGGCCGAGAAGTTTGGCCTGGCTTAAAAGAAAAGCAAATTTATTCCCGACGATTTTCTAGTAAGAAAACAAAAATTAAGTTTTACACTGTAAATGAGGTCTATGAAAGTTACGAAAAAGAAATTGTCAGCCAGGACATAATGTTTTCCGTAAATTTGACATACTTTATTTTACACTGAGCCAATACTTAAAATAAAATTATGATCGCTCAGTCGGTTTTACACTAAAATAACATATAAGAAATCAGATATTCAGATAATATAAAGTGTTATATTAAAACTAGAAGTCAAAGCTGTGGAGGCAATTACAACGGGTGCTAGGAAAAACATTCGACGAAAATGCGTCTATGCTCAATACATTTAATCTTGGTATGACTAAAATAAATAACTCCATATTCAATTTTTATTATATACCGAAATCGAATTTCATTCTTATATGGAAACGTTCTGAATTCGAGTTCGAACTATTTCGTTTTGTGTACAAAGTCATTCTAATATACGTGAAGACGATTTATCTCTGAAAAATAAATAAATAAACGTTATAACATGGAAAAAACATTATAAATGAATTGGAATCCCCCAATTGTATGCCGTCATTTTCATTTGAAACAGCTCATTTTGTCACTCAAATGATTCACTTTTTTTACTCTCGGATTTTTATTTTATATAACTTTTACAGCATTAATAACATTTTATGCGGTTATGCCTACTTCTAATATTTATTGATGCTCTTTTACACTTAACACTCTGGACGTTTATCTTGTAGGAATCTAAAGTTATAAATATGCATCACCTTTAATTTTGTTTAATTCAATTTATACAGTAAAGATCAATGATAATACAGTTAACACCTGATCATCTTTTTAAGACAGAGTCTTCATCTCGATTCATCTCAAGTAATGGTTCGGTTAGAAAACAATTCTTGATTGCCTACGCCACAGTAACTACTTAATTGAGAACCTCAGGATTGTTAGGACTTGCACATCCACAACAGTGACTTTGCACGTGAGGTAAAACCATCGAACTGGATGAAAATAGGCAGGGATGATCACTATAAGTAATTTAACTCTGAGGGATTGAACTTGGTTGTACATTTAAAGTGATACAATATAAATCCTGTTTAACTCGAAGTATTTTTTTAGACTAGACTATATTTCAAGATCATATTCATAACTATGTTAGCACGAGTGGAATGGAAATTCAATTAAGTCGCAATAAACATAAACAAATGATTTTAGAGGCTCGTTAGTAAGCGTACTAATTTGTAAGTCTGAAACATTTAAGAGCAAAGACATACAAAAAAATATATCTAAAATTAATAATTTTTTTCGATTTCTGACGATATTATACTATTCGGTACTTATGTATTATACGTCGACCATTTTTATTCATATTTATTTTCGTAATCTGGACGATTTAACGACAATAAAGGGACAACAATAACGCATATCCCTGTGTTCGTATGTAAATAATCCTATTTTATTACTTTAGATAGCCGTTTATCTCTTCAACACATCACATTTTTTCAATATTGCTAGCTGAAAATATTTTGACTGCCAAAATCATTAATCATTCATGTAGCGCGGTCCACGGTTTACTGCAATCAAACAAGTATGTTTGATGTTATGAGTTAATACACATATTCTTAATTTATCGCGAAAATTCTACAATACGGAAATGTCACATTTTTTTTCCCTTCTCCGTGTTCTAATGTCTAAACCTACATAAGAATTAGTGATGGATAAAACGAAAATATGACAGGTCTCTGCCATATTTTCGTGCATACATATAGGTGATTATTATAACATAATATATTTTTATATATTTATTGTTATAATTTGTTAACTTTGAAACACCTTTTAAATAAGGAAAATATTTTTAAGCATTTCAAATTTTTAATTTTTACATCGCAATTTAAAAATAAAAGCCGCAAAATCTCTTATACGTTCATATAGAGGAGAGAAGGGTATTATAGAATACAATTTACATTTCTAACTGCATAGATTTTTAAATAAAATCTCACAAAACAGCATGAGTACATGCTATAATGAATCTTAATGAAATGTCAATTGCAAAGAAATACACAATTCATTTTGTTGTTATAGAAAAAAAAAAATATTTAAAAAATAAGTTACGAATGGAGTATAATATGGAATAGTCGGGTAATATGGAATAGATGGTTTAAACCGATGAAAAGCAATTCATATTGCTTCATATATAGTTATTTGTTACTATAAAACTAAATTTTTATGTTTTGTAGTTCAAATCACTATATTGGAGTCATTTCTGCTTCGAGTCGATTTAGCAAAGTGGTAGATATAATATTCTTTCTTTGCTCCGATACAGTCATGGTGAGCCCACAGAGAACAGCTGGATCTTTGAATCCAAACTTATCGTGGTTGATCTTTAGAGAATTTTTCGTGACAAAAGATGCATTCAGCGTTTTTGTTTTCCGGTTCTTCAGTGGATGACATGAAATCCATTACAATATTACCCAGTATTCCATAATACCCGACACGCCATCTCGGAAAACGGACCTTTAAAACTAATTGGCAAAGCACTGTCATCTAAAAAATAACCACAGTACAACAAACTACCATTCTCTTAGTGTACATTATGCGTAACATCAATTTTCATGTCACGTGTTTACTAGTAAGTTAAAATGTTTGAAAACTTATCTACAAAAACTCTTGAAAATCACAAAACATACTTTGTTCTGTAGCGAGTGGTACGGCGACAGAGAGCGGTCAACTCTTACTGAATTGTAAGACGGGAATCTTTCTTGAGATGTTCATGGTATTCCCTTGTGGCAACTGCAACTAACAGAGCCAAGAACTCGGTATTCCATATTTCCCAACTATTTCATAATACCCTCCTCTCCTCTATATGAAACTAGATTTTTATTAATTACACGTAGCACTTTGAAAACGTAATGAATATTTAGTTGTTTTTTTTTTCACTGTTAGTGTGAAATGTAACTTTATATCAGTTTAATTTAATTAACAATTATTTTCATTTTCAGCTTCAGAACGAGTATTTTAAGAAGTGCATGAATTCTTAAGCCGGTCCGTTCTATAAAATTTGTACAATATGGCTTAAAAAGAATGTATAGTACAGTAAGTTTTTTTATTACAACCACCGATTCTAATTAAAACAAATGAACTTTACATAAGCATTTTCCACATAAAAAAGCTTTTTTTATCCGAAGTATAAGTATTAAAATATAATAACCCTGAATCGTTTCTACCATAAAATTGAAAAAAAAAATCATTTTAAAAATCTTGAATCAAAGGTATAATCATTTGTAATCCTTATTTGAAAAATGCATCTCCCTAAGATGTTTCTATTCAGAAATGAATGAATAGTATTTATTTCCAGATAAAAGGCTTCCTTGAACATAAAGCTTTTAAATATAGATGCTATTATCGTTGTTGAATTTAACTTGAATGAAGCTTTTGTAATTAACTAAGATCTTTTAAGCATTTATTTCTCCTTACTTTTGAATTGAATGTTTTACATTATTTTTAATTATTCTTTAAATTGTTGTCTAAATACCCTGAGGATTTTCATCATAAGTGTCTGTTCATATTTTTTATTCGCTTTGTTCGTCTTTATATTTATTTAAGTACATATACATACACACAGAGTGTTCCAATAACTTTGACTTAGGCGTTTATTCATTTAATATGAAAATAAATGTAGGATGACAAGCCATTTTTCAATCTATATATGTATGTATATATATATATATATATATATATATATATATATATATATATTATTTTAAGGCCCTTTATTCACACACACGGAATGTTTTAGGAAGGACTCTCTAATTTTGATAAAACATAACTGCGAAACAGCGACAGAGGCAAAAGTAAAACAAGTGGTATCTCGGAAATACAGGTTTGGAATTTATCATCAGTCTAAATGGCGCCACAAGTACATGAAGGTTTAGATGGTACTCAAAGGTACAGTGAGTTCATTCGTCAATCTGCTTCATTTTTGACTCGAGTAGTTCAAGGAATGCTTCTTGAAGAATACTTAAGCGGCTGAGTCATTTCTCCGAATCATTCCCGAGTGACACCAACGCCCCCTAGAGAGGAAAGTTGCCCTCTCTCCCACGCGGTGGCAGAGAGGAGGAACCCAATGGAAACACTTTGCTTTACCTACTCGGTGTGACGTCACAAGTAAACGCCACGGCTTTCCTCTCTAGGGGGCGTTGGTGACACGCAGTGCTATGGATTGGTTCACATATTTAACGGATCTGAATCCATCGACTGCTTCTTGAGGGCTACTTGAAAAAAAAAACGCTACTCTAAGAATCCGCAAACGTTGGAACAGTTTTAACAATTCATCTCTGAGGCATGTGCAATCGTGCAGTTCGTGGTTTCAGTAGTGGTACTGCAGTAGTTCGATGTTTATACTTCGATTGCATCATGTTAATGCTGCTAAAAAGTTATCGTTTCGAAATCAATGTAATGTAATTTGACCTTTGTTCACGTAGCAAGCTTTCATGGAGTATTTGTAATTAACCGCCTTGTAACTGATGCACCCTCTGATCTTCAGTCTTGGAAATATCTCCAATATAGTACTCGTTTCAAGTTATTGTCCCTCATTCTTTAGCGGTTTTGTCATTTCAAATTTCGGGAGTCCTTTCTGTAACAATATATATATATATATATATATATTATATACATCTACTGGTATATCCTCTACTTGTATATTATATTTTGAATGAAAATTATTTTTTTCTTGAAATATTTCTAATCATCTAAAACACTCTTCTATTTTAAGAAAGATAATCTATCAGAATATAACGTGTCAAAAACACTGTGAATCTTGCTTATTAAATGAAATAGTTTTTTTTTTTTTTTTACTATTATAGAACCACAGACAACAGCTAGTATTAGTAAATGATTTAAAATTTTCCGACTTCCTTAGAATGAAAGCATTGCAAAAGAAAAACACATATAGTTTCCACTCATCTGTTAAAACACCAAATCATGGTTCAACTCTTCCCGTTGAGAAGTTGCAGCTAATTGAGCACCATTTTATGGTGAAACGTTGATTATTAGCAGTGTAGAGTGAAGAATATATGCCTGCTTTTAGTAGGAATATAATCTGCGTAACAGCATAGATCCCTTAAAAATAAGGACAGCTCGCCGCCTTTTTTTTTTTTTTTTTTTGAAGTACAGAAATAAACGAATTGGACGTAATTACCGCCAATTTCGGCGCATTTCATGTGTATTTATACCGTAAGTACACCGCTTCAAATGGACGCAGCTCTAGGCACAACTGACAAACCTCTAGCAGAAAAATGGTGAATTCACCTTTAGTGCATCTAGTATTCTTATAGCACATCTCGTAATCGTACATAGGTAATTGTTTGGACTAGTTGGGGGCGTGAAAGCAATCTTTCACATTTACTTTGCGTGAAGATCAGAGCATTAGGGGATATTTTAAAACTAATTTTGCCGAGTAGAGTTCATCGCAAATTTGTGTGCGCCGTGACAAACCGTACAAAATATACCTACTGAAGTTGCCACTGCAAACATGGTACCTGTTGAAAATGCATTACTATTATGACTATTGATTTTTTTGGGGATTAGCCATAAAATGTTGTTAATTTTGTCATAACGTTAATTTAGCCAACGTTAGCCATAAAATGTTGTTATGTTGTCTTATTTTGCCAATAGCAACTATTTGGTGAATACTGAATCTCTCTGCAATGGGCTTAAGATATACGTTGGGAAGTATATATTTTTTAATTGTTTTTCAGAGTTCTAACTTTTTTTTTTCCATTCATCGTCATAGTTACAAATAGTACATGTTAAAATGTGGCAAATCATTTCAGTAGTTGGAGCACAGACGTAGAAAACGCCCATAATCTAACTACTGAAAATATGCATAGAATATTACGGAATTTATCAATATTATTCAAATGTATGGATCACGCACACTTTTAAAATGATGTATAGAGCATTTTTAGTTCTTTTATGTGTGAGCAGCCAAAATAATTTCAATACATTACACTTTATTCGTAGTCATTATTTAAAGTGCATATAAAATATATTAGACTATTTTGAACGACACAAAATCATTATCTATATAAATGAAATCATACTTTTTATGTACATTACTTGGAATACAAACATTTTGCGATTTCTGCCCATTTCAAGCACCTGAGAATCCGGTACGACCGTCAAAAAGAAGCTTTTCTGTCTGACGTTCTGTCATTCTGTCCATGACGCGTTTTTTTTTTTTTTTTTCACGCATCACGTAAAAACAACGGAAGCGAATTAAACAAAATTTTTAACATGATAGGTAATCACTACCCTTAAAACGTAGACGTCAGATCTTTTAAAAATTAATATTAGTTTATGAGATTTTGCGAAAATCGTTTCAAGCTGCGTAAATCTTTGTTCGCGTATCACGTAATAACGACTAAAGCGAATGAAATGATATTGGGTGATCAAGGTGGCCACTCAACTTGAAATCTAGAGTTCAATTTTTAAAAAAAAATTGATTAGATTTTCAGATTTTGCGAAAATTGTTTAAAAATGCGCAATTTTCTGTACCAGTATCACGAAATAAAGACTATAGGGAATTAAAGGAAGCTTGGTGACATGATAGTTGGCGACTCGACTTAAACTATGCGCATGATTTTGTTAAATAAATCGGGAAATCAAAAATATACCTTAAGTGATAATATTAAGCTATGATGATTTTAATGGGAATTTTGAGAATTTGTTACCCACAAGCTTGAATCAACTGATTTAGTGTGTTGCGTAGCGTTAAGATCTATCAGACGAAAGGGGAAGGGGGTTGCGTTGGTTGGAGTGATTATTAAGGGTGCCTAATGCATTAACCGACTTATATGCAACAAAATTGCAAACATTGACTTAGTAACCTGTGGAACATTAATTTTAGCCTGCCAACCCATAAAATAATAAATCTTCCGTTCTCTGTGTTCGAGCGATACCTCTATTTTGTATAAGAGGAATACATATTTATATTTTCATCTTTCCAGCGAGATTGAGAGGTGTTTATGATTTCGATTTTTCTATCCATTCTTCTGTCACAGATCTATGCTGTAACTGCCATACATATACACCGATTAATACAAAAATAGTACATGGTTTTTCTATGTACAGTGCCATGTGCCGTATTGAAAATGATGTATGTAGCATTCATATTTATTTTACAGGAGCCAAAACAAAAACAAAAAAAAAAAAATCCAATACAACACTCTCTTTGGTCAGTCATTCTTAAAAGCTTATTTTATGGATATTTGTTTTTTTCAACGAAAGCAAAGTGTATATTTTTGTTAAGGCTCATAAAATAATGTTTTCCATTGAAGATAGTGTCTGTGTAATAAATAGTTCTCCTACGGGGACAATCAAAAGAATTCCAATACGTCACGATCTATAATAGTTGAGAGACAAATCTAATTCAAGCGCAGTACAGTAGGTGTAAAAATTTTTATAACAGTATCTCCAAAAACTCGCCAGATTTAAGGATAATAAATTGCAAATTTGGCTCAAAAATACATTGTGTTGGAAAATGTTTTACAATCGATGCGTTTAGCATGATTTATCTTTTTTGTTGATTATATTATAAAAATATCTTAAACTGACGACGATACGTCACCCAATCACTGTTGTGTTGGAAAGTTGTCTATGACCAATGAATTTTTCATGACTTTTCTTTCTTGTTATTCTTTTCCATATTACTTTACGTTTAAGATATTCAAGAAATAAAAACAAAATAAAAAAAGTAAGCTAAAATATTATTCATGCAAAAGTAATTTATCTCCCGGCAGACTTTTTTTTTATGTATTCATTCAAGACTGCAACAAATTAAAAAATAATAATAAAATAAAATAAAAAAATGAAAGCTAAATGACAGCACTTTCGTATCTGTTTATAAAATTATGTTTGGTGAAATAAGTATAAAACACTGTTTCTAGGTGTAAAAAAATTTAGCATTGAAAAAAGAAATATATAAATGTATATCTTACTCAAATAGAAGAAGGGTGGAAGAGTGTTAATTAAATTAAGAGAAAAACTTATTTTTTTGTATTGTTTAGTGGTCTTTGGTTTCAAAGATTAAGTACTGTTCTTCTAATCTGTGAGGTTTTTATTCTGTCACAAAAAGAACGTAAAAAGACTTCTAAAATGCGAATGAACATAGATAAGCAGGCATTCATACTACAGTAAATTTAATAAGAGGTGAAATAACAGAAATAATATCTTTACAGATTTCGAATATTTTTAGTATAAATTATCTAAATGCATTAGATATTTTTTAATTATTTTGTATAATTAACTGAACCTTTAAAGCATTTTCAGAGACGACACTGTAAAAAAGTAAAAATTCTTGTAGCTTCAAATTTTATTCATTTTTAAAGCAATAGTATTATAGAAATAAAAATATTAAAAATTAAGGTTGTTTCTTTTGTTGGAACCTCGGCATATAGTAAGCATACTTATTCGAATTTAATGCATTTATCGAGCATGATAATTTAACAAACACTTTTAATTTCACGAAATATTTACTACCACGATACAGTGCTTTAATTACTATTAACGTAACACACCTGCAAATATTATCTATTGCTTAAACTGATACGTTCAATTTTTGTTTCTCCATATGAAAAACTTAATTTAAAACTTAAATCATCGACGGTTCAATCAAGTAAAAAATATCAGTACCATCTTGAGAAGCTATTTAGAATCACAGAAATTAGGAATAAATCGTATAGTTTGTGACAGAGCTTATTGAAATCGTGCAATTTCTAATATATGACACTGTTTTTGACAGTCGTAAAATAAATCCCGTGTAGTTATATCTTTTTTGACGGAGTAATATTTAAAAAAGAATATTTTTTTTGTTTTTTGTTTTTGTTTTTCTTCACATAACATAGGTCAGTTATGGAGGAACGTAATACTACGTTAGAATAGAACAAATGTACTTAAAGTGTTTGCCTTTTCTACGATCACACTATTATCAGATAATTTTCAATAAAAATCGGACACACATGTTCAAGTGAAAAAAAACTGCTCTATAACTCTTACAGGCCAATGTTCCCGATTCGGAATATCAAATTCAAAATGTATTGAAAAATTAAATTTTATTAATATTGAATTGAAAGAATTAGCAGATATAGTTAAAATATGACTGGAGTTTTTTAAATGGAATTAGCATTTCTATCATTAGGGGGAAATCTGTATAAAAAATAATAAAAATAGCCATTTTCATAATTTTTTACAGAGCTGTATTGATAATCCAGTGTGATGTAGATTACATATCCAATTTTAATAATTTTTTTACTTTGAGTTTCTCAAATTTAACCTATTCAAGATCATTTATTCAAAATTATTTTTCTGTTACCATTTTTCCATCACATCGGCTTTTAAATCGGTATATAAGCTCTTTTAGCCGCATGCATTATTTTTAATTGTTTATTTTTGCTAATGAGAAAGTTCGCGCCATCTTAGCTAAAACTAGATTATATTACATCGGTTTGCAACCGTAACGATCTTTATTTCTCTTCTTTGGCATCGTGTTGATGTTACTTTGTTTTTGTTGCTTTGCGACGTCTTTAAAATCATTTGCTGGTTATTCCGCCATTTTAATTTTATTGGATTAAGTTCTAGAGTTGCTATGGGATTGACGTTATTATTTTTTATTTTTCATTTTTTCTCTTAATCTCGGAAAAGTTTTTGTTCTCGACAATGTATAATTTTGTGTTGGCGTAATGTTTAAGCCATTCCATCTTATTTTTGCTGTCCTTCCAGGACGCATTTTTATTTCGCTGAGCCACCACCAGCCGTTATTGATTTGTTTATGTTCCAATAATTCTTATAAATAAACAGTTTTAACAGTAATCTAATGCCTTCTTATATAGCAACTAAGTGTATCAAACCTGAATTAATCCGTCACAAAGCTGTTTAATAATTATAAAATAGCCTAAACAAACATATCATTCTCACACACTCCCTTCAAACATAATTCATATCTTTACTTAAAAATGAATCATTCATTTGTTCTTAATATTTCACTTATTATTTTAATCACTCACATAAATATAGTCAAAGTATTGCCCCTAAAAGTATAGTCAGAAATGAACAATGTTCCCAATTGTTTACACAGTGACAATTGGGTCGTACATTTTTTTTTCAAATTTAAATTACCTAATATCCCTTACATTAGAAGACAAAATATGCAAGAAACTAACTAAAATATACCTGAAACTGATTTAGGTCTGTAAAAGGTTAAATTTATTTGTTTTGTACAGTGCGTCAGTATTTCTTAAAAAGTTTCACTGCTTTCACATAGAGAACTGGTTATTCTTTTTTAGATTTCGAAATCCATTATAATATAATTTATCTGCCATCTTTTTTTTGTCTTCTTTTTAATATTTTCTTGATGCTCTACTTATTTCCTTTGTATTGTCTTTGCCAGTGGAAATTTAAAAAATAAATAAATAAATTACATTACATTTCAATATATTTAAAAAATATATACATATTTCTATATCTTTTATATTTATGTAATACATATTACTTTACAAATTTATTTTTTATATGTAATAATGCAGAGACTAATGATGTTTTACTGAGGCAACAAAAATAAGAAATTAAATGTATCCTAAATCCAATGTAAAAAGCATCAAATTTTGTTTTCCTTCATTTATCTTGTTTTGGTACACCAGGTGTAATTTACTTAAATATTTTGAAACATTTTCCATGAAGAAAAAATACAAAAACTATTAAGAATTGCTTTCCCTGGCATCTTCTCAAAGGAAAAAAAATACGACTATTAAAATACAACTTTCTTTTTTTTCGATCAGAAACGTACAACGTACATTAACTGATAATTTTCAAGTTTCCCAACAAATCATCTGGGACCAACCACATCATGAAAGCAAAATTCTGGCGTACAAGAGAAAAAAAAAGGAAGAAAAGAAGAAAAAACAATTTATTGTATTTTCTAGCTAATTTAAAACGTCACCGGCAGATTTTAGAATCGGGAGACCTTTTGCGTGGCTCCCAGCACGCCATCGTAAATCACGGTCTCCGAGTTGCAAACCACTCCTCTTGCTGAAAGAAATGTTTGCAACGATTTGCTGAGTATTTTTGCGAGCCTCCTTGGATGAGAGTGTGAGAGATCACGGTACATAAACAGTGATTGCGTGATAAAGAAAGTTATGAAAACACATAAAGGAATCCGGGAAAACAGTATTATAGTGTAGAAATAAAAATTTATGATTTATAGGAGATTTCTGTTCTAAGAATTTATTTGCCAGACCTGTAAATGAAAAGCAGAGAAAGGTAAAAAAAAGATCCACACATTACCTAAAATAAAATGTTTTTTCGTGTGTTATTTTACATTCAGAACACCATGTAATTTTAGTTTAATACTGTTTTGTTACTTAGAATCATTGGTTCAGTCTGAATTTGTTTTCTTGTTATATAGCATTAAAGTTACGTAAAAGTATTACATAAAAATCCAATGTGTCATGATTTGTAAGATGAAATCATTATGGCCATTGACTAAATCTTTATTTGAGATGTAATGAAAATTTAGCTTTCACGTTCAGTAATTCACGTTCAGTAACATTATTTATAGGTATGAAGAGTGTGCCATTTCAGAAAAAATTTACTCAATAATCAATTTCAAACTATACAAGTTTGCAAACTGAGCTTAGCGTACAGCTTTCAAAACTTAACTTTATAATGACTGGGAATATACAGAAAACGAAGCAATAAAATATTACGCGAAAAATAATAATTGTAATTATTTTTGTCCAGTAATTTATTCCAATGTTTAGTCTGTTGAGGAAGCTGATGCATTCTTCTGATATATCCCCTTCCACATATTACAGATGTATTACGCCGATGAAGTATTTTAAAACAAAGAGCATTATATGCCGTCAATTGTGGTCAATCTTTCCTTGTGGATAGTCCATAATGATATAATAAGGAAACGAGTTTGATACTAAATGTATTTTATCTTTTGAATACCCTGTTTGTTTGTCTACGTATTTCGGGAACATTTTCGATTTAATTATATATATATATATATATATATATATATATATATATATATATATATATATATATATATAAATATATGTATATATATATATATATATATATAACTTTATTCAAAATCTATAGTTGGTAGAACCTCCACAAGAGGCAATTACAGCGTGAACCCCGCGGGGCATACTTTCCATAAGTCTTTGTATTACAGCTAGTGGTATTGTCTTCCACTCGGCTTGGAGTAGACATAGAAGTTCATTCACCGATTTTGGACGGGTAGTTCACCCCTTTATTCGCCGATCCAACTCGTCCCAGAGGTTCTCGATAGGGTTCATGTCTGGGCTCTGGGCAGGCCAGCCCATTCCATGAACTCCATTGGCACCATACCAAGCCTTGGTTAACCTCGAACAATGACAACTGGCATTGTCGTCCTGAAAGTAACAGGGGTCCAACTCGTAAAACTGCCACAACGTAAGCAGCACATTGTCATCCAAAATAGTGCAGTAGACATCGGCGTTGAGCTTACCATGAATGGGGACCAAGGGTCCCAGTCCATACCAGGAGAAACACCCCCCAGACCATAATTTCACCTCCGCCGAACTTGACTGTTGGCACAATTCATTCTGGCAGGAGACGTTCTCCAGGTAGACGTCAGACCCAGACCCTGCCATCCGAACGGTAAAGGGCGAACCTTGATTCGTCGCTCCAAAGAATCCATTTCCACTGATCTACGGTCCAATTTCGTTGTGCTTTGCACCATATTAACCGAGCAGCACGGTTCGACTTTGTGATCAAAGGCTTATGGGCAGCAGCACGACCATGAAAACCAAGCAGATGTGCTTCGTTACGGATGGTATTCATTGAAACAATACTCCCGGATGCCTGTTGAAACTCCTCGCGGAGGGCCATCGGTTGGGTGCGGTTCTTCCGAATTTCTCTGGACAGCACTCGTCGGTCTTTATCTCCCAGTTTCGTTGGTCTGCGGACACGGGGCACATTCAGACAAACACCGCTCACCTTCTACTTCTTAATCACATAGGCCACTGTCAATTTTGGGTATTTCAGATCGCTAGATATGTCCCTTAAGGATCGGCCACATTTGTGATACCCGATAATTATACCTTTCTCGAAATCACAGCTCCGAACTGCGCGGCATCTTGCATGCGGCTAATGCCGATGCTGTTTCCTACACGATATATACCGGCGGATTCCCTGACGTACCTCAGGACCGCAGATATCATCATTTGCATAGGTGCCCAAGTACTTATTGGTAAACAGTGTATATGTATACACATAATTTGGCATATATTTTGTACTTTTCTCCATGGCAGTTTAAAATGTTAAGCAAAATATCATTTATTTATTTACTACCAATGTACTCAAGTCTCAGTACTCAAGTCTGAAAATTGCAGTAACAGAACTATAAGTGGGGGTCTGGTAAATTTGACATTCTAATGCTCTAAAGACTTTCCTAGGACTTTCCATTAGCTGTAGTGACATACAATTTAAATATTTTCTCAAACACCTATTTTTTGAAAATTTTTGGCAGTATCAAAAGCGAAAATTGATTTGGTCTCATTACAACAGTTGAACCTATTGGTTGCCAGATATTCAACACTTTTATTCCCTTCCACTTCGGATAGGGCGAGAATCTATTGAGGAGTGGGAGGTCACACCGCAAAATCTCCTTGAGAACTTAAAGGATCTGCAATCAGAAAGGCGTTTCTAATTGAAAGCTTGGAGATGGCTTGGAGTGAAGGCTTGGATTTAGACAACATAACTACGTTTAAATTCATGTTTCAATACTGCAGTCAGGCCTCGATTAACCTCTGAAGTGAGGGGAAGCTCAGTTTCATTTCGCCCCCCCCCCTACATTCTTTTGGTTTAGGAAAAGAAAATGATTTTCTTTGATACACACACACACACACACAAATATTGCATTAGTTAAAATGAAATTTCATTGATTTAATTACTTCTAATAATTTCCTTTGATAAAACAGTTTCATTCATTAATCTGAAAATTTTCCTTTGATAAAAATATTTCATTCATTAATCTTCATAATAGTTTAATTCATTGTAACGAGATTTTGCAGTATTTTTGAAACTACTTTAAATAGTAAACTAAATACATTGTCTTATTGGAAATTTAAACTTTATTTATTAAGTTGTATTTTACATTAGACATGACTTTTGAGGAATTCTATGTTTTGATGATATCCTAAAAATCACAGCATGAATGCTCAGAATTAGAAGGTGTTTAACATTACATATTGAAAATCTACCCCATTCTGCAGACCCTATGTTACAAATAGTAGAGAAAACCGGAGCAGATGGTCCAGGCAAAGACATCGCAGACTGAACAAATTTTGAAATGCTGTGACATGAAGTATCAGGCTTCTGAAAAATAATTAAAAATAGCTTTCCACACCTTTTGATTAAATCTTTAAAATATGATTTAAAGACAAAATTTTGAATTTTTTTCTCGATTTTTCAGTCATTTCCCCTCCCCTTTCAAATTCTGAGTTGAAGATTAAGCTTCCCGAGCTTTTTCGGATATCAGACCTTGACTGTAATGTGCTTTGAGGTAATGCAATTGCTGCCAGTTCTCTGTCGAATCTTGAAGTGTCTCTCCCAACAACTTTTTAAGAGGAAAAGTGTTCATAAAAAACTCTATCGGTAGCTTTCATGTGCCTCTGAAACATGGAACCATCTGCGCAGCCATTTTTGCGTAGACGTGTCTGTATAGTCAAGTCTGATCGAAATTAGTTAGGAATAGCAATCTTAACTCTATGAAGCGCAACCATTTCCGAATACTGAAAAAAGTGCAGCCGTTTCCACCGCTTGATAACTACCAACAACATAGTTGTCCATCAAACTACCCAACGCAAGATAAAGTGCTCAAGACGGCTTGACACAGCTGGCTGTATAGTGCCGCACAGCCAGCAGCGTCAGAAATGTTCCTAAGCTCTGTGGCACGAGATGGGCGTTACGTTTGTGTTCTGTGTTATAGCACGCCCACACGGGAGTCATCTGCCTAGGGGGTGTGCCTTGGGCAGAGGACTCCCTGAGGGCTTCTAACTCGTATATACGTTACATCTACAGAAAACAAACCAAAACTGCAGACCGTTCGATCGACAGCTGCACGGCATGCACGAACCCGACATCTGCAACCGGGCATGACACGGCATGAACTTCAGACATCTGCAATGTTCCGTGTTTTATCCACTCAGCCATGTACGGGCATGAAGGGTGGTGCGATTGACCGTTGGTAGCTAAATCGAGCATTAGCAACAGCTGCACTTTTTACACCATTGGGCAGTCTTGCCTAGTGTTTCTTCTGTAACGATGTGTACTTTCAGCAAATTCCCCAGTTCTCATAAGATGCCAGTACTGATAAAAATAATTCTGACATCCATTTTATAAATAACCGAACCTTTTTTAACGTGAAATGGTGGGCTCAATAGAAAAATATTATCGCGTATCTGTGTCCTCCTTAATTATTTTAATGAAATTAAGTTTGTTTTTCGTAAATCGAAACAGTCAAAATGTCAGAGTTTTGCGTCGTCACGCCGAAGACACTGTGCTTTAAAGGGTTAAATGGAATTTTGGGAAACCACTTTAAAAGATATTTAAGTGATTTTTATTTTTCATTCATGTATGAACTCTTTTGAATTACCATAAAATTTCAAAAATGCTTACTAATTATCTTAACTTGATCAGCTGAATTACTCGAAAATGTCTTTAAAAATAACAAAAAGCACGAGAAGAAAAATCATTTTTGCGTAATTAAATGCGCTTGATTCTGTCTAAAGTTTAATAACGGATGGCATGCATGTGGCTGAACCTTCTGCTACAAATTTAGAAAAAAATGATGCAGGAAAAGTTTTCAATATATCATGAATCTTCAACGAATAACGTTGTTTTATGTCATTCAAGTAACAAATAAAGACATGGTACTTGAATGACATGAAACCACCTTTTGCAAAATATCTTAAACATTTCTTTATTTACTTTAAATACGACGTTATGTACTTGAAGCCTTGAAAGTCTATTAAAGTAGTCATCTCTGTAGAGCATGAAATGCAATGTCAGTAAAGAGTTACGTCGCAGGGCGTCACCAGCGATTAAACAACGACAATTCAATCCGAAACATTTAATTGATGTAACTGATTAATCACAAATGGATTGCTATTTAAGTCCCGAAGCCGATAATCTTGCTTTACTTTTCATTAAGGAGGCAATGTATCTCAAATTTTCGTACAACAAAGATTTTATTTCCAGCATAAATCTTCAAAATTTCATTTATAAAGAATTTCTTATAATATGTAACAAATAAAAATAAAAGACATCCGTTAGTACATACAGTTAAACAGAAAGTGTTGTAAAGCAAAATTTCAAAAAGGTATTTTTTCTATCAAAAAGCAAAAACGCCCTATCAAATAGATAAAAAGTGTGTAATGATTAAAGGCGTTTTAAATGTAAATAACATTCCCTTTTAACGAATAATTTATAAATACATTAAGAATGTCTGCATAAAACAGGGGAAAAAAAACTGTTTCTTCCAAAATAATTTTTACCATTGGACTTTTTCTCCCTCATCTTGCTACGTCATCTAAGTACTAGAAAACAGAAGGAATCTCCAAAATCCACTTATTGTTTTCCTTTAACATAATATATAGCGTTCTTCGTGAGTTTCTGGACGGTTTGCGTGTTTACCAAACACGCAAAAACATCCATATATATTCGAGAATTCTTTTATTGCGTATTTGGGAATAAAGTATATATGTGATATATTTTATTTAGGAGGCTTAGTTTTACTTTCCTTCTTACCAAAAAAATATATATAATATTTATAAGTAGTGTATCATTCACATTACACTTTCCAACTATATGTTTTCGGGGTGAAATAAAAACAGATGATTTTTTTTTATATAAGATAATAATTGTTCTCTTCTATGTGTTACAGAAATGTTAGAATTCTGTAGCTAGGTTTTCTAAAAATATCGTACAATAAATATTTATAGAAGTAATGAAAGTACGCTTAAAATTAAGTTTTTTGTTTTTGATCGGTATTCCGTATGGAAATCCGTATTTTTCCAATCTCTAGAGCAATGGCTGACTTTCTTTACCGTTCATTACCGTTTTCAATCCATTTTGTCAGCGCTGCTATGGAACTATAACTCAACATGTAACGCAAAGTGCATATGTGTGGAGACTAATGGTATGACTTATTAATAAGGTGACGTATAAAATTGTAGAATTCTAAAAGTATCTTTCATTTTAATTGTGGCATTTAAAACAATATTTACAAGTACAGCGTATGGATGTGTTTTTGACGAACTTCTAAACGTGATTTACATTTGTAAACACAAGTCACTTTTTATGTCTAACTGACCTTCACCCGAGAATGTGTTTCAGAATTTAGGGAATTATTGCATTTTATGAACGAAAGATTCATTTACAAATTTAGGATATGTCTATAGATGTATAAACGTTTTAAATGTAAACATATCTATCAGTTTGTATGTTTTATCTGAGGGAAATTAAATGATATCAATCTAATGAGAAATAATAACGTTTTATGCAAAATGAAATAAATATGTTGTATAAAAACGCACTATTGGTAATACAGTTTTTCTGCAATAAACTAATTTTAGGTATTTTTAACTAAATAAGATTGTTAAAAATTATTTAGATAAAACAAATGTAAGTAATAAATTAATAAAAGAAGTTTCATCCGTTAGAGATAATTTCCCAAATTCAGAATCTAGCAAAAATCATTCGCTCTTAAATCTGACTTAAGTCTTTTCAACATACAGCTTTTCGACAATATCCGAAAAATAGCTTCTATCTTGTTTCTAATATAGGGAATATAGTTGATTTTTTTGCATTTTTAAAATTTTAATATAGATTTATTTACTGCATAAATTTAAGCTTCTGTAACTCAAAATCTCTCGTTTTTAGTGTGATCAGCATGAACGTTTGCTGTAAACTTTATAGAGGGATTTTTGGCTTCGTCGTTAATTTAAGTTTCAACGATTTCAAGCTGGCACCTTTAAAGACTTTTTAGAAGAACTTTGTGATCACATTAGAACTTTTCCTAAAGTAATAAACTGAAATTGCTGGTTAGTGTTTCTCTCTTTGAGGCTTAAATAAGATATTTGATTTTATTTTCTCAGGAATCTTGCGAGATGCTATTAAAACTTGAGTATCACGTGAAATTACTATTGGAAATTTTATATTATTCTTTTGCAGCGATAAACTATTATTAAGCTGCGTCTAATGTAAAATTCCAAGGAATGACTAATGTTGTTTTAAAAGCAGTCCAGTATATTAAAGAGAGTTATTACGCCTAAGAAATATTTAAAAGTTATAATTCTTAATTGCTATCGCGAGGTTATGGTGAATAAAAAGTATTAAATATTCAGTTTGAAAAATCATACTATATTTTCCTGCTTACTCATTCATAGTAAATTCTGTATGCAGACGTATCTAGGATGCATTATAAAAGTTTGCTGTTGACGTATACATGGTGTCCCAAAAATGTGCTAACGGGATTTAGTTTTTTATCTATTAGAGATAAGTGGGGAATGTAAGTTGAAAAAAATGTTCAAAATAAGGTCGGAAAATATATTATGCAAAAAAATAAAAATCTTCTCTCGCTAATTTTCAAAAGTTTCACTATAAAATTTGTATACGACCCCAGGACAAATAAAAAATTCGAATGAGTAAAATGTTCTCCATACACTAATGAGATGACATACAAAATGTCAGAATTATATTTTAAAAAGCGTCAGCGATGTGAAGACATATATAACGCTCACTTCCAATGGCTCTCGAAGGGAAACAATTACGTCGAATGATCGCATTTCATGGGCCGTACAGAAGTTAGGAAAGAAAATCTTTTTTTCCACACTAGCAATAAAGGTTTACATCTGAAATCATGCATAGCCGCAGATCATATATATTTAAGGGTGATACAATATCAGTAATAGCAAACGTATTATGTTTCATGCATTTCCTTTAAACTTGTGTTCAGCCCCTTAAATGCATTCTTCCGATGTTATTTTGTCTCTTCGAGACACAAAGAGATTTGTTTAAATCAAAATAGTTTATTTTCATGTATCAGAATCTTCGTATGGTGTAAGGCTAAAACTTTTTGTATATCACGCAATTAATGCATGGATTACAATTTACTAATTGGGGTATTTTTTAAAGGTTTTCGTACAAAAATTCAAATTTTGTATTTATTCGGATTTAAACTCCAGAAAATACTATTCATTAATATAAAATTCGGTACCTTTTTACGTTAATTTATAATTTATTGTATATATTTTTTTCACAATGATAATCATACATTGACTTATTTTTTTTTCCTGGAAATAAAAGCCAATGTTTTAATTACATGCATTCATTTGTACACGAATATGATAATAAAACTTTTTTCTTAATCATCCTTTCTTTAAATTTGAAAGATATGTATCTATACATCAGCACAATAGCAATTCTCGAGATTTTGAAATATAATTTTATAATTATCTGCAGTGCACACTTTTAACATTTTATAGAGCAGAGCAGATATACGTTTATTAATTCAAATACAATAGTACGAGGCAGCAGAATAAATATAAGTTTATTAATTGAAGTGCATTAGTACTTATGTTTCTATATTCATTCAGTTTTCTAGTGGTAGGGGTAAGCCAAGTTAAGTTTTCTATGGGTTATTTATGTACAACCCCTAAAACACGATCATTCGACGATATATTTTTTCATTCGAGAGGCGAAGTGGCTCAAGTCAGGCTTATATTTATATTCATATCTTCAACACATCTTAGATAAAACTGCTCTGATTCTATAACCTCATTAGTGCATAAGGCGTACTTTACTCAATGGGATTATTTTCCGTAAGGGAATCATATAAAATTTTAAACTTTGCATTTTTTGAAGATTTAATCTCATCAAAATTTTAAGCGGTTCCTCTTTTTAAGGCAAATTTTAATTTACTGCATAGTATATCAGGAATAAAAGCCTAGATCAGGGATTTTGGGAATCCCTGTATATATTTCAAACTGAATATTCAATACTTAATTCAATAATTTATTGAATTCTATACTTAACTGAATAATAGTCCACTTTTGGAGCCTGGCACACTGAAGAGCTCATGGAAATGTTTTTTGCAGTTCTACAGTACGATATATATTTCCTCATGTAAAACTATATTTTCAGGCGAATGCATAATTTACTATGTACTATATTTTACTTTGTTTAACTTAAGTTCTCTATATTCAAAACTTAGAAAAAGGTACATTTGTAAATATAAATAATAGGTAAACTAAAGAAAAATGTATCACAAAATTTATATTTTTAAGATTTACCACAGGCTGGTCCTAAAATGAATGACTAAAGTATTTTTAAATTGTTGCTTTTAAATAAAACTAATTTAATTTATTACCCCAAGTAAATATTCAATTAGACACTTGAAAATATTTGATAAAATAGTTTTAACATACAGATAACTACCATAAATATTATTTAGAGAAGAACTGTTGTCATAAATAACATTTTTAAAAGTAATCAGATATAAAGAAATAATCTTATCCAGATTACTTGAGCTACAAAAAATGTTACTTCAATAGAAAGATAGTAATGTTAAAAGCACGCCAAGTTAACCTAATTAATAATATTCTTACTCTGCACAATACAATTACATTCAATACTACAATATAATTACATTACTACAATATAATTACATTCTTATATCGCAGGGAACGTAAATGATTACAATTTCTGTGCTTATTCTTTTAAAACAATGTTACTAATAATATTAAAATTATAACATTTATTATCATACCTCTGTGAGTACGGAATGACATCATCCTAAAATATTCCTTTATAAATACGTATATTAAGCAGTAAATATTATATAGGCCGAATTCTAAACACATTTTAAGTTATAAAAGAGCAAGTTTGACACCAAGTTGAACTTATCTTGCTAATAAACTTTGGCGATAACATTAACAAACTCTGTGATGCATTTTTAATTGAAAGCCACTTAGTGCAAATGTTTACTTTATGACTTAGTAAGCGCACCGATCGAGAATTCCGCCTCTTCTCAGCGTACTAGCGTCAGCTTCAATTTTAAAACCTAAACAATATTCCGATCCCGTCTTTTGAAATTTTAATCTTTTGTTAGCCCACGATACAGCGATGCATGAACAAAAATATCTCAAGTTCACGCTCCACGTCCCCTGGAAAGTATACCATGGAAGGGGAATAGCCACGTTCTTAATTTTTGCCGTATTCCCCAACCATCCTTTGGGGACGCTGCGGAGAATGCATTTTGCAGTTCACCCGGTAATAGCTATTTGAATAATTCTAAATTGCGTCTTTTGTAAAGGAAGATTTATTCGTGAATTTTTCCTATATGATGCTAATTTGAGATAATCCAATAAATATTTATTTTGAAGTTGCGGCAATTGATTAGTTTAGCCAGTTATCGGAAAATAAGGTCATTTGTGTTATACGAAACTTGTATGATCCCGTGAATGTGTTTCTAAATATAATTAGAACAGCATTAAGGACTCTAGATATTTCCAATTGACTATGTTCAGTTATGCTTTCGTCCCGACCGACGGTGGTCCAGTCTTTTAAAGTCGGTTCCAATCAGAACACAGAGAGTGAAGCAGCACCAGTTTTGACTAGTGCTTATGAGAGGATGAACAGCTCTCACGACTGGGGTTTCTGTGGTCCGTGTACGTTAAACTGAGTTAATGAACGCAAAATATGTCGTGACTTCAATGTCCTCCAGTTTCCGATACAGCAGGAGATGCCAGTACATGTACTAAACTGTTCACTTGGAATCGATTCAAGATTAGAAGACCAGATCATCCACTAGGTGGTAATGCTGGTCTGTCGACTAGACAGCTTCATAATGAAATAAGCAATATCTTAAGCCCTTGCAGTGGTCAAGCCTGTAATGAGCAGCTTAACCGGAAATTGGGAAGAAAAATAAAGACATGTATTTATTGAAGATTAAAAAAAATAAAGTCATTACCTAAGATGTTTCAATATTTATCTTTTTAAAATAAACTGGGGAATGAAATAGTACTTAGGATATAATTATTGACATTTTCGTGGAATTTAATTGAAATTTATTTATGGAATGCTTAGCTTAAAAATTCAAATGTATGTCATAAAAAACCCTACGCTATGTTTTGATGTGAAAATATCATAAAATATCAGAAATATGAAAAAAAAACCGCATTATTGCCATTTACATAAATTGTTACAACAATAAATTTATGTAACAGCATTACATATAAATAATTAAAAGATTGCAATTTTTCTACGTTGCATTTAAAATGAAACTGCATTTTGTTTTTAATTGTATTTTCTAGAATAAATTAAAAATACATACTTCTATACAAATTACAGATCAAAAAACTATTTATCTAACATTATTATAAGCGCATGCTACAGAGATTTGTTTTCAGTTAGACTCAATGGGTAAGCACTTGCAATACGATTTTGTCGGAGTACACCGAAAACCGTTTTTTCAAAACGAAAAAGGCACTCAAAATACTGGCATTAAACGATAAAATTTAAAAAAAGTTTGTGAAAAAACACACCTAAAATGTTACTTATCACACGATACGATCGTTTCGACCAAAAATTCTTTCGGTTTTCGTCAGTCGAAGCCCTTCGTCTCACTAAACAGAGGGGACTGGAAGAGATAAACAAACAAGCATGCTGCCACATGGAAAAAAGGAAAGGCGAACAAAACAACGTAGATTAAAGGAAAAGATAAAAAGGGGGAAGATATAAAAAGGAAAGAAAATAAGGGCAAACAAAAATACATAAATGAATAGTAAAAACAATATAATAAAAAGCAAAATTGAACACACAAACGTAAACACGCAGCAAAAAAGAAAAGCAGAACAAAACAGAACATTCAAAAGAACAAAAAACAAAAATAACAAAAATACAATTTTATTTTTAGTTGGACGAAGTTCTTTAACTGATGAAGACCGCAAGAATTTTTGGTGGAAACGATCGTATCGTGTTATAAGTAACATTTTATGTGTTCTTCTTCCACAACGTTTTTTCAATAGTCTAAGCAGCTTTTTCGATCTATTTTCAATTTTTTAATCAAAGAAATATTCTTTCGAAATTCTTATCTTTAGATACATATGTAACAAGGTATAAATAAAAATATATAAATAAAAATATATAAGCCCACGCTTCACGCCTTTGGAAAATTTGAAGGAAATGCTGAAGCACTTGACTAGAAACTTAATCGTATCCCCAGAGGGGATAACTGCAGTAAATGTTTTATAGGGTTATCTCTTCATAGATATTTGAAATACGTCTTTTATAAATGTATGTTAATTCATAGATAAGAAGCATATTTGTTAATCTAATGATTACTTTAATTAAAATGCCTTTTTAGTTTTTATATAGGAGCGTAATTTATACAATTAAATTTTGTATAATTTTACTAGAAAACATTCAAAATTATTTTTACATTAAGAACAACCAAACTAAATAATTTTTTAATCGGCTTAGTTCTCAATGAAGAAAACTCAAAAACGTCATTTCTCCAATTAGTGAATTGTCACTTTTCTGAGAGACACTGTAAGGAATACTTGTAATTTTAACCACACATATTTCATTAAAATAATACAGCACTGTGTGGTGTAAATCCACTCGAAAATGACATTATGATTTTGATAAGCCAATCAAAAAGAACATTGTATAGCAAATTGGAACAGTCTACAGCACAACGCGTGGAGAAAGTAACGTGTTGGCGTTGCGTTTACCCAAACGTTGTGCTGTAAAGTAATGCAGCTCTGTTTCTTGTAAATCCACTCATAAAATGACGTAATGATTTTGATGAGCCAATCAAAAAGAACATTGTACAGCAAATTGACATAGTCTACAGCACAACGTGTGGAAAAACGTAACGTGTTGGAGTTGCGTTTACCACACGTTGTGCTGTAACCATTTTTGTATAAATTAAAATGTATAGTTTCAGTGTATATATATGAAATACATCGACGGTGGCTAGACAGGAACAGGCGGCTGTCACCCTGGGGGTGTCGCTGGGTTTCGTTGCGATGATAACTGGTCGCCCGCTGCTGGAAGTTGTAGTCGGGCCAAGAAAGGAGTCTTGTAGGGTGCTGGGTTCCTTATTAATAGAACTACTGTAGTCATTACATATTTTTATTGAAACCATTTCACACGAATTTACATGGCAATACATGTCGCTAAAAAGATAGTTTTCCAGGCTGTGGTAGCCGTTTTATTACTTTTGAGGTCGTGTCACATCATACGTGCACCTTGCATTAATTGGTTAATTCCAAATCTGGCAGCGGCTTTAACTGAATTGTTTTGTCTTTTAAGGCACCAGATTGACGGACCAAAGGAATTGCTAGGAACTGTGCAGTAGCTGCGGAAATAAGCAGTTTTAGATAGCTAATTTCTTTTATTCTCAACTACGCAGTTTAAAAACTTTTTAATACTTTAATAGTTTGGAATTTCAACACGTTTTTAATTTCGTATGTTACATACATACAAATATATATATATATATATACATATATATATCAGCCGTTCAGAAGTTAACAAAGGGGCAAGCGACTTAAATGGGGATACTGTATATATATATATATATATATATATATATATATATATATATATATATATACATACATACATACAGTATCTCCATTTAAGTCCCTTGCCCCTTTGTTAACTTCTGAACGGCTGAGATATATTCATAAATGTCGTGTCAAAGTGCAGTAAAATAACCATGCGCAGCTGAGTGAAACCGTCTATGGCACCAATTTCGGAAGACTTTCTCTTGGAAAATTTCGGAATTAGCACTCCTATCTCTAAAACGGCATGAGAAAGGGGAAAAACTGATTTACAGAGTTGTAGAGCATCATCGATTTAGTACGAAAAGACACTTTCTTGACATTAATGCGAAGAATACAATGGTTCAAGCGGGGCATACATTTTTTGTTTTATTTCTTCTTGTTTTCCTACGATGTGACGCTTCAAAAAGATCTGAGAAAGAAATAAACAACTAATTATAAGAATACTATACCTATTCATTTGGTTGGAGATCACAAGCTGTGACACATTTCAGTGGCGTGCTTTGCCCGAAACATAATCATTTCTCCTTCTGTTCAAGTTCCGAAACATTGTGGGAAATCACGACAATTACGAAAAACAAATATGTGTTTAAACTCATATATGGGGTATCACGAAAAACAAATGTGAATTTTAAACGTTCTATTCTTCGCATTGATGTTTACAAGGTGTCTTTTAGTACTCAATACTCTACAGCTATGAATCGCCCTTTTTTTCTCCTATATCTTTCTCGTTACGAAATGGGAATGACAAATCACTGTATGCCTTCTATAATCCCTTGCCAGTCTCTTTTGTTAGGAAAGACTGCTCCCATACTGATAAAAGTGTTTTTTATGAGCTTACTAATGTGATTGCCATGCAGTAGGCTCAAAAGGTGCTTACTGTGCCACCTGGCGGCTACATTTGGAGTTAGCGTTCATACCTGTAAAACGGTAGGAAGTATGGGATAAAGAGAATGCAGAGTTGTTCATCATCATGGAATTAGTAAGAAAATATACCATGCGTACATCAGCGTCGCAATAAAGGGCACAATGATGCTACCAATGGATGACATAAAACGCACATTTTTATGGTAAAATTTAAATTTTCCAAAACTGCGCTTGCCTGACATTAGGTTCATTTGTCATTCATGCCCCAAGTGTTTTCCATCAGCAAAATACACATTTCAACTCTTGTCTGCAATTCCAGTTGCACATTCTACTACACGACTGGAGGCAAGCAGGCGCAAGTATTATAAATAATACGTTTTTACCACTTGCATTTTACGTTTTCTATTATACACCATGTAAGAAGTCTAAAGCTAGAATACTTTACTAACATTTTAGGCCATTAAGAAATTTTGTTTACAGAAGGGGTAGAACAGAAAAACATTTTGCTAGGTACTTGCAGTTTGAAGAGTTAATTCTCCTCGTTTAATTATAACTTTAGAAATCTTTACTTGATAAATGTATAATCTAATTCTTCTCTAATTCTAAGAAATCTTTCGCGGGATAAGTTTTATAAATTAGATAGTTTAGCCATAGTAAAAATACGAATTCAAAATAAAAATACCAGCCTTCTTTATCTTACTGGATAATTCTATAAAATATTCTATTCAATATCTAATGGAAAATTACAACTTAATGTTTGCATTATAACTAAGCAAGAACACGTCAGAAATATGTTTTATTTTAAAGCCTGAAAAAATAGAATCGTCATTTTACATTTTAAAACGCAAACAGCATTCAGATCCTAGCTAAAAGAATTTCAAAATTTAGTTACCTTGTATAATATTGTATACACAAGAATATTTGAATTTTACGCTTCACATGGCTTCGAATACACCATGTGAAGGAGATTGCCACGTTCTTAACTTCAGAGGAATTCTCACCCCCTTAGGGATGCCACAGAAAATATATCAAAGAATTACCGTGTTCGAGCAGAAAATTTGAATAAATTTGAATTACGCCTTTCATGAAGAAAGGTTAATTCATAGATCTTGAGTATAAGGAGGTGAAATAAGTTAATTCAATGACAAGTTTTGTGTTAATATCATTTCATTGATTCGAGGCTGTACGCAATTCCAAACTATAATTAGTTTAATGTATATAAAGATTTGAATTTAGATTTTCCTTGCATCTATAAAGCTGAAATGAGATAATTAAGATGTTTTTATATTTTGATGTTAGCCTTACAAGGGGAGGACGGGATCTTGCAATCAATAATTCAAACGAAAATTTGCATAAATACTGTTAAAAGATGCATAATAACTGATTTAAATTATATGACCTTATTTACTGTCCCCGGAGCTTTTAGAGCACTAGATAGATCATAAACCTTGAGAAAGATTAGTTTAGTTATACAAACCGTTAGGATTTGGGTTTGAGAGTTTATCGAGACTTGCAGCATTTTTAGAACTTCATATCAGCTGTTCCTAATTACAAGATCATTTTTACTCCAAAGTACAATTTTACATCTCAGTATTTGTAGAAACAGATGCATGCATGGGGTAACGGGAAATGACCCCGGAAATTAAACCACTCATATAAGGACCGACAGTGACAGGTGCGCAGAACCGTACAGCCAGCGGTTATACCCCAAATGACAGAATCCCAAAAGACCGAAAAGCAATTAACGGTCATTAACCATTATATGCTTTGGGTCTAGGAGAGTCGAGAATTAGGGGTTGTATTACTATTTACTATTATTGCATCCTGCTCTAATTCCCGGTCCCAACTCGTCGAATTCCGAACCCAGTGAACTTTGGTCTTTATTCAGGAGAGGGGGAACAGGTCGCGCGGGGGGGGGAAGGAAAAGAAAAAAAACATCTGCCACACAGTCGCACATACGGATGGTCAAAAGATTAATGGATGTCTATTATCGTATCCGGAAGCTCTCCTTCAACTGCAAAAGGGACTTGATCCGTTTATGAAAGAATACTCTGGCTTTACTTTCTTAAAGCACTTTATTAACGTTGTAATAAGAGAGTTGTTCAAAAAACAAAACTGCATAACAGCCCTTTGACGGACACAAGTCAAAATAAGATAAATGCGATAGAAATTCGGAATGTTTCAAGGTTGTTTTTTTTTTTCTTTCTTTAAAGCTGCGCACTGCAATAAATGAAAAATTAGTGCCATTTATGAAACCTTTAGAAAACAATTTCAAAGATGGAATTCCACAGCAAAATACTTTTTTTTTTTTTTTTTTCCGGCTCACACTCCCAGAAAGTGGTAAGATTTGCACAAAAATTCTGATACTCATTTTGTGATCTGATGTTTTTATTAACCTTTTACAGAATGAATTAAAATAAAGGCATATTTTAATTCTTTTTACCCCATATTTTGTCTTCTAATGCGTTAAAGGATATTAGTCACTCAAATGGGGGGGGGGGAATTGTATACTTTCACTGTGTTCTCAGTTAGAAGCACTACTTTTGCATTGGTTTCAAAAACGGAATATATTGATAGGTAGCATAAATACTAATCAAAATACCGTGTTTACTCGCATAATGGCGGCACTTTTTTGTCAATTTTTCGTGTTGAAAGTCTAGTTTTGACTATTATGCGGGGGAAATCTACTACGTAATATTATAACTTTCAGGCTAATTTTTCTGCTTCAAAACGGGGATGCGACTATTATGTCAGGGCGACTATTACGCGAGTAAACACGGTATTAAGATATAACAAAAGATTTATTTTTAAGCTTTACAAAAGGTATGAATCAAGTTTGAAGTGGGAGTGGGTTTATTAATATAGCTTTGTAAAAATTTCTGAAAATGGCTATTTTCATGATATTTCGTCCACTTTCCCATTAAGTGTTTGCGCTGGACTTAAAATCCTGCGAGTCAGGTTAACTCACTATGAATAAAAGTAAGAGTCAATTTTTAGAAAATGCGAGTGAGTTTAAGTTTTTAAAAAGATTTTTTGAATATAGCTTTAAAAAATACGTTATTTTATTTATTTTTTCCTTTTGCAGTTTACGATTTTATTGCTAAATATTTCTAAAGAATAACATTTCAAGAAATAAAATTTAATTATAAATAAATTAGGTAAGTTATTAAGAATATATGAGTTTTTATGATTTTTTCGTGAATCAGCGTTTTCTACGAGCACTCAGTCATAACGAGCTAATATCGCGGCCCCTTCACGTTCTTTATAAGCGAGCTCGACTGTACTATACGCAGCAGTGTATATTTATCAAATTATATTTGGCCTTAATTACATTTAATTTTTTTTCTTTCTCATTCAAATTAATATAATAATAGCTAATAACATTGTGTTTGAAGCTGTTTAAAATCGCTACATTTTCTTCTTTGCTCTTGTATAGGAAAGTGTTTTATAATCGGTGTATTGCATTAAATTTATTGATACATAATATAGTTAGAAAACGAACGAAACCGCGATGCTCGGTTTACTACATAATCGTAGTGGTTCAGCAGAAAAGTTTCATTTCATGAAAGAATGTTAAAATGGGTAATACAGAAGACTTATTTCAAGAAAGTGCTAATTTAACTTGATTATGATGTAAATGACTGCGACAGAAATTATTAATTTCATGTGCCCTTTAATTTTCGACGTCAAGCTTTTTAACTTTTGATATTCAGAAGTATTAATTCTTCGCTATTCTATATCCTAATAAAGTAACTTGGAGTGGTAAAAAATTGCCAAATATTTCAAGTAGGGAGCAGATTAGTTTAAAGTAATGCATATTTTTATTTATTTACCATAACTGAAGTACCCGTTGTTGATGAGTTAGTACAAATTTCCAAAAAACAAGAACGTTCGTCAGCATTGTATAGGAGTGCAAAGAATGGGAGTAGCATATTGTTAAAAGTAAAGAAAGAAAAGTTATATATTAATAAAAAATTACAGGTTAGAGCGTAATTAAGTAATTTTATTTTATTCGCGTTAGTGGTTATTTTGTGATGCGCGAACGAATATTTATGCATTTTGAAATAATTTTCATAAAATCTCGAATCTAATCAACAACTTAGCAAAATTGGAAGCCTAGAATTTAATTTGAGCGACCACATATCAAGTCGCCAAATTTCGTTTCATTCCCTGTAGTCTTTATTTTGTAATGCTGACATAAAATTTACGAATTTTGAAACGATTTTTGCAAATTTCAAAATGTAATCATATTTTAAAAATTCAACGCCTATAATTTAAGCGGAGCAACCACCTATTATATCACCAAATTTCATACTATCAGAGGTACGGAATTTTCGTAAATAAAAAAAAACATAATTAAAACACTTGATTTGTGTAAAACTTTCGAATATTTAAATATTTAAGTAAACGTTTCATTTCAGATAAATTGAACTTACAAATCTAGCATTTATTTCAATTTTTTTAAATCTTTACAATTAATAATCTTTATGTGTTTTGCAACATAAATCCAAAGGACTGCATAAACTTTTCAGCATTATTAAATTAATAATTGTTGTTTTAAGGTTGTATGCTCTATCCAAATGGATAAATATTACAAGCAGCAATACAAAGCAACTTTCATATCACACCATACAAAGAAGGATGTTATAACAGGTAAAAAAAAAAAAAAAAGAAAGAAAGAAAGAGAGAGAGAGAGAGAGATTGTTTAAGATGCAAAATGAAATGCCGTAGTTCGATGATAATATGTAGGATAATAAATATTTCAATTAAAATATTTATTTTCAATCGTCAATTTCATTACCTATTTTTCAAATAAAATGTTCCAGAATATTTTTGTATTTATTATCCCAATGTTGAGCATTTATTATAGTAGCGTGACCAAATTTTGCAGCTGGTTAATTTTTAGTTATTCATGTTAGATAGATTTTGAAGCAATAGTTTATTTATATCTACTGTTTTCTATGGGAGGAGGCCTAAAAAAGGGCCCCGTAAAAAAACACACAGAATTAAAAATATCTGCTTTTTAGGAAAAAAAGCCCTCAACCTTGTGTGTACTAGATTTTTTTTAATTAAATCTTTGAAATGTTAGAGTCTGAGATGGGTTCCCTGTAAATAATAATAATAATATCAATAATAATTAATAAAAAAAAATTCAAGACGTTCTAGGAAGCAACGCGTGCTCGGAAGCAACTTATGCTTAAAAACAGAAAGGTAAATTTAAACCGTGTTTTCTCAAAAAGCATTTTCAATGAATTGTCTATAACCTGACCAAATTTCTCTAAAAAGTTGTAACTGCTGTTAATATACCGTGTTTACGTGCGTAATAGTCGCACTTTTTGTGTCAATTTTTCATGGTGAAATTTAGGTGCGACTATTGTGATGGGAAATCTACTACATAATATTGTTCACTCTAATGCTAAAACATTACTATATTACCAAATGCTTCCAGATTATTGCAATATATTAAATAATCTTTTCGACAGTTGCACACAAAAAGAGCTATATTTCCACACTAATATTTTTACAGGCATATATGAAGGTCAAATATACGTGACTGCCACTTTTATGCCGATAAAACATTTTGACGATTTTTTTCTGCTTTAAAACGGGAGTACGACTAATTATGCGAGGGTGACTATTACGTGAGTAAACATGGTATATAGAATGAACTAATATTAAACCTGGATGAGAAAAAAAAATGAAATTTTTACAAACATATGTATAGTAAAATTTTTAACAAATACACATATGTAATAATCTTTTAAATTATAATTTGAAATCAAATTAAAAAATGCTAAATATGTATTTAATTTTTTGAAGTTAATAATATGTTATTACTGAATTTGCAACATTAAGTATGTTCAACAGTAAATGTATGTGCATTTTAAATTTCATTTATCCTGCGGATAAGGCAATGCTCCTAAAAAAAAAAAAAAAAAGCTTTTCCCCCCTCAAAAATCTATGAATAAAGTACAAAGAAAAAAAAAGTAATTATTCTACTACTATTCATTTGCTGACAACATCCCCTCTAATTTTTGTGGCGGATCACGGTTTCAGCCCCATTATTGATGATAAATGACAGCTACTCCGTGACAGCTGGACACGAGCCGAAGGGAGCTACCGCGAGCATAGAAGTGACCGCGAGGAGGGGGAGGGCAGCTAGGGTCAGGGTCAACTTGCTTCCTCTCC
The DNA here is from genome assembly GCA_038373885.1 of Cheiracanthium punctorium. Taxonomy (NCBI): domain Eukaryota; kingdom Metazoa; phylum Arthropoda; class Arachnida; order Araneae; family Cheiracanthiidae; genus Cheiracanthium; species Cheiracanthium punctorium. Next base: position 1,400,117 of record JAWZYV010015836.1, on the reverse strand, counting down.
GAGACAGCAAAGATTCTCTCTCCGAAGGAAAAGGAGATAACACATTTACATTTTGGATTTTTACTAGGTCCCCAGCCTAATGAGACATCTGTTGCTAATTCATTCGGCGATTTGGGATTCTACGATTTGGACCGTTCCCCAGCCGGCAAGTCCCTTATGTACAAGGTGTCCCATAGGTTTTACATAACTAAAAATTCAGTAGACTCCCCTATAACACCTGTCCGTACAACACGTATTCATAGATTACGGTGAAGAAATCCCGATCGTTTTCGTACAACGCGCTAAAAGACACTCGTACAACATAGGTAAATGAGACAGATGTTCTGTTTTTATTACGCATTAGCTCGCAGTTAATATAACTTTTGAATGGCAACAATTAATATCATTGTGTTTCTAAGGAGCGCAAATAATTTTTCGAGCGATTGTACACGGAGTCCGCACTCCAGGTGGAGTATAGCTCAGGACCTGTAGTACATCACGTATTCCTGGAATTTTTGCACACCAGCGTAAAAGTTTGTGCAGATGAAAGTTCGTAGAACTTTTAAAATGACAAGTTGTAATTCGCAGGAATTTAAGTATAGCTCAGGGTAAAGGCTAAATTTTAGGTATATTGAAATGTTTCATAATATGTGTTTTTATATTTTGATTCAAAATAGAAGTATGCCCTCAAATACATAATTTGTGTTTTTGTGACGTTTTTTTAAGAGGAAGTTAGGACTTTTTTAATGCTACACAAATTAAAAATATTTAACTTTCAATCAGATATTTTTCTTTATTTTCCTTTAGTAGTTATATACATGAAAAAGCATTTTTATTCAAAATGTGTCTATGTATTTATTTTCATATATCAATCTATACAAATCTACATATTTATAATCCTCCAATTTCGCATTGAAAAAACAATTCTCGTGCATTTATTTCAAATATGGATCAAAAACCTGCAGACGATTTTATTATTTTCTAATCTAAGCTGAATACTGCACGATATTTCTCCACAATATTACATAATTCCGTAAATGCAAAGCGAAGCAATGCGGGTCTTTATAAGAAATACAATTTTTTCACCATCCTTTCAAAAACAAGTGAGAGCGTTATTTAACATTTGAGTAAAACATTTTAAGAGTATTTTGTATTTTGAATTTATTTTGCAGATAAATGTAATTTGCATTTCGTATAATTTAAATTGAATAAAGATTTTGTTACATACTATTTTATTGACTTTCATCAATAAATTTTATCATTGGAAATAGTTTTCTTGTGTGTTTATTGGAGATGTAATCCAAAAACGTCCGCTTTATTATTTTCTCATATAAGATGAATATTAAAAGATATTTATCCACAATATTACATCATTACGTAACTGAAAAACAAGACAATGTGGGTTTATATAAGAAACACAAAATGCTCTCTATCTTTTCAAAAACACGTGAAAATGCAATTTTATTTCAAACTTAACAGCTGCAATAAAATATCTCAATATAAATGTTCTCCCGCAGTATTTCTCCCTTTTTTATAGCTCCAGAGTAATAATTTTTACTTAGTACATCACAACCCTAAAGGAGAAAAGAATTTTTGGAAAACATTCTACAGCGATGAAAAATGCACTGTTCTTTACCAGTACATGTGACATGGAGCTTTTTCTTCACTCGGTTCAGTGGATAAAAAATGAGTTAAAACCACATTTATTCGCCAACACTCTAAAACAGTTCTTTTTTTTTTCTTTTCCTCTAAGTAACTGAAAAGAAGACGCAGCTGTTATATTTCTCCCTGAATGCATTTAACTCATTTCTGTATAGGAATGAGGCGTAAAAGTGTATGTTTGGAAGAACGGTTTTTTCCTCTGTTAATCAAAAGACAGGAAATTAGATCACATTAATAAAGATTAAATGATTAAACTGATATTTTTTTATGTGTAGCATACTCTTGGCTTACGCGAGGGATACGCTCCAAGAAATCTCGTATATGTGATAATTTCCCGTTCTGGGAAACGTTATATATATATACGATTTTTGGATACACATACATATTTATTTTAGACACCTACCCTAGTAGCACAACTAGTTCAGAAAACGTTCAAATTACGTTGGAAACACGTTTCATGACGTTAAAAAACGTGTTTTAAACGTCTTTTGGAGTAATTGTGCTACTAAGGTACAAACATCCCTCAAAAAATGTTACACAATTCCCTGACTACTTTGTGAAAAATATTTTCTTAGATTGCACCACAACATGTGGGTAACACGTTTTGATGTGTAAATTAAAATGTGTGTAAATGTGTAAATGTGTTTGATGTGTAAATTAAAAGTTAAAAGACTGCGTTCATTTGTTGTACAAGTTTCTTTTGATTGGCTTATCAATGTCATTACGTCATTTAGTGAGTGGATTTACAACACACGGCACTGTAGTCCAATGTGCCGTGTGTTGTAAATCCACGGCACAGTGGATTAAATATACAGTGCGCCTGCTAAAGTCCGTTATCATCCTTGATAATTTCTGAACTGCAAGAGCTACAGTCATCAAAGTAGTAGTTGGTGTAGTAAAGTTGCCTGGCTCTACGCAAAAAAACCTTTACAACGCCACCTGACAGCTAAATTCGAATTTGGCGTTCTTATCTCAAAAAGGAGACAAAACACGGGAAAAAAGTCAATCACAAAGTTTTCAGCATGATTGATTTAGTAAAAAGGGAACCTTAATTTGCACATGAACTCGTTATTTTGCACAATAATGCTATGGATTGAAGGCATAAAACGCACATTTGTTTAGTCGAATTTTCCAAATCTGCACTTACCTGAAATTAAGTTCATTGATTTTTCATGCTAAAAGAGTTTTCCGTCATCAGCAAGCGTCGGTCTGCAATTCTGTGTGGGAATTTGTACAATGTGACTGGTGAGACACTGGCAAAATCATCAGTAATACGATTTTATGCCTTGCATTTTACGTTTTTTCAGAATTATTGTGTTTAAGATGCATTTTCCTTATAAATCGGAGATGCTGAACAAATTTGTAAGTCATATTTTCCCGTATTTCGCACAGTTTTTAATATAAGAAAGCTAACTCCAAAAATATCCACCAGGTGGCGCTTTAAGTGGTTATATTTTGCATAGTGCATGACAACTTTACTATAGCTAGACCCCACTTTTATGACTATAGCGCTTACCGTTCAGAAATTATTTGAGGTGACAAGGACTTTAGCCGGCACACGGTATATAATAGAAACAGTGATGTGGTAATCAATATTTATTTTTTAAAATTTTTATACTCTATCATATCTAATTAAATACATTTTTATATGATTTTAAAAATTCTATATTTAACATGGTTCCTATTTAAATTATCCCTCCCAAATATAAGTAAAAGGAATTCATTTTAATTTGCATTATATAGTGTTCATTAAGACTGCATCCTTCTTCCTAAATACCGAAAATATATTTTTTTCTTCTAAAAAATATACTTAAAACTAATATGAATATACATGCAATTGTTGCTGCGTTTATAAATTTTGTAATATCAGTCTTCTCATGTAATTACTGCTGTGGAAACTATCAAAATGCAAACGAGTTTTGGGTACTTTCTTTAAGATTTCATATATTGTGCAGGCTTCTCGCTGTTTATCGATAAAATAAAAAAACGTAACAAGCAACACAATTAAAGTAAGGTTATATGGTTTAGGCAGCTTTGTACTAATTGTGTGTACTATGACCCATTAGAAATTCTACAATGTAAGATATTATACAGGCGTTTATCTGTTTGTCCTATAAAAAATTTTAGACAAACAGTAGTCAGAAGATGCAATTATGAGGTGTTATGTCCAAGGCCGTAGACAGAAGGGGGGATCATGGGGATTTTATCCCCTCCCACAATTTTTGTCAATGTATTATTATTGTTTTGTTTGTGTTGATTCTGTACATCTATTAAAGTTGAAAAACTTTAGCGCTACCTATACCTACCCGAACTTTTATTTTAGTGCGGCATATCCCCCTCCGAATTTTTTTTCTGGCTAAGGCCTTGGGTATGGTTCACTCAGATTTTAGAGTCAGTTTATAAATTCGCGTCAAGAGTCGACGGTGCGATGGACATCATGAGAATGGCAATACTTGAGTTTATTAGTCAATCTAAGTACTTCATATTTCTTCTTATTAGCATTTTAAATTGATTTTTTATAAATGCCGAAATCTTTTTTATGCAAATCTATATGAAATCTTGGTAAAGTAGCATAAATAAAAAGATACCACTGAATGATATATTCGTATCATACAAAAAAAAACGTCCTTCCTCAGTTGTGACAAAAAAAAAAAAAAAAAAAAAAAAAAAAAAAAAATCTACCATGCGCACAGCCATTAATTTTAGAACTGAAAACAAACAACCGCGGGACAAGTTGTCATTCGGGAGAAGGAAAAATTAGAAGTAGGGAGTATAAATTTAAATTTCTTGTTTATGTGGTTAGTGAAGCTTTTCTGCGGCAAAAGAAATGCGATAATTCTGAACCATCCAAAATGATCGTTCGTTGAATATTTTATATTTTACTAGCTGAAGTACCCGTTCTTCGCACGGGAATGAATGGACTTTTTGATATTACGATTTGTGGTGATTACTATTTATTGTAATAAAGAGATATAGCAAAATGGATATCGCTTTATATTGTGTTCAATAACCATGCATACCGAATTTCAAGGCAATCGTTTGTACGGTGCAGAAGGTCATGCGGCGTAGCGCAATCTAGTGGCGAGTTTTAGCAAAACGGATACGGCGGAAATATTCTTCGCATTCAGATATCGATGAATACGAAATTTCAGGACGAACGGCTGGACAGCCCTGTGAAGTTCATGTGTTGACGCGACATCTAGTGGCAAATTATATAGGAAAATGGATAGCGCCAAACTCTTCCCCGTGTTCAAATATCTATGTATACCTATTTTCATAGCGATCAGTTGCACAGTCAAGAAGTGATGCACTGCAGCGCGATCTAGTGGTTAATTAATGATTTGCTACAGTGCCGTCAAGTGGCGAGTTATAGCAAAATGGATAACGCCAAAATATTCTCATTGTTCAAATAGCTATGTATACTGATTTTCATAGCGACCGTTTGAATGGTCAAGAATTTGGCCTGCTGCAGCGTCATCTAGTGGCGAGTTAAAATAATAATGCATTGCAGTGCCATCTAGTGGTGAGTAACATCAAAAGGAACACAGTTAGAATATATTCTTCGTGCTGAAATGTGTAAGTATAAGAAATTTTATGCCGGTCAGTCGAACGGTATAGAAGTTGATGCGTTGCAGCGCCATTTAGCGGCAAGTTACAGCAAAATGGATAGTGAAAAATATTCTCCGTGTTCTAATATCCGCGAGTACCAAATTTCATCGAAATCGGTTGGACGATATTCGCATAGTAAACGGCTAAACGGAATAGAATTCGACGTTCTGCTGCGCCACCTAGTGGCATGTTAGAGGAAAACGGATAGCATAAAAAGCTTCTCAATGATAAAAGACTTAGGTGAACCAAATTTCATGGTGCAACGGTGCCAGAGTTTTTCAACCTCATACACACATACCAAAATTCATTTTTATCTATAACCAGTGTCATTATATATCCCAGTCTCAAATAAAATCCAGTTTCAAATCTAAGCCTCGCCAAAGTGCCAACATACGCCATTGTGCAAGCGTTTGTTCAGGAAATCATTCGAAGCATTGACTTAGCAGCAATCAATATGGAAAATGGTTCGACCGCGAAAAAGTAAAGCAAGCCTTTATTTCAAAAGTGAAATCCCTTAATACAGCCGAAATTTTTAAAATTATCAACTATAACGTGTTTTATTCATCGTTACTCCGATGTAGTAAATGAGATTTCAATTTTCTGAAATTTGGCGAAATTCCCCCAACTTAAATCAATGTACTCATTTGGCGAGAATTCTGGAGATAGATCGCTTGAAATCCCTTAACAACTGCATTATTTCTTCACGGATCATTAAAATTTAACGCTGTATTCTAATAAAACCTTTACACTTGTTTTCAAAAATCTATTTCCTTAAGCTCTCAATAAATTGTGTCAAGCCGAAATCTGTGCAAACCGCTAGAACTCACTTTCACAAAATCGGCATTTGAGCCATTTTATTTTTTCGCCAAACTAAAAAAAATTACCTATTAGCCTCGGAAATCTTCAATTCTTATTGTTTTGCGTATAAAACATTTCATTCCTGCTCCGATTTCTCATGCACATGATATTATAAGTTTAAAAAAAATAACCTTACGAATATAAACTAACAAAAAAAAAATCGTTATTATTCTTTTATTTTTACTTTGAGAATTTAAAACATCTTATTCGGCAAAATCGCCAGACATGGCAACCACGATCCTTATTTCACACTTTTTTCACTACAGGGGTTACAATTACGGAAATCTTTTTGCGTGGAGAACATAAAAAATCTCTTAAATTCTGGGAACGGGTGGACTTTCAAAGTTTTAAAGTGGACTATGATTTATTCTATATTATTTTACATATCTGTGCAAAATTTCAGGCTGATATGTCCATTTTTGTGGATTTGTATACAACTCAAATCCACAAACAAAGAAACAAACAAATAAACAAACAAACAAACAAACAAACAAACAGAATTTCGTTTTTATTTATAAGATTTTGTAATGATTTTCAATTGTTTTGCTTTTTAACAGCAGTTTTTTGTTGAAGGTTCTTGTAAACCATGTATATAACACAATAAATAGTTATGAAAATACTTTATCATAAATTCAAACAAATATCTTTATTCAAAAAAAGATAATCAACTACAAATTACTTCACTATAACGACATCAAGCTAATTCATATACCAATACAATAAGAGTTTTGGCCGCACAAGTATCGTTTTGAGCTCATAAGAACCGAAGTTATCCATTATTTTGTCGTTGAATCAGAGCATCGAAACTTGGCGAAATTAATTCTCCCAAAACATGGAAGGTATCACATAGCAGGCTTTAGTTCTTAGAACTTATTTTTGTCACCAAATTTGATGATAATTTACCAGAAATGTCCAAACTACAGATTTCGTCATACTACTGCAACTGCCGTCATTGGTACCTCTTTAAAGATCTGTTTAAAAACATGCTTTCCACATTTCTGAATGATGATTTCATCAGAACTTCACCTAGTTTTTGGAGATTACACCTCCACAGTACACCATATCCAATGAAAAACAATATGTGAGAGCTTCCAAATGGTAAAAAGTAATATCCCTAAACATGCATTTAAAAAACGAATTAAATACGACGGAAAATCTTCCTTTTGAAGTCACTTAAAAAATAAAATAATTATTATGGCAACATAAATTAGAAAATATAACAAATTTAATACTGTAATAGTTCCTACTGAAAAAAAATGCAATTTTCAGGTGTAAAAATAATACTTATAATTATGTATCTGTCAGTTCGTTCACAACAAACATAAAGAAGTGTGAACAATAACAATTTTAAAAGACTAGAGACATGCAATACTTTTTAAACACGGCATTAAATTCAGAACGCTTCAATTACGCCTCTTTTTTTCTGGCATTGCACTGCAACATTATTAAGAGAATATAATTAGAATTTTTCTTTCTCATTTAAGTACATGAATATAATGAAAGTATAATCATCTGGAATCTATGCCGGCAGCAGAGAAATTAGTGCGCGAATAAGAGGGCTGTCTTTTGGAGGCTCGTTATTTCCGAGATAACAACCAATCACAAGTCATTAACGAGCCAAGACGAGCATTAATTAAGTGTGGATACGATAGTAGTGGCCGCTGATGCACAGCTCTCGATTCATCATAAAGAGGAATCGAAAGGGTAGAGATACAAAAGGTATTTTTAGATTGGAATCCCATGCTTACGTTATATTGTTAATTGCGAAAGCCGAGCGTATTGATCAGTGGGCTGATACTTGGTTGTGTTTTGGGTAAATTGGGGAGGATCGTTGACTGAGTAGTGTCATGATGATGTTTCTTAGAATATTGTCCCACGGTTGTTGATGAATTTTAGCGAATGTGTTTCATTATGCTTCGACAATTTTAATGTGTTGTGTATGCATTGATTAGCTTTAGAATTAACGGATTTGTAGTGAAGTCAAATAAATAAAGTATAATTAATTAACTGCTTGTGTCTGAGCATGAAGATATAAAAGTTTTAAAAACACATTCCGTAACTCATTTTGTATTATAAACTACGAACTTTGAGTACCAACTAATCACTCCTACATCTGATCGTGTTTTGAATTGATTCATGAGTTTAACTATGCTTTGTTAAGAATAATGCTTTGCATATGCATTGGGTAACTTTTGAATTAATGGAATTGTACAAATCGAATAAATATTTATTTTAAAGTATAATGAATCACCATCGTTGCGTCTGAGAATGAAGATATAAAAGTTTCAAAAACACATTCCTTTTCTCATAATGTATTACTAAATCTAAAATTTGAGCACTTTCTAGTCACTCCCATATTTTGGCATAGTTTGGTTCGATTCTCTCTTTTGATTGAATAAGACTCAATATTAAAAGAGATAAATACACGTTACATTAAAATTTTATTTATTTTCCCTTAAAAGAGGATGACTTGTGAAGGCTGTGTAAAGAATGTGAATAACATCAGGGTTCTTTTGGATAATGTGTTGCATATGCACAGTAACTTTGGTATTGACGAATTTACATAAACGAGATTAATGGCTATCTAAAGATGAAGCTATATTATCATATTTTGCGTGTACCTAAAAATATGCTCCGGTGTTGGGAACACACTACTTTCCAAGCGCTATGCACTTGCTAATCAAGTAAATAGTACATTCTTATTCGTATTTTGTAGAATAAAGAAATCCTTTTAAAAGTAAAATTTTTTTAAACATTTTCTCTTACTTGTTGAAGTTATTAAACGACTCAAAAACGAAAAAATTTCTATGTTTTGCATATTGATTGTAATTGTCTGTAATCTTTTTTCGATGTAACATCAAATTCGAAAAAGTTTTACTTCTGAAAGATATATTGATTATTAGAGTCTTTACTGAAATTCACTCTTTGAATATTTATAAAATGCTTTCATTTTAACTTTTCTTTTCAAATGTGGGATTGCTATCGATTTAAACGTTTTTGTTTATTTCATATGACAGTGAAGGGCAACAATAGACTCATATTATTAACGTTAACATGTTATGCATGCTACATACTAAAATTAAATTTTGTATAAATTTGAAATAGAAGTTCATAAATCACCTTCAGTACTAATAATAATACAATATCAATTGTAACATTTATGTCAGTACTAAAATTGGAGATCATTAAAGAGTGTAACTATAGTGTGAAAATTTTAGCACTGTATAATTCTTGAAAATTGTAATGTTTATTATTCTTTAGTTACTATAATACATATTTTCCCAATAAATAAATGTCGAGTAGGAAATAGGAATGAGAAATCCACTTGTTTTCAAAAATAAAACTTTAACGAGCGTTTGAACATTTTTATTGAAATATTTTTAATTATTCTTAAAGGAGAGAGAAGAGTTTTTATTAAATAAAAAATGATTAGTTTAAAAAATATTTTATATACAACATATGCGTATTACCTTTAGTACGGAAAAAATGCTTTCCTTTTTAGCAGGGTAATCAATGACATAAATTCAGTTATGAAAATATTTGTGATCAAACACACTTATTGAAATAATTGCCTAATAAGATAGAATGTACAGCACAGAAAAATAGCTTAATATTTTTTTTAAATGGGATATTGCCATATTTTGTAGAAATTCAATATGAACTTTTACATTTCGAAAATGCCTGCGTAGAATTATATAATTTTTATATTAATAACGTACAGAATATCTAAATCAAATCGTGTACGTAATGCATAAATAACGACTGATTTCACAGCAGTAGTAATTCAAGCCATGCGTTTAATATACCTATCTACTTTTAAGAGCAATCATTTATATGCAGAGGGCTTTTTTTATTTCCATCAAGCACTTATTCAGTTCCCACAGGATGTGTTCTAAAATTCTGCGAGTTTGGCTACCTGCCAGTTTGTCGCGTTTCCATCAGACAACTAATTTAAGGGGAACTAATAAAGTTGCTGAATATCAAGTTGATGACTGCTGAAAGAAAATTAAATCTTATGGCTTTCCAATATATTTGAATAAGATTCTCTGATTTTTAGGCGGGGATGAGCAAATGAGCTGTGAGCAATAAAGCTTCATTCTGTTTATGGATTTCCGGCACCAAAACTGTTTTTAATATAAATGAGGTTTGAGTTTTTGTAATATGAACGAAATACTAGATTGCTCGGGATTTTAATTATGTTTGGGGTTGTTAAACTTTGCAGTATACTGAGATCAGTAGGCGTCAATTCAGATGAGTAATAAATGCATAAAAGAACTGGAAATGATTTCCGTGGACTCATCCTCAGGATTATTGATTTAAAAATGGATCATGTGTGCCCAGGCAGAATACACAGGTTTTCTGAACGTCTAATAAAGTTCAGAGCGCATTCAGGAATATTCCATGAACGCATGTTAATGTTCAGAGAAGCTGTTTGAGCTACAGTGAAAATGTGTATTAAAGAAAAAGAGAAAGGAAAAAAACTACGCATCAAATTTTAAATTTCCTTCTAAATTTTAGTTTCGGTAAAAAAAAAAAAAGCGATAGAGTGGAGCTAGGCGATTTTACAAGGACAGAATGTAATGATGCTGGGTTGTATGAGAATAATGAGATAAAATGTATGCACAAGGGGATTTTATTTTTCATATCTATAAGCAGGTAAATGTGCTTATTCTGGGAATTAAAACTCTAATGTTTACTTTCTTTCAGAGGGCGTTACGGCAGGTATGGGCAACCATTTGGAAGTGTCAGGCCAAAGTTTAGTATGTTAGAGAAGTCGCCGGAGAAGTATATATTTTATATAGTTTAATGGATTATAAATGTTTTATATGAGGTTTTGGATATGTTCTACTGGCCGGATTAAAAGCCGTTACAAGACACATCCGGCTGCGGTTCGGGGGCTCGCCGGCCGGATTAACTCCATTATAGTCAAACAGACCTGAATCATTCTGCCGAATGGAACATTTATATGCGGCGAGATTAAGGTACATATAATGTCGACCACGTGCCAAAATCAGTTTAAACATCTAAGCGACCAAAACATTTTTTTTCACATGATTAATGCATTATAACGTCGACCTGAGCAAACTGAAAATTTTCGTGGCCAAAGAATTTACAGATGGCGAGATTCAAAATGATGATGTTTTAAATAAGTAACCTTTTATCTAAAGTAATCAAATAAGGTTTCAGCACAGGTAACAGAAAAATGCAAACTTGTTTAGATTTTTCGGTGCATAACTGCTATATTTGCAAAAATGGTCGATGATAAAATGTGTACGTTATCGCCTTCAGCATTAATGTATTATTGGATTTTATACCCAAAAATGATTTTTATTAACAAAAATACATAACATATTTCACTCAGCGGGAGAAAAAATGTTAATCTAAGTAATTTAAGAGTTTATGTTATTAAACATAGTCTTTACGAGGCGTTCTTATTTATAAAATTTCACCCGAATCCCTCGAGACGAGCGATGTGAGCTTCTGAACATGGCTACCTGCCAAGTTGTCAGTTTTGCGAATAAGCAAAAATCCTCTAATCAAGTTACTGAACATTAAATGAAAGTTACTGGGAGAGAATTAAATTGAGATTGTTTACTGCGCATATAAATAGACAGCAATTTCACAAAAGGATATAAGATCAAAATAACGAATAGGATTAGATGAATCATTTCATCGGATGTATTTTATATGTATGAGTTAAATCTATCATGACAATCCGCTATTTTTCTTCTAAATTTAGTTTGAGAAAATGAATTTTTCTAGAGTACCATGCATAAAGTCAGAAAAAATTGATAATTTACCTAGCTGAATGCAATAAAAGTTTTAAAAAGCATCACGGAAGCGTAGTTAAGCAATTTTTAGGAGTTTCAGGATAAATCTACAACCCGTTTATCTGGCATAGTGGCTAGTGCTACATTGTAAGATATCTTGAGTCTGGGATCAATTCCCGGCTTACTCTTGGGTGTTGACTTCTTAGTCCCTTCATAAATTTGATGGCCTTCTCGGCCACTCCATAATAAAATCTATACTATTAAAATCTGTGCGCGTCTGTCTGTCTGTCTGTCTGTCTGTCTGTGTGTAGCATCATCTCCTCCGAAACCGCTGGGAGTTGAGTTTCAATCGAGGTGTCCACTTATTCGAAAAATTCCGAGGAAGGTCTTCCGTTAATTTAAATTTCGAAATTCGAATTAGTTTAGGAGTTATTGATAAAAAAAACCGTCAAAAACACTAATTTTTGCTCTCCGCAACTACGCGATTGTAACCCCTGTAGTGAAAATGTGAGAAATAAGCATCGAGGTTGCCATGTTTGGCGAATTTATTAAATGATTTACACTCTTGCATTAAAAATAAAGGAATAATACTTTTTTTCTGTTTCGAATATTTGCTAGGTAATTTTTCAATTAAAATATCGTCTGCGTGGGAAATCAGAGCAGGAATTCAATATTTTTTATACGCAAAAGAAAAAGGATTTGCAAATTTCAAAGACTAAAGTGCATAACCTTATAATTTGGCGAAAAAAAATTGCTTATATGGCGATTTGGGAAAGAGGATTCTAGTGGTTTACACACAATTTTAGGCTTGGCCAAATTGACTGAGAGCCTAAAGAAATAGTATTTTTAAAAACAAGTGCAGGTTTTACTAGAATTTAGCTTGAAATTTTAATTTTCTGTTCAGAAATAATGCAGTTATTAAGGCGATTTTAAATGATTTTCATCAAGTTAAATAAATTGATTTAAGTTAGGGAAACACAGCCAAATTTCAGAAAATTAAACTTTATCATTTGTATTGCTAATTCTATGCCCCGATTGATATGAGTTGGTGTTACGAGCGTATCAATAGATAATATTTTTTAATCCCGCCAAACAAGGTGTAATAAAATAGGAAGTCTTTATAAATACGAATGCTGTTTGAGATGAATGAGAATATTTTTAAAACCCAGTTAGACTAGCTGGTAATGCCTTTAAATTATTGCATTTATTGTGAAGTTTAATGTGTGATTCATTTTGGCTATTTGCAATCGACTGCCGACGTTAATTACGCCAAAATGCCAGTTCTAGCAAAGTAAACATAAATAAATCATTTCATATTCTATTTTTAACACTGCTACAGTTTCCGTAGCAACGGAATCCATTGTTGACACTTACGTTGTTCAATTTAATAATTAAGTGAAACCACTCATTTCTACATCTCTTAAGACCCAAAAAAGTGAAAACGCATTAAATATGAAACAAATAGAATTTTGACATATTTCCTTCGCAAGTGACGTCATTTTCACGTCATTGTCTTCTGTTTTGCTGTCAGATTATCCGGAGAAGCACATTACACGCTAACGTATGTGCTGCTTCGGCGGACATAAGGAAGCAATTTGTTGGGTGCGTATTTGCCTAACCCCTCTGTGTGTCTAAATTGAAGCATTGAAACTTTGTAGGCGTTTTTTTTTTAAACTAGAAAAAGACAGATTAACGTCGTTAACGTGAAAGAAGCGATATTGAAAACTATTTAATTGGTAGCCGTAATGCGAAATGATAATCGATTATTCACATGCGCAAAGCAACAAAATTTCAAAAGTATGAAAAGTCAGGAATATGAAATGAAAATCCAAAATAAATCACCAGAGACTATAGGATAAGCATCGTGTACGAGAATGATATTGCAATCATGTACATAACAAAGGCGCTTGCAAGGAATACAAAATATAATATGAAATTAATTGCTCTTTCTTCCCATGGCGTTTGTGGAATCTTTCCGAATAACGGGATCCGATGTGCTTAGAATATTTCATATAAATTACTTTTTTGTTAAATTTCTATTTATTTTTTCATATATCTTCCAGTTACTCCAGTTACAAGACCTAGAGCTCTAGAAACGATTTCAGATTTTGTTTAATATTGAATTTGACACTATGCAATTAATCTATGTTAAAAATAAAATATGAAATTAGTTATTTATTTAGTGTGAATTGGCAGTGAGATCAACGTTAGTTTTATGTAACAAGTGTGCACGAAGGTAAATGTATAGGAGGGGAAACTTCTCTTAGAAAGTTGGATAACGCTGTTGTTGCAAACATATGGCGCTACGCACACTGGGTAACTGCGCATCCAGGTTGTTTATATTTCCATTGAGGCGAAGTCAATGGAGATCGTTGAATTAGCGGAACTTCAGAAAAATATGAAATACATAGACTTATGAACGTGATATATAATAATTTCTGTCTTCAGGTGTGTTTTAATTAAATAATTGTCTTAAAATACTATTTCGTAATTAATATAGGCAATAATTTCGAAGCGAAGTAATATTATGTATGTAATGTTGTGTTATTATTTTGCCCAAAAGCTGTATTTTAAGAAATAGTAATAAATTAAGAAGAATGTTGTATGTGTGAATGCAATATTTAAAAAGTGTTCATTTATAATGAGGATCACACTCAAACAAGCACTGTTTACATTTATTTCATGCTGTGACAAATTTTAACACAGCTTTAAATTGCCGCTAAAAAACTCATATTAAAATGTTAAATTCATGTTACATTAAGAACTCGCACCATTTTCTAATGTAAATATATACCGCGGCAGACGAAAACTTCTTTTCTGTGAGCCACGATATACACACTCGTTCACAAATATAAACTCAATATTTTAACAATCTTAAGATAGAACATTTTTTTAAATCTTTTTTTATTCATTTGTTACTAAGGCAACCATGTAAGCAAAAGCGAAAGAAATATTTTAAATTTAGTGCTCGCGTTAATAATATCGTTCACATGCTAGGTCGGAAAATTAAAAACAAGTAAAATTAGTTATCAATCAGTACGGGAAATGCTTTATTCTTTTGCCGCTAGGATCGCTGCACGTCGCTAGATTTCCAATGTTTACATAATTGAAACTTCTTTGGGGGACCAAAAGTTTAACATTACAGCTATGGAGAGTGTCCACTCCTATAGTATATCTCCGTGCAAGTGTGCTACTGTATTAAGAGTTCAGTAAGGGTAATAAGCTTTTCCGCTTAAGTTACGTCACAAATATTTCATTTGCGAAAGCGACAAGATCTTCACGGAAACAGGATGCATTTTTTGTTTCTGAACGTACAATGTGCATCGATTGTTTCGTGTAGGTTTTTTAAATTTGAGTAAAATTTAATAAAGTCATCTGCAACATAACTGTGCTAATGCATTGTCCACGCTTTACGAAATGCAAGATAAGATAAAATAGTATTCAACATCATGTAAAGTTATTCATATGGTATGTATGAATGCTATAAATTAAACCTAAAAAAGAGAATTATATGATGTAGAAATAAGGCATTTTTCGAAAGAGAAACGTTTCGTCTGCATACCGTAAAGTTCTTACTTTTCTGATCGCCAGTGACAATGACGCAGTTTTTGTGTCATCATGTTGCAATCTTCTCAAATTTCCACTCATGGAGTCAGCTTTTCGTCAGAACTCCAGCAATTTTTCACTATTAGAGATTCCTATCACTGGGTTTAATTCGAATTATATGTGTGTAAGGAAAATATTCGTCTCCTACCGTGCGGAGAACGGGTAAGCAGCTAGTAAACAATAATTCCTGCCTCAGAAGTGGCAAATGCCTGATGGGCAAACACCCCCTTTAAAAATAACTACCGACTGTTTAAAAACTGTTTGATCACAGTACTGAACTCATTGATTTAAAAAAATTCAAATTATAGAAAAAAATTCTAATGGCATACAATTATTTCTCAGGGCAGAAATTCTATGGTGGACGAACATTAAATAAAGTCGAAAACAGCTTTTTAGGATAATTCTGTATGCAAGAAAATATGTAAAAGTAAATTTTTAATCTGATGTTTTGTTGAATAAAAATTCGATTTGGGAGAGTTTGAACGCATATTGTATATATATATATATATATATATATATATATATATATATATATATATATATATATATATATATATATATTTAATGCAAGCATAAATGCGAGGAACTTAATGAAAGAAAAAAGCAAAATTTTTAAGCAAGTTGAAACTCAACAAAGCAATGCGAAGCTCGCAAAGGAATTTTTGAACTGCATCAATAATAGTAGTAATAAAAAAATATTTTAAGAATGATCTCCATTCAGTTTCTGAAACCTCACAAAAATATGTAGAGAGAACACAATATCAATATTAAAATAATAATACTCAGCAACAGATCTTCCGGGTTTTTCCGCAAGCACTGAATCTCAGAAATATATTTGTACTTAATTTATAATTTCTCTATTTATAAAATTTGTGCTTTTTTCTAATTTAAATTTAATAAATTGTAGTATATTTTAATCTATAATTTATCATTTAAGAACCAATGTACCGTAAATTTGCGACCTGTTTATTGACATTGTTAATAGTTAAGAATTGAAAAATGACGCTTAAAATCATTCCTTGAGTCGATTTATTTTTAATTTTTATTTAATTTGTTATATCAAACGCAATTGGGTGTGAAAAATCAGAAACAATAACTTGAACAATTTTAATGACTTTAACATAACTTTAAAATTTGTTAAAACATTACGCATTACATACACTGGTAGTAACTTAGTAATTTACTATTTCCTACATAGTAATTGACATAAATTACTAAAATTCAAAGTATGTTATACAAATAAAAAATATACCGAAACATATAACAGATAGGAATTTTTGAACTGCATCAATAATAGTAGTAATAAACATCTGAATCAATATAAGCACTGTTCTTTTTCTTTTATGCAGACTACCGATCAATAAAGATAGGGTTATTTAATATATGTAATAAACTGAGCTTATGCGAATGTATTACGAGAAATGATATTTTTATATCGGTTTTAAATTTATACTGACCTCACAATTTGATCATACTCTCACGAAATACGACATTCGCATTTTTGTTCATGGCTATTTGCCAACTTGTCGCTAACAAACTGTGTTTCTAGTACAAAAGAAAATACAGACGTAACTGTAGCTGAATAAGTTCGCACTATCTGTTTGTTTTTCGAAAATTAAACCAGCGCATTCTTGCATTGCAAGTACCATTAAAAGTAATTTTTTAGAAGTGAAACTTAGAATAATATAATGTATGTTGAATATAATGCATCGGATATTAAAAATATCTGAGGCAACCTACAGTTACTAAACACAATTTTTCCTGAAGTTTAATTTATAAATATATGAGAAATATTTTTTTAAAAATAATAATAGTAGGGAAATGTGGCCTAGAAAAATCCTGGCAGGTAAAACGATCCGCATATCATCCACGAACGTTTTCTCCCATGCCGGTAGCACTATCTACCGGGTAACACATAAACTAGTAGTGCTAAGGAAAAAAGCAGTGGCGGCATTATAGGGATCACATTATTATACATCTAAATAGACTTCTTTGAAAATTTGGATTTTAGAACATCTTTCGTAAGATACGCACAAACTTTCATATTTATTTATGTAGACTGTCTTCCATGTACGGAAATATGGATTGGTTTACTGAATGGAGTGTATTTTTAGATTATTATTTAGGTTAGATATTATTATTTAGGTTTGGTTCCCATGTCACAAGCGTCTAGGTGGGTGAATGATGCATGTGCTGGGATAGCTGTGAATGACCATCATGTGTATTTTTGTGATATGGGCTAAACTATTCCTAGTTTTCCAAATGGCGGAAAAATGCATTATTTATTTTATTTCTGTGTTTATTCTAGGCCATAAATGTTGAAGAATAATTTTCAAATGTTCTATTTTATTGCTTATCAGACTTTCTTATTTTAAAAATTAAACAAAATTTTCATTAAATAAATTATGTGAACTACCTGCAAAACTCGTTTTTTTTTCGTTATGCATAGTCATAATTACATTAACATCTTTATAATTTGCCGATAAAAAGCAATTTGCAATTGCTTTTAAGCGAGGATCATTTTGCTTTGATTGAGGTTAAACGATCCTTTGAACACTTTTCAAAAATTCCATTTTTTTATTGCTCAGTGTGGGTTGATAATATTATTGAAATATGTTCATAATGCAAAATATAATGTAAAACATACTAACAAAATATAAAAGTGCTAGCAAAACGCCAATTGTATTTATTTAAACTTGTGTAATATTTAAGCAAGTTTTACCTTTAAGGGGGTCATTTTAGATCCACAACCCTTACGTGAGAATTTTTAACGTAAAATTTCTGTAATATTTTCGTTCAATTCCAAGATTGTGCAATTTTCGTTCAATACCAAATACACCATCCCAATAATAATTATCGAGAACAATTGATTATGCAGTTAAAATCCTAAACCAAAACATTATCCAGGAAAGCCGTGGCATTTTAAGCTGCTAAATTTTCTTGAACAGTACAATTTCAATTTTTCTCAAGAATATTTCACATTCCAAGCATTCTTCCACCTAGAATTGTATACTTCGCTCTTTACTTTATGACGCGTGAATTCGCCCCGCCTAACACTAATTCAAAGTGGTCAGAAAGCTGTTGTGTAATATTTATCGCCACTTGAGAACACGAGCCCGTTACCCGCATCTGGGATCCATAACCCCGGGTTAATCCCCTAAAATAAATCCCCCCCCCCTTACGCACTCCCTCCAAACCATGCTTTTCCACATGCAACTGCCAAACCCCTTTCTCATTTGGAGCGGAAACCTTAGGGAGGCTGGTAGAGAATTAAACTTAAATTAATCGAGTTATTAATTACATTTAGCTAAGACTGGATTACCCATTACATAGGCCCGTCATCTGTTAGAATATCTCAAGTTTATGCGTATCCGTTTTAGTGTAAGAGTATTAACTGGTATCTATGTTGAGCGGGCGAATGTAAGATATCGCAATCAAAAACTAGTGGATAATTTACGTGTATGTACACTTAAAATGAAGTTTTAAAAAGCCAATTTATATTGGATGGGGCTCTTATAGAAATTAATTTAACTCTCACGAATCATAGCCTAGTAAATATTATTTTAATACGTTGAGTTAAATATGCACGGATGATTAGAAGGAGAGTATTATTTGCCGAAAGTGGTAGAAAGGATTTCTCAAGAATGATCAGCTGAAATGTTTCAGATTAAAGTATTTCTTTCTTTCGGTAATATTTCTTTTCTCACAGTTCAAATGTAATATGCAGCAGATGCTGTAGCATATGTTTGGAAACGCATTTTTTTTTGTATATTTTTTTAACAGAAAAATCTGAAAGCATACACATTTGTTGCGTAGTATGATGTTGTGATGCCGAAATCAATTGATATCGTGATGTGAGAAACATGTTAGCATGTAAAAAAATAATACGAAATAAAACGTTCTATTGTATGTCCTGCGTAGGAATAGAGTTTCATTGCTGTTTTGGTGAATTTTTATTTACGCCGGAATCTTGCATGAAGATTAATATTTATATTTGGAAGTGTTCATGTTCTTGAGAACACCTTTCATTTGTCAATGACATTTAATAAAGAAATAATTAATATGCTTTCCTAAGCAATGACCTTCGAGGTGCAATGTCCAAACAGAGATTATTCTTAAAATGGGATATTCAACCGAAGGTTTTGCTTTAAAAATTCATTTATGTCCTTTACCATTCTGCCCTGCTGCTCTTTCATCGCATAGAACAATTTTTTTAATATTTTAATTACTTTGAATTTTATCGTGTAAATCTGAATTTTTTTTCTCTCTCTGCAAGAGCTGCAACTAATTCACGATCTCCATAAGAACATAGTTGCAAAAGCCCTCTTATCTTTCTCACGTTTAGTTCCTTATCAGCTGCTCTTCTCCTGAACAAAATAAAATAACAGTTGACGCCAGCTATACGCCTTGCTCTCGCAGCTGAAACATTTTGCGGTTTTCGCCTGCTGTTTGTAAGCATATATTCGTGGCTTCTGGAAATTTCCCGAAGCAGTGCTTTTTACCTATACTTTTTAAACTGTCATTAACGGCTTTTCATAACGCTCATTTTCGGAAGTTGGGCTGTTCATTTGGTGTGGCGAGGCCGATCACTTGGTGTGATGCAGGCTTTCGCCCATCGACACGCCAGGCCGTAATAGCATGAACACCGTAACTTTTATAACGATGCTTATCCAGGTTCCCATATTTCATGTATGCATTTTTCAATTTTTATGATAAAGAAAATCTGATGTTTTACAGAATAAAATAAATACGTCTAAAAGGTAATATGTGTGATGTCATCCATGTCTTTGTGTGCTCCTTCCTGTAAGTGGCAGAACCGACAAGCGCAGAGAAGATCTGCAGGTGTTTTCTCACAACGTTGTTATGAAGATCATGATTAGTTGGGTGCATATTCCTCTTGTGAACCTTCGTTCGTATATAGCTCTCTGTTGTGATCCCGGCTTTCCCGTGAAATCTGACATCGTTCTCTCGAAATTCGAAGAAAAAAAAATACGATGTCCCTTTAACAGAAACCTTCCTTTTTAGAGCGCGGCATTCTCAGGTATATCTTAATACGTTCTATCGAGCTCGATGCATTTTTTTTTCAATACAGCGCAGTGTTTGTGTTCTCCAAGATTGTTCACGTAATCTGAGACAACGATTTACATACCAACCATCGTCTTTTTATGATCATTGCCAACTTCACGCGAAATCTTTTATTATTGCTTTCGTATCTACCATTTGCTGATTCACCGGCAGGCTCAAGACAATCATGAAGGAATTCTTCAATTTTCCCAAACTTAGGACTTGCCAGCTTTAATTGGTAAAATTTGCTTCACAATACTCACATATGTTTGGTTTCGGGTTTTAAGACTGTGTTATACATGATTATTATAACTGTTGGCTGATTTTGTACAAAAAGTAAAAAAAATAAAATAAAATAAAATAAAATACAAACATTTAAAATCGAACTTTAATATAAAGTATTATAAGTTAAAAATATTTGCTTAAAGTTTAAAAAATACATTTTTTTTTCGGGGGGGGGCAGGGGACACAAAAATTATTTTCTTTCATATTCATGTAATTTAGATCTTTAGACCTTTATGTCAAGTAGCTCAAAATAGGATTTGTCGAATTTTTTTAAAATAAATTTATCAAACGCGTGTACTTTTGTGAAGAATTGGGTGTCGTGTCTAGTAAATTTTTTCAGTAGGTGATAAAATGTGTTGTCGTTGTCGTTAATCACAACGTTTGACTTTACAAAAAAATATATATATTCTTAGTTCAACGCTGACATAAACAAATCTAAGAAATGTACGTGAATTACAACACACTCTGAAGCGAGAAACTAGTGCTACTTACACTCTCCGAAAACAAATATAAAAGTCTCCAATGATTACGAAATTACTGTTATTAGGAATATCTCAGTCGGAGAATAACAGTATTTTAAAAGCTTTTGACAAAATATACTTCTCCCATGCTTGAATTATTGTCCTCAAATGACAATAAATGTATACAACTTAACTAGACCTAAAAAGCCACACAGAAGAAGGAGAAAATTCTTCATCGTGAAACGCACGCTATAACGCATGAAAATAAATGGCAAAGCAGAAAATACACGAAGTTCGTGTGTGTTTTGCTTTAAATACAAAAAGCTTTGTCGGGAAGTAATTGTTCTTTCGACGGTCCTTTTTTCTCTCCCCTTTGTAATAAAAAAAAATCAGCTTGGACGTGACATATCTGTGAAAATTTTTAGTCACGACTAGGTCATTGTGACATGCACTGCTTTCGTTTCGTGTCTTTTTGGCACTGTATAAATAATCTAACGTCGAAATGGTGAGAAAGAATATGTAGAGACTTTATATTTTAATAAGTATGCGGCGAATCCTTCAGTTGCGATACTCTTATACTTTGATGTTTAGATACTGTCGAAAGGAATCCAAAGTAAAATAACATCCCAATTAGCACTAGCTCAAAATACGTCTTTTGAACTAGTTAGGGGTGGTTAAAAATACATTTAATAAGATCTGACGCAAAAATGTAAAATTAATTAAAATCTTTGGAAAGTAGCTCATATGAAAACCATATTAAAGTATATTTTCCCCTACACATAAAATATCCATATTATTCTAACTATACACAGCATATTAATCACATGTACACTCATGTCCATAAATTAGGGATAATGAAGTTCAGGCAAAGAAAGAGAAAGAAGCAAAACAAATTTGACTTATTTGTAAAGTCTATTTATTAAACAAAAAGTAAAGAGCAAAAAAGATGCTATATGTTTGACATAATTACTAAAAATTGCAAGTTTTACTCCCTTGACCAAATTTCAAAAAAGAACCTATTTACAAAAAACAGTATAACATGGTTAGTAGGATGGTTAATACGGAGTATGTCTCCCGGACGATGCAATACAGGCCTGACAACGCCTACGCATGCTGAGTATCAAATGATCAATCTGATCTTGGGGAATATTACACCACTCATCAAGCAATGCACTCCGAAGTTCCGGTAGACAGGTGGGAGGGGGTTGACGGGCTGCAATTCGTCGGCCAAGCATATCCCACACATGCTCTATTGGATTCAAGTCCGGTGAGTATGCTGGCCAATGCATACGGGTGATATCCTCCGATTGAAGGCATTCGTCTACAATGTTTGCACGGTGAGGACGGGCGTTGTCATCCATAAACACAAATTCAGCACCCATGGCGCCCCGAAACAAACGTACATGTTGTTCCAGAATGACATCCCGATAGATGTGGCCTGTCATCGTTACACTCTGAACATGCAGGTCAGTTCTGGAACCAAGAATAATTCCTCCCCAAACGAGCCATCCTGCACCACCGTAACGGTGTCTTTCAATGGTGTTCTCTTGGTGGTAACGGGTACCTGGCGCTCTCCAGATGAATGTCCGGCGAGAATCAGACTCCAAACTAAACCTGGACTCGTCGGAAAACATCACACAAGACCACTGTTGCGGTGTCCACAATGCATGCTCTCTACTCCAGGTTAATCGCAGGCGACAGTGAGTTGCGGTAAGTGGAACACATCTGACAGGCCTACGAGCATATAGACCAATGTGCCCTAAGCGTCTGTACACGGTCTGCCTTGAAACTGTCGTACCGGTAGCTGAAGAGAGCTGACGAGACAGGTCTGATGCTGTACTCCGTCTGTTTCTTTTGGCAGTAACTGCCAAATAGCGGTCCTCATTCGGCGTTGTAACTCGGGGGCGACCTGTGCTGTAACGTCTACTCACATTACCATCATCTTGGAATCGTTGCCAAAGCCTGGAGATGACACTCTGGGCGATTCCAAGTTCCTCGGATACTTCCAGCTGGGTACGTCCACATTCCAGTCGTCCGATAATTCTGCCACGTAAAACATCATCCAAATGCCTCCTTTGTGCCATAACTATGCGGTTTTTGCACTGAAAGGCTTTCACAGCGCTTGTGAACAATTTTACTTCTTTGCCACCATTCCTTATATACCACTCCCTTACACTCTCGTCATTGTGACGTACCATCCACGCCATCTGGTGGTTTCCTGTAATTTGCATATTCTTCTTCAAGATGTGTGTGATCATTCCACAGGTGAAATTTTTATTTTAGAGATTAATTTCTGTGTGATTCTGAATTATCCTTAATTTATGGACATGAGTGTAAATACTATATTAATATTAACATATTATGTAATAAATAAAATATTTTAATGGACTGCAATCACTTGGATTACTTTATCCAATGTGCTACTATACGTTTTATTACTAAAAATGAGTATATTTCTTCTGAGTTTTTATTTTTTTCAAAATTTTGAACTAATTGTAATATGTGATTACCTTTTCAGCTAAGGCTGTTACAACAAGTTTTGTGAATTTAAGCTTGTGAGAAAGATGATTGTTATTTTTTAAACCTAGTGGTAAGTCATTGTTTAGTGTGTGGGAAATATGTCATGGTAGGTTAGTCTCAACTTCGAATTAGAGACGGAAAAAACGAAAAAAAAAAAAAAAAGACTCAAAACGTTAAACGTTAAAAATGTTTAACTTTTTTTTTTAAAGAATCAGAGATAATATCAGCAATATTATTTGATTTAGTGATTAAATGAAATCCACACGAGCGCTAATTTATTAAGGGGGGTGCTTTGAACGCTGGACTTTTTAAGGGCATCTAAAACGTTTTCACTTTATACCTGGAGCAAACTACCCGAGACATCAGATAATTTGATCGGTAAACGTACGGTAGGCCAGAACACATGACATTTACTCTTCGCCATCTACCATGTTTCAACATCCATCTACCATGTAGTCAACTATTCTTATGAGTGAATTCTGCACATTACTTATTTGGACTCTCATTTCCCAGTACTTGCCGAGAATGTTCAATTTTCGGTTTTGTGTATAGAAGTAACAAAAACAAGGTGTTTGTCTTGGTTATAATTAACGTCAGAAAATACAACTTTCCCATGTACGAAATATGAAATCTTTGTAAAATAACACACGTAACATGTGATTATCCAATACATTACTGCTGCTTTATCTAATTGAACTAAAGTAAAAATCGTAGTTATAATGCTGATGGAAAACTTCTAAAAAAGAAATTTTTTAAAAATGATCTAAAAAATGGAAAACTATTACTTGTTTATGTGCGTAAATCCAGGTTTCAATTGCTACACACTTTAGATAAGTCAACTTTTAATGAAATTTGCATGTCTTAATAGCACTGCATAGCACAGGATGATCAGTGGATTTTTAATTTTAAAATGTTATATAACCAAAATCCGTAATGCTGTAGATTATTATTATAATTATTATTATTATTATCACTATTATTATTATTTTAGCTCGCAACTCATGCATGCTATTATTAAGCCTTTTAATATTTCTGTTGGGGAAATAATTTTCTTTCAATTCAGGTGTATTAAATTTATCCCTTTTCCTTAAAAAAATGAAAAGAAAATCAACAGGGGTAAATTTCCTTGGTTGTATAATGTTGGGTAATTCCGGCAGAGATAGGCCACGTTTCTTCTTCGTTCTATAAAAGCCATATATATATATATATATATATATATATATATATATATATATATATATATATATATATTACTTTCCACAGTATATATATATATATATATATATATAAATATATATATAGTGTATGATATTTCTTACAAAAATCCTGATGCAGAAGATCATATATGTAAATTAATTTTTTTATGATTTTTAAAACTATTTACTAAGTGGTCCCTTCCGGGACCATATGAATGGGAGCGATGGACCACCATAAAATAATGAAAAAGTTCTATATGTATTAAATTTATAAATGTTTATTTTCATTACATGAAAATTAAAATCAAATTACTTGCAATAAAATTAATTTTAATTAATTTATTAGGTTTACATGGAATACTATGTGACATTTAATATATATGAAATTGTTTTTATGTGCTGTGACTTAAGATTGACACAAAACCTGGTCCATCTCTCCCGCCTAGACATGGTCAATCTCTCAAGCCTAGGCGTGGTCCATCACCCCCGATCGTCCGGATAACAAGTACAACCCGCCCTGACTCTACATTGTGGATTTCACGTCGCCATTTTAGGTTATTTCGAAGCCTGCATGTTCCAAGAGATTACATCATCAAAACTACATAGATCACATATAAATAAAACTTTTAATTGTAGAATTATAACCGTATAAAAAAGTATTTCACTCGCCAACAGCAACAATAATATTTAGCTGAAACATTATATGTTTTTCGAGTAGCGAATAGTAGCACGCCTTAAAAAATATTTTTAATTGTCTCAACGATATAGTTGCGCCATATATGGAGAGGCGTATTAATTAAATATTTGGCTGGTCCATCTCATTCGGTAGTCCATCTCTCCCAGAATTACCCTACTGCATACATCCTTATAAAAAAAAATGAAATCCTGTTTGCGGGTTTAGACCGTATACAAATCCACAAAAATGGACCTATCAGCCTGAAATTTTGCACAAACGTGTAAAATAATATAGAGTAAATGATAGTCCGCTTTAAAACTTTGAAAGTCCCCCTGTTTCCGGATTTAAGAGATTTTTTATGTTTTCAACGCAGAAAGGTTTTCTTAATTCCAACCCTTGTAGTGAAAAAATGTGAAACAAGCATCTTGGTTGCCATGTGTGGCGATTTTACCGAATGAAATGTTTTAAATTCTTAAAGTAAAAATAAAAGAATTATAATGATTTTTTGTATTAGTTTATATTTCTAAGGTTACTTTTTTAATTATAATATAGTGTGCACATGGGAAATCAGGGCAAGAATGAAATGTTTTACACGCAAAACAGTAAGGATTGTAGATTTCAGAGGCTAATAGTAGCTAAATTTTATAGTTCGGAGAAAAATAAAATGGCTGATATTCCGATTTTGAGAGAGTTCTAGCGGTTTGCTCAGTTTTAGTCATGGTGCAATTTATTGAGCCCTTAAGAAAATAGAATTTTTGAAAACAAGTGTATAAGTTTTATTAGAATACAGCGTTAAATTTTAATTATCCTTGCAGAAATAATGCATTTATTAAGGAATTTCAAACGATCTATCTTCAGAATTTTCGCCAAATTGAGTACATTTATTTAAGTTGGGGTTATTCCGTCAAATTTCAGAAAATTGAAATCTTCGCATTTAATACATCGGAGTTGACGATGAATGAAACGCGTTATTGTTGATAATTGAAATAATGCTGGTACTTTTCAAATAAATGCCTGCTTTACTTTTTGGCGATCGAACCATCTAAGTGACAGATATTCCCCATTTTGATTGCTGTTAAGTCAATGCTTCGAATGATTCCCAGAAAAAAAAAATCTTGCAGAATGGTGTATGTTGGCACTTTGACGAGGCTTAGATTTAAAACTGGATATTATTTGAGACTGGTATATATGATAACAATGGTTGCATGTCCCCTCTCGTATAATATATAAATATTGACTGTTTAAAAGATAGGTTTTGGGGGCTCTTTTCGCAGGTCTGTTCGCCTGTCACTGCTGGCCGCTAAGCGAGTGGTTTGACCTGAGTGTTAGAATTCCATTAGCATGCTGACGTATGTGGGTCCAAATATATTTATGTAAATTGCACTTCGAAATAAGATGAGCTTTTAAATAAGAACTACTCAGACGAAAGCCGTCTATCTCGCAACACTTTTTCTTTAGAACGTCTCTCTTCCCAAGACCGATTTGGTATTAAGACAGTTTTGCTTGCACATTATATTTAAGAAGATTTAGAAGATTTCGTTTTTTTTTAATATTTAAATTAGAAGAATATTTTGCCCGTAAAAATAACAATTGGAAGTTCTGTAGATTAAAATTACTTATGCTTTACGCTATTCAACAGTTTATTTGACACATCCTGTATATTCCTTATTTGATATCTTATTAATAACTATGTCATTTTATCTCTCAACACCTTTTATTGAAAAATGTGTCCCAAAAATGCGACATAAAAGTATGCGACATAATTTTAGATGTATTTAAATACTATAGTTCACAACAGCTTTAATCTATTGTTACAATATTTCGTAAGCTGTAGAATATGCATCCCATGTATTTTTCTACAAATAGGTTACAATCCTAAAAATTTCAACGTATGGTTACCAGGAGAAATACGCGAAAGATGAGAGATAAAATGACATAGTCAATTAATATCGTTTTTATTTGGCAATAATGAACCTAAAAAATTAGTGGGGTTCAGGAGAGTCTCCCCCTGACGAGGCTCGAACAGCCGAGTTTTTTTTCAACATGTAATAAAAATGATATCATTCGTATAACTTTTCAGTAAATAAGAAAAATTTAGCTATAATAATGTTAAGTTACTTTATTACTTTAATACATACATTAATTTAAGTATTTTATTCCAAATACAATGATATAAACCGACATTGCAAAATCTTCCGTCAAAAATTCCTATATTTTATTCGAAATGTTTTTCTATAACTAACTATAAGTAACACAGAGGAAATATATATTGGCTCAGACATAATTATATTATCCAAGTATACATTATTTGCTCAGATATATGTATCACTATATGATATCTGTGTTCCATTGATTTCAGAAAGAGACTGCTTTAACAGACATGGAAAATGCCGTATTCGTAATAAATCTGGACAATGTGTGCATTTGGTTTATACCGTCATATGATACCGTTTTCGTAGATAAGGTTATATTTTCAGAAAATATTAGGGGAAAGTAGTATTTAGCTATAAACGGTGACAATAATTGATTTATTCTTATAAATAAAATTGAAATTCCGTTTTTGGGTTTAGACCGTATACAAATCCTCAAAAATGGACCTATCAGCCTGAAATTTAGTACAGATTCGTAAAATAATATAGAATAAATGATAGTCCACTTTACAACTTTGAAAGTTCACCCGTTCCCAGAGTTTAAGAGATTTTTTATGTTTTCCATGAAGAAAGCTTTCCATAACTATAGCCCCTGTAGTGAAAAAAGTGTTAAATAAGCATCGTGGTTGTCATGTGTGGCGATTTTCCGAATAAAATGTTTTAATTCTTAAAGTAAAAATAAAAGAATAATAGTGATTTTTTGTTAGTTTATATTTGTAAGGTTATTTTTTTAATTATAATATATTTTGCTCATGGGAAGTTAGAGAATGAAGTATACGCAAAACAATAAGGATTGGAGATTTCCTAGGCTAATATGTATTTTTTTTTTACTTTGCTGAAAAATAAAATGGCTCATATGCCGATTTTGAGAAAGTTTGTTCTAACGGTTTTCACAATTTTAGGCTTGGCACAATTTACTGAGAGCTTAAGGAAGTAGCATTTTTTAAAAAAGTGTATAGGTTTTATTAGAATACAGCGTCCTTCTACGCTACTGGCGTGAACTGTGTGATTGTTGGCGGAAGATGCTAGAAAATAATGGAGATTATTTTGACTAATAAAGGTATTATTATAAGTTCTAAATTGCATAATCATTTCTTTTACAGTCTCTTTAAAACTACTAGACAAAATATACGAAAAATGAAATGAAAGTTTAATAGTTTGTTTGCTCACATCCTGAGCAGAAAGGCAAGTTAAAGTTTTTTGGGATATAGTGGTATACAACATATTGAAATTAGCAACATATTATACAGATTAAAATCTTAACATATAAAAATTTAAAAAGAGTGTTTCCGATCAAACCTACTGAAAAAAAACAGCATGATATTTTTTAAACAAGTTCTATGGTCATGAACAAACTAAAGAAGATACGGAAATTTTGATAACATTTTTTGCACATCTTAAAAAGCTGTCCAAAACTCTAGAAACAAATATGCACTTCAGTAACCTATACAGATAAGAAGCAATTCGAAAAAAAAGCATATCTTTCAGAAAGCTTAAAAATTTGAATAGTTAATTCTTCGTTAATTAATTATCGTAGAAGCTAAGAAATTGAGATTTGTGGTTAGCCTAAACATGATCGATATGAAATGTGAGGAAAATCTAAGTTGTCGTGATAAACTCACT
The DNA here is from genome assembly GCA_038373885.1 of Cheiracanthium punctorium. Classification (NCBI taxonomy): domain Eukaryota; kingdom Metazoa; phylum Arthropoda; class Arachnida; order Araneae; family Cheiracanthiidae; genus Cheiracanthium; species Cheiracanthium punctorium. The sequence goes on along the minus strand of JAWZYV010015836.1, from coordinate 1,370,657 downwards.
GTTTGATCTGTCGTAGAATAGCCTGTATCTATTTTACCAATTAAATATTAATAGTAAAGGGCTCAGAGATGCGACAAATTCATGCACAACATAATAGTTAAGAGGCATAAACTTTTTAGTTTCTTAGTGGAGTTTGACAAAAATTAATTAACTTTTAGAAAACCAGCTAGACTGGTATCTTATTTCATCTTGAGAAACATTTACAATCATACAAATTAAAATTATCTGCGATAAAAAAGGTCCGTACTTCGTGAAATGTATTTTTTCCTTCAAAGTTTTTCCCATGCCTTTTTGGGACTCTCTACAACAAATGATGGGAGTGTTGAAAATTTTATTAGGAGAGCAGAACACATAACCTAAACGAATATTAAATATGTTCTGTAATATTCATATAATGCTTGAATTTTCCAGAAAAAAAGAATGTTTAAATGAAAAGAACAACTGCATCACTAAAAGATATGTGGATATTCAAATGTTTCCAACTAATAACTAAAAATTCTATCAAGTTCAAAGATAGACGACTTCTGTAGCACATTTTCCTCCCTCGTTCTCGTTTATGTTTCAAGTAAATTGATTTTAGAAATGTAATGTATAGTTTCGTTTCTGAATGTATAGATATTTTTTTCTTTATTTTCTCTTACAGACGAGTGTTTGTTTGAAATTGATGGATATTCCAGGTCGTTTAGTATGATTTCCCTAGAGAACTCCACGTTGCATTGCTTAAAGCTGCTGTTTTTACTGTGGAATATATGGTTAACGACGTAAATTTCCAGCATAGCAGATTTGATATTTCATTAGTCGGAAGTAAGTTTGAAGATTTTGTTTTTCAAATTTTAATGCTAGGGCATACCTTTACCATCAAAGCTGCAGATATATACGGCATTTTGCAGCCATTCGTTTACTTGTGCTAACGTAATATTACAGAAAGTAAATTAAACTGGCGTCTTATATGGATATTTTTTATTATAAATTAAACTACTTTTACATTTATAAAAACTAGTTGCCGAATTTCACGGTCATCCGTTCGCTCAATGTGCTGCAAAAGGGACACAAAGTTTTTCCTTAGAGTATTTATGTATACATAGATGAGTAATACTCATGCATTATTCGTGTGACAAAAAGTTTTGTTGAATGAGCTTTGATGCTTTTATATGCGCACAAAGCGATTCAGATGAAACAACAAAAATCTGACAACAGCTGAAATGTTATATAACTTAACAAATTCATCTGCAGTTGTCATAAAAACAAATTAGAACTAAGCCTGTACTAGGCACTACAGTGTTAACGTCTCTGTTGTTTTGGAAACAATACTTTATCGATTCGTCTTTGGTTTAGTAGTACTTAAAATGCACATTTGCATGCAATGTAGGAAAGGGAGTGTTATTTGTGACTAATAATGGAAGATTTGAAATTTATATATTTTTGTTACTGACTAATGATTGTTTTTAAGAAGAGTTTTGGTAAATAATATACCTCAAAAAATGTTGAGTCTAATCTGCAAGTTAAAACAAACGATAGCTGTTTCCAAACAAAGTGCATTTGCACGTAGTATACAGATGTGTTTCCAGTAAACAAAGCATCAACGGGTTTGAGTATACTCCTGTGTTCGAAAGTAGTAATTACTCGAACAGAAAAAAATGTTATTTTATTTATAAAAATATTTTTTTGACCGTCATTGTGATATAGATTTGCAATACAAAATTGTGCGTGTTAGGTAATGCTGAAACATATCGTGACTAAGTATTATTGTGATAACTAAATAAAATGTATGTTCTTGTCATTAAAATTTTCTTTAAAAATAATGAAATATGAATTGGAAACAACCCCACATATTAAAAAAACAATGTTATAAAAATATTTTTTTTTTCGAAATTCGGGCTTAAATTTAGCGCGTTTCTATATTAGAGCGTCTGTTTTCCTATAAAGTAAATATCAATTTTGAAGTAACATTATACGTTGAATTTCTTTCATTTTATTTATAATAAACATTTTAATATCCATAAATAAGATCATCACATTTTATTGTTTCTAATTTATATTATTATTTCTCAAATGAAATACTGAGAAAAATAATATTATTATTAACGAAGCCTACAGTTTCAATTGTAATTTATGATAGTTTCAGGATAACTTATATTCCTTGTGGTGCTATGGTTTCATTTTTAAAACTAGAAGTCAAAGCCCGTTGTAGAGACAACTACAACATGCGCTAGAAAAAACATTTGACTGAAATATGTTTACACTCATTATATTTCATCTTTGTCCACCTAAAATAAATAACATTATAGTCATTTTTATTACACCCCCAAGTCGAATTTCATGCTTCGCTGGAAACTCGCTGAAACTTTTCTCTTTCGAAAGATTTCGTTTTGTGTACACATCCCCTCTTATATTAAGGCTTCAAGCAGACAATCATTTTAATAAAAAAATAAATTAGGTTATCTGGAGCAACTGCTTAAAACGAATTGAAATCGCAACTTTTCTTTCAAAGCCTGATGACAGTGACTTCAAATATCATGTCATTATCGTCTGCAGAGCTTAATTTTGTCACGCAAATTATATACTTTTTTTTTTACTCTCGGAAATAAAATGGATCTGAAAATAGCTAAAAAAAAAACTCGCTTAAAAATGAGGGAACGGGTGCATTTTCGGAATTTTAAAGTAGCGTAGATTGTTTTCTATATTTTTATACATTATTATTGAAAATTTTCAAGTGCATCGAACAAACGGTGTCGATGTTATTGCGCTTGTGATTTTTAATCTTTTTTACTTGTAATTCTGCTTGGTAAAAGTTTTATCGTGGAGCAGGTTTGTCCGAATCGTTAGAGAATGAGTCGCTGAGTCAGGAATCAGCGTTACTATATAGCAGGATGCCACTTACACAAATGCGTGCGTAGAGTATAAATTTACATCAACTAGGCCATCCATAAAAACTAATCTGGTAAGTCGTGGATCAAACAGGTATTAGCTACTTGTGTATCAGACATTACCGATATCTACAATGATCAATTTGATATTTGCATTTTAGTGTAGACGAAAACCATTAACAGCAAAATATTCAGAGGTTTGTTTATAGTCTTTTAACTATACCTGACTTTTCTTTATAATGCTCCATAAAAACAAAAGTACTTTCTTCAATTAACCATGTCGGCTCCTTAATGGGAAACATTGCAGAAAAACCCCTGACCATTCCCTAATCGACACATTATTGAGACAGTCCCCGTGGATATTTAAAGATACTCCCGATGCAAAATCTAATCAGGTAAAGCCTCTCATTTTATTAGCAGAGCATTAGTTGATTGAAGTACACAGCTGCACATTTGAGGGAAAAAAATATCTTTCTACGTCGATCTTCCGCTTTTACACGACGTACTTAGATTTGTAAGGCGAATAATCTCATTAAATATATTTACTTACATTGAATATGTGTCGTTCTCTAAATTAGATTAAGTTAGAGAGGAAAATAAAACATCGATGATTTAAAGGTTTGCAACTGTTTATTATATATTGTTTTGGAATTAACTAGAATGACATTAAAAAAGAAAAGTTTTAAACAGGCTAAACGTTACAAATGGAACTATAAAAACTATACCTTAATTATAAAAGCTCATTCGGTTTTTGTGAATTGCTAACACAAAGGATATAAGAAAACAAGTATAATTTACTTAAAGCTAATCATACTTGAACTCAAATGATCAAAATTCGTAATATATTGATTGATGAAAATTTCCTGTAACATTTTGCTTAAAATCATTTTATGTTATAGCATCAAACCTATTGACTCTCTCCAACTCATAATTCCCTGCCGGGTTTGGAAGCTTGTAAGAAATATATATTACCAATGCAGCAAGAAAGTTGACTTTACTGGAGAAAAAAACGTTACAAGTTTTGTTTCACAAACACGCAATATATGAATCTTTTGTGGTGCGGCAGATATCAAGTCTAAAGTCAAATTCTTCCCTCACTCGCTTTCATATGTCACGATTAAAGATAGAAAATCCTTTGCCATAAATCTTGTTAATCACGTGGCATAGGGAGCACAAACTAGCGATCTTTTACGAAAACTCATTCAAAATAATAGTAGGAATTGAAAAAAATCGCTTTGAGCTAGGTCCAGTGAGCGAGGTGGCCACGGAAGAAGGCGATTGTCGTTGTCAAAACCTCTTCCAATCCAACGACGGGGGAGCTCTTTATTTGTGAAACAAAAACTTGCAATGTTTATTTCTCCAGTAATGTCAATTTTGTTGCTTTATTAGTAATGTATAAGTCTGAGCGAATTGTGACAGACCATGTCTATCCAGTTTACTTCAAAATATAGATGGTGATGGAGGCCACCAGTTTATACTTTTACTTTAGTTGCATACCTGTGCACCTTGTGTGTTGAGTTTGCAACACTATTTTTCTTCCAATTTTTGAAATATCATAAAATGAATGTGGATATTTCAAAAAATTCTCATAAGTATAGTTCATTTAAGTAAATAAATATATGTAATTTTTAAGTGGATCTTTTGAACTGTGTTATTTTTTAATACTACTCAAAAAATAATGACCTTGTGAAATATTTTTAAATATACACATTAGTAACAAAAAAGAGAATATTAGAAATTTTCTGTGGTTCTGCATTAGACACTTGCAAATTTTTTTTAAACTTTATTTGAGCTTGCAGTATCTAATCACGAAATATATTACGCCATATTATAATAAAGTCATATCGTAACTTGAATAAATCTGATAAATATATTTCATACGATATAAATGGTGTACTAATAAAACACTAAAAGGGTAAAGTAGAAGGGGTATTTTGTTAATTTGGAAAAAAATTCGAGATGTTTCTATTTGAAAACCGCAAAAATGCTCTTCCCCCGCCCGAAATCCGTGTCTGTAATGTGTAACTTCAATTTTATTAATTTTTCTTAAACATAACTGACATAAAGAAATCATTTAATAGTTATTATTTGTAAAGTCGATATATATCCATTCTAGAAACATTAACGATCAAACGACTATTAAAATTATTTTCTTTTCTAGAGGAAAACAAATCTAGTTGTATTAGCTTATGTGCTTTTTTTAGGAGAAGTACATTTTCGTAAACACACCTAGTTATTAGAAAATGAAGAGTTTTTTTTTTTTAAATTTGCAGTGTGAGATAACCAAGAAATATTTATATAAGCTTACACTGTAACTATGCTTAAACACGAAGACAGAATTTAACATAAATCCACAGGCTTCAGCGATCGCATGAATCATCTTCGAAACAGAATTTTAGTCTTATTAGAAATGGCCATAATTTACAGCGCTTATTAAATCTACGATGTCATGCAACTTGAACAAATATACATAAGATAAATTGAAATAGGTCTATAGCATATATAAACTATCTTGTGATATGAAATTCCACATTATATAAATAAATTCCAATCGCCCAGCCGTTCGTCCTCACCGCATCTTATCACACGAGTACTGCACTTAGGATAAACATCATTCATTTAAAGCATCATCAATCACAAAGCTTTAAGTCTAGTTATACAAAATGACACACATTAGAAATTCGATAGATGCAGAACTTGGACGCAATTTAATTGTTTAATCGTTTGTTCTCGATTTGTAATCAGGAAGGTGGCCCGGTTATACTGTGACCGTGAATCGTTCAATTTTTTATGCCTCACATGCCTATAACATAGCATTTCATAATTAAATGAAAAATAAAATATATTAATTGAATTTCACCGGGCAGATAGCAGAAAGTTATTTTTTTTATAATTTAAAATGAAATCAAATGTTTTTATGCTTATAATCGAATTAAAAAAGTAAGTTCCACTGTAAGTCTTCAAAAATTGAATAATATTAAAAATAATATGGTTCCTAAGCAATTAATTTTTAAGCTATTGCAATTCCCTTTCTCCGCTATTATTATGAAGAAACGCTTCATAATAATGCATTTCAGTTAAGTTTAGAGTGAATTCCTTTTATTCTGAGCGGATAATAGATATTTTTAACCTCTCCTGAAGCTCTGCAACAGAAATTTATTTTAGAAAGTGACATATTTCGTAGTAACTCAACAATACATACAGTATATAAGAATTCAAGTTCGATTGCCATTAGAATATTTTAGCTAATTTTAACGGATCATGTGCAAGATATCGTACTGAAACATACACAGGTATATATACATACATACATATATACTTGCGTACACCTACTGATAGTAAATCCCAAAAATGTCTCACAGTATTAGTTAATTTACCTAATCAGATTTTATTTTTAAAAAAATACTTTACTATCTCAAAGTACCGTCATTCAAAATCATATTGGTATAGTGGTAAATTTTAATTCAGTAGGGTTAGGTGGGGTAAAATGAACAGTCTACAAAAAGCAGACAATAAATTTCAAAGGCATTGGTTTATTGTCATACTGATTTTTATTTAGCTCTTTTTTATTATAAGCGATATTTTTTAACTAATTTATTTGATATGGTAAAATTGTTTTAATATGTAATGGCAACACTTACAGTTTCATGTTGGACTCTATCTGTATAAGGTTAAAATTTACATTACTGTAGCATTTTTGTGATTTAAGGTTTTTGAAATTTTGATGATACAAAGCCTACTATCATTCTCTGGGAATACATATCTGTATCAAGGTAATTTGTATTCGTATTATTTTTTATTTTGGAGTAGTTCAAAGAAAGTGGGGTAAAACGATCATACTGCTAGGCTTGCACTTGAAGAAGGCATGTATCATTTTATACTTCTTATTTTAATCTGTAACATATTTTATAAGGTATTAATAGTAATAGCGTGAATAAATAAATAGATTCCGTTATTCTACTTTTATTTTTACCTGAAAATAAGAAAAATAGCCCAAAATTTACGATACTGGAATCATACATTTATAAATAAATGCCAACAGAGAATGTGTTTGCTGCACATTTTGAAGAAAAGCATGAAGACCATCAAGTAAAGAAAGTATGCTATTCTTGAAATTTTGTGAAGAAAAATGCCAATTCTTATTTAAAAAGAGTTGAAAGAAGAGCTCAAAATGGCAGGACCATAACACCTCTTTCGGACAAAATATCTGCTGGCTCTTAAGTGCTTTGGTAAAAGTTTTATTAAGCATTTTTGGACAGATATTTTCTGCAGAAAGGGAGCTATTTACAATTAAATACTTTGCAAAATCTTTATTTTAAAAAATGTACATTGCTAGAAAATGATGATGTAGAGGAAGTTCAAACTGAACAGATAATTCAAATACTGGATGAGCCGAATTTCGATAGTAGAGGACATTATACTTATAAGTTCTGATAGCTAAATTAAAATTCCATGTAAAACTGTCTAACAAAATATTTGTTATCTATTTTCCAGTTAATCTCATTCATATAATATCATTTTCTATGAGTTGTTTCATTTTTTTCATCTATAATCATTTTACCCCACGCCATGGGGTAAAATGATCATAATAACAAGCCAAACAGAATTAATGATCAAACAGTTATATTATTCGTAAAAGAAAAAAAAAATTGTAATTACTGCCAGATAGACCAATGTAAAATATTTGTCAAAAAATTTTAAATATGTTGTATCATTTTAGATGTGTAGCTTAGTAGAGTTGAAATTAGCTAAATTTATGGTCATTTTACCCCACCTGACCCTATATTTTTTAATGAAAAAAACGATTTTGTTAAATTACGAAAAACGATTTATGAAAACAGCGTTTCGTAAATCCCTATTGCTATATGATAATGCATTTCTTTTAAGCTCCCTACATCCACTAAAAGTTTGTCGCTGAATTTTTGAAATACCTTAGCTATACCTATATTATGTTTATTAACAAAACCGATCTATAAATAGGAAGTTCATTTTATTCACTACCAATCACAATACCATCTTCTATGAACCAAGTACTATAAAATTATTAAGCGTTACTTTTAAATATTCATCATAGTTATACTATTAAAAAAACTAATTCTGTAAAAAAATATAAAGCTATGTTTTTTAATTTTAAAAGATCTTAATCAGACAAATAAAACAGAGTAATTAAATAAGCCTCTTTCTTTATAATCACCTTGCTTTTATTTTAAAATACATTAAACTTTATTTTCCAAAATGCCATAAACACGTTGAACTGGTACGATGAATATATTTAGTTACCTGATTTCTTAATTTATTCAGATTATTAATTATTCATACTACCACTTTTTTTTTACTTTACTGTAAAAAAAATAACTATCAAATTACATCAAAGTTTATGTACGAAAAATTAATTTAAAAGGATGACATCCTGCAATTAAACATTGGACATTTTAGTTGTATATTTTCTTTTTAGTTATAAAATGTCAGATTATAAAGCATTTTTTTTCTATTTTTTGCATCAATCGTGAAAATCTATGAGTAATACTTAAAAAAAATGCTTACATATAATATTATAAAAATGCATTTGTTAGAAAACACATTTGCTGTGATCTGAATATCTAATGGCTGAAAATGTTACCCAGATTCATTCAAACTATATGATGTTCAGTGGTCTGGGTGCTAAACTCTGTTCCCATAAGAACACGAATCTGAATTGGCCAGTGCTTGGGAAGGCCAACTCTATCTCGGCTCGATTGCTGTGGGACCGTGTACGCTAGAGCTTCAACTCCCTTTGGGCTCGACTGTTCTGTGACAGCGTATGCTAATGGGAGCTTGGTACACTTAAAATACGTCGTGGCTCCAATGTCCTCCAGGTTTAACGCTGCCTGTGGAGGTTCCATTTTCAGGGGGTTGATCCCTCCTGTGGAATTGGTTCAAAATTAGGGGACCCCGTTCTAAGACGGTCTTCCTCCCACTGGGGCACACTCTAATGGAAACCTCACCCTTAGTCTTTCGCCGTCGCTTACGGGAGGATCTGGCACCTCTGTGGTTGGCAGAGGGTATTAGAAACAACAACAAGAACAACAAGAAATTATATGCTATAATATTTTAGAAGGTGTTAGTGGCTAAAATATTTGCAGTTTAACTACTGTGTTATTGCCGCAGTTCTTTCATCAAAAGCACAGATTGTATTTCTAGTTTAATTTATAATTTGATAAGAAAACAGTAAATGCGTAGTATGGTTACGTGAAAAGATAAAGCAAGCTCATAGCACATTTCCAGATTTCAATAATAAGATAATATCTATGGGGAGAAACAACTTAAAATTGCTTGTAATCGAAAAGTCTGCGTTTTCTTGTTGTTTTACTAAAATTTAAATCAAAATGAAATAAAAAAGCCAAAATTCGGATCCTCATCAGAAGGTAGAGTACTTCTGAATCTTCTTTCGGAAACATCTATATAGTAACCACAAAGCGGACTTTCAGAAATATGGATTTTTACGTGCACGTGCACCACATGTACACGGTGGCCTTTAGTGGTACGTCGGAAGCGAACCCATAGCATTCAGTTTACGAGTTCAACGCCTTAACCACGGGACTACCACGGACCCCGTACAGGAATGATTACTTACCTCGTATTAAACAATTGATTGCCAGAAAGTTTGACTGGTCTGTGCAGGAGATGCCGTTAATGAACTTAAAAAAATAATAGTTCAAAAATTATGCACTAGACGTTCCTTTGCATGCAAAATTTGAAAGAAATACTTATAGAAATTGCTTACTTGAAGTATACAAGCAGTTTCAACATTTATTCAAAAGATTTTGAAATTGGATTTATTAAATGATTACGGTTATCCTTGAACTGCATTTACGGAATCCCCAGAAAAATGACCCCATAAAGGATAAATATTTTTATTAAAAAGTCTTTCACCGTATCTCCTCGAGCACAGGAAGTTTATCTTATTAAATTTCCCTTATGTTGCAATTTAAATAATTTTGAATCAGGTGTAAAAACATTATAAAACTATATAAATGATAACATTGCACACCATAACGAAACCTCGAAAAACTTACGTCGAATTAATCGAAGACATTCTCACATGATCTTAAAAACGACGGAAACTTTACAAATATTTCTCGGAATGATATCCTCTATTTTTGATTTAAATCGTTTTATCTAAAGTAATGTAACTTTGACATGTTGCTGCAAATCAAAACACGGTTAAAACGAGTGTTGATTCGATAGCAAAATTTTCAACTTTGATAGATAACCAAAACATACACGCATCATATCCTTCTATTATTTATTGTTTATATCGAATTGTAAACTACGGGACATGGATTTTTGCCAAAAGCAAAAAAAGAAGTAATTTTAAGAGTTCAGCATCTCTGTATTCATTGTTTATTTCACTGAATTATTGCCAAAAAGTGGAGGAGTGGTTTTATATATATTTTTACGATAAAGCAATCCTTTTGTTTTGAAAAACAATCGATGCTTGTTGCGGAAGATAAAAGTGGAGTTTAAAATCACAAAAAGTTGTTGAAAAAATTATTGGATATTGTTCGTAAACCGTTGTTTATCCAAGTCTTTTGATAAATGCTGCAAATCTAAAAGAACGAAACATCAACACAACTATTTTTTTTCGAATAGTTTTTGTAGTAGTAGTATAAAAATGCATCAATACGTTTTCTTGCTTTAATTATATTTTAGATATATATATATACATGGGGGTAAAATTTCAAGCTGTACATGTTTTCGTGTATGAGCTTACATGCAATATGTTCTTGTTAAGCGTATTTTCTAAATTGGTTCATATTTTAAAGATATCTTTTCACAAAAGCATAACGTGGATAGATAGATAAGTACTCATGTCTAAACGTTAACGGAAAAACGCATGCTTGCGGATAATTCAAGGAGTAATGAACCAAATCAAGTGTAATATTTGTATGAAAAACATCAAAGTACGGCAAAAAGGTTGATAACAAAAATAATGGTTATAGCACGAAGTGAAGGTCATAAATGAATGGGCACCAATTCTATATAGCTCAAATATGACGTCGCAAAGTAGTACTTGTGGAAGACTTGGTATGGGATATGATTCAGCTTGACGGCTATACAGGCCTCATAACCTAACTACCATGCTGTGTCTACGAGTTTGTACATAATATCTTGGGACAATAAAGACCAGTTATTTTTAAGGCAGTTCTTAGGTCCGGGGAGGGAGAGACTTTCTGGATGGGATGTGGTGAACTGCAATTTGCTCTCTCAAGAAATTCCGAAACTTGTTCTGTGCGATGCAGGTTTATAGATCTGTAGATTCCATCCACTGAATATCTTTGACTTCAATGTATTCCTTGACCATTTCAGCATTGTGTGAACGAGCGATATCGTCTTAAAAATGAAAAGGAGACCAACAGCACCTCTTGAATATCTGACATAGTGTTCTGACACATTAGTCCTATACTTCAGAACAGTCAAAGAAGTGCAGGTTATATGCAGGTACGTGTGGCTGCCTAACCTAAGGCGACCATATTTCTAAACAGTATTTTGGGTACAAATCAAGCATTGTTCTGTAATCCAAGGAAAACTTGACCATGTATACTAGTACTATATCCCTACTTTAAATCATGACTAACTTTGATACTTAAAAATCAACTCTAATAACTTTTTTATATCAATTGTGTATTCTTATTTCTAATGAATTAATGGAAGTATTTCATTCATTTATAAATATTTATTTAAACGAAAAATATGAAAGGAACATCATGTTGAAATATCGCGATTTATTCAAAATTTAACCCTTGGCATAGTATTTGTATTTTTCAAAAGACATTTCTTTTTACATTGACCCATTTTGTAATAATTTTTCATGAAACTTTGTTCACGTTCTAAAAAAAGAATACGAGTGCAAGAAAAATTTCGTACGTCCATTTCATATTTAAAGCATGAATCTCCATGAAAAGTGATTAATCATTAACAAAACTGAAATGGGAAATTTGGCTCTAGCCGAATACTTTATTAAATGTCTGCACACACTACACACACAATGACAACAAACGTTTTCAGAGATCGAATTTCACTGTTTCTCTGTGTAGAAGGCGCTTTTAGTTGCTTTATTTTTTTTTATTTCTTCAGTTTTTTCTTAAAGAAATAAACTAACGGAAACTTTCAGGGAAAAAAGTACAAATCTTTAAATTTGGGGACTTTTCGCATCCCCAGGAAGTCAATTTTTGGGGACAAAAGGAAAAAAAAATATCTATATTTGGGAACTGTCCTCGAATTTTGAGGATGTATGGTCACCTTAGTCTAACCGCCAGCCGGCCTACACCGTAACTCCACCACTTCCAATTGTATTGCACTATCATAATGTTGCAGAAACAGTACTGCGATTTGGGTTCCCTGCATAAGTAAACACGTCAAAAATGATTGCTCCTATTGAATCCTTAATCATCTGTTGAATAAAAAAAAATGTTCCTGGTTCCAAATTTATGATGTTACCTGCCCCAGCTCAGGAAAACTCTCTGACCTGTCAACTCCTGAAACCTGTTCTACAGTAACTGGGACGAAGACATTTTTTCTCTTGGCATAAATGCCTGCCTCATTAAATTTCCTTTAAACAATTTGTCAAGAAACAGATATATCCGAAGCTACAGAATTTCTGTCATTCCCCTATTTATTCTTGCAGTTAAAGTAAAATAGCGGTCATTCAGACTTGTAGTGGCTCTCAAACTCCCTGTAACTGTTTATTTTATGATGCTTCAGTGTCCCGAAACTGGTTTGATAATCGTTTAGCCACATCCCTGGTAATATTGGTTCATAGTACCACCTCCGCTTGGGATTGGCGCCTTCAAATCTCCAGCTACTCTACATTCTGTCCCATCATCCAGACATCATCTTTGAGAGCTATTTTTCGGAAAAGTAATCGCAATTCTCCTAAAAAAGAAGAGCAAACTTAGACAACACTGAGTTGTGTTTGAAGTACTTTCATCTTATCAGTTGTCTTCATTTGCGTTGTTCAATCCATCGATCAATTTTGATCGGATACTTAAAAAGAAAAAAAAATAGTTTGTTTCCTATGTATATCAACTGACATTATTTTCTGTTGAGTACTTCTTGAAATGTTTGTAAAAATGTGGCTGTTCTCTAATCATGAGTATAGATAAACATATTGATAATCTGAACTTTTTTTACTTTCTATGCATTCAAAATTAAATTACAAAACCATGCATGGCGGATCAATGTTCCATCGATACATTTATCGATTGTCGCAAGAGCTTAACACATATATCAACTGCAATTTTTTATCAGATGTAATGAGCCTGATTACTGAATGCGTTCAATTTTTGTGAAACAGGTTTTGACACTTCTTTTTGTTTTTCGCGTTACGATTGGAAAAACTGTTATTACTGAGTTTTTATTTATTTATTTTTAACTTACCAAACAAGCTGTGATGGCAAGATGGGTATGCTGAAACACAACAGTGTTTGTTACCTTCTGGCTGATAATAAGAAATCAATTTCCTTCTCTCACGCTTGCAGGCAATTATTGATCAACGTATGGTTAATTTCGTCAAATTATTTAGGTATCGAAGTCAATGTGTATACCAATTTTAGCATGTATGGTAAAGGTATTGGTGGAGAGTAATTTGTCCTTATAAATACTTTTATTTTGCTTGTTTATTTGTTTATTGTTGATGCCTTACTTTTCGTACACGTCTTTTTATCTCTAGGATCTGCTAAGGAACTATATTTCAAATGGATCTTTAATGGAAGTGTTTATTAGCCCGAGAATGGAAATACCAGGCTTGGGCAAAGGGATCTGCCCCAAGATTCGTATGGTCATAATTGACTGCCAGCGATTTTTTTTCAACTGGCGGGCACTGTTGCTCATCAAGCATTTGCCACTATTAAGAGACGTAGATCCGAATTTTGTAGCCATTATAGTATGGGGGCACCCATTGTTGAGTGCCACAGTGTTCTTCAACGATGACACAATGACGCTTTGTCGTGTTATATACTAACCATGCAGAAAATAATTCTAAAGGACGTAAATTCATCCATTATTTGCATTATAGTATTTAATCAACTATCGGTTGCTTTTTTCTTAGTTTGATCGACACGGTTTGATTCAGCTAGTCCTATAAAGAGATTTATTTTGTATTGTGCTTATAGACACAATTTTTATTATTAAATGTAGTAAAACAATGGTGTAATAGATGCATTGCAATTATTTTTTACTGATTATTTCATATTCAAAATTAAAGGACAGACATTATTTTCCTTTTTGATATTTAAGTAGATATCGATTTTTTTCAAGCTAATAAAATGTGCAAATATAATTTCTTTTCACGTACCATACATTTAAACTGATTTTAAATCTCTATTTACTCTTTAATTCCTTAACTGAAGACTATTCTATTTGCAGATGATAAACAATTCAATAAAATAAATCAGTATCAATTTTGGTAGTTTTTTGCCCCTTCAAAATAATTCATGTAACATATAAATTTAAATCTACGTTTAATAAGTACACGTTTTCGGTGCATAAGGTACAGAAACGTAAAATCAGTATTCAAAGCCTTCAGAAGTCGATTATGAATATAGAAAATGTATTGCATTATTTTTTAAAATTAGTGTCACCTCTATATAGTGAAATGCGTTGTTTCTCTCCTAAATATGCTTCGAGCTAAAGATATGAAATAAAATAATTACGATATAACACATTTGTTTATTTTCATTAGGTTTCTTCTAATCCTTTAATTAAGAATCATTTAAAAATGATTTTCTCTCCCTTTAGGTGTTTAGAGGGTAAATTAATTACTTCCCAGAGTGAAATATTTAAAACTGCTTTATTAAATTCAGGATTAAAAAAAAATCTCTTAAGTTTATGAAATCCGATATTAAACTCATGGAAAATTTCCTGTTTCTTTCGGTTCTTTTTTCTGCTAATATTTATATTTTAATTTTGTTAGATTAAAAAGTAATCTATGTTGTAAGATACTGAGCGACACAATATTAAAAATATTTTCTGAAGAAGTGCGGCTTTTAATGCAGAGATAATCCAAAGTTGAAAGAAATTTCTAATTAATAAATTATGTTTAAAATTATATATTTCATTCTTTCCTTTAAGAAATTGTTATATTATCGCAAAATTATGAAATCTGTCCATTTTTAAATGAACTTCTAAAGTATTAATATAAAACCATGTCCATTATACAAAATTTATAAAATGTCCAATGTAGAAAAAATTAAAAAAAATGTTATTTCATGCTCTGCCATTTTTATGCATCAATCTAATTAACACACATTTTACTATTTTTTTATTTAATCCTTTCCGAATTTCTTTTTCTCATGAAAATAAAGACGCATACATTTTATTTTATTTCAGAAAAAAAAATCAATATAAATTCTATTACTTATAAAAGTAAATGATGAATTACATAAAAGTGTGCTCGATTAATTTTAATTTACTCTTCCATCTTTGAAGTTGAGACAAATGTTAGAGGCCTTTAATAGCATTAGATATACTACGTACGCAATTTCACTAGCTCATGTTGGATGGCTTCTTCTAAGTAATCATCAGAACAAATGTACAAATCACAATAATTGAATAATCCGATTTGAACACGGATTACATTTTACCTTGGATCAACAAACGTTATATTTTTTTATTTATTATTTTTTTATTCTACTGTTTTATTCAATTTATATTTTTTTTATTTTATTTAAAGCGAGTTACTTCAAATTCTAAGATTCTGTGAGATTAATTTCATACATTTTTCAGCAATGTTAATTCCAATCACTTAGAAACTCAATCGGACAAACCCCTCTTTTATAATGTGTGAAAGAAATTTGAGAATAGAAATGAGATATACATATTTTCTATTGATTTACTTTAGTTGTATTTTGGTAACCCTTGACGCCATACTACGCCAATATGCAGTTGACAACTTCAGAATTAAATCCGAATTATTTGGCGGAGAAACTACGCAAGATATGTGTCCTATCTAAAAGCATTTCTCCAAAATGTAATGCTGACAAAATGAACTTAGAACACCTTTTTGAATTTTCAGGAATGCATAAAGACGCCCCAGGACAAAAGGTTTTCAAGCTGTTTTGTTGATTTTAAGATATTGAAAAATGCGCATACCTTCCCCAGCTTTTATTTCCATATACTGATAATGGATCTTATTTATTATGTGCTTCAGTTCCCTGCATTCTTTGTGTTGTACCTTCATAGCCTTTCTAGCTATATGTGATGGTATACTAATGTGGAATTGACTCAAATTTGACTACAAAACTAAACTAACTACAAAAGGACTTACTAAAATAAAAATACAAAATTCTTTTATATAATGATTTAAAAAAGAATTGGTAAGGTCTACGTAGAAATATAAGTATAAAATTACATTATACACTGATCTCATGCTGTTCATTATGTTTACATGCATTAAAATTAAATTTCAAATATCTAAAGTATTAATAGAGATGTAAATGATAATACGTCTTAAAATACAATAATACGCATATATGTATGCGTGTGTTACCACATAATAAATTGATAATTATAAATGCACAATCGCGCATCTATTTACATGCATCTTAATTATCAATAAGTATCATAATAACCGCTCTCGTTCTCCCTTTCAGAATTGATTAAATAATATTTTCTGGAATTAAATCATTCGTAAATAAAAATGAAATAAAAATATCCTAAATTTTAAATTTTCGAAGACAATTATTTCTGTTTTGTGCAAACAATTTAGGACATCCATTTTATACGTTGGCATAGGGCATTTTTGTGTTCTCAATCGTGGGAACATGGTCTAAAAGACTATAAGGGAAAATAACCATGGTACGAAAAAAATGTATAAATTATAAATATTTTCTTACATGGACTCTAATAATTCAAGTGTATTGCATCACAAAATTGCAGTATTTTAACGAAAAATAAGGATGTCATACACATGCACCACTTACAGCCTTTTAACGCTTTAAGATTGATGTGTAGCAAAATTAAATGTATCAGTTTTCACAATAGTTGCTGATATAGCCAATGTGGTGTAACAGTAAATTACTTATAGAGCACTTTTAAGGAAGCTTTAATCTACAAACTTTATTTTTGAAAAAAATAATAATAAAAATCGATCGGAAGTCTTTGTTGAATGTAACTGCAACCAATCAAGTTTATATATATATGTATGTGTTTATTACATGTGATCATTGTGGAGGGAAAAAGCCCATTTGTAGAACCTTTCACTTCCAGGTTTATGATCTATCAACGGGAGTTTCCAAAAATAGTGAGAAATAAAGAGGGAGAGGGATTTCTCATAAACAAATGTTATTGATGTTATTGATTTTTCGTGTGATATATTTGTGCGACATTCCATTTATCATTGATGTCAAAAAGGGAAGGGTTGTGCAAAAGATTGCTTATTTCCTTTTTGGAAATTTTGTTGGTTTCTATATTATTGCTTTAAGAAGCTTAAAAGTTTATACTTAGTATATTAGTCTGTGGGAATTTTAAATATTACTTATTTTAAAAACGTTAGTGAATATCCAATACCCTGCGGAGTAGTTATTGCGCATTGTGCTGGCACGTTGCAGCATCATTATTCGATCACGTCTGGGCAAATTTGACTCAACTTTTTAATATTTAAGTGCGTTAATAAAACAAATGTTAATTTTTCTTTTGAAAACAGTATTAAATAATTGTAAATCTCTTTTTTGCATTAAAAATAGGAAACTTACGTCTTTTCGGCTATTCTTTCTTTAAATTTCATACGTTTAATTTGTGATGAAAGCAAAATATTTAACAAAAACATTCTCCATTTTTATGTTGAATGATTTAGAATTTTACGAAAACAGAAAGACTATTCATGCTTAAAGTTATCCAGAGGTCCTTAAACTCGTGACACCCAAAGCAAAAAAATAGTATGCTATTCATATTATTATTACTTTTTCATATTTAGATGGATCACTGTCCCGTGTGAATATTTTATACCTACTTTTAACTAATACATCGAAATACTAGTCTCTGAGCAACTCCCCACATATTTATTGCACATGTCTCTTCACCCAAGTTCGTATGGATTTTCGATTGACAAGAGTTTTCAGTTAGATTTACGAAATCATTGGCGCTGCTTTGTCCAAAAAAATAGTACAAATTATGAATCTTTTTTTACAAATAAAATCATTATTTTTGGGGTAATTTCATTTTTGAGTCCCCTATTAACTTTCGACCGTTTCAACACCATTGCGTAACATGGAAGAATATTCTTCAATTAAAGTAACATTGTTTTATGCTAAATATATACTAATGAATTCTGGCAGATACAGGAACAAAGGTTAAAGAAAAAGAATAAGATAAAGCTTTTCCGGTACATTTTATTCCAAGCGGTGCCTGAAGTAAAATCCTGCCCACTGCATTCCAGTTTTCATAGCAATGCATTTGCAATTTAAATTATTTATAACACTTAGGTATTATGAAATACGTTTTGATATAATTTATCTGTTTGCGTAACAAAATACTAAATATTTATGACATCTGTATGATATTTCCGACTATCTCATTTGCCTGATAAAAACAGCTCTTATAACACGCTCACAGTACAAGCATACAGCATTGAATAAATTATTGGATATTAGGCTGATTTCAACTAAATCCGAGTTTTTTTCATCTTCAATATCCTCATGCTATTTAATAAAGTATCTTACAGTTCTGCTTATAGGCTATATAAATTTAATAAAAAATTACGCAATCTTCCATCTCAGTAATTATAAAATTCAACCTTTCATCTCATTTAAAGGCCACAGTTGCATCTCAACACTTGCCGAATAATATAACCACGGCTATATTAAAATATGCATAACTAACAAATGCTTTTCTTTATTGAAGATTAAGCAGTAAAACTTCATAATATGTCTTTCAATGTTTAGTACTGAAAATTCCAATTATAATATATGTATATATACACAGAGAGAGAGAGAGACACATATCTCTCTCTCTGTATATATATATATATATATTTTTTTTGCGGGATATGTCTTATTTGTAGTATGTTTTGTGTTTTACTTGTTAGTTATATATATATATATATATATATACAGGGTGAATCTAAAGACTTGGGCAAAACTTTAAGGTGTGATAAGGGCACACAATGAGGAATCGTAATCACATAGCAACCATGGGGTGAAAAACGCAGTTTTAACATACCCGGTAATAATCACTTTTGGAAAAGCATTGAAGTGTCCGTCTAATTTCTTAACCAAGTTTCATAAACAATAGGCTCGTCTCCGAAAATTTCATCCATGAAATAAAATAAACATTTTAAACTATCCATTTTAGTATTCTGTTTTCAGAGAAAAATACATTAGTTTCTGACGAACAGTGGTCCGAAAATGCACTGTTTTTTCTTAACTTTTTCCCGAAGTGATTATTAACAGCTACACGAAGACGACGTTGCCCACCCCACATTGCTATGTGATTCTTATTCCTTATTATGTGACCTATCACCCGTTAAAATTTTGTCCAAGAGTTTAGATTCACCCTGTATATAGATATATATTTATGTATATTGGGGTGCCTGTCTAGGGGATAATTTACGACTCGATTCGTTAAAATCTTAACTAACACTTTTATTAAAATTTAGAATTTAACGATATCACAAATATAACATTTCTGACAATTAAAATCTTTAACACAGTAAAATTCACCTCTAACATCGATGTTAAAAATTACTAAGTACAATCAACGGCACGTACACATCTCTCACTGAAAAAAAAAAAAAAAAAAAAAAAAAAAAAAAAAAAAAAAAAAACTCGACTTCCCAAGAGTGATAGTACAAATCAACATGTTTCCGTGACGTTCGAAGGGCAAGCATTAACCACTAATCGCTAGTTTTCGTTTATTGGCTGCTTATGGTAAAGGGGAGAGGGGAAGCATTTAAATAATTCCTACAAACTGGGAAATCCTGGTCATCACTGACTCCAGGGACCGAACTTCAACACCAAACACCTAACATAGTTTTGAAACAATCATTTAAAATGAATAATTAATTCACTCTCCAAGCGGCTGAGGCGTGAAATCCCGTCCACTTCATTCCAAATTTCACTTCAATACATCTATAATTTAAATAATTTATAACACCAATGTATCATACAATATATTTTGATATTAAAGCTTATAGGTACTTTAGGAGTTAACTTTTTAATAATTATAAATCTTCCTGTCAAAATTTTATTTTTTAAATAATTTTAAAACTTCATGAAACTTTTACCGTGAAAACAACTTTACATTATTTGCCCATTTCCAAGATGCTCAGAGAGTCAAAAATAAGCATGTAAAATCAGTACCTAAAAAAACACTCTTAAACGACAGTTAAAAGTGCAATAACGATGCAAAACCAACAACTTGTACAATTAGTTAAAATATTTCATTAGATCAGCGGACGTGCTGGTCGAACCTGGATGGGCGCAGTCACCAACCCTCTCGAATTCCTAACAATCTCGATGTTTGATTTTTGTTACCCAATAAGTTCGGAAGAATTTATGTCACAATTTTACCCCAGAACCGAACTGTGTTCTCTGAATGTCTACGGCTATGTCTACGCCTCCTAATTCTATCAGGGCTGCAGCCATCAAATAGCCCATTTTCATTTCCTTAATCACAGTGTTTCGCCTCTCTGTGCAATGACTTTGTTAAGTGTATCCGACACATCATCCCCAACATTCCTAACACCGTGTCTGACTACCGGCGCTAGGTTTATAACGACGTTAATTGCTTACGGTATTTTTAATTATTCAATTGCGTTGTTGCGGTTAGAGAAACCAGGTTCGATGCACTTAGTTGCAGTAAAGAAAAAGACATTGAATACTTAAAACTATTTATTTAAAAGATACTATTGAACATTATTAGAACGGGCGGTGATGGTGGTGGCACAGCGAATTAAAAATGCGTCCGATATGGACAGTAAAATTAAAATGGAATGAATTGAAAATTACGCCAACAGAGTTACACATTGGCGAGAACAAACACTTGGCTGACATAAATAACGCAATTCCAGATCAACCCTAAAACTTAATCCAATAAAATTAAAATGATGCAATCGCCAGCAAATAATTTTAAAGATGAGGCAGGGCAACAAAAATATAACATACGCCAGCAGGATGCCAAGAGGGGAATCAAAAAGTGCGTTGATTTTGCAAAAGGACGCAATATAATCTATTTTTAGCACAACGGTGCCACCAGGTCTGATTTAGAGAAAAACAATTAAGAATAATGCATACGGGGAAAAGCTAATATACAGATTTAAAAGCCGAATTGGGCGAAAAATGAGAACAGAAATGCTTTAGAATTCTTGAGTTTGGATAGATTACATTAAAGAAAACCAAAGTAAATGATTATTACAATTAAATATGTGATCTCCATCACAAAATTGACATTATTTCTAGTTCATTTGTGACAGCTTGCCCCCAGTTGCTACTCTCTCCACACGCGAAACACTTAACGGAGTATTTTTTTCATACCTCTGGGTCTATGCGTCTACTTCTAGTTTTTTTTTAATTTGCACCATCGGCAGCTTGAGAATCCTCCTGGACATTCCTCTGTAATAGCCTTAAGTTATCTGACTTATTTTCAGGTTCCCTCCTACACTATCTCTGCGCATCCTCGAACTGCTCGAGTCTATCAGGGAGTATCGCCAGCGAACCAATACTTGTCGACTCTCCAAATAAAACTCCTTAAACTGCAAAGAATTTTTTTCTCATCTGCTCAGTTATTAACAAGTCCTTGAACTGCTCGAACGCAGTTACTCCTAGACCGGAAATGCAACCTTCGAAAAAGCTGTGTAGTTCAGACCAAAAAACTTGCCTAGTACGAACGCCAAGTATAACATGTTAAATAAGTAACAGTCTAAATTTTACAGCTATGAGCTTAAATCTTTTCGAAAGGCGGCCTTTGACCTATTCGTAATTCTTAGAGTTTCCCTCCGGCTCAAGAGAAATAAGTTGTGTTAAGTCATAGGGTGGTAGTTCAACAGATGGATAACCCAACAGTCTGCCTTCGTCTCCTCTAACTTAGCCTGCCGTTCAAACAGCACTAAAAATAAGCCAATGTCCTCCCTCATGTCATATCTCTGCATTGCCAAAACTGGCTCACGATTAGGACTCAAACCCTCAACGGTTGACAGACAACTCTTAAATTTACCCGATTCTCGGATTTCAATTTCGAAGTCGTAAATTCATTCGCTTTTCTTCTGTCTCAAATTCTCATCTTCTTTCCGCCTCCTCCCTTTCAAATTTCTGTTTTTTATTTTCCTCCTCCTTCCTTTGTCTAATATTTTCCAGCTCTCTTTCACTCTCTTGCGTCAGAGTCTAAAGTAGACCATTGGCGCTCTCCTCCATTGGATACCTCCTCGTAATCAGGACTTTCTACAGTTTCTTTCTTTCTGTCAATAACACGCATTTCCGGCATTAGCTCAATACCCATCTCTTCACTCAATCTAACCAACATTTTTTTTCTCGCCCTTCCCAAAAACGACGCATTGACAAATAGAAACGACGAACTGGCATTATTAAAATAGTGTTAAGGCATAAATACTAGTATTAAAATATAGACTTAAATTTTTGTTTAACAATATCAGAATATTGCAAAAATAAAACACATATGATAAAAATTAGAAATCCATTAAAACAATTTAACAAACACAATGTACTGGATGATGAAGACATTTTAAAATAGTATCAAACACTAAAAGCTGGCGGTTTGTTATCACTCGTGGGGTCGTTTACATATTATATTTCATGCCTTAAACACAATAATAAATTGTAAATTAACAGATTGCTGGCCACATGTCACCTATCTTTCCTGTACACAACGAGTCTCTGGCTTCGTTGCAGCATCAGCCATCGCAGTCAACCGGTTCCAGTGGTCACACAGTTCCAGCTGCATTTTATAATGTGCGGTAGTAAAAGGTGAAGAGTTCCAGGCACTCCCACTTTACTTGAGATCATAGAAGTAATTGTAGGAAGTACACAACACTCCAGCTATTGAAGTCACTACGTGAATCGTCGATGCACAGTTCAAAATACCGGTAGTATTCGCATTTCGATTTATGCATCGACGGGAACCGGACGAGCGCCCATTTCCTGTGCGTTAGTCGTGAATAATTGGAGTCTCGGTTTGTTAAAAACTTAAATAACTCTTATTACAATTTAAAAGTTACAACAAAGAAACCATTTCTCACACTTAAACCTATTAGCATAGTAAAATTCACATCTAAAATCGATATTAAAACTCGCTAAGTGTCATTACTATCAATTCTCGTCACGCACACTTCTCTCACTGAATAAAAACTGTCGACTGTTCAAGAGTGCTACTACAAATCGACATGTTTCCGTGTCGTTCTCAGCGCCGAATTAACCACTAATTTCTAGTTTACGTTTACTGGCTGCTTACGGTAAACAGAAGAGGTGAAGCAGCCGAGGTATATTCATCCGCACCCCAGAGCCCATGGTCGCGAAGGCGCAGTTGGACAAGGAATGCCTTGGCCCCGCAGAGGGGCTGTTGCACCAATGGTGCACTTATGTATATATATATATATATATATATATATATATATATATATATATATATATATATATATATATATATATATATATATATATATATATATATATATATATCATTATACAAGACAGATACTTCTTTCCTTCATTTGAACTACTTACTGCATTAATCTAACTCGTAATAATTTCCATTTGCAAAATAATTAAAAATGTTTGTTTTATGCTACAAAAGCTCCGATATTAATAAAGAAGTAAATATCATCTATATTTTTACATATTTAATTTACGCAGATCTGCAAAACTTTTATTATTTATTGAAATTAGTATTCCGCATGCTTTTATATCTAAACTGAAACACATTCTCTGAACAGCCAAATTTCTCGGTGGGAGTACATAAAAGGGCAAAGAGAACCATAACTGTACGGTCCGTAATATGCAAAAAAATGTGCAAGAAAAAAGCCGAAACGTCAATTCCGGTGCAAGAAAAGAGCATTTATTGGAATCATGAACATAGTTCTTTTTTTGCATATGCTTTCATAAAATGTTGCTCAAAATGTCCATCTATGCATATCTAGGGTTGCATGCGTACGCAGTGTAATGGCCAACTGCTTACGCGTTCCATCTGGTACCCATATAAATACACCAGTAGGAAGGGGAGAGATTGAATTACTATTTGTTGTAATCAGGATTCAATAGATCAATTCTTTCAATCGTTTTCATTGAAAGCGATCCGTAGGTGCCAGATTGTAGCTGCCATAACACCGATACTCCCCATATGTAATGCAGTAGCCAATGTTTCTAGAGTTTGTTCCTCACAAGGGAAGCGACATATTTTTATTTCCTATTTTTTTCTCGAAAACTGTGGATCATACAGGTACAGTTCTTTGGGCATTTTTTATGTACTCCCAACGAGAATTCTGGCTCTGCAGAGTTTGGGGGCGTATTTATGGTTCACCCTGTAATTAATAAGAAAAACAGTTATATTGTTAATTTGAATCTCTTATATTTAAACTAAAAAATCTAGTACCATATCTTTACCACGATGAATTTTACTTTTTACCATCTGTTTTCGGTTTTCATCCATCATATTATAGAGCATAAAAATAACAATCACATTAAGTGTTCCTTGCAAACACAAAGCATTAAAATGCACATAAAAGTGCTTTTAAGAAAATAGATTCATTTCCATACGTTAGAAGATATATATTTACAATAAAAATGAAAAGATAGGGTAAATAAATCAATAGTCATTACCCATACATTTTTCTACAGAAGTGTCTTCAAATATCGTATGTATACAATACGTGATTTTGCTGCATGTATATGAATTCATGAATCGATAGCTTCATCTGAGGGGAAGTGATTTGCCTATCTAGAAGTGTACGCAAAGATAAATTTTGCACACATGTGTGTTTACTACAAAGTAACTTAATTCAATCACACCGTATCATTTCCTTGGCATATTGCCTGAAATACCTTAGAAATACACTGAAGAAATTTGATAATGTGTGAAAATATTTCTCCCATGTCCTTTTGATGGAATATCGGAAAAAGTGTTCACCTTTAACGAATTTCATATTACTTTTCAAAAACTCAAACGATAAATATTCCTCTTCAATACTGAAAAAAGTTAAATACTGGACTGATAATTAACTTTTACCTTCCTCCCTGGCACGCACTTTGCATAAAATAAATATGAAACCACTTGAAGCACCTCGACTAAAAAAATCGAAGTGGGCTAACTGCCAAAATTGCAAGACCGTGAAAAGGGCAGTTGAAATTTGTTTACTGGAATTCTTCACTTCTTTTTGATAAAGATTAAAAAAGTAGAAGTTCGTCTTGTCCCCAATCGATACCAGAATAATCAGGGAATAGATGGACTGGAAATGAATCTAGTCGCTTATTTCACCCTTGAGGGTTTCTGTCAACTTTCGAAACAGTAACAAGAACATAAATAAAAAGATTTTGACACTGATTATCAAAATGATTCCTTGGAGGCAATCCCAACACTATTTTAGAGTATTTTAAGAATGGAATAGGCAGAAGACTATTCTGTAATTTGAATACGAAACGAAAATATGAAAATACGTGTCCTGTAAAGTATATGTCAATATTGCGTAATATTCTAATGTGAGATTTTATAATTCTGCAAACTATTAGTTATCCAAAATTTAGAGTATGGTTAGAGTTTGTTGACTTTAAGTACCATGAAAATTTAAAATTTGGTTTGTCTTCATTTATCATTGATGATTTAATATATAAATATACCATTCTAATTGGTTCTAAAAGTTTTTCTAATATAGTGATGCAATTAAATGATGACGTAAGTGAACTTATATGAAATTAAGTTTAACTTAGGCGGGAGGAAGATGACGCAGTGCCTAGTTTATGTATTTTCGTTTTTTTGAAAAGTTTATCTTTAAAAGTTATTGGTTTTGAGAAATTGGTTGCCTTAGAAACAACAGAAGAAGTATGTCCCATTTTCGAGATTGTGAATTTAGTTTACACTATTTTTGATGAGTTTTAAGGAGTTATTAAAATGTTTGGGCAAAAGAAAATTGGTTTGTGTTCTTTTTAAGATTAATATTTGCTTTTTAAGATTAATATTGCTTTTTAAGATTAATATACGAAATATGGTTTTTCAGTGATACAAAAAACTAATATAAAATTGATTTATTCGCTATTTTGAGCACATACGATGGTTTATTTTGAGAGTGCGATGAAGAGAAAAATGAATATAATTATTCACCTTCAGTGAATTTGTTTACTGTGTGATTCGAAATCAGATAGCGCTAACATCGACGTACTATGTAAATTCATGAAGATGAAACTATGATCGTGTAACAGGCAACCACAAGCACGTAGTTCTCTAGAAGCAATCACGTGATTGTTGATTGCAATGTCAGATTACTTTATCAGCACGCATTGCTTTGAACACCGAATTAAAATAGCACCTACACACTAACAACTTTACATTTTAATAATATAAATACAATAAATTTGTAATGCAAATTCTTTTTCCCCAAACGGTCCAATTTTTTCTAAGTGCTGGTCTGTGCTATATGTGTACGTGCAACTCAATTTCACTTTTACGCCCACATGAAGCAGTCTCGTAAGTTAAAAATAATTAAGAGGATGTGACCATTTTTTTACTAAAATTGTATTAAAAATATTATTTTATAAATTCGTAAATAATTATTCGCGTATAGTTAAAACATAAACAGTGAATAGTTTTTTCCTTGAGTTTTATGTTGAATTTAATTACTTTTTAATGAATGTACACTGAGGAAAAAAAAATTTATAGTGAGAAAAGTTCGAAAATATTCATGTATTTAATAGATAAATAATTTTTCTCTTGGCAAATGTTTTAAGAAACTTTCTTTTGTGCTTTTTTTTATTTGTACATTTTTGAAATGAAGAAAGCATCTCCAATAAACTCGCATATTTTCCTTTATGCATTTTATATGTTTTGAAAAATAAGCTTCACAGTGCAACACAACTGAAACATAAAATATAATTGGATGCGAAAACCTCAAAAGTAGACAGGATTGTAAAAAAGAGAGTGTTACTTGTTCAAAGTAGTCTACAAAGAAAATATTTATGTACTTCATTCTTTGCACAGAAGTACTTTCGAAAGAACACGATTCTTCCATATCTTCTACGATTCAAACTGAAGTGTTGGTGCTGACATGGTCTTTTTGATGTTAGGGGAGAACACTAAAGTTAAAACGAAATAACATTTCCCAAATTTCTACTGTTTGAAATTGCCCGGAGGAGCGATCTCATTTCAAACTTTTGGCTCTCGGCAGATGTTATTTTAGAGACGCATTCCAATTGTTTGCGATACACATGGACATTATTGTCTGGGGTGTGGGAAGCTAAGGGACAGATTACTTTTCTGATGTTCCCCCACTGGATTTGTTCTGAAAAGCACACACGAGGAATGAAAACGTTCCCGCACAACCCGTATTAAGATGTAATCATTATCGAGTGGAGCGGTGCGCTGTCTGACAGACTGGATTAACAGTCGCTTGAAATAGTATTCCCAGCCCTTGTGCTAATGTCTTTGAGTGTTTCTAATGCCGATTAAATGACTTTCTAAAGAATCTGATTGCTAATGGGAGGGTACGGGGATTGGAAATCCTAGAGGAGAAAGCGGGAGCTGGGGGGAGAGAGGTTGAATTGACCTCTTCTTGACTGTCGAGGATTAACCTCGATTCCTGATTAATAGCGCCAGAAAAGGCGATAGTTACGAGAGAAAATCTCTTGCTGTACTCGTTATTTCTACTGATAAGGTATAATGATTTGGGATCACACATTAATTAAAATAGGTTTTGTTTGATTGCTGGAGATTGTGAAGTTTAAAATTAATAGTAATAGAATAAAATTAAATACATTACAGCATTTTCTAAAGTTTTTCATTTCTCTTTTTTTTTCTTTATTAAGGGTGAGGTGGGGCGGAGTTGTGGGGGTAAATATGTCCGAAGTATATGGTTATGCTTTTGAGTATAAATATATTAAAACAAATTTCAAAATTTACAGTTGAAATCATCAAATTATTTTAATTTAATTTAATAATAATAAACATTCACATGCATAAATGTTGTTCATATTGTTCATTAGTTAATCTCTTGCCTTTGCGGGGTGTTAAACCAAACATGTATCTACGTACCCGCTTGCTTACAAGTTTTAGAAAGTATCTAGATTTCTATAATAAAGGGAAGTGAGTTCTTTTGTCTTCTGATAAATATGAACAATACCATTTATACTCGACTGAAGTATCTAAAGACACTGCACACATTTATTTTGGACATGAAATATGCTACCAAAAACACAAAACATTAAAGTTAATATCAACTGTAAATTAATGTTCTAATAAATCCAAAATCACAAATAAATTTCTGTTAAGCAGACCAATATTTCATTATAATTTTTTTTTACTACAGTGTCTGTAAAATTAATTATTTTGGTGAATTCAAGGACATATTTAATTGACAGAATTCGAAAAGCTGTTGATTTCAAGCTCAAATATTTCCTGAATGAAAATTTCATTCTTTGAAATATGAAATGCTTTAAAAACATATTTTAAATTTTTAACAGAGTACTTGAGTTTTTTAATTGTATCTAATTACCAAATTTAACGTATAATTACCCAAAAAGAAATTCACACTGAAGAAAATTTGAAAATGTTCATTAATTATAAATACGTATTTATTTATTTCCGTTCAAGTATATTGCAAACCAGGTCCTCTAAAAAGTTTTCTTTTTATGTTTTTTTTCTTTTTAATTTAAGAAATCATATGCAATAAACTCAAATGATTTTCTTGTACATTTTATGTGCTTTGAAATCGCGCCTATTTGTGTAGCACGAGTGTTATATAAAATATAATTGGATGTAAACATCTCAAAAGAAGACAACATTGTAAAACGGGGAGTGTTGCACAAGAGCGTGTACGTGTGTGTATGTATGTCTGAGACTTGTTTAGAATAGACTAAAAAGGGAAAAAAGTTTCTTCGTTTCTTATACAGAAGTATTTTAGAAAGAACACGATTATTTTATATCTTCTGCCATTCAAACAAAATTGTTGCGTGGACATGGAAAAGTTGTTTGATGTTAGGGTAGAACACTAACGTTAAAACTAAATACCATTTCCCGAATTCCTGCTTTTCGAAATTGCACATCGGGACTGTCTCATTTCGAACTTTTCGCCCTCGGTAAATGTTATTTTAGAGTCTACGTTTAAATTGTTTAGAAACACGCAGACGAACTGCTTTCAGAGGTGTAGGGTGGTAAAGCACCGATTGCTTTTCGCGAGTTTTCCCTATTGGAATTCTTCTCCTGAAAAGCACACATTGAGAGCCCGTATTGAGATGTAATCATTATCGAATTGAGCTGGGGCATTGTCTGGCAGACTGGATTATCAGTCTTTTGAAATAGTATTCCCAGACATTTTGCTAATGTCTTTGAGTGTTTCTGATGCTGTCTAAATGACTTTCTTAAGAATCGGCCAATGGGTGGGTGCGGGGGTTGGAAATCCTAGATGAGAAAGCAGAAGGTAGAGGGGAGAGAAAATAACTTCACCTCTTCCTGACTGTCGAGGATTAACCTCAATTACTCATTAATGGTGGCAGGAAAGGCGATAGTTACGAGAGAAAATCTCTTGCTGTACTCGTTATTCCTACTGATAAGGTATAATGACTTGGGATTACGTATTAATTAAAAAAGACGCTGTTTGATTACTGAAGATTCTTAATTTTAAAATTAATAATAATAAAGGAAAATTAAATTATTAGGCATCGCATACAGTAATATTTTAAGGGGGATGGTGGTGAAAAATCCGAAATATATTGTAATGCTTTTAGGTATAAATGTTTTTAAAAAAATTTCAAAATTTACAATTGTAGTTATTAATTTAATAATTAATTGAGGAATAATAAACATACCTACGCATAAAAGTATCTTATATTGATCTTTAGTTAGTCTTGCCTTATAAGAGGTTAAGCGAAATATGTGTCCTATGGATGCGTCTGTTTAAAAGTCTCAGTATCTGGATATATTAAAAAAAATGTTTTTTTTGTCTCCTGATAAGTACCAAGACCATTAATGCTCGACAGGAGTATCTAAAGACAGTGAATAAATTTATTTTGGACATGGATTTTTTTACGTACCAGAAACAGAAAAGATTGAACTTAATGAAACTGTTAATAGATGTTCTAATAAATCCAAAATTACGAAGATATTTCTATTTGTTAAACAGCTCACTACTTCATTATAAATATCTTTATTACAGTCTCAGTAAAATTAATGATTTAGTTGAATTCAAGGTGAAGATTTACTTCACAGAATTAAAATTGTAGACTTCAAGCTCAAATATTTAAAGAATGAAAATATTCAATTTTGATGAAAGAAGTAGTACCTTATAAATGTATTTTCAACTTTTAACACAGTTGAGTATTTGAGTTTCTTAATTGTATTTAATTATCAAATTTGAACGGGTAGTTTAAAAAGATAAACTCGATAATGAAACAAAATTGAAAATATCCATTTAATATATATCCGCTGAGGTAGGTTTTAATACAGTCACTTTTATAATATTTTTATTTGAACATTTTTAAATCAAAGAAAGTATATGCCAAAAATACAAAAGATTTTGTTTGTACTTTTGTACATTTTTTTTTTAAACAGCGCCTCACAGTGTAACGCGTGATGCATAAAACGTAATTGGATTTGAACATCTCAGAAGAAGACAGCATTGCAAAATGGAGAGTGCTGCGTGTTACTTGTTCAAAACAGGCTGACAAAAGAGAGGGAGGGAGAGGGCGGAAAAACTTTATCCGTTCTTTATACATAAGTATTTTTAAAAGAACACGATAATTTTAATTGTTTTACGATTCAAGCAGAAGTGCTGTGTGGATATGTAACAGTCGTTTGATGTTAGGGGAGAACATTGACGTTAAAACTGAAAAGCCTTTCCCGAATTTCTGCCTTCTGAAATTGACCAGCTGAGCTATGCAGAACTTTCACCTCGGTAAATGTTATGTTAGAGTCCGCGTTCAAATTGTTATACGCATTGCTTTTGTCGGGGGTGCTGGGAAATAAGAGACAGATTGCTTTTTAGAACATCTTCACCAGAATCGTTCTCCTGAAAAGCACACACGAGAAGCGAAAACGATCTCGCCCAGCCTTTATTGATGTGCAATCATTATCGAATCGAGTAGGGCGTTACCTCGCGGATTCGATTATCAGTCGTTTGAAAAAGTATTCTCAGCCATTGTGCAGTGTCTTTGAGAGTTCTTAATGCCGACTGAATGACTTTCTAAAGAGTCTGATTGCTAATGGGTGCGGAGTTTTCACAAATCCTAGATGAGAAAGCAGAAGCTCCAGAGGCTGGATGGAGGGGGGGTTGAGTTCACCTCTTCCTGACTGTCGAGGATTAACCTCGATTCCTGATTAATTGCGCCAGGAAAGGCGATAGTTACTAGAGAAAATCTCTTGCTGTACTCGTTATTTCTACTGATAAGTTGTAATTACTTGGGATCAAACATTAATCAAAATCCACTCTGTTGTATTACTGTAGATTTTCCCGTTTTATATTAATACTATTCCAGGAAAACTAACACACATAGTATTAGGCGTGGTTTTCTTTTATTTTATTTCTTTCTTTTCTTTTTTTTTTTCTTTAGCGTCGGGGGGTTCATTCCCCTCCACTTCTTCAAAGCATAGTACGAATAATATTAAAAACCTTTGGGTATAAATGTCTTAAAGCAAATTTCAAAGTTTACAGAGATATACGCACTTATGCATATGCATTAAAGTGTCCCACATTGTTCGTAAGTTAGTTTTGCCTTCTTAAAAGGTCAAATCAAATATATATGAATTTGTATGTTTTATATCTAAACATATAGAAAAATGTATTTGCATGTTTTGAATATATATATCTATATATATTAAGTCACACATATATTTATATATATATATATATATAAACTCATTTTTGTCTATATTTTAAATGCTTTGAAAACAGCCCCTCACAGTGTAACACAAGTGAAACATAAAATAGAATTGAATGAGAACATCTCAAATGTAGACAACATTGCAAAACGGAGAATCTTGCGTGTTATTTGCTCAATACAGGTTAAAAATAATAAAGAAAGAAGTTTTTATGTTCTTTATAGAGAAGTAGTATTTTAGAAATAACACGATTGTTTTATACCTTCCACGATTCAAACAGAATTGTTCTGTGGCTATGAAAGAGTCATTTGGTGTTAGGGGAGAGCACTGACGTAAAAACTAAATAACATTTTCTCGAATTTCTACTTTTGGAAATTACCCTGCGGAGCTATCTCATTTCGCCCTCGGTAAATGTTATTTCAGAGACTGCGCTCAAATTGTTTGCGATCACACGGGCTATTGTCAGGGGTGTAGGTATGTTAGGCACCTATTGCTTCTCAGAAGTTTCCCCTATTTGAATGAATTTCCTGAAAAGCACACACGAAGAGAGAAAACGTTCTCGCACTGTCCGTATTGAGATGTATTTCTTATCGAATTGAGCGGGGCGTTGTTTCTGGCAGCCTGGATTATCAGTCTTTTTAAATAATATTCCCGTCATTGTGCTAATGTCTTTGAATGTTTCAACGGCTTTCTAAATAACCTGATTGCTAATGGCTGGGCGCGGGGGTTGGAAATCCTAGATGGGAAACAAAAGCTGGGGGGGGAGGGTTGAGTTCACCTCTTCCTGACGGTCGAGGATTGACCTCGATTCCTGATTAATTGTGCCAGGAAAGGCGGTAGTTACGCGAGAAAATCTTTTGCTGCACTTGTATCAAAATAGACTCTGGTTTCTCTGGATTTTTAAGTTACAAATAATCGACGAAGTTCAAATTACTCGACGTTTCATACAGTGTTTTGTTCTTAGTTCTCTTTGTCAAGGGAAAGTACTTTGAATGTGAAAGTTTCAAAGCCATTTTCAACGTTTAAATTTGGATTTATTAATTGATTAATTATTTTTAATAAACTAGATATTGATAAAAATTTATCTTTCTGTTTATTTGCTAAATTTTTACTTTACATTCTAAAGAATCTGAGAGCTAATGGATGGGTGCGAGGGTTAGAAATCCTACATGAGAAAGCAAAAGCTGAAGGGTAGAGGGTTGAGTTGACCTATTCCTGACAGTGGCGGATTAACCTCGATTCCTGATTAATTGCACCAAAAAATACTATAGTTACGAGAGACAATCTCTTACTGTACTCATTATTTCTACTGATAAGGTATAATTACTTGGGATCACACATTAATCAAAATGGAATCTGATTTCTCTTTTAAATAATTTAAAGTTTTAAATAATTAATAATCGACAAAGTTCAAATTGCTCGACGTTGCATACAGTATTTTGCTCTTAGTTCCCTTTATCAATCAGTATCAAGGGAAAGTACTTTGAATGTGAAAATTTCAAAGTCAATTTCAAAGTTTACAATTGGAATTATTAATTGATTCATTATTTTTAATAAACATACATATTGATATAAAAATTTATCTTTCTGTGTATTTGTTAAATTTTGACGTTACATAAAGTTAAAGCAAATACGTATTCTATGTATGTGCCTACTTGAAAATCATCTCAGTATCCAGAATTTTTAAGTATTATTATTATTTTTCTGATAAATGCTAATAAAAGTATTAACCATTAACAAGAGTATCTACAGCAATTGAAAAAAAATTATTTTAAATGTGAAATAATATACTTACCTAAAACACAAAATAATTAAGTTAATAAATGTTTTTTATAAATGGCAAAGAAGTTTCTATTCTTATTTTACACAGTTCATTACTTCTTTACAAATATTTTTCATTACAGGATGGGCAGAATAAAAATTTTTGTTCAAGGAGGCATTTAGTTCGTAGGATTCATTTTAGGTTTGAAATGCTTTACGAAAATAAAACATGGCAGATTGAAAATATAAAAACAATGGATAAATGTTTTTAGTAAATTAAAATTGCAGTGTAGATTCAGTTCTTGTTTTACTCAGCTCAGTGCTTTATCATAAATATGTGTAATTACAGTATGAGTAAAAGTGTTTATTTTGTCTTGATATTTGTTTTACAGAATTTGGAATTTTTGAGTTCAAGCTCAAATATTTTCACAAAGAATATGCTTATTATTATGTAATTCATTTTTAAAGCATGCTTTAAAGTATTTTTAAAATAACCTGACATTATTACCAAGTGGTACATGCAACGAAAATTCACTAAAAATAGAAATAATTTATATAAGCTTTTCGCTGAATGTATTGTATGTTTGATGAACGAGGAACCATAATTCTGTATATAAAAATATTTTTTTAGGCAAACACACCACTAATGCATCTATATAAATTTCAAAATAAAGTAAATATTTACCAACATAATCTACAGCAGAACTCGAATTTTCGGCGTTTTTTTTAGAATGTAATCTCTATCTTGGTATGTAAGCGGGAAGACCATTGATTTATTTTACGTAAAATATGAATCATAGCTAACTTCTTCAATCTCTGAGCAGGCAAACAAAGCAAAAGACAACAAAAGCACTAATGTTTACCCTGCAAAATTCCTAATCAATAATTTACTACAAACACGGTAACAAATACTTTTTTCACAAAATGTATTGAGTGTATTATAAAAAATAAATTTTATTAGTTTCATATTAAAAAAGACTGTGCATGTCTTCTAACAATGTAATACTCGTTTTACTGTAAACGTACCACTAAATTTTATAAAGTTCGAACTAAAGCCATATTTACAAAAGTAATCTACAGCTCACTGCAACATTTCAACGCCTTTCTAGATTATAATCCTCAGCTTGGCATTTCAGCGAGAAGAGAATAGATTTATTTTGCACCAAAACATATGAATCATAGCTTACGCCTTCTAGCCGTAAGCAAGGGAATAAAGCGAAAGACGAGTTAGGCAATTATTAGTTTTTCTTTGAAAGCTCCAATTAATCTGCAAATAATCAGTTTGTCTGGCAAAAGGAATGCTGTCATTATTCTTCATCATCTGGATGTTCCACGCCCAGTATCTATTCGTTTACCCCATTTGTTTTTAACCCTATCCCCCTCTCCCAAACATGTGTATCAGACAGGCCCTTACGCGGAAAAGAAATGAACAAGCTTTTATTACTTTTGGGTCATTTGTGTGATCTGTCGAAAGCTTTATGCAGATGTTCCGTATGAATGATGCCACACGCTGATTCCGAAAGGCCGGAAAAATAAATGATGGCTTATCGTGTATCATTACGGCTCGAAAATCAATGACGCCTTTTGTTTCCGGACTTTGCAGATATCCAAACGCAGCATAACTTTGGGAGCTTTGTGAAGGGAAATGAGAGTTACATCTAGAAAATTTTAGTTAGTTCTTTTTATACTAATGGATAGTTTTGGATTCTCTGCTCTTAAAAAAATATCTTTTTTTTCCTCCCGAAACGATATAAGACTTTTTTTGTGTGAATTACGTCTTTTGTTTTCATACCACAGCTGTTCAAATTTAGCATAAATTTCGAAAATGAAACCCGCATTACGTAAATTTTAGTTTCTCCTCCAGAGTGATAAATGATGTTGGATTTAAGTTCCTGTAGAATATTTTTTTTTTCGAAAATGTTAATGAACATTTTATTTTATTTCATAATTAAAAAAGGAGTATGCATATCTGTACTTAAGTACTAATGTTTCTTATTTAAATTAAACTTGTGTTCCGGCCGACATTAAAGGTTACGTACTGAAAAATGCTAAATTCTTGCAGGTATAAATTTCAGTAATATAGAATATAATTCAGCATCATTTCCCTTTTAGAAAGATTCGTTGTACGCATATTCTAATTAAATTTAGTGAGCAGACAAAATTTCATATTTTTTCAAAGATCTTAATAACAATGAATCAGTGAATTGCTCTTAATAAACAATTGAAGCATCCTAGTAGTTTTTTTGTAACATTTAACTGATAAGTCCAATGCTTTCTGCCTTACTGGTATTTCTATTGAGTTTACGTTATTTTAAAACAAGGTGCAAAAAGGAAATTCTTTTGTTTTTAAGGTTATGCCAAAAGTATAATAATTTCTTAAAATCTGTTGAATCTAAATACATACATTAGCAGACGTCTGTTCACCTATTAAAATTTAATTTAAAAATGAATGAAATAAACAAATAAATAAACCTTTTTGTTTACAGAATTGCACATTAATATCATCAAATGCACGAAATTTTTCATCATTGTTAAGTATTTGAATTGTTTAATGTATCAAAACGCAGAAAATGCACACGGAAGCATAAACAAAAAAATATATGCTATGGCATATATCATATTTTCATTGAAATATACCATCTTCTTGATTATGTCAGTTCAATGTCTATAATTATGTAAAATATTTCATTTTTACATTACACTACATTACATTACATTATATTACATTAACGTTATTTCTTCGGTTCCAATGTTATTAAACTTTTAAAAAAATCTAACAAAAAAACAAAAACAAACCTAAACATCGCTGATAACCATAAACATTTAAAACAGATTTTCTTTGCTTAATATAATGAGCACACACAGAATTGTATGTGCTTATTACGCGAGTTGTAGCACTCATTGTATGTTATTGTTATATTTATTGTGATTTTAAAAATACCGCAACACGTTCAAAAATCCCCGTAATTTTAAGGAAAAATAAATTAACCTATGCAGAGGAGAGAAGGACACAGTGGGACAATCAGCACAGTGGGACGATAGATATTTCCTATGCTTCAAAAGCTGGAAAATTATCAAAAAATCCATAATATATTTAACCACTTATGCAACACTGTGGAAACTAGTCACTGTCACAGTTCATCTTGTATAGCGAAGTTGCAGCCATTTTTGTTTCTATTATCATTCGTGGAAAAATGAGTTGGGAAAACATTAATTTGATGTTACTTTGCAACTCTTAAAATTGTGTTCTATTTTGATAACTGTTTTTTTTTTTTTCAAAATGTCTCAATGTGCTCCGAAGTGGGGCACATTGAGACATTTTGAGTAGCTTTTGATTTTTTTTTTTTCACAGAATAATGTAAGGATAAAATCTGATTAAAATTGTAATGAAAGCTAAAAGTTTTCCAAAAAATTTTATGTATTTTATTAGTTTTTGAATTGAAAATTAAAGCATTTTTTACAAAAAAGCGAAAAGTGTCCCACTGTGCCCCCCCCCCTCTCTTACTCTGAAAAATATATGTATAATCTAGCGGAACACTTAAAATGGATAGGTATCTTCGCCTCGAACACTTGCCGAATATCTGGAACTGCAACTTAGAGCTCAGAACTGCTATTGAAAAGTTCAGGACTGAACGAGGATGCTCAGCACCAAGGAGAGATCTCACAATTATATTTCGAAGCTAGAAGACGCATGGACTAAAACGTAGTGCCTGCCCCTTTTTAACTATTAGCTCCTCGTTTAATTTTTTGTCAACTTTTGTCTTTTCGTATGTTTATTTTGCACTGTTTTTTTTTTCTTTGAAATCCTTATTGTAATGGATTAGTTTCCAATAAAACCATACGTTACAACAACACAATGGTAATATAAGTTAATTTATTAATCATTTATTAATAATACACTTTTTTTGTAAATTTAAATGAAAGAGTCCAAATTACCGTTCAAGTAAAAATGGCTATTAAGTAATTAAAAAACTTTGTAAAAAACACACATAAGAAGTAAAAGTAAAAAAGGATACGCACGTTTCGTTCAAAAATTGTTTTGAACTTCTTCAGTCCAAGCCCTTCGTCGTAATGAACACAGGGAACTCCCTGTGTTCTTTACGACACTTAAAGACACAGGGAAATCCCTGTGTTCTTTAAGTGTCGTAAAGAACACAGGGAGTTCTCTGTGTTCATTACGACGAAGGGCTTGGACTGAAGAAGTTCAAAACAATTTTTGAACGAAACGTGCGTATCCTCTTTCCTTTTACTTCTTATGTGTGTTTTTTACAAATTTTTTTAATTACTTTATCGTTTAACACCAGTATTTTGAGAGTTTTTTTCAAAAACGGCTATTCTTATTTCAAAGCTAGTGTTACATTTTATACATTTCGTCTCTGTATGGTAGTAAACGCAGTATTTTCAGATAAGTGGAATGATCTTGACAAATACGATTTATATCTTCTAAATTAATAAATCTAATTAGTGTAAGTATATTTTAAATGAATTGAACTTGAAATGCTAATTCACTGAATTTGAAATGTTGATTGTAATGTGAAAAGATCATAAATGAATTCAGAAGACCTCGAAACGTGTAAGTACGCCAAAATCTCAAAATCGAATTTTTTTATGATTACAATACTTTCTTTACATGGTACATGTTCAGAGAGTGAAAAAAGGAACATTTTAAAATATTATTTCTCTCAAGTTTACTTTCAAAATCTATTAATTATTTTTTTTACTTGAATGCATCTAATCATAAACCTATGATCACAAAATTTCTAACATCACTGCATTACATTGTGTTTAAAATGTATAAACTCTCGTCTCTCCAGTCATGTATCTAACAAAAACATAGTCACAATTTTGTGATTATGTTCACACAATTACACATTGCGTGCAAGTGTGAAAAAACAAAATTACACGCAATGTACAATTTTGTAAAACTAAACAACATATAACACAAAATGTATTATATGTACAACAGAAAACCATGTAACAAAACAAAAGCATACCACACAAAACGCATATCACACAAAACCTATAATATTTGACATTTTATTTTTATGTGATTCTAACTTTTACTGAAAGTATTCTTCTTATTCATGATTTTATTTATTCAAATACGAATCTTTTATTTTGTTATGTCAATGTACAAAACTTTTAACAAATCTTTAGTAAATTGAACGAAACTTCCTACATCAGACTTTAAGCTTTCCATCCAAAACATACACTAATGAGATAAAAATCGGCAAATTTACTTTAAAAAAATTACAATAACACTTATTTCGACAGTTAAAGAAATTTCATCCAAGCAAAAGCGCAGAAACTCACACTTTATTTTCGCTTTTTTTTCTCTCTATTTTTTTTTCCACAATAACTAGCACTTTCTTTTTTTTTCTGGTGCTTTCTTTAGCACCTTCATTTTATAAAGAAGGAACGGAATTTCTTTCGAGAGTGGAATATAAATTAGCCTCGAGTTTATTTAATCATGTGTTTGCACCAATCAAGAGTCACTCCACGATGCGTTAAGAAAATTTATTTTGAAACTCTCCGGTTAAGAAATTAGCTTTTCATTTGGATGCACGGTTAGTACTTGATTCTTGCCAGTTTTAAGACAAATATTTGGAGAACCCTTGCGCGCGTGGTTAGTTTTATCATATGTGTTTGGATAGTGATTTTGTTTCTTATTTATTTCTTTATTTGGTAACGAGCTATCGTATTTTTTAATAATTTGCATCTCATTTTTATTATTATAATTGAAAAATAATAGTAATAAATCAACTTTTTTCATTTTTTATAGAAAATTCTTGATATTATTAGTTTTGCATAAAATTTTATATACTGCTTCCGTATTACAATAATATTTGAAGTTTATTTTCTTTCTTTTTTTTTTTTGAATATGCATTAATGATGCTCCACTTTCCACAAGTTTTATAGTAGTTTGAGATTACACTAAATAGTTTACAAAGGAAATGAATTTATTATTATATCAAAATAATAGTAGTAGTATAATAAAAATGCTGAGAAAGGGCAATTTAGTGAAACTCAACGTGCTCTTAAATTTCACAATGGAGATGAATAGCTTTAAAATGTTTGATTGATATAAAATATTTTCGCTTTTACAAGAGAAAATAATGAAAGGAAAATTTATAGTGGTGTTTATCTCATTTTAATTTTTATAATTTACAAACATATTCGTGTGCCAATTTTAAACAAAACTATTTTTCGTGTCCATTAATATGATTAATTTTTGTTCACTGTCTTTAATACTTTGTAATTCGTACATAGAATATTTTCTTTACAAAATTGATCCAAAATGTATCAAGAACAATTTAATTGAGTGCATATTTTGCCCAACAAAAGTTTTCTATATATATACAAAGTAACATAAAAAAAACGCAGAAAAGAAATCAGGTAAGAGGAACATCTTCGTGAAAGCTTTTTGCAAGATGTGTGTATGCAGTTCACATATCAAAGAATGTGCAGGAAAAAATAAATATCAAAGTAAAATGAAAAATCCAGAACTTTGGTTCCACCGCAGAGTTGCATTTTAAATTATTGAATTCCGCTTCCTTATTTCTTCTCCCATTCTGAGTAAAGCTGGAATATTTTTACGAACTGCTTAAATTTAGATAGTAATGCTTTTTTGAGCGTTTTTTTGGTGAACCTAGATATTTTTGTTTCATAAAGTATACAGCAGGTTAAAATGTGTTGTTTCAAGATTCACACAGAATGGGTATAAAGTTTAAGCCGTATACAGAAGTGAACAGTAATAAGAATTTTCTAGATATTCTGTATCGTTATATCTTAATATTCGCTTTAGTAAAATTTGAAATTATTCATTTTTGAATTTAAGATAGATTAATGTGTGTTAGTTTTTACAGTATGTAGTCATTTTTTCGTAATCATTTTAATTCCATCAATGACAATTGGAGAGTTACAATACTCACTAGTGTTTTTCAGAGTTCTTTCGCATTCCAAATATATATTTGCAATTGTATTTTTCTTACATAAAATATAATATTGCTTTATATGATACAACACTTTTTATATTTACAAAACTGCATTTTAAAATATATATTGTGCATTAAAAAGAAATTTCAAAAACACTTGCGAATGTTGACAGTTAGACTGGCATCACTAGTACTGAAAGAGCTAAAAGCTACACTAAATTGTTTGAGAATAAGTTACTTTTACACGCGAGTTGCGTAGTTACTTGTAATACTTCACAACGTGGCTAAAAGTAACGTAAATTTTCACCGTGCAAGACTATAAACAACAGCAAATCACCATATAGATCGCATGAGTGTAACTATCTGGCTGTTTCGCACACTTTCCTTGAATATTAACAAATACAATGGGACCTGCTAAAGTGACCACCTTGGAAAGAGACCACCTCTCTAAAGTGAACACATTTATGAAATTTCATTGTAACTCATAAAAAAATGTATGGGGGAAAATATCCTGTAATGTGACCACCTGCGAAAATTGGTAATGACCAGATAATATGCCAAATTTAAGTTTTTAAACCTGTCAAATGTGACCACTTTCCACTACAAACTGCGACTTAAATATAAAACACATTCAGATGATATAGAATGCTATATCCCTTTTCAGTTGTTTAACACAAGATTTGATCTCAACACTGATTCTCTCTTCTCTAACACTTGTTCTCAGTAGATTAATAGAGAAAAAAATAAAATATATAAATTAAAAAGGAAAACTTGTTTTAGTCTAGATTCTTTTATATTTCTGTTGATGCTAAAATTCATTCAGCGTAGTTTCCGGTAAGAGGTGCGTGGAGTGAGTTAATCACATATTTACAATTACTTTGAATGAAGTTAATCACAGATTTATGAGTACTTCTGATTTCTTTTTACCTATTCTAAATGTAATACTCTTGCCATTCTAAATATCCCATCTGCCAGTAATGCTATTTAACTGTTTCTTAATTTACTTTGGTTTTAGCCTTTGTAATGCATTTTGTTGGCGTCTGTAGTCTGTGAATATATTTATTTTTCTTCCTTTCCCACAGGATTACAATATTTTGCCTAGACTACAAAAACTATATTCTGATCACCCCTGTGGCGAGTCACATTTAAATTCCAATTTTTTTTTTTTTTTGGCCAAACATGTATAAAGCCAAACATGCCAAACATGTATAAAGCCTAACATGTTGCCAAACATGTATAAAGCCTAATATTTCTTTTCATTTTTTCAACCTGGCGATTTATTTGGCGACCGCCCCTTTTAGAACTTTGCTGTTACAGCACCGTGTATTATCAAAACAATGTGTTCTTGATGTACACTAGTGAAAATAGTATCATGAACTATATTTTTGCAAACGTGAAAACAACCCAAACATTCAAACTGTACTTTAGTAACATGTCAAGCTGCAAAATGGAAATTTATATTTTTTATTCATATTTATTATTTTTTATTATTCATTGTGACCAAGAAGTATTAAAACACATATTGAAACGAAAGTATAAGGAAGTCGCACACAATTTGTATGCAATGTGTGGTGGATTAATTTTGTTATGGTTAAAATTTGATGAAAACTAAAGCCTAAGATGATCGTACAGTGGTATTATGCCGCGCATAACCTGCCTGGCAAGTACTCCTAGGATTACGCTGAAAAAATGAAAAATGATTGACATACACCAAAACACTAAAAAAAACTAAAGACTCTATAAATTGCAAATAAATTCCATTTATTCTTAGTCATTCCACTAATATTAATTAAAAGACGATATTGACATAATTTTAAACTCAAAAACATGTCTGGGGGAGATGTGGTTTTGGAGGATAAGGGGTATCCACAAAAGGTTTGAAACACAAATAATAAATAAATTATTTGGGATATTCACCATTATGATGAGGTAGCCATCTTTACACAGGACACGATCGACGCGTGCACTATTGGAACCGCTTTCTTTCTCTTAAGCCATCATCAAGCCACCGATTCCATGTTTCTTTTGAACACAACTTGATCATATTGATTCGAAGCACACACTGATTTTTTTAAGCCCGTTCACACCTTTACCAAACTCTCTTCTGCTTCTTCTCCTAGCACACTCGTTCTGTCGTCTTTTTTTCTTCTCTCACGGGGCTGTTTCCTTTTTTCTTACCCCCTCTTACATCATTGGCTGGAGTTTCTGATTTGTTCGTATCGGGGAATTAATGCATCCTCTCGTCGAATCCCAGACATGTAGGTGGGTCATCGGGGAATATACCCCGCCAAATTTGCATATCATTTTCGGCCATAACGGCCATAATATTTTAACGTTGACAGTTCATTGTGCTATAGTGTCCAGACTGTCCATTGCCTGGCGCCTCTTCTAATTTACGGTCCACTTGTGTGGTCTTCCCATGGGAACCGTCTCAAAATTATATTTTACTGCTGTTTCACTTCACCACATCTCTCCCCCGTGTACATAAAAAAAACAAGAAAAAAAAATATTCAATGTCCACAGTCACTAGTTCATTACACGTAGCTACACATGTGCTACGTTTTAAAATTTGGCACTTGTCCTGTATAGTCCATGCGATATAGTCCATCATACGTAGCAAATTATGTGCTACGTTCTACCGTTTAGTAGTTGGAGTTTAGTCCATACACAATAGTCCATCACGCGTAGCTACACACGGCGAAAGTCTCAGTTGTGATACATTTGTTCTCCCGTTGTGTCTCAAGCATTTTGTGGTTTCACGTGAACATTTTCGTTTTCCTTTGCGGCTTTGTTTTGTCAGATTTTGTTAAATCTGGCAGTATCGATAATGTTTCCGAACCACTTTGCATTAATAACATTAATGAGTTACCTTTGTATCTTGTTTCTCAATTTCTTCAAAATAATATATTGTACACCAATGGGATTGTACACACATTATTATGTTTAATCACACATTCTGTACCAACATGTACCATATTTATATTATTAGAGATGGATATATATATATTAAGAATAACATACAATATCATGTGTGTCTATTACTTGTTACACATATATATTTATCTGCATATCATAAAAAATACTCGTCTTCCTTCCCTTTTTTTTATTTTATTTATTATAATTATTATTATTATTTTTTTTTTTGCTCAGACAGGGGATTCATTCCTATATTGCACACCCTTTTATTTATACGGTAAACCTCACGTACAACTGTTCCAAAATATCTAGCCATAATCATCGATGCGTTCTTATTTACTCATTCAATTCATTTCTAAATTCCCACGTCTGTACCTGTAAAAGAGTTTCACCGCTAAACCCGTGCGTTCTGGAACTACCCTCTCTCCTCTTGTATTCCTTTTAAGCAGATCCTTCCGGCTGCGAAACTGTTTGTCGCTTGACAATCGGGACTCATGGTTGAAATTTCCGGTTTTTCACTGCGTATAATACATCCGCGCGTTTGGAAAAGGGGGAAACTGTAGCTCGACGACTCAACTCGTGCTGCATGCAACCGGTTTATCTCCTGCGCCTGGAGTGACTCGGCACATTTTTCGCCTGTGTTCTTTTAGGATGTCAACGTCGTGTAGAGGTAAGTGATTGTTATTTAATTATTTTGTTAATGAAAGCTTATGCCGCCCTATTAACTGTAATTTTGTAAAGAGAAACAAACTTAACGTTACTATTCTTACGCATTATTTTGTAAAGAGCCGTTCTGCATGTCAAGTCCATGCGGTCTGATAGGTTATTATTCTGTGAAATCCCTATGTTTACTTTAAAATAAATAGTCTTCTATTATTCTAGAGCGCGTCTTACTCATCGTGGCTATTGCCTGCAATTGCCCGATAAGTACCAAAATCCAAGGGGAAATCTGCAGCTTTCCGTCCCATGTACTCTGGTGACGCAACTCAATAATTTTATTCTAACTTGTATTAATTAAAATTTGATTAGTAAAATTACTGTACTATGTATTTGTCTCGCCTATAGCTGTATGTCCGGTATTTATTTATATGCATATTTTTGTCTTTTCATATTGCCCTTCTCTTGCATCCTATGCGTGACATCCGACCGAACGACTCGCCGCAAATCCGAACGAACGACTCGCCCCCATGGGAATGACTCCCTGCCGGTTTGTTTACCAACAGCAAAAGCCAAACGACAACACCAGCTGATGCCTTGCTAACTTGTGTTTTACTTTTTATTTATTTATTTTTTTTATTTTTATTTTTTTTTTTAACATACGTCTGTGTGTGCCTGTTATCTTATTGCTTGCTATTATTATCAACATTATTATATTTTGTCCGTCTCTTTTTTTTTTTTTTTTTTTTTGTTGTTGTTGTTGTT
This sequence comes from Cheiracanthium punctorium, assembly GCA_038373885.1. Lineage (NCBI taxonomy): Eukaryota > Metazoa > Arthropoda > Arachnida > Araneae > Cheiracanthiidae > Cheiracanthium > Cheiracanthium punctorium. The sequence continues at coordinate 1,325,755 of JAWZYV010015836.1, read as the reverse complement.
GTTGTTAACATTCCCTTCATTTTCAGCTTAGCTTTTCTGCAGTGCACAAGGTTACACGGGATATCCCTTTTGATTATATATATATCATGTCATTATTATTATAATTCTTATTATTATTACTGTTGTGATTAGCTAAATTCAATTGCCTTCCAGGTCGCGTTTTTCTCTTTTCCTATCAGTTTTGTAATTCTTGTGTTCGGTTTTCCTTTCACAGAGATTCCAATCCGCTACTCAGCTATTTACGCAATTGAAAATCAAGAATCATGAAAAGCGACCCTCTGGACCTCACAACTCGGCTACTGGTAAGAACCCTTTTTTTTTTTTTTTTGAATCTTTTTTTTTTCTTATGTTTGTGATGTTTCTCGCCCCTTCCGGGAGCGGTTGCGTAACCAATAACCATGGGTGGGGGTTTTTGACTCGTCAGAGTCTGTTTCTTGTGTCTGGGGTTTTACCCGAAAAATGAGGTTTTTATGTACTTTTTTCGATTCTACATGAGGTTTATTCACTTCTTTAAGTAACAAATTATTATTACGAAATAGTTTCATTACCCTATAAGGGCCGGTAAAAATGGGGTCAAATTTACACTTCTTGTGCATATTTCTCATGTATACCAAATCCCCTATGTGGATTGGAGTATGTTTAGCGGGTTTTTCTAAGTTCTGCGGTTTAGCCGCTTTTTCTTGAAATATCCAGGCCTGTTGTCTGTTATTTAAATTCTGCTTAATTAATTTGTCCACAAATATTTGTATTTCCTCTTGGGACCAACTTGATTCGAAAATATTTTGTCCCTGTACGTCAGTTGTATTGTCCAGGGGTATTTTAATGTCACGACCCAGAAATAGTAACGCCGGCGGGAAATTCGTCGCCCTGTGTTTAGAGGCGTTGTAATAGAGCTGCGCCCATACACTTGCATCTTTCCATTCAAAAGTGTTCTCTGCTATGCATCGAATACACTGCTGAAGCGTGCCTTGTGCTCGCTCTACTGTCCCATTCGATTGTGGGTGGTAGATCGACGAAAAACGACTCTCTATATTGAGAGATTTTAAAAAACTCCTTAATTCCTTTGATCTAAATTGAGGTCCGTTATCCGATATAATCGTATCTGGAAGCCCAAAACGAGAAAAATAACTTTGTAAACATTGAACTATCTGATCTGCAGTGATTTTTCTACATGGAAATAATTCTATATACCTTGAGAAACTGTCAACCACGGAAAAAAAACCAATTGCCTCTGACACTGCGAGGCAGCTTCCCAACAATATCTATATGTAGGCACTTTCCCGGAAGTGTTGCTCGGTCCATTTTTTGTCTCGCCGTAGCGGAAATGTGCCTGTTTTTGAATTGTGCACATCTGTGACAGTTATCGATAAACGTCTTTACGTCGTCAAATAAGTTGCCCCAAGTGTAATATTTTTTTATTAAATCGATCGTTTTTTGTCTGCCGAAATGTGTTGCGTGTGCAATTTTGATCACGGACTGTTTTAAAGCCTGAGGGATCACAATTAAATCTATTCCTGCCCTCTCTCGCGTGGCTTTTTCCCTATAACAAAGAATTCCATGTGTATCGAGATAGTAATTTTTGAACTTAGGAGTTTTAGGGGTTTTTTCGCGGACGTGTGGTATTATTTTGTTCAATAATTCATCGTTCTGTTGTTCCTGTTTAATTTTTTCGGTCGTTAAATCCTTCTTCCCTTCGAAAATTTGTGCCGTTATGTTATTTACCTGTTCTTCTTGTAAGATGTATCGGGACAAATAATCCGCGGGGTTTTCCTCACCCTTTATATGTTGAAATTTAAACGTAAATTCACTTAAAAATAATAGCCACCTTGCGGTGATATCGGATTGCTGCGTTAGATCTAAATGGTATTTCAATTATTTCGCGTCACTAATTAATGCAAATTCATGGTTCCATAAATAATTGCGAAAATGTCTCACCGCTTCATAAATTGCCATTAGTTCCAGTTTAAGAGATGAGTATCGTTTTTCCGCATTTTTTAAAATTCTGCTAAAAAATTTGACTGGTGTTCTGCCTTCTGGCCGATCCTGCATTAAAATACCATTAATGGCCGTGTTGGATGCATCGGTTGCTAACAGGAATGGTTTTGCAAAATCAATTTTGGTAATTCTTGGTTTTTCTAAAATGATCTGTTGTATGTTCGCGAAACTAGCCTGACACTCTTCCGACCATTCAAATTTTTTGGTCTTTCTTGTGAGCTGCACAATCGGTGCAATAATTTGGGAATATTGTGGAATAATCGTTCTGAAGTAATTTGTCATCCCTAAAAATGATTGAATCTCTTTAACTGACTTAGGTGTTTTAAATTTTGTGATTTTCACGATGTTTTTTGGGTCTGGGGAAATCCCTACTTCGTCCACTTGGAATCCTAAACATGTGATATTTTTTCGGGCTTTTTTGATTTTTGACGGGTCCAATGTTAAATTAAACTCTTTGAGCTTTTGGAATATTAAAGTCATTTTTTTTCGTAATTCTTCGAGGGAATTAGCTGGTATAATTATATCGTCTAGGTAGAAATTTATCTTCGTTTCTCTCATACCTCCCAGCACCGTATTCATGAGTTGGGTGAAGTAACTGGCGCTGTTTCGCAAGCCAAAGGGTAGTCTCGTGTGTCTAAAATTTCCTCGGTGGGTAATTATTGCACATTTCTCTCGCTCTGCCTCCGGTAATGCTATTTGAAAAAACGCAGATTTAAGATCTATAGTCGTGTACCATTTGAATCCGGCAACTTCTTGTAAGATATCTTCAATATGTGGGATATATGTTTTATAAGGTTCAGTGATGTTATTTAATAATCGAAAATCTGTCGCCATTCGGTATTTAGGGGTTTTATTTTCCTCACTTGTTTGCTTTTTAACGAAGATTATTGGGAACGCGTAACCCCCGTCGGATGGTTCGAGTATACCCGCTTCTAATAGCTCGTCTATTTCGCGGTCTGCGAGCGTTTTCATGTTTTGCGGTATTGGGTACGGTCTACATTGGATAGGGTAATTGTGGGCTAATTTGATTTGCGGTTTCACAGCGTCTGTCACTCCTAATGTTTTATAAGAGGTAGAGAATACCTGATAGTTTTCTTGTAGCATTTTTTTAAATATACGCTGTTGGTCTTCCGGTAAATGATCTAAATCAAAAGTCGCCTCTTCGAATTCCTTTTTTCTCAAGTTTAGGATATTGTCCCTATCATTAGTTGTTTGTGCACAATAAATTCATTCCTACTTCTGTACCTTGTGATGACTCCCTTATCTGCCGAACGTTCTGCGGTTCTATGATTTTCGCGACTTTCATGTTTTTTTGTAAATGTTTCGTGGTGTTGGTGTTATTTTCGAAAATCATTTGTAACGACTTATCTGTTTTTTGTTGGATGATGCATATCTGTTCCTTTTGGAATTTGGGTATGACTTGAATGTTGCTTTCATTTTGTTGCTTTTCAATAGGTCGATCTGTTTTTAAATTTACTATTTTTGTGTCCGCGGGCGGAATCAGTACTTTCCGTGCTATTCGAATGAAATTATTAATCTCCTCCGTCTTATCATTTTCTTCCCTTAGCTCCGTATTTTTGGTCTCTGATTTATTAATTGGAATTTCTTCATTATTTATTGTTATGCTATTTTGTTTCGTATTTAAAATTACTTTATTATTAATCATGAAGTCGTAACCTAATATGATTGGGTATTGTGGGTTCATTGCGAAGTTTGCCACGAAAAAGGTGTTATTGCATTTTTTATGCCCTATTTTAAATGAAAACTTCACGGCCTTTAGAAAAGGTACAGTTTGTTGTGTCACAGATTTTATTGTTACCTGTCTGGAAATAAAGTTACATACACATAAATGAAAAATATTGTACATGAATACACACATATTAAGCAATTACTACTTCAATTGTTCAGTTCTACTGATTGTTGCATAATATTCCATCAATAAAATATTTATTTATTTATTTTATTTATTTACTTAATTTTATTTAATTTAATTTTTCTATATGTCAATACGTTGTAATGACTACAAACTACCTTATTCACAACATTCTTTCTATTAGAGAAATTAATTGTTTTAACAAAAATACCTTCTTTGTCACCTTTAAAATCAAAGTTCTTTCGTATATATATATATATATATATATATATATATTTTGCAGCAGTATATTAACACTTACAAAACACAAATACAATATTCAAAGAATATCAATGCATGGTTTTTTTTTTTTTTTTTGAAACTGAGAAACAAGATAGTAACTTCGTTATTATGATGCACAATTTCTCTCCCAGACTTTGTTTTGTTTTTGAAAAATCTACTATATATATTTATTATTATTATTATCATTAATTTAACTATCATTTGAGTTACTAGGAGTACCTAAAATTGCCTTTTTTCTACGGCACCATTATGTGGTGGATTAATTTTGTTATGGTTAAAATTTTATGAAAACTAAAGCCTAAGATGATCGTACAGTGGTATTATGCCGCGCATAACCTGCCTGGCAAGTACTCCTAGGATTACGCTGAAAAAATGAAAAATGATTGACATACACCAAAACACTAAAAAAAACTAAAGACTCTATAAATTGCAAATAAATTCCATTTATTCTTAGTCATTCCACTAATATTAATTAAAAGACGATATTCACATAATTTTAAACTCAAAAACATGTCTGGGGGAGATGTGGTTTTGGAGGATAAGGGGTATCCACAAAAGGTTTGAAACACAAATAATAAATAACTTATTTGGGATATTCACCATTATGATGAGGTAGCCATCTTTACACAGGACACGATCGACGCGTGCACTATTGGAACCGCTTTCTTTCTCTTAAGCCATCATCAAGCCACCGATTCCATGTTTCTTTTGAACACAACTTGATCATATTGATTCGAAGCACACACTCTGATTTTTTTTTTAAGCCCGTTCACACCTTTACCAAACTCTCTTCTGCTTCTTTTTTTTTTAGCACACTCGTTCTGTCGTCTTTTTTCTTTTCTCACGGGGCTGTTTCCTTTTTTCTTACCCCCTCTTACATCATTGGCTGGAGTTTCTGATTTGTTCGTATCGGGGAATTAATGCATCCTCTCGTCGAATCCCAGACATGTAGGTGGGTCATCGGGGAATATACCCCGCCAAATTTGCATATCATTTTCGGCCATAAATATTTTCGGCCATAAATATTTTAACGTTGACAGTTCATTGTGCTATAGTGTCCAGACTGTCCATTGCCTGGCGCCTCTTCTAATTTACGGTCCACTTGTGTGGTCTTCCCATGGGAACCGTCTCAAAATTATATTTTACTGCTGTTTCACTTCACCACACAATGCATATTTTAATGTTTCATTATTTTATTCCCTACATTCCTCTTTTTTGTTCATGGATATTTCTTGATTTTGCGATCTTGTTATAAATAAACTGTAGAGTGTTTGTGCAAGTGTTATTTGAATTTTAAGCATAAACAATTTTAATTGCTACCTTTGTAAGGTGACCAGTTTTGTCGTTCCCGAGGGTGGTCACATTAGGCAGGTTGCACTGTAGTTAACAAAAGGTTAAATCAATTTTTAAAAATATTCCTTATTTTTATAAATACCTGTGGAACACTGCTCGACATTTGGTAGAGAAGAGCAGGTTTTTCAAAGCAGCTGCCCGGACAAGCCACAATCAGAATAAAATGAAGCGTAGAAGGCTTTGGAGAGAAGGACATAGTATCTCAATGAAAAAGTAAAGCAAAGATTTAAGTGGTTCGCCCCACTCTTGCGTTATTTTAAGAAGCAGCAACGCTTTGGCAGAATAACGCTAGCGTGCGCAGACTAACCAATAACAACGTACGGAGGTGGTGTACGCGCATCCGCAGTTTAGAAATTTGTGCGAATCTTGCATGCACGATAGACACACCTTACCTATGATACATGAGAACTACGCCTATATATTGTTGTTTTTTTCACGTAGCGACGAGAAACTCCGCTGTGATGGCGTAGCGTTTCCCAGAATTAAAATAACGTGCATGCACACCAGGCATCATTATTCGAAAGTTCCTGCAGTTTGGTACTACAATTTGGAACAATAATGCCGCAGATTCTAAGTACTTGTTAAAATTATGGCGTGGAAATCATTATGTGCAAAATACCTGAGTGCTTATGATCATGGACGCGCAGTTAAACAGTTCGATGCAGGCCAAAATGTCCCTACTCTACTACTGCCACGGCAACGGAGGTGTCGAAAGACGTCATCTTTTCATTAAAAAAAAGGCTGCTGAAGATTGAAAATGCAAAAGCGAAAATCATATTTGAACAGGATGAATGTTTTACCTATTGGCGAAAAAAAAATATAAATCTCGTTTCTGCTGAGTTTAAGTGAAAATGTTGATGCCGCCTTCGGCACCAATGCATCTGCCAAAACCATTTCTTGGCAAGTAAACTATTCCGAATTGTTGTTAAGGAAGCATGTTCAGTGTACCTCATATAAACCATGCCACTGTAGAGGGAGATGTGAGTTGGTGTAAAGGACATTGTCATTGGGGTGAGCAGGGGTTACTTAGACTGATGTCCTCCAACGACTCTCAGTTCACAAGTTGGACAAGCGATTCTGGCCACCAGTTAGTGTGGAGAGGGAATAGAGCACACTAAGCAGCACAGTGTGTTAATGAGTGGTGGAAGTATGGGCTGGTCGTGATCATGTGTGCCGAAATTTTCCGCAAAAGCAGAACAGTACTCCACATTTTTGAGTTAGATGCTGGTGTATCACAATGGTAGTGTATGGATTATAGTGAAATGTCGCATTCACTGAAAAGAGAAATGATTGAACATATAGAATGATATGTTTATTCTCAAGTCTCCAGACTTTACTCTTATATATCATATCGGGAATAATCTTCGCAAACATGTTTATTCAAGAGATTACCCTTCCCGAGCCGTCTAAGAACAGAAAAACGACCTGAGAAAGGCATGCGACAGTATCAATCAAGGATTTCTCAATAGTTTAGTAAACAAAACAAAGAAATAACATAAACAAATGCCAACTAGTCTTTGATAACGAGCTATTCCTTACTGGGAAATTGATATCTTTCATCCTTCTATTGCGAAAGAGATTTTTTTGTTAGTGAAACTTTTGAAAGGAAATGTTTATAGTAGCAATTATAATAGTAATTGCTATATTTATTATTACTACGCTTATTTGGTAACTCGCTTTACCAAGCCATAAAATCCGTACCAATTAGTATGATAATTATGATATTCTTCCTGTATTACATAGGCACTTGGTGATTTCTTCAGTCATTGACCGTAATTAAAATCCATTGCGGTTGAATCCCAACAAGTGTCGAGAAGTATAGTTTAGCTCACTTCATTTACTTTTAATGATGAATAAGGCATACAGCTAAAATTTCGCAAACGCAACTATCTTTTTCAAGATGTATTTATGGATTGAGCATTCACGCATACTCAAATATAATTCCTATGGACTGTTAGATTAAAAGAATTGCTGAGGCCCTTATTGGTCACTTATTGTAATCGGCCTTTATTGGAATTTAGCAACCTATCTGAAGCATAATGGCGGAAGACAAAAAATGTCATTCATTCTCAGCTTTATTAGAAATATGAAAAAAAAACTAATTTTTACTAGAATAATTTCCATTCAACCACGGTAAAATCGTAGTGAGGATCTAGAAGAAAAGATAGTAGAATAATGAGTATTGGTAAATACAAACAACTGGTATAAACGGAATGATCTAGAATTTGTATTCCATAGTATTCTGGCTCATCACAACAGAATGACTTTTTGTGTAACGATATATTATCGTTAGAGTTTTGGAGCACTAGAATTACTGTTTTCGAGTCTACCCGCTAACGTATACACTGATTTACAAATATTTTCATTTGGGTAGAAACACCAGATTATAGATCAGAGATGTAAAAATTCGATATGTGTGTTCAGAAGTGTCCCGTTCTATGATATAGTATTTATAAGGCGTACATAGGCTCATAAATTCTAGTTCGACCAATTGGTTTTCTAGTTTTCTAGATGTTAGTGACATAATTTTTTCAGTGTTATATCCAGATTGAATCTGTACTTGTATAAAATAATGTAATCCAAAGTTCAATGACACCTCATAGAACGTACGTTTTTCTCTGTTAGTTTTTAATTTTACGGATTTTTTAGTGTTTGTTGACTTTTAAATTCCTGCTTAAGAGTTTTTAGAATCCGTTTAATGCATTTTCCTCTTAATGCGTAGCAGATTTTTATCACACATTAGCGTAATTCATCAAATACGCTTATTATGTGGGTGTCTACACTTTTTTTACATATTTTTTTTCTGCTACATCGTTACTGCACTAAAAACGGAACAGTAAAAAAAATAGGTTTTTGGAACACAAAAATTTATGAACACCATATGTATTTTTACTATCACAATGTGGTTTTTAGAAAAGGAAAGTTTTATGAGTCTAAAGGATAGCCAGAGTCCTGCATCTTTTATCATTTACAGGAGATAAAACAACTTTATGCTTCATATACGGATGCTTGTAACTTTCGTAGCTGCACAAAACTTTTACACAAAGGCTTTGTTTTCCTGGATATTTCTACTCCGGGCTTCTACTGTACTTTCAGAAATAAACTTTTCTCATTCTAACAGTTAACTGCATTAGTGGTGACTTTTTTTTTTTCCTCCTAAGTAATTTGCTCGTAGTAGCTTTTAGTTTGTGTGTTTCCGTATTTTCTCTTACATTTACTTTCTCAACTAACAGGAATGCCGATTACATCCAAGAAAATAATTCTATGTGAGTTTGTAGCCACCCTCTATTCAGTTCCGGGTGTAATGGCTTGCTGAACAAAAGCGGAAGGGATTTTCTTTCCCTTCAAACGAGCAATTCAGTTATGACTTTCAGTTGTTTACTGGACGGACAGAGCTTTCTACGGAGAATACCAATGAGTTCGGTTCCATAGAACAGACTTTTGTATCGGACATTTTTTAATTATAAAAGCATATTACAATAAACGTTGGCCAATTTTTAAAATGCCAGTCTAGTATAAATAAATCCCTTGGAAAAGTTGGAAACGAATGGATTGAATGTGACATTGAAAAACTTCTTAAAGCGCAACATACCAGAAATCAATAAAAAACTATTCAGCACGGAATTAGGTGATCAGCTGTTCATGATGATTAGGCATTTTGGTATGTAATATCTTGAAAAATAACTCCGTGTGTAACTCTAATTCCGTCTATTCCCAATTTCGTGTATTAGGAACATGTATGTTTTCTCCATTACGAAAAATGTGTAGTGATACGGTATACAAAAAATTCCATAATTACACAAATGTAGAAATATAAGTATCCTAAAACCTTATTCGCCGCTCCTACTCCTGAAATTTGATCGTGGACTTATAAGATGCGATACAAACTATGTAGAAATGATAGGTAATTTTAAGAAATCGAATAAAAGCCACTTTCCGGATATTGAATTTGATAAACACAGCATTTAAACGGACCCCATAAGCAAAATATCAAAATGAGTAACAAGTGTCTCATGTGCTCAAAACAACAAGTACAAAATTTCAGCATTAATTTATAAAATGGAAATTCATAAATGGGGATTTGAACATCCTTAAAGCAGAATTCTCCAGAGCAAACTATTATTATTTTTTTAAGAAATATAAATTAGCATCCTTACGATTAAAATTTCAATCACAAAAATCTAGATAACGTTCATTATTGGTTCCATGGATGATATCATAGCTGCCAACCTTCCCGATTTCTTCGGGAGATTTCCCACCACTAATCTTTACCTAGCAATTCATGCTTATAATAACGCCAAAAATTTAATGCAAAATAAAACTGTTTAAAAATTGTGGTGGGAAATCTCCCAAAGAAATCGGGAAGGTTGGCAGCTATGATGATATTTATTATGTTTCAGTAACAGCCGTATTGTTGTACGTGGCATGCCGTTTCTGTAGGTCATAACTAGGTGGATGGCTGAAAAAGCGCGTCAAAATATCAATTTCTGCATAAATTAAGTGAAGTCTAGGCTAGATCAAGCACTCCCTTTTTCACGCATTCTTTGTACAAATCAGGAAATAAATCTCTTTCAAAGGTATGACGAGTTCTGATATGTTTAGGTTTATATTCCATTGATGTTTCGTTACTATTGCCACTGCATGAAGTACACGGTTATATAAACATTTGGAAAAGATAATCATTGGTTTATTGCAACACACTGTCTGCGCAGGCTAATTGCACTTTCAAAATGTCGCAAAAATGTGATTTTCTAAAGATTCCTTTAGAGTGTCTAGTATCGAATGTTGCACTTAAATAAGTGAACTTTATCGTGCAACCCCTCGTCTACTGCGACTTTGAGAAGCTGATTACAGTGGTCGATATCTGTATATGCAATTAATTATAATCCATTTCACTATTAATGAATGCGACAATTTTAATTTATAATTAAAATTATAGAATTTCGATGTATTTTTCTACGAACTGTTTATTTTTTTTTTTTTTTTTTTAAGAAACGAAATATTGGATGCATATTTTAATTACTAATGATGTATTTTTGCTTCACTTGATCTAAACTTTATTTGTGAACACATAATTTGAATATATGATTAATTTCTTACCAGCATTACCAGCCGAGATTTTCGTTTTTGGGACACAGTATATGTAATTGTAAGTGATTCTGTCATTGACTTTTTACAGAGTCTCGAATCGTTTTTTGAGATAAAAATGTAGCCGCCAAGTGGCACTGAAAGCTGTTTCCTTCCGCAGCGCATGGCAACTTTACTATACCTAGACTCTACTTTTATGACTATAGCTCTCGCAGTTCACAAATTAGTGGGGTGACAACGGACTCTAGCGGGAGCACAGTATAAATAATATCTATTTTAACCCTTTAATGCGCAGTGTTCCCGCTCTGGGAACACCAAACTCTGACGTTTTGATTGTTGCCAGTCAAGAAGAATAGATTTGATTTTTATAAAAATAGTTGCGGGTTACATATCTCCACAAGAATCCCTTACTTTTTACCACGTCCTTTCCCGTAAAAATATTGTCACGGTTATTTTTAACAGCGCTGACATTTGCTGAAAATTGGAAGAATGCGAGAACAGCTGTATAGATTTCCCAATGCCGAAAAAAGGGCAACCGTTGCCATCGCTCGACTTAACTACCAGTACAATGGCGGACGATCGAAACGTTCATCGCTTTCCACAGATCTAGAGACCATTTTTTGACGCAGCTGGCTGTGCCAGCCAGTGGCGGATTAATGCAAGTTTGTCGGGGGGGGGTACGGTTAGTTAGAAGATTCACATATACATCCATTTTATGGAAGTAAAATAGGATCTTTTACATTAATTTCCTGTTTCTCGGGAGGGGCGGTCGCCCCCTCCGCCCCCCCTTTAATCCGCACTTGGTGTCAGCTGAATGTTTCATAGTTAAGGCGAGAGATGTCAACGGCTGCCCTTTTTTCAGCATTGGGAAAGTGTTGCGCCTCCAAGAGTTAATACAAATACACCCACGTCTACTTCAAGAAAACAAAATAAAAAAACTGAATTAGAGAAATAAATAAAATGTAAAGATTCAGAAAAAGAAATGACATAAATTCTATTACTTGTAAATGCTACTTGACAAAAAATAAAGAAGAAAAATTGACTAAATGACAAAAAAATTCTATATAGACAGACCGCAAAATATATTTTAATCTAGCCAAACATAAAATCCAATTAATTATTCTATTTGTATTTTGTAAATAGCGAACACATTTTCCGGATGGTTTAAGAGAATTTATCGCTGAAATTCACGTTTGTAAATTCCCTATAGTCATTATCTTGGAAAGACGATCACCTGGGAATGATCACTTTGATGCATTACTACTGTTTGACACTTGTTTGTCGTCTTTAAGATAAATGCAGAACTGTAGAATAAACGAGCTTGTAAATAAGAGTTTTACAAACGTTAAATGTAGGGTCACACATGTAATACATCATGGACCGATAAGGTAAAAATATTTGTCTTTTAACCTAAAAGCATTTAAGTTATTTAGATTAAATGCATCGAATCCCTTAATGTAGAAGGTCGTTTAAAAGTCTAAGAGATCCAATAATTATATATAGGTACTATCTGCGTACCTGTTCTTCGTACCGAAGGAATCAAATGTTTTTCTTACTTATACAGGGTGAGTCTTAAAAAGTTGCCAAAACTTTATGGGGTACTAGAACGCATCTACACCAATTGGATTATTGCAGCCAATGATGCTGACATTACAAAATCGTATAAAGCACACTACAGAAGATTTTTAGTTAAAAAAAGATGTGAACGATATAAACGAAGATCGATTACTTGCGTAATATTAAGAGATGTCATTTGTCTATCTTAAGAAGCTTGAGACATTGTAACCAAAGAGACAGTAGAAAACTGTTGGAAGCACACTGGGTTAATAAACTATCAAAGTGGCCCTGAAGACAGTTAATGTGAGGCCCTATAAAATCTGAACATGGCTTTTGAGCATGCTCGTTCATACATTGCTATAACTATGCATCTGAAGACTATATCCATGTCGATTCTGAAGAACCTGTCCCTGAAAGTGTGAGTATTGTGAGATTGTGGATTTTTTAAAAATGACGGAATCTGCAAACACCGAACAAGGGAAAAGTGAATCTGAAACGGAAGAAAATATGGAAAAGAAAGTGTCAAATAAAGAAACCCAAGAATACATTTATAAACAGAAACGTTATTTTGAGCAGCACAATAAAGCTGACGCAGAGACTGTGAGTATGGCATTATATTTGTAAAAAAAATATGTATTAATTAATTTCGTGTGACAAATTAAAGGCAGACTACTTTGAATAACATTCTTAGTTCTGGATTGTTAATGAAATAAAGGTATGTTAATTCATTCAATCATTTTATCATGTTCATTTGTTTCCCAGTGAATAAATGCAGATTAATTTGATGTAAAATTGCTTATTCCGTGTGCTTTTCTTAAAAGTAAGTATACTCGTAGCATTAGGTTTAAAATAAAAATTTGAAATTCCCTCTTTAAACCGCCACACTTGCTTACCGACAAAAAAATACGTGTAACCAAAGATGGCGGTTTAACGAGGGTTGACTGAAACATGCATTTAATGAATATCTCTAGCAACAACGGCTATCCTGGAGACTGGATCCATTTCGCTTTCAATGGGGCAGTCGTAGATTAGGGCTTTCACATGGCCCCACAGGAAAAAAGTCCAAGCACGAGAGATCCAACGATCTTGGTGGCCAAGCTTTGGGACCACTTCGACCAAACTATCAACCTACGAACTTTGCATGTTAAGTGCTCCACAGATTCAAGCCGAAGTGTCCAGGCGTACCTTCATGCTGGAACCACATTGTTCACCTGACGGAGGTTGGAATTCTCGTAGGAATAATTCTCGTGGGAAGGTGAGATAAAATTCACCGCCCAGACGGTGTGGCAGGAGGTATGGGCCAACCAAATGATCATAAACGATACCTGTCCAAACATATGCGGAGAACCACTGTTGGAACGAATGAGGACTTGTGGCATGTGGGTTCGTGGATGCCCACGTGTGTGAGTTGTGTTTATTAAAAACGGCTTAACATGAAAGTACACTCGTTCGTAAACAGAACATGTGCACCGAAATCCGTTTGCGCTGCATTGTGTTGGCGGTACTAACGTGCGAAATCGTCACGTATCTGATAGTCCGCCGGTGAGAATTATTGTACCTTCTGCATACGGTAGGGGTGCGTTCGTTCCTTCCGTAGCACACAACAAACAGCCGTTTGGGATACGTTCAGTACACAGGAAACCGCCCGCGTGCTACATCATCGTTGATTTTCTTCACTACACAGTATGCATACTGTGTAGTGAGGAAAATCAACGATGATGTAGCACGCGAGCGTCCTCAGAAACGTCCGGCGTCCTGATACTCCTTTAACGCCCTGCATCTTGCTTAGCCCTGATGAAAGATCCCGTTTCACACAACTGTCGATGCAAGTACTCGTATGTTTTTCGACCTGCAGTGCGTCCCGGTAAGATCTCTGTGCCTCACTGGCATTCCCGTCAGCAGCACCGTACACGAAGTGCACAACTGCACATCTGCCATTTTGTAATTCGCATAACCAGCCATTCTCTGCGATCCACGAAAGAAAATGCCTTTGGATGCGATTACCGACTCTGTCATACTATTCCCGTCCGCAGCATCGTACACGGAGTGCACAACTGCACATCTGCCATTTTGTAATTCGCATAACCAGCCATCCTCTCGGCGATCCACGAAAGAAAATGCCTCTGGATGCGATTAACGACTCTTTCATACCATTACCTTTTCACATTCAAGTATCCATGTTCTACGATGACTGATGGCTCTCCGTTGCGTTCCGCCCATACTTACTAAGATGAAATTTGTTCTGGTAGATGCGTTCTGCCACCCCACAAAGTTTAGCTCACTTTTTCTGACTCACCTTGTATAGTCGAAATTCATTCCATTTTTACGAAATTTCAAAATCTGAGAAAAATTTTGACTCGTGATATACATTTTGCCTTACAGATACTTACTTTGAATGCTAGCGTAACTGCAATATGGTAACACAAAAACTGTGCCACCATTATCTGAGATCAAAACGAACGTTGTGTTGTGGGATTTCGGCCAATTATCTACACGTGGGTTCCAAGCTGAGAGGTGAGTTGCCCTTCTTACTGGATTTTTTAAGGGGTCCCAACCCAGAATGAAGGCCAAGCAGAACTTGAACAGTGTTTCGCACGAAAATATCCTCGCTTTCAAAGTGCCGTTGAGGAATACTTAAGTCTTTCTTGTTTCAGTTCTGAAATAACGTATCATGATGTGGACCGCTGTTTTATTTTGTCTTCTCATTCATAAAGCGTGAACGATGCGTAATTTCAGTCATTATGCAGAATACCTTGGCAAAATTTTACCATAAAAAATTCTTAAAATACTGTTGATATCATAGACATAAAAACATCTACATGAAACATTCATTGTTTCGTGAATTTTTCGGCTGACGTCAAAGTAAATTTTAGTGGAGTAATCTTTCCAGAAGGTGCGTTACCCTCAGTGCGTTTTTGATGTCATTTCAAATTCGTGACATCAAATTGATGTCAAATTCACTTAAAATTGTAATTAAAAAAAATTAATAATAATTATAATTATAATTTTATATTTACCGTTATTATTAACATAGTAAGAGAATCAATTACCAAGGACATATTTAAGGGTTAGGTTCGCTAGTTCAAAAAAGGTTGGGAACCTATGGTATAAACAATCTAATGTAAGTAACAATCTAATGTAAGTTAAGTATTTAGAACGACAAAAAGTGAAATACGTAGTTAGCTCAAAATGTAAGATAACAAGAGCTGTCACAGATACACATGTTTTCCAAGTGAAGGGAATTCCATGCCTGAGTACAACAGAAGATTACAGCAGTCAAATATAGTTCACTGCAGGGACAACAACGCATACGACTGAATGTATCGGAGCATCATCCTTAAGGCTCGGATCTCGCACCCAGTGATTTCCGTTTCCTCGGAGCTTTGACGAAGCTCCTGGGAGGCAGCTTTTCCAAACTTATGCGCTATTTCTGGACGCATTCGTTATCTGGATCACAGATCGGACCTTGATTTCGAGGACGCCTGTTTCGATATATTTTCATGCAGATGGAGCAAATGCATTTGAGGCCCTTCTATTTAATTTCGTTAATAAATTTTGGGGTAAAACGCTAGTAATCTTACATTTTGATCTATTGTCGTACATGAAAAAATGACAATATGTATGCATGAAAAACCCTTCGAAGTCTATATATTTAATGACATAATTCCCGAAAATAAATGGGTGCCGTATTTTAAAGTAAACAGAGAAAAAAAAACATGTCTCTATGTCTTATCCTGTCTTATCCTTAATAACTACGGTCAGAAAATCCATGTATTCATTGATAAACGTGACATGGAAACATAACATCAAAGCTGTGTTATATAATTTCATATTTCACCTTTAGTAAAATAATAACCTTAAATCGTTTTTACTCCCATGTTAAGGTACTTGTAATTTCAAAAACATAACAGGTGTTTATAGGAAATAATTTTCTACTTTAATTATATTTATTCATACAAACAATGAACTTCTAGGTACTTCAATGATAAGATTCAGTTAACCACAAATCCAATCGCTACATGAGGATAATAAATACACAGAAATCTTTTCATTGCACTTCTCCCAGAAATCAGAACGTTGTAAAACAACTTCCATATCATGTTTCTTTTATGCCCTACCTCTGCAGGGGAAAAGCATTTCGGTGATTTGACTATAACCCATTATTTAGAAATAACTGCACTTTCCTTTGCAACACCAGAATGTCATTAAGCTCCAAGTATATGCAATTTATATCTATACCGGGTCTTTAAACACATATTTTAGTCTATAAATTAACTCGTTATTTATGATGCAACACACGTGCAGGGTGAAATTAAAAAATGCCCCGCTCTCTAACAATACATAATGTCTTTTCGCTTAAACGAGCGAGGGACATTTACAGTTTATCATGTTTATAGCATATAAAGATTTTTAATTAAAAGTGAAATATTGCCGAAATGCGTTCTTCTTTCGGTCTTATCTTTTGGAAAATTTGAAGCAAAAGTTTAAAGCCATTCTCTGCTTTAGTAAAAATGTAAAAACTCTTTGATGTAGTATAAAATCTTAATGCATGAATTCACAAAACAGAGAGAAAAATTTAATCCTTAATTTTAAAAGAATGCTTTCATCTAAATAAAACGATTTATAAAAGCATAATAGCCCTCTAAGTAAAGTAAATCAATAAAAATAAACACTACAGAAGTAAAAGTAATGGAAAATATATCGTTTATTTATTTAATTTTGTTACTGAAATAATCTCAGCTACTAAGTAAAAGTAATGGAAAATATATCGCTTATTTATTTAATTTTGTTACTTAAATAATCTCAGCTAAGTATGGTTAAATTTGAAAAAAAAAAGAAAAAAAAACCTCATTCCTTGTTAACTTAAAAGCCTTACTGAAGTAATAGAATTATATTTACAACTTCCATTGTTTGCAAAGAAATTTATTTAAGAAATTTTATATGGTGAAGAAATCATGAGTACTATTATAACCTGTAATGTACTTACTACAGTACTTGTGCAACTCAAAGTTATACTAACGTTTAACCTATTGTTTTCCTATGTGTCAGTGTTTAAGTCAACTTTTAGATTAAATATTATTGTCTGAATGTTCTTAACCAATGGTAATCGTAGTTTACAACGAAATTAAAACCCTCTGAGCGTCTTGGAAATGGGCAAATTTTGTAAAGTTTTTTGCGTGATGAAATTTTCGTACACATTTAAAATTATTTAAAAAATTATAATTTTGACAGAAAGATTTTTAAATATTAAAAAAAGCTCCTAAATTACTTACAAGAGGAAACATACTTTATGATAGTTGTTTATTCTCTACTTATTATGAAAGAAGTCTGTGTGTGTGTGTCTGTCGGCAGCGTTACGGACAAACGGCTATACCTAGAAACACCAAATTTGGTACTCGGGAAGATGTAAATATGTAGTTGTGCACCTCGAAGCGATTTTTTCAAAATTCGACGTAGATTTTTTTTTATTTTATGTTTTATGCGATTTTTCTCACCTAATTCGTAATAACGTCGGAAATTACGCTCGCAGCAAAACAGCATTTGTATCATCGGATAGAGGAGAAAAGTTTCTTTTAAAAACAGTTTGTTCTGAATACGTAACATAATTTACCGATTTTTAGGAATTTTTTTACTAAGCATCTGTTTTGGCGAATTTTTCGTAAAATAATTTTAAAACTGTCGCATCTTGAATTGTATCTGTCATAACTTTTTGATACTTTGGCAAATCGTGAAACATTTTTTTTTCTCCCTCTTTTAAAATGAAAACAAAAAAAGTTATGTCAATTAGATGATTTTTTATGAATTTTAATGCAACCTAATGCAACACAATTTTAACTCATTTATTCCCGATCTTTTTTCAACACAGGGCAACGATATTTTGATTAAAATTTACTGTAGAAATAAACGAAATAAACTAAGAAATTCATGATTACTATTATTAGAAGTGGTATTTTAATCCGATGCTTATTTAAAAACTGAAATATCTTAACGCACATGAAAATGTTCATTTTAAAAGTTACAAAGTTCGTTTTAAAGCGCGATATATTAAAATTTTTCTATTTACTTTTTTTATTTTTGGCATTTAATTGCGGCACAGGCGTTGCCTATCAAATGCATACACGTTGCGAGTATAGTTTTATTTTAACGTTGAATTACGTTCCTTCATAGCGGTCCTACATAAAGCAAAGTTTTAATGATACCATTTGAAAATTCATTTGCGAAATATCGAAATCAACTCCCTCAACCAACCGGGGTATCCTTTGCGGCAGTTAAACAGTGACGTCATAAATTTAAAAAACGGGTGAAATTTGTAAACTCTGCAACTCCAACGCCCTGTTACAACTGAAGCGGGAATAAGTAGCTCTTCGAGATTACACAGTTTGATGTTTTTCAGGAGACAGGACTATGGAGGATATATAAGATATCGCTATATTAGATAAATGGATATATAAAATGGCACCCCTTGGATATTTTCTCCCCAAGGTAAGATGAAATGGTTTGCGGCGCTAAATACACTAATCTTATAAAACTATGCATAAATGAAATATATATGGAGAGTTTCCTTAATGGCAACCATTATGTGAAATGATCATTATTTATGCCAATGTGTAAATTGCAAAGAATCGCCATAGAATCAAAAGATCCCATTGGGGGCAAATAATCTAAGCTGTTTAAGCCAGCTTTGAAGAGAGAGAAGCTAAGATAGATAGTATTAATATACGTAATAGGTAGTATTATTAGATTTGTAAGGATAATATGAACAAATCACAATATAGCATGCCAATAAATATTTCATGAAATTAAAGGTGTTTATCCTTTTTCAACGGTTGTCTTACAACCAACTAAACGAAAAGTAATTCTAATTTGCAATAATATATCCCGCAGTAATTTCAACAGAGGAGACTATTTGAACTTTTTTTAAAAAGGAAATCTTGTTTTGTCACATGCAGATATATGATTTTAGTAAAATATTCGCTTCTTCCCGTATGAAGAGCGGGTGCGCAGCTATTTCAAAAACATCTCTTGAAAATAGCATAAACGAATTCAGAAGACCTCAAAACGTGTAAATACACCAAAATCTCGAAGTCGAATTTTTTCATAATTATAATACTTTCCTTACATGGTACATGTTTGGAAAGAAATAAACGGTTGTCCATTTCATGTAGTGTCTTAGGTATTTAATGCTACAACTTTGAACCTATAAACAGTATGATCTAGAAATAAGACAGGAGTTCACTGCAAACCATTAAGCTTTCCACTTTTTTGATAGTGAATGACACTGACGTAGTTTTTTAGTTATTATACTGCAATGATGCCAAGTTAGTACTCATGACGCAAGCTTTACGTCAAGAGTCAAATAATTTTACTTTTTTTTTTTTTTTTAAGATTCCACATCACGAATAAATTCAAATTACACAATACACATGTAAGGAAAATTTTCGTTTCCTACCGTGGGAAGAACGGGCAAGCAGCAAGTATAAATAATTTAAATCACAGATGCCCTGCGGTGAAAACTCTAATTCGAACGAGTCTTTACATCACAAGCGCTAAGAGGGTTAATATAACCATAGCTGATTCTTCTGAACAAAAACTTCTGAAACGATTTCTTTCATAAAACTCTTGTGTCTATATTTAAAACGACACAAATAAATTTATTAGAAAAATTCGATTCCGAGTGAATTTTTAAAACTAAGAATACATGCAATGAAAATGAAAAATTAATCGTACGTTGGATGCACATTAAATTAAATTAAAGAGTTAACCGAAATAACAACAGAAAATTAATGCTTTTTTTTCGATTGCTGCAATAACAATCTGAATTAAGAATGACTAACCATAAACATACAAATCCTATAAAACACATATTTTACAATCACATTCAGAATAAAATTATAGAATTTGCGTTGCTCTTAATTAAATAAGTTTAAGTTATTTTACAAGCGTATTAATTGTAGAATTGCGTGACAGAGTTTCAAAAAACACTGCATAACCGATTTAATCAGGAAAGCATAAATATTCATGAATGTAAGTATTATGCATAGAAATAATGCCATTGAAATGTTAACTTTTTTTAGGCTATGTGTATTACATATTGCATAAAAGTTCATTTAATGTTTAAAAATATCTTAAGTTGATTGAAGAATATAACGATGCTGAAAAGAATAATGTATGAAAAGGTTGCCTATGAAACACTTCAGCTATTTTTTAAATACTTCAGTTTATTTGAGGACAATTAATGTATCATAAAAATTTGTGGATTATAAAAGTTTCTTTCACAAATAACTTATTACTGTAGGTTTCTCTAGAAAAATAAATAAAATACAACAGCACCATTTTAAACATAGTGGATTTTAAAATACTTTGGGCATATAACTTTCCTTTATATACATCGATGTAAGAGAAGAGTTTTATGTTACAGTATTAACTTTATTAAGCTAATGCATGGAATTCCATTTCCTTTTTTTATTGAAAGAATATAGTGTTCAAATCTAATTTAATCTAATTTTCTTTAAAATAAACTTATGCAATGCTGATATTTGGAAAAAAATAACTTGATATGCTCTCACATTGTTTAGTAGTGAAGCTTTACTTTTCTAGAAACTTTTGCAAGCAGTCGGAATGCAAATTTTCAAATATATTGATTATTCATCAAAAATGGTTTGCTTATTTAGGTTGCTCAATAATTATAGAATCGCGTGCTCACATTTAACATATTTCCAACAGTGAAAAGCGCGTGGCCAATAAATAAATATTTATTAATGCAAAAATTATGCATAAAACTGCTCCATTTCAAAACTCCAAAAAAATTGTTGCTTTTAGCGCAGTTGTTGCGTGTTCCAAGGGAACAATTAACTCTTCCAGAAAATGAGAATCGTCATCTCGTAACAATAAAAACTCCGGCATGGAGGCAGTCTTCTCCCAGGTAATTAGTACTTACTCTCCTAATCCAACCCTTTTGTGAAACTTTTAACTCTCCTGATGAATGTTTGTTTTCTTTCAGCCATTTTTTCCCCGGCATTTTCTGAACCGAGTGAAATCAATAATTTCGCAATTTGTCTCCAGTATTCAGTGGAGGTGCACGCCCTTTATACCAATTTAATTTTACCCTATCTGATTGCCGGCTTTGGGGTGTGACTTCCATCGAATGGGAGTAATATTGATGCCCGAAACTTATTTCATGTTAGTCACGGCGATTCCGAATGTGCCGGTTTTTTTTTCTTCTTTTATTCCCATCGGCAAATGCTGAGTATACTCGTTCCGCCATTTATTTGCCAGGTTCACCAAAAACGTCCCGCCAGTCCAATCCGATGCATAAGAATGAAGCGGAATCATTGCTACAGCCACAGACAGACGTTGCAGCGTCTAATTAGTGTAATTTCCACATGGAGCCTGGAAAGTAGTAAATGCAGAATATCGTATCAGTCATATGGAACGGGTAATTGTATTTTGAGAAGCATTAGTATGCTTCAGT
Organism: Cheiracanthium punctorium; assembly: GCA_038373885.1. Taxonomy (NCBI): domain Eukaryota; kingdom Metazoa; phylum Arthropoda; class Arachnida; order Araneae; family Cheiracanthiidae; genus Cheiracanthium; species Cheiracanthium punctorium. Next base: position 1,304,135 of record JAWZYV010015836.1, on the reverse strand, counting down.
GTGGAATAAATTAGCGCTCGCTGTTAGGAAACATACTTAATTATTCGTGTTACTGATATTGCGTAATTACTATCATAATAAGAAATGGATGAGCTTAATAAGCTTAAGTAAAACTATTGCTAGTGATTGTAATGACTACATTATTACTTATTTAAACACGTAACTGGATTACTCGGAATATAAAAGTGTGGTCAGGTTTAGAAAGTACATTTTGTTCAGTACTTTTGAGGAAATAAACATGAAATGTGCACATTTTGTGTACATTTCACTATAATTCGTTTATAGGGAAACTTTTTTTTATATTTTAAATATATTTTTAAATAAATTATATTCATTTATAAAAATATTTTATTAATTATTATCAATCTTAAAAATATGTATCTAGCTATTATTTCCTGACGTTAAGTGTCTTTTATGGGTTTTAATATTATATATTTGATATTAATTATAATTTAAAAGATCTGTTAAATTGGAAATAAAATGATTTTATACTGAATAGGAATACTTTTCAGAAATCAGGATAGTTTCTTTCTTTCTTTTTTTTTTCAATACACTCGTTTCATTTGTTTCGACGAAAAGACTGAAGTTTACCTTATACGGAGTGAATATATTCACAACAAAATGACTCTTGAAGAAAACAAACAAACGAAAAAATGTGTGTGGAATTCCTGATTTTTAAAGACGGAAACATTTTTATTTTAAATTGTTGTTTCTCTTTTACATTTCATTAGTACTGTCTGGCTCTAAAAAAAGCTTCAAATTGGAGTGGATAAATTAAATTTACGCAACCATTAAACATTCACCTACCGGGCTATCAATTCCGCCACCTTTTTTTTCTTTTATTTAAAGGTACATAGCAAATCAATGTTTCAATTATATTTTCATCCTCAGATCAAATTACTCATCACATAATATTTGGCACGCAGTTTTATAGTCCAACTTTAATTATATTTATTCGCTTCAATGTAAGCTCCTATATAATATTTGTATTAATAATTACACATTTTAACAGAAATTTAGATAAATTAAAAAAAATATACAAATCGGAGTGCTTGGCATACATTTTAGAACATTTATTTCGACAAAATTCACATGAATGTTTATAAACTAATAGTAATGGTCCATTTGAAATATTGCTTTTTTATGCGCTACCTTTGATGCAATTTTTTTTCGTTGAGATTTTCATCGCTAAAAGGTACATAACCCCTTAAATAAGCACTTATCTTGCTTTACGACTAAAAAATGTATTCGAGTAAAAGTCAAATTACTTGGTTTGTGAAAAACTAGTTAGTTTGTCAAAAAAAAAATAAAATAATAAAATAATAAAAATGAAAACCAAATGAACCAGAAGAAATTATCATATTCGACATGATAAAAAGTTTTCGAAAAGCAACATTTTAAATATGAAACTGACATATGAAATGTAAGTTATGCTAGAATAATTTTTGCGAGAGTACACATATATTGGCACTTCATAACAATTACTTTTCTAGGTAAAGCGATAAAGAATTCATTTTACATAAAACAAGTAAAAACGCTTGTTTATTCCACCCTTAATTATAATATATGAATACTAAAAGTTTTCATAATTATTATTTCATATCAACGTAGTTTACGAATCTAAAACTATTGATCTATATCATGAATTTGGGATGTGTACATGCAAAACAACTCTAGCTATCTGTATCGTTTTTTTTACTAGCCAGTTATTCTTTATTGCTATTCTAAAAAACAACAACGAAGAATAAATGGATTGATATGTCAATGGTATTGAATTATATATATATTCTTACACAGTTTTTACATCTTTTCGGAAAATATTATGTTCCAAACCAATGAATTCATTTTAAATTCGCTAATTGCGTTTGAAAAAAAAATCTACATACCTGCATTTTTCTTAATTTAATTAAAGAAACTCGCAAAGATAAAGTAAAACGGAGCTCCTACAAAGCACGCAGTCAGCTATGATTCAACTTTAAATTAATTTAATAATTCTTTTTGAGGCAAAATATAAATTATTGAACCCTGTTAATTTTAAGGAAGAATAATATCACTTCTTATGCATATTATAATAATTATATTCTTGAATCAAAACGAATAAATAATCGAAAAAGATTTTGAATTTCTTCGAGTGCTTTGTATTTAGTACTTTGCAGATTGTCTTCAGATGCATTAATATTAGAAACATTGTCTTTAGATGCATTATTATTAGAAAACATATTTTCTTTGCAATACGTTTAGAACTACTAATAGGTGTACAGAGTTGAAAGAAAGCCAAAACTGCAAGATATATTAATTATTAGTTCGAAATATTTCGTTGAAATACCTTTATTTAAAAATCTATGACCACGCTAGTTGTGAAGCTCGATATAAAACAGTTAATATCATTCCTTCATTTCAATACAAATTTTTAAAAAGAAACATTCCCCAAAAAATTTCCCCAAAGAGGCGAAAGATATATTTCCCTTTTAATTCCATTCCTCCATTTTCTGCCATAAAAGCTAAGAAAGAAAAAATTATAAAAATGTATAAATGTATAAATCTGTTCACTTAATGCGTTGGTAACAAATCATACTGAAACAACGCCGGCATGTTTGGCAAGAAGCTATTAGAACAACTAATTCCGTATTAAACGTTCTTTATTGCATTCTCGTATATCACAGAAATGTGTGGTTTAGAAATAAATATTCATGATCATGACCAGAGTGTTAGGCCATTAACTGCTACACTGCAGTAGAAGGAAGCTGCATATTTGAGTACAAGACTTTTATTTATTTTTTTACGTGCATGGAAAGAGTATTCTAATTAATGAGCAAATTATTTCTCGAGATCAAAAGGGCGTAATTAATACCACCGTGATTTAATAAAACTGTTAGAAAAGGTGTGAGGAGTAAAAATGCTCACAGCTTTAATATTAGTCTTTAAAAAAAGTTTGCCTTAAAAAATGATTTAATGACTTTAATAAATTAAACATACTTTAGCTGTCGATGTTCACTATAGTTATATTAATTAAGAATAATGATGTCAAGAATTAGATTTTTTTTCCAGTATTATATTTAAAATACGCATAATTTTATTAGAGCTCCTTGAAACTGAATGTGAAGTATAGTTATTACTTTGCAAAGATTTTTGTTGAATTACTTCAATAGGTAGAGTAAAAAGTTATTATTCCACAATAGAATTAGGATCATCATTTTAGAATAGAAATCGATTATATCTATCAAAAGCAAACCTCTTCATTCCTTAGTAGAAGAGTTTTGTAACTTAATTAGGTACCCCTATACACAAAACGGTATTACGTATTATCCCGGAAATCCGCCAAGACAAGCAATGTTTCATCAAGGCACATTAAATTGTTGATGGTTTGGAATGCGATTGACAACAGTTTGGGAGCAAATTTGACGAAAAAGTTGTTTGGCCAAAGTGACCGCCGGGATAATACGTAAGTACCCACAAAACATACCATACACAAAAACTAATACTTAAATTTCATCAGAAATGAACATAATAATTAACAAAGAGTTGTTGCAAAACCCCTACGAACACAGAACGAATATTCGCATGCTATATGGCGTAGTCGTAATTTCTTAATTTAACCTGATTTTTCTTCTACCTCCTTTGAACCTTAAAAGAAATACTGAACTTTTGTTGCATAAAGTAAAAATCACATCGCTCATCGTAAAAATCATGTCTCATGGATCGCACACTTGGATTTTAACTAAAGAACAGGTGGTAGAACAGGCCATCTTTGAATGAAAGGTTCTTAGAAAAATATTTGATGCTGTGAACGAAAATGGACTTTGGAGACGAAGATATAGTTGAATTATACAGGCATTCAAGGAGGCAGATATTACTAAATTACTCAAGATATGTCGTTGAGATTCGAGAGCCATATATGTCGAAAAAATCCTCATCCTTGAGGTTTAAGAGGTTCATCTATAAACATATAGGAGCCAGAAGAAAGTTTAGGCCCAAGCTGAGATGGACTGGTTGTGTGGAAGAACATTTTAATTTATATATTACGTGTTACGAACTAGAGAACGTTAGCCAATAAGAGTTCGGAATGCAAGAATGTTTGAAAATTCTTGGCGTACTAGGTACTCTCGTGTCAATAGAAGAAGAGGTTATGTACAATGAAAAGCTTCATTGAGTGATCCAAGTAGATAATTATCTCTCTCAGAGATTTCAAAGATGGTTTAAAACTTATCATCACAAAATGTGCTCCAAGCATTTTTCGGGGGAATTTATCGTCCCTAACGCTCATGCCATCATGGAGAACGATACATCAATGTTGTCGAAATTACAACGTTTGACAATTTTCAACAGATGTCTTTGTTGATAAGTGCTAGTAATTTAAAGTTTACTGTAATTAGCACTGCCCAAAAACGAATTCATCATTTAACATCTCAGAAACTTTTATTTACAGTTCAACAAAAATACAGTTTAACTTGCTGTCAAACACAATTCGAAATCATACATAACATCGATATGACTATCGGCTAACTAAACGGGCTTTCTTTCACCGAGACGAACAGCAGCAGTAGTCAGACATGTGTGCCTCTCAGCTTTCTCCTTCTTTCAGTCCGAGCAACTCATTTTACGCTTTCTTCATCAAAGTCCGCATTAACATAAGAAGTCTTGTTGTGGTTGTTGTCTGGCTGAAAAACCATGGGGGAAGAAAGGAGACTCCGTGACCGATCGCCTTTAATTTCAACAATAGCATCAATACTTATAATATTGGAAGCATTCATGATATGATCAGTTCAGGCTGTTCTACTTCCACGTTGGCTAGCAGCAAACTACTACATTTTGTTAGAACTCATATTCAGAATAATGCATTAAAGCTGAACCAAAAAAAAATTACAAAACATGACAGACATACGCATTTACGTATGCGTGCGCGTTATCAAAAGCTCAAATTCATTCTTAAATTACTAATATTATATTACAAAGGAAAATAACGGAAAAACCTAATGTTTTAAATGATTTACATTTACACTCTATTACACTAAAAGTCCACAAAATCCTCGCCATATTTGCCTCCTTTGATAAAAGAAGAAAATGTACCATTCTTCATGAACAACATGGAAGGTAAGCGCATGGTAAGGAAGTCCGCAAATCACAAGTCATATATATCCAATCTATTGCTATAAAAATTATAAAACTGGAAAGGAAACAAGAAGAGGGGAAAGTACAGAACTAGCAATTGTATCAAAGACAAACTATTGGTAAGTAAGCTCAACGGTGCACCAGCCGTAACAGTCAATTGTAGATGTTTAAAATAAAAAAAAATGAATATATATCTACATATAATAGACTGAATTTTTGTAAATGACCTAATTAACTCCTAAAGCACATTTTAATAATTGTTCTTTTTTTTCGAAAATATGCTTCCCCTCGAAAATATGCTAACGCTGTCCCTTCGCGAGACCCAAGAAAACATCACTGAGTCTGACCATCGCTGTAGTTGGGGGGGGGGGGTCTGGATATAGCTGTTTGGGGGGAAGACCCTCCAAAATATGTTACCGCTGGCCCTTTGCGGGAATTCCCCCCCAAATAACATCATTGGGTCCGACCTCCGCTGTAGGGCGGCCTCTCAAAAATATGCTACCGCTGGCACTTTGCTAGACTCTCCCCCTAAAAATGTCACATAACATATCGTTGAAATAATGAAATAATTTTTGATAGATGTAAAAATTATTGTCTAGCAAATCAATCAAAACCGATTCGGGTTTTCCCTCCTTGATTCGGGTTTTGATAGATATCGGGGTTTCATTGTAACACACACACACACACACACACACACACACACACACATATATATATATAGATAGATAGATAGATACATAGATATTTATTTATTTATTTATTAAAACGCAATTGCTTGTTTTTATAGAGTAACCACCAAAACACTTTATAATCGATCGCATCGACTTCACATCGATTATAAATAAACGATGAATTAAACTGTACTTTTTACATGAATTTTACAGAAATCTAATGCAAATGTCGATTCATTAGACGTCATGAGGCGCCAAAGTTTATTACCAGAATATTATTTCCGCTTTATAACTACATGTTAACACTGTAAAATCTGAATCGGAGGCTATTTTAATATACACTTTCAAAACCATTTTTTTCATATTTGTCGTAAATTAAACCCCCATTTTCAATAATGTTTTACGTCTGTGAAAAAATAATATTAAAGAAAAAAATACAGGTAACTGTTTTGGGTACAAATAATTACAAAAAGGGTATAAATCCATGGCGAAAAAGATATAATCAAACGAACACTTTCACATTAAACGATCTTTATGGCATAGCACTATATCACAAAACAGCATTGATAGAAATAAATATTCACGGTTTAGAAGAAAAGATTGGGGCCATTAACTTGGATATATTACCGCTTAAGGAAAGTGAAAGAGCTAGTGCATGCTTCAATGCAAGAGAATGGGAATATTTTAAAATATATATATATAATGGCTATATAAGTTATGGAACTTCAATTAAAAACAATTTTTATCACCTCGAAGAGATATATTAAAGCGGTTAAAATATTGATATTAATGTAGTAAAAAAAGAAATCTGAAAACAACGATGGTTTAAAAAAGAAAAGAAAACAATATACAGTATTTTTTACATTGCGATTCCTTTTTTCTCGCTGTAAAGTAAAAAAAAGACACGCTAATAGACTGGGGCATGTAGGATTTGAGGTTTTTGGCGCCAGTATTTGTAAGGGAAAATTTATATTTAAAATGTAAAATTCATTATGATGCATTATAGTATATTCATATAGTATATTGTAATATTTATTCAGTATTTTTAACTAATACGCAATGCATTTTTATTTTTCTTAAATTCAGTATATCTTGAAAAATGATGTACTAAATCAGTATCATATATTAAAATGCAAATACTATATAAAAAACACATTACTAATGATACTATAAGTCTTGTAAAACTTATGATTTACAATACATATCTTGTAAACCATACAACCCTTGTACAACCCTTGTCTTGTAAAACTTCTGAAAATCCCTCAAAAGTCTGCAATAATCGACTAATTACACTCACACAACATCATCAACACAAAATAAGCCGGTGAGTGAAAATAATATACGTGCATAGTGGTGAACGTGCTGTTTTGTCAACAAAACCAGTAACTTTTCAACATTTATGCTTAAACTTAAGCATACAAAGAAAAAAAAATAATAATTACACCTTACAATTTTATTTTTAGGCACTATCTCCTATATCATAACATCATTTATAACAATAACAAACAAACAATTAGAAATTTTAATAAATGAGATGTTTATAGCTTTATTCGGTTTGGAAATTTTATGAAAATGGAAAAAAAAAGGTTCTAATAAATTGTAATTTAACTTATACAGATATACATAAACTTATAAATATGGTATTTGTGCACACGAGATGTCCCAATAAGTATAGCGATGAATAGTTTAAGCAGAATGTGGTACTATGAATTTAATTCTTGAAAAATAAGCATCTAGAAAGATAAGGGGTAATTGTACCTCCACTTTCCTTCTAGAAAAAAATCTAGTGATACTTAAATCATAGAGTTTTATAATGAATATTTTTCAAATTCCTCTACTTCAATTTTTACTAGGTTTAGTACTAATGTTAAAATAAGTTCTGTGTGGACTTGCCTATACTATTTGCATTACGTGTACTATGTTTTTACACTACCGTGATCACCATTTACAGATATTGTATTTTCGCATCAAAGTCACTAATGCATTTTTTAAATCAATCTAAAATTATAGGGAGAAAATTATGTTTCAACCCTTTTGAATAATAAAAAAGCCCTATCTATCTGTCTTCAAAAAACTTAATAAAATTTCCATCGCACAAGGAATCAATCTTCCAGTCTCATGTTTCCATGTCCCACCCAAGTAGTTACAGGCTGTAGAGGGCCTATGATATTCCACGTCTGGCTTTCTGAGAGAAAATTGATATCTTTTCAGAACCCCATGTTGAAAATCATTTATATTTCATGTAGAAAACGCTTAGGTGGGTATGCTGAGAGATACAGAGATCTCACGAACGGCATGTTTCCCCCCTTGTAATTAGAGGAGTAGAAATTACGTAAACAGCTGATTGCCAGATCGTGGTCGTACGACGATTGAGCAATTTCAGTTTGGACTGACTTGAAAATGGGATGAGTATCTTCCACTAATGCGGACCATTAGTGACCATAATATTCGACGCGGAGGAAAATTCGGTTTTAATTATTCAAGCTAATTGACAATTAAAGGATGATGGAGTTAATGAGTAATGATTCATCTTGCGACAGAAGTTGGTCTAATCAAATTATCCCAGTAAATTAAATTTATTAGAAAGGATGCTAAAACAGCAACTAAACATTTTATTTAAGTTTTATATTCTCAAGTCGAAATTGTCAGATTATAAAGAAGATTATAATATTTCAATGCTCTAGTACTTTTGAGCTCAGTGAAACATGAAATATAATAATAGGTATATCTGTAAATATTTATAACTATATTTATTCACTACATTAATGGAAATAATTTAATAGTATTAATTTAATGGTCATTTCTTTGTCCTGTGTTACTAAGCAAAGGGAAAAAACTTCACTTTTCGCAAAGTATGAAGTGGATTTGTAATACATTTTAACGCAATTTACGTATTAAACATAAATTTTTAACATAGATATATCTCTCTCTCCCATAAATAAATATATTTCAAATAAACTATTCAAAATGTGCTGAATGAATCATTACAAAATCGTTCGTCCATAAATTATAAATAAAACAAGTCATAAATTGGTTTTTACTGAAAATTGTCAAAACCCCTTACCCAGAGTTCTACTTTCTAAACGGGGGGGGAGTGGGTTCAACCGTACGCCGATACATCGTGATTTCAGATCACTCCCCCTGTTTTGTTTTCATAGAAATCCTTCCACCTATACTCCGCAATTGTTATCAGCTTAGGAAGGTAAGGATAAAAAGTCTGGAGTGACTCCACTCGACTTTCCGAACACTTACGATTAAGATCATTACCAAACATTTAAATAAATTTTAATCGATGAATAATTCAAAAATATATACCAAATTGCAGCTCAATCGAATGCGCCGCTTAAACGCTAGCCCACTTTCAAGAATCTCTCCCCATATTCCATAATGTAAAAGAAATCCTTGTCGTAGCCCTGTAGAAAAACTCTACTTCCTATACACATCAAAATCAATACCGGTCTAACGATGGTGGTTTATAACATGTATACCCAATTTGAGTACAATCGAATGTACCGTTTAAACGCTAGCACAATTTAAAAAATTTCTTCCCATAGGTCATAATGTAAAATAAATCTTTGTCGTAGCCCTGTAGAAAAACTATAAGTTCTATACACACCAAATTCAATACCGGTCTTGCTACGGTGTTTTATAACATATATATCCAATTTGATCTCAATCGAATGCCCCGTATAGGAGTTATCGTGTTCACCCACATTGACACACACATACACACATACACACACACATGCATACATACATCTCGTAAAAATAGCATAAATGAATTCAGAAGACCCCAAAACGTGTAAATACGTTTTTTCATGATTGCAATACTTTCCTTACATTGTACATGTTCGGAAAGTAAAAATAGATCGGCTTATATATATATATATGCGTGTGTGTGTGTGTGTGTATGTGTGTGTGTATGTGTGTGTGTATGTATGCATGTATGCATGTATCAGTGTTTTTTTTAATCTTTTAACCCCTGCGTCAGTGACCGAGTACCCGGGTACCTTTTGGGGTTGGGGTCATGGTAATTTAATCATTTCAATTTAAGCCATTTTAAACTCGCTTTTATCCTCATTATTTACACGAATGATACCTATACATATAATTTTAACCCCTTTTGGGAGAAATTATTTTTGGGTTTTATGCGTTATCCTTTCCGATATCATTACTCAAAATATAGGTATTCAGATACCCATAGTTGTTTCTTTTGTACATTCATATTTTGAATGATTATTATAACAAATATAAGAAAACACAATCACAATTATAATTATTATTATGAATATTTATTTCCCTTTGCATTATTTATTACTGTTATTATTTATTACTTGAGTCATGCAGTAAGTCATTACTTGATTATAAAAGCGGTAGCAGGTAGTGAAATAAACGGAAAGCGTAGATATTGGATGTGGGATGGGTACCGTGCTACTTGTTATTTTAAAAATACGGAGTGCATTTGGTCATTGATACAAATGTTAACAGCCTTAAAAATATCCAATATGTATGATAATCAACTCTTTAAAACAATATATTGAGAAACAAATTTGAAGCATTTCATAAATATTAAATAGCTAAAAATATGAAACTCATCTGTATGCAATTTTAAAAAATCGCTATGAAATCAATACCGTGTTGAAATAGACCTCATTTGAAAAAAAGTATTTTCTGAACTTTCGAACGATACAAGAAATATAACTTCCATATCGAAGTTCCACTTGCCAGAACAAAAAATACGCTAAAAACGGACAAAAAATAAAGTAAAATTAAAAATATAAATAAATAAAAAGAACAACGACATTTTTTTTAGCAATAGTTGTGTCTTCTGCCAACTAGTGTGTCGATTTTGATGGAGATCCCATGAATGGTCGAGGCACGTAGTGAACATCGAAACAAACTTACATCACATATTTTTCTTCAGTATGAAAATAGCAGTGAATGAATTACGTAATGCGCCTATTGCGCCCTTTCGGTTTAAGAGTGCATAAATAATGAATACATGAAAAATTCGTAATATTGTTGAAAATTTTAATACTATACTTTATTTAAAAATAAAATATAATTTCTTGTTCAAAATATTGGTGCAATTACATACGTCATTTTTACATATGACTCCTACCCCAAACACATTTTCAATTCCATACTATCTTTTCTCAGGCATGATGTGATTCGGTTTATGTTTAGTCCTTTTCTTGAATTTCTGATTTCTTTATTCAGTTTTCAGTTGTTTAGGGGATTTCATTTCTTGTTTCGTTTTACTTTTTATTGCATCTTTAAGTACGAGCATGTGAAAGAAATTTCTCAGAAGGAAAATTTTTATTTACGGAATAATATTCCATTTTCGATTCTTTTAAAACCCTTTTTGTTTTCAGCGCTTCATTTTTGAGACATTAAAATTTTAGAATTTGCTCTATTTATCGTAAAATTTTTAAACGTAATTTAATTTCCGTAGCCTTAATTCACGAATATTAAATCTCAATTCCGTAAAATATATTATCATGGCTCACCCCAAGCAAATTTTCAAATTTTATGCATACTTTTTGTAGAAATTATCAGTTGTTCTATCATTCGATGTAAGAAGTTTATGCATTATTGCTATTTTTAAGAATTTTCGGGGCAACCCGCTGCTCTGTGGCTTAAAATGGTTTAAAATTCGTATTCTACGCTTGAAATAGATAAATTTTGCTTTTTGTTGCATCAAAATCGGCCAATTAGAACCGGAGATACGGAGGTTTCGCTTTCCCATATGTTTTTCTATGGGCTTCTAGAAATCTCGAGAAATATTAGTCCTAGAGCTTAGATCTCTTCACATTTGAGGACTTATTTTTGGCGCCAAATTTGGCGATATTTCGCCAAAAGTCGCCAAGCTTGGCGACTTTTTGGTCATTTGGCGCGATTTTCCCAATGGAGCCTGGAAGTTGTTTTTCCTGCATTAAAAACGCATAATAACCTAACATTTCTCTTCTATGACGTAATCGATATTCTCGCTTTATGTATAATCATGCAAATATTCTAGGCACAAATAAATAATCATTTCTTTTTTTTCGATCTAAATTGATTGATTTATTGTAAACTCTCTCATAATATCAAAGCTGTTGCAAGAATTAAGGCTAAAAATGTTATATAAAAGGAAATTCCCTCCTAATTTGCAAATATTTTAATTTGTTCTTCTTAATCGCGTACATCTATAAATTTCTGCTACCAGAGTAAGTGAAACTTTGTGTTAAATAAAAGCATGAATAAATGTTGCGTACTTTGCACCAGTACTGTGCAGACATCATTTTATTATCAAGTGTATTTAAAGTCATTTCTGTGATTTTAGAATTTTCTTAATGCGAATGGGGTAATTTCCTCATCATTAACGAGGAAAATTATCTTGTAAATTTTAGACTGTATAGTTAATTACAAATCTAAATGAATGCTTTCGGATCTAGTTGGCTTTATTAAAAGTTTTCTAAGATATATATGTAATGGTAGAAATCTTTGAAACCAGCTGTTCATTAATATATAAAATGATTGTGTGAAAAATTAATACTAAAAATGTTTATGAAAAAGAAATTGTAAAAAATGAATCCAAAGCAATGTTTGTGAACTCATAACTTGTCCATTTTCTAGTAAATGAAAATCCAAGAAAAATGATTTATGCTTGTCATTTGCAAAAAAAAATTATAAATAAAAAAAATTATAAATAACGAAATTTTTTCATATCTAAATAATTCCTTTTTTAGGGATGACTTCAGAATAAAAATCATTACTTTAGTGAGGGTTGCATACTGAACTAATTAAATAAATATTGAAATTTTGCAAAAATTAAATTGAAAATGCGCATTTCATTAATACTGCTTTAAATCTACAAATGAAATAAACTTTAAAATTATTTCCGCAAAAATTACTCTGCAATAGACGCAATTAAATATTAAAGTTGCTTTAGAAGTCTACAAATCGAATAACATGTGTTAAGCTGCTATAAAGTAGCTCACTTTAATTATTAATGCACATTTCATTATGAAAGCTACGCCATAGCTTCTTCCAGGAAAACTTAATGTCTTCGTAACGAGGACGTTAATGAAATCAAGTAACGACACTAGACTAAGTACCCGAAACTTCAGCATGTACATCTGTTATGAGGCAGAATAATTGCTTACATTATTGAGATTTTAAGAGATTGTAATTTCAAGAATTTAGGAATCGCATAGTTAAGAATTTAAGCAAGCGTTTCTAACCTTAATGAAAATGAAAGTTGGATTTCATAGTATATTTTTGGTTTATAGGTTTACTTGAAATCGTACATGGTTAAATCTACACAAATATGTTAATACCATTAAATAACTATATAAAAAGCAAACAAATGACCATTTAAAACTATTGCACATAATTTCTTTCAGGACGTATTACATATATCTTTTAAAATAATGAAAAATTGCATGCACGCGGGAAATACGTTTGTTGAATAAAATAAGCATATTAACTTTAAATAATTATTTTAAAATATCTTTCAAAAGCTTGTTTAATAGACTATAAATGTTTACATGTTTATTTATTTTATTCATTGTCCCATTGTTTTAAATTTGTAGAATCATATACTTATTTGTATTTTTATAGCATATCATCCTTGCAATCCTAATAAATAAAAATCCCGAATAATATTTGAAGAAATTAAGTACACATCTTGAATTGTATCTTCTAAATTAATAATGCCAACTATCCACTCTCTAAACTACTATTCATATAAAGGAAAATCGTGAAAAATAAAACTTAGTAGCATGTCTAATTGAGAATTAAATTCTCTTTTAGAGACAGTATCTTAAGTTGTCCTTATAGTTTGTAAGTGCTTGATATAGTAACATATTGAACGTTCAGAATTAGTTAATATTTATCAACATAATTAGAGAATTGACATATTACTTTCTATTATAATATTGCTCCCAGTTTGAAGATATCAGAATGTATTACATATTACTTAAATGCCAATCACTTATATGAGATAGAGGAGATCAATTGCCTGTGTTACGCTGATAGTTTGACAGTCGATGTTTGTATTTGTTTGAGAAATTTGAAGCGGTTTTGTGTTATCTGCTTGAGATCGACTGATTTAATTGAGAATAGATAAGCGAAAGCTAGAAAGTTAGTTATATCTAACAGTCAATATCCGAGAACTCATCGTAAAATTATACTTAACATGGTAGTTTAAATCAATTAAAACTAGTGTTCAACATCATTATTCATGAAACTTTTAATAATATATCACACTATTTCAATAAATAAATAAGGAAATAAATAAATCGGAATTTGTAACATTTTTTATTACGTTTTGTTTTGGGAATTTTTTTTTAATTTAAGATATAGTTGAAATACTTTTCTTAAGCTAAAAATAACATAGTAGTTCAACATACATTTTTATTCTTTAAAAATTAACAGTATTTACTCCGAATAGACATTTCCTTTCTAATGTAATTAGTCCTTTTTTAGAAGAAATATTTATTACATAATTAAAAATATTACTAAAATTAGTATTACGTAATTAAAAATTAGTTATACGTAAGGAAATATTAAATGGACTCCTTATGTCACAATGTCAATGTACGGCCCATTACACTTTTAGTTCCTTTTATTAATGCTAAGTCAATGGATTCTTACACACTATGTACATTGATGTGGCTTCAACACTACCGATCTCAATATTTTATATATATAACATTTCTTATTAAAATATTTATGCTTAGTTTTTTAAGCATGTAAAATTAAAAAAAAAAAAAAAAAACGTGAGTTATTGGTTTAAGTGTTTAGAAACAAATAAATACGGCCAATATACACTGCTCAAAATAATATAAAATAAAATAATATAAAATAAAATAATAAAATATAATAAATAATAATAAAATAAAGATATAAGCGAAATTGTTTTTGCCGAAAATGGAAGAAGAGAATCACAATGTCAAATTTTTCTGATTTTCAAACTGTGGAGTATGCTAATTTTGAGTTCGACGTCAAAAACGTCGCTTCAGCGGCAGTGAATGAAATTGGACTTTCAACTCAATAAAAGACAATGAAGACAATGGTGATCGGCATTCATTGACTGCTTTGTTTCGATGAGTACGATGTCTCAGCGAAGTCATTTAACCGATTCAGAAGCTTGGAGAGTTGTCGGTAGGTTAGAAGGTGGCCAAACTCAAGCCGAAGTAGCGCAAGCCATTGGAGTGTCACAAAATGTGATTTCTAGGATCTGGAACCGGTTTTTGGCGACTGGTAGTGCAGGTCGAAGACCAGGAAAAGGTCATAGACGGGCATCAACGCCCAATGAAAATCGTTATTTAGTGTTAACGGCTCGGAGACACCGGAATATGAACGCTACTCTTCTCCAACAACACCTACGCTTGGCTACTGGCAGCACAGTTTCAACTCAGGCTGTCCGAAACCGGATCCATGGTGTAGGTCTGTATGCTCGCCGACCGATGATATGTGTTAGACTAACATCAAGGCATCGTCCCGACCGCAAGGAGTGGGCAACAGAGCATGTGAACTGGAGGAGAAATGAGTGGAGCAATGTTCTTTTTTCTGACGAGTCCCGTTTTTCAGTTCATCCCAATAATAGGCGTATTTTCATCTGGAGGGACCGTGGCAGTAGGAATAATCCTGCGTTCGTGCACGAAAGTGTCAGCTTTGGCGCTGGGGGAGTGTTATTGTATGGTGATTGTCCATTGACAGGCGCACAGACCTCTACATCATTCGAGATGGACCTTTGACTGGTCGCCGACATAGGGATGAGATCATCGGACCTATGGTAGTCCCTTACGCGGCAGCAATCGGAGATGACTTCATTTTAATGGACGATAACTGGAGGCCACATCGTGCTAACCTGGTGGAGGATTTCCTTTCGAGGAAGGAATCGTACGAATGGAATGGCCAGCGTGTTCTCCAGACATGAATCCAATAGAGCACGTTTCGGACGCTCTGGAAGACGATTTGCTGGCCGCCAACCACCCCACAAACTCTCGTAGAACTGGGAAGAGCTCTTCTGGAAGAGTGGGACAGAATATCCCAACTCGTGATTAATAGCCTCATTGACTCCATGCCTCAAAGGTGTTCAACGTCTCTGGCCGTCCTTGGAAGCCATACCCCCTACTGAAAATGATTTCCTTTGAAGAAAACACCTTTTCTTAGTCTTTTTTTCTCATATGCACAAATTGTGTTTTTTTTTTCCTTTTCTACACAAATGCGCAATAAAATGCATCTTTTTCTGCCAAACATGTGTAATTTATTCTCATATAACCTACTACGTCTGTCTACCATGTATCAATCAGCTAAAAAGTTTCCCAGCCACAAGATCCACCTAAAAACGCAATATCCTTTAATTGTTTTGAGCAGTGTATGTATTATGCCTTTTTGATGCAGACGCATATTCTTTCATGTAAGAAGCAATTCCTTATATTAAATAAGATATTAAAGCCATCATTGTCCACAAATATAGGCAGCGTAACCACCAGAATGCATTCGATGCAATGTTAATTAAAATGGACTGTAATATTCTCATAATGCGGGATTTCAATTACAATCTTTGAAAGCTGTTAAATCCACAGATAAAGTTACGTTTATAGAAACTTCCTTTTATGATAAAAATTCTAACTCTCAGATATATTACTCCAATTCGTAGGGAATATCAAGCAGTGAAACTTACTGGCATCTGTTACCTCACTGCTGGGACAAGGATTGTTAGAATTGTCCCTATGTCCCAGTTGATGTGATTATCGACTGTACAGGATGATTGGAGCGCAGTGTACTTGACTATTAAGATGAACAGATGATATGTAGGAAATAAATCCTAGAAAGAGATTGTATGCGCAGTCAGTTCTTTGATTACGATATGAAAGAAATAGTTTCTTCTGAATAGGAAAGTTAATTGAGTTCTGAACTAAAGAAACTGTAGCTTGATATTAGGGTGTTAGTGAATATTTAAGATGAAGAAAGGTTGCACGTGCAGACATGCAAATCATTAGTTCATTATAAGATGAGCAAAATATTATTTTTTTTCTATATAGAGAAGTTAATTGACCTCGGAACTACATAAATTTTAGCGTAATATGAATACTTAAGATGACTTGCGCGTTTTGGGATTCAAAACATTCGTTGATAATAAGATGCACAAATAATTTTCTTCTGCATTGGAAATTTAGTTGAGTTTTAAACGAAAGCAGTTTCAACTAAATGTAGTAAATAGTTGAAATGAGACATGTTTGTACGTGAGGACGTTCAATTTAGACGTTGTTTATTCGAATAAGCAATTTTTTTTTTATCCTGAAAGGTCATTTTAGTCTACAACTTAAACTAAATTTTAACTAAATGTTGTGAATATTTAAAATGACGCAGTCTCCTTCGTGCAGACATTCAAATCCTTGAATATTATATGTGCAAATTAGTTTCTTCGGAATTGGACATTTAATTCACCTTTAAACTGAGGAAGTTTCGATTAAATGTTGTAAATATTTAAGATGAATTAGTCTTGTTCCTGCAGAATTCAAAGTTGCTCATTGATTATAAGATGAACAAAGTGGTTTCTTCCGAATACAAACGATTCATACGCTCTGAATAAAACTTTTATCTGATATTAGTGACTATATTAGATGGACTAAAGTGTATTTCATCTTAATGTATAATAGTTATTAAATGTACAAATCTTTGATTAAAGTTTTGCGAAATATTAGTTGCTCTGCATAAGTTATGCAATTTTCAAATATAGTTGAGTGAATTTTAATCAGTCCATGTAATGCTGTAAATGTTAGTAGGTTTTTTGTAAAACCAGCATAAGATAAAATATTGACTTATATTGAGGGGTTGCTTTTCTGATAGAACTTAAAAAAATATGTATGGCATATTATCATACCTTCTGTCGAAAAATGAAAATTAAACATAAACTTATCATCATGTGTAGTTAATTACAGTGAAAAATATGATAATGTGACATGAAGATAGAATACCGTATGTGATGTTAAAATAATTTTTTAAAATTATAATTTTTTAATAATGTAAAATAACTTCTTATTATAATGTAAATAACTTCTTAGCTTGTGTGTCGTTTTATTGCTTATTAAGGGAACTCACATGCTATGTTTTGAAAAACGTAACGCACGTTCTTTATGGCAATAGTAATATAAAGATAATTAAAGTTTAACTATTCAGAATTTCTCAAAAGTCTTAACTTTTTCTCAATTTTACTACTACCAAACTATCAAGAATATAAACAGTTTTATTTACTTGTTTATATATTTTTACTGATTGACGTAGGTCCAAAAGCTACTTAAAGTATAAGCATTATCTAAGAATATTTAATATCAGATGAATATATTTAAAACGAAATATCTTGTTTACTAGAAATAAAATTTGAAAATATGTATATATATATATATATATATATATATAAATTTCATGTCACTTATGATCTCACAGTTTAAGGCGAAACCATTCTCACCAAAGCCCAAAGTGTTCTCATAACTACGAGCGTTTGCAGGAATTTCAGTCCAAGCATAATGCTTCCTTTTCTCTCATTCATAGAATAAATCGAGTAGCATACTTCCTGTAGCCATAAATTTAATTAACATCCAGACATTTCCTATTCAAACATCGGAAAGCAGATTAGAAGACCAGAGGCTGTAATGCGAAAAGATTCCGAAGCCAGTAGTACATGTTTCTGCACGTCAATCACAAAACAGGTAGTGCAAATCAACTCCACGCAGTGCTTACTGGAGTCTCTAGTGAAGGCTCACATGGTTCCTTTGTCATGCCTGATGTTATTGATCCAGATTAATACGTGGAGTATATACTCTAAATATACTTTGACGGTAGTGATAATTCCCTGACAGAGAGAATAACGGCTGGGTAATGGAATACGTTAAAATGTCGCAATTCATATTATTTTTAACTGCGGAAAAGGTACATAGTGAGTGGACTCTAATTTTAAGGTATTCATTTTATAAAACTTTCGTGGCAGTAAGCAGAACTTTCTAGTAGACTTTTAAAAGAAGCATAATATAAGTACATTAAAAAAAATACATATTAGAGGTATATTTTACATGCAGACTAAAAATGTTGCTCATTGCAAAGGCAGAGATTTTTGCCTTTGCAAACCGGCTGAAAATGATCATATTTTTGGTAAGTAGATTCATATTGCGTAATTTTTTTATTAATTTTACTTTCTAAAATATGTTTTTATAAGCGCTTTTTACAACATCAACATGTCAGAGACAGTAAGTCATAATGAAATGTGCGGTAATAAATATAATCTCAATCTCTTGACCAAGTCTAGGAGAAGGGTGTTTTTGCTATTTTATCTCCCTCGCCTCCCCCCTCCCAAAAATAAGCGCAAATATTATTATGCATATCCACATGATTAATTAAAACCATATAGAACTATTAATTTTGCAATGAAAAAATAACATAAATATTTCTTTCAGAGGTTGAAAGAGAGTGATTTTCTCCATTGAGAAAATCTCATTCAAATTAAATATTCATATGTTACAAATATTTAACCTGAAATACAGTCTAACAGTCACACATTGAACCTACCACTGATTTAATGTTACAAAACATGCTTCCTTTCTACCAGTTTGAACTGATATCCAATATCATTACTCCATTATCATTTCTGCTAAGTGATTAAAAAAAATCGTTTCACCTGAATTAGACAGACATCATTCGAAGCATATCTACTTTACGGTTGATTGAAGCTATGAAAGGAATTTTTGTACACCTTACATTAACTGCATGATCTAGCAGACTGATCTAGCAGCAGTTTATTGCGATAGTTACCAATGTACAGTATTCTAAGAATCGTCAAGTTCATTCTAAAATTATTTCGTCTTTGAAAAATGATAAGATGGAATGCAGGAAGTTACGTAACAAGAATTCCGAGAAGATCCCATTAAATGCTGTCGTCCGTCCTGAAGGGAAAAGTTATTGCCCAATCAGGCAGTATTCGACAATACCTGCTAATACATTTATGCTGAACCTTCGAAATATTGCTTCTTAATCTAGTTAAAAATGTCACTTTTTTAATTAGATTATTTTTTTATTTTATCGAAAATCATATGGGTTAGTTTACCGAACTTATATTTTGTTTGGATTCGCGAGGTATTCAGAATTTATATTTTGTTAATATTTTTATGTAAGAATACATAAAAAGTCTTATCTTACATGCCATATGTAAGGATATTATGAGAATACATTCGAAGAAGTACAGTGAATGCACACTAAACAATATATATATATATATATATATATCTGAAAAATTTAAATAGCTTCTATTATTTGCATTTTGTCCGGTATTTATTAGATATAATCTTTTGTAGTATATTATGTACGTAATAAAATCTTAAATATTTTAATTAACGTTCATTAGCTATTACATAACACATACATAAATCTGCAATGTTTGAACATAAACTTAATGGCATATCATAGAAATAGTTGATTTATTTCCTAAATACATCTTTCAGCATGATACCAAAAGAAATAAAAAATATCGAGAACTGAACCATACATCTAAAAGCACTGATAAATATGTGACCAGTCTTCATACATCTTCTATATGGGTACTTCACTCAATAGCACTATCGATAAATATGGGGCAAAGTACAATCCATTCTTTACCTCAACCAACGCCCTTCCGAAACATTACGCTGTCATTTCCGATATTGCAGTACCTTGCCATGGAATTTCAGATAATCTAGTCCTTAAAGATGTTCTCTTCATTCAAAGTTAATATAAAAAGCAGGGCTAGAATGGTAATCGCAGTTGGAAATTTTCAGTTACATAGAGTGGGCTGAAAAATGTATTATCATCGTTTCCGGAGTACAGGTCATGCCACGAATTTTTTTCTGTCAACATAGGTTGCTGACCATCCCCAAAGTAAGGAAAAATTGATAACGTTTTAAATCGTAATTATTGTGTCTTAGTTTCCGTAGGATCATTAACTCTGTTTTTAATGATTTTTTTTTTTACTTTCACCGTATTGTTATATATGTTCCACAAAGTTTTTGCATAAATGTTTTCCTTAATATATTTATTCGATTTCCGAGTGGATATGTTTTATGATTGAAGTATTATATCTGTGGGATCAGGTTAGTCACTGACTCCACTAAACTCACTAGCTTTATTTAAAAACGAGACATTTCGTGATCTAAAAATGCATTGCAAAAAGTCGCAAGCAGAAAAATTATTAACTACGGGATAATATAAAAGTTTGTTGTTCTATAGATTTTGAGTGTGTGAATAGCATAAGTGTTGTATTAGCCCAAAGGGATTTTTTGATGATTAAAAAGTATTTTTATTAGTTTGTTTATTTATTTGAATATAATTATAATTACTTACTACATGTATTATGTTTATTTCCATTCCCATGTTTGCTGTATTTGGATTTTGAATAAATAACTAAATGTTTTGTCCTAAATAACTGAGGAAAGAGATAGAAAAATAAAAACATCTTTAAAGAACATGATCTTTAAATTGTTAATGGGGACTCTCTAAAAAATATGTGTTTGTTTTAATTAGGAATCTTTTAATTGGAAAACATTTATGTAGGAAAAAACTCAAAATTTAAACTACAAAATTAAGTCAATTATAATTATGCAAACCGATTTAAATTTGAATTTAAAATCATTGCTGAAATTTCTCATAAAATTTCGATAATTTGTTTAAAATGAATCAAAAATTATGTGAGTGTACACAGTATGTATTGAACATAAATGTTATGTAGCATGATAAAATACAAAAGATAATCAAAATCAAGCTGAGAGTGATTTTATTTCACAATCAGGAAAGCACACTAAAAGTATAAGTGTTCAGCTCAACCGCATTTGGAAAATACACATTTTAAGACAGTATGAATTCTCCAATGAAGACTATTATTATGGACGCTGTGGATAAAAGGAATACACGTACTTAGCAATTTGCCGAACATATCTATAAATCATGGCCAATTTAACCACTATTG
Organism: Cheiracanthium punctorium; assembly: GCA_038373885.1. Classification (NCBI taxonomy): domain Eukaryota; kingdom Metazoa; phylum Arthropoda; class Arachnida; order Araneae; family Cheiracanthiidae; genus Cheiracanthium; species Cheiracanthium punctorium. The sequence goes on along the minus strand of JAWZYV010015836.1, from coordinate 1,282,370 downwards.
CTACAGCGTGTTATAGTGGTTAGTTCCGTTATGTTCTTCCTGAGAGCTTATTTGTTTCTGGTCTTTCCCTCAAAACATAATGGCTCACATTTCGACCGCTCGCAAATGAGAGATTGTTCACCAGAAGTTCATTTTTTATGCAAATTTTCCTTCTCTATGCTAAACTATGTAAAGCTTAAAATGCCTGAAGTACCTCAGAAATATTCATGTTTTATTTTGAAAAAAATTCAGACTTAATGCTTAACATTTGAAAACTGATTTTAGGTATAAATGAAACTGACAAGTACGTTGAAGTATAATTAGAAAAAAAATTGGATTTCCATTTTTTTTTTAATGGCGGGCCTGTACTTTGGAGGCATACTAAGGCCGGAGTTGTTGGTCACTTTATTATGGGGGCATCTAGTAGGTGGACCAATGTCGCCCCCTATGAAGGGACGGATACAATGACAGCCACGCCCAGTCGGGGATCGAACTCCAAACGCCGGGAGCTGAACCCGAAACCGTAGTATGGGCCGTTACCCATGATACAATGTGGCCGGCGGATTTCTAATCTAAAAATCAAGGTTCTAAACCTAACCTGATATACTTTAAACTAATGTATGGTCTCTCGAGACAGATGGTATTAAGAGACATTCAGAAGTAGGGGTCTAGCCACCATGTTTTCAGAGTGCATGTGTGTTGGAAAATCTCTCGCGCACGGATATTCAAGTTCTTAGGATAAATAGTCGCGATCATCAATTCGGCACGACCACCACTACTTGCATCTAAATCAATTGAGAAATTTCGTACCTCTTCCAGTACCGGTACTGCAAACAATCAAGACACAATACTTGTCAACCTTTTCTTTTCCGAGTACTCGGAAATCCCAGAGGTGTGGGGCAACAAACAAAAACGGGGATTAATTTTTGATAGCTGCTGGACTTTTGTAATTATCTCTGTTTGTGAGGGAAAGAATAACCTTTTTGTGGAAATTCTTAACACTCCATAATACCCACAAAATATTGCACTCGCTTCGTTATATCCAATCACATCGTAAAGGAGTCATTTTTGAAATTGGGTGCAATTCGGAAATTTAAGAAGCAAGAACAAAATTTCAAGAAGCTTTTTTAGATAATGTAAAACATGCCTTGTTTATGCACCTTATTTGAATACTATTTATGCATTTCATTTTAATTTTCATAGATTTTTTTTATTATCAGACGTGATGAAAAGTGTCATGTCTGCTACCGGCCTTTAAAAAAAATGCACACTTATGTTCAGCACAAAATTATGCAAAGTGATATATTGCATAAATATAAAGTCCTTTTGTTCATATAATGTAGTATTTTCCATTTCAAAGTGTTTTATATATATACATTTTTTGTAAATTTTTGTTTGTCGTGTCTGTTACAAAATTTGTCATGTCTGTTACTTATTATAGTAACACACGTGACATTTCAGAGAAGAAAAATTTCTGCGTCTAAATAATTCCATAAGAACATGAATGACACATTCATTTAGACAAAAAATCTAATGATCTAAATTAATCAATTAAATTAACAAATAAATAAACATATTTTGTACAACTAATTAAGGTTACAGACATTAAAAATTCAATAAATTGCAATAAAAAAACTTGTTTGCTTTTTCAGTCAAATGCCAAAACTCAAGATGTCTGCTTATATTTTATTTTTGACCGCACTCTAATGGTAAACAAATGTTTCTATTGTTAAATTTCAATTTTTTTGTTAGAAAAGTTGAAAATGATGTATGGTACAGAAATGACACGAATGTCTGGACAACTGTATTTAATCATCAAAAATTTTATACTTGTGTTAAAATCTTATGAAAATATTTTCATAATATAATTTAAACTTTATTTAACAATGTTGAAGCTTATCAAGGCAGAAAGTTTAGTCTTGGGGCATTAATTCTGCATAACACGTTTTTATGTTCTATGATTCGGACAGCTATAATTCTTTATCTTCTCTACTCAATTATTTTTCTTTGATTTTTATTAAATAGTACGTGTTTTAAGCTATTATTTCCGCACTAGAAACTGCCTGATTAAAACTCGATAAAAAGAAAAATCATTTAAATTTTCTTATACCTTCTAAAAAAATATTTTATATACAAACAGCAAATGGCACCGAATTTTGAAAATGGCCCAAAAATCTTCTCATGTGTGTTTAACCTGTCGGGAATGAATAGTAAAACTTTCGTTAATGATTCTGATAGCTTTGTGATTCTTCCAGATTGTGGCATCAGGAAAGTGGAAAGGCTGATTTATCCCCTATCAAATTCTTTTCGATAACTTCGTGGTAGGGCTCCTGGAACTACTCTGTTGTCTTGATTCCTCCAAACAGAGTCTTGATTCCTGCGGAACAGAGAAAATTACCTCTCATGGAGTTTGATCGTGACGTAACAAATACTCATCGTTCGGGAAAAGACACCGAACTTACCTTGAATCTGTTCAGTATACATAATTCTTTAATGCTTCTAAAACGTTTCATTCAATTTTAAGTGAATTACCTTAAGACATTTTAAGTGTTCATCTCACCTGTAATCTAAAATGCTAACAACTTCTTACGTAATGACAACGCAAGTATTAAAAGCTGCTTTTTCAAAATTGTTCTACTCGGAGCTCATCCCTTCACAGGAGTAGAGTGCCAGCCATTTTAGTAAACTTTTTTGTTTCAGAAATTGAATATTCGCTTTCAGAAAGCACAAGCACGGAAATTGGTTGCATTTTTCGATGTAAAAAATCATACAGCATGCGAACTTCAAATTTTACATTACTTATACAATTTTTCCACTTTACGCTAGAAGTACAGGGACTCTAGACTATTTGAGCCTTAAGAACACGGTACATGTACCGTTTCTATAGTAAACGGCACTTATTCCGTAATATAACGTATTGTTTGTTAATGTTTGAATCCCATACGATTAAATACGTCTGTGTTCCTATGCATAGGAGCAGTCTTTGGAAGTTACTTTCAATGAAAAGTTTAAATCCTTTAAGCTTTCAGAGGAAATGTGCATAAAATAAAATGTATAAGAATGCAGTATATATATAATTTGTTTCTAGAGGGGGGAGGGGGTGTCATAAAGTCAAAACTAAAAAAATTATTCTGGATAGAATGAAAAGGAAAATTCGAATTATTATTATTACTACTATTATTATTATTATTATTAAGTTTTGGGGGCTGCTACTGACTGCATATACTATAAATAATCGCATTAATTGAGAATATCTAAGAGATATGTACTGAATTTTTTCCCGTCTATTCTATTTTAACCACTGCTGTATTTATATACGTACATATATACATACTAGCTGAAGTACCGTCCTTGACGGGTTAGTGAATGCAAATTTACAAAAAGCAAGAGCTTTCGTCAGCATTGTAGGAGTACACAGAATGGATGGAGTATGTTGCCAAAGTAAAGAAAGCGAAGTTATAATTTTTATGTATTGTTAAAATATTACAGATTAGGAGAGTCATTAAGTAATATCATTCCATTCGCTTTAGTCGTAATTATGTGATGCGCGAAGGAATATTTACGAATATAGAAATAATTTTCGCAAAATTTCAAAATCTAATCAACATCTTTGAAAAATTGGAAGCCTAGAATTTAAGTTGAGTGACAACATATCATGTCACCCAATTTCGTTTCATTCCCTGCAGTCTTTATTTCGTGATGCTGGAACAAAATTTCAGCATTTTAAAACGATTTTCGCAAAATCTCCAAATGTAATCAAAATATTTTAAAAATTCAACGCCTATAAATTAAGATTACCAACAACCTATCATATCACTCAATTTCGTATCATTCGTATCAGTTGTTATTACGTGATGTTTGAAGAAATATAAACGTATTTTGAGAGAATTTTCAGAAAATCTCAAAATCTAATGAAAATGTTTAAAAAATTGGATACCTATAGTTTATGTTGAGCAACCATCTATCATGTGACCAAATTTCATATCATTCGCTTTAGTCGTTATTAAGTATTGCGGGAACAAAGATTCACTCAGTTTTAAACGATTTTCGCAAAATCTCGACATCGGATCGATTTTTTAAAATTAGATACTTATAGTTTAAGGTGAGTGACCACCTATCATTTCACCAAATATCATTTTTTCTGCTTTGCAGTTATTACGTGATGTGCGAACACAAATTTACGCAGTTTGAAACGATTTTCGCAAAATCTGAAAAATCTAATGAAAATTTTTAAAAATTCGACGCCTATGTTTTAAGTTGAGTGACCACCTATCATGACACCCAATTTCATATCATTCGCTTCAGTCGTTTTTACGTGATGCTCGAACACAAATTTACGCAGTTTGACAGGATTTTCGCAAAATCTCAAAATCCAATCAAGATTTTTTAAAAATTGGACGCCTATGTTTTAAGTTGAGTGACCACCTATCATGACACCCAATTTCGTATCATTCGCTTCAGTCGTTTTTACGAGATGCTTGAACACAAATTTACGCAGTTTGAAACGATTTTCGCAAAATCTCAAAATCCTATCAAGATTTTTTTAAAATTCGACGCCTATGTTTTAAGTTGAGTAACCACCTATCATGACATCCAATTTCATATCATTCGCTTCAGCCGTTTTTACGTGATGCTTAAACAGAAAAAGCGTCACGGACAGAATGACAGAACGACAGAATGACAGACAGACAAACTTTTTTTGAGGGTCGCATCGGATTCCCGGGTGCTTGAAACGGATAGAAATCGCAAAATTTTTGAATTCCAAGAAATGTACAGAGAAAAGTCTAATTTTATTTATATAGATATTGAAATTTTACAAAAGAAATTTGCAAACTTCTAATAGTGTAACGAAACTTCTTTCGTTCAAAATTATTTACGTTCGACATATTTTTTGATACATATATTATTGATTTAGTTTGAATTATAGAGAAGTATTAATTTTTTAAAAAGCAACTTAATATTATTTTTTTAGACTATCGGATATCTAGAGAGCTTTCTAGAGATGATAGGCGTAAAGGATTTGAAACTTTTACTATCTCGTTTCACATGATTGTTCAAAATTTAGAGACCACGAGTCAATTTTGTGTGCATTTGTATACGAAAGCAAGTAAATAATCAAATAAACGAAAAACTTTTCACAATTTTAAATCTTGTAGCCAATAATAAGGAACTGCTGTTGACGTTCTTGTTGTAATTGTGAACACGTATATCGGATTTCTGTGCTTGGCCTGAAGTCCGCTTATAATTGATCGTCAGTAGGACAACAAAAGGGGGGATTCCCTCCGTGGAGGTCTTTCTAAGGGGTTGTAACACGTATTTATGCTAAGTTTCGAAGAAAACCACGGAAAACCCCCAACGGTTAGGTCGACGGAAGCGCGATAGGATGCGAATCCGGGACCTTCACACTTCGCCATCCACCATTTCCAGTGACATAACCACTGTGCCATGGTGAATCTGCTGTTGACGTTATGAATTTGGATCTCGCAAGGCATTGCTAATATAAATTGTCTGAGACTAACAATAAATAAAGTTGTTTTTTTTTAATCAAAAGTTTCAATCTCATTTCACAAGTCATTAGAACAAAAAACACATTATTATGTGTATCACATTTAAAAAAAAAATCCTTTAGCTCTTTAGTTAATCTGCCTTCGCAGAAAAAAAGAAGAAAAAAAATATATTTGAATGTAAAAAAATTGTTTGCCTCACTCCACTGAAAAATAAAAATTAAAAATAAACATAAAGGTTTTGGTTAAAAGTATCACTAATATTTTTCAACGATCCTAGGAATAACGTTTAAATTAATTAATTTTCCATCAGTACTTTTCAAAATATTTTTCTTGTACTACACATTTACACATTTGTGAGCTTATTTTAATTATAAACTATTTAGACATTTGTGAGCTTATGCTTCTATTCTGACAGTAATTAAAATAAATATAACGTACGATTATATATCAATATTTATGGAACTATATTTCCAATTAAATAAAATATCATGGACGGAAGAGCTGCTATTATAAAGACAAATGCTATTTTCCAGCAACACATATATTAAGATGATTAAGACGAATAAATATAGTAGAGAAACATCAGTGATATATGAAAATAAATTCCATGCACTAAAATAAATTCCATGCATGAAGAAAGAGATTTTTAATCTGTATATTTCAACCTATCTTATTCACAAATCCCTAATTAAACTTAATGACTTGTTTTGCGTACTTGAAATAGCTTTGATTTCCGTATAGCATTATAATAATAAAGGTTTGTAAATATTACTGCAACGGATTTTGTCATGCAACAGTAATTATAAGCGAAACTTTAACGCACACGAGTCTGATTTTTTTTCTTTATTCGATTATTTTATACTTCATTGAAAATATATTTGTAAAAGGAAGTTATTTAATTTTGCTGAGTATATATTCACGTCTACCCATTGAGTAAACGTGGGCAATATTTTGGTGTACTATATTATTTTGAGAAAATTTCAACAACATCTTTAATTAGTTATAATTAGAAAGGAAAAGATTAAAAAGAAGTGATATTGGACGTACCTGAAACAATTTTATTCTATTAACATATGTTACACACGTATTTTATATATATAAATTTCTTTTCGAAAATATTGTTAGTTTAATATTTTGCATTTTTTCTTCATTTTCATTTATTAATTCAGGAAGGTATCTATACACCTATTTTAATTAAATTTAAGCGAAAGTCTTTTTATCGTAAATATTATTTTATGATGTTTTATGATGAAATTCAGTGATTTGGCCTTTTCGAATCTCAATTAAGAATGAATTGAAACACTGCATCCGACTATTGGAAAATGCCAATCTTTGTTAAATAGTTCCGTATTTTTTAATTTATACGTATTTATATCAAAGCTTTAATTAAAATGATTATTTGAGCGTTTATTAAATATTTCTTTTTGATGTATTAAAAAATACTGTTTTATTGTTTTAATGTAAAATACAAACATAATGTGGGGGGTATTCCTTCTTTTTGGGTATTTTAAACTATATTTATGCATGACTTCGGAAGGGCATTGAGGAATACTAATTCTTTTTCTGAATAACTAGTATTTTTTTAATCTCCAACATTCTATTTACATTTCTACAGAACATTTTGTTAATGAGTTTTTGTAAATTACTAATTATCGAAATAACTTATCAAGATAGTTAAATGCAAAATCGCAATAATAATGATAAAATAATATTAATAATAATGAAAATAATTTTGAAACGTCCTTAAGATGTTAAAAGCTGTTTTGAAGTATTTTTTCATTTTATATTTTTCTGAATGGTTAACGATATTATAAAATACTCGGATACAATAATAATTAAATTTTTAATGGATATGATACTATAAAGAAAACATCTTCTATTCTTCAATATGAGTATTAATTAAATTTAAAATCAAACAAAACAAAGTGTGAATCTAATTTTATTTTTCGACCAATACTATCTCCAATTCAGCCGCCGGTGTTGTGTAGTAGTTAGAGAGCCATTCTACTAAACCATGGGTCCGGGTTCGATTTCCGGAACGGGTTTACTTTCGTTAGTCTCTTCCTAGGAAGCAAATTTAATTCAATGACGTATAAACCATACATGCTGCATAAATACTTTCTTCTGTTATCGAAGAATAATACATCTATTTTTCATTTTTATCCAATTTTACTACTATTATTTGCAAATAATCTTTTAAATTTCTCTCATAACGACATTCACACATTAAATTTAAGTCCGCACATTCTAATCCTGCAGATATGCATTATAAGTCAGACATGCAGGCTCATATTACCTGTTTAAATATAATATAGGCCCGTTCGTGCACAAACCTGACATTCAATTTACGTAAATGCAATAAATTCCAGCAGTGATATAGCACTGATTATTCTATAAAATATGCTGTATAAATTTCACGATGAAATTGCTGTGCTGTATATTACAGTAATGCGCTAGATTAATATTTAGTTACAAAACACCATATCGAAAATATGTTTGTTATGCTTTTATAAGTAGAGTTAGGTCTGGAGTTGATTAAATCTGAAATACACTACATGGAAGTTACACTTACATACTAACTTATTTAGTACTACCATACCGATAACTTACATTTAAAGACAATAATATTTATATTTCCTATGATTTCGTATTAAGTAAAGATACCTGCATTTCTTCATGTATTTTGGAAACATATGGCGAAGACAACTACGAGATGCAAATTTAAAAAAAAATATATTTGTAAATTTCATATTGATATTGATGAAAGTAAACATTGCTAAGTAAGTTGAAGTTATGTACACTTGGTTTCAGATACAAACATATACATGGTATCTCAGAAGGTCGTTGGCAACTGGTATGTCACACCATGACAAACAAGATTTACATAGGAACTTGTGTCCGGAAATGCAGACGTCCGCTGGAGCTCGATGTTCGCTGGCGTATGGAAGCGAGATAATTGCAGCCTAGGACAATGGCACAAACGGGCGGATAGATTTACTAACAAAGAATTCGCCAATATGCATTACATGTATGCTGCCGCAGATGGGAAGTCATATTAATAGAAAAGTGATTTCATAAAAGTCACATCGATTATGAAATCATTTCATCCTCACCAACATTGGACAAAATGTACACATTTCAGACAATGCTACAGGATTTTTTATATGGAACATTGCTTTCCTTCACACAGTTTCTCATATTCATATTCAACACGAAGTTTCCGTTAAAAATGACGCTTACAATATCGAAACTGTTTCCAACATTTATTTCTGAAGAGTACAAATTAAAGTTGTGGGGTTCCCTCTGTACACCAGACAATTTTAAGCGTCCATCCTTGAAAGTTTAGCAAAATTTAACACAACCGTTCTGCAATATTATTCGTAAAATTGCCTCATTATCACAGCTCGCTTCCTGTTTCTTTTTGAAAATAGCTAAAGGGTAACTGTTTCATACACGGACATATTTATTGCACAGACGACCATGAAAATTCATGCAAGAAGAACTTGATTATCATTGACAAATTGGCATAAATACAAAGTGAAGTTCATGCGGTTATAGTATTATTACTGAATTCTTCTTTGGTTAATTTTTAACCTAGGCAATTTCCCTACTGTTTCTTCTTTCCCTTTACGATATTGAGACATGTATCTACTATATGTAAAAAAAAAAATATATATAACCAAGAACACTTAGCATTTATGTGTTGATTTAAAAATCTCATTGAGTCTCGACTTATCATGGCACAGTGGTTATGTCACTGAAAATGGTAAATGGCCAAAGTGTGAAGGTCCGGGGTTAGGGTCCCGTCGCACGGCTGTCGATCTAAGAGTCTGGAGTTTTGGTAGGTTTTCTACAGCTGTAACGTGAATACCCGTTAGAACCCTTTATAATGTCCTTCTTCCAAGGCATCCCCCCATCCTTGGCACGCTCTTTAGAAACAAAATCATATTCAAGACTTAATAAATACTATTTACGTTCAAGTCATCAAACATAGTTGGATTTTATGCTCAGGTGAATGCTCAGGTGAAGATTGTGCAATGATTATATCATTTTAAATAAATGCACATACCATGAAATGTTATATATATATATATATATATATATATATATATATATATATATATATATATGTATATATATATATGTATATATATATATGTATATTTATATATGTATATATATATATGTATATATATATATATATATATATATATATATATATATATATATATATATATATATATATATATATATATATATATATATATATATATATATATTATATATATATATGTATATATGTATATATATATATATATATATATATATATATTATATATATATGTATATATGTATATATATTATTTGTGCTTGAAGAATGTAATGAATCGTGCACAATTTCTAAACTTTAACTACTTAAGTATAAAAATGTTCGAATGGTACTTAGTTTTAAAAATAGAGCTTGGGTCACTCAGTAAGCTTTAATAACAGTAAAAGGTTATCAATGCATATGTGTACATTTTCTACATAAGAACTATTCTCGAAAATACGCTCTAGATAAGTGTGTGTTTATAGCTATCTATCTATATATATATATATATATATATATATATATATATATATATATATATATATTATAATATACAGAAATCTTATTTAAAACTAATCCATCGGGTGCAGTTAAAGATATGTTCCAGTTTTTGATGGACATATTTCTTTCACAGTGCACTGGGAAATATCTTATTTATCCCCATTTATTTCAAAATATTCCACCGGAAAGGAAATATAAAAACTTAAATAAAATCTGATTTCGCAAAAGACGAATGTACCAAACATAGCTCATGATTATGCAGTTCGCGATATTTTAAGACTAACACGTATATAAATATACACGCATTCCGTATATTCCTCATTTGAGAGAAATTTATATTTATGGTTGAATGCATATATTTCAAAGTCTTACGAATGTAACATAATGTTTTGGAAAAAAAGAATAAATAACAGTATCTTCTGATTTATTTTATTCGTTGGCTACTTATAAATATAGAAAAAATATTCTTTAGTGGCAGTATAAGGATAAATAAAAATGAAAGATTGAAATGAGTATTTTTAAGTTCATAAAGAGGGCTCGCGAGTAAAATTAGCCAAAAGAAAATCAGTTCTAGGCATCCGAATTGAGACAGGAATTCAGTACAAAACTGTTATGGGGCACAGAGAAGTTAATAACGATGTCTTAGATATTGTTAGAGTATTGATGTGAACAATCGTAGCTCTATTAAGTACGCACATTTACATACGTATCACTCAGTGGCGTAGCCAGAAAATTTTCATTGGAGGGGGAGGGGTTTACGACTACTGCAACTCACATATATGCATGCATGTGTGTGCTAAGGGAGTGAAGAATATACACTTTTTATGGCAAAAAATTCCTCATGGGGGGCTGACCCCCTAAACCTACCCCTTGGCTACGCTCCTGGTTTGCTGTATAAACACATAGCATCTTCAAATAAATGGAACACTGAACAAAATAATGAACTGCGTGACACATTGAAATATAAAAGAAAACGGTTTGGACCTCATCGAGTGGTATAAAGTGGTAATCCTTCTTATTAAAAGTATTATTAATTGCAGTAGATGCGAGAGTGACTTCGTTAACTACATACATGATCGGAAAGTTCCTTGTATATATATGTCAAAGTATTCCTTTCTGAGACTGAATTACTTACTGAAATAATCAAGTGATGACAAAATGATTTCTTTGTATGTTCTATATAATAGAAAATATCTACGATGCATTAGATCTATTTATTGCGGTAGTAAATAATCAGAAGTCTTTCTCCTAATGCGAAAAATTAGATATTTCGCGCCCAAGCATCGACATACATAATTATAATGAGCTTATACTGGATTAATCTAAAATCACTGTCCGAAATAACAATGCGCTTTAAAGACATGCCCTTGGATACCCCATACTCATTTACAGTCTGTGGCTAGAGGGCAGAAATGTGCACGATGATATTTAAAGATCTTCAATGTGGCTTTCCTTTACATCATGACTGCATATGGCTATTAAACGTATTGTCATCGGCGTTTTCTGCTGGCATAGCCAGTCATAAAGAATATTTGTTGTTCATGAGAAATGTGGAGCATATCCTTGAGTGACTAGGATTCAGCCTCTGCCTTCACCTTTCTCTTTCACAATTTAAACACGCATATACCTAAGGCTTGTATTTTCAGATAGTTTTTACTTCCTCAAGTTCTGAGGTTTTAAAACTTCCTGTGACTGCATGGCCTTCCTCGAAGCATGCCCCCGAAACATCGATTCGTGTTGAAGTTTGGAATTTGATGACAGAGAGGTAGGCCAATTGGCAACATACTTTGTGGAGATATTTTAAGGGAGAATGATATTTATTCATTAAGGAACCCGAAGGAAATCGCGCCAGAGACCTGTGAATTCCAAATTAATTGTATTCCAATACGTTCGCATAAGCATTTCAACAGACAACAAGTAACGTACTATTTTACACAGTCTGCAGTGAACGAAGTGGAAATCGTTCGTTTTAAATTCGATATTTCTTAGTGTGCTTATTCATCTTCAGCTAGGCACTGATATCGGGATGAAGTCAAAATTAATGCAGAATCGTATGCTCACTAATAGTTTGTAACGCATTTCACTAACAGAAGGTAACATGCATATACCAGCTCTGGTTTTACTATGTGAATGTTGCCCGTTATTTTAGACTGTTCGCTTTTATTGCGTCAATTTACTCACATAACAGAACGCATATTTTACATAACTCATCTAAAGCATTTCCTTGACGTGGTAGAAAAAATAAAAATAAAACAAAGGATGTAGAGGGAAAAGTTTCTGGAATAAAAATACAATGTAGAAATTAATCTATATTAAAATTACCCAAAATGAAGGAGTGGGAAATAATTTGATAACAGATGTGCAGTGGTCAAAGTACAAGCATTGTTCTAGAAAAACTCTTTGTACTCTAGAGAAACTTCGTTTTAATAATGAAAATTAGATGATGATCTTACGACTTTTAATTACTAGCTTACAAAAATTTTCCTTCTCCAAATACAATATTTCATATTTTTGTATTTATAAATTTAGTAATAAATATTATATATAGTAGTAATATAGTAGTATATTTAGTAATAAATATTATATTACATATGATTGTAATACATTCATAATTATATGTATTTTTGAATATGTGAAACAAAAGGGAAATTTTTTTTATAAATTTTATCAAAATTACTTTTTCTTATGTTTGTTACTATTAAGCTGTATTTCGAATCATTAAAGTTATTATTTGCTGATTGTCCGCCCTTAGCACTGACGGAATTTCTATATTTCTTAAAAGAAAAGCTTCAGAAGTTCAAAAAGTTCAATGAGACATTCAGGATAACCGAAATGTTCCTGAACTCTAATTCGATTTAGGAAATCGCTTTAGCGAAATATCTGAATGATGCTATACGGTGGTGTTTTTAAGTTGTTTTAGTTTTTGTTCTCGTGTCCATGGATAGACGATCGCACTATCCGTGGAAGTAGGTGCCATTGCCCCCGAGGCTGTTGGCGTTACCAATTGTTGGCGATGCCAATTTTGATGATAGCTGCTCTTGTAAGGTTCGATAACATTAGGGATATCGACTTCTAAACAAATACATGAGATAAAATGAACAATTACAAAAAATAGCATAAAGCACAAAATAAGAAGTTTTTTCATTTAGAGTTCCGATAAAATCTCTTCCCAGCGTGATAGAATATGTCTTAGGGTAACCTCATATTAATTTTTTTACAGTTATAACCACTTGTATAGGAACGATGAATCCCTCTACTAAATTTGGTAAGCATTTACTCAATTGTGTTTTGCGCGAGGACTCTTAAATACATAATTTAGTACACCTATAACCATTTGTCTATGCGCGAAAAGCCCCAAAACTAAATTTAGTACATCAATAACCACTTGTATATGCGCAATTAGCCTCAATACTGAATTTGGTTCTCTCATAACCATTTTTATTTTCACGACGAACTCTTATACTAAATATACTACACCCATAACCAATTGTTACTGCTCGACGAGTCCCCACACTAAATTTGTTACAACTGCAACTACTTATCTGAGCACGCTGGAACCTCCATGCTCAAATTAGTACATCTGTAAACACTTATTGTCTGATCGTGGCACGACAAACACACGTAGACATACACATTTTGCATTTCGCTTTATTTATTAAGGACTATTTTTCCTGTAAATGTCGTTATTTATCTACAGCAGTTGTTCCCATCTGGTGGTGCGCGGACCACTGGTGGTCCACGAACAAGTGGTCCGCGAAGCGAGTGGGTGCTTAAAAAGTAACTGTCTTTTCACAATTTCATGAAGCAAAAAGAGCAAAAAGCGTGATTATTTACGGTCTTCTTAAACTAAAAAAAATGCTTCATAATCCTTGCAAAATAGGAAAAATACGGGAGCGCACAGTATTAAATATACTATTTAGATGAAATATCGCAGGATCTCAGTCCATTTTGTGCCTGGTTACCTGCCCATGCATCATTGAGCATGGTTTTAATTTGTCACCAAAATTAACATACGCGACAGGGTTAAAGCAGTTGCTTTAAAATGCAGCAAAAGCTGAACTAAGTTCTTCAGGTGTCTTTGTTTTTGAAAGGTCTGACAAGCCGTCTTGCATATGGTCAGGAATATCTGACAAGCCGTGATTCTTTTAAGTTAAAAGGACCATTAGAGGATCCAGGAGGGGGCACAGGGACACTTACTTTCTCTCATCCTTAACGAACTAAGTTTACAGAATAGAATATTGACCTATTTTATAAATTCAAATGACTTTATAAGAAAAAGAAGACAAAATAATTTCTAGACTTCTTCTCTGGATCCGACACTATGAAAAGGACTTTTTTTACAAATTTTGGAGGAAGCCCCCAGAGCGTACAAAGGATCTGAATTAGGTTTTCATTTTTGTTAAAAAAAGAAAAATTATAAAAGTTTTCATGGTAAAATAAGTGGTATTTGTGGGTTATAGCGGCAGCAGAATTTCAATCGCCAAGCAAGCGTGAAACATTGCCAAGGTCGTTCTGTTGAAATCTCACGAAAATATTTGCATTTCCTGGTAATAGCCTTCAAATAATTAAAATATTAAGGAGTTTAACGGAATATTTGTTTTAATTATATGGTACAACTGATATCATTTTTACGTCATGCATTCCAAATAGCAGAGTTAAATGTTGAAAAGCTTTAACGATAAAATTACATGACGAGTAAGTTAGTTTAGAAAACGTGGAGTAAGATTGGAGGATTCGTGCGCATTTTCGCCTCCGGTTCTTTGGAATATTTCTTGCTGCTTATGTGAAGGAAATAAAATGTTAAATAGCAACGATAATCTTAAAATCCGAGTAATTTAAAGTTTCAGTTTAGTTAATGTTCCGTTTATTTGACATGTATGCACTTTTATTTTCCAATTGGTAAGCTTCAGTTTAACAGAAATTACTTTCGTCCTAGAACATTATATACTACCTTTGTTTTCGTTTATTTGTTAAATTTAGCATTGCGTAGAAACAGACAACTTATTACTATGGTTATATAATGTTGAAAGAAAAATAAAAACCGCTTTTCCATGGTTTAAAGTAATCCGAGTCCTGTGAAAAATAGAAAATGAAATTTGTTTCTATTAAGGCGATTTTTACATGCTGCGATTAAAATTGAATTAGCAAATTAAATGCTAACAAGATTTGACAAAAAAGGAAAAAAATGCAATATAATCAAAATTGCTCGATCATGAGACATGGACCCAGACAGTAATATATAAATCATTTGAGGCGGTTTCTCTAAGATTTTGCTGACACCAGCAGATAAATATATAACTAAAATATATTTTTTACTTATTAATATATAAAATACTTTACAACTAAAATATATTTATCATTTGTTTTCTATTTCTATCTATTGGATTAACAATATCCATTTCGTGCGAAGAACGGGTAATTTAGCTAGTCATTATATATTTTGATAGTATATAGATAGTGATAGCGAAAAAAAAATAGATAAAAGGTCAATTGATTCTGAGCAGTAGTGTTTGGTTGGTACGATTTCAAATATGAAAAACGGCATTTTCGACGTGTTTTGATTTTAATCTATTAAAAAGGTAAAAATACTGTTTAAGAAAGGAAAAAAGTACTCATTTTGTACAAGAACGTATTCAGAGAACACCAGTGCCAAAAGTGGTTTTCAAAATTTTCATCTGGCAATTTTGATACTGAAGAAGCACCACTTTCTGGAAGGCCAATTGAAGCTGATTTATGCACAATAGAGGCCTCAAAGCCTCAAAGCTCGATATATGAGTTCCTCATGTTCTTAAAAAGCAACATGAATTTCTAAACAGCCCAGTAGATATTAATTATATATGGAACGATCCCTTTCTTTGTGAAAAGCTAGAGTAACATTTTTTTCTTTTGATATTACAGTTAAATAATTTTTTAAACAGTTTAGAAAAATTCCTTTATTTTTTTAATGTATAGAAAATTACATGATATAAGATAAAAAAATAATGATTATAATTTATATAAAAATAAATCAATGTATATTTTTTTCTGATTCACCTCTTTGTAACGTAATATTCCTATTCTTTAAAATTCTTCTACTTATTATGAAATAAATAAAAGCATATTTTGAAATATGTCCACTTTTATCCACATAATGGTTACTATTCTTAAAACAGTACTGAAAAAAGTAAATAAATAAACTTCAAAAACTTAAAATACATTCTGCTCACTAAGAAAATGCTCCTATTTCAATTCTAAAGTTTTTCATTTATTTTCTTCAAAAGAATTATTGAATTTACTTTTTTCAGTGTGCAACTCTTTCTTTCAAAAATGGAAAATATAAAAGTATGAAACATGTATTTCTAAAATGGACTTTTTCTCAAAGGACGTTTATTCAGGAAATTTTAAAGTAAAAACAGGTATGCCCTTTGTGTCCAATTCCAAAGTGGACTAAAGCAGTTGTTTCTTTATTCTACAATGTATTAGGATTTCTGGCACAGATTTTCGAAACTTTTTTGACGGTAAATATTGCTTTTATATTCAGATATATTTAAAATATGGATACAATGTTTATCCGATGCAAAGCAAAATATTTTCGCAGGATTTTTCTTTCTTTTTTTATATAAGTTTTGCTTCTTTAAAATACTATCTGAATTTTTTTGTACTGGAATAGAAGACTTTAAGGCTGAATTTTTTTAATTTTCTTCATAAACTTTCATTGTACTGTAGTTCATAATCTGTTAAAATATTAAAAGATGTAAGGTGAAACTATATTTTAAAATAGCAGGAAATTGCACCGTAATAACTTTCAATTTTTGAAGTGGAAACCTCTTTAGGGACGTTACTTTTGGGATGGAGGAAAAGCTATGTACTTGAAAGTGACCACCACGCTACTGCGTGACCGTCACGCCCAAATACATATGGGAGAAAAGTGGATCGTGACGTCACTGGTACGCTCTCTTCCATGCTGAGATTACTTCTTTTCCTTGAATTTTAGTGCTGCCACCTGATATCATGCGTTAAAACTTCAAGCTACTTTTAAACTGCGTCTTTCTAGCTTCCGCGACTAGACTCGAACCGTAGACCTAAGGCATTGTAGTCGAGCGTTCTAAGCACCAGACGGATTTGACTCGGAATGAAACGACTAAAGGCTGAAGTGATTGTTGTTTCAGTTTCGGAATGGGAACATTTTTGTTTCAAAATAATGAAATTAGAATTTGTATCTACACTACTTGGTATTAAAAAATTGCGATTTCTATCCGTTTTAAGCATTTTGGACCCCAGTACGGCCGTCAAAAAAAAAGAAGAAAGTTTGTCTGCCGTTTTGCCAGGGACGCATTTTTTATTCGCATATCACGTAAAACTGACTGAAGCAAATGATATAAAATTTGGTGACATGATAGGTGGTCATGCAATTTGAACTATAGGCGTCGAATTTTTAAGAAATTCATTAAGATTTTGAGATTTTACGAAAATTGTTTGAAACTGCATAAACTTGTGTTCGCTCATCACGTACGATTAAAGTCCAAAAAAAATATGAAATTTGGTGGCACGATAGAATGATTCAACTGAAGTTATAGGCGTCGGATTACATTTTTGTTTTATTAGATTTTGAGATTTTCTGAAAATCGTTTCAAATTTCGTAAATTTTTGTTTTAGTATGCATAACAAGCTTTTGTTTGAGTATGCATAATTTGCATAACAGGTGTATGCTATTAAAATATGAAAAATATCAGCTTTGATGTACAAATTGTGTACAATCTATATGTTTTTGTAAAAAAGAAAAAAAAAAGTCCAGACATTTTCTAGCTGGGTAGGTGCTTTAATTTTTGATTATTTATCTAAAAAATTGTACTGAATTGGATCTCTATAGAGTTATTGTGCAATAAAGTTAATTTGATTATGTGAAGAGTGTTACTAATATATGCTACGCATTATTTGCATTATCAGTGTCATACTACATTGCATTTGAATTTGAATTATAAATCAATCATTCATTGCAAACAGATAGGATTATTGTTAAACGACGAAAGTGCATAGTTATTATTAATTAATAAATTCACGTACATAATTATTGATTGACAAAATCCAACACGAGGAGAAAATGTGCATGGCTAATGTATACCGTACACGTATACTAGCTGTGACACACCTGTGCGCGTACTCCCCCGCTCTTTTTAATTTTTAAATGTGCACATAAGTCGAGCGCAAAATTCGAAATGTAATTAAATTTAAAAAAAACGAAAATTTCCAATACTAACCCAGTGAAAATCGAGTTAAATTGTGTACAAACGTACAAAAATACGTAAAATTGTGAAAATATCACAAATAATTGCGCGATACCTTTACAGAATTTAAAAAAAAAAAAAAAAAAAAAAAAAAAAAAAAAAAAAAGAAAAAATTAAAACGTTTTCTACAATAATTTCAAATGTATAAATATGTGAATAAATGTTCATGGATGTTTATTTTTTGTTAATATAAATACAATAATGTGTGAAAAATCTGTTTAACTGCATAAATATAAATTTCAGAGTGCTTGACAAGAAGCTTTCACTTCTGACGTGCAAGTCCTATGACTGACTGTTTATTTTTTTATCACCCATGCAAGATATTATACTGTAGCGAAGATGATTCATTAGTTTGATAAATAGCTTTTTAGCTATATATTTTGTGTTTCTCTCTGTATGTTTTAATTATTATTATTATTTATACCGAAAGAAATTGCCTTATTTGCATGAAAAGAGTTGAGTTAAATTACTTTAATATTACATGACATCATTTAATGTTTAATTCCTTATGAACAAAAAAAAAATCCCCATGTTTTAGAATTTTCAAAACAATAAAAAGAGGGAGTTTGGGAATTTTGAACCACAACAATCTATAAATTAAAACTTAATGAAGGAAACTTAAAAATAGTTTGACACAGATTTGTCTACAGTTCCTTCAAAAACAATTTAAGCAAGCGGTTTCCTTTAAACAAAGATGAAGTACTTAGCCTGTTACTCCGATGTGCGTGCTTCTCCACATTAGGATTGTACTAAAATCACTGCAATGATACTTGTCTAATGTCAGTGCAATGGCATGTACAACAGCTTTTTGTAATAATAATGACTTATCTTATGCAAAATAGTTTGATAAAAATATATATTTGTAAATAATACCAGGAAGACTTTCTTTTCAAAAGAAAAAATATGCATACATATATATCTGAAAAGTAGTATTAATATTCTATTTAGCCTTGTTTCTGTAATGTAACTTAACTTACGGAAATGCACACAAATAAATATAAGCTTTTTCATATTTTTATTTGTTTTATAAGAATATTGAATCAACTGAACACAAAATATATGTATCATACGTTATCCATTTAAGGACAGAACTCAGAAAACAGCTTACATTAAAATTTATTATGTTTCCACACACAATATACATTTTCTGTTTGTTTGTTTTTATGAAACGCACGCAATGACACTCAAAATTAACATAAATCTTTCTTGAAAAAGACCCCATGTCTTGATTTACCCTGCTGCGACATGATTGTTTTTAAAGGTACACTAAATTAGATTCATGGCAAGATTTTCGAAAGCACATAAATATACCGTACAATTTTTAAATTTCTAATATTTTTTATGTTACAGTCACGTTGTGATGTCGTGCTTCAGCGCATGTATAGCAAATTAATAATTTATTGGATTCCGACGCTCAACAATTACGACGTTAAGAATGAGAAATCAGTCAAAATTCTTCAAAACCTTTCAGATATTACCTTTCTTAACTACAACAGCAAATTTATTACTTAAAATACTAATTTCAATTTAGAGTAAATGATATCACGAGATTTATTTAATTTAAATAAAATAAAATTAACAGTTATATAATATTATTTACTAACATTGTAGATTTTTGTGATTAGAGAACCACCTTTCGAAATATTCAGTAGTGTGAGCGGTGAGGCAGGTGCCACGTAGATCTTATAAATATGTATATCATGGTATTTTAATCCGTTTTGCAGTATCGTTCCCCAAAATTTGTTTTTTTTAAACATAGACTCAATTTACTATCTCTAAACTTATATCTCTAAACTACAAATTAAGTTTTGAATTTTTTTAAGCGACAGACGATCCTTGGGCTTCAAATAATCCAAAGTATTATACATGTGCGAATGTGAACAATATATTTTCGTTTTCCTGAAGTTTTACTATAAAAAACTTATTACATATTATTGCATTCCATAAAAATAAAGCAGGTAAGTTTTATTAAAAATTCTCATAGCAAAACCATAAAAGTTCTATGAATAAAGTGACAAATCCAGCTGTATGCAGTATGTCAGAGCATACATTTTTACAGAAAAAGTTTCAAATACGATTTTTTTTTTAAATATTGAGCCTTCGATCAACTCCGTAAGTACTTTTTTTTTTCTGTAGCACAATTGGGTTTTTATCAGACGTTCCTAATGACACTCCAGTTAAAAGATAGTGAGGAAACAAAGAACAAAATACAATTCTGGAAATCTCACAGGATTAATCAATTATTGATTAAAAAGAAAAAGCTCGCTTGCCAATGAAAGAAAAGTAACATTTTAGTGGATGAAATGTAAGCATGATAAATGCCTCGACTATTCTTTTACTTTAAGAGATTCTGTAATGATTTTCTATTTTTTTTCAGCGTAATTAATTTCTTTTATTTCTCGTTTACATTACCTGTAAAAAGTAACGTTTCGTAAGAGTATCGATTTTTATTGAAAAAGATTCACACCTCCTTTTCTGATTTTACATACAAATTACAAAAGTGTGAGTGGCATCGTTCATTTTTAGTTGCATAAATTGTCATTTTTGTATGCGTTATTGACACATAAATTTAATTAAGTAAATACCAAAATAAACATTTTAATGAAATTTCAATTAAAATAAATAAATAAAGTGGCTGAACATAAAATATTAATAAATATATTCATTTGCTTTAGTTTAAGACTTAATTTTTTAGAAAGCGTCATAGCGTCTCATCTTTTTCACTGAATATTGGATTGACAATGGCCGAGTGGATAACATAACGAACACTGGTAAATGGCTCAAATAAGGCGGTCCGTGATTCTGGCCTATCGCGTGGCTATCTACCGAACGGTGGAGTTTTGGGCGTATTTCTCAAGCTGTAACGTGAATACGAGTTATAACCCTTTCACTAGTTCTCCACCCAAGTCAGTTCTCCGCTTTTATGCCAACCATCGCTTTTCTTTTTCTCAACCATCCAAACACTGAATACAACTGATTCGTAATGTGTCACTGTTATAGTTTCTAATGTCCTTGGCTAACCATGTAGCAGGTTCAGATCCTCAATATAAGACAGCAGTAGGCGAAATTGTGTGGTACCCATTTTAATAAGAACCATTGTTAGGAAGGCCATATTCTGCTCGACCATATTCTAACATATAATACGATGGGATATGTGATATGATGCGAATCTGATAAGACTCCACAATGTCCAGAACGCTTGACAGAAATCAGCCGCATCCTTAACGACGCACGAATTATCGTTTCTAGAATTTCACCGAATGATCTTCAGAGAAATCCACAGAGAGTTAGCTTACTGGATTGCAAACTGTTGAACAGGATAACAGCCACCTAAACTGTGATTCGCGTTAAAAATGTTACCTTTCGAAGCATAGCGAGATTTGGCAGAATATCGCTGACTGTGGTGCCGAATGTGCCTTCAAAACTCACCCCAGCATATGATATCTCTAACAGATTAATGAGCAACAATCTGAAAATTTCTTTACTTAAATCGTCGTGCATGAATTTTTAACTTGACTAAAACTTAAAATAATAGATAATCTAGAAAATCAGTAACAGTTTTGTCCCGATATGCAGGATGCTCCCAAAACGCTGACCTAAATTTTTATTCCTGAATCATTCATTAGATATTGACAATAAATTAGAATGTTCCGTATAAAAAGATTAAGAATTCTATTGTATGGATTAACATTTTCAGGAGAATAATGTAAATTAAAATCTAAATTATTAAAATTTGCCCTGCACGTTAGCTAGGTGACGTAAAGTTCCAACCTTTCATCGTAAAAAGAATTAGAAATATGTTTTAACGAAGTTAGTAATGGACAATAAATTGCCATTATTTGTAAAAATATCACGCAGTTACTGAATCATTCATTTTCCATTCGTTATTTGCCTGCAACAATCAAAATGGGATCATCGACGTGAAATTCACGTTTTGAGAGCCCAAGAAAAATTATTTTAGTCAGTGCGTACTTATTTTCGTGTCTCCCGCAGTCCTTTTTTTTTTTTTCTTTTTTTTAAGGATAAATTGTTCAAATTTTGTGCATCACCTAAAGAATGTATGGTCTGCATTCTTCTATCTTGGAATTTCTTTGCCAGTATAATTGGGCTCAGGGCAGTATAAATATTCAAATTTTGTATTTTCTTTGATTTAATCCAGAAAGTTTTAGTCGACGCCATAATATTCTGCATCTTCTTACGTACATTTGATCTTTATTACATATGTTTATGACAAAAAGAATTTCAGTATCGATAACATAAGTACAGACAAATTTTTCTCCGCTGACAAATGAAATTAGCCCGCTAGATTTATAAATTTCTTAATCTTCTTAGACAAAAACAAATCGTATATATTAGCTGAAATGGCCTTCTTTACCAACAATGTATTTCAAATACAACCTTTATGAACACACAATCGTGTACACAATCGAACACACAATCGTTACATTTTACAGTAATAAAGTATTTTTTTCAAATTTGGGATCGCTGTGCAAAACAAACCAAAAAATAAAATCTTTATTTAACGACCGTTGCTTGCAAAACAATCCGTGAATTCCTTTCAGAATGTGGCAAACCATCAGCACTAGTTACAGCACAGGAAACTGCTTGGACAAACATATCGAACCTAATAATTAAATCCAATTCCCGACGCAAAATGGATTCCAACATTTCTCTAATAATTCTCCCCCCCCCCGACTTTTATTCATCTGGGAAACTCACTCTTATCAACTGGGAAACAGTCACACAACGAAATTTTCAACTTCCAATGCCTATTGAAAGATATGGAAAATGACCAGATGGCTCTCGAAAGCGAGAGGCAGGTTGCGTGACTTATAAACGCTCCTCTTTTGGAACTCGTGCGAAGCTGACAGCCGTGTCCATAAAACGTTTATTTCAGGAATGGGTTTGGAATGGTACCTTTTAATTACATGCACGTAAATTGGAGAGAGATATATCTTTATTGGATGTCGGATATAGATGTAAATTAAAAGCTTGTCAAAACCAATCCTAATTTTTCTATTAGTCGGGAAATCGATTGACATAACTCACACGTCACTGAAAGGAAATTGCAAAGATGCATAACGCTTTATTAATCTATACATTTACCTTTATTGGGCATTCTATTGTGCGAATTTTGGTCCTTTTAGATGATTGCCCGTTCTTTGAACGGAGAGAATAGCTCCATTTCTTTAAAAAGAAAATACGAATAGGGAAAATTATTTATGAGACGTCCAGCAGAATTAAAATGTACTCGAACTCTAATCACGAAACTCTTAAGTGAGATTCAGTTACAAATTTTCAGAAAGTAAGAAGGTTATAATACATTGTAACAGAACGTAACAAGGAGCAGTGCTTACATAAACACAACCCTTTCACAGGGTCTGTATTACCGAAATGGTCAAAGTTAATGAATTTCAGATTGATTGCTGTTATTCGCATTAAATGTAGATTAAACGAATGTTCTATTTTGATGGCCAAATTATTGTATTCATTTGAGCTAACCACAAATTTCTTCTTGTCTAAGAGTATTTCAATTAAATTTAATTTGGCAATGGTTGCCTCTTCTTTTATCGAATGAAACAAAATGGCTTCTTCAAATACGGCTATATTAAGTACTGCGTTGCAAAATGTATGAAAAAATAAAATTATGTGTCGTTTAAATCCGTAAAAGGAATGGATTGTAGAAATAACTTTGTTGAAAAATTCATTTCAGATTATTCTTTACATTAGGTTTAGATTAGGTTTAGATGTATTCTAAACTAAATCTAAACCTGTCAATAACGAGTACAGCTGTTATTTTGATAACGAACAAGCTTTTCATTTTAAATTTATTTTTGAATTATAAAATATTCTTACTATTTTAAAAACTAATAATTCTATTATTTATTTTAAATAAATATGGGGAATTATAATGAACTTTCTATTAATAGATTTTACCCCCCTTTACTTCATCACTATATTTTTTTTTCTCTTAATAAGTAAGTTGTACATATTCAAGGTATTACTAAATACTTGAATGATTCCCTTTCGGAGAATACTTCAGAATGACCCTTAAGAACCTCCCACTGCCTTATCAATAAGTGCAAACGAAGTCAATATAAGAAATCCTAACACAATAGACTACAATTCCCCGAACCCCTCTGACGCATGAGCAGAGAAACAATTCGGTAAAAACTCTGGATCTCTCGATAACGATTCCACAGCACTTTTAAGGACATCAAGTTTAGTTGTTAAGTTTTTGCTCAACTACCTACAATTTTTCTTTCTTGTTTTACAATTGGATTTTTTATTAGTCGTACCTAATGACAATTGAGTTAGAAAGAACCAAAGAAAATAAAAGAAATCAAATTTAAGAGAAACTCTTAGGATTAATCATTTATCGATTTACAAGAATAAAAGGTTAAGTCTCAAAGGAATGGAAGTGAAGATAAAATGCTTGTACCGAAAAATAGAAAATAATAATAAAACAAACGTGTTTTAATTCCATCGTTTTTTCTTTCTTTTTTAGTACTGTATATTGTTCGAATAAACTTAATTTGCTTTTTAATTAAATTAAATAAAGATATTTTTAAAATACTCCTCTGTTTCTCATGCGAGAAATTACTTGAAAGTCTTAAGAGCATATCCAAAAAATACTTCATTCTTTTCATTGTTAACTGCCTGGAATTTATTTTACTTTTTTGTACAAGCAATACGGAAATAGGTAACTAAGCCATTGACAATTTTAAGTGTATTAGTTTGACACCATTCATTAGAAAAGAAACTCCCAGCTTATTTTCAATCCAATTAGCATGACGAGAAATTGTGATACATTGCGTAAATATGTATCAATTATATTAATGCATTTTTTTAGGGATGGATTATTTTAAATTAAGTTCAGTATTCAGTATTCTGTATTTCTCTTAAAAGTGATAAGAAAGAATATAAAATATTGTAGAGTTCCTTACTCCCGAAGACAACACCGATAGAATTGCTACACAATCTCGTACACAGGACGCAAACGCACATTTCGGTTGTTCATGGGACTCATTGTTTTTTAACACCATTAGCTTTTTGCTCTTCGAAGTGAGTTTATGAAAAATACAGTTGACGATATAGATGCTGATATCTGTTGCTATTGCGGAACGTATTACACACGTTCACACAGTTAATGCTCTCACCCTGGTACTGGTACTGAGATATTTAATTACATAAGCACCCCAAGAAGAAGTCACAAGGATATTAAAAACCTTTCTATTTTTATGCTTACAAATCTACCTTTTACACTCGTCCTCTGTCTTATTCATTTCACTAACCGCTTATTTGATAAAATTTCACCGGGATGTTGAAAAAAAAATGCTGTGATCGTCTCAAAAGACCAGCACCAGGAGTCCACAAGAGTTAATTTTCTTATTTTGTACAACTGATACAGAACAAATTAGAAATGACTTTGACAATGTAAAATGTCGTTAATTTAACACCATTCTTAAAAAACTAATATCATGTTTATTTTCAGTCTGTTGTCTATTGTCATCAAGACTTCAAACAGCGGTAATACATGAATATGTATCAATTATTTTCCTGCAGTCATGAACTTTGAATATTTTTTGAGTTTGATTATTTCAAATCATGAAAAATTACTTTTCTTCTAGTATGTGTCCTTTTATAACAGATAAAAATGAATATAAAATTCTCTTGCGTCCTAAACGGCTGATTACAACTTCATTAATATAAATAAATCCCCTATATACAGGATCAGAACACACGTCCGTCTCTTGAAGACATCCATTTGATGGTTTATTCTAGCGAAGACAAGGCTGAGCTTCTTGCTGACAGTCTACGGAGTCACTTAATCAGGGTGCAGCTGAAAAAAAGAGTCATTGATCTCATTTATTACTGCGAGCACCTTATACACGTATGAACAGTTAATGCCCTTACCTATGCTTTCGCTGTTCTATTAGATTGCTAAACCCCTGTTAAACGCATTATACTTCTTCAAATTAGCTGCACGCTTCATCTTGATCCTAGAAGTGTTGGATGGCGGTTCTTATTTTCCCCGATCTCAAGGGTTCAGGAGTAGATATCGGCAGACACTTACGTCCAACTTCCGACCCCTATCTCTGTTACTCCTACCTTCTTGATGTGTACTGGTAAAATCTCGCTTGTCGGCGGAATGATATATGCAAAGCGTATGCGATTATGGCTTCGGGGCAGTTTTCTTTTGGACTGGGCACTCCACACAACTTCAACTCCGAGGGATCGTTGAGCAAAATCAAGATGGATTTTGTAGCCCAATGAAGGATGAATAGTTTTTAGGTTCATTAGTTTGGCCTTTGATATAGTATGGCGTAACGGTCAAACACAAACTCAGAAAAATAACGCTTTCTGCTATACGAAAGTTCACAGACTGGCCATACCGTGAC
Source organism: Cheiracanthium punctorium (assembly GCA_038373885.1). Lineage (NCBI taxonomy): Eukaryota > Metazoa > Arthropoda > Arachnida > Araneae > Cheiracanthiidae > Cheiracanthium > Cheiracanthium punctorium. The sequence continues at coordinate 1,255,627 of JAWZYV010015836.1, read as the reverse complement.
TTCTACTTAACATCACGCAGTAGTCACGAATGTGACGTTAACTAATATAACATGCACAAGTCTTATTGTGCACGCACAAATCTTAATGAAACAGTTATAAATACTTTTGTGAACAAAAATCAAAATTTGAATATTTCCAGTAAAAAATATCTATGTTATATTTTTAAGTTCAAGATTTGTATAGTAATTCATAGCTAATAAATATTCCAGCTTTTTCTGAATAGAAAAAATATATATATATCGCTTACTCGGGATATATTTTCTACTAGATATTTTTAGTTTCGGAAATCACTCGACATTACTGATGACGATATTTGGTATTCTGCCAAATTCCATGTAATTTTTTATTTATACAGAAAGCAGAATCGACACTTAGATAAGTGAATATAATAAATCAAGTCCCAACTTCACCTTACTGTAAAAATTAGGACTAAGATATTTATACAGCCCAGAGAGAAATTTCAAAATGAAGCAGAATAATTTCGATATATATCATATTAGAATACGATTTTCCTTTTAAAAATTCGAACATGTACGAAGAAATGTACGAGAAATGTGGAATATATACGATAAATTGTTATTATTTTTTCTTATGGCACAATATTTTCTTTTTGTTTAATATTTGTATACGCATCCATACATACATACATATACATACATGCATCCATACATACAAGGGGTGATCAAATGATAAGGTACGAAACGACACGGTGGGTACAGATGTAGACTTTATTCAAAATATATAAAGGGCCTGAGCACAACGATACCACTGACGAACAAGCCGCAGGATTCCTTGTTCCCAGAATTCCTGTGGCCGTGACGAGACCCAGTCCGTCACAGCGTATTTGAGTACGTCGTCCGAGTTGAAGCGCTTCCCTTTCAGGTGTTTCTTCAGTGGAACAAACACATGGAAATCGCAGGGCGACATGTCCGGACTGTAGGGCGGATGATCAAGCTGTTCCCACTTGAACTGGGCCAGTTCCTTGGCGAAAAGGACACTCCATTTTCTCATTGACTGGTGGGACACACAGCCTTCAATTTATAGAGTCCTCATCCAGCGATGAACAGTGGCTGGTTTAACACCTTCAAGTGTCGGAAATCGGATAACGCCTCGATGTTCCTTAGTCGTCGAATTTTGCAATGTGAACGCCATCCTGTCCTCACACGCACTGCCCCGTCAATTGGACGTAGGAGGGTGCTTTTTAACAAGAGCTGCTGCTCTCTCCTGCGTGCGCCCGCATGTTCCTATCCACACAAAAGGCTCCAGTCGCATTCCTAGATGTCTCGCTACGTGGTCTCATAGCTGCATGGGCAAATATGTTAACGGGCAATGTTGTTACGACGGCAATGTTGTTACGACGTTTCGTACCTTTTCATTTGGTCACCCCTTGTACATATCCATCAGAGATGCACTGTTAATATAAGTAGTTAACATTTTACAATAAAATAGTGCTGAATCAGATGCAGCCTTTCTATGGAGAAACGCTGAACAATGATTTGGTGGTTAAACTGATCAGTGGAGCCAAATCATGTTGATACGTCTCTCCATAGAAAGTATGCAGCTAATTCAGCTCAACTGTATCGTGAAACGTAGAAGTACTTCTTTTAACCGTGTAAGTGTGCAATGTAAATTGAAAAAAAAGTTCAAAGTTGAGATCGCAGATAAGACTCCTTAAAGAAAAAAAAATTAAATTTCGTTAATTTTCAACAAGACATTAAAAAAAAAGTAACACTTTTTTAAAAGTATGTACAACTTCCATACAAAAAAAAAACCCGGTTAGTAAAATGTGTTACGGTGAAAAGTGTGACAGATACGAAGATATGCTGACTTAAACCACATTTTAATGGCCCTCGAAGGGAAAAAATCATTTCGGGTGATCGCATTTTAGGGGTAGTACAGATATGCGAAATAAAAGAAAAATAAAAAGAAGCATTATATTTCAAATTCATGTATACCCCGAATCATTTTTGTTTACAAATATCCCCAATATATATTATATGGTGAAAAGCTGAAATATTCTATACCATCTCATTAGTGTATGTGAGACATTTTACTAATTCGGACACTTTTATTTACGGAGGTTGTATACAAATTTAATAACTGTAACCTTTTTTTTTTAATTTACGAGAGGATTTATTTCATTAAGTCTTATTTCCGACCTTATTTTAAACGTTTTTGTTTTTTTTCAATTTACATTGTCCTCTTATCTATTATATATACATAATTAAAGCTCATTACCACCTTTAGTGGATCACCCTGCATACCTATATATATATATATATATATATATATATATATATATATATATATATATATATATATATATATATAGGTATGCAGGGTGCTGTGCTACCACACAGCCAGCTGCGTCAAGAAAAGGTCTCTAGATCTGTGGCACGCAATGAACGTTTCGATCGTCCGCCATCTTGCTGGTAGTTAAGTCGAGCGATGGCAACGGCTGCCCTTTTTTCAGCATTGGGCAATCTATCCGGCTGTTCTCGAATTCTTCCATATTTCAGCAGATGTCAGTGTTGTTAAAGATAATCGTGATAATTTTTTTACGTCTTTTTAGCATATATATATATATATATTAATATATATATATATATATATATATATATATATATATATATATATATTGATAGATAGACAGAGTCATACAAGAGTTTTAATTAATTGCATGAAAGAAAATTATCAGCAAAATTGTATGCTTTAAAAAATCTCTAGCAAGCATGTAATAAACAAGTGGTAAATTTTGAATTAATATGTACTGATAATATGATAACATAAATGAAAAAAAGTCTGACCAAATTAAAATTTCCAAAAAAATAAAAGTTTGGTTAGTTTGGTTTGAAAATAACCAAACTAATATTAAAAGTATGGAAAAGAAGAAAACAACATTTTTTAGGGAAATCTGCAATCAATCAATTGAAAAATACAACACTTTAATATAAAAATCTGCATAGTTACAGGAGAAATAACTCTGCTTGCTTGCAAACTTATTAGACTCTTGCGTTTAACTATTCCTGAAAAGTTCATAGACCATGAAAGGCTTTTTTCTACATTTATTAGTCAATCGATAGAAAACTTTGTACATGCATATGGTGTTACTTGAACTAATAGCACATGCAGATCTCAGATTTGTTTAAATGCTTGACGCGCAATTATATTTGCTTTGGCAAAGGATATTTTTACCGAAGCTAGCTTTATATAGCTACAACAAAAATATGCATTCAGTTGTCCCACATTGTCAACTATCCATTGTTAGACTTGGGCATCCGTCATCATAATCCAATAAAATCAATATTCGATTTGTTCATTTTTTGATATCGGTATTATATCCACAATTGAAAATATCAAGCCAAAGTCGTCATTTTCTTCTGCTTCAAAATGTCTTTAGGGTGTCTCAATAAGCGGGAGAACTTATTTCGGTGATTTGGATGATTCAAGAACGGCGATGTTCACGTCGAAGTAAAGTCATTTTTTGGAAGAGACCGAGTTTCATGTAAGACTCGTGCCAAAGACATGAAGAGTCCGCAGGATCATTGAGAGTGACACAAAACGCAATTTTAACTTTGAATGATAAGTGTTTTATGAGTTTTTACAATATGTGAGTGGTTCGAATGGTAGAAGACAGGTGATTTTCACGTCGATGAAAGCCGTAACTTCGAAAGACGAACTCTTTTGGAAAATATAGAGTTTAAAGTAAGACTCGTGTCAGAATCAAGAACAATTGGTACGATCATTGAGAGTGCCCCAAAACGCAATTTTGACTTTGAAGGATAAATGCTTTACCAGTTTTTTTTGGGGGGTGAGGGGTTACGGCCAATTATCTACTCGTGGGATTTAGGACAAGTGTTGGGTAGTCATCCAAGGGGTCTTTCTAAGGGGTTCGAGGCCGTATTTACGCTAAGTCTCTAAGAAAACTACGGAAAACTCCGAACGGATAGGTCGGCGTATGCGTCGTGATTTTGAACCAGACACCTTCCGTCTTGCAGTTCCGATTGGGTTTGACGTCCAAACAAAGCCACAGCAGTGGAAGAGCGAATGTTTGGGAAAAGAATGAGTTTAAGGTAAGACTCGAGAAGAATTATCAATGTCGTTGAGAGTGACTCAAAACACAATTTTGGTTTTGAATGTAAATGTTTTACTAGTTTTTCACAACAAATTACCATAACTATTTACACTTTAAATTTCTGATGTTTTGAACTTAATTTTATTATGGGTGTCAGTGTCAAAAATATATTTTCTTTTTCTCATTTAAATTAAATGAAGACTTTTATTAGATTTCCCCTATCGTAAAAGGTCTCTTAATTACTATATGTCCCTATCTATATCAGTAACCCCTTAAATAACGATATCCTTCAATAGTTTTTTATGCAGATATAATTAAATAATTGAAAAAAAACCTGTCGAATAAAAATATTTATTAAGCACACATTTAAGATTTAATTTAAATGGTTTAAAATACTAATAAAATATGTTGCAAAATTTACAAAATACCCAATCCTTTAAGCAGAATACCTGCCATGTAAGGCTCAGAATCTTACGTGACAGAACTTAATGAGGTACGAACTTAACATACGGCCATTTCACACTAAATAAGATGTCGTATGTGGCAGAAAAAAAAATCTGGATCAGTTTTTCCGGATCGTGCTCCAAACCGGATACTTGAACCGGAACTGCAGCATTAGACAGCACCGCTTCATTGACTCAGGAAGCAAAGGCGTTTGACAAAAAATATGGGCATAAATAAAATAATGGAAAGAAAATACCGATACGCTAAATTTAGTCGACATAGAAATAACTACAGCTACGGTCTTTGCAAGTAGGTGAAGTTTTGTGATTATGTGTTTAGTGTAGCGATTGCTTTAAAAAGTGCAGCTATTGCGTTAGCTAGTTGCATAAAAAGTAATACGTGAAACTAAATATTCTAGTTAACTCTTTAACGCGCAGTGTTGCCGCTCTGGGAACACCAAACTCTGGCGTTTTGACTGTTGCCATTCACGAATAGATTTGATTTCTATGAAAATAGTTGCGGGTAACATAGCTCCACGAGAGATCCTTTACTTTTTAGCACGTCTTTTCCCGTCCAAAAAATTGTCACGATTATTTTTAACAGCACTGACATCTGCTGAAATATGGAAGAATGCGAGAACAGCTGGATGGATTGCCCAATTCTGAAAAATGGTCAGCCGTTGCCATCGCTCGACTTAACTACCAGCAAGACGGCGAACGATCGAAACATTCATCGCATGAGACCCTTTTTTTGATGACAGCTGGCTGTGCGCGAGCACAGCCAGCTCGTTCGTCGTCAAAAAAAGGGTCAAAAAATTCTTTCACGTGTTTTGCATATTTACTATTTGTAAAATGATATTAAAAAACTGCCACAGTGAAACACAAAACTCGAATACCTTCCCCCAAGATTTTTTTTACTGATTCCTGCTTTGGCTCTTGCAGCACATATTTATTATCTTTAATTCGCCAGTTTGTTGTTTTTAATATTCTTATATTAAATAGTCTTTTTTTAAATAAACCATTTTTTAATTCTTTCTTACGTCTTCGTCATGTATCGTATAACTAAAGTGTTTACCTTAAAGAACCTGGGTTACTCCACAGTACTTACTAAGAATTTGAAATAGCCTGAGCAGTATTCTTGATTATAATACATACATTGTGATCTATTTTTTTGTATTGGTAATCCATAGTAGGTAGTGCTACCTATCTTTAATCATTGGAATATTTTGAGTTCATATATTTGCATAGCGCTAAAAGTGTTAAATCTTTATATTTAACACAAATAGCTGCGTTGAATCATAAAAATCTATGCATTTACTAGGAACATCAATTTAAGTAGCTAATTGTATCTAAAATCGTTTCTGGAAGTGCGGTAAAAGGCTATTAATGTAAGAAAATAAAAACATAGCTGATTACTTGCAACACAGATTTTTGATTTTTATTTATAAAATTAAATCAAAATAACATTATATTTTTATTTTTTAAATGCATTGCATTCCAATTCCATTCCATATTAATCTTGTTTTATAATAACAAATTTAATGTTTTACAAACTCTCAAATATTAATAAAAGTTTGTAAAATAATATCAAACGCATGAAAAATAATTAATATGTAAATATAAATTTACCTTATTCCTACAATTAGTTACCTGGTGTGCTTTTTGTCTAAGTGCGTTGTGTAGCTTCAATTCATCTATAGTGATTGATGAGTTTTGCTTTAATAAAAATCTGTCTAACTTTAGTAATTGCAATAAAACACTCCACTACAAAAACGCCCAATTACAAAATACCAGCGCCCCCCTCTAGCGATAAATAAACACATGGTATTGCTGGTAACACAAGCTTATCGTAATCGATGGAACAAAATAACACAGAAGAGTAATAACTTCAGGGAAAAATTTTTTCGAGTTTTTCAAAAAAAATCAGATAGAAAAAGTCTTTATTTCTAAATTGAATTAGAAAGAAATATTGTGAGTATCACAGTATATTGGAAAGCAATGAGACATGGAATTTGATATAGTATAGTCATATGTTGTTTGAACAAACTGTTTCCTTTGTCAAATGGGGGTTTGTTACAGCAAATGATGTAGTATCGAAAAAAAAAATTGATCATTTTTACCTGTTTCTTTCAGCGAAATTTATGTTTTTTCTACTTTTTGTTCTCTTTCTGAGTGATTGACTATCAGGTTGTAATTTTTAACAGGTGTGTATAGTATGAATGTTAAATAAATACTTATTGCCAGTTTTCATTCGAGATTTAAGGAAACTTAAAATATGAAATACTAACCTATTTTTAAATAAAAGGTAAGTAAATAAAAATTAGTAGTTGCATATTAATATGGTGAAACATTGCAGTATATTATCCCAAATTGATAGATAAAGGTAAATTATTAAAAAATCTCAAATATGCAATTATGAAGCATATAATAACTTTTAGAAATGTTCAATTTGTGCTGCAAGCATTTTCTAGCAATACATATGACATCAATGTATCTATTCTTCTATTTTAGTGGGCATTTTTAATAAATTTATTACATTGGAAATTCATTTTACGTAACGGGTATTACGGTGATCAAATTATTTCTGCATTCCCAAAGATACAAAACTGTTCATCATTCTAGCATTTCCTTGTATCATGTATTGAAAGATGGCATTAATAAAACATTTTTTCACAAATTCAGTATCTATAATCATTAGCAAAATTTTACTCGAATTCACGCGAACTAAACTATATTGAAACAAAGTAATCTCTGTGCAGTTATTTTTTTAATCATATAAAATAAGATTAGTCTATGCTTGTAGTACGCTCATTAAGACTATTATTGCAAAGCAAAATTTACTTTTTCAAACAATGCACATGCATTTAGAGGAAACGCAGACATACAAAATTAGAATATGCTATATTAAAGTACACAGCTTATATTCACCAGCGACTACCGCCTTTCATTCCGACATTCAGGCTTTCTCAGTGTAAAGTATCAAGCTACAAAAGGTCTAATTTAAATTTTCGTGCGTGAGTATAAACTTGCAAGTCTGGGCAAATTAACAAAAAAAAAAGAAAAGAAAAACAAGAGCCTTAGAGATTAGCGTGCTGAAGAGCTGTGTTTAGAACGTCAGCTCAAAACCATGGCAGGGTATTAAGCCGGAAGTAGTAGCAACACCTTCGGATATTCAGTGAAAATATTTGCTGTAAAACAGTAAGCGTGAAAACACTGTAATTATTTTTAAATTATGCTACGAATATGAGAAATGCATTCGGTCTTCGCGTTCTGTTTAAAGCATGAAGTAATTATGTCTGGGGACTATTGATTTTTTTAATGAGCTTTTACAATAGAGTAAATTATATGATTACTTTAAAATGATTAGATGTATATGCAGACATACTGTTTTACTCACTATTAATGCATACAAAATAAAATAATCGTCCGTTACAAATAAATTAGAAATTTCGCTTGCACCTATGTAGACAAGGACGTATGTAGGTGCTAAGCAGGAGCTTGTGCCTAGCCCGATATTTGCTTGATATTTGCTTGATTGTTGATTGGATGTCAATATTCAATCATCTTTTTAAGAAATTCTACATTTTTTTTTTTTTTTTTTTTTTTTTGTATTTTTAGACGGTCCAATTTTTTATTATCTGGCTACGTGCCTGCTCGGATATAGCATTCAAGCTTTTCCACAATCAGACTGCTTTTGAATCTTTTGGTATTTTCATGGTATACACACAGTCCGTAAGTAACGAATTAATCACAGGCAGATATTGATTGTGTACTGATCAATTGATACGGTGCTTGTTTCGAAATCTGGTGAGAGTTTAACTTGGCCCGTTAAGGTTTGCTCTTTCGCATAGCGATAGCAATGCGCAATAGAACAATAAGAAAGGTGTAGATATTTCTAGAGAAGGAAACCCTGAGGATGTTCGAGAGATGTTATAACGCGTAAAAGTAGATTCCACGTTAGTAGTTTAGTTGTTACGTGTAGAACGTCCTAGTTTTTCGGCCATTTTATGAAACAGTTAGTGAGAGATGCTTGTGTACATTGTTCAATTCTCTTATAGTGCATATTTTGGAGAAGTGAGAGATTTTGGACGAAAGTCGAGACAACTTTTAGGAGCAGAGAAGAAAATCATTTAACTTCATTTTACAACTGTAGAACAAACACTAACCCACTTTTCCAATTGCTTATGGAATTTTTTTCGACCACATTTTCAAAAAACGTATGTCAACCGTTTCAAGCATATGAATTGAATTAAGTATTATGTTAACGGCCACAATTTTACTTAAATAATCATCTAATAAAAGAAATAGCAAAATACATATATTTTATGAAGTAAAGTCTCAGATTGTATAATGTAGGGGAAGGTATACAAAAATGATTCCATTAAGGTTAAAACTTGTATAAAATTACATATATTTTTTAAATAAAACTTTGGTCAGTTTCTAGCATATTTTACACTGTATTATGCAACCTAAACATATTTTAATAATATTTTAAAGGCACATTGAGTAATGAAAACAGTAGAAAATTTAGAAAGTGTCTAAAGGATAATTTTACCCCCAACCCAAGGGCAAAAACATCTATCATTTCAAAATAATTTTAAACTGTTTTTTATCAGCAAAATTATAAAAATAAAAGCAATTATGACTAAACATAATGAAAAAAAAAGTTTTATTATCATATAGTATGAATAATTTATTTTATAAAAATTTTAAATAAAAAAAAGTGTCACAAATAATAAAATGCAATATTTCAAAACTGTAATTAAAAAATTAGGACCTACAATAAATTCAAAAATAAATTAAGTAATAGAATGTGCAGCCACGCGTTTTGAGAACGTTTGAATTACTGCCATGACACCTATAGGACACGGGACTGGAGTTTCTTCAGTCGAGGGATCTTTTTACCAGGCAATATGGCTTCCCACTTTCGATCATATTACTGGATGACTTTGAGAAACTGAACAAACTTAGCAATTCCTATGTAAAAACATACTCCATTCAGTAAACCAAGTCATATTTGAGATATGAAAGACATGGTATGAAAGCATATGAAAGATTGTAAATAAACATGAAAAGGTAGTACTTACCTAATAACATTTATTACAAAACCTAATTTTTTAAAGAATTCTATTAGGTTGTAACGAAAGTTTCCCGCCACCGCAAACATCGTCAGAACATAGTTCGCATTGGCGTATTTGCTCATATTTTGTCGAACTATTTTTGAAATTTGAAAGAAAGAGGCTTACTTTATAACACTGTGTTGTGAAATCTCTGAAAAATATAGTTATCATTAAGTACAAGGTGTCTCCAAATGGAACTGGGTGGAAAAGGTGTCTCCAATTAGAACCATCATTAACTTCCAGTTGTGTTGCAAAAAGTCAGCTCTAGAATATAAACAAATTATGAGTACAGCTTTAAGTACTATTGTTGTATAATGTGACACTGTGCAGGTTTGGTACCGAAAGTTCAAATACAGTTATCTAAGGAGTTATAAGTTAGTTTTTCAGGCAGATATGGCGGAAAACTTTCGTTACAACCTGATATTTAGACGAGCAATGTTATGACCGCTTGAATGCTGTCAATACTTTTAATTCACTTGACAACTAGTTCTTGCGTTACCCAGTAGATATCGCTACCTGCATTTAAGGAAACATATGTGGATCCTTTTGAACGCTGGGATCATATTGAGCCACCTTGCCCTAATTAAAAAGCCAGGTTAACTATATATGCCTGAAATAGTTCCGTTATCCACATGACTCTCAGAATTGCAACAACGGTATAGTAAATATATAGTCTCAAAGGATTAAATGACAACTATAGTACTTGAGGTAAGTAATATTTAATACTTATTCAAAGGACAAAAGTGATGGTTTCAATCTTTGAGATACTTTTCTGTTTATTGGAAAGTATTTCCATTAAGAGCACGAAACATATCAAAATCATTTTTTTAAATAATAGGGGCCAAGGCCCCAGACTCGCTACGCTCGCTTTTCGTATGAGGCATTCGGCCACTAATAAGGCTTATTCGTAAAAAAGACATAATTTCAACAGACAAAACCAAGAAGAATGGATCGAGCATGGATCACATACAATGTTACTGAGCTACACATTGCTTGGTTCTTGCATGTTCATTGGTACATAAAAATTTAAACTTCAACTACAGTAGACTCCCTCCCCCTCATAACACGGAAGATATTTTGTTATGGGAATCCGTGTTGTACGGGTCCTGATCTATACTTCACCTGGAGTGCGGACTCCGATTATATACGCTGTTAAAATTATTTGCACTCCTCAGAAACACAATGATATTTAATGTTGTTGCCATTCAAAAGATATATTAATTAGGAGCTAAAGCGTAATAAAATCAGAACATCTGTTTCAGCTGTATTTTTAAAAATGTAAAACCTATTGCACACCTTGCGAATTTGCCACCCATGGCGATTTTTCATTATTTGGCGACTTGCGTAAAGTTAATGAAAGCTACGGAACACATAGGACAGCTTGCCACCAATTACGACTTTTCATTATTTGACGATTTACACATGCTCAACACCTATAATTACTGTTCATTTAAGGTTACCGGAAAACCGTTATCCATATTTTCATTTACATAATCGTTTGCAGATTGGCGTACTTAGCACCACGAATTACACCATCTCGTCGCGCTAGTAAATATCCAAAGTGTACTATAACTGCTATAATGGCATAGTTAACGCCTCCAAATATTTCTACTGGTAGCAAATAATCCAGATGGACTGAACCGGCTTTAAAATAATCTGCATTTTAATTATTTTTTCATTTTCAAGATATTAGCTATTCTGGTTTGGAACAACGGAAAATCGCTCATTCTAAACTCCTGTTGTCTAAGCGAACTTACTATTTGAAAATTGTCAACATTGTGTAACACATTTTGAGTTACTTATTTCATACAGTTTTCATTTTGTCGTAAAATGGGTGTATTTCTACTTCATGTTTGCCAATTTCACGTGATACTACATACTTGGAAACGCTTTGTTGCAAAGGAATGAATGATTTTATGCCAAATCTGGCAACCATTCTGTTTATTTTTTCAGTTTTTTTATTAATATCTTCTAAAATAATTCGATTTTCGAAATTTAAGTCAGCTTAGCAGGTTTCTCAGAATTTTTCGAATCTGTGGGCACTTTAGTCGAAACTTAAATCCCCACGGTTTAGGAGGAGATAGGCCAAAAAGCTTTGACAGCGGCAGCGGCCTTTACTTTTTTTTTAGAATAGAGAGATATGAGCTTATGCTTTACATTATAAAATGAAATGGTTAAAGATTTTTATTTAATGTTTCACCGACATGCAGAAGTAAAAGCACACACACACACACATATATATATAGAGGAGAGGAGGTGATTATGGAATAGTCTGGAAATATGGAATACCGAGTTTTTGGCTCTGTTGGTTGCTATTGCCACAAGGGAATACCATGAACAACTCAAGAAAGATTCCCTTCTTACAATGCAGTAAGAGTTGACCGCTCTCTGTTGCCGTACCACTCGGTACAGAACAAAGTATGTTTTGTGATTTTCAAGAGTTTTTGTAGATAAGTTTTCAAACATTTTAACTTACTAGTAAACACGTGACATGAACATGGATGTTACGCATAATGTACACTAAGAGAATGGTAGTTTGTTGAACTGTGGCTATTTTTTAGATGACAGTGTTTTGCCAATTAGTTTTAAAGGTTCGTTTTCCGAGATGGTGTGTCGGGTATTATGGAATACTGTGTAATATTGTAATGGGTTTCATGTCATCCACTAAAGACCCGGAAAACAAAGACGCTGAATGCATCTTTTGTCACGAAAAATTCTCTAATGATCAACGACGATAAGTTTGGATTCAAAGATCCAGCTGTTCTTTGTGGGCTCACCATGACTGTATCGGAGCAAAGAAAGAAAATTATATCTACAACTTTTCTAAATCGACTCGAAGCAGAAATGACTCCAGTATAATGATTTAAACTACAAAACATAAAAATTTGTTTTATAGTAACAAATAACTATATATGAAGCAATATAAATTGCTTTTCATCGGTTTAAACCATCTATTCCATATTACCCGACTATTCCATATTATAGTCCATTCGTAACTTTTTTTTTAAATATTTTTTTCTATAACAACTAAATAAATTGTGTATTTCTTTGCAATTGACATTTCATTACGATTAATTATAGCATGTACTGATGCTGTTTGGGGGGATTTTATTTAAAAATCTATGAAGTTACAGTTAGAAATGTAAATGGTATTCCATAATCACCTCCTCTCCTCTATATATAGACCTTTTTGTCTTCAAAACAAATATTTTACATTAACTAAAATGGTTCCTCCTTGATCAAATAAAAGAAATATATATATATATATATATATATATAGAGAGAGAGAGAGAGAGAGATTTCTTTTATTTGATCAAGGAGGAACCATTTTTGTTAATGTAAAATATTTGTTTTGAAAAACAAAAAGGTCTCACGAATAAACGGTTTTTAATGCTCTTTTGCTATACTAAACAACTTCTTAAATATTTACCTAGTTTCAGTAAAAAGCATGTTTATAACTAAACACTAAACAACAAATACTCATGTTAGTTAAAATTATTATTCATTTACGGGCCATCCTGGCCAACAGCCTTATGATAGAATATCGATGTTGCGTAAAAGGAAGGCGAGGGAGATTGCGTGCATTGGTTACTATCACAGCATGGGTCAAAGAAATCAAGAAACATCGTTTGACGGCTTAATGTAACGAAGGTGAAGGCGTGAATAAAATATGAGACTGAGTCAATCATTGCGATTGGCTGAATGATTTATCAGTGCTTGGAAGGTGCATTTATATTTGATATCTTAAAAAATGCTACAATGCGTTCTCTCATTCTTTTTTGCTTCTATTAGCCTGTAAGCACATGAGCGTATTTTTGTAATTTAAGCACACACCAGTGATACATCTTACCACTGTTGTTTGGAAAGTTGTAAACAGTCTTTGGCTGTCGGAAATCCTGTGGGAGATTTCTTCCTCTATTATGTCTAGTGTTAAATTTTTGGGCAAAATGCATTTTAAAAACAAATGAATTGATGTGCAGGTTCTCCGAAATTAAACGACCCTATTTTAAAGTTGTCTGCAGACAAAACTATTGTTGATAAAATTATGAAATTTAGTGTAGCTCATAATGAAGGTATGGAAATTTGTTTGAGAGAAAAAAAAATACTTCGAACGATCGCCAGCAGGGGACGTTTTTTAATGAATTACAGATTTAGTATGCATTTATCATAGTTCACAAATATTATTACAACAAATCGTGTTCAGTGTGACGGCCATCATTGTTAGCTACCATCTGGAACCATATGGAATCATGTTCCACAGCAGACCACAGTGCGTTCGTGGAAATATTGCGAACAAATTCTGATAAGCTGTCTTTAAGATCAGCTAAAGTTCTTGAATTTTCACGACTTACCAAATGTTTCAAACTCCTACAAAGCCAAAACTCGCATGGATTGTCGTCTGGGGACCGTTTAGGCCATGTAACGCACCCTGGTGGAGAATATTTGAACTATTTTTTATTTGTTCTAACAAATTCCCATACCTACATCCATATTGTTGATAAAATTTCATAATTTTAACAACAATAGTTTCGTGTGTAGAATTCTTTAAAATAGTGTTGTTTAGTTTCGGATAACCTGTATATTGTAAAATGCATTGGTTGTACTAAGTTTTAGATGGGTGGGGGAATCACGGTACTTTTATTCGTTGAGAAATTTTTCAGCGGTTTCTGTATTTTCGGTTTTTTTTTTTTAATGCTACACGATTTATTTTGCATCGTAAAATATGGATCTTTATTACAGTAGAGCTCCTCTTAATGAAATAGCCTTTTGTCACTAGCAGTTATTCTCATAAGCTATATTTTACCTTATCCGGGGTCACATCGACAAATCACAGTCGAATGGAATATAGCTTAAAGGAATATCTCCTGCTTAGTGTTATAATTACCAATGTACGAAACCATAGCAACTTTTCCTTGTGTTCCCGAGTAATGCAGTACTCAGCTTATTAGAATAGTTTTTCCAGGTAAAACACCTATCTCATTAGTTTCCCATCAGTATTCGACTGTTATAACTTTTGGTACTTTACATCGAGTGGAATTTTTTTAACGGATATTCCATTAAGCAGGTTAAAACTTAATAAATTCTTATAAGTTTCAGAAGTTTCAATTGTAGCAAAAGTTATTCTTTGAGATGAAGAGTGAATATCATAATACCTTTTAAATCAGAATTTGCATTTTCAGTTTTCAGAAAGGCCAATCCTAAAGCACATAGCTTATATCCCGGCGTATAATACGCATCAGTACATTTAGGATATGTCAACAAATTTATTTTATATTTTATAGTCCGTATTTTATGTTCGGTGTATAACACTCTCTCAAAAAAAAAAAAAATGAAATTATTTTTTGAATTTGAATGTGCGTGTTATACGCGAAGATTTATGTACATATTTTAATAAAACAAATTATATCTCTAATAATTTAGTACGTTTTTTTTTTTTCATTTTATTCTGAGAATTTTGCTTGCATCAAGACTAAAATGATATTTATTCCTACTCATCGGTTTTTCGGGACAGACGGTAATCTTTTCATATGAGAATCGATAGATTTAAAATAACGCACCGAAAGCAAAAACCGACAAAAACCGTGTGTAGATATTTTTTTTTCTTTTTATCCACTTGCGTGCAAATACACACGAAAGATTTGTCCGTAAAACAAATCGCTCTTTCTTAAATTTCATTACACGCCACAAAATACTGTAAAATTCATGCTGAAGTACAAACTGAAACACGTTAAGGGATCCTAGCAGACAGGTAAATAGATGGTCCAGTCAGCGAAATTCCATTAGAGAAGGAGGAAAAGCCGTTTTTCAAATTTGTATTTTTAGATACTTTGTCGCATATTTTTATTAGATTTTAGCAAAAGGGGAAGTTCTGATAAATTCGAATGCGCGGATAGCATTCAAGATTTCTTCAGACATCTTTATTTTGTGAGCCTTTTCAATGAGCTTATCGTCAATGTTGTGATTTTGTTTTAGGATTGGGGAAGATGTAATCGAAAATGCTGTGTCGTATTAAATATGATTCGAATATGGATTATGGCTACGGTTTCCGTTATTTCTACATTAGCTGTGTAAGGGGAGTAATCCTGTAGATTATTTTAAGATATTGCCCTATTTGCTTACAAATTTATCTTATAAATATAGTAAGGTTTAAATTAACATCACTTGTATGTTACCTCAGTAGTTTCCTGATTATTCATTCGTAGGAACAAAACGCTAAAATAAATTCTTGTGTATCGATCACTTATCGTTAATATGTTGAAAATAATGTAAAAATAATGTCAATTTTATTCCCAGGCAACACTAAAACTGTATAGCAAAACTAGTTCAAAAGACGTTCGGAAGACGTTCGGAAGACCTCTTTTGAAAGTCAAAAAAACCTGTTTTGAACGTGCTTTGTACGCTACTACAGAATGTTGTCTGAACGTCAGTCAATGTTCAGAGTACATGCAGCGATCACTGCTGAAAATTCTCTAAATGTTAATTGACATTCTGAAAACTTCGTTGTGCTCCGTGGGTTGAGGTTGCCAAAGTTAATCCTGCACGATAATTAAGCGCATTTAATATAGCTAAAATAATAAAATGTATTCTCAAAATGAAAAAAAAAAACCTTTCATACATGTACAGTTTACCTCAAGGGGCATTTTTAACATATACATTCCCTCGCACCTCCCCTTACCGTTCTTTCCTGTTTTGATTTTATGAAACTAATCAAAATACACGTCAGAAGAGGAGGTTGTTCTTTCGACTTAAAAGTATTAACTCTGACTGGTCGATCAGTAGAGAACTGATTTCTCCGGAAAGCGTTGAACATGCAGCATCCTTTGCAAGGAATGATTTTCCTTGTATTGAAATTAAACATACACTTTAATTGTAAATTACAACTCGCAAAGGGTCTGCAGCGAACACGATAAAAGTAACGTACAAGTAATTCAAACGAGCTGATAGTGTAACGGGTGAGAAGTTCGATGCATGTCAGACATTTGAAAAGCAATTGCCCAAGAAAGGGAATAAAGGGTCCAATGTATTCACTCAATTTGTATGCGAGCGATTTCTTCCTTTCAGATCGCTAGGAGAATTCAATGCGCAGGAAAAAATCCCGAATACTTGAAAAATTTTCAAGTAGTGATCAGTTACGAATGCACAACCATTTCACTGGTCACTTAGAAAATGTCTGGTATTTGCACTCCGATTATGATATGCGATTATGGCTGATAGTGTGCATTCCGAAACATGTAATGTAATCTTAATTCAATGAAAAAAATTAACGAGATTACGATAATGATAATGATAATAATAGTAATAGCAATAGTTGACGCTCTTGTTACTATTGTTACCAAAATATTTAGGAGTGCACAATCTTTAGCGCCGTCTGTTGCAAAAATTTTCAAGGTTAACCAGGCACTCTGGAATAAAAAAAATTCGTCTTATAAATTTGCTGAAAAAATTAGATTTATAATTATTATTATTATCATTATTAACCATTTTTCTTGAATGTTAATTTTTCGAAATCACCAGTATATTTAAGACAGCCATTTATCCTTAAAGTTAATCATATTTTTAAACATGTTCAATTTCTTAAAATGTGATGCTACTAAAACATTAATTTTGCAACGGAATTTAAGAATGTTCTTTTTGCATTTTCATATACGCTTTGCACAACGGAATTTTAGAATGCTCTTTGTGCATTTCCACCTATGCTTATATTTTTTAAAGAAAAAAGATTGGTAGAAACATAAAAAAAATCCTAAAGAACTGTTCGAAAATTAAAGTTTTAGGTACTTTTAAATTAAATATTATTAATATCATGTGCTAGACTAGGACACTGTCAAACCTACAAATTTATACAATATTAATTGCGCAAGCGAAGTTTGATATTTTCTCAACAGATTTTGCGTAACGCTCTTTATTGGAATAAATTTTAGGAAGTATTAGAAAAACGTTGTGAGTAGAAGAATCACGAAATGTAAAACAATAACTAAAGTGTTCATATCCATAATATTTCATGCATTAAAAGGGAGCTAGTGAAACGCACGCATCTTCCCATCTTTTTTAACATTAAAATTAGATATTCGCATCCGCGTCACTTTGTAATTCAATAACGTTAAAAAAAATCGATGTTTAATGATACATTAACGACATAAAATATACAATAAAACTTCGATGTTCCAACTCTTTTCGAACATCCCCCCCCCCCACAGTGAACAAAACTTACCGAAATACCTCTGAAAGGGTTTTGGGTAGAGATCGAAACGGCTTTTATGAGAGGCGAAGCACGTATGGCTGGGATGCCCCAAGGGAAGTTGGAGAACACGTATTTTCGCTACACTTTTACTGGCAAAGGGTTTGCTGGGGCAGTGAATCAATAACCATTAAGCGTTCTCCTGAAAATGAGAGTTCAACTAAGGGAACAAAAAAAAGGCGGTGAGTAGAAATAGAAAAGCAACACCAAAAAAAAAAGGTATTTGATTTTAGCTTTTTTTGAAAAAAAAAAGTGCAGGTAATTTGTTGTTTATTCAGATAGTCAGATCTCAGCTCTTATGCAGCTATTTTTATTTTTGCTTTATTTTTTATTTTTTGTTCGCATAGAGTTTTCTGAAATTTCAAGTTTGAAGAAGTTTGAGAAATTAGAGGTCACCCAAAATGTAATACTTCGTAAAAATGATCCAAAACACTTTGATTAAAACACTTTGAAACGAATTACGATTCGAAAAAATATTTTGGAACCGTAAACCGTAAAAACCTTAGAAATATGCAGTTTTCTGCATGGAACCATTACACCATCTATTTTGAAGTTCACGAAAAAAATTACCTACAGACAATGTTATAGACTTAATTCATCTATTTAAAATATTGTTGTTTTAATAAATTAAATACTCTTTTAGTGAACATAATTTCAATTTCGTAATCCATTGCGATGTCTTGTCATTGAATTTTTCTTAGACTTACATGGTGCATCATTATGAGAGGGAAAAATTTTAAGGATAGAACACATAATACGGAATCAGAATCGCATTGCAATGGGTCAAAAACTTCGTTTTCACTTACCTGTTAATAATCAGTTTGGGGAAAGTGCTGAAGTGTTCCTCGAATTTCTTATTCAAACTTCATAAACTATTGACTTGTCTAGAAGATTCCATGAATAAAGCAAAAATAGAATTTTTAAGCTGTCAATTTTAGTCACGTGCTTCCTGGGAAAGATACATTAGTTTTTGACGAATCATGGTAGGAAGATTCACTATTATTTCACCATTTGCTCCATATTGATTATTAACCCAGCAAACACACGCAGGTTCTCTGAACGTGTAATAACGTTCAGAAGACGTCTTCTGAACATTAATAGACGTTCAGAGAACCTGTGTGTGTTTGCTGGTACACATGAAATTGGCATTTCCAGCCACACATTGCTATTTGATTATGGATTCTTATTTTTTGCACTTTTCCACTTAAAGTTCCTCCCATTTATTACGGAACACCCTGTACAAATTTAAGGATTTTGAAGTTAAAAATAAAAAATACATGTATACATGTATATATATATGTATATATATATATGTATATATATATATATATATATATATATATATATATATATATATGTATATATATATATATATATATATATGTATATATATATATATATATGTATATATATATATATTTATTTATATAAAGAAGTAAAAATAGTAAAAATTATCACGAAATATATATACATATATATATATATATATATATATATATATATATATATATATATATATATATATATATTATATATATATATATATATATATATATAAAGTCGAGTGTTCATTCATATAAAGTATTACGCAAGTAAATAAAAAAAAGAATGCTTAATTTTGACAGATGATATTTGTAACAACCAAGAGCATGAAGGCTTTTTTACAGCAATTTACGCCCAACTCGCTAACGGTAAACGAACAAGAAATAAAAACTGAAATTCCAGACTTAAATTTCTGACTCTCTTAATTAGTAATTTACCACCTCTGAAAACAAACGTAGTCTTAATTTCTTTGCCATCCTCTGCTCGCCTGATGAAAGCACGGCACAAGCTAAAATGGAAATGGCTTCACTTCCTCTTCTTTCAGAGGACTTTTGGAGAGCCATTAAGGGATAATTAGGAAAAACGTAAAGCAAAGGGAACTTATGTCTCTCACTTCACTTTGCGGTCGTGACTAAGTAGTCGAGTCTGGGCCTTAACGCTGCAGTACGTCTTTGTATAAACCATTTTCTAAAGCTTAATGCGAAGTCGTTTAGATGTGAGAGGGTGAGAATGAGTTAGGGGATATCGCTTTAGGGGTTGTGCCAGAAACTTAGGCGATATTATTGGGCTGCGAGAATAATTTAAAACCCATGCAATGTATCGGTTTTGTGATGACTTGTGCGGCTCCCTAGTTTCTTAGAGTGAAGAGGAAATGTTGTGACTTATTCCTGCAATGGAAAGGAATCCACCCGTCTGTATGTTTATTTATTTACTTCGACTGCCTCAGTGCTGAAATGTATTGTGGAATCTGTTGGGCAATATTTAAAAAAGAACAGCGAATGAAAAAGAAAATTTTAATAGTTGTTTTTAATAGTGTCACTTACCAAAATAAATAAAAAAAGCTTTTTAAAGGTGAAACGAATATCCTTGAATTATATTTTTAACCCTTCGAAAGGAAGTAATTATAACCGAATCGTCCATTTTTAATGGATGAAATTATAGTTATATTTCCGACATTTATTTTATGAATTACTGAAGAATTTCCTTATAAATAGCCATCACAGAATCTTAAAGATTGAAACATCAATTTTTAATCTCAAATAATTTTGAAAATTCAGATATATTAATCATGAAACAAAAATATGAAAATTGAACTATGCTTGTGTGTGTTTGAGACTAGATTTAAGCATGCTAAAATTTAGTGGGATACTACCCTAGTAGAAAACGATCATCGGTTCCTGAAATGCCGATCATCAATCTGGGATGAAGCGCAACGGAAGCCGTGCAATGTTCTCCGTTGCATCGGGGGAACTTATCTGGGCTGTTGCCCCTGCATGCCGCTTGGCAACAAAGGTAATAGATCATCGGCACGGTGGGAAATTCGACTTATAACCGAGACGATTAGCTGCTTTCTTAGCCTGGAAGAGATAATCGCCTGAAACTTAAGATGTGGAACACATGATGTTTATTAAAACCTATATCTTCCTTGAAACCATGCAATGGATGAAAATGTGGGGAAATCGTAGCATTGCATATTGGATTGTTTATTTCTGTTAACGTTTCACCTTCATGTCGTACCTGCATGTCGTACCTGCATGTCGTGCTGCATGTCGTACCTGCATGTCGTGCCTGCATGCAAAAACATGCACCTCACGTCGTACCTGCATGTTTTTATTTTTATAAACTTAATATCATTAGTGTAGCGTGACCGAGGCATATTTTTAGAGGCATATAAGAAGCCCTTGTAAATAGCCCTGCCTTGAAAATTTGTGGTAGGAATATAAGTTTTAAAGAAATCTTACTATCTAGATATTTAAATGTGCAATTACTTGTAATGGAATCTTAATTTTAAGGATCGTTTTCATTCATTGCTCATGGAAACTGAATTTTTGGATGCATTCAGTAACAGACATCAGACGTGTACGCAGCTAGTTTTAATTGATTTTTAGAATTGATATAGGGTATGATTGCTGTTAGTTTTTAAAACGATTATGCTTATAAATAATATTAAGATTGCGAAGCGATTAACTAAATTTTATCTAAAAAAAGTGAAAGAAAATAATTCAAGATCCATTACAAAATGAAAATATGTATGCAAAATCTAAAAATTACCACTTTTACAAGTACCGGATGATTATAAATTAAATATCTCTATTTGAAGGAATAGTCCAATGTAACCAAAATCGTTACACTTAGTAATCTAGAAGGGGGAAGTGGAATCGAATAATAATAATAATAATAATAAAAATTGTCTCAGCGATCCTCAACAAATAACTCTTCCAGCGCATTGAATTCATCTTAAAATTCAAGACGCGATCATTTCTGCCAGTAAGGTGGTTCGGCATGCCTCTTAGTTTGCCATATCTCTCTTTGATTATAAAACTACTCTACGTTAGCAGCTCAAACGCTCCAGCTGCTTTATGTGAATTTAGTGGTAGTGAATGAACGAGGAAACCAATACCTCTCACCCATACAAGAAGAAATTTCAACTGCAATTTCGGATATTACATTATCTGCAACATTTTTCAATAAATTACGTATGTCATCCTCTTTTACGTTTACATTCTTTGTTCTTGAAATGCACATTATACATTCAATAGTGCCATCTGTCGGAGAACTATTGTTACTACTTTTTATTATTCCATTTTTCTTCCCATTTCTCGATTAGTAATTATACTGATTTTCACTTCGTTCGGATTATTCCTGCAAGCTATAGTTAGTTCTAAATAGATATACTTATTTTATAACCAAGCGACACATGCTTCCGTCAACTTTTAAGAGAGAGAGAATAATGAATGACCTTCTTTTATCTGAAATCGAATCTTGCAGGAACACGGAAGAAAGTGCTTATATGGATCGGTTTGTTGGCTTTACTATCGACAATTTCTATCGCACCGATCTGATCTGGGCGTAAAGATACTATCATAGTGAACCGATGAACATGCAAAAAAGTTAAGAATGGTTAGTATTGATGAGGCGATGACTATCTGAGGTACAGATGATAGGCCGGTTAAGCCCGATTAAGGATTGATACTAGGGTAGCTATCCATGTATTTCATCGCCCGTTAAAGGGTTTACGTTGCAGTTTCTCTTAACAGAAAACTGCCCGTTTATTCGATAAGAAAAATAAATGGGGTGTTATTTTTTTCATTTTTTTCAATATTGAAATTTGTTCGCTAGTATGTGAAATTTTGTTTCAAATTAAATAGCTCTAGAACATATGCACAATTTTAAACGTTATTTAAGCCTAAGTATTATATCAAATATAATAGTAGTATTGCGGAAATCCATACATGAATGCTTTAAATTCTAAGGATTGATACTAGGGCTTATACTTCGCCAATGTCTCTTAAAAACGTGTTACGTTGAATAAAGACATAAATAATAAAGAAAGAAATAAAGAAAGCGCATTTTAAGAATCGTTTACAAACGTAACATGCTCCATTTTTTTTTTTAATCCCCAGCAGATCACACCATTTTTGTACATTCATTTCCTAATACCTAAAAGCAATTCCGGTAAAATAAATTTCAAATACCACACGTTGAACAGTTTTGACCAATTCCATTTTGTTATCCTTAACCCATGTAACGCAGCAAAGTGTATCACCGAATCCCTTTTGCTATAGTTCCCTCTTCCCCAGAATTGATGAACATCACTTGTCTCCGCCAGCAAACGGCCAGAAGGGGGCTAAAATTTCAATTCCACTCTCTGAATTGAAACCGGCTGTAAAGTTTTGATTCATGTTGCATGCGGTATTGTAAGTTGGAAGGGGAGGGAGGATGAAAGAGAAGGTTATCCAAAGCTTTTCCAAAAGCTGCGTTTAAATAACCGATAGACCGAAGCGTATAGGTAGGAGCGCTCCGATTAATCAAGGTGTCAGTTTTAACCGGTGTTGAAAGTGCACCATCTCCGAATAGAAGTTTCGGTCGGCAGTTCATCAGTCTCGTGTTCTGTTGCCTTAGTTGGATTTATAACTGGGAAGTCGGTCGATATACCCGAGAATAGAAAGTAATTCTGTGGATAAATGCCCATTTTTCTTCATTTTTTTTTCAAACACTGTGGAGAAGTGAAGATTCATTCCTTTGTATTAATGTGTTAGGGAGAATTATCAATATAATAGCGGCAGCTCTTTTTTTATGTTAAAAGGTAATTGAACTTTTCATTTTGCTTGAACACCTACGGCGTTTCCTTTTATTTTCTGCCTAGAAAGAAAAGAATTATTGGGGTTTATTTATGCATTAACATGATACATATTCATGTTTATTCTCTTCGCTCCAGAGGTCCGAATGTGCTCCAGAGGTCCACCCAGCAAACACACACAGGTTCTCTGAACGTCTATTAATCTACTATTACGTTTAAATATTATTTATTGAATGCTGAGAAATTTTTATTGCCCATTCGCCTATGTTAATGAAAAGTATAAGTATTTTTTTTTAAGTTTTACACAACACGTCATACTTCCATAAAAATTAAAACTGCAATTTTAATTATAGCACACTCAAAAAAAATTTTACGTCAAATTTACGGTAAAATATCGGCAATCGGGGTGCCAGCTTTTATCCATAAATGTAACGGTTTAGCATAAAATATAGTGTTTTTCCCGTTCATTTAGCGGCTTACTGTAAAATATTATACCCTATTGGTTTTACTTTTAAACCGTATATTTTACGGCACACATGTAGCTATACTGTAATATTTCTACAGTATATTAACCGTTATTTGTGCACTTTTGCTGTAAATTTTACAGTATGTGCATGGTCGGTCCAGACGGTCTAAAATAAAACATATGTGGCGCCGGTCGACGAACGCGCCCTATATATTGTATCACAAATTTTTTCTCTACACTGAATTTTCAAGTTATTTTGAATCTGCTTTCGTCCAGCGTCCGCGAATGGGGTCGATTTAGGGACCAGGTGTGGGAATCAAGCGTCCTAACCACCATGCAGATCTGACTCGAAGTTAACTGACTGAAGTTTAAAGTAACTGTTATATGTTTGTCACGAAGTTGCTTGGCGAAATTGGTCAGTATTGCCCGATGTCGATCTACATCTTTATTTTTCCACGGAATGTATCAAAATTAAAATAATGTTATATGTGATTTATAGCCTCTACTAATAAGGAAATAAGCATAATATCAACTTAAAAGCTAAAAAGCACACTTTTTAAAACTTTCGCCACACTCATTTTAGGCAATATTGGCAAAATCGAGACAAAATGACCGGTTTACGCTGACGTTTGAGGTTTGACGCTGAGGTTGGTCTATCAAGACGACATTGGCCAAAACTACTGTGCTACTGGGTTGGATTTCCATAATCGCCAATTTAAAAAAAAATTTTTTTTCATTGAGCACACTACTCTTAAAATTCAGGTTTTGTAATTTCAACAGCAATATGACAGTCATACGTTCAGATTGCAACAAATTGAAAAAATAACACATGCTCTGCTCAAGACAGCAAGAATATACATTTGAAGGGCATGAGTGAAAAGTAATGGTTTTCTTTATTTATTACCGTTATATTAGGTTGCGCATGCGTAGTAACTTACTGTCTACTTGATTTTATCACCCTTAGCGTAAAACGACATACGGTAGACTTCTGTCGTGTTTTACAGTAGTTTTACTGTACAATTAAAGGGTATTTTTTACAGTGTGTATGCATTTTTTGTAATTTTTTAAACCTAATATTTTTAAAGCTATATCTAATTAATTGTTTTCAAAAGCATACATTTACACAAGTCTATGCAACAATGTAGCATTATGTACGATAACTTTTTATTGTACCATGCTAAATATATTATAGCAACTATTATTATAACTGAAAAAGTAGTTTTACAAAGTACTTCTCCCTTTTTTTATTAATGTAGATAATATTTGAAAACCTTACTTATACGGGAAATTTAAAAGAGAGTTTATCTTTGTATTTTTTCTAATAGTCTGGGTCCTGTAAATTAAATATTTTTAAGAACTATTAACTGCATCAAATGATTCAGGTTTTTGTTTATTTATGTGTGCGTTGTTAGATAGTACGATTGCTGTTGATCATTTAACCCTTTCACGCGCAGTGTTCCCGCTCTGGGAACACCAAACTCTGACGTTTTGACAACTGCCAGTCACGAAAAATAGATTTGATTTCTATATAAATAGCCGGGTGACATAGCTCCACGAGAATCCATTACTTTTTAGAACGTCATTTCCCGTAAAAAATGGTCACGATTATTTTTTTAACAGCAATGACATCTGCTGAAAATGGAAGAATGCGAGAACAGCTGGATAGATTGCCCTATGCTGAAAAAAAGCAGCCGTTGCCATCGCTCGACTTAACTACCAGCAAGATGGCGGACGATCTAAACGTTCATCGCGTGCCACAGATCTAGAGACCCTTTTTTGACGACAGCTGGCTGTGCCGGCACAGCTAGCTGTCGTCAAAAAACGGTCTCTAGATCTATGGTAAGCGATGAACGTTTCGATCGCCCGCCATCTTGCTGGTAGTTAAGTCGAGCGATGGAAACTGCTTCCCTTTTTTCAGCATTGGGAAAGGGTTGCGCCTCAAAGGGTTAAAACATAAATTCAATTCAGCTAATAATTTCTGGAAAGTAATATATATTACTGTAGTTTTGGTAGCAATATTAAATAGCACACTAAAAGTAGTTGCAAAATGCAGATGGTAAATTTTTAATATGATATTTGTATAGTAATGAATACCTCCACTACACAAATCGCAAGCACAAATTTCGCACTTACACGTATTGAAATTTCACAATAGCACACACTTTCACAATAGTATTTCTTTCACGGAATTCAATGCGACTTATATTCGCGAAAAATGAAATTTAAAATTGATTTCTGCAGTAAATGAAATCAAATTGAAAAAATTCATTTTTTTGCCTTTATACAACGTTTTTGAATTTTCAAATTCCGAACATAAAACTCAGATATTTAGATGCTTCTTTCATTTCTCTTTTTCGCAAGAAAAGCATTTTTTCAATCTGTAAGAGAATATTTTATACCTGAATATAACAGGAGAAGCGCATTTTATAAATGAAATATGAATTTGTCAATCGCATTTTAAAAAGGCGTACATATGTAGCAACAGTATTTGGAATGAAAAGTACATTATTGAAGGTTTCTTCGCGTTAAAGCTAAAACGGCAATATTTCACTATTCTCCCCGATGTTATGTTCTTTAAATATGTACAGTTATTTTTTTGCAGTGAAATAAAATTCTATAATGAAACTTATTTTTTAGATGTATTTGTGGAATATAAGAGGAATACATTACCATCAAGTCTACGTGTTGTGTCTTAAAAAATAAATGTTTAACTTCTTATCAGTGATCTGAAAATCAAAAATCATCATAGCATCATAATGCAAGCCGTACCCTATATATCCAGTATATACCAAGTATTTAAACTTTATACTATTGATGAAAAATATCAACGGTAATGAAAATTCAGCATTTCCTATGTTAGATTTGAATATATATATATATAAATATATAATTAATAAGTAAAACACAAATAATATTACTGCAAAAATTATGTACGCCTTAGGGAAAAAAGTATATCATCAGAATCAGAGGGCCAAACAGTATGAAATTCGAGATACGAAGAATCGAATCGAACAATGAATCGATTCATCGTATTTCCAGTTCGAATGAATGAAATGGAAATTATAACCACTGGGCAATTCGTCAGGTACCATACCCAGAAGATTATAATTAATGACAACAAAACAGTAGGATTTCGGTTGTATGGCATATCAAAAGAGATATTCTCTCCACACATTTATGCCCTATCCTACTATCGCAAAAGAATAGAATAAATTCATAATTAAATTGAAAGCAACATAATCGAAAAACACTGCAAGAGCATCATTATAACACATTCATATATATTTTTTCTTATTGATGATTATCTTAAATATATTAACAGTTGCATATACGAGAGTGTGTATTATATATATATATTATTGCCATTATTAAGGACGTCATGAATTCTTTTTATCTTTTTCATTCAAAGATATTGTTAAATGCATTGTCCAAATGGAAACACATTAAAATAACTACATTATATCTATCATCATTGAAAAAGAAATGACGTAAATGCAAAAGTTACTATACCATATAATTCCGCTTTCACAGTTTTGAACAAAAGTGTTTTTACATGCACAAAAATTATTCGTAGCGTAAATAATGGTTCTCTACATTTTCTAAAATTTACTTTTTTAAAATAATTTTTGCTCGCGTTGGTTTGCCATTTTAGAGCAAACAAAAAAAGGAATAAAAAAGCAAATACCACTTTGTTCGTAGAAAATAAACAAACTATTTAATGCGTGAAAAAAGGCTGAGAACACACAATGAATTCTTTAACTTTTAGGACATATTTTCCACATAATCTGTACCGCACCGCACTTCACGGCTCTAGCCCTTTTTTTTTTTTTTTTTTTTTTTTTTTTTACGAAGAAAAAGAACTTCAGCTCTTTTATTTATTTCCACGATGTAAAATGGAGAAAATGAACCAGGAGTAAAAAATACCATTTTGGAAGGGGAGGGAAAAAATATAAATCGAAACATTGTTTACGAGTGTTGTTTGTTTGTTTAATGGCCTAAAACTCTGAAAACTGTCAAAGAAAAGACAGATTCGGATCAAGTTACAAAAGAAATATAGACCAAGTTAGAAACTAATGGTGTAGGAGGTTAAAACAGTAAATGAAGAAAAAAAGAACAAATATTTGCAGCTTTAAAAGCGGTATTGGGAAATAAGAGCCAAACAATCTCAAATAACGGGGTATAACACAAATTTATGTTTCGTTTAAAAAAAAATACATTGTTAGTTTTCCTTTGCTAGATTAATAGTGAGTTTTAAAAATAACAACTTGTGATTAAAAAGTGACACTATGCAAGTGTTGACGCTGTTATGCTGACGCTGAGGAATGCATTATAATATATTTATGCATTAATGCATGTAGAATATTAAAAAAACAAGATCAGTTATCGGTTATTTTGGAAAAGCCAATGTTATGAGAAAATATTATTTTATTCTCATTTATCAGAATGCGTAAGTTTCAATATCTGAAAATACGTATGTATATATATATATATATATATATATATATATATTATATATAGTAAAAAAGGCTTAACTTACGAATCAATGTAGCATCCAGTCAGCAGATGCAAAATTCTAATTATCCATGGAATAATAAATGCATAAATGTTTTCATTTAGGGAAACATTAATACTTAAACAACATATCCAAAAAGATCAAAATATATGAAACCAAAAAAAATAAAAACGATTATGTGGACTAATTGAAAGATGAAGTACAGATAATATATATATATATATATACTAGCTGCGTACCCGTTCTCCGCACGGTAGGGAACGAAACTTTTCTTACATGTATAGTTCGAATTGATTCCAGTGATATGGGATCTAAAAATAGGCAAAATGATTCGTCTCTTGGCGTAAAGTTACTCATTAGTTATTTGTAAAGTTAGTATAAGTACTGACCTGAGACCATTGTTAATATTATGACGCAAAAAACTATGTCCGTGTCATTCACGATCAGCAAAGAAAAGCGTGACGGTTCGCAGTGAAATTCCTAATATTCAAATGTCCAAAAATTCCTAGTATTCAAAATGTCTCATTTCTGCAAGGCATACTGATTCGCAGGAAATTCCTAATATCATGTACTCATTCTGAACATACTTTTTAGATTAAGTGATACATGCCATCAAAAGTCTTAATTCTGATCATACTTAGATTTAAGTATGCATTATCTTGATCCATGAAGGCGAGCGTAATTTTAGATTAAAGTTTGTAGCAGTAGAAACACATTTTCCTAAAAAATATGACATAAATTGTGAGACCTCTAATGTTATAATTAAATAGTTTCGTACCGCTTTTGAAGCAAGAAGAGAAATTTTCCTAAAACAATGTGATCTTAAATACTTGTGTGAAACTACTCCGGGATATATTAACGCAAGTTCTAGTTAAGTATTTTATGTGAAAGTACGCGGGTTAAATGAAACGCGATAACGTTAAAAATGTTTTGTTAGCTGTGATGTAATACGGTGTTAAAAATGATTAGAAGACTAGTTTCATAAAATAAGGCGTATATTGTAGAATGTTTTCGTTTCAAGAAAAGTATTTATTTGATGCGGTATATTGTGGTTTGATTGGTTTTCGTTTTGCAACCGTTAATGCTTATTTAGAACGTTTAGATATTTGCACGGAGGCTTTTGACACTTTGGTGAATTGCCTTTGCACTTTGATTCTGCAATTCGCATTAGCATAAACGATAATCATTTCACTTTATGGTTGCCACTAAAACAGCTCTCCATACATTTGTATGCTTAATTATTGTCAGATTGGCGTATTTAGCACCAGGGACCTAGTATGTCACAGGCAAATCGGGACTTTGCCCAGTGCCTCCGGCTCGAAATGGCCCCCAATTTCAAATGTTGTTCTGAAATATTCTTTTTCATAAACATATTTTATGAAAAATAAACAAATTTCATAGATGGAGGCCAAATTAATTAATGCCCGGGGCCCTGTTTGCCATAATCAGGCCCTGTTTAATACCGCATTATATTTCCTGCTATTCGAAAACGTGACCCGTTTAAAATCTCAATCGAAAATAATGCTGGATAATTCACTGGTGAAAAAACAGCATTCAATTATTTATCTGGCAACGTAAAGTAAAATATAGAATTATTTCATGCATGGCGTATGTTTTGCTTGTGAGTCCGTTATTCTGATTGAGTTTCGAAAGAGGTTTTAAACTTATGACATCAAAATCACGCACTTTTCACATGCGAAAATTCAGTTATTTTAAAGTAATTTTTTTCAACTGGCAATTTTAATAATTGTTACTGTCTCCAAGACAACCTAAACGCAAGATATCATACCGAAAATTTTAAATTGCGGCGATTGAAATGAAAATCGTTCTTTACTTAAAAATTCGTAAAAAAAAAACTCCTAATTTATATTTTTCCTCCGTTCTTCTTTTAAAAGCGGGCGAATTGTATGCTCCGTCATTTGACAAAATATAAAAAAGTTATGACGGATAGAATTCAAGATGCAGCAATTTTAAAAATATTTTACGAAAGTCAGCGTCAAATTTAATTTTATTTGAAAAATTCCCAAAAATCTGCCAATTATGTTACACAGTCCGAACAAACAGTTTTTAAAAGAAAATTTTCTCCTCTATCCGATGATGTAAATTTCGTTTTCTTGCGAGTGTAATTACCGGCGTTATTACGTATTAAGCGAGAAAAATCGCTAAAAATCGCACAAAACATAAAATAAAATATTTTCTAATTCGAACTTCGAAGAAATCGCTCCGAGGCGTGTTAGGATCTGTCCTAGTGAAGCCGTATGCAAAATTCGGTAGGTCTGCGACAAACCGTCTCGGCGCAATGCGATTCAGAGACGCGCGCAAGAAGATTGGTGGTCACAAACTTGCCTACCTACCTACATAGCTACATACAATGTTTACTCTCGGATTTTATTATATAAGATAATCTGTACTTCATGTAAGGGGGTGTAGGGAGTATAGATATGATTCAGAATCACATAGCAATGCGAAACGTCGTTCTCATATATAGCTTAATAATCACTTTAGAAGAAGTGTTCAAGTGATAGTAAACGTTTCGACCATGGTTTTTCAAACAATGATCCTCCTTTCGCCGATTGCACTTGATAAAAATTGTTATTTCAGAATTGTTTCTTTCATTACATTCATGAAATTGTCTGAGGAAAGCCCATTGTTTATGAAACTTGGTTAAGAAATTAGACGCTCGCTTCAACACTTTTTCCAAAAGTGATTATTAACAGGTACATGAAGACGACGTTTCCGTCCCCTCATTGCTATATGATTCTGAACCGTCTTTGTACCCCCCTACACCCCCTGTATGTTTGTTAGCCTGATAGCGAATCACCCTGTATATATATTAGTTAATTTAATAAAAAAAGCTGAACTTCAACATTTCACCATAATATGCAGCTATTGTAAATAGAGAAATTAAACAACATAATCTACAGGCAAAAAAGTATTTTCAAAGTTTCAAGTACACATAGAACTAATCACCATACCAATAATGAATAATGAATAATATATGAATAAGCATGAAAGGAAAACAACACCTGAGGTCGCTCAGCGTGAGGGTTCAGAAATAAGTCACCAAATATTGAAAATATCGTCAGTTTGGTGATATTTTCCATATTCATGTATAAAATGAAAAACTTGAATGTGATGAAATGCACGTTTGGCAATTTCAGTGAATTTTTGCATGAAAAGCTTGCATAATTTTAAATGACTAATATTTTCGCAAATTATAAAGAGGAAACTATAAATTCAACTGTCATTATGTAACTCTCAATTAAATACAGTATTAACCTTCCTAAAATAGTCAATTAGAGATTATAGATAAAATTGTATTAGGTTGGCATAGTTTTGTCACAGCAACTTGTGCTCCTTGTGTTAATCCTCACGATAAGCTGGTAGCTAAATATATATACTAAAT
Source organism: Cheiracanthium punctorium (assembly GCA_038373885.1). Lineage (NCBI taxonomy): Eukaryota > Metazoa > Arthropoda > Arachnida > Araneae > Cheiracanthiidae > Cheiracanthium > Cheiracanthium punctorium. Next base: position 1,223,741 of record JAWZYV010015836.1, on the reverse strand, counting down.
TAAAAACCCTCTACATTATTTTATGCTACTATTCCATCCTTATTTAGGCATATTTATTGAGATACCGAAAGTACAAATCTATAATTTCAGCACAGAAAGTTCCAAACAATATGTACTATAATGAGAGGCATATAAAGAGGATACTAAGATAACACCCGGTCAACAAAACAAAAAAATATGGAGGGGGGGGTGTCTGTTCTCATGCTTAAATTCTCATTCTAGACATTGAAAAACACTTAAATTTTCATTTTGAGTTCTTAAAGTTTGCTTTTGTCTGATTTACGTCGATAAGTATATTTTAATTTAATTTCATAAACGAAAGATGGCAGCACCTTGATTAACCCGAAAGTAAACTGCATTATTATATGTAACGCTGTAATATTGCTTGTAGTATTATTTGTAAAATTATTATTTGTTTCTATTATTATTTGCTCGTACGAACATAAAAGAAATGCGAAAAATATTCACTTATAGATGTTAATTTCTTATTATTTTACATTTATATGTTATTGTTTATCACAAATCTTAAATAGAATAAAAAAAGACTTTTTTATCCAGCAAAAACTTTTCTGATCATAATTTAGAGTGGAATTATAAAATAATATAAAAATACACATAAAAATCAGTGGTTTTTACCAAAAAATTGAAAAATTGATTTAATTTCTATGTACAAATGTAAACTTTTTTAATAAAAAAAATATTTTCCTTAGTTTTGGCGTAGGAGAAACTAAAATTTAACTTGTACAAGTCAGACACAAAAAATCGTGGTGACCGGTGCAATCGTTGTCTTGATTGACGAAAATAAGTTCTGAGCTTCAAAGATTGAACTCTCCTAATTCTTTTATGTATAACCGTAGAATAAAACAAGTGTAATATTCGGAAAATACCGTTAAATTTGACATTAGATGGGAACTATGTTTAAGATTTGGATCGAAGCCCAGAAATTGTTCTTGTCATTATTAAACCATTAATCTGCATGACTTGCTTAAACCAGGGACTACACAATACATTTAAACATGCATAAGGATATTATTTTAGAATTCAATGGATAAGTAAGTTTAATTTCTGCAGTGATCTTTATTAATTTAAAGCTACAAAGCTGTCAGCTTGAGAGAAATAGAAAAAAAAAAGAGTGGATTTAATAAGTAATGTTATGCTATGAGCAGTTTCTGTCTAGTTTTCCGCGAAAATTGCCTCACATTTTGTCTATTTAAATGAAATATTTTTTTCAGAAAAGATTACTATTGAAAAGTATTTCCATATCGCCTTTATTTTATAGTTTCTAGCTTGTTAATGTTCTTTTCGTAAGCATTTATACGATCTATAAATCTGTATAATCAACTAAATAAAAATTTTATTTCGGAAAAAAAACACTCAAAATACTGGTGTTAAACGTTAAAATAAATAAAAACCCAACTGAAAAATATCAGTTCCCTCTGTTTTGTGAGACGAAGGGCTTTGACTGAGGAAGACAGAAAAGATATTTCAGTCGAAACGATCGTATCTTATACGTAACATTTTATGTGTGCTTTTTCACAAAGTTTCTATTTATTTTAAGAATTTTATTTATTTATTATTATTATTATTATTATTATTATTACAATGCTCTGACTAAAAATTTTACGTGTAATTCTATGACTCTTGAATTATAGAGTCCATTTTAAAGGGCTCTATAATACGTTCGGTTTGTCCAAATGAGATGAAATTCGAACTACGGTTAATTCAAAAGATGTGCCTGACATTTACTAAATAAAAACTTTTAGTACAAAAATTCAATAATAGATGATGCTATAGCACAAATGGCATTTATTTACATATATTGCAAATGTGGCATGTTACAGCGCATCCCATTCGCATTATTCTTTGGATTTGAAGTCGGTGGATTCTGCAGGAGAAAGAGTTACTTTTCTGAACATCGTGCACCCGTTGCAAGAAAAACGCTAATGGTAAAATTGCTCTACCAGAACCAGCAGAACTCCTTGTCAGCTTCAAGACAGTCCCATCGTATGAAGCAGATACGAAGAGGCCCAATGCCTACATATGCTCTACGGAAGATGATATAAGAATTGGAAACGACTGGGAAACTTGACATTCTTCCTGGGAGAGGACGAAAGCATGTTCCCTCTTCTGGCTTCGAAAATTAGGCTACAGTCGAAGTTGAAGCCAACAGTCCGTCGCCGCATGGTAGTATGAGCGTACCTGCTGGATCCCGAGTAGTGAATGTTCCGCATTCCACTGTAAGGGAATGCGGAATTTGCGGCTTAGTTTTATCCTTATAAAATCAATTCTGTGCACCAACTGCAAGACGGGAACTTTTAGGTTAGGTAAACTTTTGCACGTTAGTTCCTTGCTCGAATAGCGATGATGTAATTGGAACATTCTATGGAGAGAAGAATCCCATTTTTACCTTTATGGGTAAGTTATTATCCATAATTTGTCGAATTTAGGCAGTGGAGAAACTACACGCTATCCAGGAACAGCCCTTGCATCCTAAAAAAGTTACAGTTTGGTGTGGCTTTTACGGTTACCTTTATCATTGGCCCATTTTTTTTTTGAGGAGATAACTGCAAATGGAGTCCAAACATGTTCCGTTACTGGACAACGGTACCGTGATATGCTGAGGAATTTTGCAATCCCTCAACATCAACAGCGTGAAAGCCTTCGGGACACCATTCTCATGCAAGATGGTGCCCCTCCTCATATTGATCGTCGTGTACAGCAACAGCTAATACAGCATTTCACAGATGCACGTGTAATCAGCCGTTATTTTCCAAGAGCATGGCCTCCTCGTTCGCCATATATCACCCCATGCGACTTTTGATTGTGGGGTTTCCTGAAGGACACGATCTACCGTCAAAGGCCAGCATCTGTGCCAGATATGAAGAAAAGCATTCGGCGCCATCGGCTTGATATTCCTTCCGACTCACTGCTGTCAGCTGTGGAAAATATGGTTCTACGATTAGAGCACATTGTTAAACGTGAAGGGGAACATATTGCGCAGTTTTAAAGTTCTTTTTATATTATTTTAATAAGCATTTATAAAGCATATAAAATACGATTACGTGTATTGCAGCTCCACCTATCGGCGGTTTGTTGTAATAAAAGTTTTTATTTAATAAATGTCAAATGCATCATTTGAATTACCCGTAGTTCAAGTTGTATCACATTTAGATGAACAGGATACATTCTAGAAGCCACTGAAGTGGACAACTTATTTCTTGCTAACCCTGTATATATATAAACTTTATTTAGATTGAATATGCTACATTTCCAATATTTAAAAATAGTAATTTATTTCATTGTTAGTCTTCATCTTATTATAGCCAGGACGTAGACTTTTTCAGTTTTATTTGTGCAGCACTCTCTTCGAAAGCGACTCCTTCAATACATATGAAGCAGTCATCAAAAATGCAGCTAGTGTTCATTTTTTTTCTCCATTTCTTTTAATGTTACATTACTAATATTGATAATTTACTTCGTAAAATAAAGAAAATTAACAGTTTCAAGTTTATATTCTTGTCAATTCCTAATAAATAAAGCATTAATGTGCTCACCATTATATTGAATTTTATAACAATAGTTCGTCTACCGAGAAATCTTAAGACACTGCCGCCATAGATAGAACTACATCGATCGCAATAAATAAGAAATAGGGTCCGAACTCCCAATAAATACCTCCGATGTATTTCACAACCTCCCGAAATGTTGATTACGTATCAGGTTATATTTTATTTACTAGTCATAAAAATCTCCCTCTCAGACAAATCTCTCAACAATAACTTTCGAAACATTTCCCTTCAGCCAGAGGCGAATGTTATTCCTTCGACTAAGAAAAGAAAAATTTACAGCATATTATATGAGCAACTTCCAGCTTAACACAGTGACTGCACCTAAGGATTCCTTTCCCTTACAATCTTTGTACCCTTCAAGAGTAAAGGTGGAGGAAGAATTTCATGCAAGATATATTCAGCCAATAAAAAGCACCGAGAGAGGATGTTATTTTCCCCCAGTTTTTGCTGTTGTTGTTTTCATGCCCTGAAGGAAAACAATTTTCAAAAGTTTTGTTTTGCTTTATCTTGTATCTTGTGGCTGAATCAAATCGAAACTTTGCAGAAAAACTTAACGTACTTTGATTGCAATCCAGAAGGATAGAGTAGACATTCTTCGCAAAGTAAATGCGAATCGTTTTGCAGTAACATGAATTGAACATCTTTGACAACCACGTTCTTTACTGCTTTTCGGGCTTCCGAAGGAAAATTTTTACTGACAGCAAAATATATGACACTTTCTTTTATAGCCTCTGGTTTTGAAAGATTTGATCAGAAGGAATGTTTATCTGCTTCGAAATGTACACAAAACAAAATCACATCAAGTATACAACAAGTTTGTGCTATTAGTAAAAAATATATTTTTTGAACACCTGCGAATAAATAGGAAGTCGTACAGCAAAATGCATTCTTCCGAAAAATGTTTTAAAAGGTATTTATAATCTTAAAAACTGTCAATTTCTTCTTAAGCATTATGTCACATACAGTTAGTCCTTTGAGTGAGTACTTACAAATCATAAACTTACCATTTAGACTTTAAAATTCTGCGATATAAATGTCAGTATAAGTCCGGATATTCATTTGTTTTTGACTATTGTGCATTTTATTTATACTGTAAGCTGTATAGGAGTATTCTCTTTAACTGCACTCTTCATATAATCTTATATATAATTGATGGCGATTCTACCTGCAGTAACATTAAATTTCATTTAAGCAGATTTTAATACCATATAATATCGGAAAACAGCCAAGTATTAAGAGCAACATTAATTACTGCAGGAAATTATAGATGGTTTTCATACACTTGACACGCCTCGTTTATGTATATATATATATATATATATATATCCATCGCGAATATACTACGAAGTAATAAGCTAGTTTCTAAGTAAGCAAACTTAATTACTTTTCTCTATATTAAAATATATTTAATCCTTTTGTACACAGGCTAGGCAACTCCAGGTAGGTCGCGTGACTGACTGCTCATGTACATTGTTGTCTTTATGAAGCCTTTGTTAAGTGAGTCGCTAAGAAAACTTTTAAACTAATTTTGGAATTTAAACTTAACGTACTTAAAAATTTATGTGCGCAAGTTTCTAGAGCTACACTTTGGAACATCCAGTAATACATGTACATGCAACTTAAACGTAATTATAACTGTAATTTTTAAGATGTACTTAAATAATAAGAGTTTTCAAAATTAACAGTTTATTCACATTTATTGAATCCTACACAATTTTATTCAACTTATGTACATTACTCACTTTGGTTTTTAAACAGCTTGATCCTAGCACTTTATGAAGTCATTCAAATTTAGATATTCATTAAAGTGAAAAGAAATGCACTGAAAAGAAAACAATATTTGTACTGCCTAATCTCGGTGCCGTCTAAAAAGCTACTCATGTCAACGAATAGTGGCATAAGCGACAACCTCGAACTTAGATATAGGACGATCCTCGACTAGCTTCAGTCACTAAAAGGAAAATATTCTTCAACCCACTTGTAAAGATTAGCTGCATAAGCGCTCTCTAGCGACAGAGAGTGACGAATTTTGATGCAATCAACTACTAACGCATGCATGCGCACAACATAAATTCAATAATTACAACTCACATCACCATCTTTCAGGCAAATTTCAGTTAGCTCTTTTAGAATACGTAGATGATCCTACTATGTCCATGCCCGTTGCAACAACAAAGATGCCGGATAGCAGAAACAATTTTTTTAGCAATTGCGTGGCTATAACAAAATTTAAAATTCGTGTAATTACAAAGAGTTCTTATAGGTTTCTACTATAAAGGAATTAAGAGTGTTGTGATGGATTAATTTAAATATAAGCAAAATATACTTGGAATTCTGTTAATACACAGTTCTAAATGATACGTAAACACATTCGCGTTCCTCACCTATTAATGGTAGTATTTTAACATAGTTGAGATTAAGTGCATTACCGACAGTGACATTTAGTACTATATATTTAATTTTACTTAGCAACTCCGTAAGATTCAATTCGTTGCTGAATACGTTTAAAATCGACATACATAAACTAACTGACATATATAGTATGAATGAAGTTTCTATAGAATAAAATGTCCGATCTCCAAATCCTATTGATGCAAACTGCATAATTTTAAATCATTAATTATTCATTTTTTTTACCGTGCACACACACACACATATATATATTATCAAAAAGTAAAACACTATGAATATTACTGCAAAAATGACATACCGAAAGCGGGAAAAAAAGGAGTAAGAAACAGAGCCAAACAAAATTATAAAAGAATGAATGGAATGGAAATTATAAACCTTTGGGACAATCATCAGGAGCCATACCCAGAAAATAATAATTAAAGACAAACGAAATAGTACTATTTCGGTTGTGTGGCATTTCAAAAGAGATTTTTTCCCACTTCGGGTATGCCATTTTTTTCAGTAATATTCATAGCGTTTTACTTTTTGATCATATTCTATTCTGAATGTCATTGCTGCATTCGCGCGTTACATTTAGTATATTTCCTTTATTTTAATTTTGAATGTTTGATTTGATTTTATATGCCATTTATGCATTCTGAAAACTTTATAAATATATATATTATGTATATAAAACAGCCAAACTTGCGTAATATGACTATCTATTAATACATCAATCGAGAGTATGCACAAAACAAAGGGGCATTAAAAAAATACGAGCCGAGAATAATAATGGAGACATAGGACTTAAATGTTTACACAAACCTATGCAGCAAAAGAAAACAGAGCTATAAGAGCTAAAAAGGTTGGCAATATTTCCCAAGGGAGATCTCGTGGGCCTAAGCCCAAGTGCAAGAACCCCCCCCCCAAAAAAAAAAAAAAGTTGAGGTGAAAAAGACTTAAATTAATCAGGTTCTATCTTCAGGCCCCACCACTTGAATTAATCTAGTTAAAAGAAAACTCAAAATCGCTGGGTTTCTGCAGGTTGCATGGCAAAAAGTGTCTTTAAAATCAACCCAGAGGCGCAACCTAGGTAGCTAAAGTAGAAAAAAACCAACATGGTAATGAACCAAACATGGAGTAAAAAGCTCATAGATGATGCCAATACATAAAATCAAAAACGGTGATGCCAAAATAGAAATTTAAGTGACAGTAATGCAGCAAGAACCAAGGAGTAAAAAAATAGAGAAATTAAACAACCAGATGAAATTGTAGCATGAACAATGTAGTTAAAAAGAGAGAAATCAAAACAAAAATAGTCACGGGTGGGAGGGAAGGAAATGGACTAAACAAAAAAACAAAAAACAAAACACGTATTAGCTATATTTAATCCAATGTGCAAAAAAATACAAGCTTAAATATCTAGAGTACAAAAAGAACTATGAATGTAGAAAAAGTAATTAAAAATTTAAAAAACATTAAATTAATGACAATAAAAAATAAATAATAAATAAATTTGTTAATATTTTTTTTCAGAATATGAATAAAAATATTTAATTATAAATCAATAGTAATATAAAAAATAATAATATAATCTATAAGTAATTAATTATGTTATTAGTGCATTTTACTACTCGATAATATAATTGCAACAATGCACTGAGTGTGGAGAGAAAAAAAAAGTCCCAGTAATCAACAATTCTTTAATTTATTTTCATCCTTTTTTTGTATAAAATACATAAATAAATATTTTAAGGTATTTCTGTACATTTTTTCTGTGCAGTTTTTATATTTTATAAAGAACCATCATTCCATTCCCATATATATATATATATATATATATATATATATATATATATATATATACTAGCTGCGTGCCCGTTCTCCGCACGGTAGAGAACGAAACTTTTTCTTCCATGTATAGTTCGATTTGATTCCAGTGATTTGGAACCTAAAAATAAGCAAAATGATTTGACTCTTGGCGTAAAGTTACTCATTAGTTATTTGTAAAGTTAGTATAAGTACTGACCTGAGACCCTTGTTAATATTATGATGCAAAAAACTATGCCGGTGTCATTCGCGATTAGAAAAGAAAAGCGTGACCATTTGCAGTGAAAATTCCTCATTTTCAGATCGTCTCATTTCTACATCATACTCCTTTTTACATTTAATCTATACCATTAATACCTTAGATACTACATGATGTGGAGAACCGTTTTATTTTATAATTAAATAGTTGTGTACCCGCTATTCGCAAGGCAAGAAGAGAACATTTTCCCAAAACGTGATCCTGACTACTTGTGAAAAAACAGAATCTGTAAGAAAAAAGAAAGTTCTGTTTCAGTCTTTTCTGTTGAAACTACCGCGGAGATAGACTTAGAGAATAGAAGACTTAGTTTCACGATATATTTATTAATGCGGTATATTGTGCGTTGATCAATATTGCCATAGCATATCTACTTACTATAACTTATACTATCTTGTACTGATACCTTGTGAGTCCGTTATTCTGATTGAATTTCGAAAGGGATTTTAAACTCGTGACATCAAAATTATGCACATTTCACATGAGAAAACTCAGTTATTTTATATTAAGTAATTTTATTTATTTATTTCAACTGGCAATTTTAATCATTGTTACTGTCTCCAAGACAACCAAATTGCAAGATATGAAAATCCTTCTTTACTTAAAAATTCGTCAATAATCTCCTAATTTATATTTTCCTCTGGTTTCTCTTTTAAAAGAGAGCGAAATGTATGCTCCGTCATTTGACAAAATATGAAAAAGTTATGACTGATAGAATTCAAGATGCAGCAGTTTTAAAAATATTTTACGAAAGCCAGCGTCAAATTTAATTTTATTTGAAAAATTCCCAAAATTCTGAAAATTATGTTACACAGTCCGAACAAACAGTTATTAAAAGAAAACTTTCTCCTCTATCCGATGATGTAAATATCGTTTTCTTGCGAGTATAATTGCCGGCGTTATTACGTATTAAGCGAGAAAAATCGGACAAAACATAAAACAAACATTTTCTAATTCGAATTTCGAAAAAATCGCTCCGAGGCGTGTTAGGATCTGTCCAAGTGAAGCCGTATGCAAAATTCGGTAGGTCTGCGACCAACCGTCTCGGCCCATGATCACGAATGTGCTCAAATCGGACATTTGAGTAGCTTTCTACCCTGAAAATTCCTAAAAATCGTTAAAAATTAGGGAACGGGTGGATTTCCAGAATTTTAATGTAGCCTACGGCCTATTCTATGTCGTTTTACGTGTATGTGCAAAATTTCAAGCCGATCGGTCTGTCGCTGTGGGAGGAGTTCCAGGACAAACAAACAAACAGACAAACTTTCACATTTATATAATAGATAGATAGATAGATAGATAGACAGACAGATACATATATAAATATTTAATTATTTAAAATAGTATTTTTATTTGATATAAATATGAGAAAAATAATCACTCGAATAGGAATGAAGTCGTGAGAATCCAGAGTTGATCATAGAATCATTTAACCTAACTCTATTTTAAGGGAATCTAACCATACCTTAGCAAAATAGAAATTCCTTTACCACAAAGTTTTTATAGTTTTAAAATTTTATCGAATAAATATATTCCCTAATGAGCATCAAAGTTCAATTATGTAAATGAATTTAAAAGTGTTTTACTTTCAAAGATATGTTTACAGAAAAAAAGTTAAAATAATAATAATAGTAAACACGGAGAAAAATAACTGTAATCTAATATCATTCAGAGCTCACAATATAATGCACTTTTGTAGCTACATGTTTACTCCATTCGTAGTCACTTGGGTATAAGCCGTATCTTCCCGCCAAGAAAAAAATACACATGACAAGATAGCAGTGACACTGTAACACGGAGATTCAAAACCATGTCAAAATTATCTCCCATGTGTAAGAATTCTTGCTAGAAGTGGCAGATTTAGGAGAAAATGCTTCAAGTAGTTTAGACTGCGTCTAAAAGTTTAAAACTCAATTCTTTTTGGTTAGATGTTTTCTTGCCCAATAAAGAGAAGTTCATCCATGATTTTTCTTTCACCAAGGCGGGTTTCTTTTTCATATATAAAAAAACGTATTTTTATTTTTTTGTGCCACAAAAATGGCATTATTATGAACAAATTATTGGATGATTTTGTTTTGCTTAATTGACATTGAAATAATATATGCATTATTTAGCATAAAATAATTTATTTTGGTATTTTTTTTTCCATTTTGTTTCATACGTTTAAAAAAGTACAAAAATAGCTAATTCTCTTTTAGATGTCAGATAAAATGCGCACGCACACGCAGCATATATATATATATATATTAGTATTTTTTTAAGACACGCAAGTCCATGATAAAGCAAAACTGTCAGAAAGAATAATGCAAAATATGTTTAAAAAATCCTTTGTTGTTGTTGTTGCTTCTCTCCGTGTCCCAGCTACTGCTAGACGACATCTACGAGTTTATTCACCCTTAAAAAATCATAGACCAGAATAGGAAAGTCCGATAGATCGTCGTTGGACAAATCCAGACACTTAACATGAAGTGTCTGGATTACTGAAGACATACTACGAGAAGTAGAAGAAGTATACTGAAGAAGCTACTTAACATGAAGTGTCTGGACACTTAACATGAAGTGTCCAGACACTTAACATGAAGTGTCTGGACCCAATTTGTCCGAGGTGTAACAATGAGCAGGCCAGAGATACCTGCTCATTGTTACACCTCGGACAAATTGGGTGGACTTTTTGACCCCCCCCCCCCTGGAAGGCAAAGGCCTCTTAGATGACCACTGCGAAAGCGAGAGAGAGCCGTCTGGGTACTTCTGTCGCAATTTACAGCGAGGGATCTACCAGGGGAATCAGCCCGGTACCAAGAATGTGCAGGAGGGACAAGCCAGACCCTTTTATCTGTATGTTTTCTGGCAGAATACAGCTCAAGGTATGTCAGGCAGTTGGACGTAGCCAGGGTCTCCCCGGCACACTTCTTCGGCAAGACATCCGCCTAATCATTACCCCAAATATTCACATGAGAGGAGATTCACTGAATGTGCACATCACAAAAAGACGAGACTTGTTTTAATTTAGTAAGAATTGAAATACCAGTCTTGTCACCAACGTTATGCCAGTTAGACATATGTTGGATGGCACTGCGACTATCAGACAGAATCCAGATGGCTTTTGGGTCTAAATAAGACATAATATAGCTCCCTAGTAGCAATGACTGCTTGTTTTCTGCTCGTTCGATCATCGACTCATCGTTAACTCATCGACTCATCTAATTCAGTCATCGGCAAGTGCACTTTTGTTTTTCTGCAATAGATGAATTTTTATTCATGGATAGAAGTGATCTAGACGAGCAGTTTCGCCGATGGGAAACAGACAAACAATATCTTATACGAAACTGCAGCTCTATAGTCATCGGGCCTTGCAGGTGTCCCAGTGGTTTAATGTGCCTTTTCTAATCTAAGGGAAATTTTGAACAATTCTTGAATGAATGACATAATTTACTTCAAATTTCTTATATTGGTGTTGGGACGGGGCAGGGGGAGTGATATCCCCCATTGCCCCCCCCCACAAAATTTAAATGAAATATTTACAAAAAAAGTAAGTGTTTATTATATAACATCGTTTGTAATATTTAAATAATTTTTAAAAAATGTGTTTAAAAAAAAAGAAAAGAAAATCTGTTTGAGCGTCAGCTGCATTATAAGAATAACGAAAACTTCATTAAAATGAGCAACTCTTTTGAAACCTCCTTAATGTAAACAGCAAGAAGAGAAATCAGTTAATTTTTAAAAGTTATCCAAGAAATATGAAAGTTAAAATCACACTAAAATTCCTATACAATTTGCAATATTGTTTTTTAATTATTAATTTTGAATGTTGTTGCTACTTACATACATTGGTAAAAAGTGAATTAATTTTTTACCTATCGAATTATTTGACTATTATTAATAATAGCTGAACAGCACTTTGTCAAAATTTCATTAAAGTCCCAATCTGTGACTAAAATAACCGGTACTTCAATCTTTGTCTAACACATGATAAGTCTGGATGGTCTTGTGCTAGCGTGCTAGGCTTAGATTCTGCAGGCTCAGGGTTCGGGTCCGGTGGAGGAAGAATTCTTTTTTTCCCAGAAAAATGGAAAGTTAGCATCCAAAACACGAAAACATTCTAACTAGTAGTCGGAAAAGGACATTTCTTGAAAATTTTGCTGCCAGTCGTTTATTTTTTATTAACAAATATATTTTAAACAGTTTATCGGTTTCTCATCGGCTCCTTTTAGTTATTTCATCGGAGTCATCGGGAAATGATGATCGGCTTTATGGCCCCCCAAGCGGACATTTTGTACCAGTTGCCGATGAAATTTCCTCTTTTTTGGATGAAAAGCCGTGATCGGCCATTGCTTCTTCTCCTCGGATTAAACTCACCCGCCTCTCATCGACCGATGGGTTATGGCTACTAGGGCTCAGTCCCTCATCGATAGCAATGTGTTCATTTTTAAAATCCTAGCTGAAATCAGGATTTCTTTTCTTTAATTTAACAATTCCATTGGAATCTTTGATAAGTACCCCACTACCAGCGTGGGATTCCTGTTCTTTGCTTCCATCAGTATACATCAGCGTAGTACCGTCTCTGTTGTTATTTATAATTACAAGGGCAAATTACCGGAGACAAATCGGGGCGTCATTTTTCTTTGAGACCCCAGACAAAAGTGCACTATAGAAACTGACCCTTGGAAGTCCCACTGAGGGACGCGTTCGGGGTTTAGGAAGAGGGCCTCGTCCGATAAGTCTGTTACAGTCTCCCAAAGCTCGCCCTCTTCGGATCATTCAGTGTAAAAAATCCTTTGTTAAATGTAAAAATATTTTGTAACTATTGCAAATATATATATATATATATATATATTAATAGAATTGCAATAATAATTGAAGAAAAACTGCTTTAAAAATTATTCCCTAAATTAAGGTAAAAAGTAATTTCATGTTTGTAAAAAATATTAAAACGTGTATTTAACTAAATATTATGTAGAAGAAACATTGTTACCGATTGATATTGCAATTAATATAGAGGTATGTTTAATTAAATTAATTTTATAGTTCGTAATACATATATATTGTAACAAGGAAACAATAAAGAACAGATAAAAAACGAAGCTACAAAAGTTTCCTTAAATAAAATCCAACGATCATTATCAGGAGAAACCCCCTATTATTTCAATCTATTATACTGGGAAACAAAAAATCCCAAAGTGAAAGGCGCAAGAAATAATGTAATTCAAATGCGTAAGTAAATCTTCGAATACCTTTGTAAATCTGCAGATAAATATATAACACAGCAACTGCACACCGCTACCATACAGTGTAAACTAAATCTTAAATATTTAAAGACGAAATCCAAAAATGTAAATCTAGTATATGTTACAGAACTTTATACAAATATCAGATTTAACTAATCATTTTTTAAATAAAAATTCAAATGCATGAAATAAATACTTGCTTCAAATACGTATTTAATAAGCATACACTACACTATACGTACAAAACAGGGATATGTCATTTTTAACATTTGATATAATTTAAACATATTTACACATTTCAGATATTTAAAGTAATTGCATTGTTTCAAGGGGTAGTATGATAGCTAAACATGATAGGTAAACAGAAAAATACGGTTGGTTGTTACTTTTGCAAATTCTAATTCTCTATTTTGAAAAAAAAAAATTTAATTAAATAAAAATATCAGTTAAAACGTCTCACAGTACTTTATTATATGAAAATGATCGGCTAAACATTATAAAAACTCGAATGCAATAATAAATCAAGAATCAAGACTCCAAAGAAGCAAAGAAGGCATGTTCTATATATGCTCAAAAATCCCTCGCGAGAATTTTTAGCGTTCGATCATCCCCAGAGGGAAAAAAAGGCAACGCTGAAACAAAATAGTAAAGAAAAATAGTTAAGTCAGAGGAACACAATCAAAGAGAGGATACCTTGAAAAAGGGGAATAAAATACAACGTAAGGAAGAGAAATTGTATCTGGTCCTGTTTCTTCTCCCCGTTTGGCGCCGCATTCTATAAAACCATCTCCCCTGTGAAATCGTGATTTTTGAGAAATATAAAAAAATAAAAATAAATAAATAACAAAACTTTAATGCACGAGATGAACTTAAAATAAAAGAATGCTGTCGTCTTAGAAACGTGCACTGGAGAATATTTCGTTAGGATGAAAAAAATAAAATAAAATAAAACGTGAGATAGCATAAACCAATATAAAAATGTATGTCAAATTCTGTAAGGTATGCTACTTTTTCTTTTCCTTTTTTTCTTTCTTTCTTTTTTTCTTTTATATGCTCAACTTCAAAAACTCTTGCTTTTCATAGTGTGAACTTGTGAAAAACTGATTCTGAAAAGTTGGATATGTCTATAGGATGAAAGCGATTTATTTTGTTAGAGATTTATTTTTTTCTTCCTACATGTTACATTTCATACTCCTTTTCTTTTCTCCTTTTTTCTTTCATTTGTGATACAGAAAGATCTGAAACTGCAAATTTAAAGAAGAAACTATTTTTATGTAAGCATTCTTTAGACAAAAGAACGATGCAAAAGTGTTGCACGGAAGAGTGACATGCACATAAAATGCATGTTTCAGTTAATTTATATTAGTTTTAAAGTTGTTTTACTAATAAAAACACTTTTACACACTGCGCACTAAAACATGCTTTTATGATTCAAAACATATTTTTATCTAAATATATTATTAAATTTTATTACAAGCACACACAAACGCGCATATAAACTCAAAATAATAAATAAGCTAAAAGTATGTTCAAGTACTTTATTTAGAAATATTTCAATTTATTTATTTTAACTACGGCAATATATTTATATGAAGAAGTAAAGTAGTATTTTATTTTATATTGTACGCCGTACCTATTCTACTATGAAAATCCTATATTCTATCAAAAATATATATTCTATATTCTATGAACATTATTAGTCATCTTCAATATTACTCTTAGATTGATAGTAAAATTTGTCATACGAAAATATTTCTTAGAATACTATTTTACTCAGATTGTATTAAGCACCGTTGTACTTTCTTTGCTTCACAGATTCCGTGAGGCTATTAGATTCTTGAAAAATCCTCACAAAATATTCCTTAATATGAACAAAAAATTGAGAAAACTGAGCTCTCGTTGTGCTACTGCACTATATACCATGTTTGGTTAAAAAAAAAAATAATACTAATAATAATAAAACCTTCCGCGTATAAACGTAAACCGTACCTCTAACCGAACCACTTAAAACTACCCAGAGCCGCAACTCCTATTATTCCTGGACAGCTCGGAAAGAGTTAATAAGTTACCATAGAAGACACGCAACGGAGTTGAGCACTCTAAGCCCCGTACACACACAGCAAAGCGCAGCACACACAGTATCTTCCGTTGCAATTACTGTGCTAATCCCGAAACAAGTTCCGCATTTGGACGAGGATATTTAGTTGTTCCAGTCAGAAGATGGGTGCACTTAACCGAATTGAACGCACTCCCAGGAAGGTTAGCAGAGGGGTTTCCGGCACTCTATTTCTCCTGCACTGTGGTGGTATCCCTGCAACCCCCACAGGTAAACAAAGAGACAATGACTTCCAGTGCATTGCGAGGTAGCGAGATATTGAATTATTGATGCACGATACTACGGAAAGCGGCTTTCTTGGAGGAGGAAAACGGTAATGCGTTATCTATGGGCCTGGCTTTCGGTGCAAAGAATTATACACTCCGAAACATGAGGAAATTTAAAGGTCTGTTAAGTGTTCAAGTCCTTTTAAAATATCTGTCTTAAAGTTGAATGGTGACGCTTAAAGTGTTTATAATAACTTAGACTAATTGTCATTATAAATATTTCATTGGCACTGGAAAATAAATTAATAATCAATATAATAATAATAATAATAATAATAATAATAATAATAATAAAAATAATAATAATAATAATAACAATAATAATGATAAAATGTGTGATCGGGGAAATGCTAAATAAAATGGCATTTAGTCGAAGCCACAAATTTTCAAAATATTTTAAAATGCTTTAAATAAGATTTATAATGCTTTAATGATTTTATAATGCTTTAAATAATGCGCCCATAGAAAATTTTTAGAGGGGGCGGGAAACTTCAAAAAAAATTTCTAGAGGGGGGCAAATTTCACACTTGCAATAATTTGGTTCCGATTTCGCTTTGTGATGCACGTCTGTTTACATGGCTGCCCAATGTACTAAATCTCTAGGGCGCGGGGGGGGGGAAAGTTCCCTACCTTGCCCCCCTTTATGGGTGCCCATAATCTGTTCGGCTAATAGCAAATATTTCTCAGTGGTATGCGGAGTTTAAACGGGCCACGTGCCGTATGGATGCTGATATGCTAATGGTGTCATACAACCAGTAGTCCACGTGAGGTGACATCATAAAAAATTAAAATCATCCTCCAATGCAAAAGTTATGGACTGTCGTAAACTGAAGTTCCAGGATACAGCTAATATCCTTAAAAATATCCAAAAACAGCGTGCATAATATTTTACAGGAACATTAGGGTATGAGAAAAGGAGAAATTTCGAAATTGGTGTCGTGCGTACTCATACGGAACAAAAAGAATAACGTATTGATGATTCAGAACAGTTTTGGAGCTGTTTAGGCGTAGAATAAACAGGTTTCTTCTGTAGGTATGCAGCAATGTATGGAACATTAATCCACCCATTGATCCATCTCAGCTCTACATCATATCTAGAGTTAGCTGCTGGGAATAGTCGTCCAATGCGGTCAAAGACAGGACGGTCTACGCAGAAGCTCTAGCCGGTGTTTCTTGACATGCACTTTACATACTCATGGACTGCTTGAAGATACAAAAATAAAATCACTAATGATTATTATACATCATTACTGAACAAATTAAATGAGGAAATCAAGAAGTGGCCCAGCAGAGCGTAGGAGAAAGTACTTTTACATCAAGACAGTGCACCTAGTCAATACTCAGTAGTTATAATGGCAAAACTTGCGACAGTGAGCAGGGAGTCCCATAATCTGGGGAATATAATCTGGGAGTCCCATTGCTTCCCTTCTCTACTACACACACACCCTCGTCTCAGAATCTAGCCCAGCAACCAATATCCATTTGTAATTGTAAAAAGGATGCTTCAAGGAAGAAAATTTTGCACAAACCAAGAAAGGATGTTGGGAAGAGAAACTCTTTATAGAGATCTTGACAATTCTTGCTACAATAAATGCATAGAGATTATAGGGTAAAGCTGGAGCGAGCTTATCGTTCTTAAATGTGTTGACGAATAAAATCGGATTTCGCATAGTTTCCTTACAAATTAGTCCCGGCATTTTTTACCGATGCCTTATAGTTAAAAAAAGAATTTTAATGCAAATTTTGCATAATACTGAAAGATCATATAAAAGAAAAAAAAAAGGGAAATATCGGCAAATGAAAAAAATATACATATTTTCGAGTAATTATTGGTGTTTATAGGTTATTTTTTGAGTGCTAATTATACGCAAAACTAATACGTATGCTAATATAAGTTTGAGTTTCAGTTGCCTCTATATTTCAAAATAATAAATGAGAAAATTCATTTCATAAAGGACATTATAGAAAACTAAAAAAAAAAAAAAAAAAAAAACATATGCTCACTGTTAAAGAAATTTACTTATACAAACGCATACTCAAACCCTCGCGTACTTATATATATATATATATATATCCCATCATTATATTTCAAGAGAATTAACATGGTAACATTGTCAGTGAAATTAATTTTTTATGCATTTAAATTACGCACACGAGCTTTCTCTAAAACAGTAATCACCGCTGTCACAATTCATGTTCAAACAACTGTGAAACACAGTCGCATTGATATAAATGAAAACGAGTAATTACAAAGGAAGAGAACTTCTACGAGCGTAATTACCCTGAACCCCCCTAGAACATTTATTCGCTCGTAGTAATAAATAACTTAATACGAATTCAGAAACTAATCGAGATTTAATTTCATTTAGATGCACCTTATGAATCGCCAGATATATTGTTCTGCGCAGGATATTCAAGACCGAAATTTCTATTCAATGTCTCTTTCCGTAATAATGCCCACCTCGTTATGTGCTTCTCATTTCTACGTCAACCTCCTGCTTCAACAATTTCTTCCCCGTGAAACTGAAAAATCCTCTACAATAGCTGGGCAGAAGGGAAGAAAGTTTTCGTATGTTATTAGCGAGGAATTTGCCTTTGGTTGTCGCCGGATAATGCAAGGCATTTCTCTTGATGAATAATTGCCTTTCATTCTAGGGACATTTACTTTATTCAAATTCGCTGTCTTGTTAGATTCTTGGTTTGACAGTTGAAGACAGCTGCTTCGAAAGATGACAAATTGTGAGATATGGGCTAATACGTCTGTGGTGCTGCCGGGGGATGATTAATTGCTGGGGGAATTATGGAAATTTTCTCGAGAACTATGATATAAAATGACAACATCAAAACATTTTTTTTTCTTCATGCAAAAATGTTTTAATGTCTACTCAATGCGAAGGTCATTCTTAAACCATGCATTCCAAATAATAGAGACACTTTTTTTATTTATTATAGAAAACATTATTTATTTATTTTTTTCCGTTTTTACCAACGAATGCCTGAAAACTAAAAACTAAAATCTTTAGAACATTTAGAATTTAAGTGGAGTTTCAAAGTATTATTTAGTAATGTAAATATTTTTCTGGAATAAATTTACTATAACGTACTACAGAGACCTAGAGTAAACAATCATTATTATAGTTGCATGTCTGAGTCTACTGATCCTTTAAATTGCGTTCGCTCAATAAACTCGTGTTTTGCCGTGTAAACATACATTAAAAGAGAATAGGTTAACGTAAATTGTACTCTAAAATTGAGTAGACAAGTAAACACAATTTCTGTAAATTTTTTGTGAAGTAAAACACCTTATTCGGTACTTGTGTTTTATTGCAGCCACTGAACTCACTTATCGGTGCTAGAATCATGCCAAGATGGCGCTGTTATTTAGAACTGAAAAAGTCTGTAGGTATGCAGATATGTTATTCGAAACGATTCATTTAAGATGTACAGTAGCTTGTCCATAGAGTTGAGTAACATGTTAAACATTACAAACGTCTTACAAAATACTAAGTTAAAAATCTTTATCAGTCCGATATGAAGTATATTTGATTTTATAAAGGTCAGTTGGCTTTTTAAAGTTATGGCACATCTTGTTGTTTTTACCTAGTTTTCACACTCAATAAAACAGTTTTATTTATACGATAAGTTTCTAAATGATTCTATTTTAACTTTATATTGTTTCAGCACCAGCAGTATTTGAAAATTCTTTTAATTTTCACACTTATAGCAAAATAATTAAACGAAAAAAATAAAATAATAAATAAAATGATGAAAACGAATAACAATATTGTAGAATCTATTAATGGTAATGGACGCAAAATTTCCATTGATATTTGAACTTGCTTCGTACACATTCTTTACATCCATTTTCTTTGCTGTATACCTTGTGTGGAAAGCCAAGTCCATACGAGAAACATATCGCCGTTGTCAAGCCAATAGCTGCTATGTGCAAATGTTTATCTATTATTATCTATTTTTATTTGCAGTTATTATTTGACAAAGTTCTGCTTGATTCACATGGTATATATTTTTAAGCAATCGCAGTTCACCGTATTATGGTTAGAGTCAACTTAGAAGTCTTTTATCCGAAACTTTGGTTAGTAAACTAGTCATACAGTCAAAATGTCGAAATCTTCAAAAATTGCGCACTGTAGATATTCATTTGAAAACAATGATCTTCTACTTCACGTAAGATGTTCAGAGAACTATATTCAGTATCTTCATGTATGTAAAGATGATTTCAAAAATGCTCTTTTGAATAAGAAAAGGTCAATTCAATTACTTTAAATATCAATTCCTGGGAGATTAATGAACAAGTATCAGTTAGTTTAATGGTACTATTTTTCATACTATACACTACCAACACTAAGACCAATAAAAAATATCTATTGGCCTGACAAAATATTCGATATTCTCGTCCGATATGCAAGGAAAACGAATCTTCTTCGAAAAACACAACGCTTATGGTGAAATGGATTCAGCAAATATCATCATACCGCTTCTTCAACAGTTTTGTAGTTCGCAATTAAAGTAACTCAATTAAAGTGAATCATTCGTCAAATGATTGCAGTACTTTTATATGACCAACATAGAAGCCAAGATCATACACGCTGAGTATTGAACAATTTCTTTCTACCACTAAATAAAGATCAAGAGTTTCCAATAACATTTCTGAATAGTTTAAAGAGAAAATTTATATATTTTATTCTCTAATCCGCAAAATTTCAAGTTTAATAGAAAAGGGTGAGGAGGTGAATTAATATTTAATATGTATTAAATCACTGTTATATGCTGTACAATTTACACGTAATAAATATCTTATTTATTCTCGCAGTAATGAGCACAGTACACATTAGGATTGCTTGGTTGATGTTCAATGGATATAGTTTAGAGATTTTTGAAGTTTGCGATTTTTTTCTGTTTTATGAGGCAAACGGTGAAACATGTAAAAAAATATTTTTTAATCATTTCATATACTGGGAATAGCCAACAAGTTGATTTTGCGCAATCGCTTACGATAACATAAGTACGTACGTCGCGTAAAAATTTCATAAAATAAGTTTAGGAATTGTTAAAATCGATTTTTCCACTAATATCTTAATATTTCTATTTTTAGCGAAAAACGTAGTTTTTATATAAAAGTGCATATAATGCTTTACAGAGCTCAGTCTGGCATTCTTCAAAGAAAAAAAAATCCCTAAAAAACTGCATTGAAACTGAAAAGACGTTTAAAGCAATTTCCAGAATCGTTTAACCCTACATTTTTTTTTCTTTTCAACCCAAAGGGTGGTTTGTAGACTCTGTTTCTTTTAGAAATATTTGTTTTTGTAGAAATGTTTCTTTTTGTTTTTTAGGCGTTACGTGCAGATGACTGATAAGGAACACGCGAACTAAAACGTCCATGATACGTCTAAGGTCCCTAAGGAGCGCAGTTTAGTTTTGAGTAGGTTCAGTTTTCTCTTATAGCTCTAAACTAATTGTATTTTGAAAATTTTATAAGAACTTATTTGGGAAATGTTTTATCCATCAACGTATGCAAGGTCATCAAAGAATATTTGTGTTAATACTGTTTGAAAAGCTTTAAAAGTGCAGAACTTCACTTCAAATGATCCAGTAGGAATTTAAAATTGTCCATTTTCTTTATCATTAAGCAGTTTATTTTATGGGATAATTTTTCATGCAGAGTGACCTCCCTACTAGCAATTTTGCTCGGGCCATCATCGGCTGGCTACATGGCCGATGGTAGCCCGAACAAAAGTAGGGTTCAACTAGGGCCAGCAGTAGGGTTCAACTCTAGCCAGAAATGTCATTACAAAGGCCAGTCACTTCTCTCTGTTGATCGTCAGCAATTGCGGATTTTGACGAATTCTGTACAGGAAAAAATGCAACAATTTTTTTTAGTACGTTCCTCACTCTACTATAAGGAACATCCAAGTGCCGTGACGACGCACGTGTATTACTACAGATTAGAACGTTATGCATTGGTAGTTCAACCGGCAATAGCGGTTTCAACATCTGACGACATCTGCACGAATCGATTTGCGACCTCAACTCGGCTTAACACTAAAATGTCAAGTTTTCTCGAATCCACAGATCATTCTCCGGAGAGGTAGTTGAAGTAATGATCATTTGCGTAAATTCTGAAGTCGACGAAACTCTCGAAGTACAGCTGCAGCATTTCCTTTGTTTTCATAACGCAACTTAACATGCAAAGTACGTTGTAGCAGCGTGGCAGAAATCGCTGATAGAATGACATTTTCCTAGTTTTCACACTTTTTATAGTCAGAACAGTAACTGCAAACCAAGGATTTGTGATTTTTTATTTTCTTACAGTTCCAAATTGCTGTTACAAAGACAGTTTTAGTTTATTCACTTTTTTTAAACTTCTTTTGTATATTAGAAATGGAAATTAAAACGGAAAAAAAAATATTTCTCGCATGTTTTTTATTGCGATTATTTGTAACTTTTCAGTACATTTTCTATTGTGCAGCTATTGTTATTTCTGGAAGTAACAGTTCTTCGTTTGCTCATTTCTTTAACAATATGGTCACGGATTTTAGAGTCTTTACACAGAGTTATTCGATGCATTGAGAGCACAAAGTGCGGGGGTTTGATTTTGACAATACCTTGTATATGTTTCTTTTTTTTTTCTTTATAAAAAAAGAAAGCGCACTGTAGAAAGTACTGTTACCGAAAATCGTCAAATGGGTTGTGATGGAGATAACATATCTAATTTAATAATCATTTACTTTGGCTTTCTTTAATGTAATCTATCCAAATTCAAGAATTCTAAATCACTTCTGTTTTCATTTTTCTGCCATTTCGGCTTTTAAATCTGTATTTTCGCTTTTCCCGTATGCACTATTCTTACTTGTTCATTCGTCTCTTCAGACCGGTGTGCTAAAAATAGATTATATTTGCGTCCGTTTGCAAAATCAACGTACGTTCTACTTCTCCTCTTGGCATCCTGCTGGCGTAAGTTATTATTTTGTTGCCCTTCGACATCTTCAAAATTATTTGCTCGCGATTACGTCATTTTAATTTTATTGGATTAACTTGTAGGGTTGCTCTGGAATTGGCGTTATTGATCTCAGCCAAGTTATCGTTCTCGCCAATGTGTCATTCTCTGCTGGCGTAATTTTTAATTCATTCCACCTTAATTTCACTGTCCATATAGGACGCCACTTTATTTTCGCTGAGCCACCATCACCGTTATTATAATTTTTCAATAGTATGTGTTTAATAAAATAGTTTTTAGTATTTAACGTCTTTTTATTATATTGTAACTAAGTTCATATTCGAACCTGGTTTATCGAGTATCACAACGCAGTATTAATAATTTAAAACAGCCTAACTAATTAACTTCTTTACATGGGTGTCTGTTGAACAGTTCAAAAATCGGGTTTGCGAGAAAATAAACTTTATTCAATGAATAGTCCTGATAATCGTAGCACCGGTAACACAAACAGAACAAAGCTCCCACAAATGAGTAACCTATAACAGTATTATTAAATTATGAGATTCAGATACAATAATACTGTATTTTCCCAGCATTCTTTCAGTAATTAACTTGTAAAATGCTTTCTTTCCCATACATTTACAATGTGAAAGCGAACTTGTCTCACACACAAAGACATCTAATATAGTTAAACACGTTACATATTCTAAATCGAAAATCCTACAGTCTAAATCGAAATTTTTTAAAAATATCAGTAAGCCTAGAGACTTTTACGGTGAAATTTGCGATTTTCTAAATCGTTAAAGACAGCAAGGGGTCTCTGCAAACCCTAGTGGTCCCAGTTATGTTTTCCTTTGATTTTTTTTGAGAGCATCTGCAGATGATTGGTAAGAGACATGCTATCTGAAATGATAAATCACTTGTCTTTTGTGACTGAGGAGCACAATTAAACTTTTAAGCAGAGTATTTTTCTTACTGAATTTGTATTTCCAATGTTTTAGCGTATTTTTTTTGTTAGGAATGTTTTCCCAGTCATACTGCTAACACAGACACTACACGAGAACATGTAAATAAAATAATGTAAAAAAATACGATACGTACTCAATATTTTACGAGATGCATTTAATGATAATTAATGCGAACTGGGACAATTATGAAGTACTTTCCAAAGCAAGACTTTTTGAGCCAAATTTGGCGAGTATAGTATTAAAATTTGGCGAGTTATTGGGAATAGTCTCAAAAAAGCTTTATAGCACTAGTAATGCATTTTTGTGAACTTTATACGTTAAAGAACTTTATATGTTAGTTCGATCCTTTAAATGAAGAGTAAATTATTATAATGGAAAGGAGGTAAAGAGAGGAATCATTTAAATCCGCTCTTATATTAAACGAGGAATGTCTGTGTGTGTGTGTGTGGGTGGGTGTGTATGTCCAAACGATCTCGAAAACTGCTCTAAGGATTCTTTTTAAATTTCGTACCTGGGGATTTTTTGGGCCCCTGAAACGATTCAGCGAGGTCAATTGATTGAAAAAACTCAAAAACGCTCAAACTTTAAAATTTAAATATTTTTGGACGGTAGCGCCATCTATTGAGCGTTTGAAAAACACAATTGATGCAATCTTCCTAAAAGGGACGCTCAAATAAGTTAGGGGCGGATTAAAAAATACACGCCATCGATATATAATAGTAAAAATTAATTTCTCAAAGAAACAAAATAAATGGAACTTGATGTTCAGTACACAGGCAAATAAATATTTTAGTAACTAGATATATTACACCATTCAGCTACATAAATTTGTTTAGAATTAAAAAGTTATTTTTATTTCAAAATATCGTCCTGGCAACCAGCGAAAGAAAAAGAGAAAAGAGTCTTCGTTGCCATCCCCTCAAGCACCTTGATGTAATATACGTAAAAAATTAATTATTCTTAATTCATAGTTATTAATACAAAACTACTCGTACTTTTTTTATTCTCTTAAATGAAATAGAGCTAAAAATACAAAAAAAAAAAAAAACACTACTTAAAAATCAGGGAACGGGTGGATTATCAGATTTTTTCTTTATTTTCTTCTGTTTCGATGGTAAAAGTTTTATTTTGAGTGGTTGAACTGGAATTGTGACAGAGTCAGGGATCAGCGTAACTATATACGAGCAATTATTTTTGAGTTATTAGAGGTTAGAAGTCCATTTTCTTCAGTCCATTCGTTTGTTCTATTATTGTCAACGTTTAAGTAGTTGTTAGGATTATTATGAAAGAATATTTTTGATCTATTCTGTTTTTGATTTCATGATTTCGAAGTGTCCTTTTGTACTAATAATTTAAATTGTCTTACACTTTTTATTTTCTTAAGCGTGAGTTTATAAAATAAAATTATGTTTAAAGCATATTTATGTTAGATTATACTTTTATGGCATCTATATTTATGTATCTATAAGATTGAATTTACGTTTGTAGAATTTGTTTATGCATGATGTATTTTCTTTGAATTAGAAAAAAATAAGTATTTTATGTTTGAATTGAAGCACTAGAGAAATTTACAATTTCAATCGTAAAGAATTATCATAATAGATGTATTATAAAGACGTAAATGCATGAAAGTGTAGCTCAAAAACGAGCTGTGGAAACATATGATCACCGACAGCAGCACTTAGACCAAATGTGTGAATGTGCAGTTCAAACACAAGCAGATTAAACAGATGATTAGTATTTGGAAGGAGAACGACATGGAACAGCTAGACGTCGACAAATACTGCGGGTAAACAGTCTAAGTATCTACAAAGTGCCACAAATGTGGGTACTTATTATCATAGTTTAAAACTTTTTAACATGGATTGGATTCACCCTGGAGCTTTGCATTTTTCTGAAGAGTAAAAACAAAAATTAACCGAAACCATTTTGGGGACTGTAAGATTGATGTAGGACATTCCGAATTTCCTAATGAATTGGTGTGGTTGTTTCTTCGATGTCACCCACATTTCAAAGAATTCGAAATTTGAAAGCATATTTTACAATGGCTTTGTTCACAGTATATGACGAGTGAAACTATTCACGATTTTGGTGTGTACTGCTACGTTGCGAACAGTGTATAATAGACTTGATGAATTTTTTTTATAAACTCATTCATCTGACAGTTCAACCAACTCAAATTCTTGATGTTGAATTTGAACGTCCTCAATATGGACAGATATATTTCTGAAGTAATGAAGACGCTGTTACTGAATGCATCGCCCAAGATCTTCGCTGATACCCTCGCTGATCTGTTAAAGAAGGAAAGAAGGCACCTTACGTTAAACTACTTTTTGCTCAACTCTGATAGCACCGTCCATAGAATATTTAGCATCCCTCTTCAAAACAAAGTATATGCCATTGTAACATTGAATGCCAACCAAAGCTTACCTGATAATGTATGGGTGATCCGACAGCGATGAAAATCTTTGGCAACCATAAAGATTATTGATACGTGCCAAGGCATTTACGTATTCATTATTTTGCACTTAAGGAGCCTTTAGATTCTGAGCATGGCTCGGTAACCTGGTACTGAAGAGTAAATTGTTATACGGGGTTTGGAAATTTTATATACTTAATGTACTACGTAGGTTGCCTTTTATGTTTTTACAAACGACCAATAGAAGGTGCTGCTGAAACTTTTCTCAGGTCACGAAACTTGGATATATTCGTATGAGCTGGACTAAACATGAAACTAAATAACAATCCACTGTTCGGGTGTTTCCAGATGAACCGAATCACACGAAAGTTGTTCGTTCATCAAGCACTTCCAGGAAAATGCTTGCTTGTTTCTTTGGCCTTTTAGGACATCGCAATCATTCCTTTAGAGGATCGAAATACTGTTAACGCTAAATGGTAAACAGCAATTTGTTTGCCAAAAGTCATCAATGAAATCAGGAAAAACAACAAAAATCGGCGCATCATTCTTCATCACGACAACGTCAGCTCCCGACCAGAACGTGAAACAATATATTATTTGAAGGATAAAAACATCAAATTAATGTCTCATTGCCTGTGTTCTCCTGATTTGTCTCCTAAAGACTTTTTCTTGTTCTGTTATATTAAATTAAAAATGCGTGGGCAGCGATTTTCATCACCGCAAGAAGCAGTTGATACCTTCCGAAACCATGTTTCGAGGTATCAATTTTAGAGTGAAAAAAATTGTTTCAAGAAGACTTGGTTTGAAAAGGTGGAAAAGTGTATATATCCTAAAGGCGAATATTTTGATAAGCAATAAAACAGTGTTTTCAGCAATAAAACAGTATATATAATAAATAAGCAATAAAACAGTATATATATATATTCTTTTATTGTTCCTGATTTTTACTTGTTTATTATCATTTTACTACTTTTCTTTTAATTAACCTACTATCATGTCTTTACTGTTTTATTCTCCCCACCACCAGTACTAAATTTATTTTCTCTGTTTTCTTACTTTTTAGATGTTCCAACGGGCAACTGTCTATTTACTTTCAGTTAAAACATTGTTACTCCTATTGAAATGGAACATTTTTAGCTGCAGAAAGGGGGCAATTTCTTTGTTCGATTTTTAAAAAATGAATGGAGGATGTATGCAAAGATATTTTTACCTCAAACTTTAAAATTGCACGATGAAAATACTTCATAAAGTTATTCTAACAAGTATTAAAATATATTATTTAACTTCGATAGAACAATGTGTACAATTGAAAGCAATTATATACTTCTGTGTCATTTTTTGTAAATGAAAATTAGGCATGTAATGAATCATACAATTTAAAGAACCTTGAAGGACTTAGATTTAATAAATTTAATTTTACTGACTGAAATGGAAAAGGAAATCACATGCATTTATTCATCGGCATGCATTTATTCATATAAATTTAATTACTTTTATTCATCGGAGAAAGAAATGTCTTTTTAAATTATCAAGCAGTCTAACAAAAAATTAAATACAAATATAGTGATACCTGTGGAAAATTATTTTTCTTTATTTTCAATCGAAATAAAATATTAGAAACTTGACAAATCATTACACAAATTTTTACGTTATGAAATGGCATTTCATTTTTTTTTAAATCTATCATGGAAATCGCAAACATCAGTCAGATTGAAAAGACTTATAGAAGCATTTTCAGAATCATTCAAGACAGTAATAATTCTTTTTCAGCCACATGGGAATTTCGTAAACT
Organism: Cheiracanthium punctorium; assembly: GCA_038373885.1. Classification (NCBI taxonomy): domain Eukaryota; kingdom Metazoa; phylum Arthropoda; class Arachnida; order Araneae; family Cheiracanthiidae; genus Cheiracanthium; species Cheiracanthium punctorium. The sequence continues at coordinate 1,195,954 of JAWZYV010015836.1, read as the reverse complement.
CCGATTTTTCCCCTTCTCTTTATTTCTAAGACGGTACGTGCAGATGATTGATAAGAAACACGCAATATGAAATGTTGCATGACACTTCTTTTATCCCTAAGGAGCACAATTAAAGTCTTGAGTGGAGCATTATTTCTCGGAGCACTGCTGCCTCCGTATTCTGAATGCTTCGTGTAATTTATTTTATTTTTTTTTTCTCGTAGAGTATTACTCCACCCATGCTAAAATGGCAAGCACACAAGCGATGCTTAAGATTATGTGGAAACAGAAAATAAATCGCGGCGTACAACCCTCACACGCAACAACGATAGGAAGAGCAAGCGGTTGCCTAGATAATTTTCGATTTTTTTAAGTGTTTCAAGAAAAAAAAAGGAAATATAATTTAAAGAATCACATAAATCTGTAATTTAATTTTTCCGAAAAGAATATTTAACTTTCCAGTGCACGATTTTTGAAGTTAAAAATAAAAATTTTATTCGGAATAGCTGGCTTACCTATAGCTACAGAAAAGATAGATTGAAAAATGTTACAAGTTAAAAGTAAAAGCATAAAGTGAATTTGTATTAATGTTTCAAAATTGATACACTATGTATAGACGTGAATGAAGCATAATCCTCATCTGTAATTTCAGACGAAAATAGCCTAAATAATAATAAAAATAACTGTTTTATGTGGAAACGGTGTTATGGTAAATGCTGCACAGTTTTATACCAGTTTCAGAAAGAATAGAGAATTTCAGTTCTATCTTTAATGAGAATACTTTTGTTCTTCTATTTATTAACAGAAAATGGTTTTAAAAGTAATTTATAAGTATATTTTAAGGAATAAAACTATATAAAATAATACCAGTTTAATAAATACACTGCATTTAAAAATACCAATAAAAATAATGTATCAATTGCGATATATTATGTTTCGAAGTGTCAATAAAATTCGTCCAGAAAATTGTATAAATGATTATCTCCAATATATCGAATACATATTGAATACATATTTCCCTTTCTTAACTTAATGCTTTGGGAATAATATTTCATACATAAAATATACATTACTAAATGATATTATTAATAAAATAATAGTATAATATTTCATATATAAATTATTTATAACAGCAGTTATATTGCACATTTCTTGAAGTAATTAAATATAAATACCTATAGCAATATTGCTCATTTCCTGTACTGACAGTTACATAAAACACACTTTTAAAACTATTAAACATTTATAAAAAATAATAAATGGTTTACTATATTTATCATATTTATTTTTCAAGGCGTAAATCATACTTATGTTTACCAGCGTCAGAAAATAAGTACGTGCAAGGTTTTTTTAAATACAACACAAATAATTTCTCAACAAATTTCATTAAATTTTGCGGTAACAAACGTCTATGGAAACTTCAAGTATAAAAATTTACTGTATGATATAGAAAATACAATGATGAAGATAAAATCTTAAGATATAAAAAGTAATGTTTTGGAAATATGCAATCTGACTAAAAATTTTAAAAAAAGTACTTGGATACCACAAGCCGCGGTTCTACTAAATATATTCCAATGAAGGTTCAAACACAGGCTAAGGTTGAGATTTACATACAAAGAAATAGTTTGACATTTAGCTAACGGAAAGAATTCTTGTGCATAAAATGAAACACATGAGTACGGAAAAATAAATAGGAAAAATCTCTTACATTACGGATCGTGATGTAGTAGTTTATTATATCTATTTAATTAGTTCTGATTTTAATTGCCCTATTCTAAATTTAATACTCTTTGCCATTTTCGAATTCCCTTCTTTCTCCTTTACGCTACATTTATTCTGTTTTGTAAATTAATTTAGATTTGACAGTTTAAGTGTCATTTTTCTCTCCACGCTGCACCCCTTTGGCGCATTTCAGCACTGACCTCAATTTTTTCCCTCCAGGCTTCAATAAAATTTCAAGAGTTACAAGCTCTCCTTACCATACTCTGTTGGCCAGCTGGTATTTAAATTTTATTACTATTGTGTTATATATAACTGTCAACTGGAATTTTACAATCTGACGATTTAACTGGCAACTTTTCTTTCGTGCTCCTAATGCTATCGCCAATTTGGCTTACTATGTTTCCATACCTTTTGCGGCACTTACCACTTTTGCTTCGGCCTATAAGTGTACACTTTCTTATTATTAATTGGGAGCCACCACACTACTTTCCCAGACAGCACATAAGATTAAATCAAGCTTAACATTTCTTTGAATTTGATGTATTAATGCAAGCTTGGCAGTTCAATTCATTTTAAGCTTGCAGCAAGCTTGGAGATTACAAAAATATGAGTCAGCAAGTTATGTATTGAATTATTCATTGCAGAAAATAAAGAAATCGTTTAAATTTTGTTCGGCGTAGTGTTCCTCGGGCATTGTTGCCTCGTGTACTAGGCCATACGATATAGCTGCAGTCTTTTCAGTATTAAACGACTCCTCCCCTACTTCATATTGACTTCAGCAATAATCACTGGCAACTTACAACATGGAAAGCAGTTAAGGTCATGTGCCCATAATCCAGGTGTAAGTGCTTCATCGGGATATAAACACGTTTTTTAAAATAAAAAAAATATGTCAATACAATGAATCAATTTTTAAATTAAAGTGTATTCCTTCTTCTGTAGTGGCAAAGTCACAAATGGTATGGTCTGTGAGAAGGGAACTGCTTTTCTAACAAAAATGCATTTCTTACCGATGTACCGATAAGTTCAAATGCAAAAGAACATCTGTTCTATTTTTCAAGCCCTAGCCTCAACCTCACATTATTTTAATAAATCACTTCGGAGCTTTATTTTGCATCTGTTAAAATTAACTGCAGCTACAGGCATCGGAATACCGCCAATTAAGTTTTATCGACCTTGCAGATTGCGAAAAATCCAAATACCAATCTTTTTTTCTTTTTTTCAAAATATAGATTGAAGAGATCCATTGGGAATGTACGTCTTCTAATTCCATTCAATTTTTTCATTTGCGCAAACAGCCACGTTTTCTACCAGTTTATCCTATTTATTGCGAGTGAAGCAATTTAATACGTCAGTGTTATAAAGAAGCTATAATACCCCTAAAACATTCTCATGTACTGTCGCATTTTTGTGTTATTTACTGCTGAAAGAATAGAACTCCACCCTATTTTCCTAAGTCATAAGAGAAAGAGAAGGATGTTTCTGATAACGGAAACACAAAATAAATCGCAGCGTCAACACATAAAGGCAAAAAGATGGGAGAATTATTGATGATTTCGCGAATTCTCTTGCTATTGACGTTTTTCTTTTCTAATAGAAAATAACCTATGTAATTGCATGAATATAGATGGAGCATCTGGAATTCCAGCATTTCAAGATGTTATGTGAAATTTATGGGTTGATTATGTGAAATTTATGGGTTGAAAATAGATTCGCTACGACGGCAAATTATTATACGTACTAGTACAATTATATATTAGCACTATTATTTATTAGCTCTTGTGTCTTGTTAGATTTTATTTTACGTAAACCGTGTATTACATATTATCAGTATGCTTCTAATAAGACGTAAAATAGATATTCCATAATTTGCATGTTTTTTATATGTATGTAAATAATATGTTTTATGGTCTTATGGATTGAGTGGATTATGGACTTTAGTTATCTTATGGATTATGGTCTTAAGTTATTGAGAGGCACCTGCATTTAACTACTGTTGCGTAGAAGAAAATGTGTTGACGAAAATAGCCAAAGAAAATAATCAACATTGGTTTACTGACGTACGAAGCATTGCACCACTTAAGTCAACATGGAATATTATAAAAAGGCGCTTACATCAGAAAAGATGGGTAGTGTGTTTTGGGTTAAAAAAGCTCTTGCGCAATTACCCAGGTAAAAGAAAATATGAAATCTAGATTTTTAATGATTTATTTAAATAAATGATTAGAAATTAATTAGAAGATGATTTTTTTCAGTCTATGGTACGATTTTTTCTTACGGTGAAGCGTTCAAATACTAAAAAGAACTTAAAACTTCATAACATGCCCATTTTGTATTTGAATAAAAAAATAAATGAATTATTATTTACTGAAACTCATACAAAAAACACAAAATTGAACAGTTACCGTAGGTAAATTTTAAACCATTTGACATTTCAAGAATGTTATAACTTTAAATTATTTAAATAAATTAATGATATTACTATGCTGAATAATCACATTCCATATTTTAAATGAAAAATAATTACTAAATTAAAAAACATAGAAAGAAAAAAGTTTTTAAAGTCCCGTATTCACCAATCAGGATATCATTAAATTAAAACTTCAAAATTCTAAAATATTTCCTTCTTAACTTTTACTACATCGTTAAATGATGTAATCACCGAGCAAATAAGTGTTACAAACATAAATATCAGCTAGACACAGTGAAACTTCCAAAATAATTAATTTAAAAAAGGAACAGAAAGCAGATCATACGATTTATTTATGCAAATAAATAATAGCTGCATCTGCAGATGTATAATTTTTTTACTAGCCGCAAATCCAATTTCGTGTTTACAGAAGAATTAAGTAATGAGTAAATATACGACATAATGATTTCAATTAACGACAGAGATAGAAAAATCAATCAAATTAGTACCAAATACATCACATTAAATAATAAATATAATTTTTTTTCTGTGTATGATAGGCATCAAGGTAATTATTTTCCAAATGTCTGATACACTATATTTAATTGTCCAACTGTCGTATGTCTTGAAATACAGAAATCAAGATGTTATTATTATTATTTAAACATTTTGGATTAATTTCAGAGTATGGCTTTGAAAGTTTTAGAGAATGCATTTATTTTTGTTATATGTTGTATGGATATGTTTTTGACATTATTTTGACATTAATATATGTTTTTGACATTAATAAAAACTAATATACCGTTAATTGAGGACAGTGGAATGTCTTATGTAGTGGCTGTAGAAATAATTTATTGATTCAACCATTCAATATCGCTATTCAACCATTCATTATCGATAGCTACACAAAACAACAGATGCATAATTATTAAAACCGTAAATGCTACAAAAGTATTTTAAAATTACATTTTATTACGGAATAATACATAAACGCAGTGAACTTAATTACGTGTTTATGTTATCTAAAGTTGTAATTTTGGAACGTAATTACAATGTTCAAAAATGCTTGCAGATAAAAAAAAAGAAAAACTTATTTTTCTTTTACAGTATGTAAAACTTTTATGTGGAGGATCTACGCAGAATGGCACATGAAGCGAATCGTTCAAGCAATTTCCATTTTTAAATTATATCAATACATGTCCAATATTTTTAAAGTTACATCAATCATAACTGATTTGGATAAAATGCAGTTGTATTATAAAAGTATGCTGAAATGACTCATGTATGCATTTCAGTGAAACTATTTTCGATAGACCAACTATTGGCTAAAATACAAGCTGATTGCATTAAAGATTATATAATGTATTCACGTGAGAATTAAGTCTTGGGCTTCTTCTTATAGGTAACTTCTAAAACTATCTTCTTAAAGCATGGGTATTGTCATCATTAGTAATAATTACTTTTTCGAAAAGTGTAATTTTGTTATAGAAAACTTGAAATAAAATTGAGAATGCATATGGTAAATACATATCTTCTTACATCTTAGTTCTGAAATGCGCTTCTTAGATCTAAATGTTTATCTACTAACTGTGAACCAGTTTGGAATCTTGAAGAAAGCGTGGTATCGACATTTATCACTGTGCAATTTCCCAAAACAAGCTGTTCGGTAAAGTTTAAAGAGTGAAGCCACGCAATCTATTTTAAAATCTAAAGTTGCAGACGAATTCCATACTGTTTCCATACGATGCCCCGAACTCCGCACATAAACAACAAACCCATGAAATTACTCGAAAGTTCTCAAAAGAGCGTGAAACACTCAAAGAAAAGCTGCTTTACATCGTTTCCCCCCATAACGCAAGTCTCGTCGGTGTATGGTATAATAGCCTTGCGAAAACGAGACGGGGGAATTTAGTTGTAACGGGAAATTTACGCTCGTCCCTTCCAAGTGGTGCAAACAAAACATCAACGAAAACTTTACAAATTAGTGAGAACATTGTTTGTCTAACCAATAATAAATGAAGATCTCCCCAGTTGCAAAACTCCTTTTATTACCCCAGGAGATTCCCAGCCATCCGAGGAGCCTGGTCGGTTTATTTGGGAGAAAGTTTTCCGCACTTGTGTGATTTATGCTGGCAACTTTTGTGGGTCTGGGATTTTAGTTCCTCGGGAAACTTTTGACGGGGAGGGAGAGGGGGGGGGGGTCAGATAATAATAGTCTGTGTCTTGGAGATATTCATTGCCTTTGATATAAAACGTTTTCTTTGTTTAGTGAGGGGTGAAGAATTAGAGATAAATATAAATTTATCATTCTGGAATTTAAGATGGATAATCTAGTTTTAAATAAGTGAATAAGGGTGAAGGATATACTTTGTATACGCGACGGAAATTTAAATGGGAAAAGCTTACTTTAAGAAAACTTTTATGAACTGGGTAATGCTAATTTGAAGAGTAGTTTATTGCACCTACGAATAGGATTGATGTTACATTCTGAATTATTTTGAAGAGTATTTTATTAATGTTACGATTAGGATTGATGTTACATTTTGAATAGATTATATTCGAGAAATATTAAGTTGAATGGCAAGAACGAAGGTTAGCTTTAAGGAGTGTTTTATAGCACAATTTTAGAAGTTTGATTGTGTTTCATTATTAGTATTTTCTATTTCAGGACTTTATGCAGTTTATCTATAACGAAAACTTAGTATAAGAAGTTTAATTTGAATTTACTTACTTTAAGTTTAGTTGAAGCCGACATTTAAGGTAAAACAGCTTAAAGATAAATATATTGTATGTAATGCTAAAACCCCGTTGAAAAAATGCAACTTTTTTTATGAAATTATGAAATGGTGGCTGAGTACCCATTCGCGAACTGTTTAGCGTTCTTTGCACTGAGGATGGAGCTGTTTACATATTATCAAGTTGCCAATTCGTCTATGTTTTTAGCCAAATATATGTCATTTAGCGCCAATGATGGATATTTATTTTTTGCATGCAAGAATATAGTACATATATATGTATATCTATAGAACAAAAAGAAAATGAAACATGAAATTTTCATGAATTCATTTCCTTCAGGCGATGCAATCATTTTCAATCATGGATTCATATTGGAAGATAGTCATCATCTACGAACCTAAAGATGGCAAAAGCGTTCCAATTTTTAGAGAGTAAACGTCGCTGCTCCTTCAAGGGTTTAAACGCGTATGCACATCTGCTTCTCTGAATGATCGTCGGCGTTACTCTAATGGGATTCGTAGAAATATTACCAAGCATGCGAATGAAATAAAATGCAAAATATCAATAATCGCATTACAAATCTGAATCCTTTTAAAGCAGCAATGAGTTAATGTTATTTTTTCTCTACATCTGTCTATTTTACTTTTCCGAGTATGAGAACACTAGGAGTGGGTATTTTCTGCACCTCGCAAGTGCCCAGACAGGAGGGAGTATCGGAGAGAATATTTCTTTTTTTCTTTTTGCTCCCCTCAGTATGGACAGATTTCTAGAAATTCCGAGATTTTGATTTGTTGCAAATTACCGCCCTATCTACCGAAAAATGGGATTCAATCTTGTGCATTTCGAACAGAGTTTCAAAGATAATTGAAATTGTAAAAATTATGAAATTATTTTCCTCGAGACCTATTTTTTACCTCAGATATTATTAATTAACATTAATGATCTAAGCAATTCATTATACTGGTGAAAATAAGTCTTCCAGTTATATAAAAATGAAATCATGTCTTCCAGATAGGTATATGCACAATATTATGAAATGAACATCTTAATAGTTGTTTCTTGGCTGAATTTACATATACAATTATTAATCGACATTTCCAATGCAGATTCCATAAGAGGTTTTTTTTTTTTTAAGTAGGAAAATAAATAAATAAATACATAACACTCTTTCATTATTAAATATTTTTTTTAATTCACTAAAATAGAAAAGGTTTGAATCATTTTATAAAATGCTTCAAGAAAGATATTTTAATTGTATAGTAGTGAAATAAATAGAAATATTTGAATGTTTCATTTTCTATACAACTTTGCGTTAAACAAAACGTTTCGAACATGTTTTCTGATCATTCCATACCATATTAAATTTCTTCATAATATTTTGTTGGAAATAAACCTAACCGTAATAGCGTATTTACTAAGTTGCATAAGTCATAAAATAGCCCATTACACAAAATATTTCTATAATTTTCATATTGCATGCAGACATGGAAGCCAGTGTACCTGATTCATGCAGTTAGTCCATTCCAGACTATTTTTAATGGTTAGATGTCGACTTTCCTTCAATTTCAATATGTTTTCAGTGTAAATAAACACTTTAGAAAACCTATTTTAAATTAGAACATTCAACGAAATATACTGTAAGAAAAATATATTTTGATTCGATAGTAATTTTAAGAATTTGTGCGAAGAAAGTTTTAACATTTAATTATGAGCCAAATACATGTTTTATTTATATTGTAGAGCATGAAGTTTTATGTATTTTAATTTAACACAAAATTCAGTTTGTTTTCTTTACTTTAAATATACATAGGCTCATTTAGCATTTTATTATATATCTGATGTGAAAAAAAAGGAAGAAAACACTCTATGATTTTACTATTAATTTTTAGCCATACTTTCAGTAAGAGGTGGTTTATTAGTAGGGCACTAGTAATTTATACCGATTAGATTAAGAACATACAAACCGTAAAATCACGTTAAAACAGATAAAATAATAAGGATTTGAAACATTGTTTTTTCATAATTTGCATTACTGGTAATAATAAACACTAATTCATACGTGAAAAACAGATATTTCATCTTTTTTTGAAACAGAAATATAGTCTTAAAACCCTCTTTAAAAAGTTTATTTTTGTTAATTGTATATAGAAAAGAAAAATAAAATAAATAACCAGATTGAACATTAAAATTAATACACGTAATTTAAAAATTAGCTCTAACATTAAATTTTCCCACAGGTACTCCCATGTACCAATATTGCTAAAAAAATAGACATTTTATTTTTTTTAATTGCAATTTCGGTGACATTTATATGTCATTGAAATTCAATTTCAGAGACATATAAATGCTTTTACGTTAATATATTTCCCCCTGACTAGACTAGTTTGTTATGTTACAAATTTGTGTTTTTTACTGTTCAAATTTGTAAATATGTGGTGCTGATATACGATGAATGCATAGGCCCATTACATAAATACACTGATAAATAAAAATTCCAAAATTTGTCTTTTGAGTACCTTGTTCCCGCAATTGAATTCAAGTTTTTAGCCCTATAACCATCAACTCTTAAATTATACAGTCCACAGAATTACTATACTCAGTAAGACAGAACAACACAATAAACACTATTTCTATATATTTCCTTGGCAATAAAGTTATTTGTTACTTTCTAATGAAGTAGTTACATTAAAAAAATGGCGGAATGTTGCGGCTTCAAAGAATATACCTAATGCATGCGTTTCTTTGTGAGTCTTTTTCTCTAGAAATGTTATTTAGGGACATCCCAGGAACACACTCTTACTTACAAATTTAAAAATCTTCCCTAATGTGTCCCCTGATAACACGAAAGAACCTTTTAGAAAACAGAAATAGGGTAAAAGTAAAAATCGAAGTACCTCATAAGATATCGTACTAAATCCCTCTAGAATCACGCCCGAAACTCGCACAGCCACGAAAAAGTTTTTCTTAAAACCACGAGTAAAGATGTTGGAAGAAAATAAAGAAAGAAGTTCCATCGGAAACTAAGCCGAGGATCAAAGTACAAGGAAATTGAAAAAAAAAGTATACGAAGGGAAGAAGAAGTCTTTTACAGATAGCAAAGTGTGGAATGTCACACCCTAGTCTTGGATTAAAAAATATAAAGTTATATATGAAATATTTTCGCTTATAAATCTTTTGCAACTTTTTATCGTTGCATCTGCCAAGTTGTAGATGCGAGTTAAAAATGCATCTTCGAAGCAATGTGACTAAGGTGATACATGTATGTTTAATACTACTTGCAATGAATTTTCTCTAATTTGATCTGTCTACAGTCGATGCAGATTTATTTCTTAATGCAGATCTTGTTACTGTGACAATATGGAGATGAATGAAGGAATACGATTGTTATTTTCGATTAATTTCTGTACTTTTATGTAACAATAAGGACAGCAGATTCGTAATTGTTTTGATTATTAAATCCCAAAACCGTTGCAAATACACTCTGTGCTGTAGACAGTCGACCAGCTTTCCAAAATTTACTTTGTTTCCTTGACTATGTCCAAAACACTCATTTCATTTAACTTTCGTTTTCAACCGTTCTTTGTTTTCACTAGTATAACAGCAGGACCTCCAGTGCCCCTTTATGTCTTTTTGTTTTAATCCCACACATTTGAAATGAAAAAAAACAGTGCATTTTTCATGTGTTTTTATTGCAAGGAAAGCAAACACGAGAACTGGTGACCTAAGAGGGTATACTTTAAGAGAAGGACTTTTTAAAGAAATAATTACACACTATTTATATATTTGTAAGAATGGAATAACGCGTATGATTTACTACAAGCAACAATATTAACTGTTTAAAATAAGAACAAAGAAATTTCTAGATATTTTCACATATATTTAGAATTAGAAATAAAAATTCACGTGAAATTGACCTGAAATCGAATATTCAGAATTCTAGGTTTTATAAGGATAACAAAATAAGTACTGTAAGGTGAACATTTAAAAAAAAAAACATTTTTATGAAACTGAATTTATATTTTATACACAGTTCAATAATTTGTCATTATTAGGGAAAAAATACAGTTCACATTTATATATATTAAAAATAAGAGGTACAGTGTGATTATTATACTCACAAACTTAGAGGGGGTAATAGTTGAGCTCAAGCGGAGCATAAACGAACATAGCAATGCCGCCAGATACAGACTTTGTTGGGGAAATCATCTTTGTTAAATATATAACAAGCTAACAATGAGCTACACATTTTTGTTATACTTCATTCAAAATTATTTTATTTGAAAATGAAATAGAAAGTTTCAATTGCATTAAATTTCGGAGATTTTCCCTCAGAATATAAAGACGTCGCAGAACTGGGCAATTTTCGGAAGACATTTTTTGTGCCAAATTCAGCTAATTTTGACAAAACTCACCAAGACGTCAGTGTACAAGATTTTGAGCATATCCCTATCAACAACAGCTTACTGATTTCACGTGTATTGGAGATGCCAAAGACCTTAATATTGAAAATCTTTTGCCTGATTTTCTGAATATTATGCTCTTCCGGTTGCAATTGAAAAGAGAGGTGCATCACTACAGGTAACAACAGACTTACATATAAAATGCAAATAATCGAGTACTAGTCAATTTTGAACTATGCGAATTATATGCTAGCATGTGTTCATATGTAAGTACAGGAGTCACAACAAAACTAGTCATAAAATATTGACTATGCCGCCATATGTATATACATGCACTCGGATGTCACTTTGAAACGTTCAGTTTCCAATTTATAGGAAATGGTCAAAATATATATTTCCCTCAAAACCCTAAAAATTGTTTTGTTTTGCTTTCTGTCACAATACTTCTATTATCACATACTATTTCGTACAAGGAAGAAAAATATAAAAATACTTATGATTTTGATAAAGGATTTATTTCACAACGAAAGTTTGTTAGACGCAACAAGCTGAAGGTTATTATTCGTTCCATTTTATTATCTATATTCTATATATATATATATATATATATATATATATATAACATTAAGCAGCAATAACAAAGGTTGACCCGATTGTTTCAAATCCAATCAGAACATTAGAATTAGAGAAAGAATCCATATTCAATCATCTAGAAATATTGGGATGTAAAAATGTTTTGCCTGTCACAGTTTTATTCATGAAATGTATTCTACTAAAATATAAAAGTCGTTTGGTGACGAAATTATGAAAGAAACGCTCGGCGTATTCCTCTGCACATTTTATATGCCTCTTAGGAGCGTTTCTGAGTATACCAAGTTCTTGTAATACGTCCCTTGATTCATAGACAGAAACGTTAACAGGGCGTAAAAGTACATAAACTAATAGTCATCGTAAGTTTTCATACTTTATCTCTTTGGAATCACGATTTAAACTAGTGAAGCCACAAAAAAGTTTTCTTTTAACGACGAGTTGAGTTGTACAAAGACAGGAAGAAAAAGAACTTCCAGAGGAATTAAGCCAGGGATCGAAGTGCATGGGAATTGGAAGAAGGATGCCGAATAAAATAGAGATAGGAAAATATCGAATAATATACCAATCTGAAAATGAATATACTAAGGAAATGAAGGTGGATTTTGTTTCACTTAAAATGTTTGAAGTTTTGATATGACTTGTGCGTCTATATGAAGAATAGATTCAGGAAAATGCGCATTTACGAAAGATTTTTTAAAGGGTGGCGTTTGTACAAGTAATATGTATATATATATACACATAAGTGTTTGTGTGTGTGCGTGTGTTATGTATTTTAGAAGGTAAATAAAAACAACTACAAATGCCCGTCAAGCATAACAAGTGCAACAGTTCAATGCATGCAACAGTTTTCTATATGTATATTAACGAAGATGAAACTGCATTTCGTTTCATAAAAGTATAATATAAGTTCATAAAGAATGAAAAAAAAAACACTGAAAGGCTCAGTAATACATTGAGAATACTTTAATAGAATATGACTATTTATAGGAAATTCATACTTTAATTAAGAATTTATTATGATTTTTTTTATTGTAAAATGGAGTAATTTTATTGATTTTTTAACGTTGATGTAAACCGTCTCAAAAAAGCATTCCTTTCTAAGTAAATTTCCAATGTTAATTTCATATTTAAAATGTCGTTGTCTGTTAAAGAGACTACTAATGTCACAGATAGTAATAACTACTCTTATTTTTATCTAACTTTATATTTTTCCAAAAACTAATTAGTAATTCATTAAAATAAGGGGGAAATTTGTCTGTTTCTCTTTTTTATCAGCCAGTTTAATAGTTTGCTTATATAAAGGGTAGAGAGATCGTCAGTTTTCGAGAGAAAAATTAAATTTTATTGTTTTTTTTATTTCTCCCATAAATATAAAAGAAAAATTTGGGACAAAAGTTTTAGCATAATGATTATTTTTCTCAATTAAAAAATCAATCAAGCTCCTTTCATTTTATGAATGTTCATGATGTTTTATTTAATAAACAGAAGAGTAGTGAATCTATATATGTCGCCAAATTTTATGCAGATTTTCGGATGCCAGAATAATTTGTCTCCATCCTTTGTTCGAAAATACGGTTACCTATTTGTAAAAATTTTATACTAATACAAGACGCGCTAATATAAAAATTAGCTTTTCTAACATATAATTTTCAAAAAAGTAGAAAAAGTTACATTTACTGCTAGATAACAGTAAATAAAAAACAGCTTTTCTTTTTCCTCTAACAATTTTATTTCGAATACCACAAATACTACATGAATATCGGGATTTGAGGTTTAGAATACTGTTTCAATTCAAATATATTTGACTTTCACAGTGCGTTTTTACTTTTTAATAATTTATTTTTAGTGCTCTCAAAAGACCTTTTACGTGTATAAATAGAAAACGCTTTCCAATACGTCCCCTGATTCACCCACAGAAACTTTCATGGGAGATAAAAAATGTAACAGTACAAACCAATATTCGTCGTAAGGCATCGGTACAAATCCCACTGGAATCACGCCTAAAAGTTGCAAAGCCACTATGGATATTTCTTTAAAATAGCGAGTCAGGAAACTAAGAAGTAAAGTAGAAAAGAAAAAACTTCGAAGGAAACAAACAGGGATCAAAGAACACGGAAATTGAAAGACGGATACGTAGAAAAAAAGTTGGAAATAGCAAGCAAGTATTGAATGTCGCAACTCTCCTCGATATAAAGAGCTAAAATAAAAGTAAACAAACCAACATGAAGTAAATCACTTTTCGTATTTTGTAATGATTCATTTATAAGTATAATTATCTAGATCCAGTGTTAATAAAATGTATAGCTAAGATTTATTGTTAATTTTCTATTAAAAAGTGTACAAATCTGGTTTCAAACCTTTTGGAGGATTTTCTTTTACAAAATAAAAGTTTATATGAGGTATAACAATGGTATATATATGTAAGTTCTTTAGAAGTTCTCAATAATTTTCTTAATAAACTTTCAAAATAATGTTGAACAAACAAAGTATCATGAGCTCTCACGGATGTATAAAAAGTAGGGCTCAGAAGTCTGAAGGCAATATATTTTTTCCGCTTTAACTGTTTTTGTAAGAAAAATTTCTTAATAATGTATATTATTTATTTGTAGCTATACTACTGCTACTTATTATCATTACATAATATGTATAAAAATTGTAATTAAAGAAGAACCAAGCCTGAATTTGTTAAGTTGAAAGCAGACGTTTTGAGACTGTTCAGTTTTTCTGAACTTTTGCTCAAATTAATAGTACCCACGTAGCGAAATACGGTCAATGAATCCAGTTATTTGGAAATGATGATAAATGTTATATTCGCTGTCCAAAACGCATCAGAATGTATCCTTGGTGCCAAAGTCCAGTATTAAAGCTAGAAAACCACCAATAAAATCTCGGGATCTTCCCGTCATGATAGCGTCGCCCTACTGTTCACAAGGATGGGATTATAGATCCAAATATCTAAAAATGCACATTTTTGTGTATGTTGTCCTAAGCTCACAGAAATATGTCTCGTGGATCGATATTTCAGCAGGATACTAATCCAAAGCACATCACCGAAGTTGTGAGAAATTGGTTTAAAGATAAGAAAATGAAAGTTTTGAACTTGCATGCCAGTTACTTCACCTCGATTCAATTAAATATCTTTGGGAATACATCGTAAGACAAGTCGGGACACGGAAGCATCATTCCAAGGCAGATCTCCTGCAGTATCTTGAATGGGATTGAGCAAAACTTCCTTTGCCTGCCTTGGGAATCCTTGTTATTCCATTTCTAGGCGATGTGTCTCAAATTTTCAAACTCACGCTTGGTATATTTTATATTTATTATTTTCACAAATATAGATAAATGAACATCTAATAGGAGAAATAAACTACAAATTACTAATGTACATCACTAAGGAATTTTTCTTACAGAAAGAATTAGGGCAAAAAATAAAGTAACGTCTCGAAACTTCTGCGCCCTATTGTATTACACCCCTAAAGAATAAAGTTCCATATCTAGATACTACAACAGGCAATCACAGAAATCAAATACCATTAGAAGGAATTAGTATAATACTCCTAGTGTAGAGCTCTGAAAAATGACATAGGAAATTTGGATGTTGATGGATACATGGCGAGCTTTTGAAGTCCAAAGTGCAATTTTGTGGTTTATGGGAACCTTCTCGCCCTCGAGCGATGCCATCTCATTGGTTGAAAACGACCACCTGCATACGATCTTGAGGCACATGGCTTCAACGTTTCCGATGGAACGTATTGGAACATCTTCTTTACATCTGGGATCTCTCACCCTGTGATTTCTATATTCTTCGGGTCATTTAAAAAGCGCCCGTCAGGACAGCATTTTCAAACCGATGCAAAAGTTCAGGAAGGCGCGTATAGATGCCCCGGCGACCAAGTCATGTATTCTTCATCGCTGGTTTCTATGAACTGGCTTATAAATGTAACAAATAAAGGATGTATCATAATTCCCTAACGGGGGTTTGAAAGGTTTATAAAAATATATATTACCAATGCAGCAGTATATTTGATTTTATTAGAGAAAGAAATGTTACAAATTTTATTTCAGAAAAGTCCAATATGTGAATCTTTCGTGTCAGCGACGGACTAAAGCAATTTTGAAAGAGGTGGGTATGGTGGGGGAGAAGAGTTAGTTTGTCAATGGGGGTGGTTTGTTAGTAGATTCACTGTACACCCATTTTATGGAAGTAAAATAGGATTTTTTACGTTACTTTATTTTTTCTCAATTTGTACAATATATTGAATATATATATATATATATATTCCTTTTAAGGAAAGCAACAGAGTTGCGTATGCCACACATTACTCACGTTTACTTTTATATTAACTAACAAACATCGTTAATTGTTTTCAAAAAATAAGCAAAATTAAGCAACTGAAACTAGTATATTGTTTGCTTGTGATTATGGCGCTACTTTAGGGCGATCTGCCAAGAATGGGGGATGCCCTAGCAAGAAAGACTTTCTAAGGGGTTCTAAAGCGTATTCACGTTACATCTGGAGAAAACCTACCAAAACTGCAGACCGTTTGGCCAACAGCCACGCGATGGGACCTGAAAACCGGGACTTTCACAGGTCGGCCGTCTATCATTTTCGGTGACATAACCACTGTGCCATGGTGAGGCACCTTATACTAGTATAGCTAGTTTTCTACATTATTATAAATTGTGTAGTAAGCAATATAAAGTATAGCATTCGTAAACCCAATACTGAAAAATAAATAATTCATAAAACAAACTCTAAATATTCCATTTGGTATACTTATATTTTATGTTACAAAACATTTTTTTCACTATCTTAAAAATTTATCTTTCCATTAAGCTCTCAACAAACTGAAGAGAGCTTAAAGTTTACTCAAAAGAGCGAAATGCTTTTACGGAGTTAAATATAAACAAATAATCCCGTATATATTTTTCTTTGCAAGAGATTTTCGAACATATTTGCTGAAGATTGCTATTAGAAACGGCATATAATACAAATATAAGCAAGTAAAGAAAATTGTCTCAAGGAAAAAATAGTTTTTGTTTAAGATTCTAATTTCTTTAAAGTAAGAAAATTGGGGGAAGTAGGTAAATGAAATGTTGATGTATTTTAACTTTTTTTTTTCTACGCAGAAGAAAGAGAAGAGAAATATACTCGGCATCTTTTAACACTTTAAGGATCTTGGGACATATATCGACTTCAAAAATCATTATATAAATTATCGATTATGAATAACTTATAAATTTTATTTTGTCCACGTTATTGTGACATCAGGATCTTCATATTTAAAAAAAATCTGATGTGTCCAACACATGACTTCCTTGCACGTCCATTAGATCAAAAATATTTTCGACGCACTTCCTCTAAATTTATTTGTTTGAAAGAGATAAAATATCAATAATAGTAAGGTTTAGCGATTTCCAGCCAAATATTTCGATATCGCCAAGCTGAGTTCAATTTGAAAGATTTCCTTCTGACACTTTATTTGGCGATATTTCACCAAAAGCCGACAAACTTGAGATAGTCTGCGAGATTTTGGGGATAGCCAAAGTAGTCATTGACCACAGACTTTCAATGAATTGAATGCATCCATACACCTCAATGTATTAAAAGTCATTTGGCTCACCCTGTAAATAAATTCTCAGTCGATTGCTGTCAAAAAAGATATTGAAAACAGTTAGATATTACAATAGTTCTAAATACAAAAGTTAAAAAATCTACGGGTTAGTTTTAGAGTTATACAAAATACGAAATAATTTTTGGCGCCAAATTTGGAGATATTTCGGCGAAACTCGTCAATGTCGACGACATTTGGCGAGATTTTAAGCATGAACCAAACAATGACAGATTATCGCCAAATTTGGCGATATTTCGCCAAAACTCGCCAAGAACGATGACAAATGGCGATACTTTGGGCATGGATCAAATGACTGACTATCGCCAAATTTGGCGATATTTCGCCAAAACTCGCCAAGGTCGAGGACAGACGGCGAGATTTTGGGCATGTACCAAACAATGACTATCTACAGTAGTATTATATTGAAGATGTCCATAGACATTAAAGTACTGAAATTCTTTCCGGTGGTCCTGTAAATAAACTCTCCAGTAAATTGGAACCAAAAATCGAGATGCACAACTAGATGTTACAACATTCTTACATATGAAATTTCATAATAGTTTTTGAGATTTGAGAGTTAAATATGCACACACGTACACCAAAAGTCGCCAAGCTTGGCGACTTTTGGCATAGTTCTTGAGGTAGGCACGTGACCGTGGTCGGACCATTACCTAACATATGTGGTAGGACGGTATTGTGCTTGAAATGGATGAATGCCCCTAAAATTGCCATTGACCGTAATGTATTGGAAATCTTTTGAGTGTTCCTGTAGCAGAACTATAAATGATAAAGACACTTTTTTTAATGGAGAAATTCACTTTCTAACTCTTTACAGCATATATCACTTCTGAGTCGTTTGAAATAGCTCAATACCTCTAAAAAACGCTTTGATGAATTTCGACCCTGAGAGCGTAATGTATTTCGAATCTTTTGGGCGGTCCTGTAGATAAACTATTCAGTCGAATGGAACCGAAAGAGGAGGTGCACAACTAGATGTTACAACAATCCTAAATATAAAGTTTCAACATTGTACGCCTAACAGTTTTTGAGATATGCGAGTTTAATGAATTTCGGCCCATTGAGCGTAATGTATTTCGAATGTTTTGGTCAGTCCTGTAGATAAACTATCCAGTCGAATGGAACCAAAAGGGGAGGTGCACTACTAGATGTTACAACTATCCAAAATATGAAGTTTCGACATTCTACGCCTAATAGCTTTTGAGTTAGGCGAGTTTAATGAATTTCGGCCCATAGAGCGTAATGTATTTCGAATCTTTTGGGCGATCCTGTACATAAACTATCCATTCGATTGCCACCAAAAGGGGAGGTGCACAACTAGATCATAGAACAATCCTAAATATCAAATCTCAACATTCTACGACCAATAGTTTTTGAGATATGCGAGTTACATACATACGTACGTACGTACAGACGGCATGAAAAAACTGGCCACAGTAGACTCGCCGCTGGTCAAAATGAGTTGCAGACGCGTTAAAATGATCGTGCATGCTAGCCTACGATGAGATGCATCGAAAAAAATTTTTAAATTAAATTTAGAGGTAGTCAAAATTGGTTTTTTTGTCGAAATTTGGCCCCCAAAATTTTTCGGGATCACATTACTTCCTTATACTACGTACAAGGAAGTAAAAATGTTTCTAGATATATCGTACTTTTGATATGGTGGTATTCAAAATTCGTATACTGTAACGCAAAGCTTCTGGACTTTAAATTGTTAAATGCTCCACTTTTCATATTTAAAATCACTCTTTGCACGCATGTATATATATAGAGTGATTCAAAATTAGTTTTACAAATTTTAGGAGGGGTAGGAATAATGACATTAGAATAATGTGTTAATAATGACATTAGAGAAATGTTAATAATGACATTAGAATAATTGTTTGTTTAAAAAATAGTAAACTTTCCAACCATGTTTTTTTCTAAAACTAATCCATCTTTCACCGATAACACTTTATAAAAATCGTTGATTCAGAATTTTTTCTTTCATTACATTGATGAAAGTGTCGGAGGAAATCCCATTAATTAAGAAACTTGGCTAAGAAATTAATTTGGGATAAAATAACACATAACCTTACTTTTTAAAGTAATAACTGAATTTGTCATTAACACAGTAAATAATAATAATAATAATAATAATAATAATAATAATACATTGAATATACACCAAAATAAAATATTAAGTCAATTTCTTGACATTTTTTAATTGAAGACAATTAAACACACAATACGGAAAAAAATGATTTTAGATTTAAAACAGAAATATATATCATTTTGGGCATGCTGATATAAATCAAATATAAGAAGAAAATGAATGTATGTTTGTTCTTAAAAAAAAAGTATTGAAGAGGTATATGCATGTTTTATTCCTTCTTGAAAAAGAAAAATAATAGTTATTTTTTACACACAACCTATTTTATCTGTCTGTAAAAAGCCCCATTAATTTATTATAAGTTAGTTTATTATAAGTTTATAAAAAATCAATTTTTATTGTTTCAGTTCCTGCTTTTAATTTATATTTTTACTCATTCCAATCTCAATCTCAGAAAAATGATTAGCGCGTGGCAACAAAATACGATACAATTTAGGTTTATCAAGAAATAATATAGTAAAATATTCAAGATATACGCCTTATTGATAAATGTATTCCTGGAAAAATATTTCGTCTATTTAAACGAAAAAATTATTTCTTTCTTAGCATAATTCAGATCAGAAAAAAAGCAATTTGAAATTTAATAAGATATGCAAATATCTAAAATTGTTTGATTAAAAGAGAGTTGTAATGATAAAAATTCCAAATAAATTTAATTAGTTAAAAAATATTTTCTTCACTAGATTTATTGGACTTTTTATTTTTTTTTACAATTCTACAGAAATGTAATTCAGAAAGAAGTAAGGTGATGAATATTTTATCCAGATATGTACTTTTATAAAAATGGAGTATAATGTTTCACATTAAACATAAAATTATTTTTTCTTTCTTTTTTCAATCAAATAGTACATTTTAACAAAATTTGATTCTAGATTTTCTACATGTTAATTTGACTCCTCCCCTGCATTGGTTAAAGTTAGAATGTACATTCTTGCACGAAAGTTTCAAGACATTTTTGGTAAAACTCGTGTCTTGAGCTTAGCTTTTTAACCTCCAGAACCTTTTAACCTAGTGTCCTCCAGAAAGCTTTTTCATCAAAACTTTTCTCAAAGAGACCAATTGTTACTGGTTATATCTGGAATTCATTGAATTTAAAATTAATGAACACTTTTGCAAATCTGTTGCAGTATTGCTACATATTTCCGCTATAATATTAAAAAAAATATTATCATTATTGTTATTACTATTATTATTACTTTCTATTTTTTTTAGTTTAGACTCTTGTTATTTTTTGAGTGCTTTTTATTTTGAGTACATAGATTTTATAACCAATAACTTTTAAAATAACACCTTTGCTAATGTACTTTTAAAATAAGGATAAAAAATTATGTTTGCATGTTTTGATTGATTCGTTTATGCACAATATAGTTTTTTTTTCCTTTAAAAAATTAGGTTCTACAACCGTAGTTTCTGTGCTATTAGTAACAGGAAAATTATATCGGAAAACATGTCAATTTTATAAATTTAAAGTCCAGACTAATAGATTTTTTTTAGTAGGTTGCAAATGTTTTCGAACGTGTTATATTGTAAACTAAAGAAACACAAATTTGTAAATACCTGTATAATCGTTAATAAAATTTTCCATATTACCGTTCTGTATCATTACGAAATATGTATCATCTATAAATGCATATTCATAAGTTCACAGAAGACATCCAATATTTTGTATTATCCAGAGCTTGAAAATCTATTGCTTCTATTAAGAATAGAACTATTAAGTTCTACTTTTTAGTCTTTTCTTCTCATTACTCAAGTGCTCAGGATATACGGATATAAAAATTATATTTTTATCCAACGGCATTCTAACTAAAGCATTCTAACAAAGCATTATAATAATCTCGTTTACTTTTCAAACAAATCATTTTTATTTATTTTTTTATATTTTTTTTAGGAAAATTAATTTTTTATGGTTTATAAATGAACTAGATTAGTTCCATGTAACATTAATTTTTGGAAAAAAAAGAAGGAAAATATCTGTGCTATTCTAAAATATTCTTTTTTAGTTGTATTTGGGAACTAATTAAATAGTTTAAAAATGGAGGTATTTGTCAAGAAGAAATTACTTGGGTTATTTAAAGTCATAAATCAACTTAGAGCATTGATACAGCAACATTCAGGTTCGGAATACTTAGTTGCAAAACATTAAATTCACGTAGACATCCAATGCTTTAAAAAACTCAATTTATTGGAGTAGCAATTCAAGATAAACACTTAAATGCTACACAGTCTGAAAAAAGTTACAATACTTGAATTTAAATAGATTAGATTTAAGAAACAGAAAACAAATGGCAATTAGTATTAAACATGTGATCGAGATCACACCGTCTATTTTTACATCAAAGGTTAAAGATGCAATGTTAATCCCTGCTATTACTTCTACAAACTAACAGTAAAACAAACATCCATGAATTAGGAGATGCAACATATTTTTTAAAGCTTGCAAAATAATTCATAACCATGTGGTGAGTAGTGAGACTGCCTACTTCCACTCAGTTCATTATTATTATTATTATTAGTAGTAGTAGTAGTAGTTGTAGTAGTAAAATTATTATTGTTATATATTTACTTATTTACATGAGGTATGTCAAATTACACGCAGTAATATAGAAAGGCTTATTGGCAAATATCGGGTGTGTCAAAAGTTCGTGAAAACTTTAAAAAGTCATAAAAGCAGAACAAATTATGATAAAAATTTCCGGTTTGCACGAATGGCATCAGAAAACGTGGATTTTTCCAAACAACAACAAAAAGTTAAAAAATGACCGATAGGGGGCGCTTATGTTGAATATGTGAAGCAAATTAATGCAAATGAGGTATGTATTAAAAGAAAATGAGCAGGAACGCAACACCAACACAATTCTATATTTTCAAACATTTATTTTGCAGTGCGAAATTTCCTCAGTGCGATTGTTTCCGATTCGTCATCGTTATAAAAGAGCATGATAATCAACGCTTTATCCTGTAACGACAGCATGTTGTTGGAATCGAATGACAAGTCCACATGCATTTAAGTGCTTTATTGACAATCTGAATTGCATAAATCATCCTGGTATATGCATAGCAGCGCCAACTATCGGTCCTTTTTCAGCTTTTTTGTTGTTGATGATGTTCTTAGAAAATAATACACCCTCTTTCTGATGCCATTAGTGCAAGCCGGAAATTTTTATCATCATTTGATCTTTTTTAATGATTTTTTAAAGTTTGCACGAACTTTTCACGCACCCGGTATATAAATTAGTATGTATATATGCGTCTCTGCGTGTTTGTTAAATATTTACAAATTCTCAATGCAACAACAGGCGATATCGAAAAGTTAAGAAGTAAATATAATTATGAAAGAGAATCAGTGAAAATTGAAAACGGGTTGTTACCAACAGCAAACCTAATTCATCCAGTAAAAAAACATTTAGAATTCACTGTAAAATACATCGACCTGTGCTAAACCGTCCAAGCAAAAAGACTATCACCAAGCATTCATGCCGCGGAAATCAATTTATCCTCTTCCGCGGAATCCCAAATAGAAACATTGCTTCATTACTTCCAATCCAATAATTATTCTGGATAGAAAATTCCCTGGTCGCATATTTGATATGAATCTCCAATACAGAAAATTCTTCAGACTAGAGCATATCATTAGGACGCTGCGCTAACGCTCTGGTTCTAACTAAGCAGGGTTAATGGGAAATCATTGTTGAATTTTACATTCGGCGATAAATCAGAAAAAAAATATTTAATGTGCGATCTTTATAAAAAATAGAATTATTGTTTGATAAGTGGCTTTAAAAAATATATTTCAGAACTACAAATAATAGATCATATAATTTTCAGCTAACTACATATTCCACTGAAAAACGAAAATCCGTTAAATGCTGCAGGTCGAAACTCAGTATGGTTGTACAACCTGCTGCTATTGAACTTGCAACTCTAAAAAAACTGAAATGATACTTAATATTATACCTCATTTACTAAAAAGCGTGTCTTCCTTTGAAAAGAAGTGGGAAAATTACCTTTATTGAGTTAATACTTTCTTGGAGATAGGGTGAAGCCATCATTAAGACAGATTTCACATATAACTCACAACGAGATTTTTCAATTAATAAATATTTTACGAAGTATATTCTTTATAATTTTTTTTCGTTTGATAAAAAAAATATAATTTAATTGCATTTAGAAGTACATTTCATTTCGCGTATTCCCATAAAATTCTTTGTAAGACCAGATTTAAGAGGAATATCTAAACGCCTGAAGTATTCTTTTTCACTACTGGATGGATTACTTTTATTAAATAAAAATTCATCCATTGGAACATTCTTTTTAAAGACAGATTTTACAATTTGTATTATATAGATGTATTTCATAATATTCATAATATACATGTGTTTCATGTTTTAACTTCAAAATAATATTAAAAATTAATATAGAATTATTTGAAATTTATTTAATAACAATCATTCAATATGAATAGTTCTGAAAGAGATGCCTGATCTGAAAAATGTTTTTGGGAGACATTTTGGGTTTGCATATTTCGTTTATCCAAATAA
This sequence comes from Cheiracanthium punctorium, assembly GCA_038373885.1. NCBI lineage: Eukaryota > Metazoa > Arthropoda > Arachnida > Araneae > Cheiracanthiidae > Cheiracanthium > Cheiracanthium punctorium. Next base: position 1,171,787 of record JAWZYV010015836.1, on the reverse strand, counting down.
AATGAACCACACGGTTGATTAAGTTAATATGTTGTGTAAATGATATGATGTGTTTACTACAGTAAATTGTCGTATAAATTTTTGTATTCCTAGAAGAATAACAAACTGAGATTGTTTGGAAGAGCTATAATAAGTGTTAATGAAAGGTTTCGAGTATACTAAACATGGCTGTCTGGCTGAACAGATTCCCGAACCCCTATTGCATACTCTGTGGCGACTACGTCATAATGACCACCACATCACACAATGGAGATCTCTTCATGGGACTTCCTTGCTCGGACGATATTGGGAGGCTAGAAGCCAAATGAAACAATTACATTCCTTGTTCTGTTTCTTGCTCTTAATTTTCTTTTTCACATTTCCTGTTAAGTTCTATCCCATTAGAAATAAGTAACATCAGACTATCAGGTATCTCAGAGATCATACATAAATATCTTAAATCTATTGCAGATAAAAAAGTCATATCTTTAAAATATTTTAGATCGCATAATAATAGAGACATCGAACACGTTTGTTGAAGGGCAAGGAAGGAAGAATTTTGCATTAAAAAGCATTTTCATAATTGCATGTTAAAAAGTCGTGCAAAAATATACATGGACATCGAAATATGCAAGTGCTGATTCCCTATAATGCATACTGAATAAAATGAGCTATTTCAATATTTCTAAGCTCACTAAATCAAAAGGGTCCAATATTCAATTTACTACTTGGGAGTAATTTGAACAGAAAATGACTTTTAATAGCATGAAATCCTATAACTAACCAAAATGGAAAAAGGAAAAACCTTTGCGCCTTATTTAATTTGGTTACAAATTTAGATTAGAATTTGTTGTACAACACAGAGTATTGCATCATTAATAATCATGCTCATTACTTTAGACGATAATGATAATAAACAAATATTTGCTAAACAGAGATTTCTGCGTAAAACTAAAGTAATGGTTATTCTTAAATTTATTCTCCAGAGAAGCAAATTAAAAATGTAGTTGATTTGTTTAACAAGTATACCGATAAACACTTTAAATAGTTCTGTTTTTCTGATTTCAAAATGCATTTAGACGTAGAAATTGCGCATGGAGAGTAAAATTATGTCACTTTATAAATTTAATACGTGCATTATCTGTTTATAGGTAGGAATGAAACCAGATTCATATGTGATGTGAGAATTGTAATGCAAGCTGCGTATATAATTTGTAATGAGTGTCTTTAAATTACTGTTCTTTAATTGTAGAATGAGGTATAGCCATTTATTGTAATTAGTGTTTTGTTCTCTGAAAAGAAAATACATGTGAAAACTTTCAATATTTTAAGCAATGCATAGAAATCCGAAATAGCAAAGTTTGATTTTTTAGCATTTTAATAATTATAATTGATTGATATAATTGCTCACATTTATATCAATCAATATACTTTATAAAATTTAAAAAATATCAATTATGTATGATTTGTATAAGTTAAAATTAGTTAAAAAAGGGATTTATGTCCGTTTTTAAAAATTAAAATCAATCTTACAGAATTATTTAAATAAATCAAGAAATACTTTATGCATTTTGTCCATGGTATCGAACAAAATATTCACTTACACTCTACAGAAACGTTTCTAAACTATTTCTTTTAAGTATATTTCAATTTATATAGTTTTCATAAAGATATACGGCTAAGTATACTTCGACACTTCTGTTAAATAAATATTTCCACTTACCCAACAATTCTGTGACATTGTGAATGTATGCGCGACCCCTTTTATACTTTATCTATTAAAAAAAAAGTTCAAGAAGCGTATTTGCATATTAAAAGTTAAAAATAAATAAAAAATAAATTTTAATTAGTTAAAAAAGTTTTAATTGACTTTTGAAGAAGGATATAATTATTTAATAATTAACTTATATTAAAGTATATAATTATCAGCAAAATACAGGAAACAAATCTGTAGACAAAAATTTGGATTTGTAAAGTACATTCGAAATAGAAACTGTTACTACTTTCTAAATGAAATCCGGAAATAATGAAAATAAGTTTTATTATTGTATTTTTTTTTTTACTTTACTACACTCAAAAATATTTAGAGAATATGTTAAAAACTCCCAGTTTCATGAAACATTTTATTTTCAAATATAAGTAATGCATAAACTACTATTCTTATTTCAGTTGTAGTTCAGACACTACTCAAAGTAAAACAATATCGGGAAATGCTTTCATAATAAATATATTACACATAGTAAAAATGTTTATCACATACACTGTTAAATGAGTCAATGTATTTCGTTAGAAATGTTTATTTTGTAAAAGAGAAGATATACGCATAAATGAACGAACAAATTTACTTCGACGGTATTTGCACGTACTGTAGAAGGTGTATGCGCACGTAAGTAAAGTTCTATTCAGTCTTTCACAATGATTAGAATTAGGGAAAGAAATTGACGAAGACAGAATTTATGACGTGCGTGTCAGATTGTATGCACGGTAAAGGAAAATAAACACAAACTCACTTTGCAGTAACTTCTAAAAATGCCAGGTTAGTTGCTTCCTAATGCACTACCGTAATTCTGAGTATTTGATAAAGTTCTATTTGTCATTTGTTTATGTTTACATATCCTTCTCAGTCCCCGTGTTTGACATGCGACACAAATAATTGTACTGGCATTAATCAATGATTTTGCTTAAAAGTATTGAATAAAATAATTTTAACACGTGAAAATTCTGCACACAGATACATATATTTTATTTTCGTTTGCTGTTATTTTACTTTTGCTTGGCGATGCATTAAAAAATAACTGGAATATTAATAAATTGTCCTCTTATTTTGCATTAAAATTTAACATAGAATGAAAGATTGGGATCATTTTTTTTACTATTAAACCAGATATTGGGAAATAGTCTTTCATTTGAAAAATCATTTAAAAGCATAACTTACTTGTTGTTTTTAAGAATATATATTTTTTAAAGATTTTTCTGCAGTTTTAGATGAGAAATTTATGTCGGGTCAGAAGAGTTTATACTTTGGATACATTCTAAGACTTCATATATTAATTTATATTTCATATTAATTTGAGTAAATTTGAAATATTTTTTTTTCTAAAAATGAAAATTTTAAAAGTTCTTCTTTAATCAATAACTAATATATAAGGAAATTTTGCAACTTTACATAAAAATATTCACATTTGAAAATAATTCAGCATCTTACATATTACCTTAAAAGTCATATTTAAACATTCAAGTAAGTTTCGATTTTTCTATCATTAGCATATTTTAACCGAAATACATCATATTATAATTTTTTGCAAATACTTTAAATAATCTGCATAGTATTTAACAGTTGCATTTATGTTTCTATTACATTTTAGCTAATTATTTTTCTATAATTTATATTTCAGCATTTTTAAGTGAGTTATTAAAATAGGAATTGCTGTTAATTAGTTTTGAAAGAAAATTGAATGCATCACGATTCACAAAAAGGCGAAAAAGAACGTTATTAGTGAAATTAAAACGGTCGATAAGATTGCATCTCTGCTTAACATTACACAATGCTGATGGTCACCATTAACAGAGGATATAAAGTTAACGATAATGGTTCGGAGTATAAGGCATTTATATCCTGATAGAATCTTCTGTCTCATTCTACTTATGGGTTTCAATTACTATTTGTAAATATATGTGCAAACATTTTTTTTACTATTCACTAGTCTGAAGTATCCGTTTCACCTACGAATTTATTTTTCGCAATAAAAAGCTGTCCATCATAGCACAAACAAAAAATTTCGAGTGCATATTTTCTTCCATTGAAATTTTTAATATTATTAAATATTTTCTATCATCCATCTCAGAATAATTCTTTCTGTGTAGAAATAATTCAATTTGAAAATCAAACTTAATTTTTTAGATTAAATCTAAAAATACTTAATTTACTATGCTTATACCGGTATATTTATTTTAGCATTAATCATAAAAATATATTTTAGTGTGATATTTACCTGTAAATAACAGTACTTTTCATATTCATTCATATGTTTTCTTTAGTATATTGAAGTGTAGTTTTTTTTTAAAGTTAATCAGATAAGATAAATATATTTTAGTGATTCATATGATATAATGCACAATAATTATTATTTATTAGAAAATGAATATATATAGAGTTCATCAAATAATATGAGTGCAAATTGAGCTCAATGATTTATTAGGATAAAAACGTAAACCAATTTTAGATAAGACGTGATACGTTACAAATGTATCTCTTACTCCAAAACTCAGATTAGGAATGACAATAGATGTTCCTCAATAAATTAAATTAAATGATCTGATATGTGTTCAAATAGAAATAAAAACAAACATTCAAAACCTAATGAAATTAACAGCATGAAATGAACTACCCGAAACAACTTCTAAAAATTACAAAGAACAATAATAATATTAATAAAAAACGAAGATTTTCTTCGTCGCATTCGACGACATTCAGATCGATAATATTTCCAGCTATTTTATACTAAGGGGAAATATTTTTCAAAAAACAATCGTTAGCGCCACACTCTTCTAAGCCTAATCTTTTAACATTCAGCACAATTTTATTTAAAAAGTGGTTGTATTTGTCTTCATACAAAGGGGGATAATTGTTCCAATGTAGCACAATGCTTCGAAAAGCAAATGACGTTAAAATTTATAGAAAATCATCAAAACCTTAATGTAGCATAATAACTTCAAAAACACGTTCGCGTGTAGATAAATCATAGACAGGAAAAAATAAACAAGTCTCGTGCATTAAAAATTTGAGTACTTATTCGTTAAAATATGTTAAGTGCGCATAAATCTTTAATTCAATGAAGGTTTTTTTTTTAAATATGCTTTCTATTATCTCTTCTATGCATCAGTATCAATGACATGTGTACTTCTCTGAAAATATGAATAGACGATGTAAAAAGTAATGATGCTTTTTTTTAGTAGAGAAACAATATAATATGCTAAAGTGGCCAATATAACGCTAAAATCTTATTAAATATAGCTAAAAGTATCGCTAAAACATCGACTCAATAATTTCTAATAAAATAAAATACATTTATACAAAACAGTAAAACTATATCGTTCCGAAAATTGTGAACAATTATGTAAACATGTTAATTCAAGACAAAAACTAAAAAGATAAATTAAATGAAAGACAGTCGCTGGAATTTTGCATCATTTGTTATCATTCCCATAAGCCTAAGGGCCATGCATTCTATAAATTGATCCACCCTAAATTGTTGATAAACAATTATTATAAATAAACAATTCGAATTCATGTTTCGTTAACAGAGGATTTTTTAAAAAAAATAATGCATATTTAAAATCTATAAAAATGCAATTTATGAGAAAACAACGGTCTGGAGAAAATTTGAGTATACTAATGAAAAATTCTGGAGTGACTCCACTCGACCTTCCGAACACTTACGATTAAGATCATTACCAAGTATTTATACACAGACTTATACACATCGAAATCAACCGGCCGTACGATGCCGGTTTATAACATGTATACCCAATTTGAGCTCAATCGAATGCACCGTTAAACTCATGCGCACTTTGAAGAATTTCCTCCCATAGGCCATAATGTAAAACAAATCTTTGTCGTAGCCCTGTAGAAAAACTAAAAGTCCTATACACAGCAAAATCAACACCTGTCTTGCGACAGTGGTTTGTAAGATGTATACCCAATTTGAACTCAATCGAATGTCCCGTTTAGGATCTATCGTGTTCACTCACATACACACAAACACGCATACCCACTACAGATGAGACGCGCTGAGCCCGAGCCCGGGCTCTGTCTCTGTAATTACCAATTGAGTTCGGGCTCGTGAAAAATTCCTATTTTATTGAACATACTCCTTGGAACAGATTTTTAAAAAGTGATTAATATGGAAAATAAAAGTACTTGTAAAAAAATAGCGGCACGGGTGCCTAGAAGGCGCGTGAAGCTCTTTGGATATTTAAGAACGGCGGCATTGTTTCATAAACATAGATATAAAGAATTAGAAAGTGCATTAAAAATTTGCAACTATATTTGTCTTTAATTTGCACAAACGGCAAAATTTATTGTATTCTATGAAAGAGTTACTTCATTGTATTTTACTGAATTTTATTTATTTTTAGCTGAAATTTCGGGATCGGGCGGGTTCGGACTCCCACTTAAATAATATTGCTCGGGCTCGGGCTTAAAAAAATGAGCCCGAGCTCATCTCTAATACACACACACACTCATACACAAACATACACACACACACATATACAAACACACACACACACACACTCGCATACATCTCGTAAAAATAGCATAAAGGAATTCAGAAGACCTCAAAATATTTAAATACACCAAAATCTCAAAGTCGAATTTTTTCATGACTACAATAGCTTCCTTACATGGTACATGTTCGGAAAGTAAAAATTATTTTAGTCTTTAAATAATCAGCTAATTGAAAAAAATGTAGTGAGTTATAATATATTAAATTATTTTTTAAGATGGAGATATCAAAACAAATCTAATCTAAACAGCAGATCCGTTTTAAAGTAACGACATTATATTTCATAATTGTTCAAGTTATGTAGATGCACGTCACTTTCGCTCAAACATACTAAGTAACTCACTAAGCCAATGTTATTGAACAACTCCAATATTTATTGGTGCTGGACTACTTACTCAAATGCAAACGATACGGACGCGTTAAGTGTGTACGTACATGCAAATTTGCGAAATATATTACTAACACTAAAAATTGAACGTTTGATAAAACATGTGGAGATTTCGCAAATGGTTTCTTTCAGTCAACAATACGCGTTTCAATGTATATATAATGTATACTGTTATTATTACAAATACAAGAAATTGTTTTATATAAGAACTGCTTTTGCTGAAACGTGAAAATATGTATGCTTAGTATGTAATGCATTTAATAAAAGGAAATAATGATAGTAATCGAAAATGCTCTGTATATCCGAGTGCCACTGGAAAAAAAAAATAACATTTTTCCCACGCATTCAGAATGTTATTTAAACTGATAAAAATGTTGTTTATATTATTTGTACATGTCTTCGAATTTTAATTTAAAGTTATGAAATTTGTGTAGATTTTAAAGCAAGATAACTACAAAATATGCGCTATTTAATTGCGTCGATTGTAAAGCAGAAAAGCTAGGAAAACTGCATGGATTGTAAACCAAAATTTTATTATTTTCTTCACCAAACTTACAATATTGCTTACACAGAATCACATTTTTTATGCTTAACTTAATACTTAAATCGCAACTTACAAACGGAAATTACAAACTCTTATTTATAGGAATGTAAAATGACCATACAATTTTGTTAGTACTTTAAAGAAAGTTTAATTTTTATTATTCTAATTTTCAAAAAAAAAATAAAGTATTTCACGAGTTTTTAAAAAGTATATTTTAGATACTTTTGGGCTTATCTGCAGGATTAATTTTTACAGAAACAACGAAATGTAAGATTAACGTAAACAAAAATTAATTTAGAAAATATTTTGTATTAATTGGTTATCTGAGGGGATCCCTTCACAATACAAGCAGACAACAAGGATTCATAAAAGTGTATTCAGGTTTTCATGAATTGTTTATGATTAAAAACATGTTACTATGGTTCAAGGATTTTACTCTCGATTCAGCTTTTATCTATATATTTATTTATTTACATTTTATAATCTTATTCTTCTATTTAGAAATTAACTCTCGTAAACTGAACTTTTTATTTTGATTGGCATTTGGTCAATATTTTTCTCATTCCCATATTAAAAAACTTTACTAAAAAGTTTTTATTTCTCTAATGGCCGGGTCAGTGGTGTACTATATTACTAAAAAACAAATGCCTTCACATTTACATCGAAATATGAATAAAATAGATTAGGTAATATATAATTAAGATAAAATGCGTGTCACGATTTTCTCCGATCGAACTTTTCTAGCATAAGCCAATTATAATAAATTAACCCTTTATAATTATTTTTTATTAGAAAATATTTTAATGCTCTCGTACGGTGAAACATTTTGTGAGATCTAACTAAAAATTAACTAAACAGCACGATAAAAATATTATAAAATAACATTTTACAACCCCCATGTTTACTGCAAAAATAAATCCTCGTAAATACTAACCATTGCCTTTTAAATTCCTATCATTACTAAATTTTTTCACATTCGAACACTATTAAACGTGATGTTAAGGTAAATGTCCCCGATGACCTTCTGAAAGCTTTATAAATTATATAAACTAAAATCCTACATAAAGAAATATATGAAATAGTTTTACTTCAACTGAAATCTTTTTTCATTCCTATTTCGGTATATTTGAAGGTAATTTGAAAAGCAAATATGTTCAACTACTGCTGCCAGAATGAGCAGTCCTGGAACCCTGCCCACATGCTTTTCCCCTAATAATAGAATCTATCTCAAAGGTGTAACAGGAAAGCATATTCAAGTTTTAAAATACAAGCTATCTGCAAATAGGATTCTAAAAGTTTTATACAGAGTTTATTACATCTATTAAAATTATGTTTTTAAAGTTCTTTTGAAATATAAAAGGACAATATGAATCTATTAGAAGCACAAAAAGTATAATGGAATTTTAAATTTCATGGTTTTGCTACGCAGCAATGCTCTGGGAATTCTTTTATTTTGCTCCTTATGTTAGGCTTCCATTTCTGCATTAGAGAATGGAGTAAAAAAAGAAAACATTCTTCTAGAATGCGAAAACGAAATTCATTCATGAGTATATTCTACGGCTAATTGAATTCTTACGAATTCATGTTTATGGAACGCGATTCATGTTATTTATTTATTCATTGTCCATAAGAAAATAATTGAACATTTCCGAGCAGTGCAGTATTTATTTGTTTGTTTGTTTGTTTATACAGTTTTTAAAAGTAGTTCGGACGCAACACACATTTTTATTAATAAAAAAATACATTAAAAAATTCTTTAAAAACAAGTCAATATGCTAAGACGATTACGCAAAATGCAACGTTTGTAAAAAAAATTGAAATTGAAATTGAAATTTTCACTAAATCACAAGTTTATATGACATATTTGTCCTTTCCGGTCTGAAAACTGAGCACATGTATTTAAAGAACTTCTAATACTTTATTACAAGAAATATGATTTGTACATCGCGAAAACCAGAATACGTTAGCGGAATACACAATGCTAAAATTAAAAGTAGAAACGTATAAATAAACATTACAATTTCATGGTCACACTTTTTGGCATGATTTTATTCAGATAAAACTAGAAAAATGTTTTCGAAGTACATTATTTCTCCATTTTTCTTTTTTTAACTTGTGAAACATCAATCTGTTGGAGCATGCCTACTAAATCATACTTATTTAATATCTATTGGAAAATTCCTAATTTTGAAGCATACTACATTAAAAAATAGGGTAGGTATTTAAAAAAGAAAGAAAATATACAGTGAGTCTCAAAAGAAGTTTCTGTACTTCAATTTAAAGAACGCATTGTCCGTGATTTTTTAAAATGTAAATTTTATTGTATGCTTCTGATTGCATAAATCCTTCATATTTTATAGTTGGCTCGTTTCGCGCTCTGGTTACGCGAGAATAAAGTTCTACATCATTTTCCTCTTCGCAGGGAAATGAATTTATCCTCTAATCAGATAATTCCGCTCCGTGTAACGTATTTTGAATGAAAATCCTATGATAGAACCAAAGGTATTTAGTTAGATAAATATCCAAAAGATATCCACAAGTCGGTAGTTCAGAAACTGTTAGAACAATGTGTACATGAAATTAAATGCTTATTTCTTTAATAGATTAATAAGCTTGTTTATACATACATAGCTATTTTATATTGTTTCAAAATTGTTACCTATATATAAGTTAATGCGTTTTACTATATGTGTTTGTTGCGCAAGGCTTGTTCCCTGTAGCACAACTACTTCAAAAGACTTTGAGCAGGCTGAGCTCATGTTGAACTAGTCGTGTCCTCACCAGTGGCATGGCGCAAGCGCTTTGAAGTTGGAGGCGGAAGGTGCCTCGTTTGAAACCAGATTGCGTCCGCCAAACTAACCGTTCGGAGTTTCTGAGGTTTTCTCCAAAACGTCGCTTAAATACAGATTAGGAACCGTTAAAAAGGCCCCCAAGGAGGGCGATCCCACCTCTGACCTAGATCCCTAACGTAGATAAGGGGTCGTAATCAAAGTTTCTATTTATTTGAACTAGTTGCATATTGGGACTGTTTCTGACTAAAACCAGAAGTATTTATTAGAATTATTAGAAGTTTAAAAAAATGACTACTAAAAATATATTCTAAAGTTTCAATTCAAATTTATCGCGATTTTGACCGTGCATTTTTTCGTGAATACTTAAATCTTAAATGCACGGATTTTAAAAACTTTCACAGCCGATCACTCGATAGACTCAAGTGTAAGCGAAATTTCCTATATCCGTTTTTTGAATGACTAACTAAAAAAAACGCAGTTTGGAAGAAATATGTGATTTTTTATTCACAATATCAGCCATTTATTATCAAACACTACATTTGATATGTGAAATTGACGTAAAAAAATTCGTCTTCTACTCTAATCCAGCATTGAACGTTGTTTTAAAAAATAGATGAATATACGCATCGCTATGCATTGAAGGGTTAAAAACACCATTTTACATTAAAAAAAATTTATATGCGAAACATATATAAAAACAGCTTTAAGTTGACCAACTATTTTTCAATTCAGTTAAGATTTTATTTAACAGATATTTTTGAATGTCCAGTATGGCTAATTAATTCATTTATTGTTATGCTGTTAGGATTCCGTTTCTTGATTATGTATCAAAAGGAATTGAATTAAAATAATAGTAAACATATTTATATCCTAAATTCCATGCCAAATTTCAAAATATTAGAACATTTCTTAAACGATACATAAAAAATTATTTCTACTATATCAATAGATAATTCTTTATAACATAAAAAGTAGAATTCCTTTAAAAAATAGTCACCTTCTACTGCTGTTTTTAAATGAAAAATGTAACAATAATAACAACTTTAAATACAATTTAGTAAACATATGTTTAAGAACTTTCAAACACTTTCTTTTTAAATTTAATAAATACGCATTCGAATAAAGTTGCAAATAACTCTCAAAAAAGTCTTTCAAATTTTTGTTTTAATACCAAAGCTTCTTACTCATAGAATAAGAAATGGCATGTTTAATTTCCACTTAGAAATTGAAAGCATGGAAAAGAGTAAATTGTCTGGAATTTTTTTTTTAAATTAAGGCAAGACTGAAAAGTTAACCACTAAATTATGCTTGAGTTGCAGCCTTTCAAATGCGCTTCAATAAAATGCTAAAAATGTTTGCTGTTTATTGTCTTGTTTCAAATGTTACTTGTACTTTTAAAATGTAAGACAAAAATAAAGATGGGGATGCATTTCATGATATTTTATTCGCCCGACAACATTTTATTTTTCATATTTTAAAATTTTTCAATGAACCGAGGACAATTTTATTCAGAAAGGACTTTTTAATGCAGGCCCTTTCTCATTTACTTAAGAATTTGTGTATACCGATTTCATGAATATTTTTTACATATTTTTATATGGCAAAAACAAAATAGTATACTTTATAATTTGCAGGTTAAACACGGAACTTTCCATGTTGGACTGTGTGACATTTTAACTCATTTCAAGGCTTTATAATAATTTTTATATGCAGAATTTATTAATTAATCATTTTTTTAAAATAGCATGATAATTAATCTTTTAAGTTATGATTCTAAAGTAGAAGCAAAATTTTGCAATGTTGAATTTTTTAAAATATCTTTTTTTAATTTGTGACGGGTGAGACAGTTTCAGGACATGGCTTTTCACTTGCATATATACTTGTGAAATTATCTGCACATTTTAATATAACAAGGACTAATTTTTTTTCATATTTAAAGCAGATTCAGCTGAAGAAATAATAGCACTTGCAAAACAAATTTCATTCACTTAAATTGTAAAAAAGTCAAATTTTATTTGACCGGTGTGACAGAAATTGTGACGGCCCTTGCCTTTTTACTTTCCGAACATGTACCAAGTAAGGTGCAACTATGAAAAAACTCGACTTCGAGATTTTGGTGCATTTAGATGTTTTGAGGCTGGATTCTTTTATGTTATTTTTACGAGTTGTATGTATGTATGTGTGTGTGCATGTGTGTGCGTGCGTGCGTGCGTGCGTGCGTGTGTGTGTGTGCGTGTGCGTGTGTGTGTGTATGTGTGTGTGTGTGAGTGAACACGATAGCCCTTAAACGGAGCATTCGATTGAGCTCAAATTGGGTATATCTGTTATAAATCAACGTTTCAAGACCGGTATAGATTTTGGTGTGTATAGGACTAATATAGTTTTTCTACAGGGCTACCACAAATATTTCTTTTGCATTATTTATATGGGGGGAAATTCCTGTAAGTGCGCTAGCGTTTAAACGGTACATTCGATTGAGCTTAAATTGGATATATATATATAGGTTATAAACCAGCATCGTAAGACCGGTATTGATTTTGTTGGGTATAGGACTTATAGTTTTTCTACAGGACAGCGACATTTTTTTTTTTTTACACTATGGCATATGGGGAGAAATTTTTGAAAGTGGACTTGCGTTTAAGCGGCGTATTCGAGCTTCAATTTGGTATATGTGTTTGAATTATTCATCAATTAAAATTGATTTAAATGCTTGGTAATAATCTTAATCGTAAGTGTTCCGAAAGTCGAGTGGAGTCACTTCAGATTTTTTTTTCATAATTAAACGCCTAACAACTGAAATAAAATGTAAAATTGATGACAGTAATTTTTTATTTAAAATAGATATTTGTAACTAAGAACAGATATTCGATAGTCAAAATTTATAATAATAGCCTCTATTATTAACAAAGGGTGTTGGTGGAACTTTTTTCATTATCATGGATTGATTTTCCACAGATGTGTCTTCGGTTTCTGGCCAATAACAAAAAGCGCCGATTGAATGCATATTAATGCATGTAATTAAAAAAAAATTTCATCATTTATAGCAAGTGCAATAACCGGTATGTTTTGATGATTTCTTACTACTGCTAGCTAATGGATTCAAAATGAAAATCCCAACCAAAAGATATTTTAGTTTAATTTGAGCATTAATGCACATTTCTTCAAAATTTTCTTGGGAGTTAATCATTTCTTAACTTCTTTCTCATTTTGCGGAACTATTACTTTATTTTTTTCTAATCTTCATCTTGAGGATCTTCACATTAGGAGGAAATTTGAAGAAACCGTTTTTCATTTTCTAACAAGTTTCACATATTTAGATAAATGTTAGGAAAATATTAAAATTGTAACAGTCCGTTTAATGAGAAATAATATTAAAAAGAAAAAGAAAATCTTGTCTTTAATCTTGCAAAGTCTTATACTTTGAATAAACATTTTCCGCATTTTTCACTCATCGCCCAATGTTAATAAAAATGATTTTCATAAAAAGCCGAGGCACGAAAAACTTATAACTAATAACCTCTAAATAGATTAGAGTTAATACAGGCAGGTTAGTGTATAAATATATATATTACTATTTTCAGATACTTATTCCTGGAAATACGCAAAGCAGAATGCGACTTAACATAATAAAATACTAAATTTAGTTATGAAGTGCAATAGTTATGCTACAGAGTGTTTATTCAAGTTCAAAAAGGCCATTATATTTCCGCAGCCATCTTCAGAATCATCATTAAGGTTAAGAGGTAGGGCACATAGGTCAATTCCTCGTTAATTATTTTATCATAGAAAGCACATAAAGATAATGTTGAGATCAGCAGTGCATTTGCCGCCTTATGGAAACTTCTTGACCTAGTAGTCTCACATCATATATTAAGGTACATTTATAGAAACTAATAGGGCGTTTTCGTTAAACATCGAATATAACATTTGTCAGCGGAACTTTTGCAGCGATATAAAGAATGTCCTTATCTATCTGATAAGGATTCTTTTTCTTGATTGCTTAAGAATCAGTGCAATAAAATACGTGGTGTTACCACGGGTAATTATAATTAAAACTTAAGAATGCAAATCCTGTTAAATATGTATATCTAGGCTTAAAATACAGAAAAGTGCTTTTTCCATATAAATAATTTTATTATGAGAATTATTTAAAATCTAAATGCATTGTACGGAATTTTCCTGTGTTTTAAATGCATTCATGAGCAAAAATAAGTAAAATACAAATTTATCTCTACCCTTTCAAAATAGTTATTTTTATTTTATATATTTACTTGTATTTCCCGCATATGATTATTTATACATATGAACGTTTTAACATAGAAAAAAAATAGATAGAAAAAAATAGATGCAATAGATTTTTTTCAACATTCATTAAATTTATTTAAATTTAATAAATCAAATTAATATATATAGGATTAACTTTGTTCTACATATGACAACCAAAAGAAAAGACCCGTTATTTCTAACGATCATCTACTGCTTTGCGTCAAAAATTGAGCATAACAGTATGATATTTAAATTAAATTGAAAAATGTGACAAAAGTAAAGAAAAAAACAGAATATAAATACGAAAAAAATAACACGGAAGCCTGCAAATTTGCCAGTTTACAGAGAGCCAGCATGTACAAAATATTGAATGAAACTAATTTTAACTGTTAGTAATACTACTAATAATAATACTTAGAATAACTACTATGGTTTTAACAAGTAAAGAAGCGAAATAATAAAATTTTATCTTAATTAGAATATTTTTTCTCGTGGGCGGAACTGTTGTATAAATTAACAAAATTAATTTATTTAATGTAGTTAAAATTATACTTTCAATTCATGGTTTAATCGTCTGTAAGGTCCGAATACATAATTTTTAGCTTTCCGCACATAGAATAAACAACGTTTGGTACGTGCGCAGAAACATAACCATTGATTTAAACCAGTGGATATGTTTCGGTTAATTGTTCCTTTCTCTCCAAATGCGTAAAAATTACAACTACTTTGAAATTATGTATGCGTAGCGTTTCCCTTTTTTGACAATAAGCTGAAAATGAGTAATTGCTTAATAACGCATAAAATATTAAATTAATAAACAAACAAAACTGTATCTGCTATTCGTAATTATGTCCGAGGACTTAAATACGTGTCTAAACTAAATACTCAATGCTATTTTTGAGAAAAATTGCATTGTTGAAATTATTGATTTCCATTTTTCAGAATTGGAATGAGGTGATTATTTAGGTTGTTAGTTGTTAAGCAAATATGCTCGAAAAATGAAAGCGCACATTTTATTGCTTTTTTATATTTAGAGAAGTTTAGTGTTTAAATTTGCATGTTTTACTAGCACATTTTCCACTCTAAGCCTGTTAGCAGACAAGTATCTAAATTTATATATCAGAAGTTTTATGCAAAGCATGAAATTTATTTATCCACAGGATCCAAAATAAATAAATAGAAATCTTGTTTACGTACATAAATAATTGTTATTTCCAACAACTTTGATTTTTATTAAATTTTCACTGCGAGAAGTTAGTAGAATTTAGACTAATTAAGAAGTAAAAGGGAATATCACAGTTTTACACTTGAATAACATGCGACTACATGTTTATGGATAGTAAAATGAATAAAATTTATGAAATTTACATGTTAATAATGAATGACTACTTTTAACTACAACAAAATTGATAAAATCAATGCATATAAAGTCAGTAGAAAACCCTAGGAATATATTATTAAATATAAATTTTTAAATTTAGAATTTATTCACTTAGAAGAATTTTTTATATTAGTTTATTGATAGCTTAGATTAAATTCAGAATTTAAAATTTTGTAAAATATATGTTTTGCAATGCAAATAATAACGATATTTATTTTTAATACCATTAGTTATGAACTATTCTTAATAAATTTTGTTTTTTAACTTTTTTAGAAACTTTTATTGATTTATTAAAAAATAATAATGCATTAAAATATTTTACTTTTTGGCTTCCTATATAAATATTCCTAAGAATTACTGTAAAGTAATTTATTATTATATTGCAGACGACTTATCAAAAGAGTGTTTGAAACTGGACAGGAGGATGGTAAATTTAACTATTGCAAAGTGGACAGGAACGACAGATTTAAATTATGAATACAAATTACAAATTAATAAGATATCGCTAAGAAAATTGTTTAAGAAAAATATTACATATTTTTAATACTTTTCTGTGGAATGCAAAAGTATCCGTTGTCATTCCACTTGAAACATTCATGAATAATTCACTAGAATAAGTACAGTGAAAATTCTAAGTACAAATACATAATATTTTAATTCACTGCATTTTTCTTTTACGGCATTACCAAAAGTTATGATAAACAGTATATAGATGAAGAAAAAGTCACAAAGAGCACTTAAAACAACAACAACAAAACCCGCCCAGCTTCTGAGAACTGTTAAAGTAGAACATGCTATTTTTACTAATCACTTCTACTTTTTTCTTAGCGCAAAAAGTAAACATGCAAATTAACAATCTTTTGACTTACCCCAAGGCTGCTCATTGGTAGCTGGAGCAGGTGCTCTTGCGTTCACTTGCACAAGAACCCAGAAATTGCACAGCACAAAACATAAACTCAAAAACTCCCGCCTTGCCATAACAAACCACCACCAAATTCCAATTTCCTAAAAGATTCGGCCCAGCTCGTTTCTAGAGCGCCAGGAGAGGAACTCGAAAGATATAATCCGTTTTATACACACTTCACAGATTTCCTTTTCCTGTTATTCGATTTCCACTTTCGCACATCTTTTCGCGTACGGGCATCTTCCACAGTGCTCCCCGTGGTAAATGGTCATATTTTCGACAGTATTTCCTTGATTGAGAGAAATGTCCAGCGTACGTGCGGTATTCTTTTGCGGTAAGAGCATTCCAAAAGAGCGTATTTCGAGCGCGAAAAAAAAAATCCCGGGAGAAAAAATCTTGGAAAGTTGAAAAAAAATTAAAAAATCGAGGAAAATGAATTAAATGTGTGGATTTTTTTTTTTTTTTTTTTGCTTGAATGTTAGAAAAAAAATGTGTTGTATTTCCCCTTCAAATCCAAATTCTGCGTCAATTGTTTGAATCACAAATGCATATTTTATAAAGGGAAAAATCCGGAGATGTGTTCAAGTCTTGCATCGCTATCCCACTGTGTTACTGGCCGAGGTAGAGCTACTTGCGGCAAACCCCTATCGATTCATGAGCGCTGTAGTTCGTGAAACGGCCGACAGGTGTCTCGCCTGCACGGGGTCTCCCTGCATGTGAATGACAGGCAGAAACTATTTCATATTCCCAAATGCAGGTATTTGCATTAGATGTCGGAAGACATTGGTAAATATGCAGGACGGTGAACGCATACTTTTAAGAGATATTATAACAAAACATTGGATGTGTAATGTAGGATATTATCTTAATTCGTAAAATCTCATTTTCAATAATTAAATGTACGAAGGGGCAAACAGTATTGTCGAAAATGACGATAGTCTGATAAGAGATATAAAACTACCTTTTTGATTTAATTCGAAGTTAATATTTGCAGGAAAGAGTATTTTTACTTGTAAAACTCTTATCTTACTCTATTTTAAATTATTTATATTTTTGTAAGTTTTGAAATTGAAAGAGTATACACTCATCACATTATCACATTACTGAAACTACAATGAACAGCTAATTTCGTGATATTATTCACTATTGTACTTTTAGAAGTTATAAAATTTTTGGAAATGGGTTTCTATTATTTAGTAAACATATCTCCTTGCTTTGTAGTAGATAATACTGAGAGAAAAGAAACTAAAAACGATGAACATATAATTTGAATTAATTTCAACATTTCTTATATATGTTACACTTAAAATCGTAGAGGAAAAATGCTCCTTTTAAAATTAATGTATCTCTTATAATTCAAAATTTTCTCTGAACTAATAGTATGTTTACATTTTTAAGAAATGCAAACACACTCGTGATTCATAAAGTATATGAATTGAACCTAATAAAACTGTATTCAGTAAATTTTAAGTATTTCGTCGTTTAATGGCGTGAGAAAGATCATGCATAGCACGTCAGTGATTAAACACATTCAAACACTTTTTATACATACATAAATGCATACAACATTGCGTGATTACTGTTTTGCTTTTTCTAAAATAAATATATTTATCCTGAAAGTTATTTGCTTTCTAGAGATGCCTTTTTTTTAATAGATTGTGTTGATTAATTTGTATATAGATATATAAGTATGTATATTGAAAGGTGTCAAATGCGACAACTAACTAAAATCACAGAAAGTTTTATTAAAAAAATAAAGATAGCTGGGGGGCAAATTCTGAGTAGATAATCCAATGTAGTTGATATGTTTGAGGTTTTCTAGAATTTTTATGTAATTTTTTCTTCCTAAATTTCTGACACATATTGGGTTCCCATTTAAAACTCCGCATGATTTAAAACTGGAAGCAACTTTTTTTAAAATAAATCATTTTTCACAAAATTCCTTATATAAAAATGTGTATATATATATACGTATATATACTACATATTTACGTACGAGCACACTTTTGCTATTAACTGTTACGCGTTTCGTGCTGCTCAAAAAAAGGCGTTACATTCTTCTCTGCCGACTGCACAAACTGAATACTATAGATTAAAACACAAAAGAATAATTTATTTGGGACAGTCAAATGTAAACGAGACTGGTGAAAAAAGAGTAATTAAACTATTTATTATGGCAAAAGTAATTGCCTTAACTCTTAATCCATGCATTGCACTTTGAGACAAAACGGTCAAATCTTCATGGAATAATCTTATGGAAACAAATCTGGACTGCACGAAGGATATGCAAGGGCTTCACCGAAGTGCAAGGCAGGTGACTTTGGACACATGTAGGGGTAGCATTCTCGTGAAAGATTGTGACGGCCATCCGTCAGCATTCCTGTGCGTTCAGAATCGATGACGCACTTCAATTTTCGCAGTTTCCTAGTACCGCGGTCCGCGGTTTTTGCTTAGTCAAAAAATATACTGCTTTCTCGACACTATTTTCTCGTCTGTTATACTGTGGAACCTACACACGAGTCATTGATCTTACTTCGAACATGTCTTACAGACAAATAGTACAGCGGTAAACGTTAGTGCTGTTCCTTCTGCTTATCATCAGAGGGCACGTCTATACAGATACCTGAATGCGCTTGAAACTATGCCGGTTATTGAGTCAGACCCTTTTCCATTGACTCCTCCTAATGTAAGCTGTTTAATTTTTTCCATTATGTTTCTTCTAAACTTCGCGATGGTTTAGTGGTAGAAATACCGCTTGTGTGTCCACCATTTTTTTATAATAAAAATAGCATTCAGCAAAAAACCTGAGGTTAAAAGGTTAAAGCATTTTTAAATCTGTACAACAACATACATAAAATAGCTACTTAGCATAAAAAATAGTTTCAGGAGGAGCGAAAGGTCCGTTATTCTTGCGAGAAAACTTCGCCATCTACACAGGCAGAACTTCATGAAATTGATGTTTAAATACATGCGTGGTCTCGTTATTGGGTAATAAATGTGCTTAACATTGCTTTTATCTATAATTTATTCAAAAACTTTTATTTTCGTAATTTAAAAAAAATAATAAATGTTGATTACTGAAAAAAGCATGGGAATCATTTTGAATGAAATTCATTTTAAATTTTTCTCGTCCGAATTATTGCTGTAAAAGGATTATGATTCTTTGAAGCGTTGGTCTATTCTTCAAGTTTGTTTTATTTTATCTTTTACTATTTAATTTAGAAAATAAACCTCTTAATTCAAGTAAAATGTTGAAACGTTGATATATTACTTTAATGATGCGTATTGCGTAGCAATGAGGAAAAATTTAAATAATTATGGTGTAAAGAATACAGTTTCTGTACTGCAACTTGAAATCATGAGTTATAATTTTATTAACAAATCGCCTTTAAAATTAAATTGTAATAACTGATAAAAAAGGCAAGTTTTACGTAAATGCTTCATTTTTTAAACCCGTGATCAATACAAATAAACGAATGAAAAATTATTTAAGGTCGTGCTTTAACTATTACGTACCGTTTATGGCTACTTATGTAGTTTTATGGGGATAATTTTTAATTTCAAATTCTTCCAATAACTAATGACTATTAACAAAATATACAAGAAGTATATATATATTTTGAGTTCATAGGCTTATAATTTGCAATATACTTCATTGTATGCAGGGAACAGCTACTTCTTGAAAAATTAATATGTTAGTAATTTAATATACCCACATGAGAATTGATTTTTGCATCTACACCAATTTTCCATCAAAGTACTCAATCCAACTTCCGGATACATAAATCTAACTTATAATTCTACCATCCCATTGGACTTAGAGCTATTCAACACTGTTCAAACAATCAGATACTTTAAATTATCCCCCATTCGTTCTCTCAATGTATTCGTGTTCCCTTTTTCGATTCGTAATGAAAATTTAATGCCGCACATACCGCGTGACAGTCGACTTGAACACGTATTCCAAAGGTCATCATAAGTAAGGCACATACTTAGCAATTTCCAAGGAATTCTTTGAGGATCCTGTGTTAGAATAAAATAATGAGGTAAAATTTTGACTGTCGTAACATAGGAACAGATATAAAGGTCGTAGCGTGTCTTTGGCAGAAGACGACTTTTGAAAGAAATTTATAACTGTAGTTCGAAAAGTCAAGTGCTTTCGTCTTTTCTAGGTGCACAATTAATGAGGTAATCATTAATAATTTCGTAAGTAGGATGAAAGGGTATGTAGCTTCATATTTAAGGGTGAAATTATTACACTCTAACTGTTGATTTCAATTATATTTCATAGCTTTAAAATTAATATAATGTGTGCGTATAATGTGTGCTAGCGGTTTTCTTTTCTTTTCTTAAATTTTATGCAGATAAATTGAACTATGCAAGCGCAAAACTACACACAAATTGCTTCGTTTAATTTCGGAATTACTTATGATACTTATTCGAAAAGATACCTAGTCAACATTAATGAAGTTGTTGTTGTTGTTGCTAATGCCCTCTGGAAACCGCGAGGCGGGGCCAGATCCCCCATATAGGCAGGCGGCGGGCGTAAGTTGCGGCTTCCATTTTAATGAGCCCCAGTTGTAGGAAGTCCGATTCAGCTCGGAGCCCCCGTTATTTTGACCCAATTCCAGAGGAGGGACCAACACCCTGAAATCGGCACCCCCAGAGGTATCGTTTAACAATTTGGAAGATATTGGAGGCACGACGGATTTTATGTACGCCAGCTCCCATTAGCGTACACGGTCCCACAGCAGTCGAGCCGAGAAGAAGTTGACCCTCCCAAGCAATATCCAGGCCGGATACTGGTCCACTTGCCGCCTTCTTGTGGGAACGGAATTAAGCGCCCAGACCACTGCAGGACACACTAATGAAGTTCTTTCACTAATTTCTTGTAATTTTTAAAATTTGGGTTCATTTGAATGTTGTAAAATGTATTAATGTATGTGATTATTCACTCTGAACGAATGTCACAACTGAATAAACAAAGAATTTAAAGTTAGGCTACAGATTTGCATTTGAATGCTAAATATTTTCAATGAAGTTGGTTCAATAGAAAGAACGAGAATAATCCTGCCTTTTCGAGTACAATATGTCAGAGGAAGCAAACAGCGCTCGCTATAAGTACGTGCAATTCGCAATCGTTATCTGTGGTAAGCAGTAAGGGCTACTGCTCTGGTAGTAACCAAGTGAATCATACAACAGCAACAAAATTGTGTTTCTCAGCGCAAATAAGCCGAATGTTCCACTTGATACAATCTGCAGTGAGCAGTATTTTAAAACAAATCAGTACAACTGGATATATCCGTCCAAGAAAGACTACTGGTCGGAAATTAATGTTGACTGATCGGAAAGTACGCCTTTTTAGTAAACATATTCGTAAAAATGTGCACTTGGCAGTCACAGATCTTGTCACATCTGAAAGACGCAGATTTGGAAAGATCATTTCCTAAGCAACTGGGCATCAATATATCAAAGGGTGTGGCTATGCATTATATAGAAAGTAAGACGTAGACGATTTATGACTTAAATCGAATGAATGTCGCCGAATTGCGGGGGCCAAATTTCATCTTACTGGACTCCATCTCAGTAGGAAAAGGTATTGTGAACAGGTAAATCAATTTTTTTTAGATTTCATCCTACTATATAGTTAAGCTGATCTCTGATTTACTCTATAAACATTCAGGGGAACCACTTCAATATAAATATTTAACCGCCAATACTGCAAGAAGATAAAAAAGTTCAAAAAGATTAAAAAGCAAAATAAAAGCATAATTACATCTAAACTGTTTATACGATCCGCTTAAAATTTTTCATAATTATGCAAATAAATATAAAAAAACACAATTTTTGATACTTTAAAATCTGAAAATCCACCGGTTCCGTAATTTTTAAGCGATTTTTTACTATTTTCAGCTCCATTTTATTTCCGAGAGTAAAAAAAGTGAATCATTTGGGTGACAAAACGAACTGTTGTAGTCGATATGACATCATATTCATCACGGTCATGAGGCTTTGGTGCGATTGGAGTTCGTTAATTACTTTTTCCAGATTACCTAGTTTACTTTTTTCCTCCGCAAAAAATCGTCTACATGGATATAAGAATGGCTGTGTGCACAAAACGAAATCTTTCGAATGCGAAAAGCTTCCGCGCGTTTACAGAAGAGCTTGAAATCCGATTTGGGTATATAATAAACACTGAATATGAAGTTACTTATTTTAGGTGGACGAAAATGAGATATATTGAGTATAGACATATTTTCGTCAAATGTTTTTTTTTTTTTTTTTCAAGCATCCGTTGTAATTGCCTCCACAACGGGCTTTGACTTTTAGTATGTAAATATTGGCAGAAGGTTATTAGGAAGAAGAATGAAGCAAACGATCTATCCTGTTACAAGCGCATGATTCTTAAAGCAAGCTCTATGGTGGTGTACAGCTGCTGGGAAGCGAATGGGGTTCTTTATCTGAATTTTGTTACGTGCACAACAAAGACTTAAGAGAATGCATTCTTGAAATGAATGTAGACCCATCAGTGCAGCGATAGTTTTGCAAAAAACATACATTTTTAAAGAAGATGACGCAAGACCGGATATAGTTAAGTAAACCAAAACGTGGATGCGTATGAAACAGGTCGCTGTTTTAGAGTGGCTAGCAACCAGTGTGGATCTTTCTCTCATCTAAAATATTTACAGAATTCTTTTGAGGACGATGGTCCAATGGCGCCCTGCAATATACTATAGTTAAAAGATTATCCAGGGCAGGAATGGGAAAAACACCTTATCATTTATACCGTTTACACCATTAAACCGTTTAATTTCATCCATGCATAAATTCCTTGCTGTGTTTATCTCCCTTAAAGGTGAATTTATGATCATTGGCAATCGAATCAAACAAACATTTTTGACTTTAGTTGTGCAATTGGAAATGCACTTGCAACGATTACTGTAACTGTATGCTTTGTAGCAAACTATAACAAATGGTATTACAATGATGTATTGAGCATATCAAACGTTTATAAAAGTTTTATTTTACATATACGATTCTTTGTGTTTCACACCTTCCGCATTCCCAGGTATTTCTTACGGGAATGAACTGCATTCACGTTTTGTTTTGTTTTGCCAGGAGAGGACAACTCGCGTCACTGAATGTGTCGCTTAGAGAACGTGGGGGACTTCTGAATATTGGCACCCCTCGGAAACTGCTAGCGACCGCCGAGAGGACTTTCGGAACCACAGATTTAATGTGCACGTTCACCGCATGTACACGGTGGTCTTTAGTGGTACGCCGGTATCGAAACCGCAACCTTCCGGTTACGTGTCCAAAGCCTTAACCACTGGGCTACCACGGCCCTGCATTGACGTTTAATAAAATCACTCAAAATAACTGGTGGTTAAATCATAAAATAATAAATCTTTGTAAAATAACACCATAAAGTTTACTTCAACTGCCGGGCAGCTGTTTCGAGCAAAAACGTATTTACCCTTCCTCAGTGACAATCACCTGAAGATACTAACGGAGAACTATTTTCCTCTTCAGGTGTACCTCAGTTCTCCTTTCCTATCTTCTGGTGATTGTCACTGAGGAAGGTCAAATAAGTTTTTTCTCGAAACAGTTGTCTGGCCGTTGAAATAAACTTCATGGTTTTATTCTCCAATTTTTTTTTATTATTTTATTTCACTGACGCTTGCTTTGAATATAACTTAATATCGTCCTAGATAATAACTGCAAATTGTGACTAACGAGGCATATTTCGCGTAACGTTCATGTACAAACACGATCTTTCCAGTAAATGCGTCTTTTGAATCAATTCTTTCGTCAAAATTTCATAGAAATAAAGCTCATAAAACAAGTACTTATTGGCGTACATAAAAGATCCATTACACAGGCGTTCTTAAGTAATTATGTACTAAGCTTTCGTAAATCAGCGTACAAAACTAACGTTCTAAGATAAAAAATTAAACATTGGTAGCGTTATGAGTTAATGGGGCAGTCTGTTCTTTATCGGTTTTAGCGAACACGTCTTTTTTTCTCTTTTCTTCTTTACTTCAATGACACATTTGTTTTAATAATTTTCAAATCTTTGGCAACTCCAAACTTTTGAAATTTTATTTTGATCTAAGTAGATGTCCCGAGTATGAAATTTTCGATAAAAGAACGGAATTTTAAAAATAATACTAAATTCGTTATTTGAAATTTCCGCGTTCTTCTCTTTTAAGGACAGAGTTTTTGAAACAATTACATACCTTTTAAGAGTTGGATAGTAAAATGTTTTTAAAATTACATAAGAGTATCTTTTAAGTATCTTTTACTTTAAGTTAGCTGTGCCAACAAAAGAATAAATATTCTGATCAACGTCTGTGAGCATATAATTAATTGCTCTATGAGAACTTTGGATATTTTTTTTTCTAAAAATTAAAGAAAAAACGTATAAATCTCGATAGCGTTTTCATTAATAAACCTTTCCATACGATATTTGCATAGGATATTAATCAAAATTGCAAAAAAAACGCGATATTTTCAAATTACTAACAATACAGTGGGATTGTGTGATCTACAATGAGCATAAAACTGGACCCTTTTGAAAGGGCGGATTAAAGAGGTGGGCGGAGGGGGCGACCGCTCCCCCCGAGAAAAAAGAAATCAATGTAAAATATCCTTTTTTACTACTTAAAAATGGATGTGTACGAGAATTTTCCGACTAACCGCTAACACCACAAAATTGCGTTAATCCGTCGACGTTCTATAGAGTGTTACTGCAGTATGATCTATGCAATAGGCAATTCATTACAGTAAAATCCAGGCATCATTTTGCCCGATATTGTGAAACGAACCCGAACGTCTTAACGGAGGTGGTCTTTACGTGAAAACGTGTAATTTGGGCACATCCTCATGTAAACTAGACTACTGATGCATGGAAACATGTTCTATCTTCAAAGGATGTGTTCCGCTCCCAATCACGAAAGTGACAATAGAGGTTTTTAGATATGAAGAGAACATAGGATAAGTTGCGCACTACAATTATTTACTAACCGATTCATATGGAGAAAGCAGTGTCCTGACTTGAGGGGTTACTGGCACTGGTCCAGTCGATTTGGTCTAGGTTCCCAGCACATACACCGAAAGTCAGATCGCCGACCTTGGTCTGAACTTGGTGACAACCTCTCCCGACATGTCTTATGTGTGACCAGTTTAACCAGAGGGTGCTGATGCAAGTAAAATCTATAGTGATTCCAATGTCCTCCATGTTAAAACAATACAATAGGGCTGCGAATGCTGGTGCAGGTTTCCAATCAGGAGTGGTTTCAAAATTAGGATACCCTCTAGTGGAAGATGTTGGCAGACCTATTAGGTGCCGCATAAGAAAGAGGCCAACACTTCGAGCCATTCTAGTGACCAAGACGTGCACGGCAAGGACCTGCCTTTAAAAAAGAATTTTTGGGTGCTATACCTTCAAGTGGAAGCACAGGCCTCCATGCCTTTTCATGCAGAGCTGTGAGTTCCCAAATGTATTGAAAAAGATATCCTTGATTTTTATGTATGTACGTATGTTCTTTCAGTAAGTAATACTGCCCTGATTCAGAGCAAAGACATTAAACTAGACGAGACTCAGATACAGAAAATTTTCTTAACCACTAAACAATCCATTTCATGTATCAGCTAGTTCATTCATCGGACCTGAATCTCATCGAATATAATTTGGATATTTTAGGAAGAACTGTCGATGTTCTTGTTACTATTTTTTCAGGTATTTGTTATACTTAACTCTATTTTGCAATTACAATAGCTCAAAATTGCCAGCGATCTCATCAGTCTCATAACTAAGTGTGTCAACCATTACATTATATTCTCGTTGGATTTTAGGGTTGATCATACATGTTTAAGGTAAGCTTATAACATGCAGCTGACGAATCTACTTTGTTAAGTTTACGCATTAGTTAATTTCTAGAATTTTTATGTTTCTGGTACTGCATTTTCATGTTATGTTCATTGTATGAGGCACATAGCCACGGAAAAGTTTCTTAGAGGTAGCAGGAGAAAAAAGTTTTTCCCAAAATGTGAGAAATACAAAATCACAGCTAATTGATTAATTATTTTTATACAACTGGCAAAAAACTAAATTTTAGAAGAAATTTTAGAGATCTGCCCCATGTGGTCCACACATTGTCTAGCCAAACAAGCACAGTATATTGTGGGTAAGTTTCATTTAATTTTAAATGTAAATGCTTGAATAACGGCAATTTTCATGATTTTTAAGAAATACTCGTTCTTCCCCAAGTCTTCATTTTTTTCTGCTGTTGTTTTGTTTAATTCCATAAGTATTTCTGTGGGTGAGTCACCTTTTTCAAAAATTATTTTCTGTTCTGATTAAATATTTATTAATTTATTTATTTTTATACATATTTTGTCATCAGTTTTAAAAGGAAGATTTTTTAATTTAGAAATTCAAAACCAGACAACATATGGGTTAGAAAATATATAAAAAGTAAACAGCTCTAGAAAATATATCCAATTTTCATACTGTTTTTTATCTGACTGTTTACATTTGCTTATATATTTTTGCAACTATCCATAACAGACAGGCTAATTTTAAACAATGATTGTCCCTCACTTCCCCATGCAAAAATACATTAGATTATAGTATAAAAAAGTTAGCTCGTAGATCAAAACGTATAAAGTCTAGATAATAAAAAAAATAAGTCTTTCTAAGTATAATACATGGAGTATCTACTTGAAAAATTCTAAGTAAACGTGATTACAGTGTATTTTATATGAAATACTGATATAAAAAAAGAAACAATTTAGCTGACTTTCATAGTGAATTTTAAAAATGGGCAAATATCATTATTCAAAGTAAATAGTCATTACTTCAATATCACATCGCATATTTACAATCAATGCGCACAAAATATTCCGGAGTAATTTGAATATTAATTGTTCTACGATAAATATATGTACTCAGGAAAATTAATGATTTTTCTTATAAATGTAATATAATTCAAATTAGTTAAACTTCAGAAAGATACTTTTTCTATAACTTATTTTTATATGAAAAATATTAATTTCGAAAAGTGTTTATCTTCAATGTCTCTATCTTCCATTTTTTGCGTAAAAAAGATTTTATTTGCTTTCAACATTCAAGATTTATTAATGCATGCAAAAATGAAAAGCTTTGATACTTTATCCAGCTATTTACGTGATTAAATGTATATTCCCAATGTAATACAATGAAAAAGATTTCCTGTATAAAAATGATTTCTTCGAGACCTGTAGATTTATATATCCCTGCCTTTGGGGCACGTTTAAATTTGAAAATGGGTGTAATCATTTCATTATATTTTTGTACTTCCAAGAAAGTGCAGTTCTGGAAAGTTTATCGGAATTTGAGTTAAATAAAACATTTGAACGTTGAAATGCAAATTGAAATAGTTCTATAAAATCCTCTTATGATGAATCTTTAAGCTCTTTAAACGTTATTTTGCAAAATGCATTAGAAAAATAAATGTACTTAAATAAGTCTTGTCAGTTTATTTTCACGATTTCATTCATTTCCATACCCTATTAAGATAATTCTATAAGAAATATTACTTAAAAATGTAATTTATATGACGTTGTATGATAATGTGTTTTTATCAGAACAACATATAATGTGTTTTTATGTGTTCAACAGAATCGCAGCAGAAAAACGTAATTGAAAATCTTGAAATTTTATGATTCTGCCAACGTTCATCGTCATGGGCCAGCCAACAGGAAATCGTCTAGGTCCGTACAACAAACCAGATGTTATCGCAACTCGCTGCTGAAGTGCTTGCATCTGGAAGCGCAGATGGAATATATACTTATTGTGTTATGAAACTCTTATGGAATCTCTCTATTCTAAAAAAAGTAAAGGCCGCTGGCGCTGTCAAAGCTTGTTGACCTAACTCCTCCTAAATCGTAGGGATTTGAGTTTCGACTAAGGTGCCCACAGATTCGGAAAATTCCGAGGAACTTGCTAAGCTGATTTAAATTTCGAAAATAGAATTATTTTAAAAGATATTAATAAAAAACTGAAAAAATAAACTGAATAGTTGCCAGATTTGGCATAAAATCATTCATTCCTTTGCAACAAAGCGTTTCCAAGTATCTAGAATCGCGTGAAATTTACAAACATGTGTTAGAATTACGTCCATATTACGCGAAAATAAAAACTATATGAAATAAGTAACTCAAAATGTGTTACACAAAGTTGACAATTTTCAAATAGTAAGTTCGCTTAGACAGCAGGAGTTTAGAATGAGCGATGACTCGTTTTTCCAAAACAGAATAACTAATATCTTGAAAATGAAAAATAATTAAAATGCAGATTATTTTAAAGCCGGTTCTCGTCCAGCTGAATTATTTGCTACCAGTAGAAATATTGGGCGGCGTTCACTATGCCATTATAGCAGTTATAGTACACTTTGGATATTTGCTAGCGCGACGGGATGGTATAATTCGTGGTGTTAAGTACGCCAACCTGAAAACAATTATGTAAATGAAAATATAGATAACGGTTTTCCGGTAACCTTAAATGAGCAGTAAATATAGGTTGTGAGCATGTGTAAACGCCAAATAATGAAAAGTCTCCATTGGAGGCAGGCTATTCTATCTGTTCCGTAGCTTTTATCAACTTTATATGTACACAACTCGCCAAATAATGAAAAATCGCCATGGGTGACCAATTCGCAAGGTGTCCAATAGGTTTTACATTATTAAAAATACAGCTGAAACATATGTTCTGATTTTATTACGCTTTAGCTGTTAATTAATAAAAAATTTGAATGTCAACATTAAATATCATTGTGTTTCTGAGGAGTGCAAATAATTTTTCCAGCGATTATAAGCGGAGTCCGCACTCCAGGTGGAGTATAGCTCAGGACCCGTACAACATGGATTCCCATAACAAAATATCTTCGATGCAAGAACCAAGCAATGTGTAGCTCAGTATCATTCTATCTGATCCAATCTTCGGGTTTTGTCTGTTGAAATTATGTCTTTTTTACGAATAAGCCTGATTAGGGGCCGAATTCCTCATAGGAAAAGCGAGCGTAGCGAGTCTGGGGCCTTGGCCCCTAGTCAGAAAAAATAAAATGTGAGAAAATAAAGGCGATTTTCTTTAAACAATCTTTTACGCATTCGAAGTAAAACTCTTCATCTATATTTCGAAGACATTCAATTAATGTTGTGAATTTCATATTTCTCTCTTCCTATGCAATTTTTTTAACTCAGAAAGTATGTTTACTTTTAATAATTCCATATATTCTAATTAAAGGCAACGATTCCTAATTGAAAGCTCATTATGGCAAGATAATATTCGTTATTCATGTTTTTCGAGCTTCTTTTTCGATAATCAAATACACGAAATAACAAACGATTTAAACATAAGATGGTAGATGGCACCTGTCTGACCTCTGATGACGTG
The DNA here is from genome assembly GCA_038373885.1 of Cheiracanthium punctorium. NCBI lineage: Eukaryota > Metazoa > Arthropoda > Arachnida > Araneae > Cheiracanthiidae > Cheiracanthium > Cheiracanthium punctorium. The sequence continues at coordinate 1,141,808 of JAWZYV010015836.1, read as the reverse complement.
GAAGTAAGTTGACGTGGATTGCGGACACGGACGGAAACCGAAGTACAACTCTTCTTTCCGCTAAAATACTGCTTTCGACCCATATGTAGGATCGGCCTAAATTTCTGTATCCATCGATATATTTCGATTGTCAATCATCAATAGAGGCCGCACTGCTTCCTTTGAATTTCCATTGCTGCACTGCTTAACAAATGTGCGCTTTTTAAAATCAGCATTCCACTTTTGAAACACTTAGACTCCGATTCTGACCACAGTTTACAGTCTGGTGGATTTAAATCCGGACTGATGGAAAGCCAGTCTTTGATTTCTAGTCCGGCACATTCTCTTTCAGCCACTCCTGGGTATTCTTCTGAGCACGAAAAGAGAAGGCAAGATTGGGGCACATTTTCCATATGTCAAGTTTTCCTGCTCGCTTTAGTTTTTAAGTGAGTAGTAAGGTGACGCCAGTAGGAGAACTAGCTGCAGTAGCAGCACAGAACATATCATCTAAGTATGCTTGAATTCAGTAGCTCTTACCACATCCCCAGAAGAGCAGTTTTCTTCCTTTTTTCAACGGTGACTAAATTTTCTGGTCTTTATTGGAAGTAAACGTACCAGTATTAAACTTAACTCTTTTGGAACTGTTTATTCACATAATGCATATCTTTTGCAAATAACTTAAGCCTCTAGTCGCCAAGATTGTGACCAACTTCCAATAGCGCTAAGGAACAGATTTTCCAATAGTAAATGGAGCACGCATTCCAGCACGTATCTCTTTAGAAAACGTTCAACGGCCTAAATCAGATAGATTTGTTTTGTAACAGATTTAAAATGTCTTCAATTATAAAAGGAAGACTAGCAGTGTATACTCCTGAAATAATTAATGCAGCTCTAGTAGATGTCAGAGAAGTTTGCTCTGTTAGAAAAACATCTACAGACTTAGACTTCAATATTCTCCTTAGGACTCTGAACTATTACTGGTCCAAAAACCCTTCCTTAAACAATTCTTCACAGCCAAAATCAGATGAACCCCCCCCCCCCCGGTTACATAGTTTCATCCGGAAGCGTCTCTTCTGGTAGAATTTTTACCGGTAACGTCTGTTCTGCTTTTCAGATGCATGGGATCGCATTTCGCACACTTTCCTCAAGTATAAGGAATACTTCCAGAAGTACCACCACTTGCAATACCTCTTCCAAACATGCTACGAATAGGATACAAAAGACATAGCGATTAAGTAATTCGATGATTATTTAGAGCAGTGCCCCTTATGTTTCTACGCACTTAGGGCGGTTATTAATGTAGCAACCATAGACAACGACCGGAACATGCTCAGAATTTTGACAGATAATCTCAAATTGTTGTATCAGAAATTATGTCACGACTAGGTATGCTAAATGTAATCATATGAAAGCTATCTAGTTATCACCCGGGATTTAACGAAAATTTCTAGATTGCTTTCAACAGCATAGAAACCAATATTTTTCTGTTCATACTCTACCTGAATAAAAACTTAACCATTGCTATCGAAAATAAATGTTAATTCAGATGCTATTTTTTAATGCACATATACCCAATCCCCATCTATCTCTTTATCTTAAATTACTTTTTTTCAGGAATTTAATATCAGACAGAAAACCTTTCAATGTTTATAGTCATAATTCTTTTAATCTGATTCAAAGCATCGTGCAAAATTTATATTTTAAAACAACGTAAATTTTTGACATTTTTTTCTTTACAATAAACGATATATTTATTATTTCAAAATGTAAAATGCTTAAAATGTTTGCAATTCTTATTTTACTTCATTTCCTTTATACTTATCTCTTTTAATTTTCATTCTAGCAAAAAGACTAGCTGGAGGGGGCGACAAACGCATCGAGTTCAGTAAAAGCCTCATAAACAGGCATTGGATTTTATTTATAACACGAAATAAAATACTAAAAAAGTTGCATTAATCAAAAAAAAATATTTTTTATATATTAATTCTTCACTAGAATTAATTACTCCAGGCAAACGCAACTTTTTTTTTCCTTCGAGTACCTGTGAAGGGAATATTTTTAGTCAGACAAAAATTTCTCGCAGTTAAAGGATCTTATATATCACGTGGTTACTCCCATGCTGGGGTTTCGGACAAAATATGGTACTGTTTGAAAACTGCAAATGGTATCTGTAGGCGATTTGAAGAGTTATCTTTCTGGCGTGAAGTGGCTCCGTAAGTGTTGCTAGGAGGAATTTAAGTTTTCAGTGTCGTAACCCGGGTTATTCAGCCATAAATATCGAAGTAGTTTCAGATAAATGCTAAAATGTTCCTTTAAATTTCAGGTGAAATTCCTCAGATTATTGGAATGTTGAAAATTCTGAGTTGAATAAACACATCTAACATGTGCTATACTTTTACACCTTTCTACCTACTATAACAATAATTCTACCTATATATCTAAATATATCTGTCTAAATATAGACGGTATAACAAGGACATTGACCTAGGCTTTTATTCCTTAAATACACATTATAGACAAATGCATCATAAAATTTAATCAGATAATTGCAATGTCATTATTTTTTTCAAATTTAGTCTTTTTTAATACAAAATCTTTCACATGAACTCCAATTTTATTATTATTATTGTTGTTGTTGTTGTTGCTTTAACATGTGTATATATATATATGTGTGTGTGCGTTTAGTTCGTCTGTGTTCCAGACTTTATGAACATACAAAGCAGATTATAAAATAAAACTGTAATTTCAATACTGGAGGTTTTTAATTTTTAACACTTTAACATATATAACAGATTGCTATTATCGTTTGTAATATTAAGAGTATATCGTATCTTAAATAGAGTTAACGAGTTGATTATAATATTTAAAATTAGAAGTACGTAAATTTTTATAACATGTTTAAATTTAGCTAATTTTGCTACTAAAATTTTATCACAGACCGAAATGAATTTTTGAATTTAGAGTTACATTATTTAATACCTCCCCTTAGTTTAAATAGTTAAAACATAGTCGACAAGTAGAAAATAAAATTAATAAAACTCTTGCTCGGTTTCAAAATTTTATATTAATTCATAATTAACTAACTGAAGTAACTGTTCTTATATGAATGCGAATTGTTTTACCATATTATTAAAAAATAAATGCAAAAACAAAATATAATATTTATATTTATTCAATTATAACTTGTACCCCCATGTATTTTAATCAATACTTGAAAGTGGTTGGTAAAACGTTATTGCAAACATATTCTGTCGAAATGGAGTACGTCCAAAACTCAGTAAAACTGAAGTTTTTGATTTTGAAAGTAGATAAGAATTTTCTTTCTTAATTATTCTGCTTAACTCTGTAAAATTTGTAAGCACTTCGCAAAAACGCTTCGTTAAAAACGCGTTCAAGGATAAAAAGTATAAAAATATGATGATAAATACAAGATTTATTATTGCATTTTAGCAATTTAATAAAACTGAATTAAAATATCTTTGCCGAAATTAAGGTTCGTGAAAATGTCCTGGTAATAATGCCGTTCCTGCCACCCCCGCCAGAAGTTTCAATTATTTTAATCGAAAACTCATATCTATTTAATGCATAACGTATTCTGATTTATTCAAAACATGGGGTATTTTCAACAAATCAATGTGAAATGTTTCTGCTAACGCACTTTCCCTTACGTTCTGATAAAGCGTATTTCTAAAAACACATTGTCAGCGATTCCATGATGGGTGGTAATGCGCTATTTAAAAGAGTGCACGATCTCTTTGCAAAAATATTTGCTAAGAGATCCTGCATGCTTTGCAAGGTTTCAATAGAGATTTAACTGAGCGATATATTTTGATTGTTTTACAACTAAACCATCACTCCATTTTATGAAGATGTTTGTTTATGCAGGGTATCCCGAGATTGTCCCGATCCAACTACATGACCTAAAAATTTCACATGAGGTTTTCAAATTTCGCACTTTCCCAAATTTACTGTCAGACCTACTTCCTTCACGGTCTTGAAAACATTGTCTATGGAACTTTGTGGACAGACTTGGAGGGAATGACGACAACATCGTCAGAAACCATAATTGCATAGGAAAGCTTGGATAGAAATCGGTAGGTTGCGCTGCATACGAGCTCTTAAGGTCGTCATGAGTGGATGCTCATTACCATACCTGCCCAACCATGGCCGGGCAGATAACACACTGAACATGGTAAATGGTCCCGGGTCTAGCCTGGCGCACTGCTGTCGATCTAACGGTCTGGAGTTTGTGGCTGTTTTCTCCAACCGTATCGTGGATGCTTATTAAGCTCCCTTAAAAGGTCCTCCTAACAAGGCACCCCACTAGGAAGATGCCCCTCGCGTAGGCATGGCATAGCATAAAATAAAATAAAAATATCTGCCAACTTTTATGGCGTTATCGGAGATTATTGACCACAATTTTCAAACAGTTTTATTTTACATTCAACATTTATATTTATTCAAACATCAATTCACCGAAAAAGAATTAGTGGGAGATAATCTTCCGAACCCCCCCTCCCCCCCCCAAAAAAAAAAAAAAAACCCATAAAATTTTGCAGATGACAATGAGGAAGGCACACGTCCCAATCTTGTGAGCTCGCTTACAGCACTAACTATCGATTTCCGCTTGTGCTTTCTTGTTTAATTAAGGTTCTTAACGATATTCTCTACCTCCCTCCCAACTTTGTGTATGATGTTCCGGGACAACCTGTATAGCATTGATAATAATGCTTTTTATAACAGATGCATTATTTTATATTTTATAAAACTTTTTATACACTTAAAATTAACAATGAAATGAAATAAAGATATTTAAATTAAATTAAAAAAATATTATGTGTTTATTTCCATTTAGTGAAAATTTATAAATTTTGAAGAATATAATGAATTGCGAGGATTTATCCTTAAATCCATTTCTCAGTCATTTTACTTCAATGCTGATATTAAAAATTGCTAAATTTCAACCGATAATAAAGTAAAATTATACGCGATATTTATTTATTTATTTATTTAATTTTATTATTATTTATTATTATTTTTTTCACAAAGGATGATTATTTTTTTCTACTTCGAAATTTCTGACTTTCAAATATTTAATTTTTATTTTGAGAAAAAATTCATTTTCCAAAAGCAATAATCTACGGTAAGTTTCTATATTAATAAAATATTGCTTTGCTAATCACAAAATTTCGCTTTCATTAATGGATTATTAGTCACTGTAAAATTTATCCATGCATTTCCATATTTATTTAATATCACATATTTCTATAAAGATAAATAAACTATTTTTAAAGATAAATAAACTAATAGAGCATTACATACCAGTAAAAGCGAACTTTAAAAATTATATGTTGAGTTAGCGCATGCAAATTTGATGAAAATAAGAATGTTTGTTTATCTATGCATGCTTGTATCTCATCCAATACAAAATTCAAGAACATAAATGCTTACTTTACGTTCATTAAAGTGTAGGATAATTCATTTGCCGCATATATATAATTCATGATTTTGGAAATACAAAATTATACCTTACGTATATTTATATGTTTAATAGGGCTTGTGATCCCATCGAATAGTTAAAACTTCTTGCCATTCTGAACGGTTTTTTTTTTTTTTTACTTGAACAACATTTTAGACAAGACGAATGACAAGTAAATGTAAATATTAATTTAAAAGAAAACTAATTATAAACAAGAATTACATAACTATCAAGTTTAATAACAACGCAAAATATGTATGCAACATGAGTTTTTTTTTGTGTTTTCCTAAAATATTTTTTTTTTGGAATTATGGCTTGAAATCAGAACTCTTAACATAATTACTAGAGTCCTCGCATCACAATATGTCATTTGAACGTATTTTAACGCTATTGTTCAGTAATATTCTTTCAACGCTAACGACGTTAAGAGAACATAATTGTGCTCCTTTGGTATGTCATTCCACTCTCGCCCATTTTAAAGCTCAATTAAATATTGATTTTTTAAGATGGATACTTGTAAATTAACCAATCGCCCCTACAAATTATCACAATGCTGTCATTTTATTATTTAGGCATTCAGTAAGTGGCCTTACTGAAGCAAAGTATCGAACCCAGACCTTAGGTGTGATAGCATGGAATGCTAGCTACCATACCAATGGGAAGTTAGATCTTAACCTGAACAACGTAACCAAATCATACAGTAACGTTTCTCTGTAGAAACAATGAAGCAAATTTAACTCTATTTTAAACGAAAATTTGAAATTCATTTAAGTTAAAATACATAATTCACTACAAAATAAAACACGCATGGCAAACAAATCGCAATAAAGCACTACAAAATATACATATTGGAGTAGCAATCTTTTTTTGTTAATAACGGGCGAAAACTTGCCGCTTAGGCATTGTCCCTTACAACGGCCCGAAGGTGTGATCATTTTCTTATGGGGGCACTTAGTGGGCGATCAGCGTTACCCCTATGAAGGGACGGACACAATGAAAACCACACCCAGTCGAGGATCGAACCCCGGCCTCTGGGAGTTGATCCCGGAACCGGAGTACTGTGCTTTACCCACTATACAACTCCGTCGGCGGAAATAGTAATCTAGTGTGTGCATTTTTTTTTTCCAAATTCTAAGTACGTTCATAAACAAATATAAAACCTTCCAACAAAATTCCTACTTTCTTCGTAGTTTTCGAAAGAGTCATATTTACCTGATATTTAAGAGCCTAGCTTTAGACGAGGGAAAAGATACATACTTTCTTTAACACAAAGCAAATTGCGATCTCTGTTACCTGAGCAACATTAAAAGGATAAGGCAAGACATTCATGGGTACTTTCTAAAAAGAACGATGTCCTTGGCTCACAAAAGCTCTTTACTGTATGAGACAATTATATTACGTGCTCTTAAGTTGCTGTGGGACTTCCAAAGAATAAAACGGTCATGTGGAGAAAGTAATAATAAAAAAATAGAATGAACTCTCAACCTCGTTTACTACCTAAAGTAGTATGTTGTAAACAATCTCGATTGTTTACTGGTAGAACTAGCGCGCTTTTTTCTCCTTAGTGGTTGGGAAAGTTGCCTAATGTACTTAAGTATGTATGACAAGCAATATGAATAATTATATATGCATAATTATCATTTATATTCAAATGTGCGCGTGTGTTTGTGCGTTAAGTATCGATAAATGTACACTCTTTTATTGATAACACAGGGGAACAATTTTTAACATAATTTCTGTTGAGTTCGATTTTTAAGCTGTTTTAGAGTCCAATGGGCACACTGATTACAAAACTGTTGTTAGTTTTCTTCGATCACGTCAAGTTTTTCCTCTACACCTACCTTCTCTTCGCTATCCGCAGGAGCGAAGTCGTTCATCGGAAACACTGTTGCTGTGACCCAAATTACGAAGATTTTGAAATTGAAGATGATCCCGTTCCTAAGGGATTTGAGCAGCATGAGTTAAATGATTTGGGGCTATCCAAAAAAGCTTGAGAACTGTTAGCATGAACACTGTACGAAAAAAAAATTGATTGAATAAGGAGCTAAAGTATCCTACTTCCGATACAAGAAATGCATTTCTGCAATACTTTCGAAGTGATGATGTGTTTGTGTATTGCCATAACATACATGGTTTAATGGAAGACTTGGGAATTTCAGCTCATTGATAGCTCAAAGCGGAGCTTAAAGTGTGTACTCCTCCACAATGGAAATTTATTTGGTGCAGTCCCAATAGGTCATTCAGTATATTTGCGTGAGGAATTTGCGTGAAGACATAGAGTCATTGATTTGTTGCAATATCACATGCACCAATGGATCATCTGTGTTGATCTTAAAATGGTCTGTTTACTCCTTGGCAGCAACGTGGATATACCAAGTATCCCTGTTTTTTTTGTGTGTGGATGTGGGACAGTAGAACTCTTGAGAAACATTGGGTGCAGTCAAAATGGCCGCCAAGACAAGACCTGAAACCTGGTGATCCAAAAATTCTTCATCAGCCACTGGTCAACAGAAAGAACATAATATTTCCACCTCTGCATACAAAACTGGCTCTCATGAAGCAATTTGTTAAATCTTTGTCAATTGAAGGAGACTGTTTCGGCATTTCCTAACCTGTCATTTGAAAGATAAAAGCTGGTGTGTTTGATGGTCCACGGATTTGCCAGCTTCTTAAAGATGAGCATTTCATCGGAACAATGACAGAATGCTTGGTTGGCATTCAAAAACATTGTCAAAGGCTTTCTTGGAAATACACGAGCACAGAATTACACCGAAATTGTCCAACAGCTCTTGGAGAGCTTCAAAATGTTTGGTTGCAACATGAGCATCGTTGCATTTTTTACGTAGCCATCTCGCTGACTTCCCGAAAAATCTTCTTGAAGTCAGTCATGAGCAGGGTGAACGATTTCATCAAGATTTGAAGATCATGGAATCAGCTATCAAGGAAGATGGGATCTACATATGATGGCTCACTATTATTGGAGCAAAAAGCAAGAATGTCCACAGATTAAGCATTCCAGAAAAAGCTACAAACGAAAATATTTGCCTTAATATGTATGTTTACCTCTTGGTAAATAAGTTTTTCTATGTGTATTAATACAATGTAACTTGTAGTAACTATATATTTGGTAACATTTCCGTTTATTTTTCTTTTTATGCACATTTGGGGGGACGTTGACGTGACAGAGGAAAACTGCAGTTACTTTTGGATTCAGGGGCCTAAAGTGATTCAAAAACAAGTCACAGTTCTAAGACAACAAAATTGCTGTTCGAGAAAAAAATATTATTGTCATATAACGATGACGAAAAATCGAAAAAAAATTCTTACTCATGTAAAATCTTTGTGTTATAACTTTTTCCCTTACACGAATTTATTTTTACTTAGAAAATAATAAATATTTTGCACTTTTGGAAGAGCACTTGTGTAGTAATTTAAATGGGTTTTTATGTTAATAACACAAATCTGAGGTAGATGATACGTAGATTGCCCACTAGCTACACTTTTGAAATTCTATTTTATAATACAAATTTCATTATACGAAGAAAAATACATTCTATATATGTGTAAAGATTAAGTCTAAAATTTTAAAACAAAAAAAAATCAACTACAGACACTTAAATAGAAAACTGAAGCTTAGTTTGTTCGTTTCAGGCAGAGGTACGACATCTGCCTAAGGCGGTATGCCTTCCTTTGAGGACATTTTAAGAGTTTCTTACGCGTATATATTTTAAACTTGGAGAAAACCACACAAAACTCAAGACCATTATATCGGCAGCTGCGCAGTTGGACAGAACCTTTGAAATTCACAGCGCAGCCATCTATTCCAAAGTTCAGTATCTCATTCATGCGGCCTTTGGTCTGCCTAGGGAATTATAAAAAATCTTGAAAGCTTAAGTATGGCGACCTTGTTTCACTTACCTTGGTAATTGTAAGTACTTTATTTTCTTCAGCTGAAATAATTCGTTTATCTGCTTTAGCATAATACATGTATATGCTTTAGTATAGTACATGCATATGCTTTAGCATAATACATTTATATAGTGTGTGCAATGCATATCACATAATTAATACTTATTTTTCTTTTCCTTAGCCACTTTTAAAAAGAATCGTTTTGTTTCTCTTCACATGCATCTCCTTTATTTTACTTTCAAATGTGAGTTATGTTTTTCGGCCGATATAAGCTTATCGTCCAAAAAGTTCAATCGTCCAAAAGCTGTTTCAAAAACAGATCTATATTTAATCAATGTAAATGAATTATAAATGCAACTGTTTTAAAGCTGGTATTTTTGCGTATGTCTACAAAATACGAAATTATAATAGCAGTTTCGTATAATTTCCAGATGCCATCAAAAGATTGCATGAAAAATATGATCTTATAGATCATTCGAGTAGAAGTAATAAAACAGAAAATTGCAACTGCCTAGAGAACTTATTGCTTAAGACTGCCAAAATAAATTCCAAATACAGAGCTAATATTACTTTAATCCAAAAAACATAGGCAAGTAGGCAGTGTGTTATTAGATTTTTTTTTCTTTTTTAAACTGTATGCCATTGAAAATAAGTGATAAAAGAGAGGCAAAATGAAGTGTGATGGTTGCATGAAAGGGAAAAACAAACCTATGTTAAGATTATAAATTGAAAACCGTAGAATGTTTTTCGGTAGATATTTCCTCTTTGTGTCTCCATATTTATATACGATGAAAATACCATTTTTTCGCGATATAGAGCAAGTTTTGAAAGCCGAAGTCAGGCAATAAATGATAACAAAGTTCAAAATGATAAACTAAACAACATTAAAATTTAAAATAGCTCATATTACAATTATACATTATTACTCATATATTGCTTGTTTGGACAGTTGAAATTATATATTGAAAGAAAAAATAGATTTCGGAGATTCAGAGGATAAAACATCCGCCGTTTGGTAAAATCAGTTTGACTCAGAATGAACGTGAGTTAGTTAAAAGGCCGGCATTGTATTCCTAATTTTTTTGTTTCACCGATGTTTGGATAGCCAAATAACAAAAACTTTGGCATTGATTCTTCAAATTTTGATTTAAAACATATAATGAAATAAAAAAGTTAAGTGAAAAAAGATATATATTTTTTTGAAATTGATTATTTTATTTATTCATTTATTTATAAGAGGGGGAATTAAACTTGAGTCAAAACAGAAATAAATTTCTATACGGCCCCTAAGCAAAACTTTTGTAGTAAGTAAAATATGCCTAATAGACTTCTGAAGCAATCCACAAAATTAGAGAATTTTGTTATAAAAAGTGGCTGAGATATGAAATTACATATACGCTGACTTAAACTACGTTTCAATAGCTCTACATCTCGAATGGAAATATCAAGTGGTCATATTTGTTAAAATATATATTATAGTATATTTTTACTTTTTTTTATTTATATATATGAAAGGCTGTAGTATTGTACATTTCTAGTTAATCTATGGAACAATCGGCAAATTGGATTTTCTTTGTAGAGGGGCCGCATAAAAAGTTATATTTTATATTTACACAATATTTGCACTATTAAACAAATAGATAACTCTTATAGCTTTCATAAAACTCTGTACCTTTTCTTTAGCAACTTTGTTATTCATTATATATGCCTAAGTTCAGAATTTAAGCATTGAAAGCTAGGGTTTATATTTTTGAGACAACCTGTACATAACGTGTATAAGATAACTGAATAAAACCTTTATAAATAGAATAATACATCCATAAAATGCAAAAGAATCTTTATTCCATACCCGCAAAGCATGCATTTCTGCACCAAAAATTTACGATTCAATATTAAACTGACAATGTTAATGATATTTTATTGAATAAATCATTATGTGTGTACCTAAAATTTATCCCCAAAACTTCTTGAGTTAAAAGGCAACGAAGTGTAGTTAAACATCCTTATATGGAATGATTTTAGCTCATTTTTCAGATAATTTCCTGTTTCATTTTTTTTTCTTTTAGAAAATCTGACAAAAATAATATAACAATAACGGGAGTTAAAAAATTTTGGGACAGAATATTAATCTATAGGAGCAAAAATACTAATGATGCATCATATTTTGTAAAGAAAACAAAATTGCTTATATTTATTTGTTCTTATTATAAATCAGTGTTCGGATGTGCATGTAATTTAAAATTAAAATCTCATGAACGAAATTGTCAAAAAATGATTGGAATAAACCTTATCACATTACTCTCTGATATTAAATAATCAAACAGACTGAACTGAATAATAATAATAAAATAACTTAAAAGTCCAAATAACTCTTTTCAATAAGTCTAAAATGCATGTAAAAAAGATTATATTTGCCGATAGAAATTTTAAAAATTTTATTCATATTTTCCCCTCCGTATTTTCCTTATCATATTAAGTATTCCTTTTAATAAAATGGTTTTGCTCTAAGAGCATTTGGTAAAAGGTGTATATATTTTTAGAGTGCTATATTTAAAAGCGTTTCAACATTCTCCATAAAATTTTCAATTTATTAAATATGCTTCTGATCACATATTCTTTAAGTTACAAAATATTGTATTCATAATATATATATATATATATATATCATTACATTTAAGATATATTCAAATTTAATCAAAGAAACAATTTTTAAATGGAAAAATTACAAATGTTTTTTCTTTTTAAAATATATATTCAATACATCTACTCTACGAGTAAGTAAAAGAAAAAAATATTTAGCAAATTAAAAAAATAATAATAATAAATATATTTTTACGAGTTGTTTAACGTCGATTTTAATTTTCCATTTAATATAATTTTATCTTACAAGCATTAGTGATTTGCTAAATTTCAATTAAAATGTCTAAATTTATTAAATTTGTAGTTAAAGGCAATTACAACTTTTAGAAGAAAACATTTTCAGATAAAAAACGAATGTTTATTTTATCGAAGATTAGAATGTTTAAGTCGCACGGTCCAAGAAATATGAAATAAATTGAATGTAAATAGCTATTAATATTTTATTTGTGAAGGATATTTCATGCCAACATTATTCATATTCAGGAAATGTTAATTTATATCTAACATAGTTCCTTTCAAGATAAAGATTTATTTTTCATTTTTAAGCCTTTTCCATTTTACTGCATTATGTTTATGCCGTAGACATTGTAGTTAAGTAAGTTTAAACTAACAATATTATTATTTATTCAACAAATAGTAGTTGTACAACAGAGCAACATAAAATATCAGAATGATAGCAATAAAATAATTATTTATCATAAAATACAAGGGATATATATGTAGATATGTATATATATATGTATATATATATATTAATGTGTGACTAGGGGGGTTTATTTTTTATATTGCTCTCTATCTTTTCCAATGCTACATCGTTACATTGCTACTGAATATTATAAATTAATACTGTACTTAACCTGAAACGAAAAAACACAGGCTATTTAGCACGAAACTGTTGTTTTCGCGTATTTTCAATATAATACATTTTTAGAAGAAATTATTATTTGATTTGAACCATTAGTGCCAACATTTAGCTATCATAATTAGATATATTACAACTGTCAAATAATGATTACTTTATATATATATTATGTTTGTATACTATATATATATATATATATATATATATGTGTGTGTGTGTGTTTATAAAATACACAAATACACAAAATCATTTTACGTAGAACATTTTTCGTAAAAAAAAACGTCATCAACATAGCTTTTACGAAATGATAAATTTCATTTTCAGAGATTTTCCATATTGTAAAATCCCATGCTTTTGCGCTAAGCAAAATCCTCAAAATTGCAAATACTTCTTTGGGGAAGCATAACACCCACTTATATCACGAAAACGAACCATTTTTATGTTCACTCTGACTATATTGCACGCACTTAAGTTGATGTGAGACCACAAAAAAAAAAAAAAAAAAAAAAAAAATGTTTATTCACATGTATCGTAGTAAAGTGATTTCGCTAGTATTGCTAGTTTGCATTACATCATGAGTGCTGTTTTTGCTCAAGAATTTCAGGGAGTTTAGAAATGTATTTCCGTTTGGTCTCAGACTTTCAAATAAATGCGGAATAAGTTTCCTTTACTATAACTGTATAAGTTTCATTAGATATATTATCTGTACTTTTAGCACTTAATCCTTATATGTTGGCTGCAGTGCCATAAGGAAGTAAATACTTTAAGTGTAGGCTTCCTAAGATATATTTTGATATTAGGGAATATGAGTAAAGTATGTCATTTTCCCAAATTTAAATTCGTTTTTTGGTGTTTAAAGTACCTTTTAATAACACTTAAAAAGTATAATAGTTCATATTGTAATTCAAGGGCATTTCTTTGCAGCTCTTATCTAGTACTTTCAAATAACTAATGCTTAAACAGTGGGGACAGAATTCCGACTGTTATATCGTTCAGGGAGACAAAGTGTTGACGCCTGAAGAAGAACGAAGATTGTTTCGATCGAAACGAACGTCCCATACAATAAGTATCTTTCTATGTTTTTTTTATTTTCAAAAAGATTTTATTTATTTCAACATGACTAAGATGTTTCATAACGACAGATAAGGCTGCTGTATAAGAATAGAACCAGCACACTAGTGTAAAAATAAAATCTGGAAGAAATTCATTTTTTTTTTCCTTTTCATATTCAAGTATAAAGTTTTAAATTATTTTTAAAGGGTACGAAAACCTCAGAAAGCTGCATTTTAAACACATTTCATTATTTTCATTGTTGAAAGATAAACACTTATAAGATTTAAGTTTGAACAATAATGAAACGGAGTTCTTTTATTCATACGCGTGCATTTATGAGCAACTGTAAACGGGTGTTTGAAACATGTAGAACAAATTACATTACATGCTGCAATCAGAGCTGTTTGCCACGGAAAACAGTATCTATTTTGTATGCAAACGTCACGAACTTCACGATATAGGTAAAACAGTTCTCTACAGTTTCAACTTACATACAAGTTGTAACTATAAACATTTCATGAACTAATGCAGATATGGAAACAGAACATATAAAGTTTAAAAAATGCAGTGCTTTGCACATAATTAAAGAAAGGTGACATGCAAAGGAAAAACTAAGCTGATACACTATTACATTATTGCAATACGGACAATCTGTCTGGTAACTCAGTGGCATTTATTATTTTTCAGATTAAAACGATTCCTATGATAGGAAAAAGAAGATACAATAATTACCTAATGATGAGGTTTTTAAATCAGGTTTTTTTCATGTTTGTGTACTAAGAGGATATTTCTAAATAAACATGTTCTATTTACTAGACAAAACGTAACTTATGTTACTCTGTATTGATTCCAAAGACTACTATTGGGATAAGTAAAGTGAAATAATTTTAGATCAATTGAGAGCCAAAACATTTACTGAAATTTTTCATATTCATGTCTTTAAAAGTAAAACGCTACGGTACGAAGGTAAATCATTATAATTTGTCATAAAAAAGTATCCATTTTTTACTAATTGAAAAATATATTATTTAGCGAATATTTTTTAAATCATCTGAGTGTCTTATAATTGGGCAAATAACATAAACTTGTTTTCACAGTAAAATTTTCGAACAGCTTTAAAATTATAAATAAAAAAATTCAATTTTGGTAGGAAGATTTATAATTATTAAAAAATAAGCTCTTAAATTGCTTAAAAGATTGAATACCGACCAGAGTTTTATAAATAATTTAAATTGTAAATACATTGCAGTGAAAACTGGAATGATGTGGGCGGGATTTAACGTCACAACGACTTAGAGGATTAAAAAATGGTCCAAAAAGGAGGCAACACGCTTTAATTCGTTATTTATTAGAGATAGGTGAGCAATGCAAATATAAAAAAAAGTTGAAAATAAGGTAGGAAAAAGCAGTAATTCTGAAAATCTTCACTTTTTTAAATTTGAATACGACGTTCATGTTAAAACTGCTGTATAGTCTCTAAAGATATCTCTTAAAAATTTTATGGTCAAAGACTGCAATTTTGTCCGTAACCACATTGAAATATGGGGCACATTTTACTAACTAGGAATATTTTTATAAGGGGGTTATATACAAATTTAAAGAGTGTAAAAATGAAGAGATGAACCTTTTCCTTGACATCACATTTTCCCTACCTTATTTTGAAGATTTTTTTTTTTTTCGATTTACATTGGCCACTTATTTTTAATGGGTACCTGTAACCATCTTTTTGGGGACACCTTGTATAAAGCTATAACTATTCCGCTTGACAACTTTCGTTTTCAAACAAATTATTTGTCACGGGATCTAAATTTAAATAAAGGTAATTGATAAATCGCCCTTCGCCACCCCCCTCAACTCGTAAAAAAGACGGCATCAGAGGAATTTTCCAATAAGCTGAGATTTGGACATTTTAATAGCAAATAAATGCATAGTTTTGTTAACCATGTGACTAGTTTATAAATCATGTGACGTTAGGTGATTGAGTGCCAATAACTTATTTTAATCATGGTTTACTAATGTTATTTAAAAAAACTGATTTCTTTAAAAAATTCAGATCCCTTATGCATTTGTAACACTTTCCAACAAGGTTGAAAAGTGTTCATGAGTTCGGATTGTCTGACTGTCCGTCCGTGCTTTAATCCCGTAAATATTCATCGATCTCTACGAATTAATGTGTTATTCTTATCCACTGTAACATGTACCCTATTGAAAATGGTCTAAGTGGCATTCATAGTTTTTCTTCAAGAGAGCTCAAAAGTTTTCCAATACATTACGCTCTATGGGCAGTCATTCTTTAAGGTGTATTTTAAAGATATCTGGCTATTCGAAGTAACACAAAATTTATGCTTGTTATTATGGATTACAACATAAATTTCTCCATCGAAAATAACGTCTGTACAATTAAAAGGTATGTTACAGGAGTACTCAAAATAACTGTAATACATTACGTTCAATGGCAGTTAAGAGACAGACATCCATTTAAAGTACAATACAGACCTTCTGTGTAATATTAGCTAATGGTCCGAAGGCAATCGTGTGCCTCTCTCAACAGTTGCTCCGAAATTCTCCAATATTGGCTATTTCTGCGATCAATCGCCAAATATTGTGAGAAAAAATCTTTCGGAAAATGAACCCAACTTGGCGATATTTTTATTATTTGGCTGGAAAAAAAAAAAAAAATCTAATGTGGTAATATTAAGGCGTGTTTATGTCAATGGTAATTTTGAAAATTCATTACTCCTGCTCTAATTAACCGATTTAGTATGTTGTGATGTGTTAAGGCAAAGCTATACGCAAGGGTTATCTGATTATGGGATGTGTACATGCGATTGCGCATTAGTGTGTTGGAGAGTATTTTACAATCGATGCGTTTGGCATGATTTACCTTTCTTGTTTAAGTATGTGCATGATTATATATATATATATATATATATATTAAATATGAAAGAAAAACTCCCAAGAAAAATTAAATCGTTACTTTCCTACACACATTCTATACACATTCTACTAAAAAATTAAAAAAAAAATGAAGAAAGTTTGAAATAATGATAATATGCAACCATTGCTCGTTTAATAACAAAAGAACTTCCGTTGGCAACTGATGAGATAATTATACAAATTTGTTCAAAAACCCTTTCAACATAATTGTAACCGCAGATGAACTGCATCATTATATTGAGTGTTCCCTAATATTTTGACAAATAAAAAAAGTTTTTACTTGCCTTCTTCCGTTATTACTCATTTCAGTTTTATAAAAAGTTAAATGTGTAGAAGTATTTCATATAGAGAGTAAAGAAAAAGCCTTTTATTGTAATACTTTACAGTAGAATGAGAAAAGTTTTGTAAACTTCCACGTTGCGTGCGAATGAAAGGGTTTTTACATGCCTTCAATAGCAAAAATTAGGTGCACCCTATATTTGGAGAGAAAAAATCTATACAAATATAAAAGAAAAGAATTTTCATATCTATAAGAAAAAATCGTACAATAACTTACATAATAAAAGAATATAAAAATTACGTACATATATATTTTTTAGGAAAATAACCTTACAATACATATTCCTAGTAAATAAGGTAAAGGTATAAAAGTGGATAAAGGCGTCAAAGGATGGATTGTTTACTTTCACTGTACGGTAAAAGTAAGTTAAAACATATATTTTACCATGCATACATTTTACATAAAAAAAAATATGTCCTTAGCTATATAGCAGGCGATTGGAATTTAATACTTCTACAATCTAACCTGTTTGGCATATTCCGTTTAAATTTGGAACAGTTGACAATGCTATATAAGCTTTGACTGCACGAGAAAACTTAAAAACCAATCCCTCCCTATAAGAGCAATTTTTAGACTTTTATTATTAAATTTTCGTCTAGTCGAGCTTCAAGTTTAATCCTCCTACTTTTGGATATATTACACTCGGGTTTGAGGGTACATCGTGCAGTTTTGGGGCTGTATTAGCTATTGTGCAAGGTTTATTTCTAGATCCGTAGTAGCCTTCAGCTCTGCAGTACTTAAATGCAAGCATATATTTTTTTACAGACAATATACAAATAGTGCATTACATAATTCGCGTTACATCACCTCTCAATGGATAAATTTCGATCAGTTTGGGTATTTCTGCCTATAATAAATTTTTACTCTTTGGAGACATACGCATTCGTATATAATTGTAAATAATTTCCCAAAGTTTTCGAATAAAACAATACTCGATATATTTTCTTTATTTTAAATTGCTACAATAGCTTAATTAACTTTCACACATGATTTTTCTTATCAATGGGCGGGAAATACATGAGCTAAGACATGGAACATTAACGTCTGCTAAAAAAGCAATTCATCTCAGTTGGATACTATCTACACTGGTCACATTTAAAAATTTAAAAAAAAATAAACTTCCCAAGATGCGTGAGAAGTTTTTGAGCAATTCAGGTGTAACGGAAATGACGTAACGGGGTACTGTTGGAATGAACCAGTGACAGACAGATACAGGAAAAGTGAATTGATTTTATTTTGGAAATGAAAGTTCCCATGTGCCCTACTGTTACTTTGATATTTTTACTGTCTATTCCAGTGAATTGACGCGACTTATCTCCATGCATTTTCTTTCTGTGTTGATTTTGGTTCTTTACAATGATTTTCTTTATGAATGTTTTACGCAACCAAATTTTTGTGATACATGTATAGTTTCAATGACATTTATGGATTTTCAATGCGATGATCAACTTTCAATAGGGAAAAAAATTGGTATAGACATCGGAAATTTTCGATATTTTTTCCCTGTCTTATCTCGATTGGTTGAACTAAACGGCAGATAGACGTCTATGTATAGAAAAACTTTTTTTGATGACTACGCTGTGCATGACATTGTTTATGCAGATGCATATGTTGAATGCAAATAGAAAACTCAGTCCATAAAGAAAATCCTTTGCAAACTTAACATAAAGAAAAAATGATGTCCTGAATGGTGTATACATGTTCAAATAAAAATACAAATCAACGTTATTTCGAAAATGCTCACACAAACATACATTTCTCTGATGTTTGAAGGAATGATTAATACATGCATTTTAGAGGATTATATATTGTTCACTCAGCCCTACAAATTCCTTGTTTTTCCCCGCTACATATTCTGAATCACATCAACTCCCCTGTGCACGACCAATGCATCTTATTCAAATCGTAAAGAAACAGAACACAGTATTACGTTTAAAATATTGCCGCAAGAACGATAAAAGAAGTTACGAAGTAGTTTCACATCTTATTTTGATGTCAGACCTATCTTGAATGATATTACCTCGTCCAAAACTTATTCCACCATGAAGGAAAATAATATCATGTTTTTGCCCGACGCTTTGATGGGTTCACGTATGTATTTCAACTTAGATAGTAGTTTTGAAGGGAGATGTTTTTATGCGTTTCTTTTTATCACAGGAATATCTAGCTTACATTTTTCTGTCTATAAAATGTCTTAGAACCTTAAAGTAAATGAAATGAATAAATAAAAACAATATTTCCAAGCCGTTTTTTGATGAATCAAGCACTGTGATTTTGAAACTCGTTTCTTTGAGTTGTAATAGATAAAAATATACAATACTTACTATTTACTAGCATACTTTCTTCTAATAAAATTTTATGAAAAGGGATAGATTTTTTTTTCTTTTCACACCCGGTTTTTTATTTTATTTTATTTTTTACATACACAGATTGGTAAAACTTGGGTTTATAGTTAAATCTAAGGTCATTTTTAAAATAAAAACGGTTTGGAAAATATTCCTAATTCTTCCTTTTAAGGTATTTCATTTTATTGATATTTTCAACCCGTTGGATATCACTAGTAGAATGCAAAATAATGAAAAAAGAAAATGCTTGATCTAATAATATGAATGTTTCATGCAGAAAAACCCCTGAGGAAGATTAAAAAAAAATATTCATGTGGTTTTCATTGAGGTTTTCATTGTGGTTTTCATTGAGTTTGTTTTGCATTCAAGATTATTAACTCAAACCAGGAATTTTCATCATCTTACGAGTATAACATGTGTTGATATATTTTCAAAAATTGGCTCAAAAAAGGGTTAAAGTTACCTTTTGTAAAAAAAAAACTCAGAAAACGTTTAAAGTTACCTTATTTGTATTTATATTATAATCCTTTTATTGTGTTATTTATCTATAAATTAGATCTATATATGCCATTGCCCAATTGTCTGTGTAAAGAAGTGATTTTAAGCTCAGAATGCATGCATGCCTGTAATTTGTCCTGTAAACTTGAAGAGCATTTGTTTTTTGCATGTAAATATCGAGGTATTCCAAACAAAAAGTTCAACTATAATTCATAAGGATTACATTGATGAGCGATGGGCGGAACATACTTAAAATAAGAAAGATTATATGTAGATTAGTAAATGGAATATTAAATCTGCTTTACATGTGAAGTGGGCACTATCGTTAACATTAATTTAAGACCTCCTTAAGGAACTAAGTCGTAAATCTTACGGATTAAACAAGATTTTTGTGGTCGGTATACCTCGACTGAAGTATTAGCAACGGAAAACCGCTCTCCCTTAAAAAAAAAGTTGACTTATTGTTAGATAGAAAATTCTTAATATATATATATATATTTAATGTAATTCTAGTTAGTAGCGTCAATGTTGTACCTGCTTTCAATCTAATACATATCATACCTTTTAGAAAAACGAATTCGAATTTGGGGGTTGTAAAGCTAGGATTTTCATGCTCTCAAAATTATTTCCGAAAATTACAGCAAGAAAAATAAAGGCACAGTATTCAATGGACACCAGTGGAGATTTTATATTAAAATCCGATAAGAGAGAGAGAGAGAGAGACCGTTTGCTTTCAATTCACGGAACCCACTTCCACTTATAACGTAATAAGATGAACCGTGTATGCTAATGGGAGCTGGTGCACGTAAAATCCGTCGTGGCTCCAAAGTCCTCGAAGTTGTTAAACGATACCTCTGGGGGTGCCGATTTCAGGGGGTTGGTCCCTCCTCTGGAATTGGTTCACAATTACGAGACCCCAAGTTAAGACGGACTTCCTCCCACTGGGGCTCATTGAAATGGAAGCCGCTCCTTCAGCCCATCGCCTGCCTATATAGGGGGATAGTCACCGCAACGCGGTCGCCAGAGTGCATTAGCAACAACAACAACAACGTAATAAGATGAAGTAAGCCAGTTTAAGGTGCTTTGAATTGCTTTCTTGATTCAAAACTCTTCTTGAAAAAATACTGTCGAATTAAGTATTTGAAATCAAATTGACCTAGTCCTAATATTTTATTTTTATAAACAATAAAAATAGTACTTATAAGAAACTAAGAAATCGCACGACATAAATATTTGGATATTTACTTTTTTTTCCTTCCTGTACTAAAGGTTAATATAATGCTTATATTTTTGGCACATGTACTATATCACGTCAGAATCCGTCGGAGAGAAATATTGTATTTGTCAAGTAAGAGCCGAGAACCGTATTGAGCGCTATTTTTCAGTGAACGGACATGTGTCGGGAATGATAGGATTTTGACATAATACTTCCTATTCAAGAACCAAAAATATTGCGGAAGCATTTTACAGAACATTTACTCCTTGGATATATCTGCAGTTTATACCAGAGTTCGAGGCAGCCTGTATTATATATATATATGTACATATGAACATAGTTCCCCAACTACAGAAGCATAAATAGTAATATTTTTAATATATCTGAGAAAAATTGTGGCACATATTTTATTCTTTCAAATACTTTTATTTGAAGATAGAACTTTTCATTTATAAAATTTGTTTACTTTACGATAAATTTTCTTAACTACATCTCGTTTTTACTGTCCTCTATATTGCAAACTCTGGCGATTTTGCGAATTACCAAGTGATCCTGTTGTGTACTCCCATACATGATTTCACGAACTATATACTGTGTTACGAACTATTTGATTGTTTGTAAGAAGCTAACGTCGACTGATACATTTCCCGAGAAGAAAGTCAAGGAATTTTCTGATGATATAATGATCTGTCTCTGACGCTCATGAAATATTATTAATGCTGATAATTTATTAATGCTGTAGTAATTCATTTGCAGCAATGAACGGTCAGACTTGAAATTGCATTTAAGTGAGATGTACTTTTCTAAAAGGCGCTTATATATTCCAATAAGAATTCAAAACCTTAATTTAACCAATAACAATCTTCCGATTTACTCTATAGTTCTCTGAATGCAATTTCTTTTGCTTCCTATATTAGTAAAAGCAATAATTTCCCATTTTTCCTATATATATATATGTATATATATATATATATATATATATATATATATATATATATATATCTGATGATTTCAAAGTCTCCAATTTTAAATCTCTATTTCTGTCAGCTAGACAATACAACTATCCCACTAAGTTCCTAAAATCTATTATATACAATTCTTGATAATGATGTGTCTAATGTCTTTGTTAATTTACTGGAAGTTGGGTGGGGTTTTGGTTTTAAGGTTGTAATTGGATGGTTGGGTCGGGCGGAGGAAGTTTTTCTCATAAAAAAAAGTAATATGTTTAAAAACAATTTGGATGTGTATATGCATGCATATATATATCTGGAGGAATTAAAAAAAAAAAAAACGGGGTTCCTATATTGTGATTATTCTGTCCTAAACATTATTTTTTTCTTATTTACTAGATTAATCTTCTGTCATACAATAACTTATTATACATACTTTGTCAATAATAATAATCATTATATTTTTTAAACAATATGTTATATTTAATTTTGCTATACTATTTATTGTATTCAATCTTTTAAATTTATTATTATTCAATATATATTTATTATATTAATATACCTGGATATTCTTAAAATTTAATAATATTACCTTTTAGTATTTGGCAACTCCTGTACTTTTTTCTTTCCACTTTTACACTTTTATTTAGTGGCAACACCATTTTTCACTTTTTACAATTCTTAGCATTGGCAACACATATCAATTGTTCAAATAAAATTTCCATGTGCTCAAGGTCTGGTATGTAAAATTATCTTTCTAATTTTTGTTATCTTTTTGATTTCTTCTTTCCTTTATATAGTAGGGTAGGGCCCAGATGTGTGGAGTTAATATCTCTTCTGATATGCCACACAACCGAAACCCTACTATTTGGTTTACTGTAAATTATAATCCACTGTTTGTGGCCCCTGACGATGGTGACAGTGGTTATAATTTCCGTTCCATTATACTATCACAATAATTCTTGCACTTTATTTGGATTCAAAATCTGGTTTCTAATTCTTGATAATAGCTGTTATTTTTCTGCGAGATATGTCTTATTTGTAGTATGTTTTGTGTTTTACTTGTTAGTTATATATATATATATATATATATATAGATAGATAGATAGATAGATATATACATTTTTTTCCTACGCAGTATGCAATTTTTACAGTAATACTCTTTTAATACTTTAATACTTTGTATAATATTGCAGTAATATTCTTCTTTGTATTATATATATATATATATTTGTATTATATATACATATATATTTGTATTATATATATATATATATATATATATACTAGCTGAAGTACCCGTTCTTCGCACGGGAATGAATGGACTTTTTGATCTTAATATTTGTTGTGATTACTATTTATTGCAATAAAGAGATATAGCAAAATGGATATCGCGTTATATTGTGTTCAATAATCATGCATACTGAATTTCAAGGCAATCGTTTTAACGGTGCAGAAGGCGATGCGGCGTAGCACAATCTAGTGGCGAGTTTTAGAAAAACGGATACGGCAAAAATATTCTTCGCATTCAGATATCGATGTATACGAATTTTCATGACGATCGGCTGAATAGTCTTGAAGTTCATGTGTTGACGCGACATCTAGTGTCAAGTTATAGGAAAATGGATCGTGCCAAACTCTTCCCCGTGTTCAAATATCTATATATACCTATTTTCATAGCGATCATTGGCACAGTCAAGAAGTGATACACTCCAGGGCCATCTAGTGGTTAATTAAAGTAATGATTTGCTACAGCGCCGTCATGTGGCGAGTTATAGCAAAATGGATAACGCCAAAATATTCTCATTGTTCAAATAGCTATGTATACTGATTTTCATAGCCACCGTTTGAATGGTCAAAAATTTGGCCTGCTGCAGCGTCATCTAGTGGCGAGTTAAAATAATAATGCATTGCAGTGCCATCTAGTGGTGAGTAACATCAAAAGTAACGCAGTTAGAATATATTCTTCGTTCTCAAATGTGTAAGTATAAAAAATTTTATGCCAATCGGTCGAACGGTATAGAAGTTGATGCGTTGCAGCGCTATTTAGCGGTAAGTTACAGCAAATGGATAGTGAAAAATATTCTCCGTGTTCTAATATTCGCGTGTACCAAATTTCATCGAAATTGGTTGGACGATATTCGCATACCAAACGGCTAAACGGAATGGAATTCGACGTTCTGCTGCGCCACCTAGTGAAAAGTTAGAGGAAAACGGATAGTATAAAAACCTTCTCCATGATAAAAGACTTAGGTGAACCAAATTACATGGTGATCGGTGAAACGGTGCTGGAGTTTTTCAACCTCCTACACACATACCAACATTCATTTTTATCTATAACCAGTCTTATTATACGTATATACCAGTCTCAAGTAAAATCCAGTTTCAAATCTAAGCCTCGCCAAAGTGCCAGCATACGCCATTTTGCAAGAGTTTTTTCAGGGAATCATTCGAAGCATTGACTTAGCAGCAATCAAAATGGGAAATGGTTCGACCGCCAGGCATTTATTTGAAAAGTAGAATCCCTTAATACAGCCGCATTTTTTAAATTATCAACTATAACATGTTTTATTCATCGTTACCTCGATGTACTAAATGCAAATATTTCAATTTTCTGAAATTTGGCGGATTTCCCCCAAGTTAAATCAATGTACTCAATTGGCGAGAATTCTGAAGCTACATCGCTTGAAATGCCCTAATAACTGCATTATTTCTGTACGGATAGTTAAAATTTAATGCTGTATTCTAAGAAAACCTATACACTTGTTTTAAAAAATGCTATTCCCTTAAGCTCTCAGTAAATTGCGCCAAAAAGCCTAAAACTGTGCAAACCGCTAGAACTCACTCTCTAAAAATCGGCCTATCAGCCATTTTTTTTTCGCCAAACTAAAAAAAATTACATATTAGTCTCGGATATCTTCGATCTTCATTGTTTTGCGTATAAAACATTTCATTCCTGCTCTCATTTCTTATGCGCACACGATATTATAATTAAAAAAATAACCTAAAAAAATAACCTAAAAAAATCATTATTATTCTTTTATTTTTACTTTAAGAATTTAAAACATTCTATTCGGCAAAATCGCCACACATGGCAACCAAGATGCTTATTTCACACACTTTTTTCACTACAGGGGTTAATATTACGTAAAGCTTTCTGCGTGGAGAACATAAAAAAACTCTTAAATTCCGGGAACGGAAATTAAGAGAACCATTCAGGAGGAAAACGTTTTCAAGTGGAGTTTCAAAGTTTTAAAGTGGACTATCATTTATTCTATATTATTTTACATATCTGTCTAAAATTTCAGGCTGACAGGTCCATTTTTTTGGAATTGTATACTACCCAAATTAACAAATTGACAAACAGAATTTCATTTTTATTTATAAGATAACCTACGCTTGTTTTTAAAAATACCCTCTCATTAAATTGCGCCAAGCGCTAGAATCATAGAAAATCTGACACACTTTCAGATTTTTAAATACGCACTAAAGTGCTATATATAAAAAGAGTTATAATCCATGGGTCTTCCCTATTTTCGTTCCTTCTTTCATTAAGTTGGAAAGTGTATCATTATTCATGAGTGTGATTAAACAAAATTAAAATTGATATTTCTAACATCCTTTTTTCTGGATGTAATACATTAGATGCAGAAAAGCTGCTCAGAAAAATGCACAATTCCAACTGAATGAAAATTTCAGAAACTTATACGCAGGTGTATTCATAACACAAATAGCAGACGATTCAATTACGATAAATAGCGCCAAGCGTTAGAATCCTCCTCAAAATCGCGAGAATGCTGAAGATAGATCGCTTGAAATCCCTTAATAACTGCATTATTTTCAAAAATCCGTTTCCTTAAGCTCTCAGTAAATTGTGCCAAGCCGAAAACTATGCAAACCGCTAGAACTCACTTTCTCGGCATTTGAGCCATTTTATTTTTTCGCCAAACTAAAAAATTTTAACATATTAGCCTCGGAAATCTTCAATTCTTATTGTTTTGCGTATAAAATATTTCATTCCTGCTCCGATTTCCCATGCACACGATATTATAATTAAAAAAAATATAACCTTACGAATATAAACTAACAAAAAAAAAATCATTATTATTCTTTTATTTTTACTTTGAGAATTTAAAACATCTTATTCGGCAAAATCGCCACACATGGCAACCACGATACTTATTTCACACTTTTTTTACTACAGGGGTTACAATTACGGAAAGCTTTTTGCGTGGAGAACATAAAAAATCTCTTAAATTCCGGGAACGGGTGGACTTTCAAAGTTTTAAAGTGGACTATGATTTATTCTATATTATTTTACATATCTGTGCAAAATTTCAGGCTGATAGGTCCATTTTTGTGGATTTGTATACAACTCAAATCCACAAACAAACAAACAGAATTTCATTTTTATTTATAAGATATACGTATATAGCACATGTATGATAGTTACATTTTAGTTTAATAGAAGGGTTTGTGTTGAGAGAATCAATTATTTTCGCGGTTAGAGATTTCAAGAAACTTCTTTCAAAATAAGTAAGTTTACATGTAATGGTTATATTTAAGTGGAATAGAATTGTCAGTCTGAATGCCGCAGAAGAACGTGTGCCAATAAATGACATAAAGTTATTAAAAAATTATCTCTTAATAAGTAGATAAGTAAATAAGTAATAAACTATCCATTAAGTAAATACACAACTGCTTTAGTTCACCACGCATGGCAGTCTTAGAATCCATGTGGTGGAAGATTGTTGGTATAGTCCATAACCTTACTCTTTCGGTATTTTTGGGGTTGAACAGCACTTTTCCGTGGGTATTCATCATTTTTTTTGTAATTTCAAAATCTTTCATCTAGGTAAAAATATTTTTTACTTTGATTCTCGAAAGGCGATGGCGTTGACAAGTTAATGTAAAAAATCAGAGTCTAAATTCACACATAAGTTTGCATTTAATGATTTTTTTCTTTTTTTACCTTTTTTTAATTTAGCCATACATTCTTACTGTAAAAAAAAAGTAATGTCCGACGATTCTCCCCCTCCAAAAAAAAAATAAAATAAAGGAAAGGAAAAAGAAAAAAATGAAAAACCACCAAAATCTTTTTTTCTTACTGCTGTATGATATAATGCAGTGAATTTGCAAACATTTTGCAGCATTAACAAGTCAGAAAGTAAAACAAAAATCAAACAAACAGTAATGAATTTACTGTGAATGTGTGTAATTATAATTTAATGTAAAATATGGAATGAATGAGACTTACCTTCTTGAACATTCGGTTAATTTTTTAATCATCATTTTCAATCATTTTCATTTCAATGCCCTTCCTATCTCATTTATTGAATAAAAGAAAATTACCAAATTTCCTCCTTTCTATATATTTTGTGGATTTATAAAAGAATGGTACCGTAAACCAGTCCTTAAAATGCATTTTGTTTTCAGAATAAGGTAGTAAACATTTAAAAAAATACATATTCATGAAACATTATAAATTTTAGTTTGTGATATCAAAATAAGAATATTTGTTTTGTGATAAAAGAATTGCTCAGATTTTACACAGAATTATTGATGCAAAGAAACAAAATGGCTTACAGGCACACTGTTAAAAATTGCAAAATTTTAAATATTAAATTTTACACAAAATGGAATATTAAATATTTTTTACATGTACGTCAGGTGTTTAAATATATGGAAATCCTATCTATTATCACAAATGTAGCTTTAAATGTAGTTCATTAAATGAAAAAAAAAGTCATTGATTATTCACAAAAGTAAATGTAATCTTGATGATAACACATGGGTCTGTGAATTATTCAAAATAAAACGGTATTGTAGAAGCTGTTATCAAGGGAGTTTTCCTAAAGAAACAAATTGTACCATTCCCTTTTCATTCCACAATGACGAGATGCAATACCTAAAAATCACTGCTCTACTAAACATTTAAATCATGTATGTTATTTTGCCCCTCCTAATGTAACTTTATTTTCTTCTTTTTATAGCGGAAAGTAATTCCTTTAGTCCTCTTAAACGCTTCGGTGGTTTCACAGTCTCTCGAACGGCGGTAAAAAGGCTATAAGTCTATTTTTAAACGCATATTATATTACCAAGGGAGAAAGTAAGAGAATAAAGGGAAGGTGAAAAATTTACTTTCAAAGACATTTATCATTTGTTACCGGAAAAATAATAGGCAAGACATTTCTTTATTGCTCCATGTGAAATATGCTAAAGTAGATTTGAAATTAATGGAAGGTATTGGTTATTCGTTTTTCTTTGTGAGATTCAATATTAGTTCCAGTAGGTCCACGGCTTCTACAAGCACACTCATCCTGACTGAGTTTTAAGTATTTTTCTTTTATTTAAGTACAGTACATTTGATTTTTTTAAATAAAAAAATATTATTCATATGTTTAACTTTAATTTAATTTTCTTTTATATTTTAAATATACTAATAATTATTTGAAAGTTTTCTAATAATATTTTATTATTTATATATTTGAAGCAATTTTAATATAGAGTACGAGATAGATTTTTAAATAATATTTTATTATTTGAAATTATTAGTCACCAGCTTTAATAATCATCTAGATATAATAGCCATCTATATAAATTGGCCGGACTGAGGAATAAACTAATACTGTTACTTAACATCCATAAAAAATCAAATATTCAAAACTGTTTACATTCGCATTGTATCCACATAGTACCAGAAAATTAACGTTGAAGTTTTTGCTCCGTTCTTGGAAAACTCCTTTGTAATTTTACGTTAAATTATACACAAACGCACTGATTTAAAAAAAAATTCGCTTAATGGTGCAAGTAATTTAATCGCTTTGACTATACATCACAACAAAAAAGAGCAAAAAGTACAAGACTCAGCGTGTAGTTGTATTAAACACTTTCTGTACGAACCCAGACCTATGCGGCCTAGGCGGTTAAGGACGACGCAAGCCGAAGTTGGGAGGATGAGTGAAAAATAGGAGTGGGAGGTGTTTTAACAGCTGATGGAATAGAAATACTTTTGGGGGATAAGAATGGGATGTTTTGAGAGGCGGCTTTCTCTTTCACATAGTGACAAAAGACATGTTTGGCAGTGGTTGCTGAACGTGAAGAATTAATTGTTCCTAAGCAGAGTAAATAAGGAAAAAAAGACACGCATTTTCGATGGTGAAATCTATTTTCTTAAAGCTTGTATTGTTAGAAAACAGCTTGCAATTTGAGGGTGAGAGTGTTGATTGATTAGTCTGATCATGTCCCATACCTATTGCAAGCCGAAGGTAAAGTAGTAGAGTAGTAAAGATTGGAACTCTCGGACTTAAATGTAGTAGAATTTGACCATCTGCCCGACCTGGAGGTGTTAAATGAGGTTATGCACTGAAGGTTGCAGACAAACATTATAAGTAATGACCCGAGACTAACTGGATAGGTGCAGGCGCTTAATTAGGCTCGATTGTCCATAGTAATTTAGACAAGTTTGAGTTAAAGTGTACCAGGAAAAACCATGTCTGAAGGATTTCTAAAAGGAAAATATTCTAGACTCATAGTGGTACCGATGCGGCGGGTAAACTACATTTGCTTATAGAACAAAACTAATATTAACATTAATATCAAATAAAAATATGAAGTTAGAAGTCTTTATATAAGAATCCTAAAAGGGATTTTATATTACATAATATATAAAATTCTCATGTCACCGTGTTTGTTACCATACTCCTCCGAAACAGCTCGACCGATTTTAATGAAATTTTATATGTATATTCGATAGGTCAGAGAATAGGTTTTTAACTATGCCTCATACCCCTAAGTCATAAGGGCGGTCCACCCCCCAACACTTTTTGGACATTTTTTTTAATGATATGGCACTAAAAAATACATACTATCCTAAATTTTCACCCCTCTACCATCAACACCTATTTTTTAATAACGATATTAGAAATTCAATTATTTTCAACTCCGGTCGATAACTGATCAATGCTGAAACAGTGTAAAATTATCATCTGGGATGAATGCACTATGGCACGCAAATATTCGCTTGAGGCGTAGAACAGGACATTGAAAGATCTTAAAAACGACAAACTATCTGGCGGCACTCTGGTACTCCTGTCAGGAGATTTTACACAAACACTTCCCGTCATCCCACGTTCAACGTATGCTGATGAAATCAACGCCTGCTTAAAATCATCGCCACTGTGGCGTAATATTGAAAATTTACAACTGAAAGTAAATGTGAGCGTTCAAATACTTCGAGATCCATCCCCTGAGACATTCTCAAAGCAGCTGTTAGATATCGGCGATGGAAAAGTTACTGTAGATGAAACTGGATGCATAAAATTACCGGCCGATTTCTGCACAATTACTGATTCGCAAGATGCTCTCTCATTGACCAGATATTTCCCGATGTACATACACAATATATTAATTATGAGTGGGTGGCAGAAAGAGCAATTATAGCAGCATAAAATGTAGACGTCAACGAATTGAATCTCAACGAATGACGTCAACGAATTGATGCAACCGAAGCTGTGAAATTTCCAGCAGAGTTTTTGAACTCATTAGATATACCAGGCATGCCGCCGCATAACTTACAACTAAAGGTTGGATCTCCGGTTATTTTGCTTCGTAATTTGAACCCACCACGGCTGTGTAACGGCACGAGATTAGTTATTAAAAAATTATTGAAAAACGTTGTCGAAGCCATCATTTTAAATTGAAAATTTTGAGGTGTAAATATATTACTACCACGGATCCGCATTATACCCACAGTCTGTGTGTATAATACGGATCTGTGGGCCACAGATGTGCCAATTCAATTTAAACGCCTTCAATTTACAATAAGATTGTCATTTGCAATGACTATCAATAAGTCTCAAGGCCAAACTATGTTTGTGGCTTAGATTTGAGCACAAAATGTTTTTCACACGGACAATTATACATGGCATGTTCTCGATTGGGCAAACCATCAGTTTGCTTGTGTTAGTTAAAAATGGGATAACAAAAAATAGTGTACACTCTATTGCGTTAAGGGATTGATATTACTTTTTAGTAAAATTATATTAATTAACGATATATATAAATTTATTCTTGCGATATTGTAAGAATAAATTACAATGGCGTAAAAATATAAATGTTTGGTATTGTGTTATTTTTATATTCTAGCATCGTTCGTAGCGCTCCATGCATCTTCCACTCATATACCGCATCCTCACATACTTACAATAAGTTCGTCATTTCTTTCTACTAAAATAATACTAGGAATAATTTATAGTTAGTCATTAAAAAATCAAACTTTAATGTTTTTATGTGGCAACCTCCCATTTCCTTATGACCTAACAAAGAAAATCCATTTAAACAGCAAACATAAAATGAGTTTTAAGGTTAGCTACAAGGGTTTAAAAGTATGAAAACTTATGATCTCTTCAACTAAGATTTTCTTTTTTCTTTCCTCTTTTTTTCTTACTAAAATTGCCTATTATTTTTAAGACATCGCTATATCGTTTTTTTTAAAACATTTTTGCTTATATTAAAACAATAATTACGATAATAAAAAATAAAAATGAAACACTTGTAATTTTCACTTTTACTTATTACGGAGAAATACAGAGAAATGATAATAGCGAAGAAACTGCTGGTTTAACGAAAAGTAGATTTTTAATTATTATTTTACTTATGTATTTTACAGAGAACCGTAAACTCTGAAACTGCATGTAATCCCAAGAAACGTTTAATAAAAAAGTGCATGTGCTAGAGACCGTGTGGCGGTCCTTGATAAATCAGCTTAGAAATCCTTAGCGTGCAGATTTTATTTTGTTCAAGTGAAACAAAACAAAAACTTCTCATCTGAACAATTTAATTTTTGTTACACTGTAACATAACTAATTTAAATTTAATAATACTGCTTTACTTTCTTTTTTCAATTTTTTCAACATATACTGCTTAGTTTTACGAAACATTTTACATACATTTCCCATTTTAAAAGATTGCACTTAACAGAATTCAGAAAATATAAATCGCCAGCAATTATTCATGACTATTATTATTTCATTAGTTTGATGTAAAAATTCAATGGAGGGAAAAAAACTGTCAATTGAAAACAACATAAGTTTTTATATTTTTAAACCTTGCTAGCGATCGTAAAATGCATTAAGAATTTAAATTGCAATCCATTTCCTATTTTAGGTCAAATTGATGGGCCTCCCCTGAAGAATTTTAAAAGTTGATTTTTAAGGGCAACACCGACATATAGGGTTATTAGTAACTTGACGTTTTCCTGGTAACACCTAATAGGGGTGACAAAATGCAACAATTTAATCCCCATATGTATGGCCGATAGTCAATAGCTTTCGAGAAAATTTAATTTTGACGTTTTTTCTTGAATAACCCAAAATTTGACATTCCAGCGCAAATTTTTAAAAAAAATCACTAATTTAACGGGTTTTATTTTAATTTAATTTCGTAGCTGAAACTCAGACTTAGGTAATGAAAAACAAAACAGTACAAAACTACTTTGAAATTTAAATCACGAAACATTGCATGTATTTTTTAAATTTTGAATTCCCATTTTTCCTTTCGAAATATCTTATTTTTTTTCAAAAAATACTTTGACGATAAGCGTACAAACTACATATAAAATTTATGTTATTAATCAACTATCCAAAAACGTATTAGTGCCTATCTAAACATATGTAATTTTTAAAGAAAGGTGAGTTTTACTTAGTAAGTATAAACGCTAAATTACGCACTTCCTCTCACTCTTTAGGATCGTTGTACAACTGATCAAGTTCTCACCGTTTTTAAAATTTATTTTCATTGCTGACACAATAATTAAGCTAACATAATCATGAAACTTTACAAAAATACTTCAATATTTTAATTCAAGCGCTTTACATGCATCTTAATATTTATTTACATTTTCCTTTCAAAAATATTGTTCTCAAAAAATGTTATTGCAGTAAGCGTACGAATTACAATTAAAACTTGCCCCATTATTCATCTATCCAAAAAACATTAATATTTATCTAGTAGTAATTGTAGAAATTTTATTTGTAATTTGTACGCTTACTACCATCGTATATTTGAAGTAAATAGCATCTTTTGAAAGGAAAGATGTGAATTAAAAAATTTTAAAAAATACACGTAGTTGCTCTTGAATTTGAATTTTAAAGTAGTTTCGCACTTTTAATGATTACGTTAGCATAGTTACCCTTTCAGCTACGAAATTAAATTAAAATTAAAGCCATTTAATTAGTATGGTTTTATAAATTTGCACTTGTAAATTAAAATAATTTTTAATAATATACCAGAATGTGATTTATGTCAAAATAATTGGATGAAAATGAGCTATAGAGCCGCAAGAAAGATCCAAAATACATGAGTGTAGTAATATGCACATCTTGGTGTTATTGTTATTCCCCCTACTCGTTTTACAAATGATATCCTTGCGAACCACAAAATCTTTGCTTAAAAAAAATATGAATTCAAATACAAGAAGATGTAACCATGGATCCACGTTTCAAAATATAAATTATTCAACTAAACAGCAATAGACAATCTATCTATTAATAACATATGCTTTATTTGCATATTGTTCAGCTACTTGCTTGCATATGCTTCATGCTTTTTGCATATGCTTCAGTATATACAGGTTGTCCTAAATTAAACGACCCATTTTAAAGTTTTCTACAGACGAATTTAGTGTTGATAAAATAAAGAAATTTCGTGTAGGGCATAATGAATGTGTGGGAATTCGTTTAAACGAGTGAAAAATGATTGGTTCAAATGTTCGTCACCAGGTTTCACTCTTTAATGAATTACACCTTAAGCATACATTTATGATAGTTTACAAATATTATTGCAACAAAAAGTTTTCAACATGACGGCCATCATTATCAGCTACCATCTGGAATCATAAGAGAGCATGCTCGACAGCTAACAATAGTGAGTTCGTCGAAATATTACGAACATTTTGTGAAATGCTGTCTTTAAGATCAGGCAAAGTTTTGGAATATCACAACTTACCAAATATATCAAACTCTCCCAAAGCCAAAATCACATCGATTGAGGTCTGGGGACCGCGGGGTCCCCTGATGGCGAATAAGTTTTTTATTCGCTCAAACAAATTACCATACGTTCATTACGTCATATACGAAATTTCATAACTTTCTGAACAATAGTTTCGTCTGTACACAACTTTAAAATAGGTTCGTTTAATTTCGGGCAATCTGTACTTAAAAAATGCACGTTGCTAAAAATTCGAAGCTTCAAGCAACATCCCACACAATATGAGCTCTGTGCATTAAATAAAAAAGTTTCAATGAACAAAATCAATAAATTACTTAGAAATCATTCAAAGAAACAAATCTAAAAAATCTTAAATGCTTCGAAAAGTATACCGTCATTCTACATTTATTCGAGGAAAAACTCTGAAAGTTCAATTTCCATGTTAACTGAAATAAATGGGAAAGACCCCGGATGACAATAGCTGCCAACAGCAATCTTGTCATAAATAAATGCAACTCACTTTTGCTGGGTAATCACAGACGTCAACCAAAGAAAAGCCTTACTTTCATTTTCCCCTTGTATTTTTTTCTAATTTCTTTCCCCAAATCTGACAGTAATTTGCAGCTTGAGAACCACTACGTGATCACTATCTTTCCTTTTCTTGACGTTTAATCTCATAAGATGCTGTTTTAGGATCAAATTAATGGAAAAATAGCGTGATTTGCTCCAGATCCATTTGCATAATTGCTGTTCAGTTATCTCTTTCTGTAGCTCTCTTTCCTAGCTGTGTTATCGTACTTTATGTTGGAGAATTTATTTAATAGGAAATCCTTTTATATAAAGGGAAATAAGGATGTAATTTTCTCTATACAAAAAGTAAACACTGATGATATATTATCATGTTATATTTCTCTCACATGAAGTGAATAAATGTATTGAAATTCGAAAGCTGGTGTATTACTAAAATTACAGATTGAACTATACATATTCCCCAAAATAGGGAAAATTTATCATTTTACTTTTATCGAAAGTAAGTAATGCTTTGAACAGCTGTGATTGATTCAGAAGTTTTTTCGAAGACTAAATGCAAAAGTTCGAAAAAAATTTATTTAATTTATAATATGCTTAATTTTGCAGTGATAGCGTTATGTCAATTTCTTATTCTGGATTATAATCTTATTCTGGATCTTATTCTGGATTTTAAAGTAGCAATAAATATGGGTGCATTTGGACAAATATTAATTCTTTACAACATACCCAGGTAGCAAACACAGGTTTTCTTAACTTCTACTAAAGTTCAGACATTAAAAGTTTAATAATGTTTTGTGTACGTTTATTATCATTCAGAGAACCTGTGTAGCTGTATGAGAAACCGTTCCACATATCAAACATTTTGTTGGTCATTTTATACTAGTACATTTTTTCTAACATTTTACAGTGGCACAATTGAAATTGTTATTTATGTTATATTTATATTGCGGTCCACTTGTACACTTCTCTCAGTAAGTATATTTGATTTTTTATTAAACTGATATTTTTTTTATTACACAAAGTTGAGAAAAGTACATGCGTTAGACTTGATAACTTAATTCCTATAATAATTATGGTGCTAACATGCGGTGGTAATACAACTATACAATTGTGCATTAGTGTGAAACGAAAATAGCCTTTATTATATTTTTAGTCTGGTAATAAATGGGAAAAATGAATTTTAGTTTCATAAAGAAGTGTGAAAATTTGGTTTCAATACAACAACATCATGAGGTACAACAAAGAGCTTAAAGTTTATAAAAAAAAACTGAAAATACTTGAAAAACTGTAAAATGTTCCTTAATCCTTTTTTTATACTGTACGTTAGTAATAATGGGAAAAACTTACCCGTTAGGTTCAAAATGAATTTTTAAAAATTGGTTGTAATACTACAACATCTTAATGCGCCGCAAAAAGCTTGAAATTTTTGAAAAATCGAAAAATTATAGACTTTAATAAACTATTTTTTATGAATTTCTCCTGCACATTATGTTACAAAAGAAGGTTTAAAATACCTGTATAAACGATAAAATAAGAAAAAATGTATTAATTCAAAAATACAATAATACTAAAAATATATTTTGTAATGTCAAATTTTGTACTTCTTACTTATGTATCGTCCATGATTACAGATGCTACAGCTGCAAAATGTTTGCATCTACTTCATAGTCAGATTAAAAAAAATAATTTTTGACATATACTGAAGTGATTCTGTTTTTGCTCTTATGAATCCTTTCTTGCAATTGAACTAGAGACATTTTGAGCAGATTTGGTCTCTTGTCTTACAACTTTTTCTACTGCTTGCGTGTGACAAGGAAGTTGGGGAAAGTCAATAACTGGGTCCACTTTACTATTTGGTTCTGCTCCAGATGCCTCCGGCGTAATTCTTTTAGAGAATCTCTGGAAACGTGTTTTAACAACATGGGTTCAGTTACACTGGTGGCCAAAATTGTGAACACTTTTCGAAACTTTTTTTTTTTTTTCTCAGTTCGTATATGTATAAAATTTTTTTTATGTTTCACAAAGTGCAAACTTTTTAAAATCATTTTAAAGATAATTTAATACTGGTTTCAATACAGAAAAAAATTAAATATTTTCAATACAAAATGTTAAGCAGCAATAGTTATCGAGATACATTAGATATTGAAAATTGCAGAAAGTTATCAGCAGTTCCTAGGGCAGCCTCAATTTTTTTTTTTTTATTGCAGATTCACATCAATGTTTCATTGAGCTGACCAGAGTTTCAAGCTCAGAAAAATAACAGTGACTGACCAGGAAAGTTAGAAATTGCAATGCATTTCATCACTGTATTTGCTTTTCAGATTAAAGTGATTATAGCTTTTATTCAATTGCACATATTTAAATTTAGTTTTGTGTATTGAAATGAGTATTAAATTCTCTTTAAAATGTTATATGAGTTTGCAATTTGTGAAACGTAGATCTTCCTAAAAGAATACGAAGTTAGAAATCCTAAACATTTCCAAAAGTGTCCACAATTTTGGCTACCACTGTACACCATTTTTAGGTCATAAGATTTGTCGAAGTAATATTTTGCATGAAATTTTTCCTTTGGAGCTTTAATCTTCCTAACTCTAACTCTACTGTCGCGTCTTTAAACAGACAGTGAATCAAGCTGTCTTTGAATTTTGTGTTCTTCACATAGCGCAGACAAAGGAAGCAGCAAAGTACACATTTTTGAATATTCGGGTCTATAACGTTCTTGAGATCGTCAGAGAGATAGCATGATATGAGATAAGGTAAAACAGATGTTTTGAACCATAACTACATGAAGGTTTTAACAATATTAAATCTCACAGGCGCGTACACTTTTGCAATATACGTAGACAGAGTCCTAAGATTTTCCGTTGAAATTCCAATGGCCACGTACAGTCTAAGTACGCGGTTGGCTAGTGTCAACCACTTGGAATGAGCAAGTATTCTAAGGTTCCTTTAAAATAAATCTAGTGAACAATTTCCACTTAATGCAGTGATACACATATTCAATAAACACTTCTGATCTGAACTTAAATCCGTTTTACCAACCAAATAAGGAAAGTTATTTTCAATTAGCAAAAAATTATCCCCCGGAAGATTTGCAGAGTTTTCTAGCTTCTGACCCACTGCCTTCAAACTCAGTGAATCCCTTCGTTTTACCATCTTAAGTAAGAAAAAAAAAGTGTCCCGACGGTAGCTCATTATCATGAAAAAACAAATTAACCATTCTAAAGGCCTTGCAGTTTTTTTTCCATAAAAGAAATGGCACCATTCTTATGTTAGTGCTTACAATGATTCTATCACATCCAGTAGCGGTGAAGTTCAAATGTTGTTTATAGTGTTTCCTATTTTCAAGAAACTTTAGTATACTGTGTATGACTTTTTGGGTGCCAGGTTTAGGTCTTACATGGTCTAAAACTTTTGCGTTTTGTTACTTTATTAGTGAAGGTGGTTATGTCTAATATAACAGTAGCACTTCATTCTAGTAAGTAGGCAGTTCCATTTCATGAAAATCACTAAATAAACTTAATGTGTTGTTCAAACATTTGTCTTGTCCTCACTAATTTAGGCTGAGGAGCCACTTTTACTAGTCGCAACTAACAAAATATTATATTAATCGATTACTCAAAAGCAAAGCTACTGACCTGACACCTGCTCTAAGTTTGTCAGCAAATGCAGAGAAACTTGCGCCTACCGACGCCTTCTCCCACCCACAACATTCGCTCCGGAGCTGACTCTCTATTTATCTTAAAACGCCTATTTGAAATATTTTATTTGATAATCGATACACGCAAAAAACCTTTAAAATGCAGCAAAAGTTTCAATTTTCTGAAAATTTAACGTCCTTGTAGCACCTCAAGAAGTACTCTAATTTTTTTTATATTTTTAATTTATCTTATTTATACCACATGCAACTTTTCTGTGCTATTGCAAATTAAAAATCAAAAGTTGATTTCTGCATTCCACCCTATTGTGCATTTTTGCAAGTATAATATCTAAGAAAAAAAACTGGAGGGGCATTAATACATTTAACTTTCTATTACTGTATTATGTATACAACCACATAAATTCATATGAAGAATTTACTTAGTAAAATTAATTAAATATATTAATACAATTTCTTCATTTTCATTAAAAACTAGTAATTTGAATTTTCTTATATGTCTTTACGTTATTTTTGCAACTATGCACAGTATTTAGAAGAATTTTTAAATTAAAAATCCCCACATTCGTTTATTTTTAATAAATTTTAATAGAACGTCTCATCTTCTATATCCCTGCATATATTCAAAATAAGGTTTCAGTGCAGCTATTTAAAAAAAAAAGTACATTTTATTTTTAATAAGTGAATTTGAAAAAGTAAGAAAAAAAAATAGTCAATCAACGTAAAATATGTGTATCTTCATTTGAATCCTACATGCATTAACAGCACGTTGATATAGTGTGTATATCAACGTGCCACATCATCACTGTAAAAGGAACTACTAGAAAATGTTTCAAAAATTGTATCCAGTTATAATGTCCCATCTGGCTAATAAGTTAGTAAGCATTTTACAAAAATTATCTTCCTTTTTGTTTCTTAGTGCTGATATTTGAAGTCAGTAAAATGCAGATCCTAATTATTATTTAAATCACAAGCAACTTCAACGGAGAATCATCTTCAGACAGAGAACTTATACAAAATTAATGTACTGTATAGAAATGAAACATCTTTGTGATCCGGTGCACATACACAAAAATGTAAATATCAGTTTTAATATAGAAGCCATTCCATGAATCACCAGTCAAATTTTATTTATTCATTTAAAAGTGTTAGTCTTTGAAGAGTTACTACAGTTATTGTAATGTCTCAAGTTAATTGCATATTCATATACAAATTTAAAGAAAATTAAATTTTTCAAAGTTCACAAAATCTAGGTTTTATACTGTTTCTTTTGTTTTTTTTTTAATTTGAAAAATATCTCATCTTAGAGATATGTCCAACTGAAACTTATATTGAGACGATGAACGCACACACAAAAAAAGGAAAAGAAAAAGAAAAAGAAGTAAAGAAATTAACAAGCTTTTAAAATACGTAATTTAATAAAAAATTGTTGCACAAGGATACACGAACTATAATCGTAAAATTCCTTAAAAAAGAAACTGAAATTGAATCATAATTTGTTTTCATTTAATATGACTTAAAGCTTTTGTCGAGGTTACCATTAAAAGCTAATTTTATGTTTCTTTTAGTACTTTCTTTCCTTCTGTTTTCTTTTAATTATAATAATCAAATAATATACTTTTTCCCTAAAGTTTTAATAATAAGCTCATGCATATTTTTCTGTACTTACCTTCAAAGTTTCTTTCACGTTCTTCAGGATGTAACTGACAATCTATGCTGCATGAAACAACAGCATAATGCATTGACTTACCTTTTTTTGTCATTTTCACTGTCTATTTCTTCATTTCTTCTACGCTAAATATTATATATATATATAGATAGATAGATAGATAAATAGATATTCTCTTAATTTCTGTATTCCATAGATATTCTCTTAATTTTTGTATAGCACGTAAAGTAAATAGTAAATATTTTCATATTATATCGTATGACTTGTTTTTCTTTCGTGAATGTTATACTTACGCGCGCTTATCGCTGAGGCCGGCAGTCTCTTTCGCAAATGTCTGTCCAGGGCCGGAGAGTTTTTTGCGATTAAGCCTAAATCCATGAACAGAACAATCAGAATATATTATAGTGTCACTATCACTACTATCCGAATCTGCTTCAGAATCAATATCTCATAATTTCAAATAATTTGCGCCATTTCTGCTATTTCAAGCTCTAACACTTTCGAAGCTTCGACATTCTAACTGTAAAATGAGAAAAAATCCACGTCTACTAGATCTAATTATCCACTAAAAATAGGACTGCAAACCGTAATACCCAACGCTGTAGCGAAAATAAAACTCCCTGCTTACTATAAAGAAATACCACGTACGAATTTATAGAGCCGTCATAAAGTATACCATTCAGAAACATTCCTTTCAACTTACGTTTATATTATCAAAAACCACGTGTATGTGAGTCATGCTACTCCCATTCTGAGTAGAAGGTCAAATCTACATGTATCTGTAACCGCATGGACATACAATGCCATCTTGTGCCAAAAGTTATAGTTTTTAAAACGTTCCAGGACACTGGCACAGCTGTGTGACGGCCGGGGGTGAACGAGGAAACGCTCTGGCACGCCAGCGTGTCCGCCGGGAACTGAGTGCGTTTCTTACTGGCACGTATACGTGACAGTCGGCGCGAAAAGGTTAAATTGGACTAGTGTCACTTAACATTTTCAGTTTGGCGACTGAAGAGATACCGCATTGGAATAATGCAAATTTTGTAATGAAATTGTGCTTTTAGGTAAATCTTTAATATGGATTAGTCTCAGAATGATCAATGAATGAGGAAGAATTTGCTGTGTCAGGAAAGGGCTGTCCAAAGAATTAATACAAAAGGGTGATACAAATAAAACAGGTATATTTTGCAATTATAAATATTTCTAGTATTTATCCAAACAGTGTCGTAACAAAATGATTTTCTCAAAATTATGAACTGTAGTTTTTTATTACGTACTGTAGTTTAAACTTTTAGTTAAGTATGTATATCTATATACCTGTATATACTATATAGATAGATATATATGTAGATATAGATATACGCATATATTCACAGTTTCACTTAAAGAAAATGATGAACTTCACATTATCATATGTAAATTCATTAACTAAGTTGTGTTTACCTAATTATATAATTATCAAT
Organism: Cheiracanthium punctorium; assembly: GCA_038373885.1. NCBI lineage: Eukaryota > Metazoa > Arthropoda > Arachnida > Araneae > Cheiracanthiidae > Cheiracanthium > Cheiracanthium punctorium. The sequence continues at coordinate 1,100,291 of JAWZYV010015836.1, read as the reverse complement.
ATGCTAAATTTGAATTCAGAACATTTATCATTATCTTCATGTGATACATTTTGGGTCACCTTATCATATTTGGTCACCTTACCTCGAGTTGTCCCCCTTTTAAATATTAAATTTTTCTTTTTTTTATATATTTAACACGAATGTTTATTTTTTGTTTATAAGCGACATAGCCAAGCAATATTTCTTTAAGAAATTTTTAAAAATTTATTTTGAGAAATGTTTTGTATATACATATATACATACACACGCACATAGATACACGTATATATATATATATATATATATATATATATATAATTATATATAATTATATTTTTAAAAACTGAGAGGAAATGCACTGAAACAGAAAATGTACTTACGCAAACCTAAACTAACTAGGTCGATGCCTGAAAGAGAAAAAAAAAAAAGATATTATTTAAGGAATATAGTATTCATTTGAAGTAATACAAAAATAATAGCCTAATCTGAAAAATAAATATTACGAAAAAAATTATATCATAAAAAATATTAAAATAGGATACTGTATTGCACAGTATTTCTGTTTTTATTTAACTCTTAAAAATTAACCAGCTGCAACGAAATGGCGAAATACGATCACCTTATCTTCAGTTGTCCCCCTTTTAAATATTAAATTTTTATTTTTTATGTTTCTGTGTTTCATTCACTTTCTTTTACTTTTTATTTATATCACCTGTTTTAATATTTTCTTCCACCGCGCCCCCTCATACCTTTCTTAACTTTTATTGAGTCAGTATTCTTATTGTTTTATCTTTTGAATGGATATATCTTTGATTGCTTTGGTCTTCCTAACATTTTAGGATGAGCAACTTCTCACAAAATTACGTGTATTGCTTTTTATTGCATCATTTTTTAATCAACATTTCAGGAATGAAATATATAACTCTCTAACCACTATTACACACACAGCACACACACACACACACACACAGATATATATATATATATTTCTGAACTACACAGTTTTAATTCAGTTGGAACAAAGGAATTCGCTTTCAAAAACTGCAATTACTACACGATCCCTTGCAATTCCTTTCTAATTTTCTAGACGGTCCCCAAGCGCAGTCAATCTGGCGTCTTAAAAGTCATAACAAACCTTGAAAAACCGCTGCCCAGATTTTGGGATCTGCCAATAATTGCAACGTGCATGGGTCATGTGTCACGACCTCAAAAGTTAATAAAAGGGGCTGAAGCAGCCCAGCAGCGACTTTTTCGCGTGACTGCACCTGCTTCGTAAAGTCTGTATCAAATTGTCTAATAAAAGTATGTAAAACCGCAAAATCTCCCTACTTCACTATATTATATATATATATATATATATATATATATAATATATATATATATATATATGAGGAGACCGGGTCTAGTTGATACATTTTTTTTAATTTTGATTTTTCTCATTTTTGTTTTTAGTGATAAAGGTAAAATACAAATTTCATATTATACTCCATTTATTATGTAATCAAGTAATGCTTTAATCGCATAATAAACGTCAATTTTTTCAACGAAAAAAAAAAAAAACATAAAAAAATATTTCCCAACTCTTTCAACTGAACCCAGCATGGGGTAAGTTGATAGATGCATTGGTCAAACTGATACGCACTTGAGTTCGATGCTATGGTGAAAGAACAAACAATTACTGATATGAAATTATAAATTAAAAATTAGTTCAGAAATAGTTTTCGAAACCATAGCATTAAATGTAACATTACTGTAAAATATTTGAAATAATACTTAGAAGGCATTTTAACACTGTGTTATTCTTAGATAACACAGCCAGCACAATAATAGGTAGCTAGTAGTATAAAGAATGAAATATGAACTAAATTTTGTTATAATCATTCCCTTAAATCCTTTTTAAATAGCTACTTTAAATAAAGAAATGTCAGTGACATGATAGGTTTTATTTTTGATGGTTCAATTTGAGCCAAAAGATGAAACTTACTTACAGTTGACACACATATAGGTAGGGCTATCCTCGCCGAAATCTATATGTAAGCCCATTTTTTACATGAGATACATTAAATCAAGATTTGTCCTAGTTTAGATGCTGGATAATGTTTCAAACACAACAAAAAAAATTCATCTTCGTCAGTCTCCGAATCTGACTGTGGTTTACTTTTGTGGATATAACCTTCAAGAGGAAGTTCTCCTCTTTCAAATTTTTTTTTTTTTTTTTTTTTTTTTTTAAATCACAAAAAAAAAAAATCACATGATTAAAAACGTGTGGGTTGTGATCATACACTTTATCAGCCGAACCCAAACAAAGAGTATAAACTTGAAACAAACGACGCCACTACAGTAACCGTAAAATACAATAATTAACATATATATATGTTACAGTGAAAACCCGAAATCAGTCGAAACCCGAATTAACTAGGGAAAACGCGTTCTATCTGATTGCGTTAGGGAAAACCCGAATTAACTAGGCAAAACGCGTTCTGACTGACAGCGCTAGGCAAAACCCGAATTAACTAGGGAAAACCCGTTTTATTCGAGTAGCAGTAGCACGTTTTCAAGAGGCCCCTATAGCGAAGGCGCATTTTCCAGGGGCTCCCTACATCGATGGCCGGATCCACTGATATTTTTTTGGGTCTCGCAAAGGTCCAGCGTTAACATATTTTCGAGGGGGGGCCCTAACGCGATGGTCGGACCCATCGATGTCTTTTTGCGTCTCGCAAGGGGCCAGCGTTAGCGTATTTTCGAGGGGGCCCCCTAAAGCTATGACCGGACCCAGTGATGTTTTTTGGTGTCTCGCAGGGGGGCAGCGTTAGCATATTTTCGAGGGGGCCCCTTGATATGATGGCCGGACACACTGATATTTTTGGGTCTCGCAGAGGGCCAGCTTTAGCATATTTTCGAGGGGGCTCCCTAAAGCGATGGCCGGACCCATTGATGTTTCTTTGGGTCTCGCAGGAGGCCAGAGTTAGCATATTTTCCAAAGGGCCCCTACAGTAGTGGCCGTACCCTCTGATTTTTTTGGGGTCTCGCAAAGGGGCAGCGTTACCATATTTTCGAGGTGGCCCCCTTTAGTGATGGCCGGACCACTGATGCTTTTTTGGGTCTCGCAGAGTGCCAGCGTTAGCATATTTTCGAGGGGGGAGCAAAATCCAATTTTTAGTGGATAAAGCATTAATATTCCTGAATTCACATGGGAAAACATGGGGTCCGACCACCACCGTTGCCCCCCCCCTCTTGAAAATATGCAAACGCAGACTCTTTGCAAGACCCGAAAAAAATCTGTTGGTCTAGCCATCACTTTAGGGGGTCCCCTGGAAAATATGCCTGCGCTGTAGGGGCCCCTCGAAAACGTGGTACCGCTACTCGAATAAAACGGGTTTTTCCTCGTTAATTCGGGTTCTGCCTAGCGCTGTCAGTCAGAACGCGTTTTGCCTAGTTAATTCGGGTTTTCTCTAACGCAATCAGTTAGAACGCGTTTTCCCTAGTTAATTCGGGTTTTGACTGATTTCGGGTTTTAACTGTAACATATATATATATATATATATATATATATATATATATATATATGTTAATTGTTGCAAACAACAATTAACATAAACAAATTTTGCTAACAGAAATATTTTCACTTTTTCAATGAATGTTGTGATGACTTGACTTATACTGTAGAATTACTTAAAAAGCAAGTGGGAGAACTCAATGAACAGACTAAAAACTTAGGTATCGTCACAAACAAGCAATTTTTAAGAATAAATCAGAAACGTCGAACGACAGATTTTTCTACACACGCTCTACGAATGAGCCTCAAATGAAAGTTTTCCTCACTGTATCTTCATACTTTAGTGCACATGCACTCAGAAAAAAAAAAAAAAGTATTGTATCAACTCTTGGCTCAGTATCAACTAGACTCGGTCTCCCCTATATATAAGTCAAATACACTATATTATGACAATAACATAGAATAAAACTGGTGTTAAAGCATTAACATTTGAAAAGAAGTAAGTAACACACGTAGATATGTGTGCGAAGTTTGAAAGAGTTTAAACATTATACTAAGTATTCTCTTACTTTCGGTTTGAAATTCGAATTTTTCCGTTTACCTTTAAGAAAAAAATGAATACATTTATAATGTATAAATTGACTCAGAACATAAAAAAGAAAAAAATTCCCCATGCATCTGACCAATAAAAGTATAAAACGTATTCAGCATTGCACACACTTATTTGTGTATTTGTATATATATATTCATTTCCCGAGATCAAAAAAGCATTAAGTTTTATATACTAAACTAGCATCTCCAAATTCCTTCCATTTCCATAAAATATTCCAAGAAAAATAAAATTCAGCGAAATCACTTCTCGAAAAGTTACATCCGAAAATTACTTTATGTGCCTTTACGTCAGCGGCATCTGTTCCGAGCGCCATACCACAGAGCAGATGAAAAGTGTGAAAAATTAAAATAAGTTTTACGCGCGCATCAACAATTGAGCTCTTCGAGAATAAATCATTTAACAAACTTATCTCCTCCCACTCTATAAAGAATCTATCCTTCGACCAGCCATGTACAGTCAGTGAGCCATTTTGCAACTGGTTTTCAAACGGGCTTTCAAAATAACGTAAAAGAGAGCTTCTATTGTGTTGTTTGCACAGAGACAAACCTTTTTCAAAAACAAAAGTTACCTTCAATACAATATGCTTCATCTTTAAGCGTGCAAAAGACGGCGGTAAATTTTAACGGTATTTCAAGAACAAATGTTGAATTATGAAACTGGTGCAAAGGGGAGAGGAATAAAAAAAAGAGGGATTTTGAATAGCTAAATTAAAAACGATAAAACATATGCAAGAGAAGTGTGCTTTAATTAAGATTTCAAGTGCATAGTTTGTTTGTTTTAACCTTATTGGTGATTGTATCAGGTAAGTAATTAAGGTATCTTGCGTTTGACAATAGGATATCGGGAAACGGGGAGATACACGTTGTGTGTAAACATAAGTATTTAATTGGTTTGTATTTACATAAACGTCATTTTTTTGTAGTTGAAGGGAATTATAACGAAATTCGAAGCTTCTCAGACAAGTTCAGAGTTAAATCGGCGAAATAAAATAAGACACCTGTTACAAACGAAACATATATATATATATATATATATATATATATTATTAATAAACTTGCCGATATAGTTTATGTGTAGTCAAAAATTATATTTAATTGCTCATGAAGGGAGCACACTAATAATTAAAAACATATGTATTTTCAAAATTTTATCTTCTTTTAAAAATCATTTTTGAACTATTTCTTTAGTTTTCCTTGTTTGAAATTAACGATTCTGTCATAAATTTTATATGATATGCAATGCATTTTGGTCACACCGTTAAGGACTATATAAAATAGGCACGGAAATGTAAATTTAATCAGTGATTACTTTCAATTGTGCGACAGAAGTATATTCTTCTACCCCGTAAAAAGAGCGGACCATTTGTACCGCAAACACGATGAGTACGTTTATATTTATATTTTTGTGCTTTTCTTACAATATTCTTTTTATTTCAACCATTTAGATTTTTGCTTTTTAATGTTGTGTTTAATATACTATATTCTTAAATAAAGCTGTACTCAAATACAAAGAGAATTTATGCTTTGTTTCAATTAGATGTTCCAAAACCAAAATACATGCGTGTCAACTGCATCTAAAGATAGCCATTAATATGTTTTTTTGTTAGTTTATTCACATATAATTTTTTTTGATAATATGAAAAAATTAAATAATCGGCTAAAAGACTTGTACAAGAAATCCATTAATTACATTTAGAGCGCAAATTCCGTGCATGGTTTCCTTAGGAATGACGGATATCAACCTAAAACTTTCATTTCTAGTTTATATACCATTCCTATAAAGTATGTCAAATATCTTTATTTTAAACAAATGCATTATAAACTATTGTGGAAGATTTCCCCCATATTTGTCTCTTTAAAGCCAGATAACAGTGACATCAACAAGACGTCAATATCATTTCCGATACTTATTTTCTCACTCAAGTGATAAACTCTCTTTTTAACTCTAGGACATGTGCAGGAGCTGAAAAATGCGAAACATTCCTTAAAAATAAAAGACCAGGAATATTTCTATATTTTTAAAGCAGTGCAGACACTTCTAGATATTTTTTTTCATAATTATGAAAAAAACTTCCGCGTTTTCGCCCTTGTATTAGCAGGAAACAACAAAATCTTCACCAAGTTATTTCGATAATGGTGATCCTGTTTGCGTATAACAAAATTAGATGTTTTTACATATCACAAAACCGTTGCTGCTGTAGTAGTTGATCCGTTGGGCAATAGAGACTATCTCTCTCTTACATCTCTAAGAAACACTTGCATGCTCTCTTTGTACAGTGCGTTCCAAAAGTTTATAGCCAACAGATTTTTTTTCGTTTTACAATTGAAAAATGTGAATAAATATTTCAAAAAGCATTTTTAATTATAATTAGCATCAAGACAATAATAATACTATACAAAAATAATATTACGCAATCACAGACTTTGCTGTGAAAACTAAACATGAAAATTAAGTCTCCCAAAAGTTTATAGACAACATTTTTTTCCTTTAATATTCAAATTTTTGAACCAATTTTTCTAATCACTACAAATACTCTATCAGGCATACTTGAAATAAGAGTTTGAAGAGAGTCTGGCTTTAGAAAAAACCAACTTCTTTCAATTTTCAACTTTAGATCTTGAACTGTTGTAAATTGACGCCCATTAGCATATACGTCTCTAGCTAATATTCCTCAAAGGTTCTCCAAAGGGTTCAGGTCAGGACCCAGGTCTGTCCAATCCAAAACAACTAGTTGGTTTCGTCTAAACTACTGCATTGTGAAATTTGAGACGTGAATGGAGAAATTCTCTTGCTGGTATATCCATTTGTTCACCCCTACTTTCCGAATGGGAGTAACTGTACTTCAAGCAGTTTCTGGTAATCTTCGGAACACCGACGGCCTTTTAAAAAAAAATATCGGTAGTTTCATTATAGGAAAATGCTCTCCATACCATGAGTGAACACCCTCCTTAATGTCTACAGAAAAAAAATGCGGTTCTTTGCGAATATCGTGCCAGAAATATGCCTATCCACCAGGGCCATATAAATTGAACTTCTTTTCATCACCGAACAGAACACTCAACCATTCATCTGTCCAGTTCATATGCCTTCGAGCCCACTGAACACGAGCGTCTTTATGCCTTTTTGTCAAGTTTGGTGAGCGAAGTATTTTGCGATAAGCAAGCAATTTACTTATCTGTAGCCGTCGATGCACAATGGATTTTAATACTGGAATGGTCACTTCTCTAGAAATTGACCGTACAGACAAGTTCTGGGTTCAAGCTTACCTGAAGATCTCTCTGTCTTGACGTTTAGTTATTACCTTTGATCGCTCAGTGCGAAATTTTGCTTTCAAGTTGTCACTTTTTGACAGAATTCGATAAATAGTAGCCCTACTGCGTCCAAGTTTTCTTGCAATACCTACAACTTTCATTCCACGAGCATCCAAACGATAGATTTGGGTAATTTCAGTTTCGGAAAAGAACACGTTGCGAGGCATCTGTACAATCAGTCAACGAAAGAAAGACAGCTTCACTTTTATCTCAAAAAGCTATTGAATGACCAGTACATGACCTTGAAACATGCAAATTTGGAGATCAGTACTCCAATTAACTTTTAACACCGGTAGTCTATATATTTTTGGGACAGCATAATTTCGCTTTTATTTTTTTATATTAAATTTAGGACTGTTTTAAGTACTTTAAGCATTTTACTATTTCTGTTGCGGCAATACATATTTGCATAATTTCACTACACAGTTTCTAAATAGCAAGAGGTGTGTCTATGTCACGCAAACGAAGTGTAGTTTTGGCGATGAGGGAGTTCTAATCTCACTTTCAATTAAAAAAAAAATATGATCATAAAACTTAGATCCTCCTTCTCAAACTATAATCTTGGTCCATTCATAAAAAAAAATCATTGAAATACTAATTTGGGGTTTTTTTAAAATATTGATCCATGAATTATATGTTGGTCTCTTAAAAAAAGGTCAATATCCAGTCTTGATATTCTCAAAAATCTGAAAATATAAAATTACAAAATTATCTTTCACGAGTCGTAATTTTTACTTTGAGACCTGATAAACTGAACATAGTTTCAAAAAAATTAAAAGTCGTGACATCAAAATGATGTAATTGTACTGACGAAGTCTCACTTTTTGTTCATTACCATGACATCATGGAACAACGAGGGGAGTGAAAATTATTAAAAAAAACTTAAATTTTCAAATTCGGTCTGATTGTTCTCTTTGTATATACATTGAATATATATATCTTTTACGAAATTATAAAATTTTTGAAGCGGAACACATCAACATGGAATTCATTATTATTTTAACATCAGCAACAGAAATCAGAACAGTACGGTTCTCAATGAACGACGTTTTTTATACCCACATTAGACAGCTGTAAAATTTTCTACGTGTTTGAGTCAGTACCATTTTCGAGAAGATTCCATACATTCGATTGCGCGATTGTAATGTTCAGCAGGAAAATAAACTTTACAGGATCCACTTGTAAAATCGAGCCAAGTGTCTACAAGCTTGATGACTTTTTGGTGAACCGAAATTTAGTTTCCAAAATTGAATTCAGCTAAATGGTAGCGGCAATATTTCGTTGGCGTGAAACCGCCTAAAATTAAATTATCCTGTAAGGAAATTAAAGGTATAGTTAACCGACTGTGTATGCAATGAAAAGAAAAACGTAATTATTTGACGCGTAGAATGCGAAATGTGCAGCAAATTTACCCCAAGAAAATCAGATTAACACGAAAAATCATTAAAATATTATTTATCTTTTAGGATAAATAATTTTGGAAATACACTTCATTACTTTACAGTATGCTCATTAACCAAGAATTTTCATATTAAGAGGTCTCCCTCACAAAATGACGAATCTTGGGCAAAATATATATTAAAGAACCACCATTTACTTAATAAAATAATTATAGGAATATCAGAAATAGAAAATAACCAAGCTAAATATATTCCCCCAATTTCAATCTAATTAACACATCCGGTAAGTGACTCTGATTCAGACTAAGCGTATACATACATACATATATATATATATATATATATATATATATATATATATATATATATATATATATATATATATATATATATATATATATATATATATATATATATATATACATACATATATATATATACATACATATATATATACATATATATATATATACATATATATATATATATACATATATATACATATATATACATATATATACATATATATATACATATATACATATATATATATATATATATACATATATATATATATATACACACATATATATATATATATATATATACATATATATATATTTACTCTAGAGTTTAAATACACTTCAAAATAAAAGATTTTGTTCCGTACTACAAAAATTCAGCATCTCCTCAAAATTTTATATTTTTTGAATTTATTCTAATATATATGCATATAAATTATTGTAAAACGAATTCTATTTAATGCATTTTTTCTTCTACTCTAAATTTATATATACTTTATTCCAAACGTAAAAAAAGGGTTTCATTTTTCTCAACTTCAAATTTATTAATCTATCTAATTTATCTAAATTACTCGTAAAAGAAAAGGTTTTTATCTTTTTAATTTTTCTCTGCTCCAATATTTATGTATATATATTTAAATCCACATTTTATTTCTTCTGTTTTGTTGCTTATCAAAATTTTGTGTTATTCCTGTTATAGTAACTGTAAAAATTGTAAAAAAAAGAAAAATATCTGTTTAAAAAATGTCAATGGTTCTACCCAGTTCGTTGCCGGAATGGAGGAGTAGCTGGGTAGTAAAATCCATCCTTTGAGAGTAATATTTAATGCCTTAAACTTAATAGGTAGGCTGCTGTCAGAGGTTATATTGATATTGTTCCACTTTTATGTATTATTTATTTATATAATTTATATTTTTGGTGTATTATGCGTTTTCATTCATTTCACTTTATTTCTTGAAGTCCTATCCTCTTTTTGCTACTTTCTTCTGCAGAACCTACCCTTTATCTTTTAACTTTTATCTAATCTCTGTTTTCCTATTTTATATTGTTTATATTGGTAATATCTTGGTTTGCTTACTTTTTTTCTGTCACCTTTTACAGTGTATAGGTTGAAGAATTTTTCACAAACTACATGCATTGTGCTTTGTTGAATCAAAATGCTTTAGAAAACAACATTTAAAGAATACACTATATAACTCCGTCCGGATACAAAAAAAGGAAATGAAAGAAACTATACTATAATAAGTACACAGATTATAACTTGTGTTATTAAAACTTGAAAGAACTTTGTTTCGAATTTTAAAACATATTGCTTCCAGATTCAAATTCCATTCATTAATTTTTTTCTTTCATGGCCTAGATAAAAACGGATCAAAAACTTGTTCAGTTCAAGATAGTCAACCAGCAGCTTTACCTTTCCTCTATTTCAATAAAATAATCCACGAATAATAAAATTCGGAGAAATCACTTCTCCAAAAGTTACACCGGAAAATTCCTTCATGTGCTTTTACGTCAGCATCATCTATTCCGAGCGCCATTCCACAGAGCAGATGAAAAGTGTGTAAAAGTAAAATATACTTTATGCATCAACAATTGATCTCTTCAACAATGAATCATGTACAAAACTCATCTCCTCCCCCTCCACAAAGAATATACCCTTCAATGATACCACGTGCAGTCAGTGAGCCATTTTGTAACTGGTTTTCAAAAATTGGGCTTTCAAAATAACGTAAAAGGACCGTCTATTGTGTTGTTTGCATAGAAGCAAGCCCTTTTCGAAAACTAAAGTTACCTTCAATACAATATGCTTCTTTGAGCGTGCAAAAGACGGCGGTAAATTTTAACGGTGTTTCAAGAACAAATGTTGAATTATGAAACTTGTGCAGAAGGTAAACAAAAATAGAAAAGTAGTAGAGGGATTTGGAGAAGCTAAATTAAAAACGATAAAGAGTAGAAATATAAATATGCTTTAATTAAGATTTCAAATGCATAGTTTGTTGTAGCCTCATTGCATCAGGCAAGTATTTAAGGTATCTTGCGTTTGACAATGGGATATCGGGAAACCACAAAACGTACGTTACATCCATACTTAGGTATTTAATTCGTTTGTAGTTACATAAATGAGTTTTTTTTTGTAATTGAAGGGAACTATCACGAAATTCAAACTTCTCAGACAAGTGCATATTTAAATTGGTGGAATAAAATCTGATGTATGTTACAAACGAAACAAAAAATATAATTTAAAAAAACTCCACTTTAAAAGTTAATTTATGTACCATAAAAAAATATGTTAGTTGTTTATATACGGAGAACGCCAAGAATTTCAAGTAAGTTCATTTTCAAATTCTAATATTTTTTGTTGCTGTTGTTCCAAAATTTTCCTTTTTTGAAAGAAACGATTCAATGAATAATGTTTTATTCTATGCAACGTGTTAAACATAAAGAACTATAAAATAAATCAACCATAAATAAAAAATATATATATTAAAATAATTTCACAGTTCTTACTTGCAACTTGCGTGAAAGAAGAACTTCTTACAGCAAAAAAAGAGTAGACGATTTGTACCGCCAAAACGATCCGTACTGTTTAATTTTATATATATATCTGTTCTTTTATTATGTTTCTATGCTTTCATTATTTCAACCTTTTAACCTCAGTGTTAGTAATGTTCTTGTCAATGTTATTTATGAATGTTTATCTTCTTTGAATTACTGTACACTTGCCTTTATATAAAACGACTACATAGAGTGGATTTATATTTTATTAGTTCGATTGGATTTTTTAAAATTACATTCTCTATTTATTAGGTAAAAAGTATTGTAGAGTTAAACTCTTAAAAAACACGAAAATAATTTATTCTTTTATTTCAAAAATATTTCAGCAATGGATAGCTATTAATAAATACATATGTTATGTTTTTCAGATAGACTAAAATATTCTGTATGCATTTAAACAACAAAAGAAGGGAATCTACTAAAAGCCTTGTTCGAGAAATCAGTTAATTGCAGTGAAAGTGTAAAATGTGTATATGATTTCATAGGAATAACGTATATCAGCATAAAACTTCCATTTATAAAATTTATAAATTTCATTCATACTAAATTTTTGAAATACCTTTACATTAAGCAAACGCATATTAACTACTTAGGAGGTTTCCCTCACATTTTCCCCTTCAAAGCTCAATAAGAGTGACATCAATATGACGTCAATATCACCTGCGAGGCTTACATTTATTACTGAAGTGATAAACTTTTTTTTTCACTCTAGAAAATATGAAGGAGGTAAATATTATTTAAAATGGTTGATAAGTAAAGAAATTGATGGATTTTTAAGATTTCTAAAATAACGCAGATATATTTAGATAGTATTTATTTTTCATAATCATGAAAAACTACCTCGTTTTTTCTCTTGCATTAGCAGGAAACATCAAAATCGTCACGAAATTATTTCGGTAATTGTCATCCTGTTTGAGTATAACAAAAACAGAAGTTTGTACATGTTTCAAAACTGTTGTTGCTGTGAAAGTTGATATGTTTGGCAATTGGGTTATCTCTCTCTCCGATTAATGAAAACATTTGCATACTCTCTGCGGAAAGCTAGGAAATATTAAGAGATTTGCTTATGCCATGCAAACAAAGTGTACTTTTTTGATGACACAATTTTAGTCTCACTTTTAACTTAAAAACAGTTTCAGAAAATTTTGATCCTCTTCCTCAAACTATAATCCTTCTCCATTGTTCAAGAAAAATCATTGAAATACAAATTTAGCGTATTAATCAATGGTTTATTTATTGGTCTCGTAAAACATGTGAGTATTCAGACTTGATATTCTCAAAACGGTATTCCACTTAATCTGATATTATAAAAGCAACGAAATTATTTTGCACGAGACGTAATTTTCACTTTATTTCCACTTCATTCATGCTGAATATAGTAGCAAACACATTTTTTAAATCGAGGCATCAAATTCTCACTAGAGATATCTCACTTTTTTTTATCGTGATAACTCTGAATATTGAGGGGAGCGAAAATTACGAAAAATAGCATGAAATCAGAGAACGAATGAATTTTCTGATTTTCAAAGTAATACAGATTTTTTCTGTATTTTATTTTTACGAAGGCATAAAATTTTTTCAAGCAGATCGACCTCACAGTGGGGATTTTACTATTTCCTTAACATCAGTTTTTCATTCTTTTGGAATAATGGTGGTTAAAGTTTTGTTTTAGACTAGTACAACCCAGGTATATCTTTTGTCTTTCTTGTAACTTAATAATGGAATTCTTACACTTGGTTTTTTTTATAAAAGAATGTAGAAATAATTATTAAGTGTAGTGTTGTTGCAGAAACTCTGCTTATTTATCAGGTTCGTAAGCTTTAAATTTAAGTGTATGTGGAAAGTTGAAGTAATTGGTGCGAACCAACAGTACGAAATGCGAACTTTATAGGTTCTAAAGATTTCACAATCTGTTATGAACAATTCACGGAAATTCACAAGCGATAACGCTACTTAAAACACTCAGCTGATCACAGAGGTTTCCTCGAATACTGTATTTCGCATAATATAAAATACTTCCATAGGATAAAAGATCAGTTCAGTTCTGGGGAATAATCTTTAACAGCTCCGCAAAATACAAAAAAAATAACAAATAGCTTTCAGAATAAACTTTAAAAAAAACGCGAACAGTACAGCTTCTCGTATCAAAACAACGCAGAGCGATACGGCCCTCAATGCAGTGCATTTTTCAGGAGACGTTTCAAAGCTAATTGCTTGGACAAGACATAAGCGTTTTTATTCAATTTTGAGCAGTTTCCAGACAATTATTTACGTTTAAAAAATGATATGCGAGAGAACAAACTCACAGCCTCCATTTATGAAATCGCACCAAATGTCGCCAAAATTTTCGACGTTTTGTTTAAATATCGCCATATTTTGAGCCAAAAGTAAGTTCCCAAGGCTGCACTCATTACAATGATATTCCCAATATTTAGCAAGAAACCGTAAAACCCAATATTATCCTATGTGAAAATTAAGGTCCCTAGATCGCTCTCTAGTTAAACGATTTGCATGAAACGAATTGCAAATTTTATTAATCATTTGACGCGTAAAATATGAAATGTATATTAAAATAATCCCAAGGAAAGCAGATGATTCGAAAAATTCATGATAGTATTCATGACTATGTCATGAATATGTCATGATACTCGACCCCTTTATTGAAAATTGTCCGAAAATGTGTCCCAAAAATGCGACATAAAAGTACGTGACATAATTTTACATATATTTAAGTACTATTAGTTCACAGCAGCTTTAATCTATTGTTACAATATTTAATAAGCTGTAGAATATGCTCCACATGTACTTTTCTATAAATAGGTTACAATCATAAAAAATTCAACATAGGGTTACCAGACGAAATACACGAAGGGTGAGAGATAAAATGACATAGTCAATTAATATCGTTTTCATATGGCAATAATGAAACTAAAAAATTAGGGGGGGTTCAGGGGGGTCTCCCCCTGACGAGGCTCAAACAGCCGAGTTATTATGATTTATACCTTATATGTATATAAAAGAATGCCCTTCGAGATAGTAGGAATAAAAACGGATTTATATTTCCTGCATAAATTAGATTGTACCGAAAAAAAGAGTATCAGGGGTACAAGACAGGGGTTCTTTCAATGTTCCACTCTTATTAAAGATTTCTTTTTTAAATTTTTTTGTTTGTTTACTTCGTATTTTTATTCATTTCACTTCATTTCTAAATGTCCTCTTCTGTATGTGCCACTTTCTTCTACTGCCCTTACCCTCCCTATTTAAACTTTTGTTATCTGTGCTTGGTTATTTTTCCTTTTGAAGACTGGCAACTTCTTGGTTTGCTTACTTTTTCTTTTTTAACACACTTTTTGCAATGCAGGTTGAGGAATTTTTCACAAACTACGTGCACTGGACTTAGTTGCATAAAATGTGTTGAAATCCAACATTTGAATAATGCAATGTATAACTTCTCCCTGATGGAAATCAAAAAGAAAATTAGATAAAGGAAAAAAATAGGAAATTAGATAAATTACAATATAATAAGTGAATAACACTGAATATAACTTTTGTTAAAAGATTAAAACTGGAAAAAATTTCTCATTGCATGTTTCTAATTTTAACAATGTATGATGTATTTTTTGCTTTCGAATTAAAATCTTATTTCTTCTTCTTTTCTATGTTTCAGGGTAAATAAAAAACGAAAGCAGAAACGCAATTCAGTTCAAGATATTCAAACTAGCACCTCTAGCTTTCCTCTATTTCCATAAAATATTCTAGGAATAATAAAATTCGGTGAAATCACTTTTCCGGAAGTAACATTCGAAAATTACTTTATGCGCCTTTACGTCAGTGGCATGTGTTTCGAGCGACCATTATACAGAACGAACGAAAAGTTTGTAAAAGTAAAATATACTTTATGTGTGTGCATCAACAATTTTGCTCTTCAACAATAAATCATGTACAAAACTTATCCCCTCCCACTCCACAAAGAATATATCCTTCGACCAAGCCATGCGTAGTCAATGAGCCATTTTGTAACTGTTTTCACAAATTGTCTTTCAAAATAACGTTAAAGGGCTCCTATTGTGTTATATGCATAGAAGCAAGCCCTTTTCAAAAACAAAAGTTACCTTCAATGCAATAGGCTTCCTGGAGCGTGCAAAAGACGGCGGTAAATTTTAGCAGTGTTTCAAGAACAAATGTTGAGTTATGAAGGGGAAAGGAAGAAAAAAGCAATAGAGGGATTTTGAATAGCTAAATTAAAAACAATAAAGCATATGCAAGAGAAATATAGTTAAATTAAGAATTTAAATGCACAATTTCTTTGTTTTATCGTTATTGGTGATTGTGTCAGGTGAATAATTAAGGTATCTTGCTCTTGACAGTTAGATATTGGAAAATAGGAAGAAAAGCGTTACGTGCATTGCATATGTATATTTTTAGTTCGTTTTTAATTACAAAAATTTGGATATTTCTGGCTTAAGTGAATTGCAACGAAAATTCTCATACAAATGAAGAATTAAATTGACGTCTGTTACAAAGGGAAGAAAAATATAATTGAAAGAACTCTCCGATAAAATTTAATTTATAAACAGTCAAAATTTATATTCAGTTGTTTGTAATACGTTGTATACTGTTACAGAAAACTCCGTTTAGTTCTTGGATTCGTCGTTTAGAAGTAATGAGTATGTTAAAGTTCAAGTAACAATCCACTTTTCAGAATGGAACACATTTTTTTTCCCTTCTAGAACTTCTTTGAACAATCTACTGTACGAAATTCACAAACATTAACAGCCAGCAACTTGCTTTAAATAGGCAGTTTATCACAGAAGCTTTCTAAGAAGCTGTATTTAAGACACACACAAAAAAATACTTCCAGAGGCTGAAATTTAGTGGAAATTCTCAAGGAACACCGAAGAATTCACACATAGCATGCACAATCCAGCTTCTCAAAACAAGCAAAATATCGCTTTCAAAGCACAGAACGCAGAGCCCTACTCAGTCAGCAGAATGCAGTGAACTGGCTACCAGCACTTACTAAACTGTCTGATGGTCTGTTTTCTGCACTTTTATACACCTTGTGCCGATAACGTGAGAAAATTCCGGAGAAAGCCAGCTCCGGAAAATTCCCGATTAATCAGGAATTTCGATAAGGTTTAGAATAACCTAGAAATTCGCAATTATACTAATAATTCCTAGTAGTTTTATTTTCAAGTTGTATTGATTATTTTATGTTTAATTTTCATTTGTATTTTATTAAAGGGAAATATTCTGCCATAGCTTTTGTACGTGCTGTGCAATATATCACAAATTAACAGCAAAGAACTATTTAAAATATACTCATAAATATAAATTTAAATAGTACTTGCTTTATGCTTGTGTACAATAGGATCTTTTTGCAAAGAAAAATAGAGGACCTTTTGTACTGCCAAAATGATCTATACTGTTTAATTGATATTTATGTGTGTTTTTTAACAATGTTCTTTATTTATTTATGCATTTAACTTCAGTGCTATTAGTTTATTTACTAAAAAAAATTAGTCTTCCTTAAAATACAGTGCACTTCATTTTTATCAAAAGTAGGTAGTCGGCATCTACGTTTTCGTAGTTCTATAAAAGATTTTTTATAACATATCTAATTTTTAGGTATGAAATAATGCATTCACGTTTTCTGAAAAAAAAAAGAAATCCGTTGACCTTCATTAGATGCTACGAAAAGAAAGTGTCGTTACATCAATATGTCTATTAATCAATATATGTTTCTTTAATTGAATTTATTAGGTATTATTGAATTTTTCAGGTAATGTGGAAAAATAAAGTAATCAACTAAAAGCCCTGATCAAGTAAATCCCAAAAGTAATTGTGTAAAACACTTGAATAGTGTTTTAAGAAGGACGTACATCATCATGAAACTTTCATTTTTTAGTAGTTGCAAATGCCATTATACTAGATTATGTGAAATTACTTTATCTTACATGAATGCATTATTAAATAGAGCAGAACAGTTTATCAAATAATATATTATTTATGCTGTTAGAACGTAACTCATATATGCATGTAGGTATCACTGGCAACATTCTTGCAATATAAAATGAAGAATTATTTCATTTTAATTTAGGTATGGCTATATGTTTATGTTGATGCCTAGTAGGCAGCAATGTTGCCTAGTACAAAAAGGTCTGAAGAAATTAACGACAAAGTCTATTCCGTGGTTGGATCCCAGGATCATACGCGCAGTTCATAGCGTGATGGCCACCATAGAAATTGCAGCAGCATAACTGATATATAAAATATTGGTCAATTTATAACTACCAATATATAAAATATTGGCCAATATATAACTGCCAATATACAAAATATTGAAATATTTGCAATTTCATTATTAAATGCAATGCAAGTATTTACTTTTACTAACGATTTATAAGAGGAACATTAAAAAAAAATGAATAGGGTAAGATAAGGTAAGTTGGACATTAAAATAACATAATTTGCTTTTAATTTAGTATTGTACCTGTTGTAAGAGAGATAAAAGCGTAAATATATTTTTCACGCAATCTCCTAACTGTTGTCTTTCTGAATATGGATAAAATGACGAATAAAATAATGAATAAAAATCAAACCTACTTTTAAATAGG
This sequence comes from Cheiracanthium punctorium, assembly GCA_038373885.1. Taxonomy (NCBI): domain Eukaryota; kingdom Metazoa; phylum Arthropoda; class Arachnida; order Araneae; family Cheiracanthiidae; genus Cheiracanthium; species Cheiracanthium punctorium. Next base: position 1,082,017 of record JAWZYV010015836.1, on the reverse strand, counting down.
CTGGCAAGTGTATAAAGGTATACATTGGCGTACGCAGACTTCCTTCGAGGGGGGGATGTTTATAGACATAACTTTGTGTTTAAATACATAATATTTAAGCTCAAAAGTGAAAATTTATAGACATTTTGTTAAAAATTTTTGACAAGGGGAGTTTGAACCTCCAACCCCCCCTTGCTTACGCCACTGAAAGTATATATATATAGATATGTGATCTTTTGGGGGAGGGGATCTTTTAATTATCTAAAACCGTTTTCTATTTACAACATTGTTATTCTTTTTTTTCAATAAAAATCCAATAGCAGAAATAAATTTTCAAACATTCTATATATTCTATCTGAGTAAAATTACATTAGAGTTTTGTTTTATTTTATATCACGAAGTATTGATCAGGAAAAATATTTCAATAACATTTAAACGTACATTTACATGAAAAAATGTGAAATGAAGGCATTGATAATTTATCTAGAACTAAATACTGCATATCCGAGGCTCATAAAAGTACTGAAGTAAACATTTAGCGATAGCTGTACTAATATAGGTAGCAACCTAAAATGTATAAATAAAGATGGTTTTAACGAAAATGTTTAATATGATCATTGTTGGACAAGCAGTATATTTTAATACGAAATTCATACCTCAGTAGCACAACTAGTTGAGAAGACCTTTAAAAGGCGTTCAGCCTCTGTTCTCATAGGTGGGTGAAGGTCTTCTGCACTAGTCCTGCAAGTAGGGTAATAAATTGTTCGAAACATCAGCTTATGAAATAACTTTAACGTACCCTTAATCATTTCTTAATGACTTGAAAGCTTTCGTTCTCTCAATTTTAATACAATGTCTTCTAAGGTAGAATTCAATATAAAGTGTAAAGGGGACTTTACTTTCCTTTAGGCATTACACTTTACTTTGTTATAATTAGGAATAAAATAGCCGGGGTAAGTGAACCATAGAAGGCGGCAAAATTATCCTATTTATTTATTTGTCAAATGCCAGTTACATATTCCGTCAGTCCATTAAACTCCTAGCCCGCCAATAGCGCTGAAATCTACAACAAAAATCTGTCAGTGCTTCAGACTCGTTCAAATGTTCTGCCGTCATTGGTCGTCCACTATCACATAAAACACACACCAGCGAATCTGCTAGTCCAATGCGAAATAAATGATTGTGTAGACAGCCGTGCGCCGTCAAAAGTCTAAAAGAAGTAACCACAACTGTTCGCGGATGGTCAAGAACCAAAGTTGGGTTTGTTGAGAGAATAGCCCAAGGCTTGCCATCACAAGCTCGAGCGGCAAAATCTCTAAAAGTCTCTTGATATGTGAGTGATGTCACAAGCTTAATAAAGTGGAGCCTTGCACTCGTTTTTGGATTTTGTAGAACCGCACCTCCCCCCCCCCTCTCTTTTGGCAAGCAGAATTATCCTAATCTAATCGTAAAGCAATTGGATCATCCAAATTTTCCTTACTAATTAAAAACACAGCGAAAATTTCAAAAATTAAGAAATACCTATTTTATGTACACTTTATAATTTCGTTATTTGTTCTTTACTACTTTTTTAAGGTTTCAGTAAAAAAATATTTTCATAGAAGTAGTCAAATTAGAACATTACTGAATTTTACAATATCGCTCATAAATTTACCAAAATATAAATGAAAATACTCTCACAATATTTTCCACGTCTTGTTTAATAGACATATAAAATCAATGTAGCAGAAATGTAGAAATGTAATGTAGGTAAACAGTGAAATGCAATGTGGCTGGTGTGTCTCAGGCCTCTTATGGCTCGCTTAACAAATCTCGACCAATAATTTGCTTTAAAAATATAAATAAAATATGTTAATAAAATGATTTATTTTAAAGCGGAAATATTTCAGAAAACACTTATTCTTCGACTTCATTTTTTTGTGAATTTTTATCTTTATAAACATAAATTAAATAACCTTCCAGACAACAAGTCTGACTCTATATTTCCAATACTTAGTGCAACGAATTACAATCACCATTTTAATGCCTTGCAAGAACGTGAGTAGAATACCCCCCCACACACACACACACACGCGCACACCGTTTCTGCGTGTAGGGTCCACGGTAGAACGAGGAAGATTAATTCGTTTGGGTGCTTGCGTCAAGCAGTAATGTATAATCAGGCCTTTTTATTCACATTCTTATTAAAGCCAGGCTAAAAAAGGGGTTATTAGCATTTGACACAGAAAATTATTTTCTCCTTTGAAATGATACACTCCTCGCTTCAGTTTTGACGTTTGGCGTCAATTAGCACTTTATAATAATTATACATGAATGCTTTTTTCAATTTCTTAATATTCTGATTTTTCGGTTTCCTGTTAACCCGAGTATATATACATATACTATAAGTAAACCTTATTAAGTAAACCATTAATTATAAAATATCAGGAGTTTCATTATAAAATTGATATCAGCAGAATTTTAAACGAAACTTGATGTTTACTTTTTTTATATTGTATAATGTTGCTTATAAATGTTTGTATACTTTAAACGGATTGCTCCTTTATTTTATTCAGACAGGTGTACGCAATTTAATATTTCTATAGATTCGTAACAATTTTGCGTTATTTCAAATATAAGCAATAGTAAATATGGTACAAACCTATTTGAAATGTTGCCGTAATGTTACATTTAAAACTTCAGATATATCTTCTGAATAATAGATACATAGAATACAATTTCATTTTAAAAAGTAGGGGCTTAAACACGCCCATAATTTAATATATTTCTTCCTCTTTCTAACAGTTTTTAAACTAAAATCTAATGTATTAAATACTGGGTTTTGAAGAAACAATACACAATTATCGAATTGTATCAGCTTATCTAATTATTAATACCACAATTTATTATATATACACTGCTCAAAAAATTAAAATATAATGTAAATGCTATATAAAACAACGGTATATGAGAAAATTTTTTCGGAAAATGGAAGAAGACATCCAAAATAACAAATTTTTCACATTTTCAAACTTCGGAGTATGTAAATTTTTAGTTTGACGTCAAAAACGACGCTTTAGTGGCAGCGAATGAAATTTGGCCTTCAGGTTCATAAAAGATAATGAGGAAAAGAATGATCAACATCCCATAAGTGCTTTGCTTTGTTTTGATGAGTGCGGTGTATCGACTAAGGATTTTAAGTGAATCAGAATCTTGGAGAGTTGTTGGTCGGTCAGAATTGGGCCAAACGCAAGTCGAAGTCTAAGAAGCCATTGGAGTTGCACAAAGGGTGATTCACAGTCACTGGAAATGCAATATGAAGACCAGGGCAAGGTCGTAGATTTTCAACAACGACCAATGAATATCGACATTTAACGCTGACGGCTCGGAGACACCGAAATATGAATGCCACTCTTCTTCAACAGCAACTTCATTCGGCTACGGGCACAAGCATTCAACACAAACTGCTTGTAAACTGACTCCACGCTGGGAGTCTGCATGCTTGCCGACCGATGGTACTTGTTAGGTTAATTGCAATACATTGCAGGGGCCGTAGGAAATTGGCAACACAGCATGTCAACTAGACGAGAAACGAATGGCTCAATATTCTTTTCTCTGACGAGTTCCGCTTTTCTGTTCATCCTGATAATAGGCATATCTGGAGCGAACGTGGGACTAGAAACATCCCTGCGTACGTTCTGGAAAATGTCAGATTTGGCGGTGGCGGAGTGATGGTGTATGCTGGTATCTCCATTGATGGGCGTACTAATATCCACATCATTCGGAGTGGAGCTCTGACCGGTCGTCCATATGGCGATGAGATTCTCAGACCTTTTGTGGTCCCTTACGTTACAGCAACTGGAGGTAACTTCATGCTAATGGACGACAACTGCAGGCCGCATTGTGCAAGCCTGGTAGAGGACTTCCTTTTCGGGGAAGGAATCGTGCGAATGGAATGGACAGCGTATTATCCGGACATGAACACAATAGAACATGTTTGGGACAATCTCGGGAGACAATTTTCTGGCCGCCTACCACCCCCCACATACACTCCGAGAACTGTAAATAGCTCTTCTGCAGGAGTGGGACAGAATACCCCTGCCGCTCTTTAACAGCCTTATTGAGTCCATGCCTGAAAGGTGTTTCACGTTGTTGACAGTCCGGGGAAACCATATCACCAATTCAAAAGATTTTTTTTCAAGGAAAAACCCTATTTTATTCGTTTTTTCTCACATTTGCAAATTGCTTTTTTTCCCTTTTTGTACCGAAATGCTGAATAAAATCCATTATTTTCTGCTACGTATGTATATTGTTTTCTCGCATAGATTGTCACGTCTGTCAATTATATATCAATCATTTAAATAATTGCCCAGCCGCAAGATCCACCCATAATCTGCAAATCCCTTAATTGCGTTGAGCAGTGTACAGATAAAAGTTACTGTTTTGGAAAAATAAGGCACAGAGAACAGATGAACAAAATAATGGATGTTTCTAAATTTGATCAACATTGAAGATGCATTCTGATTTATTAGTGTACATGCAAATGTGACCTCAACCACAAAACACAGAGCATAACAATTTTAGGTTACATCCTTCGTATTTTGTACTTAAGCTCACATAATTTTAGTATCATGACATAAAAAGAGAATTTAATTTGGTGTTCACATGTTGGACGACAATTAACCCGTAAGCAGGCGCGTTGGGGTAAATCTCACCCCAGCGATTTTTTTTCTTCGTAAAATGGGAGAAATTTTTTGAAAACAAGTTTGGCCCGTCTTCTACCTTTCAAAGTCAAGGTCTAGTTGGGGTGGGTGAAGGAATTTCGTTTCTTTGTTATCCGGAAGGGAAGAAAATTCCACTTTGGGATTAAATACTTCCGTGCGACTAACAACGTTTCATTACGTTGTTAACGTAAACTAAGTATAAACTAAATGTGAATTAATCAAAAATTGACGTTAAACTACTGGTCTGTATTGACAAAAGGCTATTAAATGAAATTAATATCATATTAATATAGTAATTAGTGTTTTTAGGTATAAAGCATATCATATGCGATTTTCTTCTCAGAAAGCATGATATTTAAAGAAACTGCCAGAAAATCTCTAAATAAATATAAAAAGCTCGATTTCTTCCCATGAAACGTAACAGAACTGATGTATTTTGTGTTATAAGTCCACAAATTTGTTTTTAAAATGTTTTTAGTCAAAAATATAAAGAAGACAAAATGGGGTAAGATTTACCCCATGCGACTGCTTAAGTTACAAAAGTAGACGCGCGTGCTTACGGGTTAATATCACTACCGCCACCAATTGATGCACGTTATAGTGGGATAAACGTTTTCAACGTTTAAACTTCATATATATCGAACACTCACCTAGGTGTGAAACAAAACAATAAAACTGTGCACATGGGGAAAAGCTCTTTTTATGTGCTATTTGTTCAGAAATTTTCTGAAAATGCACCAATAAGCCAAGTGCGGGATATATACTATTGATTAATAAGATCATCACTGAAATGAAAGTGATCATAAAGGATGATCTGAGACCTAAAGAACCCAGCCAGCTTCAAGGCGTTTCATATATCTTGGTAAAAAAATAAGGGGTGATAGAACACAGTTAAAGAGTAATATTTGTTACACAAAACAAGAAATTTATTAAATATTGATTTATTTTAAAGAGCGTAATACTGCAAACTGAGTTAATTTTCCAGTTCTCGCTTACGCTATAACGATGATTTGCATAATAAAGACTTGTCGTTAGATGTGTTCAGTCAACCCTCTTAAAAATTTAGTTGTCAGTGCTATATGCTGTTCCATTATTGAAAGTGTTTTAGCATTATTGTGCAAATAATGTGGATGTTGTATGATATAATCTCGTATGTACAAATTAAATAAAAACTTCGTCCAATAAAACATAAAAATGTACCTCAAAGTAATCAGCGGTTTACAAGAGGTTCACTGTTCTCCAAGAGAAAAAAAGATCCACTATCCAAACCAGCAGGAATGATAGAACCCAAATCAAAGATGTTTTTAAAATTGAGTAAATATTTTTATTTCAAAATGTATTTCTCACACATACAGTGAATAATTTTCATCAATATAAAACTTAGAAATTGAATTTATATTCTGATTGATACGAGAAGTTCTTTAAAAATCCATTAAAAAATCCCAAATAATGATAGAAAATTGCGAGAGGGTGATCAACAAGGAAGGTTGTAGTTTGAAATGATACCGATAGGTGGCGCTGACAAGCACAATACGAATTTAAAAAATCCGAAATCTCCAATCCTTTCCATGCAAATTGCAATTTTGATTATTTGTTCTTTTTTGATTAAGTTTTGAAAATTGCACGAGCTTTTGACGCATCCTTGGTGCATCAAAGTTTAAAAATTCATTAAAAACGAAGATATAACGATACAAAATTGCAGTTTACATGAATAAGTTGGAGAGATTTCGAATCAGTTTTTTTAATTGGAAACTTGCTTCCCATTTCCCACCAGCCTCAGTGCCACCTATCGGTAACATTTGTAACTACAACCTTTTTTGTCATCATCATAAAAATATAAAATAAAAACAACCTCTAAACCTATTTGTGCAAACCGTAATTTTCTACCATTATTTATTTTGTTTTTTAAATTCATTTTTAAAGCTTTTACGGACTTTTGGATCACTTTGTGGATAATTGCCTTAATTAAGTAACTTAAATTATTCTTCTTTAAGTAAATTTTATTATATTATTATTGCTTTCCTTCGATTTTTGATTGATCTAGTCTTTTATAAAAATAAATACTCTTTAACCTTTTAATAATACCTATGAAACTGCTCGAGAACTACTTACTATCCATTCTTATCAGACTAAACAGGTATAATAGATTAAAAGAATCTCCCTGGAATCACGTACAGTATGTTTTCGAAGACTTTTTTTTTTCTGCAGATCATTTCTTATTCATTTCGTTATTTTTCCGCATTGCGTAACAATCGAGTATTTTATTCTGCAGATATAAAGTGTTTTGTTAAAATCTTCTTATGTGTGTTAGTTTGAATATGCCTTTGCATCTCTATTAAAGAAAAATATTTTTTACGTTTCAGATTAGAATATTAATTTATTTAAAGCAAAGCAGCCTGAATTAAAATTTGTATTGCAAGTTAATCACTTCCAAATAATTGGCATTATGGAACAGCATTTGAACAAAATAACACACGCATTATTAATATACAAGGAAACGAATTAATATAAATTAGTTAAAATTAATTTTAAAAACGTCGATCTATTAAAAATTATTCTGTCTTTAAAGACTTCTGATATTTAGGCACTATCTGCCTAAAAAAAGTAAGTACTGTGAATGAATTAAAAATTAAGTTTAATCAAATATTTTTATTACAAAAATATTTTTTTCGCATAATCGAAAGAACACATTTAACTTTTGCATAAGTTAATGGTATTCGGACGGCTTTATTTTAACTTAAGCAATGCCAGTATTCGATAGTAATAGCTAAGTAAAAAAAAAGTAAGCAGTTAACCGAGTGGTCGCGATATTTATTATAATTAAATATATGTTTTTTTTTAAATTGAATTGTCACTTTTTTTAATGATACGGAAACATTTACCTTGAAAGTTTCAGCAGTTTCGTAATCTGCCTTGCACGTTTTAATGAATTCTTCTAAAAAGCTATCTACTAAAAACTTACCAGAAAACGCTCAACAAGAAGAATCAGAGAGCAAGTTCATAGCATTCAGAAATAAGATTATCACAACTTCTTCCATATTAATGTTTCTAAAATATGTATTTTATTTATTTTTAGCTAAATAAAATATTTAATCATAAAAAATGCTGTAAATTCTGTCTTGTAGACCGTTTATTTAGAAATATTCTAAACATAAGATTACACATGTGTAAAAGGCAATTTTTCATTTTTAATATGAAATTTAATTATTTGGATTGAAAAAATTAAATAACATTCGTTAAAAACAAAAATTTAGAGGTTTATTCATTTTTTTCGAAACTTTTTTGTTACCACATTCGCTCTAAGCAAATTAAAGGCTTACTACTATAAAAAATAATATATTTTTCTAAATAATTTTGATACCATATAAACTATATATCCACTAAGCGGGATTTCCTTAGCTAAAATGGCTGGTTTGATGCTTGATTTTTTTTTCGCAAAAAAGAAAAAAAAACGTAGCGACCATTTAGTCTTTTAAAAAATTTACCATGTCCTTGTAAATAAAAATTCAATTCGAATTGTTGGAATTAAAATAAATACTTTCATTTTGATTGAAACTCCTTTGCCAACTATTTATTTAAACACACACACTCTTTTACCTAGATACCTCAAAATAAATAAATTCAATTACTTCTAAAGATTATGGACCTTTGAATGTAATATAAATTGTATTCTGTGGATTTAATGCACAATGCATTTACTATAAGAAAGCGATTACAAATTTCCTTTTCGTAATTTTAAAAACTTGCACGTGCATTCGAAACTAAGTGTTCTGAAAATTAGAACACTACTATCTAAGTTTATTATTATTTGATTTAAAAAACAGACAAAATATTGTATTTTTCATATGAGATCTCATAATTCATGTTGTTATTGGAAACTAAATACTTATATTGAACCAAATAACTATCTAAATATTAAAATTACATTTATTTTTTGTCTCATATTTTCTCTTTGTGTTCGTTTACACATTATAAGCATTTTCTTTATATGAATTAATCATTTTCGCAAGTGCATTTTCAAGGTGTTTTTTAGTTCGGGGGAAGAAAAAATAGTTAGATAAGTTTGTGATACGATGATATATTGTCCTTCTTTTGAAATACTTGAAAAGTAGCTTAACAATGGTCTCACCCATGATAGAAATATTTGATGAGAAGACACATTAAAAAACTTTTCACCTTACGAAAGTTCAAACAAAACCACTTAAAGCACTTACTGTGAGGTTGATTGTTTTTATGTTTAGTTTTTTCTTTAGTATATTCTTTGAAAATATTTCTTTTCAAAACTTAAAGAGTAAAATATATGATTCTAAAAGATGCCTTCATTATTTTGCCTTTCATTATTCTTTTCTAAAAATTTCATGAAAAGAAATTTGTATTTATTTATTTTTTTATTTATTTTTGGAGATAATATTTCTACTAGAAATATATATTTTTAAGTAATCACAACATTAATTGAAAGTATATCTGTTATTTATGTGTTTTAATTAATCTAAAAAAATCTTAATTATGCATTACAACATAATCCTTAATTTTACGCAAAACAGCTGAATAAAAAATTTTATTTAAAAAAAAAGATACATTAAGTGATATTTTGTAAAAATATTTCCAGAAAATAAAACACTGCACAGTTAATCCGTAAATCATGTGTAAAGAGTAGGACGATAACAATAAGGTTCATATTAATTTTGATAAATCAGTGAAACATATTTGAATTATAAATGCTGAACACCATGTTTCTTTAAACATACGACATATGTTTATAATTAAGTATTATTTTTCTGTTTTCAGTCTGTCCAGGAACTTAGTATGCAATTTTGGAGGAGAGGTAGACGACATCGTTAGGAATCATAATTACATAGGAAAACATGGTTGGAAATCGATAGGTAATGCTGCATGCGAGCTCTTAAGATCGGCGCGTGTGGATTCCTGCTGTCGGACAACTTTTAGTTTCTTCGGAAGATTATCTACCACTAAATCTTTGTTAGTGATCTGATGATTCAATAAATACATTTTTTATGTAAAATAAAACTATTTGAATATTGCGGTCGATAATCTTCCAAAAAAACCGTAAAATTTGCAGATATGTTTGTTTCGTTTTGTTTTATGTCAATCCCACACGAGAGGTATATCGTGTAGGATTGACGTAGTAGGATTGATCTGCTTAGGAGCTGCTTTGAGAGGAGGACTTTTTAAGACGTTCTAACTCGTATTTACGTTACATCTGAGGATAACCACTCAAAACTCCAGACCTTTAGATTGAGAGCCGCACGATCCCGAACCCGGGATTTTCAGAATACGTCCATCTGCCATGGTCAGTGTTGTTGTTCAGTATTTTAATTTTGTTTCGTTCTATGGCAATCCTACGCGAGGGGCATTTTCTTAGGGGGTGCTTTGGGCGGAGGACCCTTTAAAGGTGATCTATTGTGCATTCAGGTTATGGTTGGAAAAAACTGCCAGACAGTTAGATCGACATCCACGCGACTGGTCCGACCTGGGACCTTCAGACTCCGTCCATCTACTATGTTCAGTGTGTTATCCCCTAGGCCATGGTTCAGCAGGTATGATAATGAGGCAGCCACACGTGGCGACTTTCAGAACACGCGTACAGAGCCATATATCGATTTACACTCAAGATTTCCTCTGTAATTATGGTTCTTAACGATGTTGTCTACCTTCCCTCCAAGTTTGTAGCAGAAATCCCCGGACACCCTCATATGTTACACTAGCGTATGCAGTAGCAAAATCGATAATATTTCTACGTTGTTAATGGCAGCAACTAGATGTGAACAATCATTATGATTGGGAATGGAGCTCATGAAAAGAACAGAACAACATTGTGAGCAATTGTAAACCATTGTAAACTAACTGCTTTTATGTTGTATAACACTGATGTATTTTACCAATTGTAATCCAAAAAATTGTGCTGTAAAAAAATAAAATAAAAATGAGGGAAACCGCTGCTTGCTGGACCTGAGTCTGGAGCTAGGGTTAGGACAGTAGGACACTTCATTAACTGAAACAGGGTTTAAACCAAATAGGTAGGCCGTTCCTGAAGGTAGTATCCTATAGTATCCTATCATAAAAAGAACAACAGCGCACAGAGCACTAATTTGAGAAACCTCGCATCTGTTTCAGTTGTAGGGATTTTTAGTGAATAACAATTAATTTAATAAGGTTTACTAATAAAGTGAAACTTCCAAAAGAACCAATGTATAGTACGTGATATTTCTTTACTGAAAATGACAACGACTAGGTGTAAACATTAGCCGCACGGACACTGTACTGAGCATTAAGGAAATATCGGCTGCTGTTAATTGTGTATTTGCGACATCAATTAAGGCATGCTCATAGCCGTAACTGAACGAGCAAGTAGAATTTGAGTAGAAACACAAGAAAGAAGACAAATACGATCTATCCTATTAAGAGCACGGCGTCAAAGAGAATAACAGCCTGTCATTAGGCTTAACTGTCGACGGCAAATCGTAATGAACTTTCAAAGAACTATGAATTTCATTATAATTCTTCTATGTAATCACAGGCAATGCTTTTAAATTTTTACCAAATCATGGTGTTGATTGTCAATATCAGCAACGAAGAGCCCTACTGCGTGAAGGAAACAGGAAACGCCATGAAATTGGCGACTTCCAATGTTTTTCTTCAACTACGGAAAAAAAAAAATCTAAGTCACAAGGACACGTGACAGGTATGCAGGGAAAGTATTCCAAGATTTCCCACTGACACTGTTGCAATAGAAGAGCTAGATTGCTTGCGAATATATATATATAAGTTTTTATTGTATGTAGGCATAACTGGAGTCCGTTCTTTTTACTATGCCATTGTAGTATCCCTTATTGTAAAATATTCGGTGTGCATGAAGAAGCTTTACAGTGGTGGCCAAAATTGTGGACACTTTGGAAACTTAATATTTTTGTTTTCTAAGTTCGTAGCATATACAACTTGTGATGTTTCACAAAAAGCAAACTCTTTTGTATCATTTCAAAGATAATTTAATACTGATTTCAATACATAAACAAAACTAAAATACTTGCAATACAAAAGAAGTTAAAAGGAATAATTTTGGAGATGCATTACATATTGAAGATTGCATTGAGTTAACAACATTATGTAGGTAGCCTTAATTCTTTCTTACAGCTTCACATCGAATTTTTATTGAGCTGGCGAGAGTTTTTAGCTCAATAAAATAACAGTGATTGACCTGGAAAGTTAGAAATCACTATCAATTTCATCACTTTATTATTCTTTCAGATTAAAGTAATTATAACATTTATTCTATTGCACATATTTAAATTTAGTTTGTGTGTATTGAAATCACTATTAAATTCTGTTTAAAATGATATATGTGCTTGCATTTTGTGAAACAGCACTTCCTATAAGCATACAAAATTTAAAAAAATCTAAACATTTCCAAAAGTATCCACAATTTCGGCAACCGCTATCGTATAATTGAAAGATTGCAATCAGTTATGTATCTGAACCCCAGGAGTAAAGAGTAAAGTACCCACTTTTTTAAGAATAGGGAGATTTATGCCCTTGATGTAATTTTTTTTTGTGTTACGAGAGGAAAAGCACAATGTCAAAAGACCATGAATAATTGCGGCTATACAATGTGACATGAAATAAGGTTTATTTTCCTTGGAGTTATATCACAGACTATCTCTCTCCTGAAAAAATTCATTTTTGTTACTTTTACAAAATTCAATTCGTGAAAGAGTTTACGATTTTGAAGTCCACATTTTCCTAATAAAATCATTTAAAAATCACTTTGAAAATGACATGAATTAAGCCTTTCCATACACTTTGTAATCTCAGTACTTGACATAGCAAACTTCCGCCTTTATGATGGGAACACAATTGGTAGAAAATCTAATGAATTTAATGGCAAATACTGTTAAGACAAAGAAATATTTTTATTTCAGATACCTTTAATCACGAATTACTGCGTTCATTAATATTATCATTTTTATTTTATTTAAATTACACAAATATTCATTCATTTTATAACATTTTTACCCAGTATCAAAGAGTTGTGTATATAAAATGTAGTTAATTATCTCCTGATTTTAATCTCAACGAAGGAAATCTTAATTAGTTATACTAAGAAATAAGTCTTAGTATAACCAATGAAATCGCTTATAGTTCTCCGTAAATGTTCCATAGTATATTCTTTAAACCTTACCCTATTCAAAGAAGTATCTTCCTCATCACATTGACTGTCAGTAAAGAAAAGAGAAAAATTCTCTCCAAAAATCAATTGCCAAGTTGAATGCCTCATTTCAAAGGTAAAAGAATGAATGAACATTAAATTTACCGCTTCAGCAAGCTCGTACCAACGCAGAATGATAAATAAATTCTTAGAACATTTACCAGTAACATAAAAGACACTTCAATTCTATGTGATGTCTCATTAAAAAGATTTGAATGAAATTTTAGACCTCTTAGAAAGATTTGTAATCAGAAAATGTGCCTTCCCATACATAATCAAAATGTGCATGGAGTAACATATTTTAATAAGAACATTTCTTTTATTTAGTTTCCTAAACAAATGTTGTTTTGCTATATATGTTACTCTGCCAGAATTAAGTGGAATCACTTATATGTACTAATTTTGGCTCTATTTTCTAGCTTCCAACATCGAAAAGAAATAAATAGCGGTGAGTGTTCCTTTCAAGATTCTTGAAGAACATTCATGAGGACATTACCTGTTGATGAAATTCATTACTTCCTCCATGTTTAATATGCAGGACTTTATTAAAAGCTGAATTGCAGGCTTCGTTAGTTCAGTAATTCGATTGCATAATGCAGATTCATTAGTAATTAATATCTTCCCCTTAAAATTTAATTTTCATATCATTACCTCCACCCTCACAGTTGCAAATCGTCATTATTTGTCAGGTGTTGAACTTTTAAGATGAACAACGCAGTTTAACAAATTCTGGTAATTCATTTTTTTCATTCAATCCTAAGTATATAAATATTTGGAAACGAGCCATTTAGAAGCATACAATTCGCTAGTTTTGTTTCTGCTCGATTCTCAAAAGTATATGCATGAAAATTAATTGCATCAAGTCTTTACTTAGAAACAAAACACCAGTCAAACCATAAATGTATATATTGTATTATATATATATGTATAATATAGAATAGCTAACTTACGTAATGTGGAATTCCGAGAAAATCCATTGATAAAGTGAAAAAAAAAAAAAAAAAGCAGATAGCACATGTTGCCAATTAACGAGCTTATACCGAAAAAAGTGTATAACTACAGCCTTCAAAGCCAATGAAAGAGTGGATATATATATATATATATATATATATATATATATATATATATATATATATATATATATATATATATATATATATATATATATATATATATATCTGTAAAAAAATGGAATCAGACATTTTTCTGGTAAACACAGCGAAAACAGACTCTTCAGTTTAAATTACAGTATACTTAATAATTAATGCTGGAGTATTTTTCAAATGGTAAATCCATCACTAAAAGAACTAATTTTTAACTTTCAAAACACGACAAATTGAACATCAAAATCAGTTTAAATACTACATTTAATTTTAAAAAATACATAATGTAGATGGTGTAGTTATACTTTAACTTTCTAAAATAATTTACATCGATAAGTATTCCCTCTAGTAATTTCATTATAAACTTCTAAATATTTTAATTTAATACCGTACCATCTATAATCAGAATTAATTTCTCTTTAACATGCCATCAAGCGTGATTTAGGATGTATTGCAATTAACCATCCAGCTTATTAATACTCCCATAAGTAAAGATGGCATATTTTTTTCATTATATGAGTTTATTTATTTTAATTATAGTTTGTCTTAATGTGTAAAGTTTATTAAACTTTTTTTAGGTATGAAAATTTTATTTTATTATTTTTATTATTGTTTATGGTATGTATATTAGGGTGGAGCACTCTTATATGGGAATTTTTTTTTTTTTTTGTTAAATTTTCATTTATAATAGTGATCAAAGTGTGACCCAAGATTCGAGGATTTTAAAAAGCCTTACTTCTTTAAAATTAGTATTTTCCTTCTACCCGCGCATTTATTTTGAAAATTTACATTTGTGCTACCATACTGATAAAACTTGAAGGAGCATATTGTTTATAAATTCTATTAAACAATTTATTATTATGAAAAAAACAAGCTAGATAGAACAAATTAATGCTAATTTACTAAAAATATGAGCCACTTAAACCATAAAACATACATAAGCATACATAAAATTAGTCAATAGAGACCTTAAAATCACGTTTGGTGTCAAATTTGGGCCATGAGTTTTCTTGACTCAATTTTGAATTTCTGAGACCTTATCTGGCCTTCTTATCACATACCTGCATAGAAACCTCTTTTAGTATCGTTACTGAACGTTCGACAGCCTGGGTATGGTATGGAAGTCTTAGAAAAGGTATTTTTGTACTTCCTTTTGTTTCCACCATCGAAAGCAAATCTTCATTCTTAACGTCTCTAAGGATGGGAGGTTGAAAATATTTTTGTTGCCAATGTATAAGGTCCTTATATCATTTGGCATTAAGCTTAATTTTAGGGACCTCAAAAATACGAGGGACCTTTTCAGAATTAGGTGCTTCTCTTGCTTTTATAATCCTTCTAGCAGCAAGTTCACGATAGTGTTTTTCAGGATCTGAGAGCATCGACAACAGAAGATTCTCAGGATGCACAAAGAAACTGTTCCGCTCAATGACAGGGTCAAATATTTTTTTTTTTTTTTAGTTTAATAGGTAGGTAACGAGAATTCGAAACCAATTTCCAAAAATTTCTATACCAATCTTTGCATGAAGGATGAGTTTTAATTTGGAACCAAATAGGCACGTAAACTCGAACAACAAACGTGGCAAGATGATTAAGGTTTTCAGATGGTTTACTTGTGGAAATCTGTAGCCTTAATATCCTGTTGGCTTTTGTTAACCATCGAGCATGGAGCATGTGGCATTTTCCCTGGAGCTCTGTGTGCTAGATTGGGAGGACAATCGCCACTAATTACAGCTAATGTAATATCGCACAAGTAACGTTGGTCGGAACTTAGGTCTTTGATGATATCGGCCAAAATATTCGGCAAAACGCTTTCTATCTTTTCATACCGTACAATAGGATTTTCTTCACATTTTTCTAGCAATCTTCCAATAGTACCAGAATAGGAACTTGACCCAATAGTTGCCCCATATAAGAAAACGTCCCCTCGTCAGAAAAAGTTGTTCTTCTTTCTCAACTCCTCTTTCTTTCGGACATTTGCATTGCAAAAAATCTTTGCACTTACAAGAACAAATATCAAATAGTTTGATACTTTTGGCGAAGAATTCTGATTTTCTATCTTCAGGCAATCGCTTCCAAAATTTTATCATCTTTTTACATTTCGTATGGTAATCTGTAATTAGTTGTATGACGCGAGTATGGGATACGATTGCAACGGAAGCTTTGTGCCATATAGTTTCGATTCTCACCGCAACAGTTTCAGCAATATCCGAGACCGCCGACTCTTTTCGAGTGTCCATTTTTAACTTCAGCAGATATCTCACAAAATTATAAAATGCCATTACCACCTTATAAGTAGGTAACATATTACCTTTCAGCTCTCCAATATTGCCAAAAATAAAACAACTAGACGCTTTTCTTGTTTTCTCCATATTTCACTCTACAACAAACTGCAAACAAAACTAAATACAATGGAACTGAGAAGAGTAATAAGCGGGAAATCACTGACTAAGACGGTCAGTAAGACGCATGCGCTTCCGCAAGCACACTGACGGCTGTCGATGTTAAATACACTTTCTTCCCAACATACATATAGGGTTTCAAAAACCGATTCCGATTTGTTGGCTACTTATTTGGCTGTTGTTCTTCTGCTCTGGTGCTGTTAAAATCCAGAAAAGAGAACTCTCGAAAATTCAAATCAAATGCGCGGGTAGATAGACTCAAAATAAATAAAAAATATTTTAGGATACGCGTTTTGAAAGGTTGGGTCACATTCTTATAGCTATTAAAGAATAATTTAGCAAAATTTAATTTTTCGCTCCACCCTAATGTATATCCAAAAGCTTGTTACTGACGCATGTGATTTAAATAAGGTAAATGCCTCTTTATCCCAGACAGCACATAAGCTTAAATCAAGCTTGACATTTCCTTGCATTTGTCGTATTAATGTAAGCTTGACTTTAGCTTGATTTTAGCTTTCAAAGTGCGCAGTGATGGCGCCATCTGTGAAAGAGAATGGACATTAATTGTCTAGCGTTCCTCAATTTTCTAAAAGTTCGTAAAAGAAGTGTTTTATTTTATTACCAGTGCCATATTTTCGGCAGAGCAAACGGGGCAACTGCCCAGGGCCTACAGATTTTAGGCCCCAAAAATCGTATATCTTACACTTTTGTAGTTTTAAAATAAAACTACAAAGAATAAAAAAAAAATTCAGAAGTTAAATATTTTTTTTAATTATAAAGTGTGAACAATGAAAATAATTCAAATTTGCATTTGTATAAATTAATTTAAACTTATTTTTAATTCTTCGAAATGCTCTATATCGATATAGCATACCAATATGTAGGAAGATAACTAACCACAATTGTAAAGAGAATTTTTAGCGTTAAAAAATAGCAAAATTTTTCAATTATTTGTTATTTTAAGAAATATTTACAAAAAATGACTAAAGTGTTAGTATTCCATACATGTTAGCAACTATGATATAGCATTCCGAAGTAACGTTTAACTATCTGTTTCTTTGATTTCAGATTACTTAATACAAAAATTGTGTTAAGTAAGTAAACCCATTCTATATTTCCAAATATGGAAATTCTTCAAAATTAAATACAATTATACTACGAAATTGATTTCAAAATCAGTCTTTTGTCTCGATTTTGGCCAGCAGTATTGCTCATGAGTGTTGCGGTACTGAATGTTTTAAAACGTGTGCTGCTCTTAAGTTTATATTATGATTTTTTCCCTATTAGTAGAGTCTCTAAATCACACATAACATTATTTTAATTTTGATGCATCCCATAGAAAAATAAAAGAAACAAATAACACATCGCCCACTTATCAATCTGGCGAGAAAACGACGTGATAAGTCACTTCAAACTTTAGTCATAGCTGCGTGAAGCAGCTGAACGGATAGCGCGCTCGACTCCCAACCGAAAGGTCCAGGGTTCTATTCCAGCCACGAACACTTGATGGAAACAGATTAAATTAAATTGAAATTTCAGCGTAAAGGGGGAAAATGCGCGGCAAAGTAAAATATGTGGGGCGAGTTCGCCGACCGGCACCCGTGTATTTAGGAAATACTTTTTTAGGAAAATATTTAAAGCTTGAAATGCCAAGTTTGATTCAAGCTTGAAGTGTCAAGCTTAATGCATACTGGGCAAGTGTAAACTAGAACACTTGATTCAAGCTTGCATTAAGCTTACACGCTTGAAATTTTCAAGCTTTTTTCAAGCTTATTGACTTGATAAATCAAGCTTACTGCATGTTTGATGCAAGTTTGCTGTGCTGTCTCGGATAATCCTCTTTATAATCTTAATATATTCTCTTGCTCTGAACTGTTCTTTACATCAAATACATTTCCACAATATTTCGAGTGATAAAAAAAATGAAGAACACAAAAAATATAAAAGACAAAACCAAAAATGGAGCATCCATTTAGAATATTTAGAATATGTGCTATTAAGGAACTAACATTATCCGAAATGAAAAAATAAAAGTAAATCTAGCATCAGTCTTCCTTTTTTATTTAAAAATGATTTTCTTTTATTAGGATGCATTTTGTCTTCTTGAGTTTAATACTGGGAAGAGAAAATTTTAAATGAAGTATTTTTAAATTAAATTTACAGTACGAATAATTTCCCCCTTCTAATTGATTATTTTTAATCGATGACTTATCTCCATATTCCTATCTCTTTTAGAAATGCATGCCATTTAGACAGTAGTCTATCACGGCTAAGAAAGAAACTTCAGTGAGGTTTCAGACGGTCCCCGTTAGAGAACTATTTTTGAGTGAAAAACATTTCCAATTTCAAATCTAATGATAATTTCAGGGTTGTAAAACAGTTTAAATATGAAACATAAATGTTCCTTTTGCTTCGGTTATTGTTGACATTAAAATCTAAATTTATATTTCAGCTTCTTCCCGTTACAGAATCCTTATCAGAAATTTCATTACATTAATTAGAATTTTGTTTCCTTTTGAGAGTAAAAGTTCTCTAAAACAAACAAAAAAAACCAATTAATCACTACCATTCACTTACTTATATCTTCGCGAGCTTCTTGATTTTTTTTTACTTTTGTACTGCACAAACGAAGGATATACAAAATCACTTAGTTCAATTTTTTTAAGGGAAAATACTAGAAAAGCTTTAATAACGGATTAATGAAGTTGCCTACAAAAAGCAAAATTTCGTCTGACAACATGGGAACTATGTAATAGATTAAAATCTATCATTCTCGTTAAAAAACTTAACGTATTGTGCATGTACTAACCCAGAGGTTCCCAAACTGGGTGCCGCGGCACCCTAGGGTGCCTTTAGAGTATGTCAGGGGTGCAGTGGAGATAATCAAGAAAAGTGTTTTTGTGGAGTATAATCAAACAATTTCCTCTGAGCCAGTATCCCCAATAAAGTGAGCCAAGCCGATCATTAAATGGGCTCAAACAAAAATATTTCAGTCAAGTTCAAGACTGTCCTGTAGCCTCTCTTTTATAGGAACACCCTGAAATGGGGGTGCTGTCAAAATTCTATATCCCTTTCCCAAGATATTACTTTCTTGATAGTTAGCCCTGTAAACAAACAAAAAATAACATAAAATGCATCCAAACTGCTTCAGTATAACCTTCATATTCATATTGCTTTAAAGAAAATCTGCCGCTGAATGTTTTTAGCTTAAGGGTGCCGCGAAATGATTTTAGCCTGACAAGGGTGCCGCGGGGAAAAAAAGTTTGGGAACCCCTGTACTAACCCATTAAATTAACACATAAAACGTGTTATTATGAATTTAATTCTCAATTTTATGACATAATCACAAAATATTCAAAAGGTAAAATCTGCTGAAACAAAATCTAAATTAAGCCTTAATATTCTTAAAACATGCCAGTGAAGAAAAGTTGAAGTAAGGTAAGAAAAAAAAAAAAAAAACCTGATAAAGAATACACATTTTACCCTTTTATGTAATTATAAATAACTTAAAACATAATTTAAGTTCACTAATTATTCTTATTAATTTGCAGAGAAATGTGTAAAAGCAAAGAGCACTAATATCCTAACGTAAAATAAACTGTTTCATTACTTTATTACTATGAAACTAAACTCAGCATTTAATGAAGCTCGAGAAGAAAATGAAAACATGACTCTTTTTGTTTCAAAAAGACGTAAAATAATTGGAATCATTTTTACGCAACATGTTTGAACTTAATTTTTTAAATATATCTTAGTAATTTCCTGAAACCACTTCAAAAGTGCAGATTCTGCGTATTATAGTAATAGCTGCAAGCTGTTTTATTCAGCATTAAAAAAAAAACGGAATCAGCGTTTTCTTTTTGAAAATGTATTCGAATGTAGTATGTGAAATTCGCTTAAATGAAATCTGTAATGCGCTATTATTCTTTTAAAAAGTAATTCTTTTTAGAAAAAAATAAATAAAAGATTCTTAAACTAATGACGCATGTGAAAAATTAATGTAAGCAAACATTCACGTGAAAATACGCATTGATTCTGAAAGGCTGTTAGCGCAACCGAAATGTGATTTTGCGTGAAATCTGCTCAATAGTATATGCATGTTCAGGCTCGCCATAACTAAACGTCTCTTAATACAAGCATCTTCCAGCTTACAAAGAACTTTATTAGATACACGAGATTCGGTTAAAGAAATGCTCAAATTTTCCTGTAAGTGTTCTTGGACGGAATTTCGCACGTGGTATCTAAATGTATGAGTCCTTCATGTAAGGTAAGGTTGCAACATATTTTACTGGCTACACATCTCAAAATTCTTTATTAATTCCATATTCAACGTTACCAAACTTTTTTTAAAAAATTGATATGTTTGATACAAAGCTCCACCCAGTTAACATTTTAGATAAAATATTTTATATTTGCTCATTCAGTTGAGCTGTAGACAGAGTTAGTGGTAGTCACTTAACAACATTCAGCTGCAAGAAGACGTTTATAGGAAACATTTAATTATAATCCCATTGTAGATGAAAAAAGTAAAAGGGAAAGTGACTTAAAATGATCCTAGCGGGCAAAAAAATACACACGTTTTCTTCCACACAGGCAGATCTAGCTAACACATAAACTAATTGTCTCAAGTCAAGATGAAACAATGGCTGTAATTAATCGATCGGTGTATTACGTGTCTGAGTAGAATTCTTCAAAAAACTGGGATTTATCATATATCTTAGAAGGTAAGCACAAAATTTCCTATTTACTTAGAAATACTGTATTTAATGTGCAGAAATATTATTTAATTAACTGAATAGGTTATGTTTTTAAATGTAAATTACGTTTGTTTAGTTTGTTATGTTTCTAGGCGTGTTTAAGAATATGACCTAAAGTGAATAGCCATACTGCGGAGTAAAAAGATCTTTCGACAGAAGAAACTCAAGTATCGGGTCCAAGCCATCATGGCAGCCCTTCAGATGTTCTCAAAACACGTGACTCCTCAGTATATTACTTAATTTATTTCTGCGCTAACTGTAGGTCATACTTTTTGAATTATAATTATGAAATATTCTATTTTATGATTTGTAACCCTTTTTTATTTTAAAATATTCATCAAAAATTATGCATACTATGATTGTGAAACTTATTTAATTTCATAATGTACAGTTATAATTACTCTTACATACTTTATTTTGACGATAAAAAGTAATTTACAATAATTTACAAATGAAGGATCATTTTGCCCTTGGGTGAGGATGAAATTAATATTAGGACTCTTTTTAAAATTCTATTTTTTTCATTACCCAGTTTGGGTTTAGCACATTATTAAAATATGTTTATGATGTAAAATACAGTGTAAAATTGTGTGGCAAAGGGCCAAAGTTTTATTTAACACTGATGTTATTTTATGCTTATTTTCTTCTTAAGGGGATCATTTTGGGCCACCTTCCCCTGCAAATATGAAGACTATTTGTTAGTGTTGTTTAGGACAATAACAATGCATGGTTCATTAATTTAAGATAACTTTCATTAATATTATACATTGAAGTAGTTTTTTTAAATCATTAAATGACATGTATCACCTCTGCCAGATCCCTAAAAGGAAATCATCAATGACAAAAAAAATATACTTATATTCCTATATTTTGTTTCTGAAATTGAGTTACTGGTCAAGAATGGTTCAGGCCTAACATGTAAATTTTTAGATGTACGTAAGCTTTTCATTCTGATTGTGTTTTAATAAAACTACTCTATGAGTTGTTTTTCCGGCTCTAAAATAAATTGATACATATATAGGGGAAGGCACATCAAAATGATCCTAGCGGCGAAACGATCCACATATGTTTTCTTCCACGCAGGTTGTGCTACATACTAGGTATCACATAAATTAGTTGTGCTAAGCCACGTAGAAGCAATAGCGATATTTAAGCGATCGGTGCATTACGTGTTAGAGTAGAATTTTTCAAAAAACTGGGTTTTATCATATCTCTTATAAGGTAAGCACCAAATTACCTACTTATTTAGAAATACAGTCTTAAATGCATAGAAATTTGACTTGGTTTACTGAAAAGGGTGTGTTTGTAGATGTAAATTACACTTGTTAATTTTTTTATGCTTCTCCACGTGTTCCAGATATATGGCCTAAAATGGGCAGCCATACTGCTATGTAAAATGATCCATCGACTGAAGAAACTCCAGTACCGGGTCCTCGTCATCATGACAGCCCTTCGTTATGAAAATGAGTGATTCCCCATTACATTATTTAATTTATTAATGCATTTACTATAAGGCGTAATTCTTTAATTATAATTTTGAAATATGCCATTTTATTGTTCGTGACACTGTTTTATTTTAAACTTTCCATAAAAAATTATACATACTACATGATTGTAACACTTATTTTATTTCATTATGAACAGTCATAATTATTTTAACATCTGTTATTTTGCCGAAAAAAAAACAATTTATAATTTATTTTTGCATGAAGGATCATTTTGTCCTTGGGTGAGGGTAGAATGATTCTTTTGACATATTTTTAAAATTCTATATTTTCCTATTTTAGTGTGGGTTTAAAATATTATTAAAATATGTTATGATGCGAAATATAGTGTAAAATATTGTGTCATAGTGTCAAAATTTTACTTGCCATTTATGGCATTTTATGAAAGTATTCTTCTGAAGGGGATCATTTTTGTCGACCTTTCCCAATTTTTAAATTTACCTTAAAAAAAAGAGTTTTAAGAAATGTCTGCAGGTAACAAGATCGAAAATGTAAAGCAACATTTTCATAATAAAGTTGTGTTTTTTTAAGTATAAATCTTTATTTTAAATAAGCGGCATAACAAATTCTGTTCTTTTCAAGGTAAAGTTGTTAGTGTCTTGACCTTGTACTCTGTATTCAGTTGAAATACTAAATTTACTATTTTACCAATAGATTGGATTAACTTTCAGTTCATTTCGTAACACAAACAATATTTTTTGTTAATTTGTTGTACTTAATATTCTTAGAATTTAGACGCATTAAAATAATATATAGATTTTTCAATTTTAAGGATGGTAAAGATTAAAAGTGTTAACATAAAAAAACTCCTTTTTTAAACTAAAAATGAAATTTCAGCAAATTTGTTATATTCTGATGACATGCTACTAATTACAATTTCTTGGTGAAAAATAATGCATTTCCAAATTTATTTCATTGATTTAACCTAATATAGAAAGATATTAAAACACAGAATACGTCAATGACTTTTTCTTGAACTTACTTTTATATAGTTTCAGAAATATCTCATGAAATAGAAAAGCGATTCAAGAGAACAAGCCTCCAAATAGCTCAATTTTTTTCAGATTCCACATTTCGCTTTTTATCTGATGGAAGAAAAAAACCATTTCCACAAATGATAGGGTAACACTTAATTCATTACTTTTAGATGATGCAAATTACATGCCATCATTGTGGCAAAAATGCATTTTTTCTGCTTTTCCTGTCGTTTCCTAGGTAACCACTGTAAAATCATGACAGATTTAAGAACTTCATTTTTTTCTGAATTTTCCTTTCAAACGTCATTTGGACAAAAAAAAAGTAAATTACCTTGCGATCATCAGATTGAAGCATTACAAAGAATTTTATAAAAAAAAAGTTATTTTAAGTTTTCAGGTATGCATTTGATTTATATTTCATTACACTCATATAAATTACCCTAGAATATGATAGTCAGATTTAAATAAATTTTTGAATTGAAACGAGGGACGTGGTACTGACAAGTTACGTTTTTTTTATTTTTTTTCTATCATTCAAACGTTCAATTTGTTTATGCAAATTCTTCTGAAAGTATGTGTTATTAGTGTAAATAAAGTAGTTTTTTTGTTACTTCTTTTAGAAAATTCGTTGATATTTTACCGAAAAATTCTTTCTTTAATGCATAAAACATTTTTTTTCAATTTGTGATCTATCTTGATGTATTTTTAAATATTTTTTATTATTGTACTATTTTAATTATATAAACATACCAAACTTTGAGAGCTTTTTGTCTTTTTAAAAAAGTGAGAAATTTACAGAAAACGTACATAATTTTCAGTAATTGGTTTACTTCTAAGAGTTGTGAAAGAGTTTAAATACTTATAACATAATTTTTTATCAACCTAATAAAGACTTTAACCATTGTCTTTCCTTATAATTTTTCTGAGCAATATGTTCATTTTTTTGTTCATTCACAAAATTTTACCAAATAAAGAAAAAAAAATTGATCACTTTTTTTTTCGATTGTTTATATGGTGTCTTCCTTTAAGAATATAACAAATTAAAGCTTTTAAAACTCAGAGACTACTATTCAAATCATATACAAGCATAAATTTTTAAGAAAACGTTAGTGTAAAGCGTGACATTAAAATATGCAATCCTTTACACGGAATATACTTTTTTTTAACTTTGACATTTATACTTCTCATAATATTACAGTGATAAAATTATAAATTTCATCTTTTTTTTCTCCGCTAAATTTCAATTATTACAAAATATTAACACCAGAACAGCGGCTTTTGAGGTATACCTAAAACCGCTGCCTGGTTCAAATTGACCGAGCTTATATTCATGCTGCTGTGCAAAATAATACTGTATTTGGACGGTCATGACATTTGCTAAACCTTAACATTCGTATTAATGTTAATATTACATTAAAAGTAAAACAATATTGTTACAGTAATTTTTATTAGAAACACGTATTTTCGAAAAATGGTATCACTCTGGATGTGAGAATCATCTCAATCGATCAATTACTATCCGCAGTTAGGGACGGAAATCCTGTACTCCGGCTTCATTAGACCTCTACCGGATCCGGTAAACAAAAGAAATGTTTACAGATGAAACGAAATGACTGCTTATGAAAATGAAGATGTTCGATGACAATACGTGTCTTATATCCATGACTTTTCGTTGGCAATAAAACTGACAAGTGTTGAAGCTGAGAGGACCTTTTCAGCAGATGGCTATATTTGTAACTTAGTAAGAAGTGTATTTGCAGATAACATGATTAACACTATTTGCTTCCTAAGAAAATTTTCAAAAAACAAACTCTATATTTTATAATCGTCATATACAAAATAACATTTTAAAGAAAGTTTATTGGAAAACATTCCATATTGCGATAATTGTACCATTCATTATACAGATCTATGATAGCTGTTCTCAAAATTGCAAGCCTTCTTAGCTTGACGAAATTAGATAATTATTTTGAACTCAGTTGATTAAGTTAGATTTAGGTAATATGAGAAATTTGCATACATTATGTAATGCATACAGCCTGGATCCCTACAGGCAAGACGGCTAGTGATTCGACTTGCCATCTCACTTAAAAGTCGTACGTTTATCTACTGTCTTGGTTAGTGGCGTCATCTTCCCGACAGTCACTGCTTGTCGACAGCAAAGCAGGATCGTTATCCTTCAGCGATTTTTTCCATAGAGATATGAATAAAAAGATTATATATACAAAGATACATTAGCTATTTTTAGCGTTGATCGAAATGAAGTAACTCTGTTGGTCAAAGTATGTCGGAACATTTAGTTGGTTTCTTTTTAAATAACAATGAAAGATGCACGATTTTACGTATTAAAAATGAAAGGATGTTTCAACAGTTCTAAATACAAAATCTCAGAATTCTGCAGTTAAAAGTTTTACAGTTATGTCAAATACGTAATTCGTTTTAGTGCCAACTTTTGCGACATTACTTCTTTAAAATTTTGAACTGTCACAATAGAATAACGCAGCCATATTGCATTGTGGTGTAAGCAATATGGTAGATTGGTTACAGTTTCGGTCTAACTACCACACAGCTAATTCCGTCTCCTTGTATTCATATCTCAATATTATTTTTCTTCTTTTTCTGCTGATAGGCGCTATTTCCAGCGTACTAAGATTCGTCCCCGGAGATTGCTATGCTATAAAATCTTTCACAGAGCAGCTGTGTTGGGAAGAGATCTGCTACGGCAGTTTTGTCATTTAAAAGCCTAGGCTTGTGCTTTGTAATTAATATTACTTCCTTGTATGTAGTATAAGGAAGTAATGTGATAACGAAAAATTTTGGGGGCCAAATTTCGACATAAAAACCGATTTTGACTACCTCTAAATTTAATTAAAAAAATTTTTTCGATGCATCTCATCGTAGGCTAGCATGCACGATCATATTAATGCGTCTGCAACTCATTTTGACCAGTGGCGAGTCTACTGTGGCCAGTTTTTCCATGCCGTCTGTACGTACGTATGTAACTCGCATATCTCAAAAACTATTGGTCGTAGAATGTTGAGATTTGATATTTAGGATTATTCTATGATCTAGTTGTGCACCTCCCCTTTTGGTGGCAATCGAATGGATAGTTTATGTACAGGACCGCCCAAAAGATTCGAAATACATTACGCTCTATGGGCTGAAATTCATTAAACTCGCCTAACTCAAAAGCTATTAGGCGTAGAATGTCGAAACTTCATATTTTGGATAGTTGTAACATCTAGTTGTGCACCTCCCCTTTTGGTTCCATTCGACTAGATAGTTTATCTACAGGACTGCCCAAAACATTCGAAATACATTACACTCAATGGGCCGAAATTCATTAAACTCGCATATCTCAAAAACTGTTAGGCGTTGAATGTTGAAACTTTATATTTAGGATTGTTGTAACATCTAGTTGTGCACCTCCCCTTTCGGTTCCATTCGACTGAATAGTTTATCTACAGGACCGCCCAAAAGATTCGAAATGCATTACGCTCTATGGGCCGAAATTCATCAAAGCGTTTTTTAGAGGTATTGGGCTATTTCAAACGACTCAGAAGTGATATATGCTGTAAAGAGTTAGAAAATGAATTTCTCCATTAATAAAAGTGTCTTTTTCATTTATAGTTCTGCTACAGGAACACTCAAAAGATTTCCAATACATTACGGTCAATAGCAATTTTAGGGGCATTCATCCATTTCAAGCACAATACCGTCCTACCACATAAGTTAGGTAATGGTCCGACCACGGTCACGTGCCTCCCTCAAGAACTATGCCAAAAGTCGCCAAGCTTGGCGACTTTTGGCGTATGTGTGTGCATATTTAACTCTCAAATCTCAAAAACTATTATGAAATTTCATATATAAGAATGTTGTAACATCTAGTTGTGCATCCCGATTTTTGGTTCCAATCTACTGGAGAGTTTATTTACAGGACCACCGAAAAGAATTTCAGTACCTTAATGTCTATGGACATCTTCAATATTACAACTGTAGACAGTCATTGTTTGGTACATGCCCAAAATCTCGCCGTCTGTCCTCGACCTTGGCGAGTTTTGGCGAAATATCGCCAAATTTGGCGATAGTCAGTCATTTGGTCCATGCCCAAAGTATCGCCATTTTTCATCGTTCTTGGCGAGTTTTGGCGAAATATCGCCAAATTTGGCGATAATCTGTCATTGTTTGGTTCATGCTTAAAATCTCGCCAAATGTCGTCGACATTGACGAGTTTCGCCGAAATATCGCCAAATTTGGCGCCAAAAATTATTTCCTATTTTGTATAACTCTAAAACTTTAACCCGTAGATTTTTTAACTTTATATTTAGAACTATTGTAATACCTAACTGTTTTCAATATCTTTTTTGACAGCAATCGACTGAGAATTTATTTACATGGTGAGCCATTGAGGTGTATAGATGCATTCAATTCATTGAAAGTCTGTGGTCAATGACTACTTTGGCTATCCCCAAAATCTCGCTGACTATCTCAAGTTTGTCGGCTTTTGGTGAAATATCGCCAAATAAAGTGTCAGAAGGAAATCTTTCGAATTGAACTCAGCTTGGCGATATCGAAATATTTGGCTAGAAATCGCTAAACCTTACTATTATTGATATTTTATCTCTTTCAAACAAATAAATTTAGAGGAAGTCCGTCGAAAATATTTTTGATCTAATGGACGTGCAAGGAAGTCATGTGTTGGACACATCAGATTTTTTTTTATTAAGTTTAATGTTAATGTATTTTAAATTATTAAATTGATAAATTACTTTTTTAATAATTTACATGGAGTAAGAATTATTTTAAAGTAGTGATGGTGTGATTAAGGATTATGCAGGTTGTCCTTCCGCTCCCAATCCTTACAGTTGTTAAGTTGTTAATTCAGATAACTACAGTTGTTAACTTAGTTGATCAAGTTAGATTTTGGTAATATTGGAAATTTACATACATTACGTAACACAAGTTTCAAGGTAATTTTCAGAGATGTCATTTGTGAGCTCTTTCAAGACTTAATTTGGACAATTATTACTAAATATTATAAATATAATGATATATATAATATTAATGACTATGTCATTTTATCTCTCACCCTATTTATCGAAAATTGTCCGAAAAATGTGTCCCGAAAATGCGACATAAGAATGCGACATAAAAGTATGCGATATAATTTCACATATATTTAAATAGTATTTGTTCACAACAGCTTTAATCTATTGTTACAATATTTCGTAAGCTGTAGAATATGCATCACATGTATTTTTTACATATATTTAAATACTATTAGTTCACAACAGCTTTAATGTTTTGTTACCGTATTTCGTAAGCTGTTGAATATACATCTCATGTATTTTTTTATAAATAGGTTACAATTATAAAAATTTCTACATAGGGTTACCAGGTGAAATACACAAAAGATAAGAAATAAAATGACATAGTCAATTAATATCGTTTTAATATGGCAATAATGAAACAAAAATTACGGGGTTAAGGGGGGTCTCCTCCTGACGAGGCTCGAACAGCCGAGTGTATTTATAATTAAATATAACTAAAAATTTATTATTATTTAGTATATAATAAAGGAAATGTTATTTAATTGCTGTCCGTTGTTTTTTTATTACAAATAATTTTTTTCTATTACATTATATCCAATAATAATAATAATATAATTTAAACTAATAAATTAGATCTAGTCTTATATTATTTAATTTGAAGGTAAAAATTTAACTAGTTATTCTATACTAGATTTTCATTTTCGATTTTATTCGTAATTATTGCTTAAGTATAATAGAGTAGACAATTATATAAAGTTGATTTCCTAAGAAATAAACAGTAATTTTTTTAACTTTATGATACACTCATTAATCATCCTTTATACAGCTAATTTTCGAACGAAAGTGAAGTCGTTTTAATGGGGTCAATCCGACCGGATTGATAGGGATTGGGCTGGATCCGACTGGATTAAAATTGGTTCCGGATTGCAATCGCTATCCGTAGTAGAACAAACTGCTCACGCGCCTGCAGATTTACCTCTTAGAGATGGGAACCATACTGAGCAGCATTCATTGATAAGGTCCTTGCGATATGAATGTTTGGTACTTTCGAATAAAATATGTTACACATGTGTATTTTGTGTCTTTCAGCATATTTTCTGTTGTACAGTGCCATCTACCGGTGTTTCTGGAACTATTTTTTTTCGCGCAGTCCGTTTCCCCATGTCTTATTGAATAATACGTTCAAGAATTTTGAAGTTTTCACACTGAGTAGTTCGATGTATAGATAGCTCAGAGCAGCGGTGTTTTAATTCTGACAACCTTGAACTTAAGCATGCATTTTGAAAGTAAAAGTGTTGTGAATATTCAGTACTTTATGAGATAATTCTAAAATTCCCTTTTCTTAGGTAATAATAAATACACGTCTACATTCATTGAAGTCATAATTTACATCTCAACAGGAAAAATAATTCTTTGTCTTTTAGAGTATTACAAAGTACACAACTGTAAAATGTATTTTACTGTTTCAGGATCACAACTTATTCTTAAAAAATAAGTAAACTCATGTCTTTTGAATTTATTTTCTTATATTTGATAATAATACTTTGCTGCTTAAAAAGATGTACACCGAACTCTTAAATATAATTCAGTACATTATTAAAGAAGTTTCACTCGCATTATACTAGTGTTGTTAAATAATTTCAACATCTTTTACCACGTCCGGATAACGTAACAAAGCTTTTCTCACCACTTCTGACACCTACATTCAACTACTGTACTCGTAAAGTGTAGCAGCAGTAATGGCATAAGCCCAGCACGAAATCGCAGACGTGACTTGTTAACATAAACTAAAAAAAAAGTCATGTTTGCCTTTCCTAAAATGGAATATTTTTCTTAGTGTCACGCAGGATTTTTGAATAACAGCATGCACTGGAAGAATAAGCAACTTTTGATGCTTTGGTTTATTACCGTATACAAGATTCACAAATTCTCTAAAAATATATTCAGTCTCGACGATTGAAACATCAATATACATAGATGAAACATCAAAAGGATGACGTATTTCAGTATGCGAGAATAAACAAGCGCTGTGTCGATATCTTATTATCGAGCAGAAAGAAGCAGTAGTAAGTTCAGCCCTATATTTAGTACTACATTCTTTCTCTCTTTCCTTGTAGTATTTTTTTTATGAAATACTTAAAACAATTTCAAACTAAAGATAACATCTGAAGAGTATTTTGTATTATTAGTTTACTTTCTGCTCTTATTTCCTTTATGTTTTTAATAAATCAAAAAATGGTCGACTGTAATTTCTCTGATGTAGACACAAATACGATACACTTAACTAAACATTTTTCTTTGATAAAGAAAAAAAATCTTATTTAGAAATATTAATAAAAGAACATTTTTCCCATTCACTTCTCTCCTCAGACATACTCTCCTAAAAGCAGCACGAGAATTTTAACAAATACTGTACGTGTATTCATTTGTAGATCTTGAACTCCTTTAGATATATGTCGTCTGTAATCCTGACTTCAAATGGACTTTACTATCCTATGGCTTACACCTTAATAAAATCAGTTGAAAAGATCGGTTACTATGAGCCACCTCAGGCTCTACATTTTAAAATAATTTTGCATATCAGTTTGACCAAAAAAAAAAATATTCTTATTTAAAAAATTCTTAAAACTAATTTTTCTATGTTATACAGTACAGAGTAACAGACATTTTATTTCAGTCGTTGCATTTTTATTAATTTTACCTGTGGAGGGTTGTATCAGACATGAAGAAAATGTGCAAGGACACAGTAATTTTTGTTAAACCAAGTAACATTTTATTAGCAATTTTACATATTTTTCAGAACATTACAAACGTATAGAAATTAAAACAGAATTAAATGATAAAACAGACCCAGAGAGAGTTAGTTTATATTATATTTTAAAAATGAATTTATATTAAGAATCATGACCGATATTTTGCATCAGCGATAATTTCTCTAGCGTAAAAAAAACTATACAAAGACATTACCTGAAACTTCCCCAAAAGAATAATTTACAAACAAATTACCAAAAAGTCTAATTTTCTAAAACATTAAGAATATACCATGTTTATATTCTTAAACAGCATTTGCATTGATAGGGTACGAGAATATACCCATATTACTAGTATTTATTCTCTAGCATAACAAAAAATATTATCATTTCAGTTTTAAACATTTTGTGAAGCTGTCGTAAAACGTTCCCACATTCACTGTTTTTTATTTTATTTTATTTTTTTCACTCAACAGTTTGCTTCGAAACAAAAGTAGTGCTTCTTATCTATACATTACCAGATATATTTTATTATGGAGTTTACAGTCTTTGTTTTCTCAACATTTACACATAATGCTTTACTGTCTGCATAAATAGGGTGAGGTTCATTTCAGTCATTTACTTGAAACTATAAAATGGGCAGTTTCCTTCTTTTTCATTGTTTTAGAAAACGCCATCGTGAAATTGTAATTACATTCCTGCGAAATGGAAAATCTCCCTGATGGAATGCCATTAAATAAAGTGGATGTATAATCATCATCGTCATCATCATACGAAATTTCGTTTTTTATGGAAAGATGTTAAAACTTTTTCAACCTCCAGAACCCGTCGAAAAGGCGTGATTTTAAGTGAAGTTATGTTCATTGATAGAAAATGGGAATACGTGTTTGTGAATTATTTTGAGTTACTTACCAATTTCAAATAAAGAGGAGGCACTGTGTTCAACGCGTATATCTATAGATATATAGATATTTTGGAGGTTGGGTGGGGTTTTGGTTTTAAGGTTGTAATTGGATGGTTGGGTCGGGCGGAGGAAGTTTTTCTCATATTAAAAAAAAAAAGAGTAATATGTATAAAAACAATCTGGATGTGTATATGCATCCATATATATATCTGGAGGGATTTAAAAAAAGGGGGGTTCCTATATTATTATTATTCTGTCCTAAACATTTTTTAAAGTTTATTAGATTAATATTCTGTCATACAATAACCTATTATTCATACTTTGTCACTAATAATAATCATTATATTTTTTTAAAACAATATGTTATATTTAATTGGCTATTCAATAATTTTAATTTATTATTATTCTATATATATTTAATTATATTAATACACCTGGATACTGTTCAAGTATAATAATATTACCTTTAAGTATTTGGCAACACCTATACTTTCCTCTTTCCACTTTTCCACTTTTAATTTGTGACAACACCATTTTTCACTTTCTACATTTCTGAACATTGGCAACACATATTACTTGTGTTCACTAAACTTACCATGTGCTCAAGTCTGGGATTATAATTGCTATTTCTATTTTTGTTATCTTTTTGATTATTTTTTTTATATAGTAGGGAAGGGCCCAGAACGTGTGGAGTTAATATCACTTTTGATATGCCACACAACCGAAACCCTACTATTTGGTTTGCTTTTAATTATAATCCACTGTTTGTGGCCCCTGAAGATGGTGACAGTGGTTATAATTTCCGTTCCATTCCATTTTCACAATAATTCTTGCACTTTATTTGGCTTAGCTTTTATTAATTTTTTTTATTTATTATCTTTTCAAAATCTGGTTTCTAATTCTTGCTTATAGCTGTTATATTTTTATGCGAGGTATGTCTTATTTGTATTTTTTCTTGTGTTTTACTTATTAGTTTTATATATATATATATATACAGGCTATATATATTACTGCTAATTCATGCTACAAACTTTGAGGGCTGGTACAGGACACTGTAACAATCACATTTTGCACAGGAATGTATGCTCAAAAGTGAAGCGTCGAACCACAAATACAGGAAAGGACAAATGCAGGAGACAGAGGTGAAACGGAGTTAGGAGTTGATTCCGTTGCCGATAGGTAGCCAGTCCACGTTGATTTGGGGAAGAGAGGCCATTCTCGTTTCAGTTTTCTTCTATTCACCATTAGAAACCGCACGTGGTTTCAGCATGATGGAGCGCCAGCCTAGTTCTATATGTTCGTCGGTACTTGAATGCGACATTTGGCATTCGATGGATTGGGCGTGATGGATCTGGCCACCCCGGTCTCCCGATTTGACGCCCCGCCCCTCGATTTCTTTTTATGGGGACATTTGAAGAATGACATTTATGCCACTCCAGCAGAATCCGATTAAGATTGCTCTGGTTGCTCGAGTATCTGTAGCTGTTGCACGGATACGTGAAATCACTTGTATCTTTGAAAGTGTTTGTCAATCGCTGCACATGGGCGATTTCTTTTTATGGGGACATTTGAAGAATGACATTTATGCCACTCCAGCAGACTCCGATTAAGATTGCTCTGGTTGCTCGAGTATCTGTAGCTGTTGCACGGATACGTGAAATCACTGGTATCTTTGAAAGTGTTTGTCAATCGCTGCATCGACGCTGTCAAGCGTGTATCAATGCTGATGGGTGCAATTTTGAACACTTAATGTAAATTAATTTCCACTTGTACACGAGGATATGAAAATATAACACTTTCGCTATCATTTGTTGTTTCCTGTGTTTGTGCTTCGATGCTTCGTTTTGGCCATACATTCCTATACAAAATGCGATTGTTACAATGTCCTGTGCCAGCCTTCAAAGTTTGTAAAATGAATCAGCATTCACACTGTATACAGTATACCCACTAAAGTTCTTCACAACCTCTTACCTTCGAAACAGCTACTGCTATATTCATGAAAGTTGTGTCCTGGTATAGTAAATAAGCCATGCGCTACTGAATGAAACCACTTATGACGCCACCTAGTGGAAAAATGCGGATTTGTCATTCTTATTTTGTAACAGGATCAAGATAGGGAAAATAGTTGTTTACAAGGCTATTGACCATTAGGGGATCATCGATTTAGTACAAAAAGACGCCTAGTGGACATTAATGCGAAGAATAGAACTGTTAAAATGCGCTTTTCTTTCTTTTTCTGACGTCACGAAACTTTAATGAAGGAGAAATAATAACCGTTCGGGGGCAACACGTCAGCGCGACGTTAACAAGACATCCCCTCGTGAAGCAGCACATCGTCAAGAGATTCGGGAACGAATTAATTGTGTATGGCGGTTTCGAAGAGTGATCTCCAAGTTCGCCTGATCAGACTACACTGTATTTTTTGCTGTAGGGATACCTGAAACATCAGGTGTATGCGACCCCTTCACGAACATTGAAGAAACTTAAACGATGCATTACGGACGCTTAACTCTCCGACGTGTAACTCCGTATTGTTACGAATTTTCGGCGCAATCCGCTGTTCTGGGGCTTAAAATAGTTCAAAATTCGTATCCTATGCTTCAAATAGATAAATTTTGCTTTTTGTTGTATCAAAATCGGTCAACTAGAACCGGAGATACGGAGGTTTCGGATTCCCCATTGTTTTTCTATGGGTTTCTAGAAAACTCGAGAAATATGGGTCCTAGGGCTTCGATCTCTTCACTTTTGAGGGCTTATTTTTTACGCCAAATTTGGCGATATTTCACCAAAAGTCGGCAAGCTTGGCGACATTTTTGTAATTTGGCGCAATTTTCCCAATGGGGCCTGAAAGTTGGTTTTCCTGCATTAAAAACACATAAAAACCTAACATTTCTGTTCTATGACATAATGAAAATTCCCGCCTTCTGCGCCAGCTATAAATACGAGTGTTTCATTGGCCCCAGTTCAGTGTGAGTTGAATTCCCGTAGTGTGGATCAAGTTGTGAGTGAGTACGCTTGCTTTGTGATACATGCGGTGCCATGGGTTCTGTTTTATTTGGGTAAAACAAAATTTTCAAGCAGTTTTGGTACTTCAGGCAGTCGAAGTGCATGTCAGACGGCCTTTCCAAGTAGCCTCTTTGAAAAAGAAAAGTCCAAGAATGAATGTGGCTGTGAATCTACACTAGACAGTAATTTTACAGTGAATACTGTTTTAAAAATATTTCAAACGGAGATTTTAGTTTTAATTTTCCTATTGTATAAATCATTTCATTTCCAAAGAAATATATATCTTGTACACAGCTATTAGTTTTCACGTTTAAAATGGTTGTGTTACACGATAATTTTCTAAATATATATGTCTACTAAAACGAACCCACTTGACAAAACTTTTTTTCTTAATTGGTTGGCTAAACTTTGGGAAGTTACGTCAACCTTGGTCAGGGCTTCAGAGGATGGTATCCTCTCCCGGCTGGACTGCTGTGAAATCCTGTACTCTATCGTGAGCTCCTGCTTGTAAAATTTTTATGGCTTCAATGTGCTCTATGTTCAAACGATACCTCGGCTGGTGCCGAGTCAAGTGTTAGGTCTCTCATCTGGAATCCGTTACAAATCAGGGGAGCACTCAGTGGGAGTGGGAACGTTGTCCTACATACTGGACGCCCCATAATGAAAAAACCAACATCACCGGCTTATGCCGTGGTCATGGCTACACCTAACAATTGGTCCAGCCATTAGAAAGAAATGGGAAAAAAATTAAAAATCTGAAGCTATACTTTCATCATTACACTGTCTCTAAAAATGAGATCAGGTTTTATGTCTAAACACTTGTAGCGCACTTTATTTGAATTCAGTATTCCAAAAAAAGCAAGCCATATTTATTTTTAAAGAAGCGTTAAATACTGTTACGAATTTTCTTGACAAGCCGCTGTTTTGGGGCTTAAAATAGTTTAAAATTCGTATTCTACTCTCCAAATAGTTAAATTTTGCTCTTTGTTGCATCAAAATCGGACAACTAGAACCGGACATGCGGAGATTTTGGTTTCCCATTCAAATGTATGCAATTTCTAGAAATCTCGAGAAATATTGGACCTTAGGCCTTCCGTACCTTCACTTTGGAGACTTATTTTGGGCGCCAAATTCGGAGATATTTCGCCAAAAGTTGACAAGCTTGCAACATTTTTTTCATTTGGCGCGATTTATCCAATGAGGCCTGAAAGTTGGTTTTTCTGCATTAAAATAACACTATAGCCTAATATTTCTTTTCTATGACTTAATCAAAATTCCCGCTTTATGTGGAATCCTCGAGAAATAGAGTTTTCTGGAAGATTCTTGTAGGTTCTGCGTTGACTATAAATAGAAGCTGTCAAAGACCCCAGTTCAGTCTGAGTTGATCTCCCTCTGAGTGAGTTTGCTGTGTTACGCTTTGTATTGACGCTAGAGAAGCAGTGTTTTGACTTGCTTTTCCAAGTTGTTTTTAAGTGCTGTGTGTAAATTCTTGGTTGCTGAGTCTTGAGGGACTGTTACTGTTATCCCTCGAATATTTCCACTGAATTTTTACCTGTGGATGTGTTTTATTTTGTGTGAGAATTACAGCATTCGTGAGAGCTTCACATCTAAGAGGACTGTTAAAAGTACATTACTGCTTGATTGTGCTCTTGAATTTTGTACAGATGATTGCTCGACGAACTTCTAGAAGCAATAAAGTTCGTGTTCCATCCTGACAAGTGGACTTTTTTTTTACTAGAACTTTCTACGAACCCCGGAAACAAGCAGAGTATTCTGCAACAATACGGTTTGTTTAGTAACATAAATGTTGAATAAAACCATGATATACTTTGAAGAGTAATCACTGTAAAAAATTCAAACATGTTTTGAAAAACAACGTATTATTGTTGTACAGTTTTTATTGCATTTTCAGAGTTGTGAAATGAACGGCTCCTAAATCGAATATTTTATTATTTGAGTGATTCATTCTGCTTTAAATATGTTTAAGAAGCTCGCCGCTTAAATCGAATATCAGCATACCGATCCATTTTAGAAATCAAAGGTTCATCTCAGTATGTTTCTCCATTTCGATATCGAAAGCATTTGCCGAAATAACTTGTTTGCGGTGAATAAAATTCTATAAAATTTTTCCATACGAAATTTAATATAGTTCTCTTAATTATAAAAATCCGAATTTAGTATCTTTCGTTCTAAGATATTTCAACTGAATTCAAAACTCTCTACAAAGCTGAAATATTTCGAAATTGCACTCAAACTATATTTTAGCGAACAAATCCTAGACGAGTCATCTTCTCCAGGGATTAAATTACAGGGTGCATTTCCAGTTTCAGTAACGGTAAACAATGACTTTGTTTAGAATGCGTACTTGCGCATTTAATGCAATAACACTTTGTATTATGCGCTGCTTAAAGTAAGTTATGGATTAGACGATGAAAGCGATAGTCTCGGATAACGCAGCTTAAAACTATCTTACGATGCAGATATTTCATATTTTATCCAGAATAGCATTCAAAACCAGTCTTTATAGTGCATTTCTATTCACTTAATATATTATGACATATTTCAAGCTTATGGTCGAATATGTGTGTGTTTTTCAGTTTTAACAAAGAAACTGAAAATCATAATATTTATTTTTGTCGTAGTGTTTAGCATAACATTATGAGTTTTTTTTTTTAATCCAAGGAGACAATTCTTAATGTAGTGTATAATTAATAGTTAAAAATCCCACTTCCTATTACGTCTTCAACCCGAAGTATTTTATGTTTGGAAAATAAGAATGTACGTAAAACAAGAATGAACTTATTAAATAACACATAAAAGCATTATAAAAATATGCCAACACCGATATATTGCCTATTACTCCTCCTGGTAATTTAGAATTAATTACAAGTCCTCTACCTGATAACAGCATTAAATTTTTTGATTTACAAATACTAATTAGTAGGGACAAAGAACTCACTTTTAATATATACATTAAAAGAAATGAGTTTACTTTTAATGTATTTAGTTTAACATATTTTACATCATGCATGCATATATCTGTATTTAGAAATATCACAGCTAATTGCCTACATAGAGTACTGTCTCTTTGTACTAGTAATTTTAAGTCTGAGAATATATCTTCACTGTATTATACTGCATTAAGGTATAATTACCGTAGAAAATTTCTACATTCGATTCTATTTCCAAGTTGCAATTATACCTACTATAAACTTGTGTCCTTATTGGGAATTCTTGTTTGGAGAGGTTGGGGTTTGGTTGCTGGCTTGATACTATAAAAAAATTATTTAAAAAAAAGGGGTGGGGAGATTGGTAAATTACGGCTTCTAATTAGAACACGCTTATTGTTCTCTCTCTCTCAAAATAATAATAATAATAACATGAGTTTAAATTTGAACATGTCTATTATCTCTACTTATTATAAAAGAAGGTGTCTGTGTGTGTGTGTGTGTGTGTGTCTGTCGGCAGCGTTACGGACAAACGGCTACACCTAGAAACACCAAATTTGGTACTCGGGAAGATGTAAATATGTAGTTGTGCACCTCGAAGCGATTTTTTCAAAATTCGACCTAGATTTTTTTTATTTTGTTTTATGCGATTTTTGGCATTTTTTCTCACCTAATTCGTAATAACGGCGGAAATTACGCTCGCAGCAAAACGGCATTTGTATCATCGGATAGAGGAGAAAATTTTCTTTTAAAAACAGTTTGTTCTGAATACGTAACGTGATTTACCGATTTTTAGGAATTTTTTTACTAAGCATCTGCTTCGCGATTGTTTTTCGTAAAATAATTTTAAAACTGTCGCATCTTGAATTTTATTTTCTACACAGGGAGACGATATTTTGATTAAAATTTAGTGTAGAAATAAACTAAGAAATTCACGATTATTATTATTAGAAGTGGTATTTTAATCCGGTGCTTATTTAAAAATTGAAATGTTTTCACGGCGCTGAAAATGTTCATTTTAAAACTTACAAAGTTCGTTTCAAGTGCGATATATTAAATTTTTTCTATTTACTATTTTTATTTTTGGCATTTAATTTAGCGCAGGCGTTGCCTAACATATGCATGAAGGTTGCGAGTATAATTTTATTTTAACGTTGTATTACGTTCCTCCATATATGAACTTACATATGCATAAATAGACGGAATTTCATCACTAATCCAAAAATTTCGGGGGGGATATATCCCGATATCCCCCCCTCTGGCTACGCCCCTGAATAAGACATTTTGAAAGCCAGGAGTTCTCTGCAAACCATTAGGCTTTCCACATTTTTGATAGTGAATGACACTGACGTAGTTTTTTGAGTCATTATACTGCAATGATCAGGTTAGTACTCATGACACAAACTTCACATTAAGAGTCAAATAATTGTGCTCTTTTTTTTTTAATTCCACATCGCGAATAATTTCGAATTACACATGTAAGGAAAATTTTCGTTTCCTACCGTGCGTGTACCATGGTCCCCATGGTCATATGAACACAAATTGTGTTAATATGACCATGTACTCTCCATTCTTTTTTTTTACGTTTGCTTCTTAACAGGATGTCTCCCCGTAGTTACACATTTAGCTTTCTTTGTGCTAAGTAACTACAATGAAATCCTGTCATTTCGTTTTTCTTTGGGTAGTAAGTATTCGGTTTGTGGGGCCTGACGAGCTTAACTGGATGCTTACTACCCTACTTTGTACATTCCAATCCGTACTTCACTTTTCAATTTGTCCACATAATCGTATTTTCCTTTTTATTGATTTCATATATTTTTCTATTTTTGGATATGTTGTTTAATTATGAATGTTTCCCTAAATCAAAACATTTTTCATTACATGGATAGGATATTTAGAACTTTGTATCGGCTGAGTGGATGCTACGTTGATTCGTAAGTTAAGCCTTTTTACTATAGATATATATGTGGTCAACTCCTGTTATAATGCACCTATGGGGACTGATTTCAGCTATTACGGGATCCAAAGAGTTAAATTGCGATATTGCACTGGGAATGGAAGATGAACCCATCCAAGGTCAAGAGCGTAATTTCTACTTTTGAATAGCTTTCAAAAGTAAACTGCTTTTGTTTGGAAATGCTTTTAAAGATTAGAATGCTTTAAGGCAATGAAAAACCCCTCCCACTCCCACCTCCCCTTGTTTAGCATATAAATATGTTAGACACGGGCAATTAACCTTCATTTCGGAGCAGGTGCTTTATAATCTCTTTCTCTCTTCTCGAACACGGGAGACTTTGTAGAAATCGAACATCGCCTCTGCCGTCCAGAATTTTCTAAATCATACACATACACACACGCACACACATGTGTGTGTTGTGTATATTACGGTTAAGGAAACATATACATTATAATAAATATACTGTGATTAGAATAATGTGACAAATAAATGTAAACAAAAGTAATCTTTCAACGGATTGAGCTTAAACTCATCATGAATATGTCTTTACAACAGAATACCTTTAAAATACTCTACATTATTCAGCTTAAGTAAAGTTTAATTATTATTCCTGATGAGGCACTCATTTTAATGAAGCATTTAAAGTACAAAAAAATCTCTTAAACATTTTGGTTAAAATTGTGTATTTCAATTCCATCCTTGAAAAATAATTCGTAAACTATCCTAGAAACATTTCCTCTGTAACATTTGTCATACTTTAAAAATGTGGCAACGTGCCACTTTTAGAAACAGTTTAATCTTATTTAGAGTTGATTTTTCCCCCAGAATCGAATCTATTAAAATTTTAAATGCCTAGAGTTTTAATTCATTTCTAGATTACAAATTGTTTTAAGTTGTTGCAAAAAAGTTTCAAATAAAAATTAATACGTATTCTTTGAATTATCTGGGTTTAGGTAATATAAATGTGTATTCGTTTAGCTTCTAATTTGCGTAAGTGGTAGAAAAATAACATTTGGTATATTCTTTTTCTAATTTATATAAAGATTGATCCATAACTCTTAT
The DNA here is from genome assembly GCA_038373885.1 of Cheiracanthium punctorium. Classification (NCBI taxonomy): domain Eukaryota; kingdom Metazoa; phylum Arthropoda; class Arachnida; order Araneae; family Cheiracanthiidae; genus Cheiracanthium; species Cheiracanthium punctorium. The sequence continues at coordinate 1,040,692 of JAWZYV010015836.1, read as the reverse complement.
AGAAAACATGTAAGGACTGATAGACGGAATTAAGACGGTTCATAATCCCGTAGCAAAGTGGTGTCGGCAACGTTTTTTTTTCATTTATTTGTTAATAATCACTTTAATAAATCTGTACCTCATCAGTAACACTAGTACCTTATTTGGAACACTATAGTACCTTATCAGGAACATACTAGTACCTAATCAAAGAAAGACTAACCCGTCAGCACGCACGTCTACTTTCGTAACTTAAGTACTCGCATGGGGTAAATCTTACCCCAGTTTGTCTTGTTTGAAAAACAAATTTGTGGAATTATAACGTAAAATACATCAGTTCTATTACGTTTCATGGGAAGAAATCGTGCTTTTCATATTTATTTAGAGATTTTCTAGCAGTTCCTTTAAATATCATGCTTTCTGAGAAGAAAATTTCATATGATATGCTTTATATCTAAAAACACTAATTACTTTATTAATATGATATTAATTTCATTTAATAGCCTTTTGTCAATACATACCGGTAATGTAACGTCAATTTATAGTTAATTTGCATTTAGTTTATACTTAGTTTACATTAACAACGTAATGAAACTTTGTTAGTCGCGCGGGAGTATTTAATCCCAAAGTGGAATTTTCTTCCTTTCCGTATAACAAAGAAATGACATTATTTCACCCACCTCAACTAGACCTTGACCTTGAAAGGTAGAAGACGGGGCAAACTTGTTCTAAAAAAATTTCTCCCATTTTACGAAGAAAAAATGTCGCTGGGGTGAGATTTACCCAAACGCCTGCTTACGGGCTAATTACAGTTCACTTCCCGTACTGAGTGCATTGTAATTGTTCTGCAATAAACACATAATATATTAGTTTAATAATCAGGCCTGTAACCAATGAATAATTCCTGCTTTAATAATCAATCCTGCTAATAATCAGTTTTATTTAAGTTTGTTCGCTGTAAGATCCATTAGTTTTGATGAACCGTAGCCGAAAAGGTTACTGTTATTCCTGGGTGATTATTAACAGGTACAAAGAGACGACGTTTCTAACCCCATATTGCTGTGTGGCTCTGAACCGTTTTGATTTTCCCTACCACACCTTACATGTTTCTATTAGAGTTCTGAATCACCTTCTATACATACATATATATAATAAAATTAAAAGACAATGAATTATGTGTGTTAAATTACAATATCGTACTATTCCGTCGACATTTTTCAAAACTGCTTTTGTCATCCAAGCATCTTAAAAATATTCCTTTTTATTATCAGAACAATTCCGACCCTTTTTGTCAGCATTTTCTGAGCATTTTTCAGTAGCTTTGCTCGGTTGAAATAGGCAAAGGGATTAAACAGAAGGCAAACAAACAGTATGTTTGCTCTCCACCCAAGTCTCATATTCTCATCTAAGGTGCATACGGTTTCACTTGGGTTAGGTGCATTAAGATTTCCAATAGTGTTCCTTTTAATTTCCTAGCGTCTTTCTCATATAAAATAGCGGCACTAAGGGGAGAAACATATTTTTTCCACATATTTTGTGTTACTAATCTAATTCTGTTTCGCTCTCTCCCTCTCCCATGAACTCTGGCATGTTTTAAACTGTAACAACTGTTCGCGTAATGTAACAATAAATAAATTTCAACTCTAAAGAAGGTTTCCGGACAACACTTATATATATACATATTTTTTGTTTTTCAATGGCCCGCCTCTGCCTTGAAGGCTTTGGCCACAACAGACCGGAATTGTTGGTCTCTTTATTATAGGGTCCTCTATATATTAGGTGGACCTACGTCACCCCCTATGAAGGGTCGGACATGACAATCACGTCCATTCGGAGTTGAACCTGAAACCGGTGTACAGTGCTTTACCCGCCATACAACTCCGTCGGCCTTTTATATACGTTGCCACATATGTTTTATAACCAAAACCCCTTCACGAATGAATAAAAAGCTCACTTTAATCTGCAGCTATAATAGCACATGCACACATAGTAATTGTAACGAATGATAATCGAATATATTGTACTTTTATTCTCTCCAGGTAGTTCTTCCCCTTTCTACAGTATACAATCACACATTTATATGTGTAACTATTTGTGTCAAAGTATTTATCTATTAATTACAAACTAAAGGCTCAACTATGGTATAGGAAAAAAAATTTCTATCCTATTTTAAAGTATATCCGAGTAATTTGAAAATAAAGCCACATTTCATTTTGAATAATGTATTTTTAAACATGTAATACTTTCACTTATAACACTTGTTTAATGTATCATATTATTACGTTTAAAAATGAGTATAAAATGATAAGTTAAGAAAATGCCAGTGATTTAACGTGCTCCATTAAGTACAAGTAAGCTCGCTGCACATTATCTTTATCGAGAATTGGTAAACATTACTTCAGGGTGCATATGCATAAAAATTCGTTGGAGAAGGAGAATCATGATAGTTCTACATACTTTTATTATAGCAGCTTAGATGCAGCAATAAAATATTATTCGCCCATTTTTAAAGGTTAAAATATATTTTAACCAAGTCGTAAGATAATATACAAATGTTTACGCTTTATCCATTTTTTTTTTTTTCATTCAATAATTGTTTGAGTTTACTGTTTGTTTTGTGTTATCGCTAGCCTTCACTACTAGGAACATCTGCCTACGGGAGGGTGTTTGGTTGGAGGAATATTTTAAGGGTTCATACGTGTATCTACGCTACACCTAGAGAAAACGAAGCAAAACTCCATATCATTAGATTGACATCTGCGCGGTGGGTCCAAACACCGAACTTTCACACTTTGGGCGTCTGCCTTATCCATTCGGCGATGGTAGGGTCCTTAGTTGAGTTTCATCATAATGTAAATTGGACTCATTATGCCTTATAACCGGCACACCATGTATAATATATAGAAAACATGATATATTATATCAAAACGAGGGTTTTCTACATTGCAGGATGATACAGCACATCAAGACAAGAGCGAAGATCGAAACAATCAACCCTTAAATAATCGTTGATACAGTACACATATAGCATACAAATACAAACAATGCTTTAATATCCATTGATAAAACACGTATATATGATACAATGAATGCTTTAATGTGCATTGATAAAACATGTATATACGACACAATGTATACTACAATAAGCATTGCTAAAACATATTGTATAAAGCACAATGCATAGTAAATCATTCAACATACTGAATGTAATACGCAATGCAAATGATGTTTGTTCGTTTGTATTCGGACTTAGAACAATAAATGAGGTGCGTACAAACAGAATTCTGGTTGATGCAAGCAAATATCACTTTTACAAAGCTACAGACGATGATGGGAAGTAAGTTCGTTTATTATACAAGATCTGTTTTCGATAAGGATTCATTATTGACTTGGGAACCTTTAAACCAGTGATTCTCCTTGCAAACCCTTTCTAGAATACGAAAATAATTGGTGAATCCCTGTGCAGTCTTTAGTAGCTGGCAAGTAAACAATAAACTTCGTAGAGTACTTGTTTTCCATGTCACACAATAGTTCATGACAAGAAACGAATCATCAAACGACAAACATTAATAAGAACTAATATGATAGCTACAAGAAAAATAATAAAATTTAACTTGCTAAATGAAACTTCTGTAAAACACATATAAACAGCATCAACATACAGTCAGGTAAGAAAGTAAATACAGTTAAGTATACATTAAAATTGAAGGGGTGAAATCTTCCCTTAATGGGATATTTCTGGCTGCCGCAGAAATGTGAAGTTTAGCTGAATGCCTGGTAGTTTCAATGTTAGATGGGGTTTCGTATTTAATCTGTTTCTGCGTTAATCTTTCGAATACGTGTATTTTGAATATTCTTTCTCACATAGATAATTTACGCAGAAAGGTAATCAAGCTTCATTTTATATATATATATTATTATCATTTTTTTTTTTTACAAAACAGTATATTCATCTGTAACATTAAGTCAGATGTCAATGAAAGAGTTATCTTTAAAAGTAGCTTCCAGGGAGCTATCACAGGATTATTCAATGAGTTTTCCTGTAAAGTTTGAGGGGTCTCTAAGCTTCGATCTTCTTGTAAAGGAATACGTATGCAATTGATAGGAATGTATATTGTCATCCAGATATTTCGTCATTTTAATGTTTTCATTAAATTTAATTGGATTTTCTGACAAAAAGATGCGGATAGAGTCAAAATATATGTTGTATCCAAAACTTGAACTTTTTTACAATGGCATCTATTCTATCATGCGCTGTGAAAATGACATCTGCGTCATCCAAGGCAGCACACATAGGTCCTTTGAACGTCTATTAAAGTTCAGAGAGCGTTTTCCGAACGTTAATAGACTTCAGAGAACCTCTGTTTGCTATCTGGTATGCAATGATATATTTAATTATTTTACTTTATACAAGGTATGAGCTAAGTATGCAAATTTTTGCAATCAAAGAATATCGAATATTCAAGAGAACAAATAATCAATACTTCTTTTTGATTTTTTTCATTTCTTATGATTATTTTTGATTATCTTAAATGTAGACTTTATTGTATGTATCGGATTACGCACAAGCAAAATTAAAACTTTGCCTTTCGATGCCAAACATCAAATGCTCCTTGCCAAATCGCAATCAGAAAAACTCAGTCACAGAAGCATTTTTACGCACTTTGAAGTGTGTTCGTTGCAGGACTTGGTTGGCCGTCTGATATTTATTCCTGGAAGAACTGTAATGTCGTTGGTGACTCTTCTTATCTTAAAAATTAACATAAATTAGCGCAAGATGCCGTAATCCAGAACTGTTCGCCAAACCTTCACCTCCTGTGGCACTTGCTCATCGGGGTTCCGTTACACCACATCCACTCATCTTCCTCCGAACGCATTGCTAACCCAAATGTTAGTCTTTCTTACAGGTTTAACTTTTTGGGAAAACCACAGTCGGCTGCCTGGCAGTGGTAGAAAGGGAAATATCTGTATTCTCTGTGCATCACCACTCAGAATGGGCCAGACGACTTCGTGAGACTGGTCACCCTGAGGACTGCTCCAGGAAGCTTCCAGCGTCCGTTCCAGGAGTTTAGTCACCTTCCTTCGATGACCTCACCTCCCCGGGTAATGTTCCGGCAGAATTGACTATTTACTTTAAGATGCTTTTGTCCTACTTATAATGTAAGCTTCACAGAAGAAAGTTTTTGTTAAGGAAAAGGGCAACTCTGTTTTTTCCTAGAATCCAACTCGACATGTTTTTAAATTCTGGTTTGTATTCAAAAGTCGCATTCGTTCTGTGTATTCGCTATTCTAATTTGTAATATTTATTATTAAATTCGGTGGTGCTAAGTCATAAAACTCGAGATCTATTCATTTCTAAATAAATGTTATTCTGGAGTTGTTTGGTTTATTGTGTGCTCTGTTCTCGTTTTTATCTTTGCAGTCTGGAAAAGTATGGGATTGGGGTAAGTAGCGTTCTAAATTCCTTATTCCATTTTAAGTCAATTCATTATTGGCGGTTTTCTTAGAAAGCATTTTTTTTTTCAGTCGCCCTCAATTATGTTCACAATATTTGCTATCAATATATGAAATACATTTTTTCCAAGAAAAAATACACTGCCTGACATTGAAAATGCATCACACATAAGGAATGGCCAGGAAGTGTTGAAACTCGGCAAGCAGAGAGAGACAGCAGTGTACAAAAGTGATCTTTATTTCAAAATTATATGCATAATACAGGGGGAGAGCAGCGCCATCTTAGTAGGTTGTCGGACAACTGTGGACGGCGATACACGAAGCAACACGTCTAGGTACTGAGTCAATGAGAGTACGGATGGCGTCCTGAGGAATGCTTCTCTGTCAACCATTTGCCACAGTTCGTCTTCTGAACAGGCTAGTGTCAGGGTCTGCAAATGGCTAACAATTACATCCCAAATGTGTTCGATTGGCGACAGATCAAGAGAGTACGGTGAACAGGGAAGCGTCTGTACACCTTGCAGAACACGTTGGTTGGTGCGAGCAGTATGCGGTGGAGTGTTATCCTGCTGGTACAGGGCGTTGTGAACCGGCCTCAGCACATCATCCACATACCGTTGAGCCGTCATAGTTCCCCGAATACGAACCAGAAATGACCTGGAGTCACACGAATTCGCTCCCCAAACCATGCTGGCACCTTGTCGCGCGGTGGGGCGTTCTACAATTGCTGCCGGATTGGACCTGTTTCCATGCCGACGCCACACTCGTACTGTTTTCACTGGAGAAACAGAAGCGTGACTGTGCCATCTGTGCGTGCCTGTGAACACGACCCTGTGCCATCCACGTCGCTCTAACCTTGCACCATTGCAGTCGTTGGCGTCTATGTTGTGGAGCCAATGGCAGTCTTCTTAAAGGAAGCCCTGAGTGCAGGCCACAGCAACCAATCGACGGGAAATGGCTCTGGTCGATATAGGTACATCCAAGATATCTTGAACATGTCGGAGAATGGAGGTTGAAGTAGCTTGAGGGGCCTCCACCATTTGTCGGTGGATGCGTCGATCCACGCATGTTGACGTCACTCTTGCTGCACCGGCATCCCTTAAACGTGCCACATTTCCTTGTTCCAACCATCTTCGCAACAGTCTGTGTACAGTGGCCCTTATCACATCGATCACCAAGCCCCTCGTAAAAGCATTGGTCTGCTGTAACTGTTTCCGTTGACGGAAGCCTGGCAATGTCTGGTTACACATGTCCTCTGAGGCAAGAATAAAATCTCTACGACAATTTCTCAACCAGCAATACTTTCACAAAAATTGTCCGTTCTACCGGTTCCTTCCTGTATATCTTTTTCCACGTGCACTGGCGAGCAGCCAATTTTGCATCATTATCATAACTCGGTAAGGGGCATTTACCCTAAAATTTGCATAATTTTCTGAATACTTATCCTTGGTGTTGCATTTTCGATGTCACGCAGTGATTTTTTTTTTATTTATATATTGAATAAAAAATGAGTAATGAAGTTCATCTCGGTAGAATTTTTTTTTTAAATACCTATTTTTTAAACACTTTATGGCATACCATTATCCAAATTATAAGGGAATTTTGGCTTTATCTATGTTTTCTAATTTGCAGTAAAGTTAACATTAACATAATTCTTAATGAAAACTGAATTTGTATTACGAAGCACTGTATTTAATGTTTAGCAGCATTTTACTTTTCTAGATCATTTTAAACAAATCTGTGTCCACATCCAAGCCTTCAATAGGTGACAACTTATTTATTCCCAGTGAAAATTCAAAATAATTTAATAATTTACTGGATAAAACACACTTGACGGTATAGTATAATGTTTTTGTATTCAACGGAAATAAGTCAGAAATTGTGTTCTCATCAGAATCTTACTTTGAAATTAAATTTTAACATTACGCTTTATTGTAATTTTTGTTACACAGGATGCATTAACACATACCTTAAGATTTTTAGCAAATTTAAAATACACAAAGACGACTTTCATTTACATTTTTTAATACGGACTCTCAAATACTGTATTATTTCATCACTGAATAATCATTTAAAAAATGTTTTGAAATGTTCGTCGTTTTATGTAATTACGTTTCATCACCGTTTAAAATATAATTTTCCATATATATATATTTATGTTTCTTTAATAACTTAAACTGAGTAATGAAGGCAAAATTCTTCCAACGGAATGGAATATTCTTTTGAAGTTCCATTTTCCATACTGAACACAGGCAAATTCTCTTTCAAAATTAAAAAGACGTAATTTTAAGCTGCACTCGCTGGGTTAAATATAATAACGTCAGTGTCTTCTTTCTATACTGTGTATCAATCTTTCCAACGTATGAGAACAGAATTATACATAATTATATTATTTGTGAAACGCCCAGCAAGTCAAGAATAATTGGAAACAATTATTTTATTTCCTAATTAATATTTAACCGGAAAATTAATTTTATTATCATTATGTGAAAAAACAGAGAGAAAATCTGCGTAGCTATATGTGTATGTTGACGATTGATGAACCGAAATATTTATCCTTCGGAGAACGGTTAAAATATCCAGAGTTAAGGGCAAGAAATTAACTGTTTAAGTATAAATGTATGTTAATAATAAACTTTCAAGCTTTATATAATCATAATAACCATCTTTCATAATTTACTTTAAATGTCATAAGGTCATAAAATAGGCTATCATAAAATTAACCACTGTAGTTAATATAAAGATCAATTATTCTTATTCTTATTCTGCTGAAGATATATTCGATAACCTTTCTATATGTGAAAATTTCAAAATAGGTATGTGCAGTATATTATATTTATTCTTTGACATAAACAACAGTTTTAGAATTAATATGCATTCCATATGCAGGTTTTCCTATAACTCTAAAGACAAAATTTAAGGGGATGCGAGGCACACAAAAAGTAATCAGGATTACGTAGCAATGTGGGGTCAAAGACGCTGTTTTTACTTTCCTGTTAATAATCCCTATGAGAAAAGTGTTGAAGTGTTCCGCTAATTTCTTAACCAAGTTGCATAAACGATGGGCTTGCCTCCAACAGTTTCAAGCATGGAATAAAATACAATTCATAAACCATCAATTTTACTCACGTATTTTGTGTAAAAGATAGTATAGTTTTTTTTTTACGAACAATAATCGTAAATTTCACTATTATTTCATCACTTGTTCCAAAGTTATTATAAACAGTTACATGTATATGAAGTTTTCAACTCCACATTGCTCAATGATTCTCATTCATTATTATGTACCCTACTTCCTTAAATGTCTTACCAATAGATATGCGATAACCGATATATTATATACAAATCGTGAATATAAGAATTCCATTTATATACCTTTTCTCATTTCGAACTACATACTAACTTATTAAATGCAAGCAAATACCTGTGATTATACACTAAACACAGTATGTGCTAGTCGCCTTATATTAATCGTGAATGACTTTTAGAAACTGCGCATATCCTCACAGATTTAGTGATAAGTTTGCGTCTGTATGTGTGCTGCGTTGAACATAAATCGCTTCCGAGTCTACTTTATTAAATCTGACATGTTAGTATCGGATTTCCTTCATGCTCTCCCACACACATCGGATTTCCTTAATATACGAAAAAGTGATTTCATCAAGTTATATTTTGAAGATATTGCTTTTATTTTCACGATATAAGCATATTTATAAAAATAACTCCGTTTCTAGAGAACTTTTCTTTGGTTACGTCTTTCGTGATACTATGTCTATTTATTGAGAGTTCGTAGGAATGTAATTTCAGATAAAATTGGGTATCTCAAAGTGAAAAAAATATATATTTATACACACACACACACACACACACACACACACACATATATATATATATATATATATATATTATTTTATCTGTATGTAACTGTGAGCAAATTAATTTGTAAGATAATGTCCATAGACCAAAGTTTTACCATACATTGTAGAGTTATTTGCCCAAAAAAATATATAAAATATTTTTTGTGTAGGAACCATTTTAAATTATAAAATCAATGCAATACATTTTGATAACATGATAAGCCTCCCGGGTTGTGCAGTGGATAAAGAAACATTATTCCATACCACAAGTCTGGGTTAGAATCCCGGCAAGGTTTTGCGTGTAATTTCGTTCGTCCTTTTACAGGAAGCGGCGTTTGTACACCTATTATTTGCCCCAATTATAAAGTGATCAACATTTCCAACTTTATTAATGGCCAGTGCTTTGAAACAGATAATTCCCGCCATTAAAAGAATAATCATAAATAAATAAAAAATCGAAATCATTTTAGAAATTTGTATTATTTAAATTAAAAAAAAACAATGTTGAATTTCAACACAACTGAACCATTACAAAACATTCCCTTTAACATAATTTATTTACGCCAAAAATATTAAATCTGAATGAGCCTTAAACAGCAATGTAAATTATATAAAAACTCAAAAATGGCAGTGGAAAAAAAAGTTTGTAATAGAATAGTTACTTTTATCCTCAAAACTAAAACAAATTTTAAACATTTTATAAACAAATTACATGTTATTTAATCATTTTAACTTAAATGTGAGCAAATAAAGTTACATTTTGGCTTTTAGGCTTATGTTGAGCATTGAAAAATTGTATAAGGTGATGAAAAATGCGTTGCTCATTTGACGCATGTGAATTTCTTTTTTTAATGATACTAATATTTTAGGAAGGATTGGTATTATTAGCTTTGACTTACAAATGATTTTACATTAAAATCTAAAGTAACTGCTACACTGACAGATCTAACAACACAGAAACTAAAACGCATGACAAGAAAACATATATAACTCACCAGCAAGGACACTCTTCAAGTCAAAATCTGATTCTGCTGAAAGAAAAACCAAATGAAAAAAATTAATCAGCTTCTGAACATATAAACACAAAAAATGTAATTAAAACGGAGAGTAACACTTATTTTATTAGAAATATGATATTAATAACTATTTTGCCTTTATATTGCAAGTTCAATACAGTGCAGCTGAAACTGGTTTCGTAGCATGTTCAACTTGACGTCATCTAAATAACTCAACAATAAGCTTCGCAATATACCCCTGGAACATCAAAGTAATCCGTGCATTGATGAATTATTTAAGATAATAGATAATAATTGATGTTATTTCATTATTCTATTTCCAACCTTAAAATATGAAGGTTTTTATTTATTTTTCTCTTGTTTAAAATGATATTTTTTAATCAAGTGTAAGTTAGTGAACGCATTACGAACTCATAAAACCTATGAATGTACTATTATGAATGTGTCATGTGGATTTTTGTGCAGTTTTAAATATAAAGAAAGGCAGTAAACTCATAAAAAAGAGCGCTTTTTAAAACTTCCGGTTTTAAAGAAATAATTCCCGATCGTAAAATCATCTTTTTATATATTTTTAATAAAACTAACTTAATTATTCTGGTTGCTAGAACACATTAACATTTCTTTTTGTTAAATGATGGTGTGACGATGGTTTAGCGGCGAAATAAGTAAAATTTAATGTTTTTGTAAATATATATATATATATATATATATATATATATATATATATATATATATATATATATGATAGTTTACATTGCGTTCGCAGTAGCCTGGAACGTTGCATTCGAAATAAATTAAGAATCACGTTAGAATGAAATTGTTTATTTAAAAATAATAAAACCTGCTATAACGGTTGTTGGTAGCGTAGCATAAACAAACCATCGAAGAATAAAATATTGCTTTAATGTTCAAATCCAAATGTACAAAACCAAAATAAGAAAGAATAACGGCAAGAAAGATGAGAATCAAATATGGCGAAGATGATTTAATTTAGGATATTAAATTTAGTAAATGACATATACATTTATTAAATTAGTATAAATTTAATAAATGTATATGTGATAAACTGCATCCCATTTCCCTAAATCCCACAAATAAATTGTAAATTCTAACAGTCAGTATTAAGGAAAACTAGCCACCGAAAATACACAAATATGCTTTATTAATCACAGTGAGATCTACAGTATTGCAAATTACAAAACAAATATAGCAAGAAAAATACAGAATCCAGAATAAAAATGGAATCATAGGTCTTAAAAATCAATCCAGCAAGTGAAATCATCACATGCCGATATACATCCACCGCTAACATGTGAGAAGTCGTAAGCCTAATCATCATAAAAGCCTAACGCGATAAAACCAAGAGGTGGAGTAGGAATGGAAACTTGTATTATCAAGCTCTATCAGCAGGTGTCATCACTTGAATAATGCGGATTAAAAGGAAAGCAAAAATAGCTAGGTTTTTTCAGGTTGCATGGCAAAAAAAGTCAAGATAATCAAACTAGGGTCATGACCCTATTTGGAAAAAAGGGGACATAAACAAAACCTGGTGTAAAAGTCCAAAGATATGACAATATGAAATTTCAAAATAAGGTGTTGCCATTAAAAAGTAGCAAAATAAAATTACAGCATGAACCATATAATTAAAAAGAGAGAAACATTTAACAACAAAATGAAATTGCAGCATGAATGAAGTAGTTTAAAAGATAGAAAATTTAATTAACAAAATAATATAATGAAAAAAAGAAGAGAAAAAAAAAGGAATGCATGAGGGAAAGTAAAGAAGCAGAAAAATACTTAAATTAGTTTCGCTATCCAGTTGAGCAATAAAGTAGGGGTTGATATAGCTAATTTATACTACAGGAATTTAAAAGTATTCAAAATAAAATAAATATATATAATAATAATTATTACATTTAAAATTAATAAAAAGTCAAAATGTGTAATTAAATGTATTTTTAATGTATATACGACTGTATAATATATTTTTAACTGAGCACTTAATATCGCTTAAATCTGGAGCAGATAAAAAACCAATCAACAGTAATCAACAATGTTATATGCTTCAAAATCTGGTTTCTAATTCTTGCTAATAGCTGTTATATTTTTATGCGAGATATGTCTTATTTGTAGTATGTTTTGTGTTTTACTTATTAGTTATATATATATATATATATATATATATACCCTGCATATACATATTAACACATTTCCCTGCATATACACACATTTCAAAATTTTACTTTTGTTTCCACGAGCTGTTTTCATATGCAGCACGAAAACTTGTTCGAAGTGTTTTTCGCTCAATAGCGGAGCGTGCTGGTTTATTTGCGTTCCTTTATCCCTTTATTTTTCTTTTCAGATCATGGTAAACAATTTACACTTTTTCGAATATCGTTTGATGAATAATAAAAGGCAATAAAGAAGATAGTTTAACCCAAAAAAGCTCAAAATATTTTTTAAAAATGAAACTTGATCTTTTGAAAATGAAGAACTGCAATGTCTGATCAAGTCTCCATTGTTACTTCTAGAAATAATACTTGCACATTTTTCAGTCTAATAATATTTTAATCAGGTATTCTCCTAATTTACGCATGTATCACTTCATGTATAAGATGGACTTCTTAATTTTGAATCACTATCTACTTCCTCTCCATTATATAACCCTTAGAAATGTCTCAATACACAACTCTTTCGCATAACAGATGATATATTCTAACTACCTTAGTTGAGTAAACTTCGCGAACTTGAGATTTATATACACGCACCACACATATCGTATTCAATATTTAAACATGCATATTTACATACAAAATTATACATCATTATCTACTTGCAAATTTGTCACGATTAGACCTCCAAATCTCTTTATTTGCATTTGAATTACAGGGATTTTGAAAATGAATGATCTCCCAATATCGTTCATTAAATGGGATTGAATCTACTTAGAAGTTAAAATAAACCAAGTTATGACTGTAAAATTCCCAAATAATTACTGGTATGGATTCGGGAAAGATTTTTAATCCTAAGAGAACGTCGGATATGCAGGAAGAATATTTAAATTACTCTATTGAATTGGGATAAATCTCGGCTCACAGCCTTTATGATGAACTGACATTAAAAGTTGTGTTAAATAATCCATTTCATTGATTATATTTTATATAGGTACTTTACAAGTGTTAAGGGTAATTCCTTTGTAAAATAATAATTTTCCTAATTAATCTGCATCTTCCTGTCTAATTGAAATTAAAAATTTACAATGCTTACTTCCATCCGCATAAATTTGATTGGTTTAATTTACTTTATAACTAAATGGGAAGCCCATATGACATTTATAATGCTCTCTATGAATTATATATATATACTTATTTTTCACTTCAATTGAAGTGTTACAGATATATTTGACAGAGTTACTACATCCATTAGTTTAGCACCCATCTTTCATGCCTCAATAAGGCCAATTATTGTCAACTACCAGAAATCATCGGAATGCATGATGTTATTTTACACCAAGTCGATACTCTATTTACATTATTATTCAATAGTTATCCTTCAATAAAATCTCAAAAAAGAAGTTCAAATTAACACTGTTCCAGTTAAAAGATAGTGAAATAAATAGTTTCTTATTTTAACTAGAGTTTCTTATTTTAACTTACATTTTTGCTTCTGTAACTCGATTGTAACAACATATCACTAATGTCTGACATTTTCGGAGGAATTCAACACTGAAAAATAAAACACTAAACGCGTAATTTTTTTATAAATATTTTCACAGTATTACAGGCAACTTTCCGTTTTATTTCATGTAAAAACCTGAATTTCTTTAATTATTTTCTATGATTCTAAAACAAATTGCTGTCCTACGTTAACGTCTCGAAAATATAATATAGGACTATTAGTAAAAAGAGTACTGGAATGGAAGCTGCAGCTGCAAATGCACTTGTGAACACCTATAACAGTGATTCTTTGTGTTAATGTCGGGTCAAGAACCAGCTAACTGATGGATTTTAACAACACTCATGCCCTAATTTACATTTGCATGCTCAAAAATAATGCTAGTCTCCGAAATATCCAATCAACATAATCCAAGCTTGCAGGAAGTATGTGAAAAACAAGTATAATTTGCATTATCCCATCATATGGTATCCCTCGAAAACCTCTAGCGATCGTTGAGAAGGGCATTTGGAACAGCGTACTTACAGTGCAATTACAACGCATGTACCCTACACGGTGGTCTTTAATGATACCTCTGGACCGAGCCTACGGGCTACCACGGCCGCCACAACACAGCGTTTTGAAGCTAGAGGACTGTATACTTATCCAGCAGAGCCAACCTTGACGCCTTTTGGGACAGCTGTGGAGTTTGTTTAAGATTAAATAAACATAAAAATAAAGGCAGCTTGCAAAGCAACGCGACTGGACTTATCACACGCAGTAGCACAAGTATATAGTGGTCCCTTAAGTACAAAGCTTTTGTGCTTAATTTCCTGGATGGGGCTATAATAATGCGGACAGTCAGAGTTGAGTAGGGAATTTTACCTGTGACAATCTTAGTAGTGTTTGGCTAATTCCACTAACATTGCTAAACTTTGATTTACCTAGTTTTGCAGTGGCTTGGAGGTGATGACTTGCCTTACCCAGCATACGTGTGCAATGTTGGTGGTCTTTTAAGGGTATTAGAGGATGTTCGCTGACAGTCGAGGATGTAGTACTAGAAGTGGTCCTCAGCTTCACAGTTGCATATTCTTTTAGTGTGTTGGTGGAAGCAGCGTGGATATGCGGGCAAGGCCGGCAAGGAAGCTAGTTACTTCCCAGGTGAGTGGCAGTTGGTGCTAGGAGACTTTGGGCAATAGCTCAAAGGTTTGACGGCACTTACAACAGGAGTTCCAATGTAACTGTCATTCTTTCTTTAAATGAGCATTAAGTATGGCCATCATTTTTGAGTGCGGTGCTGGGTGGGGTGAATGTTTTGGAGCACCTTTGTCTCCTTTGCCATGTAGTCTGCACGTACGTTACCAGTAACGCTCACATGTGCTTTATTATGCTGGAGGTGTAAGTTCTTTAATTGCGCCAGGCTTTGCTTTATTGCAAACACTTGAGGATCACGGGTGCGATGTTCCTGCATTGCAATTAAGGCGATTGATTGTCACTATATATGGTGACTAATATGTTGTGCACATGTGTGGAGAAGCTTAGCCAGTCCAAGGAATTTTGAAGCACCAGCAGCTCTGCGTGGAAAAATTGAACAATAGTCGGGGAGTCGGACTTGTTGTGCAAGAATTTCTGTTTCATCGCTACAGATGCGGAAGTCTGCTGCTGGAGTTCTGCGTGCGGGATCCATCAGCATAGATTGAAATGCCTTTCAGGGACAATGTTTTGGTTGTGGAGGTGTTTATTCTTGCTGGAGACGGCTCTACAGAGGGATGGTCAGACCAGTGTTTTGCATACTGTGCTATGCTTGAGGGAGCACTACCGTTAACTGATAGTGGGGAGAGTAGTCTTCTTCTGGCACTATCCGGCAAGTCAGTGATCTGATTGCCTCTGCTTTGAGGGCTAGCTTCAAACGGGGCACTCCTGCTATGGCGCAGAGGGCGTCTGTTCATAGTGTACGGTATGCTTTTGCGATTGCCAGTATAACGGTATTCTCTGGGCGGACAGAAGTTTGCCCTGAGCTTTTTTTTTTCAAGTTCCCAGGCTAAGCGTACTGGCTGCTGTAAGTCACGAACTGATACTATTGCTTGTGTGTGTTGGTGATTTCACCCCAAGTTTTTGCTGGTACTCTTTTGTACAGGATCTGATGTTTCTGTGTGTTTGCTTTGAGGTGGTTTATGTGCGGCACCCAGGAAATATTTTTGTCCAGAACCATACTCAATAGTTTTGTTCAATTAGCTTATGTTGCCATATGATGTTGTTGCCTAGTCTGATGATGGTCTTTCTATTTAGAGTCTTGGGTTTATTAAGAGTGAAAGCCTGGGTCTTGTTGTGCGAAATTTCTAAGTGCACAGTCTGCAGTTTGTGCTGAAGAATGGAGAACGCTTTGTTTTTGAGGTCTCCGTGGCGTTGTCCCGGGATTACTAGGGTTTGGTCATCTGTGTAGGCTTGAATGTGGCCTCTTCTGGTAGGTTCAGTTGAAGGAGTGGGTTTGCCAGGATGTTCCAGATTATGGAACCAAGGCAGAAGCCCTGTGGGCACACCTTAGAAACTGGGCACTCAGAGGATCCTCTTCCCCAGTCTATTGCTAGACTTCTGTTACTAAGATAGATCCACCAGATGATATAAGCTGCTGGGACATCGCAGTTTGATGAGTTCCAACTTGAGGTTTCACCTTGCATTATCAAAAATACCTTTGATATCTTGCGATATTAGGGCAGTGTATGCGCCTTGGCTGATATTGAACTTTAGTCGTTTGACGAGGTCATGGAGGGCCTTTTCACACGATTGGCCGACACGGAATCCATACTGTTTAGATAAAATAAGCTCGTTCGTTTCTAGGCAGTGCTCAATACTTTCTTTGGTTAATTTTTCAAGGAGTTTTCCTAGAGTTGGTAGTAGGCAGTTGGGGTGATAGGAATACGGGAGCGCTATATCTTTTCCTTGTTTTTAGTAGTAGACTACTTCTCCGCTGCATAAGCATTTTCGAAGGTAGCCTAATTTCAAGCAGTTGTTGGTCCAGAGGGGAAGGAGGCAGGGGAGGCGCACTTGTAGCGCTCGGAGCATTCGGAGGTCAATGCGGTCAGGTTCTGGTGCTTTTTTGGGGGTTAAGGGTTTTCAGTGTATGGAGTACTTCGGTTCTTGTGAACTTCTTTTCCGGAGCTTCCAGGTTTGAAGTGTCTGCTTCCATTTGTTCTGCCGTACTATCTGTTTTGAAGAGGTGTTTTGTGAGGGATTCCAGGGCTTCCGTGCGTGCTCAAAGATGGGATGGCCAGCTTATGTGGAGTTCTGGGCGTGTAAATACTTTATCGAATGCTGTTTTGAAACAGCTTCCATATGTATTGTGATGTTCTGTGCAGAATTGTTTCCAAGCCTTTCTTCTTATAAGGTGCAGCTGTTTTTTATGCTTTCTGTCTGCTCTTTTTCTATCTTGAAGGCTGACAAATTTTCCGTCTCCGGTGTGGCCCTTTTTTTTGCAAGGCTGTTAGTCGGTGTCATTGGGAGTGCTGGGTTTCTGTCCACCAGGTCAACTGTGCCGGCTTCAAATGCATTTTTTAGCCTTAGGCTCTCCTTTGCAGCTTCTTGTATACCCCTGAATAGCTCTTCCATTTTAGCCTCGAGTTGCGGAGTTTCTTTGCTATTTCCAACTTCTGTAGGGAGGTGCTCCAAATGGGTTTTTAGGGTGAAACCTCCTTGGAAGCCTGAACGCAGTCTTGAAGCGTCTCTGCCTTTTTATATGAGGGGTTGGATCCAGGGTGAAAGTGATATAGAGGTGGTCTGAGTCAGTTTGATCTTCAAGAACCTGCCAGTACTGAATCAGTGCTGCCGCTGCTATATCCGTTTTGTTACGACTGGCCAGCTATGACCACTGTTTTTGACCACTGACAATTGTTTTTGTAGAATGTGTAGGAGCAGGTTAAGACATTGACAGTCAAGGGTTAGCTGAGTAGTGGAGATGATTAGAGATATGAAGATGGAACTTTGAGTTTGGAGGTACTGGGCTAAAACCAGGTCCGGTTTCTCTAAGACAATTGCTGCTTGCCATTTTTTGAGAGCAGCAGCACCCAGACGTTTGGGAAGCCTATTAATTTACCGTTTTCTAAATTTTAGTAGGTAAAGACTCAAATTGGTTTGTTAGGGCTTCTGAGTATCATGTGGAAAAATCTGTAAAGTAACTACCCATCGGCCATTTCGAAGCAGGGCAGCCAATCACGGATGCAGATATCTCAATATTTCAAGGCAGACACTCTCTGTTATGGAAACAATTTCAAAGCTATGAAGCTCTTGAAAGAAGGCCGGCAGAAGGTCGCAAACTAATGACAACTGTTTCTGAAGATCGATATCTAGCAATAACTGATCATTAAGCTACATTTTTATGATTTTTCAAATGCTAGAATTTAAAGAAAGCACTACACTCTAAGTGAATGTTATACAAAGTTAATAGTGATTTACGATAAAAGCTAACCTTTTTCTGAAATCCAGGCAGAATACATCATATTTTTTCCTTTACTTTTCACGATATTTATTCATGCACTAAAATAGACATCAAATTTTTGTAATTCCGAAAACATGAACTGTAAACGTGTGTACACTTTTAAATGTTCAGTTCTTTTGCAAATATATTTTGGAATGTTTGCATTCAATTAAGAAGTCAATTTTCCGCAATTGCAAGAGCGTTCATTTTTATTGATCTGCAAACACCGTATATGTGTACTATTCTTAAGTTTACTCAACCATTTGTTGAGAACGATATTCTAATATGTACCTTTAAAGGCACTCAATTGGTATCTCACTGATTTATTTATTTCCTCTTTCCGGTTCATTATATTGTTTTCAGGACCAATATACACTATAAACTTTAGAATAATTGTGTATTTTATGTGCAATTTATTTTGAACTCAAGTATATATCTTTTGTTCCCGAAAGCGTAGGATTCGTTAGTTAATTTAAAATTAAATAAACGATTTTCTTAACTCACGCATTTTAGAGCTATTTCCTTTGAATTTCTTTCACATTTTCCCTTCTATATTGATTTTTTTTGTATATATATATATATATATATATATATATATATATATATTTATGCATATATATATAATTCTCCTTTTGAAAGAAATTACGCTCTTCTCTTTCTACATTTTTAGCTCCCAAAAAGTTCTTTTGAAATATTATTATCAAAGATTTTTAAAAACCATGCACAAACTTTTTCTTTCGAAAGATGATCACTTTATATTATATCTTTTTAAGTGAAGGAAAGTAATATCGTTCCTCCTTACATGCTAAAACTACCATAAATATGCATCGATTACTGTCGAATTTGTTATTTATCAAACTATACAAGTCTTAAATATTTGTAAAAATCCCTTTAAAACGAAATTTATGGAAAATAACAGCTCTTTGAATAAGAGGGGAGGTGCAGAGTATTGCTGCTACATTATTAATCTGGAACATTAATATTAACATTTTATTAACATCTGGAACATTTACACACATATTTACAGCTGTATTTAATCATAGTAATGTTAACAAATACCACACAAATGTACATTTTTAGGAATATATATATATATATATTGCAGTGAGCATTATATTTCATAGAAAATACTGCTAGTTGGATCTTTTAAATAGCAAGTAAAGAGCGACTTTTTCCTTATCTAAACTGACCACGTGTATTTCTTTCACAGTATATCATCTACTCCATGTGTCTTCTGTCTTGGGTAACACAACCCCCGTACTGTTCTATAATCATCAATCACTTCCGCTAAACCCATCCTGTGGGGTCAAAGTAATAAGCACCAGGGAACTTGAATTTTCAGTGTCGATAATTTGCATACATTCAAATTATGAAGAAGTTTTAACTTATGTTTTAAAACTTAAAAATACTTAACAACAGTGGAAATTCTAGGCTACTGCACTCTTAAAAATACAGTTAAATGTTTCACCGAAATTCAGGTGCCAGTTTAGCTGCAGCTGGTATTTTGAAAAATATGATACTAAGATTCATCATTTTATCGGTGTTTCCTCAAGCACCATTATATAGCAAAATTAATACACACTTCAAGAAGAAAAGGGGAAAAATAAAGTTCTATTCGGGACTGGAACTTACAATGATTGGTTCAAAAGATCGCGCATTGACAACTAAGCCGACTGACAAATTTCTTTTGCAAAAACAAATTATATATAGCTTTGTTTTACCTCAATTTGCAATAAAAAGTGTTCTTGTTAAAAGTAGAATGTTGAGCCCTGATATTTTGCACGTTATTTTTGAAAAGTAATTGTAACTCAAAAATTGATGAGTTACGAGCTATAATCAGTTTCTGTTCTCTTTTAAATGAATGTAGATAGTCATTGCTGTCAAAAGGGTTATTCGATGTCAAATGTGGTAACTCCTTTACGCAGCCAATATTTTTTTAACAATGCTTATTTCTTCCATTTTTGGAAGATTTTTCTTTTCGAAGAATTGATGAGGCAGTTTTTCTTTCTTTTTATTATTTTTTAAATCGTATTTAGAGAACATTTTTCGGAATCAAGTATTTTGAGAAAGACTGAAGGGTTGCCTAGAAGACTAGGACCCGGTACTGCAGTTTCTTCAGTCGATGGATCACTTTATCCGACAGTAAGGCTGCCCACTTTAGGTCATATTACCGAGAAATGTAACAAACGAGTCTAATTCACATCTAAAGAAACCTTCTCTATTCAGTAAACAAAGTCATATTTCTGCACATTAAAGACTGCATTTCTAAATAAATTGGAAAGTTAGTGCTTAACTTATAAGAAATATGATAAAACCCAGTTTTTGGAAGAATTTTACTGAGACACGCAATACACCGATCGCTTAAATATCGCCATTGCTTATTGTTCACTTGGCACAACTAGTTTATGCGTTACCCAGTAGATAGATTTACCTGCATTTAATAAAACATATGTGTCTCGTTTTGCCAGCCGAATCATTTCGGGCCACCTTCCTCTATATATAATTAACTGTTCACAGAATCACTTTGAGCAAGCAGACTTAAATGACAAATGGAAGCAGTAAAAAAGAGATAAATAATATCATCTAATCATAATTTTTTAAAGCTTTAGAAATGCCGTAGGCCATTATTAATAATTAAAATAATTATAGTATATTTATACAACAGAATCTAAGTATAAAGTATTTTAAAAGAAAATTGACGACAATCTGCAACACATTGGAAAAAATGTTATATTGAAATTTCATTAAAGCGGCAGTCGACAGTTTTCTTGTCGTATATATACTTTATTCGTTAATCTGAAATATTCTTAAAAGCTAAGTTCATTACGACGACATATATCTGTACTGCTTAATTATTAATACATTTTCAATAGAAAGTTTAAATTTCGATTGAACTTAAAGATTCGCAGTTCAAGGAAATAAAGAAGAAGACACAGAAAAATAGAAATGAAAATTGCTGAAAAAATAAAAATGCGCATAAAAAAACCCTGTTCGGAGATAAAATAGGACTCACTAAGCGTCACTTTTGCAACAATATATGAACAACTAAATGAAGTACTCTTTCTTCGGACCGAATGGATATTTCTACACTAAGAAATAGAAATGGAAAATAAAGAAATAAATATTTAGTATGTTTCGTTTATAAATTTATTTGCTTGTCTCAGCAAAATGTTAGTCCCTTAAATGATTTATGTATACCTATCTATAACCATATTTCATGATCAAACAATCTTGATTATATTGTAATTTTTTCTTTCTGTCAAGTATTATTTGCATATAACTTACTAATGAAATTTTAAACGCATGGTGTATAAATTCCGGTAAGTGTAATCAATTTCATTTTCCATTGTAACATAAGCATTTATTTACAATATTATCAGTGTCCATTTCATTTCTTTTGCATGTATTCCATCTAATTTACCTAATTACAAAATCTCCAGATAAGAACTATATATTTTGCCCTTATCAGATGCTGCTACCTCTTACGAATGTCGAAAGAATCCGGGACGTTCAAAAAGTTTTAAACTCAAAGAATGACTTGCATTGTCTTCACAGAATAGCAGCTTTTACTCTTATTTATAAAATTTTAGTTATTAGAGTCGTAAGATCTATGTTTCTACACAATGCTAAATTAAACAAACGAAAACAAAGGTAATAATCAGTTTTCTTGGACAGAAAAATTTATGATTTACAGAAACTTACCAATTTCAAAATAAAAGTAACATATACACTGCTGGCCACCCAAATTGCAACACCAAGAAAAACAAGAGATATCACAACAAAATTTATTGTGTAGATAACATGTTGACCAAGTAACAAATGATTAAATTTACAGCATTCTATGAAGCGTGGTTCCTGCCAAAATCAGTACCCAGAGTAGCCGCCGTTGTTGGAGATCACAGCTGCCACACGCCTCGGCATTGATTCAAAGAGACTTTGAATGTGTTCTTGGGGTACAGCAGACCAAGCAGCTTCCACACGTTGCCAAAGTTGATCTGGTGTGACAGCTGGGGATGAACTCTGGGTCAGTCGTTGAGCAACCATGGACCACATGTTTTCTATCGGCGAAAGATCCGGAGAGCGCGCCGGCCAGGGAAGCAATTCAATCTGGTGATTGACGAAGAACCCTTGGACAATGCGTGCCACGTGTGGCCGTGCATTTTCCTGCTGAAATATGGCTGTTGGCAAGCCCTGAAGGTAAGAAAGGACAACTGGCTCCAACACCTCGGAGATGTAGCGCTGGCTGGTTAAAGTACCGGCAATGCGTACTAGAGGAGTGCGAGAGAGATATCCGATACCGCCCCATACCATAATACCCGGTGCATGACCAGTGTGACGGTGCATAATGCAGCTGTTCAGCATCCTCTCTCCACGGTGTCTCCAGACTCGAATCCGACCGTCGTGGTGTTGCATACAGAAGCGTGACTCGTCAGTAAAGAGAATTTCATTCCATTCTGTCGTCCACATCCTTCTTTCATCGCACCATTGGCGGCGGAGACGTCTGTGGTTCCGCGTCAGAGGTAGACAAAGCAACGGACGTCTTGCGGACAGACCATTCTGCTGTAAACGACGTCGAATGGTACGCGCAGACACTGGATGATGCGTTACAGACTGAATCTGCTGTGATATGGTTCGTGATGTGACTGAGCGGTCCGTCACTGCTATGCGTACAATCTGCCTGTCATCACGTGACGTGGTGCACTGAGGTCGATGCGGTCGATCACGTCTGTCCGTCGTACCCTCCTGCACCCAACGATCACATATCCGCATCACAGTTGTTTGGTTTCGTCCAATACGACGACCGATTTCCCTGAAAGATAACCCACAATCTCGGTATGCCACTATCCTTCCTCTGTCAAACTCGGATACTTGATCAAAAGATGATCGTTGTTTCCTACGAGGCATAATTTATCGTTTTTTTGAAAAAAAAGCAAGAAAAACACAATTGCTGTACTTGAAACCGTCGAAATCTCCAAGCCTTAAATAGCGCTTTGAGGTGGCGCCACAGGCGCGCTTGATGTGCGTCTGCGCTGAAATTCTAATCATTTGCATATCTCACCTCAGCTAATGCATGTTGTAAATTTCATATTATTTGCATGCTTCCTTCAGGGTGTTGCATTTACGATGGCCAGCAGTGTATTTCAAACAAGCGGAAGATTAACTCCTTGGAACTTTAAAATACATTTTTAATAGGGAAAAATCCGACTCAGTGTTATTTATTTTAATCCTGAACTGCAATAAATTATGACTTGTAACTTTGATCTTGGACAAAAGTGTTGATAGCTATAGCTTAGAAACGCTGCACATACTATGTGCTTATCTTAAAATCGCAAAAGCTAAGAATACTTAAGCTAGAAATATGTTACAAAAATTACATTTTTATAAATTCAAAAAGCAAGTTCTTTATGGCCTTCACTGCATTCAATTTCAAACAGAATTATTTCGAAATTTAATTCTATCTTACTTTGCATAAATAAGTGCGTGTCCGTTTACAAACGTTAAGAGAAGCTTTTGAGCACATTTAAAACGTTTCATTTTCCAGAAAATAAACACAGAAACGCTGCCTAAGCATAAACGCCAATGTTTAGTCATGCAGTGAAACGAAATATTTCAAAACATCCTGAAAATAAATGGAAAAGTTTATGCTTATGCAAACTTCATCGTAATTCTTAGCTCTACTGTAAACTAATCTAAAGCTTCTAATTCTGCATTTTAATTTTTGCACTGGAGAAAGAGGTGAAAAAATGACAAATGATATTACTTCTACCCTTCTGGAACAGACGGAGTTATTTTACGATTTGTTCTGCTCGGTGAAAAGCTATAAATTTTTATCACAAAAGCTTTTGGAAGTTATCGATGTGCTTGATTTAAGGCAATGCAGGTGTTTGTAGAATTGTTTCCACACACTTTGAAATAAGGAAAATAACAATTAAATGTCAGTTTCTAATGTTATTTTAGTAACTGTATATTGCACGTAAGTTTCATTACAACGTTCGTAAAAAATGTTTTTGGAATTATATTTTGCTTGCTTTAATAAGAAATGACAATAAACATAAAAAATGCTGAACTATTTTTTAGGTATTCATCCGGTTATGTACGTAACTGGGAATGAACTTATGAAATAAATGGAATAAAATGCAAATTCAGAAAAAAAGAAAATTTATTCCTGAAGCACTGAAAATATGTAAAATAGTTTTTAAAAAGATGCCAAAATATTGAAGATTAATATCTTAAAAGAGAAATTAGTCACACATGTGCCGTCCGAGATTTGTAGTGGTTTAAGACCCATTCCACTGCACCAGGGGTTCGGGTTCGATTGCCGCACGGGCTTCTGTGTAATTTCGTCCGTCCCTTCATAGGAGACAATGCCGGCCCACCTATTAGGTGCCTCCATATTTAAGAGACCTGTAATCCCTTCCTTGGTAGCCGGCGAATGACTATAAGCGGCAAGTAGCTGCCGTTAGGGGAAACAATGCTTTTCAAGTATGAAATCCCTTTCTCTCTCTTTCCTGATTCTATCTTCCCTATGTTTTTTTTTTTGTTTTTTTTTCAACGCGACTCCTTGACTACAGGTGCTTACACCTGTTAGTGTCATTACGATTGAAGTAATACGCTAAGACATAGTTAAATAACTTTTTTCCTTCTTCTAATTGCTTCCAAATTTAAAATGATATGAGTGGAATATCGGCTTTTCATCGGAAGATTCCAATCATCGATTTATTGAGTCTCAGCTATAATAGAATAACGGCATTTCGGATGTACGAGTATATAGGAAAAATAATACTTTTATTTCTCTGGACATTCACGCAATGCTTATTTCCTTGCTGAAAGATGGCTGCGATAACTCATCATAGATCTTTTGAAATTCAGAAAAGATAGTGCATTTGTGCTGAGCATTCAATGAAAATGTGAAGCAGAGTGAACGAATGGTCTGGAGAATTCATGAAATCGTACGATGAGTAATTAATATTATGAAGGCTGAATGTATATTACCTTTAGGAAATCATCATAAAATCTATCGCAGTTTACTATAAAACTAGTAACACACAAAAATGTCTTGAATACCTGATATTGTGAAATTATTTAAAACATTCTTCCTTATAGTCTTGATTACTCACTTACTTACCTTTATCCATTTTCCAATCCCAATAAATAAAGCCTCACCATGGCACAGTGGTTATGCCACTGAAAATGGTAGGTGGCCGACGTGTGCAGGTCCCGGGTTCGAGTCCCATCGCGCGGCTGTCGATCTGACGATCTGGAGTTTTGGTAGGTTTTCTCCAGATGTAACGTGAATAGAACACCTTAGAAAGTCCTGATACCAAGGCACCCCACCCCCATGGCAGATCGCCCTAGTGTAGCGTTGCCATAATCACACACAACAACAACAACCCAATAAATAAATAAATAAATAAAACACACAAACTATATTTTTATAAGCGGCAGTCAAATGAAAAATAGACAGTTTATAAAGAAATGTAAGTGAGCTGTTTGATGTTGTTTTAGATGTAATCAGATTTGGGTGGAGGTATTCTTTTCATTTGGTTTAATAGCTAGTTGTACGTCATTTATTGTCGGAGTTGGTGGTTTGATCATTAAAAGCTCCCTTAGCCTCATCGTCGGTCCAAACGCCGAAACAGCATTTCCATAAATGATAGTAATTTCACAAATCCTTCATTTATTTATATATTCACGTTCTTTGTATTTCTGGTCTTGTATTTTTAAATTGTTCTATTGTGTTTTTGTGTTTCTGTTTTCTCTTTACTTATCTATTTCTTGTTTTTTTAGAAATACTGATTCATATTTCATCACAATTAATAGTCTAGTACCTGGTTACCGAGCCATGCTCAGAATCTAAAGGCTCCTTAAGTGTAAAATAATGAATACGTAAATGCCTTGGCACGTATCAATAATCTTCATGGTTGTCAAAGATTTTCAAAGCTGACGGATCACCCATACATTATCAGGTAAGCTTTGGTCGGCATTCAATGTTACAATGGCATACACTTTGTTTTGAAGAGGGATGCTAAATATTCGATGGTCGGTGCCATCAGAGTTGAGCAAAAAGTAGTTTAACGTAAGGTGCCTCCTTTCCTTCTGTAGCAGATCAGCGAGGGTATCAGCGAAGACCTTGGGCGATGCATTCACTAACAGCGTCTTCATTACTTCAGAAATATATCCGTCCATATTGAGGACGTTCAAATTCAGCATCAAGAATTTGAGTTGGTTGAACTGTCAGATGAATGAGTTTATAAAAAAAAAATTCATCAAGTCTGTTATACACTGTTCGCAACGTAGCAGTACACACCAAAATCGTTAATAGTTTCACTCGTCATATACTGTGAACAAAGCCATTGTAAAGTATGCTTTCAAATTTCGAATTCTTTGAAATGTGGGTGACATCGAAGAAACAACCACACCGATTCATTAGGAAAATCGGAATGTCCTACATCAATCTTACAGTCCCCAAAATGGTTTCGGTTAATTTTTGTTTTTACTCTTCAGAAAAATGGAAAGCTCCAGGGTGAATGCAATCCATGTTAAAAATTTTTAAACTATGACAATAAGTACCCACATTTGTGGCAGCTTTGTAGATACATAGACTGTTTACCCGAAGTATTTGTCGACGTCTAGCTGTTCCATGTCGTTCTCCTTCCAAATACTAATCATCTGTTTCATCTGCTTGCGTTTGAACTGCACATTCACACATTTAAATTTCTCTATAGTGCTTCAATTCAAACATAAAATACTTATCTTTTTCTAAGTCAAAGAAAATACATCATGCATAAACAAATTCTACAAACGTAAATTCAATCTTATAGATACATAAATATAGATGCCATAAAAGTATAATCTTACATAAATATGCTTTAAACATAATTTTATTTTATATACTCACGCTTAAGAAAATAAAAAGTGTAACGCAATTTAAATTATTAGTACAAAAGGACACTTCGAAATCATGAAATCAAAAACAGAATAGATCAAAAGTATTCTTTTATAATAACCCTAACAACTACTTAAACGTTGACAATAATAGAACACACGGATGGACTGAAGAAAATGGACTTCTAACTTCGAATAAATCAAAAATACATCGCTCCTATATAGTTACGCTGATCCCTGACTCTGTCACAATTCGAGTTCAACCACTCAAAATAAAACTTTTACCATCCAAACAGATTAAAAATGTATTGTCTAATAACTTAAAATTTACACGGTTCGTTGGTGCGATCAGCCTGAAAATTATCATAATTATGTAAAAAAAAAAGAAAAAAAAAGAAAGAAAAAAAAAGAAAAAAAAAAAAAGAAAGAAAAGATCTGATAATCCACCCGTTCCCAGATTTTTAAGCGGTTTTTTTTGTATTTTTAGTTCTATTTCATTTAAGAGAATAAAAAAAGCTAATCATTTGAGTGTCAGAATTATCTATTGCAAGTGACATTGACGTTACATTGAAGTCACGGTTATCAGGCTTTGGATGAAAAATTACGATTCCAATTCGCTTAAGATAGCTTTTCTAAATTACTACTCAGTTTAACATTTTTTCATAAATAAAACGGTTTTCTACGCATTAAGCATGGATATAGGAGAGGATGTTGATACCAAACGAAATGTTTCGAATACGAAATGTTTCTGCAGATTATACAATTCGAATTTCGATGTATAATAAAAATTGAATATGAAGTTATTTGATTTTAAGTGGGTAAATATTAAATATTCTGAGTGTAGACATTCTATCGCCCGCTGTAATTGTCTCCACAAAGGGCTTTGTCCTTTAGTTTAATGATAGTACACAACACAAAACAACACAGTCTAATCCACGTCTAAATAAGAATTGAAAATTATTAGAAAATATCTTAGTAACCAGACTTCAGCCTCCCAATTTACTGCTTCCACATATGGACAACACCCAGCCTGTGGCCGGATGGGGCCCGCCATGGCTTTTGGACCAGCCCTCAGAACAAGTCAAAACCCTGTATAAAACCTATATAAAACATTAAAACTTCCATATAAATACGAATTATACGGCCCGCTATTTTGCTAACATCCTGAAGTAGGCCCAGTAGGCCACTAACGTAAAGTTCTGCCCGCAACTTTTAAAAGGTTGTCCATACGATGATAAAATAAATGAGTTGAAATCATCAACTGCAGTGAATGAAAACTAAACTGATGGCTGATCATCTGCAAAATTAATTTGAATATCGGCTGCGAGCCCAATTTAGGAATCGATCGTATCATTTTTTCATCGGAGTTTCGAACATCGTTTCATTATAAACGGTTGACCCATTAAAAAAAAAAAAAAATCGCCAGGGTAACTGCATTTAAATATTTATCGTCAACTTGGCGGAATAAGGCAGTTAAAATAGAATTCAACCTAGTGCCGTTATTTAAAAAAAAAAAAAAATGGAATTTTCATGTTCTTTTCATGGATCTTTTTTCTTACTGTGAATGACTGAAAAGGGTGTCATTTTCATTTAAATTATTCGGCTAAGCTGATACTTTTATGCACTTTTGAAATTCGCATCATATGGATCAATAAAATACATGAAAAATATTTATTGTTTTAGTATATACGCGAAAATACATTTAGCTTTACGTTAGTTACAAAAGGATAATTGTAAGAAATTCAGGCAATTTTTCACAGATTTACGAATAGTTTTGTAATAATAACTATGAATTAAGAATAATTAAATTATTTACGTATATTACATCAAGGTGCTTGCGGGATGGCAACGAAGACTCTTTTCTCTTTTTCTTTCGCTGGTTGCCAGGACGATATTTTGAAATAAAAATAACTTTTTAATTCTAAACAAATTTATGTAGCTGAATGGTGTAATATATCTAGTTACTAAAATATTTATTTGTCTGTGTACTGATATCAAGTTCCATTTATTTTATTTCTTTGCGAAATTAATTTTTACTATTATATATCGATGGCGTGTATTTTTTAATCCGCCCCAAACTTATTTGAGCGTCCCTTTTAGGAAGATTGCATCAAGTGTGTTTTTCAAACGCTCAATAGATGGCGCTACCGTCCAAAAATTTTAAATTTTAAATTTTGAGCGTTTGAGAGTTTTTTTAATCAATTGACCTAGCTCAATCGTTTCAGAGGCTCAAAAAACCCCCAGGTACGAAATTTAAAAAGAATCCTTAGAGCAGTTTTCGAGATCGTTCGGACATACACACACACCCACAAACATTCCTCGTTTAATATAAGAGCGGATATTATATATATATATATATATATATATGTTACAGTGAAAACCCGAAGTAACTAGGGAAAACGCGTTCTGACTGAGTGCATCAGGGAAAACACGAATTAACTAGGCAAAACGCGTTCTGACTGACAGCGCTAGGCAAAACCCGAATTAACTAGGAAAAACCCGTTTTATTGGAGTAGCGGTAGCACGTTTTCGAGGGGCCTCTACAGCGGAGGCATATTTTCCAGGGGACCCCCAGAAGCGATGGCCGGACCCATATTTTCAAGGGAGCTAAGCATATTTTCTAAGCTAAGCATTTGGCTAAGCATATTTTCAAGGGAGCCCCCTTAAGTGATAGCCGGACACAGTAATAGGGAGTTTGCGCATACCGTTTCTTTCTACGCTAACGCTAACTCTATCCGCTATACAGAGTATTCTGACCAACCATGTTTCGCATTTTATGCATTTTATTGTCCAATGTCATTTAACATTAGCGTTACCGTGAGTGAAACCGGGCCTGCACAAACTCCCTAATGTTTTTTGGGTCTCGCAAAGGACCAGCGTTAGCATATTTTCCCGGGGGGCCCCTACAGCGGCGCCGGACCCACTGATGCTTGTTTGTGTCTCGCAAGGGGCCAGCGTTAGCATATTTTTGAGGGGGCCCCTTAAAGCTATAGCTGGACCCAGTGATGTTTTTTTGGGTCTCGCAAAGGGCCAGCGTTAGCATATTTTCGAGTTGGCCCCTTGAAGTGATGGCCGGACGCACTGATATTTTTTGGGTCTCGCAGAGGGCCAGCGTTAGTACATTTTCCAGGGGGCCCTTACATCGGTGGCCGGACCCACTGATGATTTTTTGGGTCTCGCAAGGGGACAGCGTTAGCATATTTTCGAGTGGCCCCCTAAAGTGATGACCGGACCCATTGATATTTCTTTGGGTCTCGCAGGGGGCCAGCGTTAGAATATTTTCCAGGGGTCCCCTTGAAGTGATAGCCGGACCCACTGATATTTTTTTGGGTCTCGCAGAGGGCCAGCGTTTGCATATTTTCGAGGGGGGCCCCTACAGCGGTGGCCGGACACAGTGAGGACTTTTGGGTCTCGCAAAGGGCCAGCAATAGCATATTTTCGAAGGGAGAGCAAGATCCAATTTTTAGTGGATAAAGCATTAACATTCCTGAATTCACATGTGAAAACATGGGGTCCGGCCACCACTGTAGGGGGGCCCCCTTTCGAAAATATGCTAACACTGGCTCTTTGCGAGACCCGAAAAAAATCAGTGGGTCTAGCCATCGCTTTGGGGGCCCCCTGGAAAATAAGCCTCCGCTGTAGGGGCCCCTCGAAAACGTGCTACCGCTACTCCAATAAAACGTGTTTTCCCTAGTTAATTCGGGTTTTGCCTAGCGCTGTCAGTCAGAACGCGTTTTGCCTAGTTAATTCGGGTTTTCCCTGATGCACTCAGTCAGAACGCGTTTTCCCAAGTAAATTCGGGTTTTGACTGATTTCGGGTTTTCACTGTAACATATATATATATATATATATATATATATATTAATCATTTTACTATGCATTCTGCCCTGTACTAAGATCCGTATTTTAGTGCTTTTATTACAGAATATACTTATACTGTTGTTAATCGCTTAATTCAATCTTATTTTAGATACATATAAAATATGTGCCATAATTTGGCAAGACTCTTTATATTAAAACTGATGGAAGGCAATTTTGCACATTTTGTCTTAGCGATTTATATCACTACAATGTATCTTATATTATTCATGTCAAAATATTTTGAGCAATAGCTAGTGCGAATGAAGTTCATTCCTATACTAGGTCCTATATTTCGCATCATATTCTTTCTTTTCCAAATTTTGGTTTATCTATTATATAATATCAGATTAACATGTAGGACTTCTTTCTCAGCATTTAAATAAATTAATCCAGTATGTGCTGCCCTCTATACGTGATAACACAAACTAATGCCACTCTACAACTTAAATACTATATATGCGTTTTTATTCCTGCTTAATTCCGATTATGAGTCTAGTTGTTTTTATATTAGTAAATGCTCTATATATTGGTATGTTATATGCTTGTTGTAAATTCTGTATATATGTATATATATATTTTTTTCTTTCTCTCTTTCAATTGTATCTTATTTTCTTTATTTATATTTTTTATTTCGATTCTTATTTTTCTTTCAATCGTTTTGTAATTTTCAATCCAGTAATTAATTAATAGTAATTAATTATTCTTGTTATTCCTCATCTTGTAGAGCATTTATAATTTTAAATATTATTATTATTATTATTGTACTTAATATTATTGCATTATGATTATTATGGATAATCCAAAATTAGCTTACGTGCCTGACAAAAATGGACTTAATTTAAATAGTAATGATAGTTCATGTGCTCGGTATATGAATTGGTTCTTTGGGGGAACTTCATAGACCGTCAACCATCTACCAAAACTTTAAAAATTATAGTCGAGAGTGACCTTCTTTTAAGTTTAACACTAGTGACTCAAATAAGTACTTATGCTTCTTCTGATTTAATAGACAATAGTAGACCTTACTATTAATTCTGTAAAATATGCAATTGTGTCTATAAACTTAATTTTACTATCTGTAAAATGACCTATATTGGTCAAACTAGAAATCCTCTACATTTGCCTATTAATTTACATCGTAGTAATGTAAAAATTTTCTTAAATAAGGATCATTCGGCTGACGTTGAGTATGTTCATTTTCATACCCATGGGATTGAACAGGTTAACATTGAAATTCCTGCTTGAAACGAGCGTATTTTTCTAGAGAATCAATTAATACATGACCACAATATATGTTATCCTTATGTACTGTACAATACAACTATATAATACAATAACTAAATACTACACAAAAATAAACTTTATGTACAGGACTTAGGTATATCACAAGGTGGATCTACTTTTAGTTATTTAGCTGACCTTTATCTATTTAATTATGAGAATCTTTATGATAACTCCTCACTTATATTATATAGGTATATAGATGATATTATTATTCTAGCTACTGATAATTATCATAACTCATATATATTGTGAATTACCTATCTTCATAATTTAGAATTAGTTAAAATCCTCTACCAATAAACGATATTAATTTTCTTGATTAACAAATATTAATAAATGATGATGGACATCTTAACTTTAATATATACCATAAAAGAGATGAATTTGCTTTTAATGTAGTTAGTTTGACTGATTTTACAGCATGTATGCCTTTAGATATATTATAGCTAATCATATATATAGAGAGAGAGAGTAATGTCTCTTTGTACAAGTAATTATAAGTCTGATAATATGTATTCTTTGTATAATACTGCATTAAAGATATAATTACCCTAGCAGACTTCTAAAATCTTTATTATTTCCCAGTTGCAATTAGAAATACAAGAAAAATGTGTCTTCTTGGGAATTCTTGGCTGTAAAGGTTGGGTTTTGGAAACTGGTTTTCTTAAAAAATTTCAAAACAAAAGAAATCTATAAATCATGGGTATTCAGGCAGGAAAAAATGTTTTGGGGGTATATGAACTTATATGTTTATAAATAGACGGGATTTCATCACTAATCCAAAAATTTCGGGGGGGATATATCCCGATATCCCCCCCCCCCCTGGCTACGCCCCTGTGGATATTTATTAGTACTTGTGTGTTGATTTCTAAAAAATTAAAAAAGTGAATGGAGGATTACTGATATTCTTTCATTTTTCATATTAATACTATATACATAATATATAGCATGCGATTAGTGACGTTTTTTTATTATTTAATTTTTGTCATTATTTAACTTTTGAAATTTGGCATCTGGTACTTTTTCCTCATCTTTTGGCAACAGTATTCTTCACTCTGTCTTCAAGCCCTGCCTGCCTGCCTCATGCTTTCGACCATCTTGCCTCCATTTTTGTTTTTTGATAACAGCATATCTCCCCGTAGTTACATATTTAGTTTCCTTTGTGCTAAGTAATCCTGTTTTTTTTTTTTTTGTTTTTTTTTTTTGTAAGTATTCGGTTCGTGGGTCCTGACGAGTATAGCCGATACTTACTACCCATTGTTTTATTCCTTACAATTCCATTTCATTTAAAAATTTTACCTCTGTTTGGATTTTATATTTATTGGATAAATCTACTTATGCCTTTTTTGGATAAGATTTTATGTTCTTTATATGTTGGACTACCATAACTGCTCTTGAATGATTCCTTGATTCGTAAGTTTAGCAATTTTACTATATATATATATATATATATATATATGTGTGTGTGTGTGTGTTGTGTGTGTGTGTGTGTGTGTGTGTGTGTGTGTGTATCATTAGTAAACACACATTTCTTTTACATGGTTCATGAAAGTTTATTAAATCACTTTAATTAAAATCTATGATACAAAATATGTCCTCAATTTTCTATTTATTTCATATTTTCCTTATTCAAGATCTATAGAAATTATGTTTTGGATCAAAGAACTTATTAATTTATATTAGAATTCGTCTAATATATTGCAAGAAACAAAAATAATACCATCGTTTTCATATTATTAGACGTACACCATGATTTTATTCATTTGTATGCTTGCTGTTATAATTATTATGATTTCCGTTATTTGGGAAATAGTAAGCAGAGCGGAAAAAGAAAATTTCTCGCAAATCCTTTTGCTTAAAATACGAAAGAGAGAAATTTTATTTATAAGAAGAAAATATCAAAACAAATATAAATAATATTTCCATACTAAATATTTCAAGTAATACGTCTTTCATTGAAAATGCATAATTTAGATGTTTTTAATGTGCATTAATTAATATATTTTCTTTAGCAAGCACGTGTCCTTAAATTATTATTATTTTTTTTAATATCGCGTATTTCATGTAACTTGTTTCATTTGGAAAAATAGTGCTCAAATAACTTTTCCACTCTCATAGCATTTCTTGTTTATTGTTCAACTGCACTGATTGAACAGCGCATTTTTCCTCACTGTCTCATGCGCATGAAAATTTTATTACATCGGTTAAAATTTCAAAAATGCTATTATATAGTAAAAAAAAAAATTATCGACTCTAACCCGTATTACTATGTGCTTAGTTTTACAGAGAAGTCGTGTATAGGAAAAAGTAATACCTATCTGAGTAGAGGATTTATTTTTGCGGTTTTTTCTATTTAATAGAATGAGTTTCCATTGATATATTTTCACATGGAGTTCTGGGAACTTTCTTGATTTAGAACTGAAGTACATGCAAGCATTTGATAATATTTACTATCCTTCAGCTATTCTTGGCATTTAAGAACACTTTCTGAAGTGGTAAGGAAATGAAGTACATTTTCAATGAAAAATATTTATATAATATAAGCTATTGTATTTAAGGAATTTTGTTATTAATGATAAAATATTATCTTCTGGTTTCTCCGTTAAAATATTGTCTGCTTCGTGCATTTTATGCAATATCAAACCTTTAATAATAATATACAGTGTTTTGCTTGTTCTTAAATTAGATAGATATTGTTCATGTGTGCATATTTAACCGTATTTTTTAAATTTCACAAATATAAAATTTGCAAAACCGTTATTATAAAACGTATTATCTGAAAAATAAAGAATTTATTTTTCAGATATAAAGAAAATCCTTTTTCTTTTTTCAGTGTTGTATCCTGCATTTACCAAACTACAAAGTATCCATCTCTTAATCTGGCGACTGATAATTTAAATTGAAACTGATTGACAATTGAAGTGAATGTAAAATTTTTTGCATCCTCTGAAGATAATTTTAAAATCTAAAAAATTCCACGCGTCGGTTTATATTTATAAGAATAAAAAAAAAACATCTTGAATTAAATTGGGGAGGGACATATTTTTTTAAAGCTTGACATGCTTAATTATGACCTTAGAAGTACAAATACACACATTATATAGTATTTCTAAATGTTGTGTTTGAACGACTATTTAGGTTCTAAATTCAGTATATTTAAAAATCCTGCATTTCATTAAATTTAATACATTAATAAAAAAATATCACCCTTGTGAAAAAAATAATCATTTGTAATAATTTTTTTTTCACAAATAATCTCTGCCATGAAGTCACTAATGAATGAATATTACAATACATTTATTTACATGATAATTAAAAAAATACTGAATAGTTGCGTCTCCTGCTTTAATTGTTTAAAGGATATTTTCACTTTCATTTATAGCTGTTAATTGAAAATAAAGTAGTAAAATTTAATATGTTAAGACGTATGCTGCAAGAAATTATTAATATATTATTTCCAAAATTAAAAGCAGGATATTAGCTATTGTCTAAAATTTTGGCTATTGAATTATTAAAAACACGAGCACATATGCGATAATAATGCGAATGATTTTAAATTTTTAAATTAAGATTAATTGTGGGGTTTTAACTGAAACAATTTCAAATATATTCGTCAGATTTAAATTAAATTTTGAAATAATCATGATTTAATTCTCAATGTAATTTTAAATTTACTTTTGAAATAAATATAATATAATGTTATAAGATAATGCAGGAGATAGATTATTAGTAGCAGTAGATACATTAGTATTTATGTCTTTTGAACCTTAAAAGTACTGCAGTTTCTTGAACCTGCTTTAAGGAATCGATTTTTAACAGGAAAATAAATTATGTATGGGTGACAAGAATACATTTAAGCATATTTTTCATAATGGGTTTATCTAAGAAGAAACATACGAAGTTCGACGAACAAGATATCACATACATGCAGAAAGTCGATAATAGAAACGTAGGTATATTATTAATTGAAAGGATTGTAAGTTGATTGTAGGATACGTCACGTAATACAGAAGGTACATATTATCTTTATTCCTCTTTTATACATTATATATCTTCTGTAAAGTAAAATATTATAAAACAAGAGAAATGTGCTTGAATAATGAATGTGCTTATAGAAATATTTGATGTAATGATCTGAAATAAGTAGGTCGCAAAATGTCAACACTATATCTTATGTTGAATGATAAGCAGTTGAAGACAGTAATTTTTTCGAAAGCACAATTTTTCATTTCCGATTGTTATAGACTTAGTAAAATATATCTTTTTAAGTGATCAGCCGAGTTCGATTTCCGTTTTGAAATAGCTGGTAAAATAAGAAATATTAACTCTCGGCGGCGGTTTTAGGCCTTAAAGTAGTCTCGAGGCTACATAGTTTGATATTGTATAACCTGTGACATCTTCCAGGTATTTCCTTTATTTTTGAGTTTACATTTATAAATACATTAACTTAAGTATAAAAATCTATAACATTTAAAACATTTTTACAGATTAAAAAAAAAAGATTTTTTTTTCTCTATAACTACAAATGTGAATTTCGGATATTAACATCAATCTAAAATACACAGAACATATTTTTTTTGTACCTAAAGACCATCTTTTAGACTATGTAAAGTTATTTGATAGATATTAATCTAAAAATACTCCCGGTTTTCAACATATACCAAATGTTGTTTTCGTAAATACTTCTTGATAATTAACTTATACCAGATTTGATTGCCCGAGGTGTTCGGAAACGCCTGATTCCAGATAATTGAATATCCGAAGCAATAGATTTTATGTGAATTTTGTTTGAAAATATTATATTTGTAACATTTAGATAATAGGGAATAAAAATAGGAAGTAGTATAAAATGCAATAAAAAATAAAGTGATAAAGGTTTTTTTTTTTGAATTCTTCGACTAATTTCTAAACCTCAACATTTCAGCAGGCGCGCTCTTCGATCATTTCGGTTCAAGTTATTAAATAACGCATCAATGTATGCTAATGCAACCGCATGCGGAAGCAGTAAGATTAAAAAAAATCACAGAGGGCAATTTTATCGGATTAAGTATATTAAAATTCTACAGACGGTGATGAAAGAATTTATTTTCAGGGGGAAAGTTACAGAACATTACAAAGATTGAAAAATTTGAAATTGTGGGCGAATAAATTGTTCAACACGCCGCTCAGGTGGTGTAGTGTCTTAAGAACCGATCTATCACACCTTGGGTCCCAGTTCGAATCCCATTATGAGCTTGGGTGTTAAATTGTCCGTCGCTTCAGAAGGTGCAACGCTAGCCGCCCATTGGGTGCCTCCATAGTAAAATAACCAGAAGTTCGGACCTCAATAGTGGCGAATACGCTTATGTCCAATGTGGAAAAAAATGTTCAACAATGGATAAACGAAGATTCGATCTTGGGATATCTCGAAGTTTAAAATCACGATGAAATTTTGTCACGTGGTAATATTGCTCGGAAGAATCGAGTGATATCGAAGAATGTACTGAAATTAATGAAGCTCTTGTTAAAAGTGCTTCTTCACTACTTTCAGTTTATTCAACTATGTTTCTTTCAAGTGCATAGATTACGTTAAGTCGCTTTAATGAATACATGTAATTTCAGTGGGAAAACATTTAGAGGTCTATATGTAGTTGCAAGAGGAACTTTAATTTAGCAATGCATGTAGCAAACGAAAAAAAAAAAAAAAACATTTTCATAGTATTTTAAGCTCCCTCAATTCATTTTAATAAAAGCTATCGAAAAGTGAACCAAATGAATAGATTACTTTTAACATAATTGAAAATTCATATTTTGTATATTAATGTTTTGGAAGCTTTACTCCCAATGGAAGCTCCTCTTATACTTTCATCTTAATTAAAGTATATTGATTACAAAATAAATATAAGGTTATTTACATAATAGTCCTATGAGAAATACTAAAGCTGGCATATACTAAAATCCTATCAGGCAAATTATCTTTTAAAGTACTGCTATTTTTTTTTGTTGAAAGGTATTATCATCCTCAATATAAAATTATTTATATCTTATAAGAATGATAAAATTTACAACTAAGAGCGTTGATGTTTTATGTAACACTTTATGTAATTAGAAATGTGAGTTTGTTTTTATTATCTTGTGAGTACTTTTCATATTTGTATTTCATTTCGCAAATTATTTTAATGTTATATTTGTTATTTATTATTATATTTTTTATTCAAGTGTTTTGTTATTATTGTTATATTAGTTATATATGTGTATTTCTGCTTTTTATAAGCATTAGAAGATATGTTAATTTTATTTTATTTATTAAGAATTATGATTTTTAATCATACTAGTACTACTACAATTTAATTAAAATGTCCCTAAATGCATTTAAAATGCGTTTATAATATTCTCTATGGAATAGACAAACACATTAATAATACAAAAACCTTGAATTTCTTAATAAAGAAAATCATTGCAATTACTATTTCACAGTCTGTTCAAGAAAAACTGAGGATTTTCATGCAATGCAGCATAGTTAACAAATTTTTAAAAAAGTTTAAGGTTTTTGGAAATACTATTGGAAATTTTACAGTAGCATTTGAAAATTCATTATACTTTTTAAAAGAAACATGCAATGAGACGCATGGAAATTTCATCCGTTGATTATTGTTCATATTTTGTAGAACACAACTTACGTGACATTTTCCCCTCACATGTTTAATGTAAACTAACGACGTATGGGTTACGCGTCTGTGAATATTTCTAGAATAAAATTTAATTACTCTGTTTTAACAAATATGTAGAAGAAGTTTTATACGAAGCAAGCATATGATTTACACAAGTATAAAAAGATTAATCAATCTGATGTAAAGAGCAAAAATAATAACTGAAAATTAAGTAGAACAGCGAGGCTTTATTACAAACTTTATAACATTTTTGTTATACTTTTCGTTCCTTAATTTAGTTTCTTTATATAATTCTGTAACAAATATAAAATTCGAATGGTAAACAGAGTTATTTTTTCTCATTATTTGAGTTTTAATAACATGAACTTTTATTTTCGTATTGCAAATACTGTTCACGTTGTCAATCCGATTGTTGATTATTCTAACTATTTTTCAGGTGGGATCTCTTTACAAAACAATCGTGGCAGCAGCCTGGTCAAAAAGCCAGTTATTATGCAAACCTGGAAAGCTCAACTTGTGGTATCCGTGCTTAGTAATCATTTTCTATTTTGGGCCAAGTAGAACCCTAGAGACAAAGTAAAAAGAGTTACAGCGTATATTTCCCCCCACTCATAAAGCGAAATCATTGTGTTTTAACTGCAAGTTAAGGCACTTTTCCGCAATATAATTTTAAATATATTTATGTAATAATTAAATATTTATATTTGATTCATTTATCTGTAGGTTAATCCTGCAAATAATCATCTGCTTCAGTAACACTAGAAAGAAATTTAAGTTATATGTTCTATTCATGTACCCTAGAATTAAAATATAATAATATTTAAAAGATGGCAAGAACAATAAACTTGCTTTGAAATGGTATTCAGCTTTGGAAAACAGACAAAATGTATGAAGAGAGTATACGCTGTTTAGACATGTCTTTATAAAATGTCCGTTGCTATGACATAAAATAAAATATTATTGATTTCAGTGCAATAAGAAACAAATGATTAAATTTATTCTTTAAGTTTTAAGGTATGTTTGATTGTGTGTAAATTATATAGCAGTTCTGTGACTTATTATTTATTTGCTTTTAAAATGCTTACTGCCTTAATTGAAGATTCTTTATTGGGTGGCTGACTTAGAAACTTTCATCACTTGATAAATGTACAAAGTTTTTCCTTACCACCCTCTATACAACCATATACACTTGTTGTATACATTTATTTGTTAGTGTGATAAAAATTGCAATAAAGTTAAGCAGAAAAAAAGTTGGAATACAATACTTATTTCGCATTTATCTCATCAAATCTTCCAATTCAACACATTGATAAGCAACAAAAATAACAAAACGGATTTCTTGTGTTTGAAAGAAGACTGAAGTTATTTCCTTTAGGAAGCTTAGACATCTTCCTGAAAACAACTCAACTCAAATAATTCATCCCTAAATTTCTCCCGTTGATATCCGCTACGACTCAAAGACATCACAAGGAATTCAAAGAGAAATGTTATTCAGTTATTTCCTTCGGCATTTAATGTGTTTGATAAATGGAAGCTACAACGTATTTCTGTTTGAACAATAAACTATTTCAGAAAACATTGTGGTCTCCTCATATATACTTATAGTACACTGACATGTTTAAATGAAGCATTTACGTGATGGAGAGTGTGAAACAAACTTTCATAGCATGTATAGAATAGTTTTAAAATTGTATTCTGATTGTTTTATAAATTTTGCGGATAGTTTCTCCTAAGTATAGAATATTAAAAAGAGATAGAGAAAACAAAAATGGAAATTCGTAATTTTCACGTATTGTTGGAAAATATAACGTAAATTTCTTGTCCAAGCAAGTAAAGCAAAAGATATGTAAAAACTGCATCATATAGGCGACCGTACTTAGCTTCAGGGGTAATAGGTGCAGTTCTCATAATTCCCCTGCTTGTGAATAGATTGGGCAAACCAGTCACACAGGAAGACTTGCTTCTTGTTTCCTTCATTGTTGCAGTTTTGCAGCGTTACCCATCTTCAGAGGATATTTACCAAGATTTTCACTTTATTTGCATTGACAAGTTCTTTTTTGCTGCTTCATTATTTTTCTACATTATTTTTATATATTGTCTTAACAATATTGCGCCTCTTAAGGCTTGCAATTTAACTGTGCAGTTTTTTTTATAGTGTTTGATTAACTTTTGTTTTCCAAACATAATTTATTTCCATTGTTTACATTTAGAAAGATGTGTCTCGCATTTTGCGTAAAATTATATTTTGGGCCAGTAGGCACATTGGATACGGGGAAAGCTGAGTCGATGTGCTAATCCCGTTGTATTGTTTCAGATAATTTTCTCCTATTTTGTCCCGCTTTGTATGGATTAACCAGAAAATTGTACAGTTGGTATCCAATATCAAAGTTGAAAGGTAAGAAACAAGAGCATAACACCTTTTAGAATGAGGGTTGGTAATTAAGAATTCTGAAAAATTTAATCGAAGGAATAGTAAAAACTGTTAAAAGTAGAAAACGTAAAATTTAAAGGTGTTCAAACATATAACGTATACTTGTGACAACTTGCTACTAGTGATGTTGTACAATGTGCTGCGGGGATTACCGACCAGAGACTGTATTTTCTTTAGCCGTCAGAAAACACGTTGATCATGAAGATTAAATGAACCTAATCAGCTTTGGAAAAGTCAGCAGGAGGATCAACTTTGGAAAGTTTGAAGACGGAAATGTGTGTTTCATGACTGAACTTCGTAGCATTGCCGTGCCCATCATTGTGCAGATTGATGTGCGCGAGATATATTTTCTTATTAAATGGATTATGCTGAACAACTTCGTAGCTGACTTATTCCCG
This sequence comes from Cheiracanthium punctorium, assembly GCA_038373885.1. NCBI lineage: Eukaryota > Metazoa > Arthropoda > Arachnida > Araneae > Cheiracanthiidae > Cheiracanthium > Cheiracanthium punctorium. Next base: position 998,751 of record JAWZYV010015836.1, on the reverse strand, counting down.
TACCTCGTACTATTTTTGAAATAAGAACGCTACCTTCAACTTTATCCGAGAAGTGCCTCTGTATGCAATTTTTGTGTTTAGCGCAAGGCAACATTACTGTACCTAGACCCCAATTTTATCACTATAGTAGCAGCCGTCACGAAATTGATAGAGTTTGAAGGGAATTTAGTGGCATACTGTATATTAATTTTAGGTTTTAACTTTGTTTGTTTTTGGTGTTCGTGATGAGGCAAATTCCGTTTCTTTTGATAAAATATGGAAGGTTATACTGACTACAGACAACAAGAAGGTAGAAAATGAGAAAAGTTGACTAAGTGACGGCAGTTACTACAATTAAAAAATTATTAGAAATGAACAAGTAAAAATAAATTAGTGTACTGAAAACAGATTAAAAGAATTTCGTGCCAAATTCATCCATTCAGTTTCATGCTACGTAGGCAAACTTTTAATAAAGATAGATTCTTGTTTTTGTATATGTAATTTTGATTATAGGTGTATTAATAAATACTATGTTATTTAAACAGAAAATACAACAATTTAATATTAATAATAGGAGAAAGATTTGACACTGATATGATGCTTATTACTTGCACAGAAAGTACCCCTCTGTTTTCAAAGAAAACAAGGAGCAATGCTGGTAGATAATCACTATGCCATGTTGAATTATGTGCAAGCTAACATTGTAAAGGTTATAGAAAACATGAAATGGCCAATAAAGCTCTAAATTATATCGAAGAAGATTTTATATTTTTTATCACTGATAGTGGATATGAAGCATCCTCTAAACGAACGGTTTATGCAACAATAATGTGAATAAAGAAATAATGTTAGAAAGAACGTGGTAATCAGTCGACAGTAGAAAACACATGACAGTAGCAAAGAGTTAATATAAATTCTAATGCACAAGCAATAAAGACGTGTCATATTCAATGAAGTGATTCATTCTTCGTGACGTTAAAATTTCGTGACGTCCGAAATATTTGCAGTTTTATAACGGAGACACCCAGTAAGCGTCCACAGCGTCATTCCTATGAAATGAAGGGCGAGATAATAGGAAAGCTATCAAGAATCGAACTAGGACTTAAGGTGTGGTATAATGGCTCGTAAGCCACTACACCAGCTAGACTGCCCGCTATTTATAGCAACATGCTTTCTACAAAAAACATATACGTTTAATCATTGGTAAATGAGCCCAAACCTTGATAAATAACGTAAGGTGCTGAAGCTTTTATGCTGTAGAAAGACGCCGCTTTTAAATACGATTGCCATTTTAGCCCTAGATATAATCTTTCCTGTAAAATCTTTATCAGATTTTATGTATATACGCAAGTTAATTCGTTTATTTTTTTTTTCTGAACGTAAATTATGATTTAAAAAAGCCTGCAAAATTTGTCTATGTAAAACATTCATAGTAGCATTTCATACAAAGCAAGAAAAAAAATTATAATAACATGCATAATATGTTGACACTGATATGATATTTATTACTTGCAGATAAAAAGTTCCAAATCATTTTACGGGAATCAAAGTTTCAAAGATTTTTCACAAAGCTGATAAAATTCGTATTTGATTTTCTAGTTTACAAACGAAAGACGGAATTACAAACCAAGACGGAGAAAAGAAAATTTCGTGGAACACAATAGGAGAAGAAATTCGTTTAGATAAAAGTGTATTAAAATGTTATTTTACGTTGCCTATTCTTTTGTTTACAAAATCTACTTACTTTTCTTGTTTTCCGTACTATGCCTGTTTCACAATGTGCGATAATATTCAACTACACGCTTTTCTATGTTTGGCAATCATAGAAACTTATATTAAATTATTATAAGTCATGAAAAATAAATGTTTACTTACGTATTATATGTTGTTTGAGAATATCTATCATTATTTTAGGTACTACGACAATGTTTTTTTTTTACATTTTTACAACATTTAGAAATTATTGGAACTCAGATTCGGAGAAAGTTAACAGTTTTCTCTATGTTAATTTCGACGGATTTACTTCTTTATACATTAAAAATACACTTCTTTTATACAGCATAAATTTTATAAAGTATATTGAAATATTGTAGCGTAACAATATATGTTGAAATAAAAATTCGACATATTACTTTTCAGAATATAATGTTTGTTTCTAAAACTAAATTTTGACATTTAAGGAAACATGTCATACTTATTTTTTTGTAAATGTATAGAGTTATTTTAATTTATTTTACAAATTTGCATGACAACAAGTGTATGTTTGGGGTTGTGAAACATTATTGAATAAAATGATTTTTTTTTAAGATGCTGTAAACAGTCATCAATTTATGAATGTTTCTATTAGAAATTATTTGACAGTTGATATGTTTCACATAATTCATACAGCTTGTTGTGATTTTATAAAAAGAAAAGTATTGCAGCATAAATTTAAGTACGAGTTATTATTATTTTTTTTTATTTAGACTAAATTTAAAATTGCATTAATTTTTTTCTTGCTATAATATTTTATAGTTTTGTGTATTTGAAAACTGTATATTGTTGCGTTTTTGAGAAAAGGTAGATTTACTTTTAAATGTAGCGCACACTGTAGCTTCAAGTAGTGAAAAGAATTATTGTTATATACACTTTTTTATATTTTAATGTTTTCGGTACATTGTTAAAATTATATTCAAGATGAGATCCACATTAAAGAAAAATTCGTTAATTTAAAAGTAAAATTGTTTAATTAAATATGAAAAAGTTAAAAATGTAATTGGCAACTATTTATTTTGGGTAAATATTCTTAAAGTTAGATAACATGACTTTCACAGTAACAGCTATTTTTGCAATGGTAAGCTTCAAAAATCTTCTTTCGTGACTTTTGTAGGTCACTGCATATGGAAACCACTATCTAAAAAGTCGTGTCTAGCCCTATTTACCTGAGTTTTATTTTTTTCAAAATAAAACCAGTGAATAATGAATACAGTGTTCTAAGACAGGTGATTATATTTCTCTTACCGTAAACATAAATTTCACTAAGTTTTCATTCATGCATTCTAGAAGTATTTTATTTATTGAATTATCGTGTTCGAATGAAATTGAAACATTCGCACATGAAATATGCATTCATTGAAATATGCATACTATTTGTAAAATGAGTCTTCAAATTAAATTTGGACATAAAAGGAATTATTTAAATAAAAAAAATCAGTATTTTTTTACCTTTTAATAAATTGAGCACTATTCCGATTTGAATGTTTATTTATAATCACTCAAATTCATGCTATTTGCTGAAATAAGTATCTCAATACCTTTACCGGAATTTTCTGAATGTCGATATACGTTTCTATACACTTATTTTCTTTGAACAAATAATAAATAGGGCAATCGAGAATCATTAGTAAATATTTAAGGTACCTTATATTTTATGAAATAATTCTTAGGCAAACTCTAAATAGAAAGAGCTAATACGTACATTTCGTAGCTTTCACTACTTTAACCTCTCAATTCCTTTACCGTAATTTTCTGAATGTCAAAATACGTTTCTATACACCTATTTTCTCTGAACAAATAATAAATAGTGCGATCGAGAAACATTAGTAAAGATTTATGGTACCTTATATTTTATAAAATGATTCTTAGGCAAATTCTAAATAGAAAGAAATAATACGTACGTTTCGTAGCATTCACTACTTTAATCTATACCGAAAAGTTCAAGAGCTTTAAGCTTTGTGATTTCTGCTTAAAACAGTTTTGGAATGATTCCAGTCACGTCATTTACGCAGCGAAATGATAAGAATTTATGAATTCAATTAAGGCTCAGTTACCTAAAAAAACTCAAATATATTTTTTTTTCCTTTTTTTATAACCAGCTTGTTGCACTGTTTTTGAAAACATTGCAACATTGCAGCATTTTCTTATTTCATTTTAGATTAGTTCTATTCTCAATTGATATTTTCTAAGTATTTATTTCACCGTTTACTTCAAGAAAAGGTAATGTCACTGAGAAAACAAAAGTATTGCATACGTGTTAAATTCCGTTGTAAAAGATAGGGTGAGCTAACTTTTTTTTTTCCCAACTCGTAATACCATGGAAAGGTGGTGAATTCGGGTTACTAAAAAGATGTCGAAATCTGAACTAAATTCGAATTACATCTTCCGGTAGCGCATGTGCTCTAAAGTTTGCCGAAATTCAGAAAAATACATGTTTCTGGTTGTATTTTTATTATTTTAAAAAATACATTATGCTGTTTCTGAATCTAATAGCTGAAACTCTTAAGCCTTTGAACGAAAAGAAATAATGTTGGAATATTATTTAAATCTATCAATATCTTCTGGTAGCGCATTGCCTAAAAATGTCTTAAAGAGTTTCGTAAAAATTTATATACAGTGGTAGATTTCAGTTTAAGGCAAAAAGTACTAATTTACATTTTTGTTGTTGCTGTTCTTTTTTCTTTATTGAATACAAGTTTAAAAATATGTATTAGAACATTAAGAATATTTGTAAACAGATATTTTAGTTATTGATAAAATACAGTTTTTTTTGTGGAGAGTCATTGCTCCAATTTTTAAACATAATTGAACATGTCCGTTTTCATCAACTCTTAGCTAAGTGTTTGTCAAATCAAAAATCTTTATTCCAATTTTTTATGTATATCTGTTTCTAACAAAGAATTTCAATTTTATGCTCACAAATGCTAAGTAACTCAAAGTGTGTGGGATGTAACATTCAAACATTCTAAAATAACACACATAATCTTGAAGAATCAGTAATATTCTTGAGAGAATCTTGGAGAAGATTGTGGAGCTGAGACTAGACATTGTTTTATAAGAAATGCTAATGTAAACCATATGTAACTTTACTCATGAATCAGATTCCAAAGCACCTTAAGCTAAGAATGAGTGAAAACGGAAACGTTCAGTTGTATTCAATATGATTTTGGATTTACTATTCTTCACGTTAAAACTTTAATTTATCAATAAAAATACTGGTTACAAACATTACTTATGTTTTAAAATAATTTGATTTCAAAGAAAAAATTATAACATAGCATTTTCCCCCCTAAACAAGAGTCTATCATTTTTCGTAAATTTGATCAAAATCTCATTAACTTTTTAGGTAATGCGCAACCGGAAGATGTTGATGAAATTTCATAATTTTAGAGTATTATTTTTTGTTTATCGAATACATAACTGTTTGCGGTATTATATTCAGAAACAAGCATTTAAAAATATAAAAAATATTGAAAAATGCGATTCTTTTCCTAATTTCAGCAAACTTTAGTGCAGATGTGGTACCGAAGGCTATAAACCGATATTATTTTCTTTTTCTCTTTTTTTCAGAATTTCGTTAGTTCGCAAATTTACCTTGCTATCATCAGATGAAAAAAATAAGCTGTGTTTTGTGACTTACAATAGTATAGATCTCTTAAATATTTTATGAACGTATTCCTTTATTTGTTAAATGGTATCGGAACTAAGCAATTTTATTAAAACCATATTATACAGATTTTCAGATAAATGACACAATGGCTTAAAATGAAAAAAACTAAGAACTGAACATTTTAACTCGTACACTCATTTCAGATTTTTTTATTGCATTTCATACAATATGTGTAATATGATTGTATATACTCTATACACTGAAGAGCAATTGAATTAGGTACACCTATCTAGTAGCGTGTAGAACCCCCTTTCCTTTGATGACGGCTACAGTTTGTGTTGCAATGGACTCTAGAAGACAGCCAAAGAGATGTGAAGCCATATTTATCCACAACTACTAAACTACCTCCCACAATTCATTAACTTCCGTATTCACCAAGTACTTTATACTCGCGTTAACCCACCATGACAAGGGTCAGATGTCGGATACATGTATATTTGTTGTCTATTTAACGTTTGAAGGGGTTCTTTCGAGGGGGAGAAGATGGTTATCAAGGATATCCCAGTGACGTTCATCTGTGAGGGACAATATCACACGTGCCAGGGGTCCCATTTCAGTTCATGTGAACACAACCCAGACAATGACCCCATTTCCGCCAGATTGAAAACTCCCCTGCTGGCTGGAGGGATGCATCGATTCATGTCGTTTACGCCGTACACGTACTGTGCCAAAGTTTAGTTAACATTTAAATAATGAAAATCAACAATATTAACTATTCGATTAAGTGATTATTGATTCTATTCGAGCAGTAGTAATCGATTATAGATATCATTATAATGGCACATAACAAGTCGAAACAAGTGAGAAAGAAATATTTTTTTTTATGAAGTACTAAATAATTTTAAAGTTTCCATGCATCCGATGAACATGATTTTACGAAATAAATTCATAGTTTACACTTCTTTTAGATGAAAATATAATTTCTAATGAAAGGAATTGACACCGTGTTTTCATGATATGGAAAACACTCAAAATTGTCAAAAGAAAAGAAAAAATACAATTTGCCTAAAACATGAAGAACTAAGGTACAGGAATAGTTATTCAATATATTACTGCTTTAATCCTGCAAAGAATCCTCTGAATCAAAGAAACAAACAAAGTAAAAAAAAAAAAAAAAAAAACATGTTCTCACATAAGTTTAAACAGTGACATTATAATTAATTCTTTACAAAAGTAATATTTTTTATTAATCTTTCAAAATAATTTTTTAATCATGTGCGGATCTTGATATGTGCTTTTATATGTAAAATATAAGTGCTTTTTTATGCAAATTCAGAAAAAAATAAAATGCATACATAAATGACATTCTTTTTTTTCTTTTTAAAAATATTACTCCAAACAGTATAAGAAGGTATGTAGTGCATAATAAAACTATCATGATGCATTAGCTTTAATCCAGAAAAAGAAAAACCACGTGGGAGTTTTTCTTTAATTTAATCATTCACTATGATTAAGGTTATTATGCAGGAATAAACTGAAACAATTAAAATAATATTGTACCTTTGTTTCATGGTTCACATAATTTAAAATCAAAGGGCATATTTTTTGTCAATACTTTATGCATACTACGTGTAAAATATAATTCTAAAAAAATTCTTTTTAATTTCTTACCCCCCAAACATATATTAAAGATTTTCATGCATAGCGCAAAGAAATAATTTCATATGTATTTCTTTGAAATAGAAGAAGGTTTTATTTTTTAAAAGCAGGTGACTTTATTTAGCGAATAGCTAACTGATCGAGATGTATCTTATGTCTTCATTTTGAAGTTTATTTGAGTTTTTATTTTTATTATTTCAAACGTTTCTTTTTCTTTTAGCCTTAAACATAATGCACATTATGTTCAAAAATAATATTTTAACAAGAATAAAAGGACTAAAAAGTTAAAAGTTTAGAATAAAAACAGCCCCTGATGAGTTATTCCAAACAGAAATCTTGTTGGCAATGACATTGTAGTCACGTTCTATTTTGTCACGGTCGACATGACAAACATGTTACGTTGCAGAGTGACGACGCTGTGTAATGCAGCACGTCCAACCTTCATACCGGCCTGGGCACTCAATGACGTCTTTCACCCTTATAGGACCAGGTAACTTTCCACTCCCCTACTGGAGACATCAAGAGTAATTGCTCGTCCAATCTCTATTTGAACTGGCAGACATCTGACTCTACTAGTCTGACAGACTTCATTGAATGTCCAGGCCGGAATGTGGACTGGCCATGATAATGGGGAGATGTATATGTTACATACTGCGATGCCCATGATTGACACCATATGGCGTCACAAAAAAAACCTTCCCGACAACCATTGGTCCGTCACAACAACTTCCCTGCGACTTGTCGATTCTATCACATGAAGCCATGCTACTACGTCACAGTGCTGCACGAGTTGTTACTTCATCTTCAAAATCTCAACGTTCCTCATTTTTCGGATACAGCAATATCTGTCTTAAATTCCATTTCTTCATAACGTATGTGTATCTTCTAAATACTGGAAAATAAAATGTAATTTTATTACCCTCCGCTAAAGAGGGTAATAGTTTTGGGCAGACGAAAAAAGTCGTGGATGATAATTGATAGTAAATAAAATCTTACAGATCTCACGGAAATTTGAAACACACCAAGATCCGACACATGATTGGAATAATGGATACTTGAAAAATTTCAAAGTAACGTCAGATGAAACAAAAGGGGAAACTGTAAGATTTTGTCAGAGCGTCTGCGACTGGCTGTCAAGTTCCCGAGGTTCCGATTTCATTTTTCAGAACTTGGATTTGTTTCCAGAGTCGCGTTCAAACTTTTGTCCCTCCTCGGAGCAAGTGGTGGTGTTCTGTCGTGGCATTTCTAAAATTTTCATTTTTGCGGGATCAGTGTGAAATAGCTCGTAGGCTTGGTATTTCACGCTCTACTTTCAGTATTACATCGTTAAATATCAGAAGAATATACCCGGGACTGTTGTTCAAGGCCGCGCTGGCCGTCCTCGCCAGTTGTCTAATCCGGAAGAAAGTCATCGTGAAACTAACCGTCTATTTATGCAAAGAAAAAGGGAAGATCCAGATTTTCGTGCTCAAGAAGCGGAATCCAAATCCAGAAGACAAGACAGAAAACGTTTACGACTCTGTCTAGATATACCATCGAAAAGACCAAGAACAGATACTGATCTAAATGTAAGGTGTGAAGAACTAGAATTTCGTAAATTAGCTGAGAAATTTTTCGAAGCTGTTGCTGATGGTCCAATCCACCAATGCTATTGTTGTGATCGACTGTGGTTCAAAAAGTCAATAAGAACCCATTCCAAAACAACTTTACTGTCCAAAGGAGCGACAACGGACTTTATAAAACTAGTCTTTTACAAAGATATCGATGATATTGGCAAATTTTGCAAAACATGTTACGATTGTTTGATTAAATTGACAATACCAGAATTAGCTATAAGCAATGGCTTCGAATTCCCCGAAATACCGGATTGTTTAAAATACTTGACACCACTGGAAGAACGGTTGGTTTCTCCCCGTTTGATTTACATGTAAATACATCCTGTACATGGCTGCCAATACAAATTAAAAGGTTCTGTCAAAAAACCTCTTTAGCGGAGGGGAAACTAATTTCAGCTGAAGGCTGAATATTATAATTAAATTTAGAGGTAGTCAAAATCGGTTTATTATTCTTTATTTGGAAATGAAGTTTTTCCCGCATTATTTAGGAGGCCATCGTTTTGTTTCTTTGATAGTGAATGCCTGTAATAAATTGCATATAACACAAAACAGTTAATCCGCCTTTAGAAAATTGAGTACTTATTGTGCTCGCCCTTGTACTAGCAACAATTAAATAAATTGCTAAAATTTATTGCTTAAAAAATGGTAATTTCTTTTAAAAAATATATAAAACGGAAATTTTTGCATCCTACTTGATCATGTAAAAATATTTTGTACAAAACTGACATTCACTACTCGTTAATGATGAAAGTAAGGGGGCGTTTAATCCGATCTTGTTAAATTTTCCATTTTAAACACACAATGAAATGTAAGGAGAAATAAGATACATTTTTAAATGCTTTTATTAAATTTAAATCTCTGAAATAATTATTTATGATCAAAAGTTCATTTTTGGGGAATAAGCAAACTCAAAATAAACCTCATTTTCAAAATAAGCCAGATGCATGCAATATGAAATTTTAAAGGGTATATTTGCAAAATAAGTAAAAATGAGTATAGGAATGTAATTTCGCATTAAATTGTACATATATATAGTTGGGAAAAGAACTCCACGATAAAATGAAATTTTTCATAATTGAACTCATTTTATTTCCTTTAAAATGTATGAACCCTTCCCAATTTATTACTACTACAGGAAAACATTCAAAATTCTTTTTACATAATATCATTCTAAGCGTTTATGAGAAATTTGAAAGAAATAGGATAAAAAATTATGTGCATAGAGCATTTCGAAAATACACATCAGTTGAAAAAGTTGAAAAATGGGAAGCTAGGCAGTAATCAGTTAATGAAGGAGAGCGATGTGACGTCATTGAAAAAATGAACGGTAATTTAATGATGGAAATGACCAATTCGAAATATCCAAACAATTTTAGCATTTATTCAACAGTTTTTGGGTATTTATTCACTAATTTGGGTAATATTTGAGCTGATTTCACCATGCAAAGTACCATCTAGTGGACATTTTTTTTGACTAAACATTTTCAAAAAATTCCCTTCAGTGCATTTCGTGTACAGTCCATTGGCGAAATTTGGTAGTAATATGCTCACCTGTTACAGCAGCAGAATGCTGTTTGTAGGTATTATAATGTATATAGGGAAGTTTATGGTAACCACCCTATATACAGTTAAATTCTAATTAAATTACACCGGTCAACACGATTTTTGGGTCTGACTTCTATATGTTTTAGTTTCTCCTACGCCAAAACTAAGGAAAATAATTTTTTTAATGAAAGTTTGCTGTTGTAGAAATTAATTTTCAATGTTTTGGCAAAAATCACTGATTTATATATATATATATTATAATTCCACACTAAATTATGATCAGAAAAGTTTTTTTCTGGATATTAAAGTCTTTTTATTCAAGATTTGTAATAAACAATAACATATAAATGTAAAATAATAAGAAATTAATGTCTAGAAGTGAATATTTTTCTATTTCTTTTATGTTCGTATGAGCAAATAATAATACAAACAAATATTACTATTACAGATAATACTACAAATAATACTACAAGAAATACTATACAGTTACAAATAATAATACAGTTTACTTTCGTGTTAATCAAAGTGCTGCCATCTTTCGTTTATGAAATAAATTAAAATATACTTATCGACGTAAATCAGACAAAAGCAAACTTTAAGAACTAAAAATGAAAATTTAAGTGTTTTTCAATTTCTAGAATCAGAATTTAAGCATGAGAACAGAACCCCCCCCCTTTTTTGTATTGTTGACCCTTGTTATAGAAAGAGAAGTCCAGCTTTTATTCCCCCCTATTCATAAAAGTTGGTAGAATTTTAGTAATTACCTTTTAAATATCGCCGTTAAATTCGCAACTACTACTTGGTGGATAACAATTTGCATATAACAATTTACATCCAAAAAGAATCTTATGTGTTAGTAATTAAATTTAATATGCCATTATTGTTCAATACTTGCAAATAAATGCTTCACATGATATTTCATATTGCAGAATCATTTTCTCATTTATGTCGCATATTTAATAACACTCGGAGACAATCTTGTCAGCGTGTCTATTAACCACCTCAAGTTTAGTAATGAATAATTGTCCTCATAGGAGCTATTAATTCAGACAAAGGAAGCGACGTCGGAATAATGCTGTTGACGCATTCTTAAACATATTTACATTTATTTAGTTACATCTAGAGGCTATGAGTTTGCATGCAAGCTACGAAAGTGTTGTCTTTCCAAATCAATAGTTTTTTTATTCATAGATTACGACGTATACATTTCAATTATATTGATTTCTGCAAAAAATATGAAGAAAGTCAAAACTCAACTGGCAAAGTTTTCACCGTAATGCTCTGAATGAAATTTGAAGAGCAAAATATATATATTGGTTGCTTCAATGTCTAAAAATTTTTATCTAAGGAACACTTATGGTGATGTAGATTTCTAAAAAGAAACATGAAATATAATACATGTACATTTTCCTTATTTTGAAGAACGGAAATGTTAGTAATGTGAAAAAAAAAGTTTAAATAGTCAAAGGAATAAAAACTATTGAAAACCAGTTTCTATAACTCAGCAAAATGTTATTATTACAGCTTTTGTAAAATATATCGTCGATCCAATGTATATATAATAGAGATATTTTTTTAATATAAGGCTGTTATCAAGTTTAATTTTGGCAGACTCTTCTACATATCGTGAGATGCGCGATCTCAACCCGGCATGTCTATGTTTAAACAATAATATTATATACTTGTATATATAACTATTTTTGAATGCGGATGAATATTGTATATATCTGTCATTCAGAAACATGGTGTTTTTCGTATACATCACTTTGACTTATAGGATGTCAAGTGGAAAATATTGCAGATGTTCTTTCTCTTCGTAAATGAAATTTCTCTACAAACCAAGTATAAACATCATCAAACTAAATTCGCAAGATAAATGTAAATAGAGCTAAAAACAATTATTTTAAATTAGCATTTGCTCTCCGATACGAAAGTAAATAGCCTTTTTATATAATTATATTTATTTACTAGCACTAAAAAAATACCAGTGTCCTTGAAACTCTGAAAGATAAAACAAGCATCATGCAAAAATATAAATAAATAAAGTATTCAAATAAATTTCGAATTATTTTCAAAACGGCATTTTAAAGGCATTTGAAATCCCTTGCTTAATAATCTCAACAATGAATTCCCTTGTTATACACTCATTCAAAAATGTCTGGATGAGAAATACTTGACGCGGTAATATCCGTTGCGCTACCTGCTTTCCAGACATGCACAAAATGGCGCAGATCTATCTACGGTTAACGCGGGAAGTAACTTAAAATGTATTTACGATGCTACTCTCTCTATCTTTGATCTGAACTAATGACTCCCCTGTGCTCAATTATACTTTTCATGCCTGACGGGCTTATGAAGCCGATCAGCACTTTAAAAGAGTTCACAAGAGTGTAAATTTGTAGTTTAGTTTTGTAAGGATTATCGGGTTCGTGAGAGAATGAGCATCGCAATTAAAAAGTCTAGAGGCATTTCAAGTTTCAAACAGACGGACTTTGATACAGTTAGAGACGAAACTGAAAGTGGTGTTAGTTTTAAAATTAGACAAATCGAAGCTACGTGACACAAATTTTGGAAAATGAGAGGATGTAAACTTAAAAAAATTGAAAAGGTAGAGGAAAGGATATTACGTAATACCTTTTACTTGAGACTTACTTACTACATTATAATATAATTATCATAAGTGCATGCTATAACTAACTGTAATTGAAATCGCTTGTAAAGGAAAACGACATCCCTTTTTAAGTTATGGAAAAACTTATTTTAAAAAAATTACAAATGGATGCTAGTATGAAATAGTCGAGTAATATGGAATAGATGCTGGAAGCCGTTGAAAAGCTAATTATGCTTCATAGAACAGTTAATAATTTCTCTGAAACCATATTTTTTAGACTATGTTCAAGTCATTTTTGCTTCGAGCCTATTTACAAAAGTAGTATATTATCTTCTTTCTCTTCTTCAGTCGATAGGCCTATAGTCGAGGAGTGCTCTCAGGGAACAGCTGAAATATTGAATCTAAATTTCTCCTTGTTTAAAGTCTGACAAATTTCCATTGCAGAAGATACCTGTACCTCTTTTTTTTCTCGTTCTTTAGATGATGTCATGAAATATATTAAAATATTACCTGTCGAGCAAAACACTGTCAGCTAAAAACCGACCACAGTGCAGAAAAAACAATTCTTCCAGTGTACATTATTCGTAACATCAATGTTCAAGTCGCGTGCATACTACTATGATAAAATGTTTGAAAACATATCAGCAAAATCTCTTGAAAATCACAAAAGACGCTTTGTTCTGTACCGAGTGGCATGACAACAATGAGCAGCCAGCTTTCACTGCATTGTATAATGGGAAACTTTCTTGAGTGATTCATGATAGTCGCACGTGCCATCAGCACATAACAGAGCCCAACGTTTGGTATTTCATATTTCCCGACTATTCCATAATATTCTTTTCTTCTGTACTACTGAATATCTAAATAAGGAATATTTCAATTCTCTGTTGTTTTTCATAGCCATTTATATTCTGTGGGACCTTTTTTGAGCAATTGTAAGTTATTGTCAGTGCAAATATACTAAAAGGTATTTCCCAAGCAATTTAACATACATGAAATGCAAAACAATTTAACATGCACGTGAAACAAAATAAGCTTAACCTACATAACCTAAAGAAAATGCCTATCGTTCTAGCCATGTAACTTTCTACAAACTTCCCATATAGTATTGTGACACCACAATGTGCATGCACATTTACCACACTGTGTTTTTGTGACTTCATGTGTCAGTATGTATATTTTCGAAATAGAGAGGTTGTGACGCCAGACAAATGACCGCATGGACAGTTTTTGTGATGTACCATGCTGATCATAACGGACATAACTTAGTAGTAAGAACTTACACGGCTGCGTTATTCAGCAACGTCAAATGTTTGCCCCAGAGTTGCACCCCATTGTGATTAATATATCAATTACACTGCAACATCAATCTAAAGCTCACAAACATGACATCAAGAGGCATTACAGAAGACATCTATTTGCGTCGCATTTGTGATTTGACGAGGTATATTCTATAGCCACTGATTACATGATTGCTGTATAGATAGTCATTCAGCAGTTTGATACTTGACTCAAAAAAAATTGAGAACACGAGCCAGTGAAATGGTTAATGATTTTTGCCATTTCGTACATACATCAAAGGTTTAGAACAAGCAAAATAGCTTGCATTTACTTACCGGTACAATAGACAATCGAAAGGCGTAATGTCGAAACTATTGAGAAATGTAATACAAACCCTCTATGAATGCATCTGAACTACGTTTGCATCACGTAGCTCTAATTTGGCACCGATATATTGAACCAGAGGATTCTTTTTCCTTAACAATTAAGGAACGATTTATGTTTAGTACCTGTCCTCATTGTACAAACATATTTCCATAAGATCCAACTAAGGATAGGTCCAACTCGGGTGTATACTGCTAATTATTTTCTCTCAAAAAAAGTATAAAGTTAATAGCTGCACCGATGATTTGTCGTAAATTCTTCTTCAAAACTTCACATTGGTAATATTCTAGGACGTTTCCATCGATATGCTAATGTGGAATTATTTTCAAGGTTGAAATAAATAAAAACTTTGCGAAAAACGCACACACACACACATAAAATCATCTTTTTCAGTTCTCTCCGTTTTGTGAGACGAAAGGCTTTGACTGATGAAGAACGAAAGAATTATCGGTCGAAACGATCGTATCCTTTATAAGTAACATTCTATGTGTGTTTTTTTCACAACACTAGTTAGAGTAGAAACAACTCTGGATAATTTGGAGTTCAACCAATATAAAAATTTCCGAGAAAGCTGTAATAATTCAAAACTGGTATATAAGCGCATCCATTAGATAATTTTTGTGATTTACTGGGGATATACCTCGGGTGATTCAAAATATATTGTAAAGCGTTTATGTTATAAATCGTAAGTTATCGAAAAATACTTTCAATTAGAAAAGTTCGTCAAATAAAAAGTAGCTTTTATATATGGTATTTTTTACTAAGGGCTGTATACATATTAAAATACATATTCTATTATAGTGTCTCATTTCCTATCGCTTAAATTTAACAAAATGCTCTGTGTCTAATAAAATTATCAGGTTGTAACGAAAGTTTTCCACCATATCTGCCTGAAAAACTAACTTCTAACTCCTTAGATAACTGTTTTTGAACTTTCGGTACCAAACCTGCACAGTGTCACATGATACAACAATAGTACTTAAAGCTGTACTCATAATTCGTTGATATAATGTAGCTGACTTTTTGAAACACAACTGGAAGTAAATGATGGTTCTAATCCTCTAGAGTGATAGTTCCATTTGAGACACCCTATACTTAATGATAACTATATTTTTTACAGATTTCACAACACAGTGTTATAAAGTAAGCCTCTTTCTTTTAAATGCCAAAAATCGTTTGACAAAATATGAGCAAATACGCCAACGAGAACTGTGTGCTGACGATGTTTGCGGTGGCGGGAAACTTTCGTTACAACCTAATAATTCAAAAAATTCCATGTCTCTGAGTTAAATAGTTAGCTAGGTGCTTAATGTTAACAATCACGATTTACACCACTCTACCTACTGTTTTGTTGCCCGTTTTCAGATGAAAAAAATCATTAGGGGAACAACTGTCAGTTGATAAAAGTTAAATAATTCTGTCTTTGTTGGAAAATGAAAATAAACGCATCGAAACAAGTGAAATTAACGTGTACAATTTTACCTGAACTGATATACATTATGGAATTATCGATAATTTAGTCTTTTAGAGAGGTCATCCACTAAATGCGTCACGCTTCTTTAGAAGAAATTTCAACGTACAAATTGGCAAAGCAATTGCATGATCCAGCTTTCACTAGAAATTACCAAACATCCATCATATGAAAATTCTAGATAAAATAGGGTTTCCAGGAGTGAAATGTTGGTATCAAACGACCACTAACATAAATTAATGTCCATTAAAAAATAATTTTATTTTTCTCACTTTTGAGACATCCCCTTAATGTTTGGCTACAAATGCTAACATTTTTGAACGCCATCTCTGATAGTGATAACATTCCAAAAATATTTTACTGTAGTTTGAAACATGTACCTTAGTTAAAATTGCTGAAACATAGAAAGTAACTCTGACCTATTTATGAGGCTACTTCTACCTTTTATCTGAACTAATGATTCCCTAGTGTTCAGTTATACTTTCAAGGCCTGAGGGAATGAGATAAGCTGATCAGCACTTTAAAAGTGTCCGTAAGTGTATAAATTCTCATTTAGTTCTGGTAGGATTATTGTATCCAGCTCAGCGTATAAATTTCGCAATTAAAACTGGAAAGGCATTTCAAGAGTTAAGCATCTGAAAATGTAGCTTGTTACAGCCACTCGAATTACAGCACGCTAGGACGCTCTAGATTTAATGCGGCTATGTATTGAACGAAAATGTCTCTGAAAATATTTTTGATTTATTGGTATTTAACCCTCTCGTCACCGAATTATGAAAAATCAGAGAAAACAAATCTGTCTAGCATTTAATGCATCTGAAATACTATTATAAATCATGCAAAAATATTTTTTTTTCTAATGTCGATTAATATTTGTCGATTAATGTCGATAATAATAATTTTTTTAATAATAATTTCTGCATTTTCGAAACATTTTGTTGTGCTAAAATTAATTTAAAAGGATGTACATATTAGGTAAAGGTTGAGGAAGAAGAAAAAAACTATACTTACCTTAAAAAGAAAAAAAAAGAACGGTAAAAAAGCAGCGTAAATATTTTCTTAATTTTACTCCTGAAACAATGAAGCGAAAACTGTAAAAAATGATCTAAATTGACTAGTACTGCAATCTAGGCACGATTTATGCATCTAGTTAAGAGCCTCATATACTTTTTACGTGAATTAATGATATTGATATCACTAAAAGAAAATAATACTAAATTCAATTGTTTTCTCTCTAAATATTGCTATTTGAAATAGGAGCCTCATATGAGGTTCAGGGTGTCGAGAGGGTTAATGATGCAAAACATAAAAGGGCACGATTTAGGATCAATATATCTTTTTAAGTTGTGTTAGATAGATTTTAATTTTAATTCTGCAACATATTATTTTCACAAAATCTACAATAATCTGGATAGTAGAAGTTGAAGCATCATAAACATTGAAATAATTACAAGTCGTCTGTTCTATTTTCGAGTGTATCTGTAATATTTTTAAAAGTAAACTTCTTTAAAAATTAGAAAAAAATACTATCATTAAATAAAATATCGAATTTTTTCTATTACTGGAATATTTTTGAGAAATGAGGTATGTATAATTTCAGTTCGTAAGGGCTATTTTTAAAGGAAACAGAAATCTGGCATTTCTATAAGGAATTGTTCTTAAATTTAAGTCGTATCATTAGACAATCCAGAGACAAACAGTTTTCTCCATACTAATTTTTTACAAATGATATGGATTATAATGCATTTTTCAAGAACTATTGAAAAGCCGCTTGCGTTGCCTATAGTAATGAAATACGTTTCTTCTACTTGGCGCTCTTTTGGAAAAAATAATCAATTAATAAAATAAACTAGCGTTTTCAAGCTCAATTATGGTGCATCTCTGTGGGGTTTTTTTTTTTTTTACACACAATCACTTACTTTTATAGAAATACTATTTTGTATATCATTATAATTAAAATACAACATTGCACGCAGTAAAACTAGAAATTTACAAGCCATTTTTGACTATATTCAAATTCAAATTCGAAATTTTATTCTAATCATAACTCTTTTGTGTACATTTTGAAACATGTAACAAAATAATTATGTTTAGAAGTTCAACACAACCAACCAAAGAAACTATCTAAAATTCTTCTAGAGTATAAATTTTCAACCTTTATGTACTAGCACCTATGAATCAAATCGTACTTTCAAACATTAGTCACATCTGACTGGAACTCAATATTCTTCATATCTTTCCGCGTAAAGAACTACTTAACCAAAATTCTCGATTGTATTCCTGGATTCCGTGCTCAGGAGTGTTTCTTGCCCCAGAGGTTGGAGGTATTATCATCTGCTCCACAGAAGCCGACTTACGAGGCATTGCTTGCAACGGCTTGCAATCTTTAATCTCAAGTAATGACTCTCAGGTGTTCGATTATTTATTCAGATGCCACGGTCGTTCAGGCGACTTACAGAGCTCTTTTAACTGAGGATAATTATATAACTTACGTCTTTTCTTTTTCTTCAGTCCATTTGTTTTAGAGCCTTTTCATTAAATAGATTTTCTGGAAAAGTATTTAGCTTTTTGGGCTGGGATTTCGTTTCATTTGAAAATAGGCAATTTCATTATAGTAAAATATGATTCTCGTTTAGTTTCTTAGAGCAATGGGAAAATTCTGTATATTTATTTATATCTTTATAAATAACACTAAAACTTAGAAATAATAAATTAAAAAAAGAATAATGCAATGAGAATAATAACAATGCTATGACATATAGTAATCACATTTTTCTATACTTATAATGGCAGCTGCACCTAATGGATGGATTCATATTTGCTATATTTCAAAACACGAATTCTTCATAGGTTTCACTTTATGTGTTTCAATTTAAAAAAAAGTTCTGTTTTTGTTTTTATTTAAAGGAAATTTGTCAGAAGAAAGGGCCAGACGTTTAGGTTCTGATTAGAAAGTGGCAACCAACCGTCCTCTTGTGGGAATCGTTAAAATTAAGTGGTTAAACCAGCGTTTCTCTACCAGTGGGGCGCATCCTCCAAGGGGGGCAAGAAAAACCAAAGAGTAAGTAACAATGCACGTTTTAAAAAAATCATATTTATTCTCATTTTTTACTCAAAAATGTACCCTTTTTCGCTTAAAATGTTCATTAAAACTTTACTGATAACATTATTTTGTAGAAAATTCAACTAAATTTTCATTGTTAAAGATTAAAAAACTGAATGTATGCTGAAAAGTGTGAGGGGGGGGGCGCCACCGTAAGTTAGCCTTTGCTGGGGGGGTGACGTTAAAAGGTTGAGAACAACAGGGTTGAACTAATAAAGTGTATTGCATATTTTAAGAAACATTTTTGTTGAATTATAAAATGTTGTTTGATTTAACATATGCAGACATGCACTTAACATATGCAGACTTCATAGAGAATTTCTGTTATTTCTTGTAAGCTAAAGACATTATTCAAAACAACTTTTTCGGAAAAAATAAGTATCCTTCTAAATAAATAAAATTCGGTAAGATGATCGGAATCATGTCTGGACGTTTACCTTGAAGTCATAATCATTTGCGAATGCTGGTCGTATTTCAAAAAGTTCATTGAACATAGAAAAGAAATGGAAATCGGATATTTTGCCAGCCAGCAATTTGCAAGCGTTGATGAGATCAAGGATAACGTCTAGAATTGATTCAGGTCGCGAACGATTGAAATCCCACGAAGCGTATATATTCCAGTTTGTTCCAGTATATGAAACTCTTGCCTTAATTCGCAGGGAAAATATGCTGATCAGTAGTTTAATTTGTATAAAATATTCTGTGATAAAATCTAAATGAAAACAAATTGATAATACGTTTTTTCTGTAATGCGCAAACGGTGCTTATTTTAATGTATGTATTCATTTTAATATTAAAGACATTTTATAATCAACAATTACGTACGTGCAGTAATAGCATTTTTAGGGAAAGTAAATTGACCTGAATATTTCTCAAAAGAAAATATACTTCTGTTACAATGAATTTCATTATAATAGCATGATCTTTAAAAAATTTAGCACTCGTTTTATTCCTTTCGAATTGATTAAAAGTATAAAAGAGATTCACTGCCGATGATATTTATGGCACATGATAACACGGACATAAGTTCTCGCCAAGTACCAAATTTGAAATATACATCACGTCGAAGGAAAAAGGAAATTGCTATGATTTCTTCACCGGAACATAACTGTTACCTTACGGAATTATCCTTAATAATATGCTGTCATAAGTTAGGTATAAAATTTATGCATCTTCTATAACAATACAATAAACGCATAAATCGTCCATCTGCATCCAATAAGATGGTTGTTATACTGAATACGATTCCTGGTGATTTATTTTGTACGTTCGTTTATTCTTTCCCTTTAGATTTTTGACTCATTTTGGTGCATCGGCGACCAATAATTCTTTGTGTAACAAGGAAAAGCGACGTATTTCAACGAGCTTCGAGCTTTTTCATTCTGATATTCCTTAGGGGTGTCTTCTAATTTAACGTAGGTAAACTTAAAACCATTTATTTGTTTAGCTAAGTCAATTTCTTTTAAAAGAAAAATAAATTAATTTGGTATCTACTTATATAAAACACTAACGTATCCGGTACCAAAATCAACGTTAGTTCTACGCTGTGAATGGCAACAACTAGATGTAAACATTAGCATAATAACAATAAAAAATGCGCAAAAATCCAAGTTAACAGTTCAGTAACGTCAATTGAAGCAAGCATATTTGTTACTGGTTACGCATGCCACGCAGTAGCTGGATTACTGAACATTACACATGCAAAAATGCAAGATCCTTCGATCTCTTCAAGGTTTTAAAATATCGAATTGACAATACTTGCAGAGTTTATAGCACATAAAACGAGAAAAGAAAGTCGACATGCAGTGGGTTAAAGCTCATTTCAGCCATTTTCTGTTTTGTTCCATTTTTAATACTGTAAACAAGGATACGTTTTCATTAACACAACCATACTTAAAACACCAGGTTGATAATATTGGCATATTTACCAAAAAGAAGCTCCAATTAAGAAGTTTTTCTGTATTAATTTGTAAAATACGTTATCACCCAAAACAGTATTTTTCTTGAAAAAGAGAATATTATTATTCGTTCCTCCAAGAAAGTTTTGAAATAATTTTATGAATGGAAGTGTCGCCAATTATATCTTTTCATACATTTTGAAATGTTAGTACTTGGCATTACCCCCATCGGCTTTTATCATGACATCCCCCCCTCACATAATGTAGCAACCCTAACCTACATAAATTTCATGACAACTACTATTTAAAACAAAGTTCACGGTTTCCATGAGTCCAATAATTTGGCCAGCACTGCACGGAGTATTAAGAACAGTAAGGTATTTGGCGACGAAGATGGCCGCCTTGGCGACTAGTCTTAAAGCATTTGTCAAAACGGAAAACTTAAGGTACACTTTTTGATTGGTATGCATCCGGATCGAAACTCCACAACTGAATATTTTTATAAATAACATCCTAAAAATATTTTAAATGCATCAGGAGGACGATTGTTTTGTAACTGATTCATATTTATTTATTTAGTGAAGAAAAATTCGATTCGACAAGTTGTGAAAATTGTTCGTTACCTGGAAATACTCAGGATGGAAAAGACAATTCACTCGCGAAACCCACATTCCTTCGAGCGTATTTTAAGAGGATGTAAATAATAAGAAAGTAAGAAAGTGTTTATTAAATGGGTAAGTTGCGTATTCTTACTTAATACAGGCATATTCCTTTTTTTTCACATTTACAGAATGACGCTTTTGTCACCCTAAGATTTGTCAACTCTAATCAATCATGAGAAAAGTGAAAATCAGTCTGCTGGAGCAGGTGATTTGCAGATTGACCAATCGCCTGATAAATCTGCATCATTCAACCCAGTTGGTGATTGAAACTCCCAGTTGACTCTACCCTTACTGCCTATTCTGCCGTTTGCCTTTGATGAGATCATTGCACACTACGGTGGAATGAAAATGGCCAATTTTTTTATTTATTTTAATATTGTCTGACTCAACAAATGGTGCTGTATGGCAAAAAAGTCCAGAAAAAAATTCTAGTCCATTCACTGATTGTCTTTCGGTTCCACACTGGGCTCAAAGAAAGGAATGTTAACGTAAAAAAGTAAAAAAAAAAATCAATTTTTTAAAATTTTACAATAACTTATTTTTCTGACTGAAAAACAGTTCTAACCACTAAAAAGAAACAGTACGACAATGTTTTATTGCCGTTAACAAACAACAAAAAAAAGTCACTAACTTGCAACCGAGCATCATAAGTTTTGGGGTATATTTTGAATACATAGTTATTAATTATTTACATATTACTTCATTTTTAAAGACAATTAATATTTATGAAGCACACTAATACAGAAAAGGAAATGATACCAAATTTACCTTTCGAGTATTATTGACTAATAAAACACTTTATTTTAATCAGTCTTCAATCTTGGAGTCCACATGCCGGGCAAAATAATGAACTTTGGTAGTTTCTTTCGTGATTTGATTCCACAACGAATGTATCCATCTCTGGCTTTTGCTCCACATGTTACCAATGATGCTTGTGTTAGTAGTCTTACATGCCTTTCTACTGTTTGAGAAGGGCAAGGGAGCTTCTCTATTTAAAATTCTGAACCGTTTCTGATCATACTTGCTACGTCTTCGTCACAGAGGTTCACGGTAGCTGGTGGTTCCAAAGGATTGTCCCAGTGAATCATCTGAAAATACTACTCTGCTTCGAAATTTATATTTAGAAGATCAAATTGGCATATTTTCCCCTTCCAGTCAGTTTTTCTTGCTTTCAATATTCTTCTTAGGTAAAATTCCCGAATATGTGATCATTCATCAAACAGCATCGCCAAAAGAATATTTTCAGAATAAGCAAAATAAGAGATCCTCTGAATAATTTCATGAATGATTCACTTAAAATCTTCTGGGAAGAATGAACTTCTTTTCATCATTCCGTGCTCTAAGAGTAGCTCCTGTGATTTTCTTTATTTCAAACCAGGATGGCACGTACACTTTCATCACATAGTCTACTAGGAGTTTAAAGCCTACTGTTGGTTCGGCAGTCGACACATACAGGTGCAGTATTCACTTCGCTGTAGTGAGTCAGCTTGAATGAGACATCCTTCCTGACTTCTGTTTCCCAAATCTGGATGGCACTCTCCCGAGCATACTGCCCTAGAAATATCGAAGAGGTACTTTTGGTCTGTACTGAGGTCTTTATTATCAATTTCAGGCAGAGCAACAGGAATAGAAACAAAAATTGTGACAGCAAACGTTTCATACGTTTCCAGAAATTTTCCTATTGTACCAGAAAACCCAGTGGCCCAGATGTCTTTCCGTCAATCTTATGGAAAAGGTGGCGAAGAGGTAGTTCATTAGTATGCAATAAGCATACAAACCAGTGCAATTTATGGCCAACAAAGATTTCAAGCTGTCTAACTACGGCATTTTTCTGCCCAATGTTGAATTTCGGTGCATCTCACCCAACGGCAACAAGACCCTAAAGTGCAATCTCTTTCTGTGTAACAAAGTTGATGATGCTGCAGGTAATATCAGTACTAGAGCCTGAATGCGGAGGTGTCGTATGTGAACAGAACCAGGTTCTGGCAACATAACAATATACTCTTCCACAGATACAGTAGTATATAAAGAGCTTCACTTTTTACATAATAGCTGTGTTCTTTCTTCCATCGAAGTATATCGTGTACAAAGACTGTGCTACTTGTATAGAATTAAGTTGTGATCGTAACTTTCATTATAATTTTTAATAAGGGGAATTACTTCTTGGTGACTTACCACAGGCAAGGAGGCTTTCTTCCAATTTCTTTCAACGTCTAAAGAAATAATTTATGATCTCTTTTTTTCTAAAGGATCCTTTTTGTTTCCCTTATTCCACAGTATATCATTTTTTGTGATTAAGAAACGCTTCATTAAATCAATATACGTTGGTGGTAACACTGTCTCTTTCAATAGTACTAGAATTTCAAAAATACTACAAAACATTTCATTTCTAGTTGTGGTCATATTTAAATTCAAAACTCCATAATATTTTTTTGTCAAATATAAATCAAAATTAATAAAACGCATTGCTTCAATCTTACAAAGGAGAAACAAGTGGTTGAAACAAAGGCAATCGCAAAAACGAATCATTCCACACAATAAAAGTGGCGTGCCTTATTAGGTTATGATATAATAGTTATATAAGAAAACGCGCTGCCATCTAGTAGATGTTAGAGTATAATTTGCTTTTTTTATGTGCAATAAGCCATTTTTGGATCTGATATCTGGCAGTAACGTTTCAATAAAGCAATTTATTAATGAGAAAGTAATTCATTAATATTATTTTATAAATTAATGAAATATATAGTAAAATATTAAATTTGAAAAAAATATTTTTTACTTAAAAATCATTGAAAACTTGAAAAAAAGCCAATATAAACATTCACTTGAGGTGTGGAATCTCAAGATGTCAACATTTTGAGCTGAAATTCGGAGACAATCGGTTTTAGCTAGTTTGGCACCATATAATGACTCAAGCAATGTTAATTAAAAAAAAAAAAAGATTTTTTGATCCACCGTATTGCACCTGGAGAGTTAAACAAGAATCTACCAGTTGACTATGCTAGCCTAAAAAACATATCATTTATTTATGAAACTAGGGGCCAAGGCCCCCAGACTCGCTACGCTCGCTTTTCGAATAAGGCATTCGGCCCCTAATCAGGCTTATTTGTAAAAAAGACATAATTTCAACAGACAAAACTCGAAGATTGGATCAGATAGAATGTTACTGAGCTACGTATTGTTTGGGTCTTGCATGTTCATTGGTACATAAAAATTTAAACTTCACACTACCCCCTCCCCCTCATAACACGGAAGATATTTTGTTATGGGAATCCGTGTTGTACGGGTCCTGAGCTATACTACACCTGGAGTGCGGACTCCGCTTATAATCGCTGGAAAAATTATTTGCACACTTCAGAAACACAATAATTTTCAATGTTGCCATTCAAAAGTTATATTAATTAGGAGCTAAAGCTTAATAAAATCAGAACATCTGTTTCAGCTGTATTTTTAATAATGTAAAACCTATTGGACACCCTTCGAATTTGCCACCCATTGCGATTTCTCTTTATTTGGCGACTTGCGGACATGTAAAGTTAATAAAAGCTACGGAACAGATAGGATAGCTTGCCACCAATGGCGACTTTTGATTATTTGGCGATTGACACATGCTCACAACCTATAATTCCTGTTCATGTAAGGTTACCGGAAAACCGTTATCCATATTTTCATTTACATAATCGTTTGCAGATTGGCGTACTTAGCACCACGAATTATACCATCTCGTCGCGCTAGCAAATATCCAAAGTGTACTGAAACTGCTATAATGGCATAGTTAACGCCGCCCAATATTTCTACTGGTAGCAAATAATTCAGCTGGACGAGAACCGGCTTTAAAATAATCTGCATTTTAATTATTTTTCATTTTCAAGATATTAGTTATTCTGTTTTGGAAAAACGAATAATCACTAATTCTAAACTCCTGTTGTCTAAGCGAACTTACTATTTGAAAATTGTCAACTTTGTGTAACACATTTTGAGTTACTTATTTCATATAGTTTTTATTTTGGCGTAAAATGGGCGTCATTCTAACTCATGTTTGTAAATTTCACGCGATTCTAGATAATTGGAAACGCTTTGTTGCAAAGAAATGAATGATTTTATGCCAAATCTGGCAACCATTCAGTTTTTTATTAATATCTTCTAAAATAATTCGATTTTTGAAATTTAAATCAGCTTAGCAGGTTCCTGGGAATTTTTCGTATGTGTGGGCACCTTAGTCGAAACTCAAATCTCCACGGTTTAGGAGGAGATACGCTGACAAGCTTTTGACAGCGGCGGCGACAGCCGCCTTTACTTTTTTTTAGAATAGAGAGATGCTTGATGATCTAAAAAAAAAAGAGTCGGGTGACTGTCATGATAGTAACATGGAACTGTTTTAACATTTCATATTTTATGCTTGCTATAGTTCTTTCATACCGGTATTCGTTCATTTTATGAGTACATACACTGCAAAAGTAGGTGCTTCTCTGATACAGTTAAAAGAATAGACTCGAGAGGAACAGGTACCTTCATTCACCAACAATTCCTTATTCTGTCACTCAAAAAATATCTGTAAACAAAAGATATAAACCAGTATAAAATAAAATCAGTGACGTACCTCAACGCAAAAATAAATGCCTTATATTTTTCTTTTTTTTTTCTGACGAATTGTACCTGCGTCAGCACCCAACCAGTATCTGGTGTATAAATAACAGGTAACCTGTACACGTACAGCTTTCCTGTTTTATCCGAAACGTTGCACGCGCATAAGTTCTTCGTAAAGTTTCTATCGTAACTCGTCATTAGACGGTTTTAAACAAGTTTCTTGTGTTTCATCTCATTATTGCGTTCCCCATCCAGAGAACCCGTGTGCTTCTTCTGCTTAGGTAGTGACACTTGATCATGTCATTATGCATATTCCTCTACGAAAAGTTCTACGAAACTCACTTTCAGAAACCTCTTATATTTCGCGTGATAATTATTCTGAATTGCAGTTTCATGGATAAATTATATTCCATTCAAATTGTCATCAAAATAATTTGTTTAAGATGTACTCAAGTAATAGTAAATAAAAGTCTCAAAACAGTCGAATTTTTTTTTCCGTTACCTATGCAATGTAACAAATCTTAAACAGAAATTAATAAAACTGAAATTAATCGAATTCTCGAACAATAAAAATTTTTAAAAGCAAATTTATTATTATTATTATTATTATTATTATAATTTTCGGTATTTATATCAAAAAGTGATCATCAGTGCTCTATTATAACAAGTATAATTTTATAGTACACGATTAATTATTGTTTATCTATCATACGTTGGCAGACCAAAATAACATATATCTGATATTTAATCAGAAGAATTTTTTTAGAAATATTTAAAAATGAGTAAAAATTGTATAAAATTATGATTGTCGACTACGATGCAAAGATTAAATAATGTCCATATATATACATGTGTGTGTGTGTGTGTGTGTGAGTGTGTATACAGGGATTTACCCATAAATGCCGACCAACACAACTCTCCATAGCCAGATTCTTCATTGGGAAAACATAAAAATTGCAAGAAAAAACGTAGAAACGCCATATCCGGAGTACGAAAGAGCTCTTATTGAAATGCATAGACTGCACCCTTTATAACAAAGTTTGCATGAGTGCGCCATGTTATGACTCACTGCTCACGTTGCATCAATCTGGTGCCCACATAATTAAGCACAGTACGAAGTGGAGGACTGAATAATTTTTTATTGTAATTAGGTCTCGGTAGATCAATTCTTTCAAACTTTCTTATTAGAAGGTTTCGAAAGGTTCCAGATCGGATGAGCTTAGCGGCCATAAAACCGAGTCCCCCGTAATACAGTGTCCAATTTAATCTTTCTCATTGTTTTTCATTGAATCGATGTAACGTCATACTTTGTTTTTTCTAGTTTTCACGAAAACTACAGGTCGTACAAGTACAGTTCTTTGGGAATATTTATGTACTCAGAACGAGGAATCGGGCTGAACAGAGTTGTGGACGGTATTTATGGGAAACCCAGTATATATATATATAATGATTTTTATTTTACCTAATACAACTTCCCTGCCCTACTGAATTTTGATCAAAAATCTTTATTTTTTCGTTCCACTCTAACATGCATTAATGCAAAATTAACAGGACCCGATTCCAAAGTTGTCCACATCAAAAAGTTTTTATTAGAAGAATGTAGCGTTTTGTGAATCATCTAATAAAGGCATCGAAATATGCTTGAAAACGGCTTTAAAAATCATCACCAAAGGGAGTAGTATTAATAGACAGCATATTTAGCCTCAATTCCTGTCTGCACGCTGTGTTCTGTATAATTTACCAACTGATAAATAAATAAAACCACTTCCACAACATTCCGGGTTGTGAATTTCCACGTGAGGCGACATTTCATGAATTGAAGTCAGACGCGTTTAATTACGCGCTACAACTATAAATTTAAACGCCGGCCTCTCCAAAGCGGCTCACTCAGTACGGAAATTCTCTGTATCTACAAACTTTTTTTTTTCTTGAAATATCCTCACGTTTCTTTCAGCTTCTACATGAGACATCTCTTTTTTCTCTTTCTTTCCATAACACGTTCATTCTACAGTTCGCTTATTTATTAAAATATCCTTATTCAAAGTAGTATGCCCTTCACTTATAGAAAAGAAAGGTACGTCTATAACTATTATGTTCAAATAAGTTATCAACTGTTTATTGGCGCACTACAGCAGAAAATATGATCAAGGCGGAAATAGGATCTCCTTGAAATACTCATGGTCTCATCGAAGATTCTTCGTGAAACAATTTACATTTTCATTGCATCATTATAAAAGATTTGCATTTTTACTTGAGGTTTATATATTAATAGGACGTCTAGTGATGATATTTGGTACTAGTATACGCAAATGGATACATACAAGCATATGCATATAGTCACTATGCAGATGCAGCCCACCCTGCTAGATGGCATCTCTAAAAATTACTATTAGTTCTTCAGAGAAGTTTGTCTACTGTTTGATTTTTCATCAGATTCTCATTTTTTAGAAGAACGTTCTAATGCAGAAAAAAAAAAGCTGAGCAGAGGCGGTAGAAAAAAAAAAGCTGAGTTGTGGACGGTATTTATGGGATACCCAGTATATATATATACAATGATTTTTATTTTACCTAATACAACTTTCCCGCACTGCTGAATTTTGATTAAAAAAAACTTTATTTTTTTCAAAATTCAGCCAAATTATGTCATTTGATTGATAGACCACTTTAGCAAGGAAATACATGGACTGTTTCCAATGAAAGCCTAGCACCGAACCTCTCATGATCGTTGGTAGTTGAAAATTTTAGACTTTTGGTTGGATATATTTGCTCATTGGCAAATCTTCATTGTTTTAATATAAGTGGCTTACCATTATGTTTGGCACCTTACTCCTTACTGATCATTTAGACAAGTGCAATGCATTTGGAGGATCGTGAGTACCAAAACTTGGCTCGTGCCAACCATAGCTTGTACATGCACTGAATAATTCCCATATACTTATTTATTGGTTCACAAAATTTCATAAATTCCTGGTAGCTGAGCAAAGATTTGAAAAGGAGCATTAATTATGGATACCCTGTGTATGAGACAAATTGTTAAAATCAGCCGGCGCATTCAGCTCTGATCTCTGCTTATTCTGCGTTATAACATCTAATCAAATTACTTTAGAGGCAGATTTTACTTAATACGTTCACCAAAGTAATCTATTTCATCACTTTACCAAATACCATACAAAATTAAAAAGTGGAGAGGTAAATAAAACGAAATGTTCTATTAATATATCCTGAATTCCACAAAACTGTTAATTTATATTTTCTATTTTGATATTAAATTTATTTTTTACAGCATTTACATTTACCATATTTATCATATTTAATAGATTTAAAAACGCATTAATACATTTCACAGATAAAACTATTCTACACAGTCTGGCTGATACTAACAATCTTTTAATTTTTTTATTATTCGGTATTTTTCAAAATGATGGCACCGCTCCAAATTTTCCAATCGTTCATTTTCTCTGATCAATACATTGGGAAAAGGAAAAGGGGGTTTTTCATCTTTTAACTTCCAGCTAAGGATCATTAACCAAATCACATTGTTCAAGACGCCATCCGGTCTCTAAAGAAATAAGAAAAAAAAAACTTGAGCACACGTATAGATCCAATATTAAGATTTAAACTTTTATTTATTTTTTTTATTTTTTCCTCTAGTGGAGCACGAAGTAATAGATTTTTGAAATTGAACGAATAATCTTCATTTTCTGGGATGGGGTTTCATGCACGGGCTTTATCCAAACATATGCCCTGGGTTGTTGAGAAAATGCTATGCCAAAGTAACGAAGGAAGTGAAGAGATGTTGATTGTTCTACAGAAACACTTCTCCAAATTCTTTTAAATCAGAATATCATATACATTATCCAAAGAGTTTTGCTGGTCTTCATGCTTTCGTTCTACTCCGGAGCAAATATACAGGATGTTTCAAAAATTTGTCGACAAACTTTAAGGGTAGATCAGGGATACCGAAATAAATCGTTTTTATGAATGAGCATATAAGTGGAAACATCGTTAATGTTGACTAGAGGGCGTAGTTCGGAGAAAACTGAATTGGGCAACAGGAGACTACTTCATCCTTCCAGTCGAAGAAGTAGCAAAAGAAGGATGGAGTTTAATAGAAAATGAAGAAACAGAGACATGAATTTAAAGTACAGTCATTCAGGGTAACTTTGATCCACACATTTGTACTTTCATTTGTCTCTCGTATGTTTTAATATTATTTTCATACTAAATGGTATAAAATAGGAAGAAACCCTAAATTATAGGTTAATTTGTGTAGATTAATAAACGCTGATAGTGAAAGCAAAATATAATAGCTAATTTACACGGTGCAGAGACACCTTGCTTTTCGGGATTTGTTTGAACTATGAGACTAGTTTAGAGTAATTGAATATAATACTGAATATGAAAATCCCTTGTTTTATTCAGACTATAAATAAGAATAAATTTCAACTACTAAAACTGAGCTTCTAATTATTTGAAAAATCAGCAGCTGCAGATCTCAGTATCACAAAATTTGGATAGCTTAAATAACATCATACAGACTATATTAGGCAGTAACAGTGGCATAAGAATTGCATGAATATATTGCAAAAAGAAAAAATATTTATTGTTTAGTCTATACATATAACTATCATTCAGTTTTATTCTGCTGTCTCCCACGAGTTTGTATGGTAGATGACTTTGGACGATGTGCTGGAGATTTTGCTCTGTCTCTTTCTTTACCATTCATTTTTTGTACCTCTGGTATTGTTTATTTTCATAGAACTTTTAAACTTCCTCCAAAGATACACATTTTACAGTAGTTACAGGTAGGCAGAATTTTCGTGCTTTGCAAATGACTGCTAAATCATTAGTTTTAAAGTTTTTCTTAGTACTTTATGAAATCACTCCTAATATTTTCATTTATTTCTTCGAAGTTCGCATAAAAGGTAATATTCCGTGTTTCAGCATGTTTGTAAAGAAGATGAATACCTGTTAGTTGGAAAACCTTTATTAAGTTAGAATATGCGGTTTTTCCTTAATTTGAAGAGTAGCTTTCAGCAACTTGCAGAAGATTACTTTTGGTAGAGCTACTCTTTTTTTTTCACATTTTGATCCTTATCAGCTACCTAAAACCTGACGTCCCTGTGTTTTAAGACCAGAGAAATGTGTATTATCAAGTGGTTGCAAAAAGCGAGTTGAATTAAGTGGAAAAATATTATGCGAATGTCATTTTCTTGAGCAATTTTTAAAGTTTTTATTTATTTCATCTGTTAACATCAATGTTTTGAGTATATTTTTGTAGTCATCAATCATCAAAAAGTCGGCTATCAGACCACCCTAATTATGTGGTGAAGAGATGCATTTTTTCAGGTGCTCAAAGTTACACTAAAAAGCGGTAAAATGATTTAACCTTTTTTTTTTTTTTTTTTTTTTTTTGCTTTTTACTAATTTTTAGCAAATAAAGAACCATTACCCAGTAAATAAACCATCATTTTCGGAAAATAATGCATCTGAAATAGATATTAATTGCGATCTGCTTTTAGATATTAATTGCGATCTGCATCAACTTCCAATCAACATTAATACTGAGCTTACAGACAGTACTTCAGAAAAACAGCTGAATGGTCAGACTAAGTATGCACCATGTTGCTAATTTATTTTCTAAAATATAGAGCCGAAAACCAATTTCATATAATCTTCTCAACTAAGTGCAGCTGTAGATCATGGACTTCTGTGTAAAAACCAAATATACTGAAAACTAGGAGGTGGTGCAAAGTTATACCCAATGACTCGAAATTACCCTGAATGATTGTATGGAATACCTAATGAAATTGCGACCATGAACTGTTTGATCGCTTTCGACCAATCCATGATTCGCTGTTTTGAGGCTTGTGTTGTTGCAGATGGCAGATATTTTGAGCCTATTTTGTAATATCATTCACACAGTGCTTCATAAACTTATTTTTGAAACTCATATCTGCATTGATATAATGTGTACCCTTGTCTCCATAGGATGCATACATGGAGTTTCCGCCTATCTATATTTCTGAACAAAAATGATTTGATTCGGTACGTCTGACCCACCCATAATATTTATTGGATCTCTATTGAAACAGCCTGTATGTATTCGTAATATAAAAGTTCAGTTAATAGAAATATTGAATTTTGAACTGGTATTACACAGACTTCAATTATTACTGGAAGGTAAAAATAAAAATGGCACTATTCAGAGACTGAAAGTCCCAGTTCTACTGAAGGGACCATGATTGAAATGAATGACATATGTCCTTTGGTTGATGTGGCGGAGATTTCTGCAATGAATAAATAAATAAAATAAAATATAATATAAATACATAAAATTAAATAGTGTACATTGGGTTAATTGTGACGAATACATTTTTAAATATATACAACTATAAATATATACATGCATGTTAGGGGACCATTAGACCCTTTAAACTTTTTATGGTGTGAGCATTCAATTTAATGTCGATTTTTCTCTTTCTGTTTGCACTGCTTGTTTTGTTTTCTTTGTGTGAAATTATTATTTTAATGTATTAGTTTGAAATAAAGCATTATGCTACAGGAACATGTTAGGGGACCAGAAATTAAGGTTCTTTTGAAAAAAATTCAAACAAATGCATTTTCAAGAAGTTTTAGGACTCTCTTCTTAAACACGTGCTTCTTCTTAATACACACACCGTGGAAAACGATATTCAAAATGTCCCTAAATTGATTTTTGCATTTTCGTGAGTTCTATATTTTACTTTTTTTTAAAGTAAAACTTCTTTAGGCGCGACTAGGGAGTAACTAGGATTTTTTTTTTTTTTTTTTTTTTTTTTTTTCTTCTGACGGAAGTAACGCTCAGTAAAGGAAGTGAAGTATGAAAAAAGAAAAATCACAGCAAAACCTACCTTTTCGACCGCTCGGCTGTTTTCGCTGTTCGCCAACTTCATCGTGTAAAAATACGCGGAACCTGTTAGGGAAAGAAACTGCGAGAAAAACAGTCAAGAGCCGTATCTTTGAGACATCAACCTTTATTTATATATCAATAAGCGTTTTGAAAGAACATCCAACATAATATTTTACATGTCATCCCAACCTCACAGGAGGTTCTCTGATAATCCTTATTTTTAGATGAATAATGTACATGTTTTTGGAAAAGCACATAGAAATGGAACCTGCCTGCAATCGAACTGGAACAGTAGATGAGAACGTCAGTTTAAGAAAACTTTTCCTGGATTCTAACCCAACTTTCCGACTGAACAACGGTTTAAGAACAAGGGAATGGAACACCACATTAAAGGGGCAGTGGCTGCAAACGAACCTAAACAGCAGAGGGAAATTTTCGTTTAAGAACACCGTTAGAGGATCCTACTTCGATCTCACGAAGGTAAATTTATAGGAGGGGACACTTCTCTTAGAAAGTTGGATAACGCCGTTGTTGCAAACAGATGGCGATACGACATCTGTGGTGTAAAAAAAAAGTGTGTGCGTGCAATCTTTACGCGCGATTGAAATAAAACTTCTTTGAAGTTTACGACACATATCACTGAAATAATTAAACTTTTAACTTAAAATAAATATTATATTATAATTTAATTATATTTATTATTCATATACTTTACAAAGACTATGTAAATGTTATATTCATATTATTCATTGGAAATAGGTACTTGAATGTCATCATAATTTTTAATGGCTATGTCATGTTATCTCTCACCCCCTTTATTGAAAATTTTCCGAAAAATTTGTCGCAAAAATGCGACATAAAAGTATGCGACATAATTTTACATATATTTAAATACTATTAGTTCACAACAGCTTTAATCCATTCTTACAATATTTCATAAGCTGTAGAATATGCATCACATGTATTTTTCTATAAATTGGTTACAATCATAAAAATTTCAACATAGGGTTACCAGGCGAAATACAAGAAAGATGGGAGATAAAATGACATAGTCAATTAATATAGTTTTAATATGGCAATAATGAAATTAAAGAATTAGAGGGGTTAGCCCCCCCGACGAGGATCGAACAGCCGAGTTTTATTTATGTATGAAATTATAGGTTTCTGGTAACTATAATGTGATGTGAAATATAAATTTCACTGTCTAAATTTGCTATGTTAATGCTAAATTTGCTATGCTTGGTTATGTTTGTGAGGGGCTCTAATGCGTATTTACGCAAAGTTTCGAGGAAGAGTCCAAATCGGTTGGTCGACGGACACGACCTGGGTTTGATCCACGCATCTTCTGTGACCCAGTTTAGAGCGCTAACAGCTCGAGCACTGT
Organism: Cheiracanthium punctorium; assembly: GCA_038373885.1. Taxonomy (NCBI): domain Eukaryota; kingdom Metazoa; phylum Arthropoda; class Arachnida; order Araneae; family Cheiracanthiidae; genus Cheiracanthium; species Cheiracanthium punctorium. The sequence goes on along the minus strand of JAWZYV010015836.1, from coordinate 964,314 downwards.
TGGGCCAAAAGTTTACATTTAAATTCTTGTATACATTTCATGATGAAAGACTGAAAATTTGTACATAACTCAATTAGTTTATGGGGCACATTTTATTTATTGGTAAATTTTTGTAAAATTTAAAAAGTGTGCGTTTTTGAAATTTTAATAATAACGAGGATATAAATATATATATATTTCAATTTACATCGAACACTTATCTCTAATATGTAAAGTATCAAAGCGTGGAAATTTTTTTAGAACTTTATGCTTGTAACTTTTTTAAGGGGAGAAAAAAATATGTTTTATCTTTAATTTCAAGCATTTACAAAACAGTAGACATTCATTTTCGGAAAACAGATTTGATAACTGGGTGCTGAAAGATTTTTATCCTCCAGGGAAAAAAAAAATTAGGTAAACAAATTCAAAGTAAGAAATATTTTGGTAGTGCGTTATTACGCTTTCACATGTTTACTTTTTCGAACATTTATTATTTTTTTTTTAATTCGCCGTTACAATTACCCACGCTATTTTTTTCAAGAGTTGTGGTACTAATAAACATTTTTAAATGCATAGTAGGAAGATCATTATTACATGGGACAACGCGTGTCTTTTAACATTAAAAAATTCTAGCAAAATAACTTATATTTCTATTTTAATTTGGTGTATTTTAAAATCTAATTAATTTATAATTGGGAATTTTATTGGTGAGCATTTAAAAAAATTAATTCCTTAAAATATTTTTGGAATGCTTGAATAGAGCCCAGAAGAAAATTATACCTCAAAACACCATATTAAACATTTTATATAATGACTTGGGTTTTGTTGAAGAATTATAGACATCTCTACAGCAGATTTTTATAGAACTTTAGCTGGCTGCTCATGATAAAAAAAATTATTTGTGCTAAACTTTTTAACAAATATTTAATTATCTTTAAACTGACTTTTTTTAAAGATTTTTCGTACACTTTTTGTCTTAGTATCGATTATAGATACCTTCTTTATTTTTTAATGATAGTGGAAAAGACCCAAAAAATTTAGTAAGACCCGAAACAGTTAATCTTATTTATCCTTAGAATCCATCTCTAGCCGGACTGCCGGAATGTTGCTCCCCAGGATAGAATTTGAAATAAACATTAAAACAAATAGAAAGAGAGACACAAATGATATAAAAGTTCTTGTAAATAATTATAAACGCTTTATAAATTATTGTGTAAACTTTAGAAATTATTTAATTCTTTTCAAGCAGACTTTTCAACACTTTTTTCTCACAAACTTGTATTAATATCGATTGTAAAAGCATTATAAATTTTTAATTGTAGGTTTAGATTTTTGACTTTAGCTTAAATAGTTATGAACACGGCAAAAGTTGTGTATACAACTACTAAGAGAAAACAAAATGATCATTTTTCTTCCGCCATGGTAACAATTAACTGTTTTTTTTTGTTTTTTTTAACTATTTTGTGGATTTCATGGGATAATTATGACCATTACTCTTACAAGTATTGAAAGTAACGGAGGTCATGCAAATGCCATTTTCATTAGCTTTTTTTTTAGAAGTGAATGCTACACTTTAATAATTTAAGGGTTTATAATTAAGTCGTTTTCTTCATTAATATTTTTAGAAGTATCCATAATAATTTCAGATTACCTGAAAGTAATTGAGGTTTCACAGGATATAAATATAATACACAATGACTGTGTGGTATTTCTAGCATTTAGATCACCGTACTTTCATGTTTTATTAAAGTTCATGGGGATTTGAAACAGGGCTTTATTAGCCCACTTGCAAATCGGGACTTTGCCTACCCGCCGTTCCCCCTTCCCGGCTCGAAAGGGACTCTAATTTCAATTGTTGTTTTGAAGTATTCTTTTTCATATCAAAATTTTATAAGGAAAAAAAAAAAAATTTGATAGATTGGGGCTCCGAAATTCATGAATGATCGGGCCACTGTTGGTCATAATCGGGCCCTGATTGGAAATTTTAATCTGAATTAGTTGATTTTTTTCAAAAAACTTGTTGCCCGTTGCAAGTTAACTTTTATTTCTAATAATATCATAAAAAAGAAAAAAAAAAACCTTAATATTTATAAGAACAAGGGCTTTATTTTCATTGTTTTACGTAAAATATAAAATTAAATATTTTTGATATAATAATTGTAATAGTGATAGATAGTTATGCATGCTCTTAAAAAGTAAAGATGCATACCGTGAAGTTTTTTCTTCCTTCAATATATTACTAATAATCTCTGTGCATATTTAAAATGCGATTAATGTTTTTTTTTAATTTTCTGTATGATTAAAAAATAGAGAAACTAATTTAAGAAAATCAGTATACTTTGCCAAATTCAAGATGAAAAAATTATGAAGGTTGGAATTGGAACGAATCTGTTGATTTGTGCTGCCATCTGTTATCAGTTAAGAAAAACAAAACATCTTTCACTGATAATATAAAATATTAAAACATATAAAGCTTTATTTTTTCCAGACACAAAAATGAAAATACAGGAAAAAATCTATCCGAACTTAGTAAAGTAATTAATAATATTTAATCATAAAAGACATGTTTGTCTCTTAAGTTTTTATAATCAAAGTTATTTTTTGTTGTTGTTCTTTTAAATTATCATGTTTCTCAATTTCTAAAAATACTGGTTTAAAGTGAGGGGGGAGGAAATCTAGCTTAATTGCAGTGTTTTTTTTTTTTTTTTTTTAATAGGAGATCCATGTACATAGAATTCAACTAAAAAAATTGAACTCTCTTACGCTCCTCGTTACGCTCGCAACATTTGAGAAAACCAAAATGGTGATGCCATTATTTGATTCATAAATGAAGCGCATATTTCTGGGTTTGATCTTTGAGGATTATTGCAATTACAGCAATAAATAATAATATCTGAATGAAAACATCACAAGTGATAATTTCTTTTTATAAATTATTTATACTTTTTTTTTTTTTTTCAAATGAAAATATAAATAAATAGCCTAAAGGCTGTTATTGAAAAGAATAATAGAACAAATGTACCATTCTAAATAATCGGAATCTGTGTTGTTGCATTGCTGCTTAGTTATTGAATGAGAACTATAAAAAAATGTGTAAAACTGTTCAAATTTGTATATTTTTTCGAATTTATGACGTTACTGAAATGTACGAAAATTTGATAGTGAAAGCTCTATACACTATTTTAATATAGAGCATGTTACTTTTAGCGGTTTTAATTATATTACTGAAGCAAAATTACTCATATATTTTAATCCAATGCAATGGCACGATATAAGACAACCCAGTTAACATCCTTTTTGCAGCAAACTATTAAATTATTGATAAAAACACAAATTTTAGTGAAATAACAAACATATTTGATTACGGGAAGAAAAGAAAAGACAACTAATAATTAATACAAAGCTATTGGAAAAAAATCTTTCATTTACAGAAGCTATCTGAAAACCTATAACTATAAAATAATATAATATAATATATATATATATGCAGGTGTCCGAAAATAAATGACCTATATTAAAGTTCTACAGACGGATCTATTGTCTAGAAAGTTATGGAATTTTCTGCAGGGCAAAATGAAGGTATAGGCATTTGTTTGAGTGAACAAGAAAAGCGGTTCAAATATTCGCCACCAGGGGGCGTTTTTTAATGAATTACCCATTTAGCATACATTTATGATAGTCACACCTCAATCTATGCGACTTTTTTTTGCTTTTGGGGGAGTTTTAAAAAATTACGAAAGTCGGGATAATCCATGAACTTTACCTGGTGTTAAAGACAACATTTTACAATGTGCTCGTAACATTTCAAGTAACACACTGCGATCGTCTGTGGAACATGCTTCCTTACGATTCCATATGGTAGCTCACAATGATGATCGTCATGTTGAACATGTTTTGTTGTAATAATATTTATACAATACCATAAATGTGTGTTAATGGGTAGTTATGGAAAAACGCCTCCTGGTGGCGAACATTTGAACTTTTTTTTTTGTTTTTAATTCGCTCAAAAGAATTCCCGTACCTTCATTATGTCTCACAAAATATTACATAACTTTCTCAACTGTAGTTTCGTCTGTAGATAACTTTAAAATAGTGTCATATTATTTCGGACATTCTGAAAATGTATAATATTTTAATGGCGGGCACCTACAGTGTTGGCATTGGCTAAGTCGGAATGCTGGTCTCTTTCTTATGGAGGTAATGTATAACCAACATTGCTCCCATGGAAGTGGTGTCTTTTAACTGCATCACTTCCAGATGAGAGATCTGTAAAGATGAACGTAAAGGACGTTTGCAGATCTTTCAGCCACGACAGATTTTACGTGCACCATCTCCATTTTGCCCGCACGGTCCCACATCCTCTTTGATTTTTCTTGTGATGATTGTATTCCAGCCTCAACCCACTGGGCCACTGACGTGCATTTGCGAATATTGTTCGGAAGGTATGCATCAAAAACAGCGTCGGAAAATGTATTGCCGTATTGTGCATTACCGTATTTTATTTAAATACAGGGTTACCCAAAAAGGAGGTAACACGTTTTGCTTATTTATCCATTAGACATAAGTGGGATATGTAAATTTGAAAGAATGCCCAAAATAATGTCGGAAAAAAAAGACTTCGCTAAGAAAAAAAATCCTCTCGCTAATTTTCAAGAAGTTTGATTTCTGAAGTTCATATACGACCCCCATACAGAAAAAATCCCCGATTAGTAAAATGTGCCCAACTCTTACACTAATCAAGTGACGTGTAAAATTAGAGAATAAAAATAATTGTTGACGTAAAACACTTTCACTCGCTCTAAAACGAAAAACCCCGGCCGAATGAATGCGTTTCAGGGGTCCTACAAAAATTATGAAAGAAAACAGTGTTTTGGACTTTTGAAACAAACGTTTACATTCGAATTCATGTGCAGCTCCTCATAATTTTCTTTAAAGATATCTTTGAGACGTTTTATGATAAAATGCTGAAATTTAGTACATATTTGTAGTAGTTAAAGAAGCTTTAATAGATAAAGAATTAAAGCGCATTACCACTTTTTTCGGACACCCTGTATAATCTTTTATGTGAAGGTTTCATGAATTCTAATAAAATTGTTTCAATCTGTCCTTTTAAACCTTTTAAGCACAAGTATTTTCACTTCAATATAAAAGACCAACTGGATAGACTGACCAACGCTGAAAAAGTGCAGTCGTTGCCATCGACCCATTTAACTACCAACAACAGGGTGGTTGATCTAATCACCCACCTGAAACCACAAAGCTGAAGCAGTTTTTTGAAACAGCTGGCTGCGTCGCTGGTAGGTAAATGGACCGATGCCAGCGGCTGCTTTTTTAGCGTTGGAACCATTTAACCCTATGTTTTTGCGACTGGCATAGAAAGCCCTGAAGCGCTGGATCAATGAAAGCCTGAAGCGCTGAAATCAATGAAGTTAGTTTTACGGCAAAATCACCGCGTGCCAAAGGGTTAACTTGCTGTTAACGTATTGCGAAAATTCACTTAGATTTTCAACAATCTACGACTAATAGTTTTTGAGTTATGCTGGTGACTTACATATATACGTACGTACACCAACAGTCACCAAGCTCGGCGAATTTTCAACAGTTTTTGAGGGAGGCACATGCCCGTCGTCGGACCATTATCTAACTATATGGCAGGCTGGTATAGTGCTTTAAATGAATGAATGTCTCCAAAACTGCCATTAACCGTAATATGTTGGAATTTTTTGAGTGGGACAAGAAATATAAATGACAAAGACACTATTTTCGATGGAGATACTCATTTTGCAATCATTAACAACACATATCCCTTTTGTTTCGTTTGAAATAACTTATTATCTCTAAAATACGCTTAATGAATTTCTGTCCATAGAGTTCAATGTACAGAAAATCTTTTGGGTGGCCCGGTAAATAAACTATCCTGTCAATTGGAACCAAAAAGGGAGATGTAAGGGGAACCAAAAAGGGAGGTATAAAGTTTCAAGATTCTACTAGATACGTGAGTTACATACATACATACATACGTACATACGCACAGATGTTAGGGAAAAAACTGGTCAAAATGGATTTTTGGTCGGTCAAAATAGATTGTACATCCATTTATATGAACATATCATACACATCGCGTGCGATGAGGTATTTCGAAAAACCTCTTAAAGTAAATTTAGAGGTACTGAAAATCGATTTTTTCGTCAAAATCTGGAAACATAATTTTTTCTAGACCACATCACTTCCTTGCACTTCGTACAAGGAAGTAAAAAGCATAATTGCCCACTTGAAAGGCATGTTTTAGATGAGCCATTACAAATAAATGCACGAATCTCAAGTGCAACTCGGATGAATAATTGATACTCGAGCAATATTTCAGTTCCTGCAAATGCTGCATCTCCGCACGTGATACTAAGAGACCAGTTCGTACTTTACCAGTGTAGCCATTTATGATCTGAATTTCTGAGTGACCCATTTCGCTGGACAGTTACGTTGGGCTCCCCCCCCCCCTCTGTTTTCACTTCCAACTCAGCTGAACTCGGTGCCTGCGCTTGATGGGCGGAAATAACTAATGGGCCTCAGCTTCATGGGCAGCTAAATTAAATTTTCGTGAGCTTAAGTTCGTACTCGGAAATCAATCAAGTAGCCACGGTTATTGATCCATAAATTTTGCAAGTCATAAAATGGGAACCGATTAATTCCCGGAAATGCTACTGAGTACGTCGTCTTTGTTAAAGTAATTGTTTTTGCGTTTATGTGTTTTCTCTGCATCAAAATCGCGAAAACGAATCTTTTTCTTTAAACTCAATAGGTAAGGCTTTGTGAAGACCTTTAATATTACGCAGTTTCATATGAAATTAAAAATTTTGATGCTCATGTATTTGTCCTTATTTTTCTTGCGCGGGGGGAGGGAAAGGGCGGACCTGGAAATCGAATCTAATTTATAGGGGGTCTTAAATGTTTAAGATACGCGAATAACGACGTCATGAGTTGTTCTAATTACCCTCCTTGGTTATGTAGGGGCGGGGCATATGTAACATAAATAGGTCTTGCAAATTATTTCCTATCTGCACAGCTTTGAAAGTTTCAAAATAACATCTTGAAACAATTTAACACATTTAAGAAATGTGTATAAATTTGACAGTGATTATTAAATTCTTAATTATACAGGCAAATTGAATTAGTAAGGACAATGTTCCATCGCTCCCTTATTTGAAGGAGGGATAGGACATTATTATGAAAAGTTGAAATAAATACAAACTTTTAATAAATATTTGGGAAAACATGGCTGTGTATAATTTATGTTCCCCATGCGTATTCCATATTATAACGCGTATTTAACTAATTTAGTGTCCAAATCAAATGCAAAAATGCCTGTGCACCAATAGTTCCGCCAACCGTCATTGGAGGATGCAGTTTTATGGTAATATCTTCTTTATCAATAATGAAACTGTCAGTTTCATGTGGAAATAAAACTAAAATAACAATTTTGTTAGATATAATAAATAAGACTGTGAAAACTAGCACAGAAAGTATAAGAAGGTATTTACTTTTGGTGTTTGAAAACAACATTTCTGTCACATACATTCACAGAAATTTGTAAGTGAAATGATTTACAGCAACAACTATTATATTATGACCACTAAACCTTGTGGAAAAAAAAAACAGTTAAAAATAATGTTTCATTTAGGTATAATGGATGGTGTTCCATCTCTCCCAATGGTCCATCCCATACTCACTCTCCCTGCTATCGTTTCTATAAGAAGTATAAACTGACCAAAAACAATACTTTAATTCGTGGAAGATACGGGTTTTCGAGATTTTCCCAGTTCGCGATGTAAAAACGATTTAAAGATTTAGAGTTCTGGGAATGATATAAATTAGAATTCCTATTTTCTTAATGTTTTGGATTAAATTGTTTTGGAGCATAGCAATTGAAAACAATCTAGTATATGATTAAAAATGTATTAATCGACGTCGGACTTTTTATTTTTTTTTAGCGCTTGTCACTTATTTGAACGGAAAATTCGAAAAAAAAATCTTTTAAGGTTGTTACTTTTTGGAAATCGAAATTGACCAAAATTTGGGCGAAATTCATTAATTCATTACGCGAAATCCATTTGGGCCAAATTCATCAGATTTGATCTAAATAAAAATGTCGACTGGAAGCCGCCGAAACTATAAAAGGCAAGCGCGATTACTGTTTGAAATTTTTCACTCTGGCTTTTGAAGAGTGTGGTGTTTTGAGAACTAATGTTTTCATCTTGCCGTCTAAATGAGATTGAAAAGTATTCTGTTTTGTTTTAATATTTGGATAGAAAGTGTTGAATAAAGTTTTATTTCCAATCCGAAAATATTTTTCGATTGAAAATCCTTAAGTAGCAATATAATGTATTTCATAACGAAAATAATTGGTCATTTTTAGGTTCACGTGCAAAGGTCTTTAGGGTTTTATAGGTAATAAAACTAGTCTAATTATTCGTGATGTGGAATTAAAAGAAAAAAAAAGAGCAAAATTATTTGACTCTTAATGTAAAGTTTGTGTCATGAGTACTAACCTGATCATTGCAATATAATGACTCAAAAAACTACGTCAGTGTCATTCACTATCAAAAAAGTGGAAAGCTTAATGGTTTGCAGAGAACTCCTGGCTTTCAAAATGTCTTATTCAGGGGCGTAGCCAGAGGGGGGGATATCGGGATATATCCCCCCCCCGAAATTTTTGGATTAGTGATGAAATTCGGTCTATTTATGCACATATAAGTTCATATACCCCTCGAAAAAATGGCCAGGCTCATATCCCCTCACCGAAAAAATTTCCTGGCTACGCACCTGGTAATATTTCTACATCATACTGTTTTTTAGGCTCAAGTTGTAGCATTAAATACCTAAGACACTACATGAAATGGAGCACCATTTATCTCTTTCCGAACATGTACCATATAAGGAAAGTATTGTAATCATGAAAAAATTCGACTTCGAGATTTTGGTGTATTGACACGTTTTGAGGTCTTCTGAATTCATTTATGCTATTTTCAAGAGTTGTTTTTAAAATAGCTGCGCACCCGCTCTTCATACGGGAAGAAGGGAATATTTTACAACTAAAATCATATCTGCATGTGACAAAACAGAATTTCATTTTTAAAAAAGTTCAAGTAATCTCCTCTGTTGAAATTACTGCGGGATATATTAACGCAAATTAGAATTACTTTTCGTTTAGTTGGTTGTAAGACAACCGTTGAAACAGGACACTTTTAATTTCATGAAATATTTATTAACGTGGTACATTGCGATTTATTAATATTATCTTTACAAATCTAATAATACTACCTATTACGTACATTAATACTATCTATATTCGCTTCTCCCTCTTCAAGGCTCCCTTTAAAGAAGCAGCTTAGATTATTTGGCCTCAATGGGATCTTTTGATTCTGTGGCGATTCTTTGAAATTTACGCATTAGCATAAATAATAATCATTTAGTTTTTCAAATTGAAGTTTGATTGATCTGATTTGAGACCGAACGGGGTGGGCGCAAATTGAAGTTTGATTGATCTGATTTGAGACCGATGAGCGAAGCGGGGGGCGCTATCTGTTTGAGTAGACTTTCTATGTGGCCCTAACCCGTATTTACATGAAGTTTTGGAGAAAACCACGGAAAACTCCTAATGGCTAATTCGACCCACGCGATCTGCTATAAAATGAATCACCACGCTTCTCCCAATTTGAAATAAAACTGCAGTTTGAAATAAAACGCGAGAGATCTTTTTTAAATGAATATTTTTCCTTTTATAATTTAATAAATAACTTTTCTTTCAAAAAAATTTTGCTCCGCTCAAAGATATAATAATGTTATCCTTTATTTTCAATAATTTTCTCTTGAAATTCAGTTCCCTCTCAATACATAAATAAGATATTTTAGGTAAACATTTTTGTAAGGAATTTAATTAAAATTTTAAATACCTGTAAAATTATGAATTTAAATTATTAAATATTCACCGAATAATTTTCTTGTTCATCTTCCAATTCATATTCAGGTTATAAAACTTAAAAAGGAAAAAAAAAAAGAGAAAGCTGCATGTTTTAAACTACAGTTTTCACAAAAGCGCTCAACGTCTTTATCATTAAATTAATCCTAATTTGGCCTAGCTTCATTAGGTGCATTTACATTTTTTCTTTGCGTTATTCAGTGATTTCTTAATTTGTCAGAAATTATTTGCATTGAAACAATAACAGTATTAGCACTTACCTTTTATATTTTTGCAAATGATAATTTATTTAGTATGTTGAAATTAAAAAAATAAATAAATGAAACACATGGATATGACTGAAGAAATGCATTAATAAATTATTTACCATCTATTTCAAAGAATGAATTTATCGGATACTTTTAAAATAATCTGTTTTTTAACACAGGCATTTATTTATTTTATTCGTACTTCTATTTGTTTATTATTCCAGATAACATGTTGCATGCTACAGGGGAAAAATATTAAATATAATCCCATCTTTTCATCATCGATAATTTAAATATTCGTTTTGCGAAGCAAGCAACTTTAATATGAGCAAATGCCTAGAGGCTTGAAAAAAATCGTGTGAATTCAATAAATCGATCTGATAAAGAAGTGGGGATAAAAGGAAATTTAATACCTGCTGCATATGAGATTTTTAAAGCATCAGCACTCTAGATAATGGGCAAATTTTTATTATTTATTTAAGCAGTATTGAAAAATAAATAAATCGTGGTGAGGAAAAAGTTCCAACAAAAAATTGGTGATTGAGGATAAATTGTCTGCAATTCCTTTGGAGAATATTTTATTAAAATTAAGTAGACCGGGAGGTACTCGGTAAACAAATGGCCTGATGTAAAATATATCTCTGAAATTAATGCGGTGGCTTAAATATTTGAGAGGGAGTGTAAAAAACGAAAAATATAAAGAAAAGTTTAAAAAAGAAACAAAAAACATGTACTACGTGTTTGATGTACCGAATGCAACTCGGTTCCAATATAAAAACAAATAGTGGTATCGAGGTATTTCGCTAACAAAATTTGACTTAAAACTGATCTATAAAAATTGATATATCCTATGTGATTGATGTACGGAATATAAATCTGTGAAAATTGAAAAACAAATCGTGATGTCGAGGTAATTCACGAAGGAAATTTGACTGATTTATAAAGAAATGATGTATGGCATGAGATAAATGTACAGAATGTAAATCTGTGAAAATAGAAGGGAAAAAACAGTGATATTGAGGTAATTCACCAAGAAATTTGACTTATGTATAAATATTGATTTAAATTGTGTGATTGATGCACGCAATATTAATATCTGAATTTAGAAAAAGAAACAGTGATATTGAGGTAGTTCGAGAAGACAATTTTGCAGATTTATAAAAATTGAACATACTACATGAGAAATGGAGAAATCATGGTGATACTAGAAGAATAAAATAAAATATTTGGCAAGTAATTTATGTTACATTACTTTAACGACGCTACCAAATAATTTTAACCAAATATTTCGTATGTTATTTTTCAGAAATTAGCTGCTTTTATCTTAAGTCACATATATTTGTTTTCTTCAAAATATTCTATGACAACTGTTGATAATTTCTGATTTTATTTTATTTAAATTTAAAATTAAGGTATTCTCCTTGGGCTAAATGCTGGTTGTGTAATATAATGCAGTACTTTATATTCAAACAAGCTTTCAATCTTAGTTACAGCTAAATTTAGTGGATCCTGAGTTTCGGAATAGAAAGAATATAATAAATGCATTTTTACTTGGTCATTTCAAAATCGAGTCCCAGTAATGGTGAAATACTACAGTATACTCGTGAAATTCAATAGTATTCATTTAAAGAAAAAGAAAAAATAATAAAGCGAAAAGTCCCAATGAAAATGTTATGTAATGAGAAAAAATATTTTTTAATACTGAATGTCCGCCAGACGATTTTAAAATGCAGACTCATATGTGCTGCATTTAAACTGTGGAGAAAAGTAGAAAAATAAAATAAAATGAGTGTGATTACGCAAATTTTAAAAGTTTATTACTGTGTGGCAGTATATTTTAGAAAAAATAAACTAAAATTATTATTACTTAGAATATATTAAAAGTTTATTACGGTTATATACTTAAAATCCCATGCAGATATCTTTAAAAACATTTAATAAAATCCTCATAAAAATATGTAATGTACAAGTAATAGAGTTTTTAAAAGTTTCTTAGTGTGTAATTAAAAAAAAAATGATTGCAATTTAAAGGTTTTTCCCAATGAAACAGAAAAAATGATTTATTAATTTTAGATTATTTTTAAGCTTTATAATAATCGCGATAAATATATGTGAGGAATTTAAGTTAAAGTTTTGGTGTGAGAAGAAAAACGTGTTATTAGGAAAGTTCTTAGACTTCAACACAAATTAACATTTTTTCTTCGTTTACTTTTCATCCCCAAAGATAACTAATTTATCTATGACACAATGTTAGAGAATATTATGCCATATTTTAATTATATCTTGTTATTTTTGCCGCACACATTGTCATTAAAACCTAAGAAAATACATAAAGCTTGATATCAGCTTCAAAACACGAAAATGTACTTATTATTTTTAACTTCTGGCTCAAGAGTAAAATTTTATGTTAAACAACTGAACAGCATGATTTATGTGTTGCGTTATTAATATTTTACTAGATTTATTTTCATTTTTTCGTTATTTGTTAATCCGCCGGCAACAGAAGAAAAATGGTTGAATACTACAGCATTTTTAATTAATACTTTCTCTTGTAGAGAAAAAGTATTCAAATGTAATAGCATTTTAATTAAAATGAATGTGTTTTTCTTTCCTTTTTATCTTGAGATGTGCTTTTAATACGTAAATAATTAACGTTTCGTAACAGTATGTTTTAGGCATTAATATAAATTAGTAATTAAATATTATAAAATAAGGTATACTGAAAGTTAATTATGATTAATTAATATCTTAGTAGATTGTGTAGTATGGATATTGTTTATTTCTCGGCTGTATATTTCTACTCATAATTTGCGTTAATTACATCCTAAAAGCAAAACAAGTATAAAGAACCATAAATACGTATACTTCGACAAACATGAAAAAAATTTGACGGGAAAAAAATTATTATCTATAATTTAAAATTAAAACTTGCCACATTTACCAATCAATTTTGTTGAAAAAGCATAAAATAGCATATTGTTTACATTTAATAATATATATATATAAAAGGACAAAATTATCAAACAGGATTTTTTTCGACCATAAAACAAAATAATACATTCCAAAAAATGTTAAATGAAGAAAATATAAGTGTTTAATCAAACTTTTTTAGAGCAGATTGAAAGATGTATAATAATTTTTGAGATAAATTTCGTGCTCAAACAGCTGCAATTTATGAATACTTACACATCAATCGGTGGTTCAGGTACTTATAAAAAGTTCATTAAATCTTATTTTTTTTTAATGCAAAATAAGAAATATTTTGTAAAAGGCTCAGACAACTAATTGAGCCTTGGTAATTCTTGACAAATAACGTAATATTGCTGCTTAATTATATGTGAAATAAAAAATACTAATAAGGTGGAAAAGCTTCATTAAAATATTTTTATATTTATTTAATTATTTAATTAGTATGGAAAGTGTTAAGTGAATGATGCTTATTTTGTTATTTTGCCGGGAAATACTTTCGTTTATGCTATGGATACTTGAGATATCTAACGAATGTTGTGCGATGGACCCTATTTTTTCATACGGTTATAGTTTTTTTTTTTTTTTTTTCGCAGTGGCGCTTTCTACTGTGCCTTGCTTTACAGAGCATTTCGACTTAGCTTTTCACTTACATCATCTGAGGGACAGCCGACTGCGCATCCTTTTTTGAGCAGATTCTGACATTGTGTTCCTACTGTATTAAGCCCACAAAATGAGTGTCAAAAATTAATTTCATTAGCTATCTTTAATTACTTCAAAACACAGTATGCCGTTAGAAAATCAAAGTTGAAGGTTTGCTTAGCCTTTTCATCGCGGGAATATTATTGTGCATGTTGCTATAAAATGACGGGGATATCCCGAGCACGCTTTCTCCCTTAAATGATACTTCAGATGAAACTGCTCTTTTTACAGCGAGAGTTGAAGAATTACTCTTTCCCGTCCACTCTTTTTTGACAAAACGATCTTTTTTGACAAAGGGGACGAAATATGAACCATGTCCGTCTCTTAAGATGCTCTGTGACTTGGTTGAAAAATATGTCGCCTTGCCTTCAAGGGGTTAAACAATTCAGTCCATTACAATAACCCGAAAACTTTAAATGCATACTGCGTTTTTCGATGCTAAAACTCTGTTTTCTCCCATTGAAATAAAGTACGAAATCTGCTTGCAATGGTCCCTGATCGCTAGATATGTCTAAAATTTTCATTGGGATTCCTGCTATGCAAACGAATGCATGATGCCAGAAAAAGGATGGAAACTTGAACGACAGTCATTTAAATAAATCTCAGTAAAAATTTCCAGGCTTCAAATTTTAGCAAAAAGCAATAAAATTAATTTTGATAGTGTAAGGAGCATATTAACGCTAACAAAATAATTCCATTTCACTTGATGAAATCGTGCTTCCATTCAGAATAGGGACCAGTCTTCAATGCAACTATCGAAATGTTAAACATGCCTCGTATTAAAAACCCCATTGGGAAAAATTGGAAATCGTATATCTTGCACGTATTAGAGATCTGGGGCAGATATGATTATGCAGCACAATACATTTTGGGAAAAGTTCCATGAGATAACGTAAACACTGAAATTGATATACGAACAAAATCTACTAGATACCAAGTTGGTTCAAGACATCATTCTTAAACGCAATGTTTGGTCTTTACACTCAATGATGCATTCCTTTAGCGTAGGTCATGATGAACCAGTAATGTAATTTTATTGTTTATTGTGATGGTTAAAAAAATCTTTTTTAGTCCTAGTATTCGTTAAAATGATGAACTCGTATAAATAGTTTTCCTGCGAAAACTGTAACAGGTGTGATTACTGTCCTAGTTGCTTTCGGTTTTAAGAACGACTTCAGATTATTCATGAACGATGGCTAGATTATGCGTTTATTTAACATACATTCTCTGAGGAAATGCAAACAAACTGTCGAAAACTCTAGATGGGTTAATTTAACTTAATAATTATGTCACTGTTAGTAACCTGCTTGGATACGTCAATTTTAAACATCGGCATGACATAAAAAATAATAAAAGCTTTTTAAGAGAATAAATAAATGTATGAAGGAATAAAATCAGTTTTCGACAACGATAGTCACTGTTTGCATGAAATATTACACGCATACAAGCAAATAATAATAGCAATAATAGTGTACTCATATAATTTTTGAACTTAAGTGAGTGAATCTCACGAAATATCCAGTACATAGCTTTAATCTCTCAGCCACTTCTGTTTAAGGTGCTATCTTCTTATAGTTTACTAGCCGCCTCCGGCGACCAGTGGGTTCGCCATATTAATAAATCTTCTTCAGAGAGAATCCTGTTTCTCACCGGCTTCCTTAGCACTGAAATCTCTCAGATTCTGAATGGAATTTAAGATGAGTACAAACAGTGGCAGTCCTTACTGCAAACTGTCCTTGCCTAGGGTAAGTAACGCGTAAAAAAAGTGAAGCGTAATGTAAAAAATACTCCCCCTTTTATGCTCTACTTAGTTTTTGAGTTCGAAGTGATGCCCCTTCGATGCCGGTGCCCCAATGCGATGCTTACATTGCTTACCGTATCGGGTCACCCCTGGTTACAAAAATAAGATGGTTTGATGATATAAACCTACAAAAAGGTACATATTATTTTCGTTCTGTATTAATTCTGAAGATCTTCTGGATATATTGGCCGTTATCAAAAAACGGAAAGGCAAAAAAGAAGGGGAAAAAAAGGAAGAAAATCTGAAACACTTTCAGATTTTAAATACTCACTGAATGCAGGAAAAGCTTTAGTATCGACCACCCGCCATTCTTGGAGCCTTTTGTTTTTGCCAAACCTTCACCAAGTACCGTGTTTTGCAAAAGGTTTACCTTTCAGACTCTTGACTCAACTCCCGAGTTTCAGAATGGCAGACATCTTGTTTCCAGACACAAAAAACCTTGACAAAAAAACATACTTTTGCTATAGCTTCCTAATTTTATATTTTTCGTGAATTTTAAAATCTTTATTTCCCCTCTTCAAAAGCATTTTTATTACAACGATACAAACAAAAAATGCCATTAATCCCTAGTCAACACAAAACCCCATAAGCTTAAAATTAAAATTCTCCCAATGATATGCCTTATTTATCTCAAAAAAGCCATTGCACAAATATGTCCTATTGTAAAAGGCGTATTCAAAAAACATAAATTCACAACGAACTATAAATCTCCATTAATAAAAGGCAGCCATATCGTTTCTAAACACAATGTCGTTGATAGTAAAAAAAGTATTTAAACGAAATTTCTCATAAACTCATACACAAAATATCTATTGGCAACTCCTAACTTCCCCACTAACTTGAAAACTCAAACCTAAAATGCCTAATCAAAAGAACTTAGCTTTTAACTTCTCGTTGCAAGTCCCGAAAATCTAATGTATTAATTATTAGCCACCTCTCGACGGCTTCGTAAATAAAAACTCAATTGAACTCCTCTGTTTTAGGATAAAAGGTAGTTTTTTCGTATATTATAGCAACAGTGTTTGTTCTCACGATAAAAAGTAGCCTGTTTATTAATACTGGATTTTAACTCTATTCCAAATTTCATCCAAATCCGTCAAGAATGAAATAGTAACATTAACATTTATAATATTAGTATGATTGTGAAGCATGGTGGATTAGGTGCTTCAATCTGCCATGTTCGTTTAAATGATTGTTCGGACTGATGACATCAAACTGACGTCATACAAACTCTAGAAGAGTAAGATAGAGTGAGGATGACGTCAAAATGATTGCGCGTTTGTTTAAACGGACATACAGATTAGAGACGTTTGGCAGATTATCATAATTCGACGCTTTAGATCCATTATCGTGATTTCCGTACTCCAGACTGTAACACTGAAAGATTGACAATTTGCTTGTTGAGTATCGAACGCATATATTTTCAATGAATATTGGTAATGTAAAATACAATTGAATGTAAAATAATGTTGTAAAACATTATTTTATATTATGCTGTAATGTTGTAAATTCATTGAATGTAAAATGCAATTTCTCATTCGGGGAATTAAGGTGTATCCGGCTGGACAAAAGTTAGATATCCCAAAACAGTCTAGTGACTAGACTATACGATATACTGCATGATAAATCTATGAAAATTTACGGAAATATAAATTTGAAGTCGTTAGAAGATGTAATTTCGTAAGTCTTAAGTAAAGATTCATTTTTCTTTTTAAAAATCTCAAAAAAAAAAAATGATATCCACAATCACAGTTGATTGCATCCATTGATAATTAAAAGATCTTTCCAATAAGAAGAAAATTATCCAATTAATAGTTGGGTGAATAAGTGAAATTTTTAAAAAGTAATAGGAATATTGGAAAATAGAAAATCATTAATACAGATTGCCACTGGAGTTACACGCGTATATGGAAACAATCGCTAACGGTCTCATTCTTTAAACACTTGACTCGACATTTTCAAAAATGTCATTGAGTTATTTCAACAGAACAAGTTATTTCGTATGTTAGACCGGGGGAGAGGGAGAAAAATTTGCTGAACTCGTAGTAACAGAACTTGTGTCAAAACGGGTCAAACCCGATAATCCCTGTTAAAATTGAAAGACTCATTGGTCAAATGTCCATGTGTCAAGCAATGCGAGGTCACATCACGTGGAAGCTGTTTATTTCACCTATCACCAACTGACTCCGCAATCGCTCTGCTTTAAACCCGCTACAATTCCATTGTCTTTAGGTATTTCTTTTGTCGGCAAGGAGGGGCAAAAAAAGTTCTTCGAAGGATAGGTAACAGTTCTTGAAAAATACAATTGAAACAAAAATGGTTACGAGATAGATATTATTATTATTATTATTATTATTATTATTATTTTATTTTGAGGAATTATCTGACTGCGCATTAGGGTGGATCGAAAAAAACTTTTTTTCGAAATCGTGATCTCCTGAGGTGTCAAAAGTTGTAAATTGATATAAATAAGACATGTGTAAAATTTGAATGTTCTACGACAACGTCTTGGGGTTGCTCATCGAGCTTGAAATTTAGAGATTTTTGAAAAATACGACTTTTTTAAAAAGTCGACCAAAAAAATTCTTTTCCGAATTATTAGGCTCCCGAGGTTTTAGGAGTTGTATATTGTTATGAATAAGATGTATGCACAATCTGAATGGGCTGTGACAATTTCTAGGAGTTGCACATCGAGCTTGAAATCTATAAATATCTGAAAAAATATGCGTTTTTGACAAAAATATGTAGAAAGCAAAAATTATATTTTTAATGAATCAGTCCAAGTGAAAAATATTCGGTAACCTTCGCAACTCTTCTCTAGTACAACCACAATCGTAACTACATTACCCAGGACCCACCTCGTTGATTTGCCTGCTATCAGAGTCCTGCACTCGCCAGCCCAAGCATCCAATTATTGCAGCATGCGTTTTAATGAATAATGTAAAGCCCGACTTCAGATCAAACTGTGGCATTTTATGTCAAGTGTAATAATCTAGATCGTAAGAAACCATCATCTGATAGATGGATAGACAGAAAATTTCGGAGTGGCTGTTTGCTATGGTGTGAGGCTGGCAAATACGACATTGCAGAGATTTAGTTGTTAGAGAACTGCGTTATTAGATTTCGGATGACGCCTTTGTTCTTTCCGGAATTCGATGATTCGCCACCACCGGCAATGCCTGTGAGCGTCCCAAGATCAATGGAATTCGTGTCAAACTTTCTTAAATTTCCAGTGAAATTCTTAAAATCAGATCGTGACATATGGCCAAAGTATGTTGAACCAGGTTCCATTATCAGCGAGATATGTTCTTTGGGACAAACACTTCGGTGTAATTTGCCGTCAACAAATATTTCTATGTATCTGGTTTTGTACTTCCTCCTATCAAATCACAATCCAAAGAAATTTTTAAATCCTTCTTCCGTTTGTTTCACTGCGAGTCATCTCAGCCTTCCTCTAACTTTATATGGGCCGAGAATCAGTTGAGAAGTTTTCTCTCCATCTGCATTCCTTCCGCTTTCTAGATTGTGAAATAAAGTTGATACCAGAGTTGCTGCTGCCCAGTCCGTAATAACTTTGTGTCACAGACTTGTGAAAGCACAGAGATATTTATTCTAACTTGGTCATTTGGGAACGCATCTTCCAAAGTGGCGGTAGATAGGCATTCAGCATTTTCTTCAGTCTTTCGTACTTCTCTTTCATTATTTTCACTTTCCAAATCAATGACTAAAGTTGGAGACTGGATATTGGAACTTTCACATCTTTCTCTACCAATCTCGAAATTTCTCTTTCCAACATTTCAACTTTTCTCTCGTTCTCCATAACTTTTCTTCTTTGCAATTCCATCGATTGTCACATATCTAGCTCCCCTCTGGTCTGCTAATGACTCCCGTTCTGTGTGAGGTATGTGAGGCTCTGAGCCACACCTGCTCCGGAAAAAGTCAGTACATTTGCAAGTGCGATATTCAATAGCTCGGTAAGGGAGAGTTTTTCCAACTTTCTTCATAAACAATTCCTTATGTCCGTCTCTAACGTACGATTTATTTAGCTGCTGAACTTGCTCATGACCTTTTCTAACTACTCTTGAATTCCTTGGATTGACACAGTAGGGATACTGGCCTTGATCCAAATTTCCTGTATTTTGATCGCCACAATTAAGGTTACTTCTCCTTCCGGTGGTTCCTGCCCTTTATTAAGAAATTTTTCTTCGTAAGTACAAAATAGTAATATAGAAGTACGAGTATGTCTTCTGGTTGGTAACTTGGTACAAGGTAATTCTTTCGATATTCCAGCTTTTCTAAGAACACCAAATTTTGTTCCATGTCCTGTTGCAGACTGTTTCACTCTATTCAGAATCGTAGCAGTGCAAGGCAACCACCTTTTAGCTTTTTTTGGGAGTAAACTGAAAGAACCATCTATCTGAAACGTGAGACTAAATGCCTGTTTCAACGAAATATCTCGTGCCTGATTTAACCGAACGCATGTGCATCGCCATCACTCGGCAAGCAAACCGGCGCTAGTTGTCTAGAGCCCAGCTTGCGTACTGCACCCAAGACGAAACGACCGCATAACGTGTGCATTGTACCAAACTGTTCGTAAAGCTATTTTTTGTGATTTACTGAGCTTTTCTAAATATGTTTTAACATATAAAAGGACCAAATTATTTTTAACAAATAAAGTTTGCTTTCTACATAATTCTTTCGAAAAACACATAATTTTCAGATATTTATAGATTTCAAGCTCGATGTGCAATCCCTAGAAATTGTCGTAGTTCCCTCCGGATTTTGCATACGTGTTATTCATAACAATATACAACTCCTAAAACCTCGGGAACCTAATAATTCCTATTAAATTTTTTTGGTCGATTTTTTAAAAATGTCAGATTTTTCAAAAATTTCTAAATTTCAAACTCGATGCGCAACCCCAAGACGTTGTCGTAGAACATTCAAATTTTACACACGTCTTATTCATATCAATATACAACTTTTGAGTCAGGAGATAAAGATTTCGAAAAAAAATTTTTTTCGATTCACCCTACTGCGCATGTTCCGTTAACCTCTACCTTTGCAGCAAGGTTGAGCTTCTCGACTCGAAATTAGATTCTCTTTGCGGTTATTTGCAGTACGGTTATTGTAGAATAGTGTGTGGGCGTTTGTCCGGTAGTCGAGGTATACGGTGAATACGGCCGTGATAGTCAAAACAGCAGGCCATGTTACTTGACTCGCGAACTCATGGCGCTCAGTGAATACCACGGTAAAAGGATGGCAGCGAACAGTTTCATTCTCAGTTTAAAGATTTAAAAATATCCTGAATTCTGTATTAATAATTTCATAAAAGTAAAAATATTAGATAAAATCATTTACGACTAGAAAAAAAAATCCTGTAAGTATTTTACATATATTATAATATTATATATAAAGTCATACGCCTATCAACTTGGTATGATACGTAGACGCACGCTTTAGTTAAAATAAAGTGTAGGTGACATATTATGTGTTCAACTTTGAATTTGTGAAAATTTATATTTTTCCTTAAAGATGTCTTAAAACATGATTTTTTTTTTTTAACAGCAATACTTGTCAATGATAAAAGAACATTTTCGAGTAACCGGTTAAAATATTCAGATTGAGATAAAAAGAAATGGGGCATGCGATGTGATTTGTTATGGCTTTTTACATTTTATTTACTTGTGAGAGAAATAATATTTCAAATATTCAAACCCTTCTAAAAATGCATTATTTTATAATAATTTGCAAGGCCAACATATCCAAAATTTTAAGTACAAAAATTTTCCTATTCAGCAATTGTTGAAAAATTAATGCTGGAGTTGTTTAATATAAGGGCTTACCTTCTAGAAGTAATAAAGAGCATTTTCCTGTGATACAGTCCTCCACAGTATTAAATAGAGAACAAACGAAACTTGAATTTACTGAATCAGTTTGAATTATTTCAGTAGAAAGAGAGAGAAGATTAATTCAATGAATGCTTCGGTGCTTCAACTTAAAGTTTTTTTCTTTGTTATTTCTCCTTTTTAAATTTAAAAGGACTTTAAATGTGGACATTTTTATGTGAAAGCCCTGGAACACAGCGCTTTCAAGCTAAAATCTTTTAATTATTTAAAATAAAAAAACGTTAAGCGTGAAATGGAATTCTTTTAGAGTAGAAAGTAAAAAAAAAAATAGAAAAGAACTTAATGCGTCATAAAAAACCTCTTTATGTAAACGCATAATCAGTGCAGGTGGATAATTATACAAAGATTTAAAATGTAATATCTATATATGCAAATAAGGAAATAAGGAGGCGCACAGTCGCCCGGTGCGATCAAAATTCGGTACGTGCGACTAGAAACTAATGTAATATATATATATATATATATATATATATATATATATATCTTGCCCTTTAATAAATTGGCCCTTTAATATCTTGCAGCTGGGATAAATAAAATTTCCACAAAGTCACAAAATTATTCCTCAAGCTTTAAAAATGATATTTTTTTTCACATTTAGAGTCATATAGGAACTATGGGTCAAAAAACCAACATCTTAATACTTTCTAAAGTATAAAAGATAAAGTGATTTAATGTGACATGAAATAAATAAACGTAAATAATTGAGAAATTATTTAATCTTATATAATTTAAGAAATTATTCAAATGATCACTTCACCTAGCATTGAATTATTACTTATTTTATTTAAATTATTGAGTGACCAGGGACTTTTCCTGGGATTTGGGCAATTATATGTCACAAATGGGGTAAATATAGTCACCGATTGTCCTCAATTTTTGTGGGCGCTTTAAATAATGAAAATCGAATATTTAGATACTAAACGCACTATGACTGTTAACTGTTGTTGCAATGAAAATCTGAACTATTTCTTCAAGAAAAAAAATTTAAAATATGATAATATAATATAGTAGTTTTTACTTGACTCTTAAAAATTAACCAGTTGCATCTAAATGGCGGAATTTGGTCACCCTAGGTAAATATGGTTCACCCCTTTTTTATAATAATGCATATCAAACGTAAACAAATATTCTAAATTACTTTATTTAGAACACAAACACATATTTCATTTACCTAATGCGTTGTTTTAAATTTAAAAAACAAAAAATGTGAAGAAATATTTGAGGACAAATTCGCGCTGTGTTCCTAATTCGGAAACAAAAAATGGCGACATTTTGAGTACTATTCTAACAAAATAACTTCTATTTATTCAACTAGAGTATTGCTAACATTCATAAATCACTTTCACAAATTTGTTCACTTTCGTTTCAATCTAGTTCTTTTGGAACGTTGAAACTTCTGCAAAACTAGTACCCTAGACCTTTGACTGCGAAGCCCGACAAAGTGCGTCGATTTTTTAGGTTGGCGAGAGTGGGGGTGTTAAAATACGAATCAAATATTTCTTGTTCGATAAAACACATATTTAGAATCGAAATCTGTCTTAAAATATCCTACTGAAACTGTTTTACAATCTTCGCCAAGCATATTCTAACTATACTTCACTACATCAATACATAATCCATGAGCGTGCCGTGTTTGTGTTTCTTCCTCCATAAAACACATCTTTGGAATTGAAGTCTATATTAAAATCGCCTACTAAATATGATTTACTATCTTCGACAGGCATATTCTAACTATACTTTGAGCGTTTGTCAGTTTCTAGCCAAATGTCGAAGATATCGCCAAGCTTGGTTCGGTTTTGCAGACTTATTTTTTTGGCACCAAACTGAAGAGATCGGTTATCAAAAATTGCAAGCCTTGTGTACTTTCAACATTTCGTTCTCCCCGGCTCCCCGTGTTATCGGGGAAACACGTTTAAAAGATCTTCACTGTGACAATTCATGTCTGCAAATCATGTCTACAAAATAATACTGGGCAAGAACGAAACAGCACTCTAATGCTTAAAAAAAAAAAGAAAAAAAAATGCTCTTTTTTAAGGGGGTTCTGGATATTAGAATTTCAATTTCTTCATTCTCAAAATTGTAAAATAATTTTTTTTTTACTTTTTTTTTACTTTGAATGTGGTTGCAGATGAAAATAGCACATCCTTTTCATTATTTTCATTTTCATTTTCATTTTCATTATTTTGCTTATTTATTTATTTTTAATTTTATTTTGTTTTATTAAACTTATTAGGTTAAAGATACACTCACAGAAGACTAAAATGAAATTAAATTCAGAATTATACATATTATGAATTTAATACTTGTGCAATGGCTGAATTTTAAATGAAAAGCATATGATGATTCTTTTTATTCTTCATTTTATTAATATATGTATTTTCACGGTAACCCTGAAGAGGTTTTTTTTTCGCTATTATTTTAAGAAAATCAGACGAAATTATAATTTCAATTTTCTTCGAATTCGTTCTCTCTCACCATACATGAAAGTACTTATACATTAGAGTTTAGCGAAATGTTAGATCCTTTGTAATTCTATATTTAAATTAATTTTATGCGTTAGGTCTTCTGGAGAGAAAAATTTCTATTTTATAATGTAAATTTTAATTAAAGCACGATATCTTACAGGTAATTCTCTATTTTGAATGCTTCGATATTAAAGTTTAAAAAAAAATGTTACGTGGAATTTTTTAATAGAAATACATCCGTGCATATAAACACTATTATACTCCAAATTATAATTAATGTAATCATTTTATATCTTTAAACTTTAGCATTACTTTTTTAAAAAGAACGTTGCACAAACAAATATGGTCACATGCCTTGCATGTTTTGAAATTAATTAAAAAAATAATTGCTATTTTCTGTAAAGAACATCAACTTGAATGTAAATGAAATTCCAACATTTGATTTTCTGCAGAGAATTACAGAAAAGAACATATTCTGTGCTTTAAATAAATAAATAATTTACTTATGTGAACCATTAATTTTACCTATCTTTAAAATGTGACGTATTTGGACAATTAAGCATTTTGAAAAACTTCTGAATGTCCTATATTATTTTTCTTTCACATATAAATGAAGAAATTAGTTATGAAAAACGCAACTAAATTCAGCTGTAAAAGACTAGATAAGTGAAGGAGGAATAATTTTTTTAGCTTGGGTGAATTTCTTGGCTCAGTCCTGCAACAGTCCTCAAGGCTTTTTGATTGATCATATAATTAGTGCAAGGTATCTTTGGACACCAATTATTATTAAATACTCAATTTTTTTTCACCATATCACTTGCTCAAATTGTTGTTCAGCAAGTTTGTGAAATTTTCATGCAAGTAGTAGAATATTAAGTAAAGAAGAAAAAAAAAAAGAAAACGTGTGTAAATATTCCGGTCTGTACCAGTTCAAAACAACACATTTTTCCGTCATTACTCGAAATCAATAAAAAGTTTATGCTCATAAAACGTTATAAAATACACGCCGGTGGTGCAATCGGTTGCGCTAGCTTAAAAATCTGAAAATCTACCCGTTCCCTGATTTCTAAGCTATTTTTCGTATTTTTCACTCCTCCAATTATCCGATAGTGCAACGCTAGTGAAAAAACTCAGATACCATGAATGAGATTTACATCAGTTTGATGTCATGAGTTTAAATATGCATTTGAAACAGGATTCAAAATGAAAATTATGTCATGAGCAAAATAATTTCCCAATTTTTATGATTTTAGCTACTTGGTATAACTTTTTGAGACTATCGAGATTGAAAATTGTGCATTTTCATGCATTAATACATAAACGTTTAGCATTTCAGAAGTTTTTCAGAAACCAAGGACAATGACATACATTGAAACCTTGGTTTTCAAAAGCCCATTTTAAATTGCAATTGGGATTAGATAGCCACATGGCATAACAGGAACTACATTTGAGTAACATAAACAAAACCCCTCGACTTCTTAAAATTGTACACAGTATGCATGTGTTTCTTAGTGACGTAAGGAACACCCCTTCCCCCCCATTGCCATCAACTACCAATATGACTACGTTTGTGTGACATATGTAAACCTCTGTTTATGCCATGGACAAAAAAAAAGGTACTCGTTTTAGAGATTTTCGCCAAGACTCTCTGCGACAGGTCTCCTCTTAGCGTTACATCTTTGGGTTTAAACGTATTTCAATGGGAAATACCCGATTTTCAACATTCAAAAAAGTATTAACCTCAAGTTCTTCGATAATTGTAATGTATGGAATTCTTTAGGCAAAGCTTCTACTTTGATTTTCCAGCGGCATTTTCATGTTTGGAAGTATAATTAAAACTCATTTTTGAAATACTATTTTTCTGGGTTGAATATGCTTAGAAGGCCGTAGGAGAATCTGAGCAGAAAGGATGTGCAGTAGGCTGTCACTCAGATGACATCATTGAAAGTTCACGTTCAAATGCTGTGTTGAGTTGGCATTTCTGGAGTTGAAGGTTTCCCGCTAATCAGGGACGGATTTCCGGCAGGGCATTCGGGCAAGCAACCGGGCCCCACATAAAAAGCGCCCCCCCCCCCTAATTACCTTTTATGTTTAAAAGTTTGAAAAATTTTGATTTAAAGTAAGAGACAGAAAGACTAATTTTATGAAAAAGAATTGTAATAATAATTACCTTTTTACTATTTCATAGCACTAGCATTATATACACAACTCTTTTTTCAGCTGAATGCTACAGTCTCGGATAATTAATTATTCAGCGTAAACTTATCGTTTAGGCTTGGTATATGTAGTAATGCATGCTGATCGCCAGAAAGTCGCCATAGAACATATAAAAGAAAATAGCTTCCTAAGTAGATCAGACTGGATTTACAGTGGATCAGAATGAATTTACAGTGGATTTATTCCACTCTAAATGAATGCTCTGATATAAACACTGAGTGACCCACTAATGATATAGAGAAACTCCACTAGTAATCTGAAGTAAATGCCTAGTATCACACGGTTTCATAATTCTCTTACCTCTTTTAAGAAGCACGAGCTAGTCTAGAACTGCTTAATCAACCTTTCTACTAGAGAATTCTCTTTTAATTTAAAACAAAACGCACTGTAAATAATCACTTACAGCGCGGTATGAATTTTCACTTTGTTCCGATAGGGACAAAATTTTTAAAGACAACCCCATGAAACTTTCTTTTCAACAAAAATTTCCGTCCTTAATGTAACTAATTTTCGTCAACGTTTTAAAAAAGAACTGTCCTCACTTTCAAGTGCTCATAAAAAATAACAAAACTGAAAAATAATAGCAATCCAAGCATAATGCAGTTATGTTTAAATTTATTATTATTCAATTAGCAAGCATGTCGTTACATTTTCAACTCAATACGTTAATTAATAAAACTAAATTTTAAAAATAAAGTGTTTTTGAAGTATAGTAGAAACTGTTCTGTGACGAAATAATTTTATTTGTTTTACTTAGTTTTAGAAATAATTCTGTTATTCGTTTCATTTTAAGGGGGTATTCTGGTTTAGAAGCCCTAATTTTAGGTGATTTACGGACGCGAAAAAAAAATAGTATCCATATTTTTATAAGTCCTTTTTTTAACATATATATTTAAATAATACAAAACATTAATGATATAAGAAAAAAAATCAAATTTCAAAAAACTGCAGGCCGGCGAAGTGGGGTCTGATGAAAAAATGACCTTCCTGGTGTGCAGGATATAAATCCTTCCAGTGACCTGAAATGGAAAACCATGAATAATCCTTAAAGAGAAAGGATGTAGTTATCGCACTACCAGACGTTTTTGAAAAAAAAAAATTCACAAAATGGCGGCAGTTTGAAAAATACGTTTTGTTTTTTCCCTGTTTTTCTTGTCGTTCGGAATTTAAAAAACAAAACGAATAAACAAATAAACAAAAAAAAAGACTATTGGTAGTGCGATACTGTAATGTATAAAGAAGCTCTGTATAAAATTTCAAGTGAATCGGTTGAATAAAATTTGAGATATCATGCACACCGTTTCTTGAAAAGTTATTTCGAGCAAAACGCGTTTAAAGTTTGAGGACTAGTCGCGCGCAGTCGGAGTCGTTTAACGGCGTGTTATACTTACTTTTTATTAATCAACTATCCCTGCTCCGTGCAAAGTACTTTCTTCAACTTCAAATGTCATGTTTAGTGAATCCCTTTCAGATGATGTAGCAGTTCTAGTTTCCTTGGAAGCCTCAGAAGCTCGTTCTTCGGACGTGCTAATTCGGGCTTGATCACGTTTGTTGACGAACGCATGAGATTCTGGCCCAATTGTTATTCCCATTTCTGATAAAATCTTTAAAACTGGTAAAAATCTTTCATTAAATATACATACCGCAATGAAATTAGCAGTTTCAGTTATATGGGTACCAGCATGAATATGCTTGGGTTCGAAAGTCCAGATGAGCGAATTTAGAGACGTTATTATTCTGAGTTTCTGAGCCCAAGCACCTTCCCAGCAAGTTTTCTGAAGACAAATTTTCGTATATTGGTTTTATTACTTTTTGAACTGCTTGAGTTAAAGGAGGATTATTATGCACAAAATGAGCTGTAACTCCGAAAATAATTTAAATTTCGAAAAATCCTCTTAGGGACATATTCTTAAAGGGTTACACTTTGGAAAAAAAAAAAAAAAAAAAAAAAAAAAAAAAACGATTTTTTCGAATTTTTAAACCAGAATACTTTACTACCCTTAATTTGTGCAAGTAGCAATTTTCGTTAAAATGTCATGTTTAGTGTGAAGTGGCAGATAATAACTTTCTGCCCTTCTCATTGTACGTGTGTGTATTCACGATTGAACACAACTTTTCCCAACATAACACTTTATTAAAACGAAAACATAAAACTGATAAAACACAAACTGGCACCTTGTGCCGAATACAAAAAGGGGACTATACCCCAAGCGTAGTAACTCGCTACATACGTTACTAACTAGCTACAGACCTTATATAGTGTCGCTGTTCACATAGCAACACTGTTCACATTAGCATAACTCTGCTTCTGTGGAAAAACTTGGCCTGGTTGCGAAAACCCTCTCGTGCATTCAAGTCGATTCTCTTGGAGACTCGTGTCCTGGAGGTGGAGAGGGACACAACGCAAAGCGCTGCCGCCGCAGTACCCCCCTCCTAGTGGAAACGAACTTGCAGACGTTCCGGGGGTTTGCTGGTACGTCCTGCGCGTGTGACCGTAGTATTTCCGGTCAGATCAGCACTTTTTACCTGTTGCTCGTTCAAAGTGAAAGCAGGCTTCAATCGATCAACGGTGACTATATTTTCCTGGCCTTTCATTAAAACTTTATAAAATTTATTGGTTCTCATTAGCACAGGAAATGGTCCGTCGTACGGTGGACACAGCGGTGGTTTCACAGAGTCCTTACGGACATATACATCTTTGGAAGTAGCTAGTGATTTGGGAATGAATATTTGTTCACGGCCGTGAGAAGACGTTGGTCGAGGTACTAGGTGCTCCATCTGCTGCTTTAGTTGTCGAATGAAGTCTGGAACATTAATATCTGTTGCAGAGGGCTGGAAAAATTCTCCAGGGAGTCGAAGCGAAATGCCGTATACCAGCTCAGCCGTGGTTGCTCTCAACTCTTCTTTATAGACGGACCGAAGTCCTAATAGAACAGTAGGTAATTTTTCCAACCATTGGTCTGTCAGACAGGCTTTCAACGCAGTTTTCAAACCTCTATGCCAGTTCTCTATAAGGCCATTGGCCTGTGGATGATAAGCTGCACTACGATTTCTTTTTATCCCAAATAAATGTAAAAGAGAATTAAACAAGCAAGATTCAAATTGCCGACCCTGGTCGGTTGTAATAGTTGTGGGCACGCCAAACCTTGCTACCCAGTTTTCGTAAAACGCTCTAGCAACAGTGTCGCTGGCTATGTTAGTGACGGGTACTGCTTCAACCCAACGTGTAAATCTGTCGATCATTGTAATCAAATATTTAAAATTTTTGTTTACGGGTAAAGGGCCGACTAGATCTATGTGTATGTGGTCAAATCTATCTCTTGGAACAGTATAATTCTGTATTGGGGTTTTTGTATGTCTATGCGTCTTAGTCAACTGACAAGGAATGCAACATTTCGTCCAAGTCCGTGAATCCTTTTGAATGCCAGGCCAAATAAAACGAGAACTTAGCAACTTAGCTGTGGCCTTCATACCTGGGTGAGACAAGTTATGTAAATTGTCAAATACTTTCCTTCGAAAGGATTCTGGAATGTACGGACGAATTTTGTCTGTAGATACCTCACAATACAAGGGAGTTTGAGTTTCTGGAATTGTCATTCGTTTAAATACTAATTTAGTGTGTGTACTGATTAGTTTTTCAAGTTCTTTGTCACCCTCTTGTGCCTTTGCGATTGCCGAGTAATCTAATGTACTCGGGAAGGTAATGGATTCGACTCTAGAAAAGAAATCGGCAGGGATATTGTCGCGTCCCGGGTTGTAGCGAATATCCGTACTAAACTAGCCGATGTAGTCTAGTTGTCTCAGTTGCCTAGGAGACCATTTATCTCCCTTCTGATTAAAGGCGAAAGTGATGGGTTTATGATACGTGAAAATAGTAAAAACACGGCCCTCGAGAAAGTGCTTAAAATACTTGATAGATGCGTAGATAGCGTACAATTCTCTGTCATAAGTAGACCATTTCTGCTGTGCAGGTGTGAGCTTAGCAGAATAAAATGCTAAGGGCTCGATTACTTGTACATCCTGCTTTAAGCTGATCTGGTGGAGAGAACTGCCTATAGATGTACTACTTGCATCGGTGCATAAGCAAAGCTGTGCGTCTGGGTTGGGATGTACCAATAATGCCGCGTTAGCTAGCGATTCCTTACACTTTGTGAAGGCTTCTAGAGTTTCGGTTGTCCACGAAATAGCCTTTTTGCTATTATTTTTATAGCCTTTTAAAAGCTCGTTTAGAGGCGCTTGTAATTTAGCAGCCTGCTGGACATTCCGTCTGTAAAAGTTCAAGAGTCCTAAGAAGCGTTTTAAACCTTTACATGTTTGGGGTTGCTCGAAGTCTAAAATTGGTTTAACTTTGCTAGGCAGCGGTTTTATGCCGTGTTCGTTAACCAAGTAACCCAAGAATGGTAGTTCAGTGACCCCAAAAATGCTTTTAGACAAATTGATTCTAATGCCGTATTTGTTTAGTCTTTTAAACAGAGTTTCGAGATGAGTCATGTGCTCTTTCTCATTGGAACTGGCTATTAAAATGTCGTCTAAGTAAGCAAATGTAAAGTTTAAGTCTTGTAGGACTTCAGATATGAACCTTTGGAAAGTTTGAGCTGCATTACACAACCCAAAGGGAAGGAATTTGAATTCCCATAAGCCGAAAGGTGTGGTAATAGCGGTTTTTTGAATGTCGTCTTTGTGCACTGGGATTTGATGGTATGCACGGATGAGGTCGATTTTGGAAAATATTTTTTTTCCGTAAAGTTCATTAGCAAAATCATGTATATGGGGAAGGGGATATCTGTCAGGAATAGTAATTTTATTTAAAGCTCTGTAATCGCCAGTCGGACGAAAATCAGTACTATTGGGTTTTGGGACCATGTGTAAAGGGCTGGCCCAACACGAGTTACTAGGTCTACAGATTCCCTTTTCTTGCATGTATTGAAATTCCTGTTTAGCTATTTTTAATTTCAATGGATTTAAACGCCGTGGCTGTGCGAATACAGGTTGTCCTGTTGTTTCAATTTTATGCACTGTATTGTGCTTTACTTTCATATTAGAAGGATACGGTTTAAGTATGTCGGGAAATTTTCGTAATATATTTTTAATTTTTAAATCCTTAGCAAGTAGACTAACATTAGGCGAACTCTCGTTGCAAGCGGAACCTAGAGCTGCCTTGGACGAACTTGGATCGCGTAAACAAAGTCTTTTCAGATCAATTAATAAGCCAAAGTGTTTTATAAAATCAGCACCAATTATTGGTCTGCTAACGTCTGCGACCACAAACGGCCACTGAAAAGACCGATTTAACGCAAGATCGAGTTTTACTAATTTAGTTCCGTAGACTTTGATACGAGATCCATCAGCAGAATACAATATAATATTTTTAGGTCCATTATACTGAGTATTTTTTGCTCTGGGTAAAACGCAGATATCATCTGCCCCTTCAACTGCAGATATCATCTGCCCCTTCAAGGGGCAGATGATATCTGAAGGATGGTATCTGATGGGATGGTATCTGATTGGATGATATCTGAAGGGCAGATGATATCAGATATCATCTGCCCCTTCAATCATCTGCCCCTTCAACTGCAGATATCATCTGCCCCGCAGATATCATCTGCCCCTTCAAGCGATGTGAAATTGTGATTCTATATTAGCGAACCATAAATCTGGAAATTTTTCCCAAAAGGGTGGTAACTTGAGAGCTACGCGACTAATGTCGCCGGTTTTCACCGCCTCTACAGACGTTTCACCATTCATTTTTGGAAAGCCTGACTGAGCAACCAATTAAATGGGGATGAAGAAAAATGTATAAATGTTTGTTTAAAACTTGCCACTTGTCTTGTCCGTTGTCTTCAAATACTTGATGACGGTGCGCGCAGGAAAGTCGAGGCAGCAGGCCAGAGGAAATCTTTACCCGTAGAACACCGTTCTTTGCAATAAGGCGGCTCCAACAAACTCACCGAGGGCCAGCTTGACTGTAGATCTTGCCCAAGCTGCTGAAGAGGCTTGACTTTGAACATCGATCGAACTTCCAGAGTAGCACACTTTGTTTCTTACAGAAGATGGTTTTGTCCTACTCCGGGTCACCAGTTGAAGTGGCAGATGATAACTTTCTGCCCTTCTCATTGTACGTGTGTGTATTCACGATTGAACACAACTTTTCCCAACATAACACTTTATTAAAACGAAAACATAAAACAGATAAAACACAAACTGGCACCTTGTGCCGAATACAAAAAGGGGACTATACCCCAGGCGTAGTAACTCGCTACATACGTTACTAACTAGCTACAGACCTTATATAGTGTCGCTGTTCACATAGCAACACTGTTCACATTAGCATAACTCTGCTTCTGTGGAAAAACTTGGCCTGGTTGCGAAAACCCTCTCGTGCATTCAAGTCGATTCTCTTGGAGACTCGTGTCCTGGAGGTGGAGAGGGACATAACGCAAAGCGCTGCCGCCGCAAGTGTTATGACATTGATACACAACTTGTAACAAATGTAACAAATTGTAACTTGGCATTTGTCGAGTTACAAATTCGGCAAATGTCGAGTTAACAACAAGTGAAACAAACAAATAGTTATGTAACTACTAATATGCAAATTAAGATATAACAGTTTACCGACTATATGGTTTTCTTTTAAAAAGAAAAAAAATAAAACTGGAGCAAAAGCGAAATTACAAAAGTATCAAATTATTAGGCAATTTTCCCCCGAAAATTAGTTTCTCAGTATGAAGGAAAACACGTTTTACGTTATTATTATTATCAATATTATTAGTATCATTATTTTCTTTCTATTTATTTATTTATTTACTTTGGTGAAACACTATACAGTACTCATCTCTTAACAGAATCGCTGGTTAAAATAGTCGTCCGATTTGGCTGTTCCAATAGCGAAGAACAGTTCAAATCAATGTGAACTATTGTAAAATCACATCTTAATGAAATGAGCATCGCTGCTGAATAAGTTCAAAGATTAAAACTGGAAAAATGTATAAATTCTGCTGCGAAAAGGTACTGGGTGAAAATAATACACAAATAATAACATTTCTTATCTCTTTCAACTGTGAAACTTCATACCCATAGTATATACCGTTAATAAAAATTGTAAAAAAAAAAAATCTATTCATTGTACCCATTCCTTTGAAAAATCACTACCAAATATTTCATTTAATCAGAGCTTACATGACGATTGCATTTCTATTAGAATAGATTGTTTTAAATAGACAGCTTTCCGCTCCCTTTCTAGTCATGTCTTTCACCCTCTTCCCCCCAAAAGAGCATTAGTGAATTTTCAGACGTCTGTTTTATGATTAAAGGCTTCGATTTTCTAAAAGTGTGTCAATCAAAGTCTTACTTGACTCCTTCAGATTGGTTGGTACTATACTCCTTTGCGAAAGTCTCGTTAGCTGTTTATAAAACCAGTCATCTAACGTATAACTAATTAAATTTTTCTTAATTTTTTATCTTATTACATTAATCAATATTTACGTAAACAAAGGCATATGTTGTTAACTGCACTGTCTAATCTGCTTTTTTCCAGTTGGTAGCTTCTGTTTTTACTCTTTATTTTTCAGAGGGATGGGGATATTTGCTCTACAATAGTATAGTCCGTTACTTTTTTTTAGAACAGATAGATTAATGAAGAACCGTTTTTACGTTGCCATGCTTAGAAAGTTTCGCCTGTATAAAATGACTAGCTGCTACTCGCGAATTTGCCAGCTCCTGCTTTAGAATAAGGTCCAGAGGGAAATGAAGACTGTATGAATAACAAATACGATTGCACTATATAGACACAAAAGTGACTGTATTTAAATATTATTTATTTTTTACTTAATTTAAATGAAGTATAATAAATTACAGTATACTTGATTTAAAAATAAAAAATCCTGGCCGTACTTACGCGAGGTTCCGAAGAAAACCAGGGAAAACTCTAAACGGCTATAGGTCGACAGGCGCAACCACGGTTTGAATCTGGCCTTTCAGTTTCCAGAGCAGAACCTCTCGTCCACTGAGGTTCTGAGTACAACGGCTACTTTTTATGCATACATCACAAATAGCTTTTTTTCCAGGGATACTCAAAAGAATTACATTACGCTCTATTTGCATCTCTGTAACTACTGAGCCGATTCCAAAACTTTTTTCACTCATCAAACTTTTATCCTTAGTATTACAGGTTACAATTCGTGCATACAGAATAAATAGTTCTTTATGCTAGGAATACTCAAAATTATTCTAATGCCTAACGCTGTATGGGTATCTATCTAACTACAAAACCGATTCTCAAACTTTTTCACTATTAGAAAGCTGCACGCTCCTGATCAACATAGGCTAAAATTCATGCAAATAGCATAACTATTTATTTTACAAGAATACTTAAAATAGTTCGCAAATAAAAAAATCGAACTTTAGTAACTCTGCATACTCTCTAATTTTAAATGAAGCATACTACCATGCATTATACTTCATTAAGTAAAAAATAAATAATATTTAAATAGAGTCACCTTTGTTTATAGTGAAAAAATATTTATTATTCACGCAAGCTTTATTTCTCTCTTGACCTAATTCAAAAGCCACGCGGACGAAGTCGTAGGTAGCAGCTAGTATATATATACATATATATATATATATATATATATATATATATATATATATATATATATATATAATTATTAGCTATGCAAAAATGGCATATAAAGTCAAATTATACATCCATAATTAATTATTTAGAAGATATCCTATTTGTAACGCGCAACATTATATTTAATTTTACAAGCAGCATTATATTTAATTTTATTACCCCTAATTTGGCGCTTTAGATGTTACTTTTTAATCCGTGTGTGATACGGGAGTGAAGAATAAACATTTTGTATGGTGAAAAATTCCTCATGGAGGGCAGGGGTGTGAGCCCCCCCCCCTATCAATTAAAATAAATTAAACTTGGAACAATGTAATTTTATCAAACGTAGGGTACACCATTATATTTAATTTTATTACCCCTAATTTGGCCCTTTAGATGTTACTTTTTAATCCTTTTCAAAGTAAAGTCTACAAATTACAGTGTTTTTTTTTTTTTTTTTTTTTTATAGGAAGAGTTCTGCGTACCATATTTTCGGGCAAAAATTTCTCTGCTTCATTATAATTTTAATTTATTATAACATCATGGCTTATCACACTCTATCAATAATAATAAAAATAATAATAAGATTTCAAATAGTTTAATAAAATATGCATGATTCAATTGCATGATCGATGAATAATGCATCGTTAAAGAAAATTTATCTCAATTATCCTCATTTCTGTTCAAGAAAAAGAAACCCGAGAATAAATTATTTTACGAATGATATCTGTAACTTAGTGATATCATTAATCACAGCAACTTATACGTTATCATTTAATGTACGAACGAAAATAACAGATAAATTATCCCAAGAGAATGAAATTTAGAAATTTCAACGTTGAGTTCCAAGCTAATTTCATAAATCAATTTGAATATGCTGAATTGTGCTGCCATCTGTTATCAGTTTTTGAGAACAATAAAGATGTGTCGAATTATTCCTTTTCTTCATGTTATGAAACTTAATAAATGCTTCAATCTTTAAACTTGTATTTACGAATTACTGTATATGTTATGAATCGCTTTTGTATTTTTAAGATGTTATTTACGGTTTCCGAATATTTTTCAGAGGCTCAGAAAACAACACATTGATTTTTAAAAGATTTTTGTGCTACTCTCAAGTGGGTTTTGTTAATTAAAATGTTATAACGCACGATTTCTGACTTTAACAGAAAAAATAAAATAAGTAAAAGACTGAATGATTAAATTTTCAAACATTTAGTGTCGCTGTTCCACATTTTGTAGTATTTTCCAAGATTAAATTTAACATCTCAGACGTTAAATTTAATCTTGGATCGTTTCAGATTAAATTTAACGTCTTAACGCGATGTTTTACTGTGATTGTACAATTTTAGGAACTATTGGTCAAAATGTAAATTGCCTTGAACAAATATGTTTTTACAATTTAGACTTAAACACATTTAGTAAACTTAAATTTGTATATATTATAAATATATATATATATATATATATATGTAATTTTGTTATTCCATTTAACTAGATTAATTCAAGGGGTGGCACCTAATGAACTTGATATAATGTATATATATATATATATATACATTATACATACATACATATGTATGTATATATATATATATATATATATATACATATATGTGTGCATATGTGTGTGTGTGTGTGTGTGTGTGTGTGGTGTGTGGTGTGTGTGTGTAATTTTGTTATTCCTTGAAGGTGCCACCCCTTGAATTAACTAGATTAATTCAAGGCGTGGCATCTGATGATTCGAACTTGATTAATCTAGTTTCCAGTCCGCTTCCAATATTTTGGGTTCTATTAGTTAGACTTAGCCCATGAGATCTCACTTGGTAAATATTTCTAACTTTGTTTAGCTCTTATAGCTCTGTCTTCTTTTGCTACATAGGATTGTGTACAACATTTAAGGCCTAAGTCTCCATTATTATTCTTAGTTCCGGGAAATGTTTTAAAAATGCTATATCTGTTTTGTGCTTCAGAATCATCACATAACAATGCGGGGTCGGAAACGTCGTCTTCATGTACCTGTTAATAATCCCTTTGTAAGAAGTGTTGAAGTGTGCGTGTAATTTCTTAACCAAGTTTCATAAACACTGGCCTTTCCTCAGACAATTTCATAAATGTAATGAAAGAAACTATTCTGAAATAATAATTTTTATCAAGTGCAATCGGTGAAAGGAGGATTTAAAAAAGAATAAAAAAACATGGTGGGAAAGCTTATTATCGCTTGAATATTTCTTATAAAGCAAGCCCCCTGCAAATTTGCCAGTCTGGTAGTGAATCACCCTGTATATATATATATATATATATATATATATATATTTATATATATGTAACATTTTTTTGCACTGGAAATTTCTGGAGTAAATTTTTTTGTTCGGCATTAATTATTTAAGAACGTCTGCTTTATTTATCTTTATAAGTTTTCTTGACATGTTTTGATTTTAAACACGTAATTTGCTTAGATGATTTTCCCCCCCTCGTTGAACATTAATTTGTGTGGTGACATAATGTTTGAAATACTTTAATTTTTAATTTATTACGTCAGCAAATTTAATTAATCCAAGAACTTTGTTTTATTCGGATATTATGTGTGAAATTAAATAAATAATAATGCACTTTGTGATATTTACTTTTATGGATAGAATCGGAGTAAGCAACATTAATTTTTCTATTTCTCGTCTGTTTCTTTTCAGCATTAATTAAAAATTAAATTAAATTAAAAACTAAGAACGATTTAATTTGGTTAAAAATACGTCATTTAAGAATTGTAGTTTGAGAAATAGAAAAAAATAGATAAATGACTACTGAATTTATTATAAGAATGCTACGAACAATGAATTTGTTCTACAGGTAATATACAACGTGTGTAGTTCATTATTTCCTAGTCTTACATGCATACAGTTTTTAAAATGTCTATAGGTTATTTTTCCCTCTCATTTATAGCTGAAGGTTTGCGTACTAAAAGCGCTTTAAGACTCATTGTCCGTCCAAATCTAGACACAACATTTCTATAAATGAGATTTTTCTTCTTATAGTAACGATACGAATTCACTGTGCTAGATATGTACCGGTACATTCTACAGTTTCGCATATTTTCTCATGAATGCCTAGATGGGTAACATAGAAACAGTTTGGAAACATTTATTTTACATATTTTCATTATAAAATGAAGATTCACAATTAAAAAATTATGTGCATCATTGCTGTAAATATTAGGAAATAATTAAGGCTGAAAACCTTATCAAAAGATATTTGAATGGTCTTCTTTTTTTCTTTCTTTCTTTCTTTTTTTTTTTTTTGTAAGTGAGAAGGTAGTGAGGAATTCCTGTACAACTGAAAAAAAAAACAAGAAACATTCTTCCTTTTCTGTTCCTCCCAGCTGCCTGCATGTTATAGTTTTTATTAGTATATTTAAGATAAGAATATTTTTTTACACATTCCATCTATAATTGTAATAGCTGCAGTTTTCAATGAATACATGATATCTATCATTAATTTCAATAAAGCCGAGTTCCGTAACATTTGACGCAGTGTCGTTGGTCGAACGTTTAATTTTCATCCGATTAGGTAAGATTCATTTAACCATCCATCACTCAAGTGGGTAGATAAACGAACATACTTGAGATTCTAGACATCGGGTATCTACTTTAAGCTCGGGCTAAATGACGGACCTGGATGGTCACATCCAGGTCCGTCATTTAGCATGGAGGGCTTGGCCTTAATTGGCAGTTTTGCTGCCATTTTTTTAACTAATTAAATTACGACAAACAGTTCTTATGCATTTTACTATTTTTTCTCGATAAAAATTCAATAAACATAAGCTTTCTCTCCGAAGCATGTGTAAATCACTCCACAACACATATTTCCGAAGCGATCATTATACGCACCAATCGTAATTACGCACAATTAGACCCCCACAAAGTCATGCATCATTTGATTAAGCCTGCTTCGTCCAAATAATCACAATCTCGCTTGCATCTCCCATTCTGCAGACACCGTTCTCATCAATTTAAATCAGGCAGACATCGAGCCCAAAGTATGGGATTCTCGTGAAATTTTATTGGCGATCGATTTTATGCCGTGGGGCTAATTTCTTCGAAGGTATGACTAATGGGGTTTTCGATGCAAAAAAATAAAATTAAATAAAAATTAAAAAAAATAAATAAATAAGTAAAATAAAATGAAATTGTAAACGTTACATAAAAGCATCTGCTAAATATCGAGAGTAATGAAGACAAATTATAATTGACGCTATATTTTTATATCCTGAAAGGATTTAATTCTATGAGCTGCTTTAAATCTCGTTGCTTGATTTATTATCCTATTACTTAGAAAAAGTTAGAACGCATGGTGAACATTATGCTGTTTTTCCTATTCGTGGGTTGAGCGTGTAAAGCTTTTGCATTTAGAGTAAATGAATTTAAATACCATGAAGTCTTTTTTCTCAGGAGATAAATTCAAACACAAAGCCATTTAAAATTGATCTATCTGAATAATAATTTATATTCTGCGTTAATTTCTGGGAGATTTTTTTTTAATATTTCATGATTTTATAAAAAGTATTTGGAATACATATGCATTTCATTTTTTTGATTACAAACTTCAAAATTTTCTTTATGAAGACTGTTCGTAATGAAGAATTTATTTAAATGTATTTAATAATCTAAATTACTGAGCATAATCAGTATCGTGTTATTTTATGTTTATTTAGCACTATAATATATATGTATATATTTATGACAATTATCAAAGTTCTTTCCACTTGAAATTTTGGAATGGAAAATACATATAATGGAAAATACAGGCTTGGGCTTTATGTATTCCTTGTTGGGAGTACATAAAGAATAGCCAAATAACTATACTTCTACGATCTATATTGTTTTATGAAAATGTAAGAAAAAAAGCAGAAACGTCTATCCGGTGTACGAAAACAGCTTTGATTGGAAGGGTGGACGTAGTCTTATTTTGAATATGCTTTCAAAAAATTATGTTCAAAATGTTCACCGTGCATATCGAAGTTTGCAGGCCTGCGCCGTGTAACACCTAATTGCTCACGTTGCATCAATCTGGCGCCCACATAAATACACACAACATGAAGGACGTGGACTAAGATACCTTTTCTTGTAAATAAGGTCTCGATAAATCAGTTCTTACAAGCTACAGAGGCATAATTTTACAGGAATCATGAATGTGCGTGTATGTATGTAACACGTGTTATTATAAGTGAATTTGATTGTGGGTTATTTGTTTACTCTTATAAAAGTTTCACATCCAGCAATATATTTCTTCATTTATTTTCTCCCATCGAAGGGGCACAAGAAGAATAATTTTACTTTCATCGCAACTTCTGCATTTTTCTGAAACTAAATTATGTGCACAATAAAACATTCTTTTTTTCGTCTTTTCGTCTGTGGTAGCTTATGTGGCAACACACATTCAATCCTTTTTCACTTCGAAGTAATCCTGTATATGAGTCCATTAAAACCGAAGTGGTATAATTCCATTTTTTAGTTTTTTTGGGATAGGGTCACAGAAAAGTTCAACAAAGGCCATTCTATTAAAAGTAAAAATGATATAAGTTATAGTTCCATTAGCAACAGTGTAAGTAGCAGCGCCATTTCCTGCGTGACATGGATTTTCTATGGTAACTCTAATAACCAAAATCTCAAAACTAGAAAAAGGGAGTTACACCACTTGGGCTTTAAGAGCCTCAAGGCCATATATTAAACTATCTAAACATATATAGTATATATATATGGCCTTTAAAGCCATTTATCTAAATTTATAGAATAATCTGCCTCCAAAATTAGAAGTCTACGGTAAATGTACATTTGAAATCGATATGTGTCGTTGTTCGATTCCATTATAAAGAGGTAATTAATTACCGACCCTCTCTGCTAAGAAAGATAATGCAAAGTAAAGTTC
The DNA here is from genome assembly GCA_038373885.1 of Cheiracanthium punctorium. NCBI lineage: Eukaryota > Metazoa > Arthropoda > Arachnida > Araneae > Cheiracanthiidae > Cheiracanthium > Cheiracanthium punctorium. The sequence continues at coordinate 923,520 of JAWZYV010015836.1, read as the reverse complement.
ATCTGCTAAAGCACACAGGAAGAGTGATAAATTGCGGTTTGAGTAAATAAGTTCTTTGGACGAAGACCGTAAAAAAATAATTAGAAAAAAAAAAGAAATCTCATTTTTTTTTTCTTTCTTTCGTTTGCAATGCAAAAGAAAATTAAACCTGAACTGGGAAAAAATCACATTTCATTTTTGTGTGTTAGGGATCATTAAAAAGGAATTTCCTCAATGAATTCCCTTGAAAAAGAGAAAGTAAATGATTTCGTTACGGGAGAATATGATACAGAGAGAGAGAGTCCGAGAAAAAAAAAATAATTTTTTTAACCCCGTTTTAATTACATTCAGGTAAGTGCATTTTCACACGCAGTATACTGTGCATTTAAGAACACATCCTTAAAAAAAAGGACTTATGAAGCTCTGGAATTTAAATTAAAAGTATAGAGTGTATTAGTAAGTGGTGTCTTGTATATTTTTAATTAAGTGTAAATCAAATTATATGTTGTTTAAGCGTTCACGTTAATTGTATCGTAAATGTACTTAACAAAGGATTCCAAGTTAATAAAAACAATTCTTCAGAACTAGTTCAATAAAAGCATTTTGTAAATGATTAGAATACGTTATACTGAATTCAGAAATTTTATATTGGTTATTTAAGATATTTACAATTTTGATATTTTTCTCTGTCCATCCTTTCGCCTTCTTTAGGAAATGCATTTTCTTATTAAAGGAAACGTTCTATGGATCACGTGGAAATAAATAATTGACATGGAATGCAATCAGGTTTACAGCCAAGGATCATATTTAGCAAAATGAAAAGTTTCTTCACTATTCACATGCAGGCATTTAAAAATAGCCATCTTCCAACATGTTACCCGAAGATTTCGTTGTATTGTTCAACGCATTCGTCTCTTGTTTTTCAGCTTTACATTTCTTTGTACTAGATAAAGAAAGTATATCCGTGGCAAAAAAAAATCGGTCTGCAAACCTTGATGAAAAAAAAAATCTATTTTGGCTATCTCTAACTTTTTTTGAAGAATTTTTGAGAGACGTCTGTCTCAACATACGCATGTATGTGTGTTCGTAAAAATGCATAGGTAATCCATTTTGATCAATCGCAAGTCTATTTTTACTAGTTTTCTCTTGAGATGTGTATGCACGTACACAACTGCAGAAAAAAAAAGTCCCACTTGCACTTTATTTCGCCGTCGTTCGTCGTACAGCAAAGTTATATATACCATTCGTTTGCAAATAACACGTACTTTAATTTACAATTAATTTAATATGCATAAAGGGCCGTCTTCATATATAATTCTGCATCAACTTCGTTTTACTCAATGGCAACGCCATATTTTGACTTTATTAAACGAAAGAAAACCTTCAAATTACGCTAAATATAAATTTTCACCAATTTTCTGTGATAATTTCCGGAGATATTGCGAATTAATTTTTGCGCGTTTTTAACGGACTTTCTGCAAATTGAAAAACGCTATTTGTAGGTTCCGAACTTTTCGCTTTTCATTAATTTCGCTCGCGAGAATTAAAATAAATTTATATTATTTCAAGGAAAATATTGTTTCCATCTCTCTTAAGTTTTTTGTTCTGAGAATATCAAGGGTAGAATAGATTATTTAGTCTGTGGTCCAAATGACCCTTGAGTTCATAACTTCCTTGGTTCGTTCACATGATTTAAGGGGAAAATGCAAAATGACTGCTCACGATTTTGAAAATCTTTGTAATTTTGAAATTGTTATTGAGTATTTTCGTTGATGGTTCTTTTAGACAGGTGAAATGTTTGCAGGAGTTAAGAGGCTGCTCTCTGCTCTTCTGACTACAAGCTTGAATATTACTCAGCTATGGTCGAACTTGAAGAATGATTTCCTGGTAGAAAATTTGTTTGAATTTCATGTAAAAAACGCAATTACTTGTTGCCGACCCAATATTATCACTGTGCTTTTTATTTCACTTTCTTCATTTAATACTATCGTCTGCAATGTGCAATATTCTTAAGACGTTTGGTGGTATTTTAATTTATAGTTAGATGAAAATTTTTTACCGAAAAACGTGATTTTGAATGTTTGATAAAATATGGGGAAGTCCAAAGACCTAATGTTTCAGATAAAAAAAGGTCACATTCATGCCTCGAAAGTTAAGGATGTTAGTTTTTCAGAAATAGGACGTTGTATTAGAAGACATACATCTGCTGCATCTAATTCTATAGCTGGAAAATATTTTATTTGGGGGAATATGGTAGCGGACGCAACAATACACGCTTTATAGGATCCCCATCAAACTGTAAAATCTCTAATTTATTTGCTTCAAAATTTGATATTTTTAATACTGGTACCTTTTACTGTGTTTTTGCACAAAATAAATATAATTTACGTTTATTTTATGCAATTTTCAAAAAATTTTCACTTAATAAATTTATATATGGTCCCTTAACTCATGAAAACAACACATTTTATTTAATATAAATTAAACTACTGAACATAAAAATTTGAAATTTTGCACAGCCATGTAATATTAATTTCTGCATCTATTTCCATCGAAATTTGGCTAGGTCGCTATTCATCATTTTTTTGAATATTAATTTAATAATTCATAATTCACATTAATAATTTATTAAAAATCATAATAACATTAAATTATGTTCGGGTCGTTTAGTTCTAGTACTACGAATAAAAATCGGCTTCTTACTACCAAAATTATACGAGATATAAATTGAAGTATGAAAAAATATTTTAACGTATGGGGAGGGGGATTTTGGGTGCTCATAACTCACTCATTTTCTGTCCAAATTTATTGAAAATTGTTGTCCGGGGTTAAAATTAGCTAAATTTTTAAATATGAAGTGAAATCTAGGGGTTGCTATTGAGAAAAAAAAAGTTGTTGTGAATTTTAATATATAGATGGTCCCCTATGCAATTTTTATGCATAGCAAATTAAAGTTTGCGTCAATGGGAAACGATTGGTATCTGTAACTTTGCTGTACGACGAACGACTGCCGAAAAAAGTACAAGTGAGACTTTTTTTTTCCGCAGGTGTACGTATATAGGTAACTTGCATATCTCAAAAACTATTACTGGTAGAATGTTGAAATTTTATATTTAGGATTGTTGTAGCCCCTAGTTGTGCACCTCCTTTTTTAAGTTGCATTCTACTGGATAATATGTTTACATGATCATACAAATAATTTCAATACATTAAAATCTATGAGCATCAATAATATATTATTTCTATAGTAAGTCATTGTTTCGGTCATGCACAAAATCTCACCAACTGCTATAGAACTTGGAAATTTTCTCTAAATATCGCCAAATTTAGTGACAAAAAAGAATTAAGTATTTGATTTAATTCCAAAGATTTTAACCGTAGTATGGTGAGAATTTGTATTTATAACTATTGTAACATATAAATGTGTGCATCTCATTTTGTTTCAATCGACTGTGTAATTTTATTTGCAGGGTCAATCAAAAGACATTAAATTCATTAAGATCCATAGGCACTTACAATCCATTAAAAGTCTGTAGTCAATCACCATTTCGGCTATGCCGAAAACCTCGCAAATAATCGCAAACTTGGCTGTTTTTCACGAAATATCGTCAAATTAGATGTTAAAAATAAAAGTCTTAAAAAAAAAACAGATTTAGGTATATGTTTTGCTGGAAATTGCTAAATCTTAGTATTCTTGCAATATTGTATATTTTTTAATTAAATACGTTTAAATGAAGTGCACCGAAAATATTTATGATTTAACAGACGTACAAGGAAGTCATGCGATGTCCACATCAAGTTTCTCTTTCGGGGCAAAATGCAATATCCGGCAACAGTTTAATTCATTTTAAAATTACATATATAGCTTTTTTTTAAGGAAGTAATATCTTCTGTGAGAAGTAGAGCATCAAAATTTGAAATTTTCAAGTAAAATCATCTAAGTCGTCTCTAATTTTATTTAGATTAGAACAGTCACATTACTTTTGAAGATGACGCTTACGATGGAATTTGCTGTTTAGTTCTCAAAATGTCATTTAATCCCCTTGGTGAGGGTCAAAATACCACCTTTGGGGGTTAGAAAAGGGGACGCAAAATCAGTATAATAAGCATATTTGTAGACTGCATTTCTGGGGAGGTTCCCTTTAAGTGGAATAATTTATGTTAAATGTGATCCATGCTTTTTGGAAACGCTTTGACCGTATCGATTGCTTTAACTCATCTTGCACCGTTTTTAAGAGTAACTAATTGAAGATTTTTTTCCTGTAAGTACAAAATAAATTTTATTCAGTGTAAAATGATATTAGTAAATGTCCCTTTAGTTTTTGAAATTACAAGTGAAACTGTAACTGACCAGTTAAAGATTTTTTAAATATAAATTATTTTTTTACTTATAAAAAATATCATAAAGTACATGACATTTTAAAAAACGACTTTTATCTCTCGTATAATGTATATAAGGAATTTGAGTATAAGGATATCTCAGTTACATGCGGCACTCCAATTATGCGCAATTTTAAAACGGATCCTACAAACGCGTATAATTGAGAGGTCACGGTATCTTAAACAGATTTCAAGATATATATATATATATATACAGGGTAAATCTAAACTCTTGGGCAGAACTTTAAGGGGTTATAGGGCACACAATGAGGAATCGTAATCATATAGCAATCTAGGGGGGGAAACGCAGTTTTAACTTACCCGGTAATAATCACTTTTGTAAATGCATTGAAGTGTCCGTCAAATTCCTTAACCAAGTTTCATAAACAATAGGCTCGTCTGCGAAAATTTCATCCATGAAATAAAATAAACCCTTAGACTATTCATTTTAGTCTTCTGTTTTTGAAGAAAAATACATTATTTTCTGGCGAAACAATGGTCGGAAAGCACACAGCTATACAAAGACGACGTTGCCGACCCCACAATGCTATGTGATTCTGATTCCTTATTATGTTCGCTATCACCTCTAACAACCTGTTAGATTCACCCTGTATATGGTAGCTTACTTCATTTCGCTAAAAAATACATCTGAACGTGTATCGGACCGTAAATTATTCCTTTTCTCTAAATAACGGTAAATTCACAGCCATTATATACGTCCAAAACTGTTAATTTTAAAGTCTTTGAAGTGTGCATAAACTGTCTTAGTTGAGATAACAGCCTGGATCCGAGGGTTATTAATATCCTCAGCCCTTTGGAAGACGCAACTGTGTAACCATGCAATACGCCTTCGATACGTAAGTGCAGACCGGATATTGAAATAAGATATTACTAAACTGTATTTACTCTCAGACAACGATTATAAGTCATTGTTCATATATCCGGCGACAACTGAGTGCATCGGATGAACATAATCAATTATAATTCCTTTTCGACCCGCCGCTGTTAATGCATATCGATGGCCACAGGGTATTAGTAGAGTTATAATCTGGTTTAATTCTAAGTTTATTACTTATTGTATCTTACAGAAAAGTCCATTAAGTAATTAAAAAACTTTGTAAAAAACACACATAAGAAGTAATAGGTAAGAGGACCTCTTACCTATTACTTCTTATGTGTGTTTTTTACAAAGATTTTTAATTACTTTATCGTTTAACACCAGTATTTTGAGTGATTTTTCAGAAAAGTCCATTGTCTTGGCTTTTAACTTCTTGCGTTTCGATGAACTTCAAAAGTAATACTTTTCAATAACTGTAGTTATGTGTTCTTTATTTGAAATACTTCATAAACTGATTCCTGTTCATATTCTTCCCTTTTTAATTTAAAAATTTGAACTCAAAACGTATATTCAAGCTCAACTTCAATTCTCTGAAAAATAATTCTCTGTGAAAAATAATTCTCTGTATAAAAATAAAATTAATAATTTTTCGAACTCGTGACACTGCGAATCCTTACAATGAAATATTTTCAATTTTTGTCGCTAACAGCATTGTAGCGCAAATAAAGAAATAATAACATAAATAAGCAAGGAAAATATACTATAATAACCAGGGGCTCATATTTGCATTGTGATGAACAGACTTTGCTGTGCTAATTACAGTTAGCTATAAATGAAAATTTATCAAACAAATAATGAAGATTTAAAAATATAAAATTAATTTTATGTATAAATGTTTTGAACGCAGCTATATTTTTGTTATCTTCACTATAAGCGGCCTTGCCTTAGCTTGATGGAAAATATATCGTTTTCTGCCAGTCTCAGCGCTGACAGACGTAGATTCATTTTAAGAATGCGTATACAGTCTTGTACCTTTATCGTACCTGTGAATGAATGCAAATTACCAGCTCCATTCACTCACGAGCAACTAGCCCCACGCCACCCCAGAGATTACTTTAAGAACCATGCGCTTGTAGCAAAATGGATCATTTTCCCCCCTTCTTCCTAATTAACTTTCGGACAATATTTATGCATGACACCGGAAAAACAAATTCATCTGACCATTGCACCTTCTTCTGCTGAATTGTATTTTAGTTAATGTTAGATTTGGTCCATTGCTTTACGGCTTACTTTGTGTAATGTGTATCCACACATTTTGATATATAAACGCAGAGCTTCTCAGGAAATGGTCTTTTCGAAACTTTGTATTTCCGATGAGACAAGATCTGCGACTGCCAAGTGCCTATTTTTATGAATATACTGACGAAATGGGCGTACTTCTTGATCGGCCAACATTAATTTCCGACCAGGAGCCTTTCCTGAACGGTATTTCCAATTAAAGTGAATTGTTTTCTAATAGTACTCACTACAGGTTGTGTCAAGTGAAACATTCGGCTAATATGGCGCTGCGGAACATTATTTTGGTGCTGTTGTATGGTTTATTTTAATTTTGAAAGAGTTTTACCTTCACCTCAGGCTCCAAAGTTCTGCTTACTAGAGATAACGATTGGGAATTACTTGTCATATTATGCTGTTTAATTCCTCTGACGTCACTGACACAGAAATTTACACGAAAAGGCTGGAATATTCTCTTTCTTGCTAATGATCGAACTTAATTGAAAAGCGTTACGATTAAAAATGCAATTTTCATACAAACTTTTAATTTTTTAGTTTCTGTTTTTTAAGTTGTGACGTTCGTACGTAGTGGCGAATGACATATGTTTATGTATTTTACATCATTTCAATTAGTCCACATATTTAAAATTACAAAAACCTTAGTGAAAGAACTCCATTGACATTGAAATTATACACACACACACACACACACACACACACACATATATATATATATATATATATATATATAATTAAAATTTTAGTATGAACGCACCAATTATAATTCATGTTTTAACGGTTTTCTACACGACTTAAAACCAATCAAGAATTGTTCCAATGCAGTTTTATACTCCTGACATCAAAATGACGTCATTCTGACAGACAATATTCAACTTAAATAATGAAAAGCAAACAAAAATTTAAAATTTTACGTATTTTGATTTTCTAAACTTTCGGATATCGTGGAAGCTTATTATTTCGCTAGTGGCGCAATTTTTATCTCAAATCCTCATAAATGTTTTAAGTGTCTAATGCAGTTTTAAACTCGCGGTATCAAAATAACGAAGATCTAACTTGCAATAGATAACTTTCACTTGTGAATGGTTCGTCATATGACTCACTATCTTAGAAATTGGAATATGCGAAGAGCTTTTTAGAGGGGAAAATTACGAAAAATTGCTTAAGAATTAGTGAACGGATGGATTATGAGAGTTTTAATTTTTTTTATTTATTTATAAATTTTTTTACATGAGTAAAATTTTATGCCGATTGGTCAAACAGTGCAAATGTGTATGTCATACGCAAAAACAAGTAAACAGATTTTCGTTTTTATTTATAAGGATAGAGTGCATACATTTTTAATAGTTTGTCAATTATTTCACTCGTGGATTGTCGATGCTCTCAACTTTGCTTGTTTTCGCTCGTGGCTTAATTTTAGTCGATGTTTTAATAAAAAGACATCAAAACATCGAAAAGTGCCTGTAAGTGATAACTGTATGACTTTTCAAAACACTATTGTAGTATTCTTTTTCTTTTTTCCTGTAAGTACACACTCAACAGACCATTTCTGCCAAAACTCCTCCGAACACACCCACTTTTACAAAACACTGAAAACAGGTTTACATTTTAAGAAGTTTATTTCATAGTCTCAAAAAAAAACTAATATCAAAATTAATTAATCAAATAAGTCACTTACCACTCTCATTTCTTCTCCCCTATGTCAGACGATAAATTCGGATTTTAAGCTGTTGAAAAATGCCTTTGAATTTACCTGTAACTCTTAAATGTGTTTAATATTTTATGTAAGTATTTATATGTTTAAATTTGAGTGCACACGCACACATACACATGAAATTAAGATAAGTTAACTCTTAAAATATGTGTAAATGCTTCAAAAGATAAACATAATAACAGTAAATTACCTCGCTCTAAAAGTAGAAGAATTTTTCCGATTTTGATCATTTAAGTTTTAGTAACTTTCACCAGATGGCAGCACTAGCGGATCGAAAAATTAAATTTTAATTATCTTTAGCATTAACTTCAGTAGGAATTGGTCTAATTGCGTTAGAAATTACTGTTGAAGTTTATTATAAAGTTCATTAAGCATGATTTAGGAACGGCGCGGCTCTGTAAATTAACTCTTTAATTAGTTTTTTTTTTTCTTCTGATTTCCTCAGCGAAACGTGAAACATAACTTTTCCTCCATTTTTGAAATAATACCCTTGGTTAATGGGATAATACTGATGCTGATGCATTTAGGAGGGTGGGGGAGGAGGGGGAGAAAAACGGGATAAATTTATAAATTTTATTTGCATTATCAAAATAATAAATTATGTGAGCTCATATTTATTTATGCTTTTTATTTAATTTTAAAATAATATAATATCCATCGATTTAAATGTTGTTATCTCGCTTAAACCTTGTGATACATCATAGGTACATATTAGCATATACTTAAAAAGTTCAATTAGGGAATAAATATAGTTTAATAAATGTTCACTTTTTAATTGATTGAAGCACTTATTTCATTGATTGCACATGCGTTATTTTTCTGAGACTAAAGACCTTTGCTTTTTGTAAGTTAAGAAAGTTATAATAATGAAAGTGCTTCATTTCCTGATCAGTTCACACTTTTTAACCAAAATAAAATATGCATAATAAAACCATCTTCTTTTAAATTGAGTTTTGATGTTTTGCAATGGCGGGAGTAATTTCATAACAAATTAAATAAAATTTTTAAACATGCTGGAAGGTTGAAATCAAAACATTTAGAAAATATATGTATTTTTACATTTTATTCACAAGTATTATCTACATAATGTTCATAAATTACCAATTATTTATTTTTGTAATATCCTCCTAATGTAGACATGATCCTTAAGCTGTTTAAAAAAGCATGTGACATATTATTTTACAGCTACATCCTTTTAATATTAATAAAAATAAAATTATCAAACTATTAAATGATACGAGATTATTTTTACAAAAATACGCTCGTTAATTGAAGTACTATCACCGTGGCCATTAAAAGAGTATGATTAAGCTGTAGGTAATAAAAAACACACAGAACCTGAAAGTGAATTTTCAGAAATAGTTACGAATAAAGTTTACATTATTCAGCTTCAAAACTTAGTTCACGGTTTAGTGTATTAAATCTTATTAAATGTTAGTATTTGTTGCACAGAAATTATAATCTTTGTAGAAGTATATATGAGCAATTTTAACCTGATTTTGAATTCTGATTAAGAAAAAAAAATACCGCAGATTATCGTAACTCAGTTAACTATTTTTTTTTATTTCAAGGAAGTAAAACATAAAAAAAATAGGTAGTCTCTTTTGGAGATACTAACATTTCACTTTGAAATACACAAAATATTTACTAATAATGGCATATTTTTCTTTAATCCGCGCTATCGTAAAAATAATAAATCGTTTCTATTTTTTAAATTCGTTCTATCCTGTTGCAATTATTAAAAAAAAAAATAAAAGATCACGCTTAAGTTAATAATAATTATAATAATAGTATCTCATATGAAAAATTTTTAGTTTAAATATTTAAATCCTCTATGGTTTAACAGAAAAAAATCTAGTTTATATTATTTTAATCTCATGGGGGGGAAAAAAAGTGAAAGTGTCATCACGATTATCGATTTAGAATCCAAAAAATTGTGAGTCTACTTTGATTTTGTATATTATTATTTTGGTTCAGACTTTATCAACATCATGCAACTTTTAATTTATGATATGATGTTTATGGTAGCCATAAAAGAAACGCCGGTTTGTTCACTTAGTTCTACCTGGTTATTGTTCTCAAATAGTTCTCGAACGGAGTAATACTAAAACTTACGAGGACGTTGAAAAAAAAAAAAGATGCAATAGAACCGTTATCGACGAAAGTAGTCCTACATTCAAATTAATTAATTAATTAAGAAAAAGAAAGAAAGAAGGAAGATTCTTTTCTCCACGTCACTATAATTTTTATTTTTCTATTAATGAGAGATGAAAAATATTTAAATACCAAATTTGATACGATGCGTACTAGAAAGTCATTTAATCCATCAATTTATACAAACTGTTTGGTACGCTTCAATAATCTTGCAATACAGTCATATCCACGTCTTTTTCATCTTCAACAGATGCACTGGATCAGAATCAATATACAGACATTGTTTCCCAATCAAGGGTTTATAATACGCAAAATTGTTGTTTATTTTTCCAAAAGCGTCAGCTTTACTGCAGTTATTTTTCTCAATAAGCTTGGACAAATTGTAAAAATAAATTTAAAAAAAGTAACACAACGTACGCAAACAGAGAAATTTACATCAATTTGCAATAAGTTATTATGCTATGTTTTCCTGTTACAAGCAAGCAAAAATCGTCAAAATTTAATTAAAACTTTTTGAGTCTAGTCAAGCGTAAACAACTAAACACAAGCGGTTTTCGCGACTGACTGATAACTTTCCAGTTTGGTGGGAAACAACATTACGCTAAATACGTTTTAACTAAATTATAAATTTTCTTTGTGTAGAGAAAATCGGACAAAATGCATCCTTTTGAGGGGAAAATCATCCAACGTTTAATCTCACTTCCCGCTTTAAAGTAATTGTTTTAGTAACTAGAGCATGAGACTAGTTCTGTCTCTTTTTTAAATATCTCCCCGGGATTTTTATTTTGTTCAATTCTTTATAAATTCGGAAGTATTTAATGTTTAAAATGTGGTGTCAAGATATTTCAGAAAAAAAAAAATCGGAAGTCTTTTGTACTACAGGAAATAGCCTTTTTTTAATAAAGAGGGTTATAAAGTAAAATTTAAAGAAGAAAAAAAAAGACCAGAATCACACTTAAAAAGATTTTCGAATCAAAGGCATTAATGTCTTTTTTTTATAGTTTGTTAGATTTTGAGTCTTTTATTATTAAATTACGGAAAACTGACTCGGATATTGCAATAATGTTGCTTCAAAAGACTTCAAAGGAATTTTTTTATTATTTATTTATTTATTTGTGTAGATAGTTCATCAGATTATAATAGACTAGGAATGATCATACGGTCATTTTGTCTTTTCTGTATAAGCTCATTCTGTATCGTATATCATAAGCTATAGCACTATTTAGTGATGAATGCGAGACCACATTTTGCGAGACGAGACAGCGATTTACAGATTTTTTTGCGAGAGAAGACGACCATTTTTAACATTACGGCATAGGGATTTTGTGAGACTAGGCAAAGAATTTAGGCTGTTTTGCAAGATGCGAAATGCTAATTTCGGCCTCGCGTTCATCCCTAGCACTGTTGCTCACTGCACTAGTCTTCTGCTTTCTGGGTGCTTTCCTTCTTTTCTCATCTTATTATGTTTCATGAATCTATCTAGAGACCTTTTTCATGAATCTATCTAGAGACCCTAGGGTCTCTAGATCTGAGGCACGCGATGAACGTTTCGATCGTCCGCCATCTTGCTGGTAGTTAAGTCGAGCGATGGCAATGGCTGCCCTTTTTTCAGCATTGGGAAAGAGTTGCGCCTCAACGGGTTAAAAGGAACACAAATAAATAAACAAGTAGAACATTCTGAAAGCACGTGACTGTTCAAGTGCTTTAATACCTCTTATTATGATCTTAATGGGTTTTTTTTTTTCTTAATTCCAAAGGCACAGAATTATGTACATTTTGCTCTCTATGCTCAAGGAACTTCTGCACCAAAGGTAGAAATCAGAGGCTTCTATAAAATAGTTCTATAAAATAAAGAAAAACTAAGTTCAAACAGTATTTGTGTTCTTAAAATGAACATTACTTCTGAAAGCCATTTCATCTTTGTGGTAGTCGAATCTTTCTGATAGGGATAATCGATTCCTTGGTTTCCTATTATTTATAGCCCTCCCGAATACAACTAAAATATTAAATCCGATTGTATGACAGCCTGCCCGGAATAAACGTTGTTCGCTGTCTAGATGGCAATTTAAAATATAATAGCAGTAATCATCATATTATCACGGCGCGGATGTCAAGGGATTATTGCATGACGCCCTCTAACATAAACTATAGTTTTCCCGAATCCTCACAAGATATATTAAGATAAGTGCGCAAAGATAACATTATATCGTTTAATTCATTAAGTCAAATGCTTTCCTAGAAATGACATGTGTTCAATTAAGTATCATAAAAGATGCATTACATTTAGAACGTAATGAAATTATGGAAAATCGACATTTGTGTGTTAAGTACGATTTCCATGTTGCCATTTTGAGAAATAATGGCAGCATCATTTTGTGATAGTGCGTATGTTACGTGCACTTCTTTACATGTCTTTTAATTTTGAAATTCACGGGAGGAGGATTATGATTTTTGTGATTTTCATTTTTCGTTTTTGCTCGAAAATCAGCCTATTTATTACTTTCAACAACACGTTATTTTGTTTATAAATATTGTTTTAAGAAATAAAATCGATTTCACTGTTTATTAACCAAGGGCGGGAAAAGTAAACTTTATTATTTAGTTAAAGAAACTACAGGGGAATTAAAAAAAATACGTTCAATTTGTTTAAGAATAAAAAAAAAAATGTTTACCGTTGCTGGAACTTTCATATGTAATGGAGAAAGAAATGAAGTCGTCTTTACAATGTTAGAAGACTTCCTTTTGTTATTTTGTGAGTATCCCACAAAAGTATTATCATAAAAGAAAAAAATGTATCTATACGTAAACATGCATACATACGTATAATATATATATATATATATATATATATATATATATAAAGGAAATAGTAACTAAGTTGGAAGAGACTTGGGTAAACTAAAGAATGTTATTTGAATAGATGGACGCAAGAATATAGAAAAAGCAATTCTTGATATCTGGATTAAATGAAATAGTCAAAAGTCTAGAAGTAAGTGTTCATAATTTATTAATAACAATAGGTAACATTTAGAAGATTCAAACTTTTCGAACCTTAAATAAACAAGGATATTCATCATCATTATAGCATCTAACACTGTACACCATAAAGTAAAAAAAATCTGTCTTTTATGATAAAAATACCTCTTAAAATAAATATCTCAAAACCATTATAAACAACCGCATTTTCAAAGCAAATTCACGATTTCATAAATAAATGTGTTTTATCTGCGAAATCGTGGTGTAAATGTGTAGCCCCCAACCTTATATCTGGCAAATATCCAAATAAATCTACCATTATACTTGAAATTTATGTTTCTGCGTCTCTAAACTGCTATTAAGTTGATACACAGGTCTTCAAAATGAAAACATTGATCCACTGAAGGTCGCACGGAGATGAAATAAAACTCGGAAACGCAACCTATCAAGGTAGTAAATATAAGGAAAGCATAAAACAAAACTGCACTTCACCGACTGAGACAATCACTTTAAATCATGGAGTCGGTCCTAACGTTGAATGATTTTTCGCTTGGCAGAATACAGATATCGCACTTTTCTGGATGCAGTAGAAATAAAAGATGTAATTCGAAAGAGAGAAGAAGCCACATGTAGGACATTTTCCTCGCCGGTTATCTGACAAAGGACGCTTTAAGGGAAAGGGTGACTATTATACGCTTGGGTGGCATAGAAAGCTGTTTAAAACATATGTTTTAGCCGACTTCGCTTTAGAGGAGGCACAGGTTTTTGACAGGTTTTCGCAAAATCATTTTTTTTATTCAGAATACACTTGCCACTTTTAAACTTTGATGTAGTGAATTTCATTCTCAGAAGTAAGGAAGCGGCTTTTCCTCAGTTAAAATAGGGGCAGTTTGAATCCAATAAAGAAACCCATTGAAATGGGATTATAAATTATTTGAGTCCTTGACGTACTTGGTTTATATTAAACTAGTATACTTCAATATAACATAGCACGCATGGATCTAGTTATATCTGCTTTGTTTCTAACAAAAGCCACTTTAACGTGCGATGGATAAATTAACTCTTTAAGAGGGGCTTCTATGTTTGAATTATATTGAACAATCTCAGTTTAATAGAAAATGCAGTTGATTTAAGAAATAGTTATTTAAAATTAGTTTTTCTCGATCGTTCTTGCTACAAATTGTCGTGTTTCATTAAGTAACCGGTAAGGATAATGTCATTTTTAATATAGGAGCACGCGGTTTCAAAAGAATATTTTTAATGTAGGAGCATGGTTTCAAAAGAATAATGTAATTTATTTATTTCTTTTTCTCGGACGAAAATTATATTTAGGAATTGAAAAAAGAAATACATGCATTTATCCTATGAATACTTAAATGATTTTGTTAAGGATACACTGAAAGAAATAAAATCATTACTATTTATTTGCTCTTTTGTTAAAAATTTTCTTTGGATAGTAAAATCTCAAAAATAAAATTGAATCAATTTAAGTCGACTAATTTCTGCAACTGACTTTGAAAGTAATTGAATAGTTTGATTTCATAAGAAAAATAATTCAATAAAATCGAGTTAATAGACTTTTCAGATAACGCTATTCAAAGCAAAGATGAAGTGAGTCTAATTCATTACTTTTTATCTGAAATAACAAATCCTGTATTTGCGCAGTAGGGCCGAAAACATGCGATTCTTAATGTAATTAAAAATTTGTTGGTGTGAGTTCTGGATTTGCTAAAATTTTTAAATTTTATATGGGTGTTTCTTTAAAATTTAAGATGAATATTTTATTTGTCTTTAACATTATCTAAATATAACTTAATTAAAAAGTTAAATTATAAGTATGATGCTTTATGATATTGCATGGGCCAAATTGATAATTAAGAACAAGGATTAATGCATATTCCTTTTTTACAAGTTGAGATTTACTCCCAATATCATTATTTATTTTTAACAACTTAAAAAAATAATTAATATTTTCGTACATATACCTCTTTAGTAAAATCAGATAAAAACTGTGATCTTGGAATCTTTAATAGGAGAAGAAAAAAATATCAGGTCAGAATTAAGTACATAATTTGAACGTCGGTGTTTTTCAAACAAGAAGTTTATATTATTAAATAAAACGAAATAACTCATAATGTATTGCTTTAAATTTATTGCAAAATATAGAATAATGGGAAAAAATGGCTGTTCAGTTACCCGAAAGGACAAGAAATTTCTAAAGAACCAATTTTAAAAAAGCAATAAGTAATAAAAAAAAACTGTCCACCACACTATTAACGTCAAAGGAAATTTTTTATGAGAAAATAAAAGGAAACTAAATATTTATCAAATAATATCCAAATAAATATTGATGTACTGTTATACTACAAATATTTATGTTGTTAAAATTTATAGCCTCCAGAAAAGTGTCTTTTATCATGGAAATGGAAATGGAGAAATTTTATGTCTCTCATTTTGTGGAATGCAGAAATTTAAAACGAAATAGCAATGGGCAATAATTTTGGCATTCTCTTGACATAATTCAAGAATTCGACAGCTTTTTTCTGACTGTTAAAACTTTCGATTTTTATAGTAACTTATTGTTTAATATATAATATTGTATATTTACTTTTGTACTCTCATATTTGTTTATTGATGCATCAAAAATTTTCCTGTTTACTTAGCTAGTAGAACGATCAGATTTATTGTCACACATTTATAATTATTCCAAAGTGGTTTGCGTAATTTCGCTTTACAAAGACGATACGCATAACATGTTAGATGTTAATTAAACGATAGTGCGTGTATCACGAGTGTAAGCTAAATGTTATACTTCAGTGTTGTAAATAACTAATTAATTTTTAGAAAATCACGCAATTTGAAAGAAATATATTAAATTTTATTACTCATGACACGAATCATTTATTAATAAAAATTTATATTTTGTATGTGAAATTGACATATTTGCTTGTACTCTGATACTTTTTAGTCCGGAAGTGAACGTATTATGTTTTTAACAAATTAATGCCGCATAAGTTGAAATGCTTTCTAAATTTTTATAAGTTCTTATGAGATGAATTATGTTTAACTATTATATGCTGACAGAAAAACAAAATGACATTTCCTTGTAAGTATTGCACATTCCTAGAAGATTACTATTAAATAGTGACAATCCTTGAGTTTTATGCGCAATAATGTCATAAAAAATTAAGTTTTTGCATTTATAAATATTGCTAGTCCCAGATACTAGTTTATATATATTTCATCATGATATATACCTAATTAAATAGCATGCATATGTTAGTAAAGTTATGCAACTTATTTTCAGAAAATAAAATTTATTTTTTGCGAAACACAAACGATTCGTAATATTAATCGTTAAATTTGAATGTATTGTAGAGATTAGATCAAATTTATTAAGCCCTAAAAGTGACTCAAATACATTTTTAACTATTTGATAACTTTACATAATTCATTCTTTATGAATGCACATTTTTATTAATGGACCTTTGTTCAAGGGTGGTATTTGCAGAAGAGACTTTCTTCATTATACGTAGTATTGGCCATTTTATTATGGTGGTACCTAGTGTGTGGGGGGGGGCTTCGTTACTCCGTTAGAAGAGACGGAAGCATTAACACTCAAGTTCAAACCGAGAATCGAAACAATAATACATCATCCAGTGATAATTCTTAATTATAATTACTGAATAATATGTAAAAAATGCATGTGTCAAACTCTTTAATTAGACTGCATTTCAAAATCAAGGCAATGAAGTTATCCTTATTTACCAAAATTCCTCTTTAATTACGATTCATTTTAAAATTAGGACAAAAATAATGTTACGCATATTTATCAAAATTCATTTTTATTTATATACAAAAATGTACACTAATTCACGTACACATTGCAATTTTCTCCATCACGTTTATTTTCAACGAAACTTTCACTCAGTTTATGTTTTAGCTAGCACAAAATTCACATTTCTATTGGAGAAATCTGACAAAATCAAGCTGATAGAATTGAAAATCCATGTCATGAAAGGAGAATCGTAATCTCTGGGAACTACACACAAGGTCCAAAAATGTCAGCGACAGCAGCATGGCGGAAAACTTCTTCAGAGAGACCATTCCAGACGCAAAGAAGTCTTTTTCTTCTGCAATCGATGATTAGAATTCCGCTGTACATGAAAGCCAGAAAAGAGAATATAAGCTTGTTTTTTCTATGACTGGGAGCAAATGCTGTGGAGGAAGTGGTCAGAGCCTGGCGATGCCGGAAATTGGTAATGCTTTTTTCCTCTCGGTTTTTCTTTTATCGCTGCGAGATCTTTGTGTTATGTTGTTTTGATTTCTGTGTAAAGCAACGTTTTCATTAGTGAAATGCTCGATCATGCATTGAATCATTAATGATCATGTTTAATAGTGGGACGAAGGTTAAGATTAAAACAAAAAGCATCAATAAAGAATAGCCGAACATGTTGCCGTCAGTTTTGGCGCAATTATGCGAAAAAGCGGAGCAACTGTTAGACATTAGTAAAATTTATTTAGTATGCAAATTATATGTTATATAAATTATATTATAACGTTATTATTTAAATGCGAATATTATTTCATTCTTCATATAGAAAAATGAATTTACACACACACACATATACATACATATCTTTGAGAAGGATCTCGATTATTGCAACTATATTGACAATCTGTACAGTGTAAATATTAATTATATGTTGCCATAAATAAATTTTTAATTAATAATAATTGTAATAATAAATAATTTAATTAATTACAACAAGTTTATATTAAAAATCTATTTCCCATGTAATTTAATTTAAATTTATAAAAATGAATAAGAAAAAGTGCTTAATTAAATATGAGGTTACTATTCTATTATAAATGAAAAATATCAATTTATCCTTTCGAAAAAAGTAACTTCTCAAACTTTGAGCAAAACCAGACAGCGAATTTTAATTAATTAAAATCTAGCCGAAGACCCACAGATTGTGTTCATGCCATTAAATATTAAATGATAGAGTCTAGAGATAAAGCATTGCTGTAACGCATAAAAAATATAGCTTTTTTTATTCAGATACAGTTTTATGAAATTTTAAATGCCAGTGAATATCCAATACTTTAAAAGTAGAGAATTTATGGTACGAATAAAATGCAATATGTTCTTTTAATTTTTGAAATAAGAAAATAAATCTTCAGGTACTAATTTATACTGCTTGTGCGTTGAAAATCGCAAAATTAATTAATACATTTAGTTAAGTTCGTATTTTGGCGAAACTTGACATACTTTTTTTATCAACGCCCTATCATGTTCTTCTTTTAATCAATTAATTAATTTATTTACTCTTTTTTTGAAAGTCTAGGCTTTTAAAATATTTGAAGAGATACTTCTCATAATGAATCTGAAACTTCGCACAATCAAAAAAGAAAAGAAATATATATATATATGTAGTGAAATTCTTAAACATCATTTTAGCTTCATGGTTTTATTACTTTTGCATCATTTTAGCCTAGAACAAGAAAAGGAATCAAATGAAAAGTGTTACTAAAAAGTTAACAGTGTACAAAATAGTGTATCAGATCTACATATGTTTTTTTTTCTTATTGTAAAACTTTATATGGAAAAAGACAACAACAGAATCGATGTACTTCATATTATTTTTTAGCTCACAATACGAGTAACCTAAATAGTTTCGCAAATTCTGGAATGATATGTCAGCTATCTTACAATTTTAGATTTACGTAGGACGTTTCGCTAATTATTTACAGTACGCAATAAAAATGAAAATGACACATTGAGCAATGAGAAGTCTTATTTGAAACCAATAAAGATAATCAGTTTTCTGCAATTTTTAAAACTTAGACGAGAGTGGCAGACGACAGGTCACATCGCTTATTTGGAGTTGTTCTTAACGGATTTTTTTTTTTCTCTATTTACAACTCTTAGTTTCAACTCTGTTTCAAGTTCACCTTCTTTCAAACTCGAACAGGTAATTCGGCTGCTGTAAAAAGATGCATTACTACAAAGATGCTGTTACAAGTAACTACTGTACAATGTGAGAGTCAGAATAGCACATTGATTTATTTTCAGTGCATGTCTATTAAAAATTGTTGTCGAGAGTATCATACATTTTCTCTCCAATGAAAATATATGATATAAAAATTAGAAAGGAGTCAGCACTTAAGGGGAAAAATTAAAAAAAGCTGTGTCGCAATGCAATATATATATGTATATGTTACAGTGAAAACCCGAAATCAGTCAAAACCCGAATTAACTAGGGAAAACGGGTTCTAACTGAATGCGTTAGGGAAAACTCGAATGAACTAGTCAAAACGCGTTCTGACTGACAGCGCTAGGCAAAACCCGAATTAACTAGGGAAAACCCGTTTTATTCGAGTAGCGGTAGCACGGTTTCGAGGGGCCCCTACAGCGGAGGCATATTTTCCAGGGGGCCCCCTGAAGTGATGGCCGGACCCACTGATGATTTTTGGGGATTTGCAGAGGGCCAGCGTTAGCATATATTCGAGGGGGACCCCTTAAGCGATGGCTGGAACCATTGATGTTTCTTTGGGTCTCGCAGGGGTCCAGAGTTAGCATATTTTCCAGGGGGCTCTACAGTGGTGGCCAGACCCATTTTTTTTGGGGGGGGGTCTCGCAAAGGGCCAACGTTAGCATATTTTCGAGAGGGCCCCCTGAAGAGATGGCCGGACTCACTGATGTTTTTTTGGGTCTCGCAGAGGGCAGCGTTAGCATATTCTCGAGGTGCCCGCCTAAAACGATGGCCGGACCCATCGATGTTATTTTGGGTCTCGCAAGGGGCCAGCGTTAGCATATTTTCGAGGGGGCCCCTTGAAGTGATGGCCGGACACAGTGATATTTTTTGGGTCTCGCAAAGGCCAGCGTTAGTATATTATCGAGGGGGCTCCTAAAGCGATGGCTGGACCCATTGATGTTTCTTTAGGTCCCGCAGAGGTCCAGAATTAGCATATTTTCCAGGGGGCCCCCACAGTGGTGTCCGGACCCACTGATGTTTTTTTGGGTCTCCCAAAGGGCCAGCGTTAGCATATTTTCGACGGGGCCCCCTGAAGTGATGGCCGGACCCACTGATGTTTTTGGGGGTCTCGCAGAGGGCCAGCGTTAGCATATTTTCGAAGGGGGCCCCCTACAGCGGTGGCCGGACACAGGAATGTTTTTTTGGGGTCTCGCAAAGGTCCAGCAATAGCATATTTTCGAAGGGGGAGCAAAATCCAATTTTTAGTGGATAAAGCATTAACATTCCTGAATTCACATGGGAAAACATGGGGTCCTGCCACCACCGTTTGGGGGCACCCCTCGAAAAAATACTAACGCTGGCTCTTTGCGAGACCCGAAAAAAATCAGTGGGTCTAGCCATCACTTTAGGGGGCCCCCTGGAAAATATGCCTCCGCTGTAGGGGTCCCTCGAAAACGTGCTACCGCTACTCGAATAAATCGGGTTTTCCCTAGTTAATTCGGGTTTTGCCTAGCGCAGTCAGTCAGAACGCGTTTTGCCTAGTTAATTCGGGTTTTCCCTAACGCACTCAGTTAGAACGCGTTTTCCCTAGTTAATTCGGGTTTTAACTGTAACATATATATCCCAGACAGCACAGCAAACTTGCATCAAACTTGCAGCAAGCTTGATTTATCAAGTCAATAAGCTTGAATTAAGCTTGAAAATTTCAAGCGTGTTAGCTTAATGCAAGCTTGAATCAAGTGTTCTAGATTACACTTGCCCAGCTTGCATTAAGCTTGACATTTCAAGCTTAATTTCAAGCTTAAAAATTTTTCCTAAAAAAAAAATTCCTAAACACACGGGGCGCCGGTCGGCGAATTCGCCCCACATATTTTACTTTGCCACGCATTTTCCCGCTCTACGATGAAATTTCAATTTAATTTAATCTGTTTCCATCGAGTGTTCGTGGCTGGAAGTGAATCCGGGTTCTTTGGGTTAGCAGTAGAGCACGCTATCCGTTCAGCCACTAAGTTTTGTGCAGCTATGACTAAAGTTTGAAGGAACTTATCTCGCTGTTTTCTCGCCAGATTGATAAGTGGGCGATGTGTTATTTGTTTCTTTAAATTTTTCTATATGATGCATCAAAATTAAAATAATGTTATGTGTGATTTAGAGACTCTATTAATAGGGAAATAAACATGATATAAACTTAAGAGCAGCACACGTTTTAAAACTTTCAATATCGCAACACTCATGAGCAATACTGCTGGCCAAAATCGAGACAAACGGCTGATTTTGAAATCAATTTCGTAGTATAATTTTATTTTATTTTGAAGAATTTCCATATTTGGAAATATAGAATGAGTTACTTACTTAACACAAATTTTGTGTTAAGTAATCTGAAATCAAAGAAACAGATAGTTAAACGTTACTTCGAAATGCCATATCACTTGCTAACATGTATGGAATACAAAAACTTTAGTCATTTTTGTAAATATTTCTTAAAATAACAAAAAATTGAAAAATTTTGTTATTTTTTAATGCTAAAAATTCTCTTTACAAATATGGTTAGTTATTTTCCTACATATTGGTATGCTATATCGATATAGAGCATTTCGATGAATTAAAAATAGGTTTAAATTAATTTATACAAATGTAAATTTGAATTATTTTCATTGTTCATACTTTATAATTAAAAAAAATTATTTAACTTCTGAATTTTTTTATCCTTTGTAATTTTATTTTAAAACTGCAAAAGTGTAATATGTAAGATTTTGGGTCCCTAAAATCTGTAGGCCCTGGGCAGTTGCCCCGTTTGCCCTGCCGGTAATATGGCACTGCTAATAAAATAAAACACATATTTTACGAACTTTCAGCAAATTTGAGGACGCTAGACAATTAATGTACATTCTCTTTCACCGATGGCGCCATCACTGCGCACTTTGAAAGCTAAAATCAAGCTAGTATCACTTGTCAAGCTTAAATCAAGCTGTATTTAAGCTTGACAATTCAACTTGACTCCTGCAAGCTTGCTGCCAGCTTAAAATGAGTTGAACTGTCAAGCTTGCATTAATACGTCAAATTCAAGGAAATGTCAAGCTTGACTTAAGCGTACGTGCTGTCTGGGATATATATATATATATATATATATATATCCCAGACAGCACGTACGCTTAAGTCAAGCTTGACATTCCTTGAATTGACGTATTATGCAAGCTTGACAGTATATATATATATACGTTATATATATATATATATATATATATATGTACGTTATATATATATATATATATATATATATAACGTATAAAAGTAAAACTTCTTGGAAATGTTGCCCATTTTATTAGTAAGATTTATTTATTTTTTAGCATAAACATATTTTATATTTTATTTTTTTTCTTATTTAAAGGATTTATTTAAGTTTTTTCTTCTACCACAAATCAACTGAAACATTGTGGAGAATTTCAAATATAATAAATCATTTTTCTTATGTTTCAAACGCACTTTTTAAAGTTTTCTCGTGTTTTGTAATGCTTTCATTGCAATAAATATTCTTAAAATATATCATTTTGATTTTTTTCCTGACGTGGTTACAGACTCGCTGTAACCCCTAAAATAAATTCGAATCCTTCTTAGTACATTTCCTTTCAAGTTACACAAAATGTTTTAAACCATACATTTCTTTCAAAGGATTGTTTACATTTATTTTTTTTTACTGCGATTATTTTTTTTCTAGAATTTATTTTCAGTATTATAGTTACATGATTTATATAAAATGAGGTTTATTCAATGAAATATTTAGATATGAGGCGAAAGTTTAAAGAGTGAATATTTTGAGATTTCTGTAAGGGCATCTCACAGCTTTGGTGCGTAATGAAAATATTTTAAAGAATTATTATTTTTTATTCCTACCTTTGGAAATTCATAAGTAATATTCTCCCAGAAATTTAAATAGTTTTAAAAAAATTTTATTGTATTCTATAAGTTAATATGATAAATCATAAATTTAGCCATTCTTTATTTATTATGGATTCAGGTTTTCTATGTTATGTAACATTTTCCTGTTAAATGAGATGCAGAATCATCAATAAATAAATAAAGATATAACTACTGCATAAACTATATTTATATGAAAATTTTCGAAGGTTATATATTTTGAGAATGTTAAAAATACAAAAAGCATTAATACTAAATAGAAGAATGACAACAGGAATCAGGTTAATGGTAGCAAAAATAAAGAATTAAAACAAGGAAAGCGAAATAAAGATTTAAAATACTGTATATT
Source organism: Cheiracanthium punctorium (assembly GCA_038373885.1). Lineage (NCBI taxonomy): Eukaryota > Metazoa > Arthropoda > Arachnida > Araneae > Cheiracanthiidae > Cheiracanthium > Cheiracanthium punctorium. The sequence continues at coordinate 899,941 of JAWZYV010015836.1, read as the reverse complement.
TCACTTTACACTGACTTCTAGGTTCAAAGACGTAAATAAAAAATAATATTATATTTCTATGTCATTTTATAAATTTTTGGTGTCATTTAAATAACTTATGCAGTTCTGAAGTAAACATTACATTTAAGTTATAGCTATTTAAAATAAAGTTACATGGAAAATATTTATCAGTAAAGTTTATGTACATTGAGTTTACGGTTTATAATTTAGTTAATGAGATTTTTGACAGGTTAAAAACTGAATAAGAAACAATCACGTCGTTATACTTTAAATTGTTAGTCATATGAATAGAAAGAAAATGTTGTTTTCTAAAATATTTTAAATGAATATTGCTATTAAAGGTATTAAATAATGCACATATTGAATAATGCATCTCAATTTATGGTGCATTAATCCTTACTTTTTTAGGGAATTTAGATTCCACCTTGCAGCAGCTTGACAAGGATTCCAGCTGCAAGGATTTCAGCAACACCTCCTCCCCCTCCTCCACCATGGTCACCGAAGGGCATTGCCGTTGACTCATCAACAAAACAGAAACCCAAGATCACCATAAACACGGCCACAATCACTGCTTTTACCGTGCTATGCATGGCGGCAGCTAGTTTTACTGGACAAGGTCTGGTGGAAAGTGGAAAACCCGATTGTTGCAGTTCCACCCAGCGATTCACCTTTTTATACCCAATGACTTGATTGGAATTAAAATTCCAGAAAAATAAAAAAACATGGAAAAATTGCCGAGTTATATCGGTCAAACATTTAGATATATTTCTAATTGATTTTCCGGTTTCCTCCAGTTCCGGCTACATACGTCGGAAGAGATAGTCACGCGATTGCAAACAGACGATGAAAATTTAGACACCTATCTCAGCTGCAAGAAAAAAAGAGAGAAATGTTCATTAAAATTAAGCGGAAATAAAAAATTGTTAAGGACAATTTAAACTTAAAAGCAGAAGTTACCTCACGGACTGGCGTTTTGATCATTTGTTCATCCAACCGCATCTGCGTTTGAAAATAATCAGTAGATGTCATAACCCAGACTTAATTCACGACTTCCTCCTAAAAGTAGTTGTTTTATTATGTGTTTTAGAAGCATTTTTTCTGCACCATGTTTTCATAATGAACACGCAAATCGTAACGGATGATTTTTTTTATTGATTTACATGACCGGTATATCTTTATATTAGTAAATATTATATGAGAATGTTTATCCATAGTTATTTATATTAGTAAACTTATCTATTTTTTAAACCAAACAATGGATTGCTCTTTCATAAAATTCAAAATTCAGAAATAAATAAATATTTTGACACAGTTGCTCCTCCCACAATCCAAATCATTTAATCCGTGCATTTATTAATAAGTCTCTTTATTTACAAATTAGCAACTGATTTCATTTTTTGTGATTTAGCAATATTTTCTAGGTAACTACGTGCAAAATTCTAAATTATATATTTTTTTTAATTGATATTTTAAATTATACACATGCAGATCAACGAAAAAAATGTATTTATATATCAGTGAAATTTTTTTGATCTTTCAAATTTAGATTAATTTTACTTCTCAAACTTAAATTAATAAAAACGTCCTACAAAACTTCACAAAAATTAGTTTTCTTTATCACAATAAATGGTATATTTAAACTCTTTTAAATGCGCTGGCTTGTTTACGATCCAGTGAGAAATTTCACAAACTCCTCTCTTTCTGAAAGCTTAACCGGAATTCGCATTAAAAAAAAAGCAAATGACTTATTCATTAATTTTAAAACTAAGTCACTAAAGTAGAATATCAAAGAACTCAAATGATAACTGCAGAGAAATATCTTATGGCCATTTTAAATTAATCAATAATTTTATGCAGAAAGGTATATTGTTAACGTTATCATTACAAACACACCAGCCAAACTTCGCAGAGATATACACAATCAATAATAGTATAAGTACATTGATATTCTTTTACAAAAATATTTGAGTATCAGGCTAGAAAATTCCAAAACATATTTATTTAGTTATACTTAAAAAAATCGTTTATTGACATTTGGTTGAATGTTTGCATTTATATTTACAAAGGAATCCATTTTTTCAAAACTGCCCAAAGTACAGCAGGTATTTATTTCATTGCTGAAACATAAACCACCAAAAGGCCTCTACACCAGTCTCCTTCTTATTCACCTCTTCATTTCTCTTGTCAGATTTCAGAATACCTTTATATGCTCATAGTCATGGGCTTGGAAGTCATAAAGATTTTTTTATTAGGTGCAACGTTTACTTCTTCTTAAGCAGGAGAAGATTGATCTAATTTTACTATGAAACGATTATATTATGACTGATTTCTAGTTAACTGGCAGTTAAGATTGTTTTCCTTCGTCATAAGTGAAATTTCGTATTAAGCTTTTCCGTCCCAAAGATATTCGACTGCATTTATCTTTATATCCATGACACTTTTTGGAATGGGATTCTCAAATTTTGTGTATCACTTAATCACTTAATCATGTCATTTAATTAAATGACTTGAGAATTTTTTTGTACGGTGGTTGTATACAAATTTAAAAAGTGTCACATTTTTAAAATTAATTAAAAAATCTTTCTCTTAACTTATTTATGTATTAACTTCATTAGCTTTTTAGACATTTTTTTTCAAATTAAATTGCTGCTTACCTCTAATGGATAAATGATTAAAGCATGCGACTATATTTCTAGGGCACTTTATATAACGTGAAATAAAAACAACAAACATTTTATTTTAAAATTATTCTTGTGTAAGCTTTTGGATTTTTTTGAAAACTGCGCTCCCGTGACTTACTTAAAGAAAAAATTTTAAAAAATCACTTTCATTCAAGAATATTTTTTCGTTTTGAAAAAAAATAACATAGAAGAGCTTTTAAGTATTTTTTAAGTTAAAAAGTATGTGAATCATTCAAACAAATTCAAAAAAGCATTTTCTCAATATGCTTTATTCACTCTTACAAATGATAAATTTATTGATCTTCCCAGAGTTTCACGTAAATTCTTTCAACATATGCAATAGCTGTGAGTAGATTTTTTTTATAAAATTTTATTAACTAGTACAGGTCATACATTTGTACGCGTGCAATTTGTTAAAAAAAATGTTTTGCAGTGTCTGAATTTCTAACTAAATTCGTTTGATTTTTAGTTGCATAAATAGCCTGAATGAATCTAAAAGAACCTCATGTAGATTTCTGAATATATTTTATTTTCAATATGAGATGATTTGCAAAAGTGGAGAATTATATCTTAAAAGTAGCAGGGGAACGAAGACAAATATATGCTGACTTTAACCACATCTCAATGGATCTCGAAGGGGAAAATGACGTTGGATGATCGCATTTAAGGGGTCGTACAGAAATTGCGAGAGAAAATATTTTCTTAATCCACTTATATATATATATATATATATATATATATATATATCATATATATATATATATATATCATATATATATATATATATATATACCATCTCATCATATATATATATATATATATATATATATATATCATATATATATATATATATATATATACCATCTCATCATATATATATATATATATATATATATATATATAACATCTGGATTATAAGTTGTAATTTCAAAACATGGTGCAATACTTGTTGCCTAGGAGGGTCTAACCTGTCAATCATAAAGGTGTCTCGCCAGCAGGCGCCTCCCATGTCTGTTAATTTAACAAATGAGGATTTTGTTATGGTTTTGTGGACCAACTAGATAATGGAAAGACAGAGCCGCCGCCTAGCGAACACTCTGTGAACTTAACTAACAAAACCAGGAGACATTTACCGCAGAGCAGCTCTTCATCAATTCGAGATACTTCCAAACTCCTCTGTACATAAACTTTTAATGCCTTAATAAAATATTCCAATTGGACGTTGCCGTTTGTGCTGTTCTTAAACCTCTCATGCACGACATATATATATATATATATATATAATAACCAAAATAAAACACTTTTTTTAAGCTTAAAAAAATGGAATTAAAAAAACAGCAGACAGATAGCACTGTTTGAGTGAAAAAGATGCGCTTTCTATTGTTACGTTTACGCAAGATGAAACAACAAGTCGCACTGCTGTTCCCTTTAAGGAATTCCTGATACAGACGTTCGGGGAAGAGAGAATCGTTAACAGAGTTTGCAAGTTTCCACGGCCTACTCCATCTTCAGATCTGACACCCGCAGACATTTGGCTATTCGTATATTAAAATGTCGGGTGTATCGATTCCTCCTAACCGATCTGTCGGAATTGAAATTGGCAATCCTCCGAGAGCTGTCATGTATACAGCCGGACATGCTGCACTATGCCGTTGCTGGATTTCTGACACGCCTGCAATGTGTTATGGCCTGTGGTGGTGGGCATGTGAAACACATATTGCTGCAATAAATAATTTCGTAACATTTTTTTTGTTATCTGCGTGTCTTTTCTTTCACTTATGTACGAAAAGTCACCTATCGGATTTTTTTTAAATTTTTTTTTTCGTGTTTTAAGAAAAACCCAGTATGAATTATAGATGCTAAACCTGCAAACCGTTTTTTGTCCCCGGGTTTCACGAATTTTTAAATTTTTTATGGACTTTTTTTCACCCTTTGTGTATTAAGATATATTATGCTTTAAATATTATTATCGTTAAAAAAATGCACTGATACTACCTATCTTCGTTTCTCTGCTTTCAATTCTCAATTTGAAGGAACAGCTTGGAAGCTTGCCACCGATGGCGCGTTTTCATTCGTTTGTGATTCTTTGGCAATTTATGCTTTGGTATAATCGATAATAATTTTCCATTATGTTTGCCATTAAAACAATTCTCCATATAATATTTTGCTTTATTCTAGTCAAACTGCATTCTTTAGTATCGAGAAATATTTCATCTCGCCTTGGTGGCAAATATCCAAGCTTTAACGGTAAAAAATATAAATCCTAAACGATTCAATCTCGTGAAAATTATCAAAATGTGTAATATCAAACGTTCAAATTGAGAATAGGAAGTTACAATATGTGGCTGAATTAATGAATTTCTCACAATTTTGAAGTCACGTTTTTGACTTCCTTAAAAGAAACCCTTGGTAACTGATTCAGTTCATCTGGTTATTTCTCACAGTAATTTTCAAACAGAGTGATATTGAAACTTACAACGACGTTACATATTTTTTTCCTTTATATGGGACCTTCGTGGGTGAGTGTAATCCCACCTTACACGTATGATTTCGGTGCATGTCTGTCGATAAAATGGTGCGGGTAAAACATTAAAACAAATAATACAAAAAATCTTTATTTGAATCAAAATCAATAAATAAAATAAAATGAATAAGTAACTAAGTAAATAAATAATAATAAAACAGTAAAAAAAATAAAACATTGACCGCAGTTTTCTCACCGTCATAAGTAATTACTTATTCAAATTTGAAATATAATTGTAGATAAATGCATAATGTTAAATTTATCTTTACACGTCTCTTTGCTCATAAAAATGCTTTACCGCTATGATTATCAAACTATGTTTCCAAGCATCGTTACTTTTATTAAAGAAACATTACTCAAAATAATGCTTCTGAAGTAAATTTATGATGCTTGGTTAAGTATATTATTTTAAGTTCTCCTGATGCGATTATTTCTTAAAACGACATAATTACACTTCCGAAGTCAATCATATCAAGTAGGTTAGCTACACTGAAACCAATGTTTTAAACGATCGCTAAAAATCTTCTGCACAGTTTGAAAGTAAATAAATATTATGGAGGATGTGTGGGTTTCATAGAATCAAGAATGGATTTCGTGAGTATGTTGTTTATGCTATAGGACTTTATGTTAGTTTGAAGCGTAGAGTTAATTTACGAGTTACAGTTTTGAAGTGTAGAGTTACAAAACAATAGAAATATATACAAGTATGCAAACCCTGAAAAACTGTAAAAAAATTGAATTATTTTTTTTATGTTACGTTTAGAGGGAACTATGAAAGTATAAATAACATCTTTCAAAGGAATTGAAGCATCAGTTTGGCAAACATTTTTTGCTAAAATAAGTAAATAAAATGAAATGAAATTTCTATGTAGAACTCCCTTATTGAAAAAGCAAACTATTACTTCTGCAGTACCTGAACGTAATGTTTGTAAAATATCACAATTTCGGTTAATTAATATTTCAAACAATATCAAACACTTGAAACTAGACAATAAGATACGAGCTTATGCAAATCTATTTAATTAATATTTTTTTCAATTTTTGTTAACCTGTTTTATCAATGTTATATTTTAAAAATTAATATCTGAAGATGATTGTTTGTCAATTTAACTAAGCCCTGTTGTCTGCACAAATTCTGTTACAATAATGCTTATTTTTAAAAAGATTCTATTTTTATTAATACTGAGAATGCTATTTGTGGAATTTAGTTAATCAGTAAAATCAACAACTAAAAGCAGAAGAAAGGAGAATGGGAATAAACCAATTAACAATGAGCAATGCTGTGAAAAGGAAACAGATTATAGTAAGTCATGCCTTATATTCTAATTGCAACAGAAGAAAGGTAATTCAACATGCATTTCTAGTGCATTTTTTTCTGTTTATCTTTAGAAATTTTAAATTTTTGAAATGCTATGCTCAAATTTGTTATAGGGTATCATTCGTAAACATTATCTTTTAAGATAGTATTGATAATTTCGTTATTTTTTATAGAAAATGTATTTATAATTTATTAAATCTAAAAGTCAATTATTCATTTTTAAGTGTCTTGTATTTTATTGAGTTGGGTTATGATGCTGAAAAGAATTACAGTATGCAGTAGTATTAGGATGTGTTATCATTTTTATGATAATATATATACATATACATATATATATTTCAAAAATTTATTCATAGGTGGTGCTTACTTAGCATATATAAAGGAAGTTTCTTGACCTAAATCTTCAAATTCTGTTTGTGCAAATACGAATTTCTTTTCATGCTTTTTTAGTCCTTGAATATTTCTAATTTTGTGAAATTTTTGGTTACTAATTAAAAAAAGAATTAAAAAATTATTAAAAGAATGCAGTTACATAAATTGGATTAAAGCGAGATCGTATTATTTGAAAACGGTAACTTCTGATTTCTACTTTTCAAATCCATACTTTTTTTTAAATTTGCAATTTTGTTAACAGCATCAGTCATGAGCTATGTAGCACTATGTAGAGTAGTGTACCTTATGACTAAAGCTACAAATTACTTCTTTACATAGTTTTGCTCACAGAAAGAAATTAGGACAGAGAAACAAATCCTCCCAAAATATTTACGAAGCTACATACGCTCACACACATACATATATATGTGTGCGGTTTTTCCATGTAAAAGTGTCCCGTTGTCCTAAGGGAAATATTTGGAAATATATTCATTCCTGCCCATTTGTTATTTTTTACGCTAGTTAATTAAAGAAATATCAATAATGTATTCTGGAAATGTAAAATTAGATTAACTGATGTTTACTTAAATCGGTATGAAAAAGAGCAAAATATTTTTATATTGTACAACTCAGATTGCATATTCATTTTTCTGTAGAAAATGTTATTAAAAATCTAAATTTTAAAAATATTAAAATAAGAATATTTACACCTAAGGGAATATAATGTAATATATAAGACACTTTAAGGGAATAAATTTTAATTTCAGTAATCCTATCCATAAGGAAATTTATTCATTGCCATTATCAAAAAATTGTTATCATCTACCCTATTTCATTTTTCTAAATTGCTTTTAGTAGTTCAGATCTAAGCAAACTTTTACACGCACATGTTTAATATTCAAATCGATATTCTTCACTTTTTTAATTATGAATTTGAATATAAAATGTAAAAGCGGAGAAGGATATATAACAAATCTAAGCTCAAATTATTTATTGAGGTGAGAAAATAAATTTACTATTCATTAGAAAATAAAATATCATAGGAATAAAAATAGCTTCTTTAGTATCACAAACAGTAGCTTTTTGTAACTTTTTTTACTATTTTAATTGTTTAATTAAAGTTAGGTATATGCTATAATTCCTAAATGCATAAATGAAATTACTTGAAGTTTACTCGAATTTGTTAAAAACTTTATAATTTTTTTAATGGAAATATAAGGATGGATAACATTATGGAAATAAGGATTTTTGATACATAAACTTAAGACACATAATCCTATGCACAACACAATTTATAAATTACCTTTCACTGTATTAAAAAGTAATTTTTGTGTGTGTATGCATGTTGCCATTTCCGGTATTTCCTTTTGTCAAAGTGCTTTCGCTAATTCAGATCTCAGCGGATTTCTGTTATTTTATTACCATTAAAGCACCTGGGATTTACTTCCGAATACCAGAGCAGCGGATTATCTTGATTCAATTAATGTTTCTGTTAGACTATTTAGAAAGATATCGTCACATAGTTTGGAAGATTCTAATGGACTTCAGTAGCATTCGTTATTTGGGGAGCAGAAAAGCACGAACGGGAAAAAAACTATTCTCCTTCTGCAAGTAATCTCCAAAGCTTATTTCCGGGTGGTTTTGTTTGTGGAGTAGTAATGGGCAGAGTATAAATGCAGAATATAAATTTACTGTGTATGTTTTTACTTTCCGAACATATAACATGTAACTAAAGTATTGTAATTATGGAAAAAAATGACTAGGAGTTTTTGATGTACTTTCACGTTTTGGGGTATTCTTAATTAATTTATTCTGTTTTCACGGTGCTGTCTGTATGACGTGAACATACTAGCTCCTAATTCAATGCAGATCAAATTGATTATATACATTATAGACCTCCCTCGTACAGCCAGTATTGGTTTTGTTGGGAATAGGACGTACTAATTTTTTACTCGGCTAAAAAAAAAACCAGTTATTTTACGACATAAGGGCGCAATATCTTGGAACAGCACTATCTTTTAAATTGAACATTCGCTCGAGCACGCAAACACGGTCATATGAGCAGCATAGCTATTGTCGTGTGGAGAACTGATATTTTGTTCACAGGGTTTAAGAAAAAATAATTCTTATACATTGCTGCTTATGAATTCAAAATATGCTTAGTGTTCCAATCGTGCATTCCAACAGCAAAACTTACGTAGTATGGATATCCTATTACTCCTTCGTGTAAGTGATAGCAGATAACAAAAAGAGTATTAAAAAAGGAATAAAAATGGAAACAATAGGCCACATGTGTTGTAAGAGAACAGAGCTATCAAAGTTAATAAAGTTTGGACCTATATAACAACTGATACCTCGTGGGACTAAGCCTAACAACAAGAACAGAAACAAATCACAGATGTGGGGGTTGGAATGGAAAATTGAAATAGAACACGCCATTATCAAGTGACCCCATGTTCATATTTCAATTAGTGGAATAACAAAAGTAACCCTGGGGCACGACCATAGCTAATGAAGAAAAAATAAACGTAGTAAGGATACAAACATTGAGGAAAAAGCTCAGAGATGATACCAATACTTGAAAATAAGGCGATGCCAACATAGAATTTTTAATCACAAAAGTAAGCAGCACGATATAAGGAGTAAAAAAAGAGAAAAATTAAACAACCAGAAGATATTGTACTCAGAAGCATTGTAGTTTAAAAGAGAGAATATATAACAAAAACAGTAAATGAGGAGAGGCGGAAGGAATTTTAAAATACTAAAAACCCAGTACAGCAAACCAATGAGAAACAAAGTGCAGGCTTAAATAGCTAAAGAGTACAAAAAGGATATACAAAAATAAAAATACAAATACAAATAAATAAATAAAATAAATAAATTAATTAATTTTAAAAAATGTGTAATGCTGTTTTCATTATGTGAAATTAAGTAAAAAACAAAAAAAAACAAAATAATTAATAATAATAATAGTAATAGCAGCTAATAAAAAGTAATAATATTATTTATATGCAATTAATTAAGTTATTAGTGCGTATACAATTCGATTATATATTCGTAACAATGCCCTTAGAATGGTTTATATATGGATCATCAAGTAAAAAGAAAGAAAAAAAAACGAAAACAAAAACGTATCAGTGATCAACAAATCTGTCGTTTTATTTATAAAATATATAAATATATATTTTACGCTATTTTGTACATGTATTATAATATTTAGGTTGTTTTTTTAAGCTAAATAAATAACCATCATCCATCCCCATCCTCTCCATTCAAAAATTATTATTTGGATATAAAAAATTACTTAGCACATACAGGATATATTAATGGTCTTAAAAGTCTACCAGGATATTGATATTTCAGAGCTATTTTACATAGCTGTGTTTCGTTATTAGCCTTGAAACTATACAAAAAGACTCTATTCTATACTTATAATGAATGACTATATTCCTAAAAACAGAAAAGTATATACAGGAAGACACATGACTAAATGCATTAACATGGATATTAAACTGATCTCTTTTATTAAATACTAGCTGCGTGCCCGTTCTTCGCACGGTAGGAAACTAAAATTTTCCTTACATGTGTAATTCGAAATTATTCGTGATGTGGAATTTAAAAAAAAAGAGCAAAATTATTTGACTCTTAATGTAAAGTTTGTGTCATGAGTACTAACCTGATCATTGCAGTATAATGACTCAAAAAATACGTCAGTGTCATTCACTATCAAAAAAGTGGAAAGCTTAATGGTTTGCAGAGAACTCCTGGCTTTCAAAATGTCTTATTTCTACATAATACTGTTTTTTAGGCTCAAGTTGTAGCATTAAATACCTAAGACACTACATGAAATGGAGCACCATTTATTTCTTTCCGAACATGTACCATATAAGGAACGTATTGTAATCATGAAAGAATTCGACTTCGAGATTTTGGTGTATTTACACGTTTTGAGGTCTTCTGAATTCATTCATGCTATTTTCAAGAGATGTTTTTAAAATAGCTACGCACCCGCTCTTCATACGGGAAGAAAGGAACATTTTACTACCAAAATCATATCTGCAGGTGACAAAACAGAATTTCATTTTTAAAAAAGTTCAAGTAATCTCCTCTGTTGAAATGACTGCGGGATATATTAACGCAAATTAGAATTACTTTTCATTTAGTTGGTTGTAAGACAACCGTTGAAAAAGGATAAACACTTTTAATTTCATGAAATATTTATTAACGTGGTACATTGCGATTTATTCATATTATCTTTACAAATCTAATAATACTACCTATTACGTACATTAATACTATCTATACTCGCTTCTCCCTCTTCAAGGCACCCTTAAAAGAAACAGCTTAGATTATTTGGCCTCAATGGGATCTTGTGATTCTGTGGCGATTCTTTGCAATTTACGCATTAGCATAAATAATAATAATTTCACATAATGGTTGCCATTAAGGAAACTCTCCATATATATTTAATTTATACATAGTTTTATAAGATTGGCGTATTTAGCGCCGCAAACCATTTCATCTTACTGTGGGGAGAAAATATCCAAGGGGTGCCATTTTAAATATCCATGTATCTAATATAGCGATATTTTTTATATCCTCCATAGTCCTGTCTCCTGAAAAACATCAAACTGTGTAATCTCGAGGAGCTACTTATTCCCATTTTAATTGTGACAGGGCGTTAGAGTTGCAGAGTTTACAAATTTCATGCATTTTTTTTTTATTTATGACGTCACTGTTTGACTGCCGTAAAGGATACCCCGGTAGATTGAGGGAGTTAATTTCGATATTTCGCATAATTGTTTTCAAACGGTATCATTAAAACTTTGCGTTATGTAGGACCTTTATGGAGGAACGTAATTTAACGTTAAAATAAAATTATACTCGCAACCTGCATGCGTATGTTAGGCAACGCCTGCGCTAAATTAAATGCCAAAAATAAAAATAGTAAATAGAAAAAATTTAATATATCGCGCTTTGAAACGAACTTTGTAACTTTTAAAATGAACATTTTCAGCGCCGTGAAAACATTTCAATATTTAAATAAGCACCAGATTAAAATACCACTTCTAATAATAATAATCGCGAATTTCTTAGTTTATTTCTACAGTAAATTTTAATCAAAATATCGTCTCCCTGTGTTGAAAACAGAGCTGGAATAAATGAGTTAAAATTATGGCGTAATTTTTACGTATCTTAAAGCATTTGACGTCATAGATCCTCACTTGCGAATTGAAATTCTTATATCCCATTTAAAAACTCGATTGGTTGAAAAACCCCTTTTTTCTAATCCTTTCTGTGGCAACAACCGAACATAAATTCTCGTGCCGTGATCGCAATGTAATGAATGGCGTAAGATCGCGTTGATGCTATTAAATTCTAAACATTAGGCTGCATTAAAATTCGTAAAAAATCATCTAATTTACATAATTTTTTCGTTTTTATTTTAAAAGAGGGAGAAAAGAATGTTTCACGATTTGTCAAGATATCTAAAAGTTATGACGGATAAAATTCAAGATGCGACAGTTTTAAAATTATTTTACGAAAAAAAATTGCGAAGCAGATGTTTAGTAAAAAAATTCCTAAAAATCGGTAAGTCATGTTACGTATTCAGAACAAACTGTTTTTAAAAGAAAATTTCCTCCTCTATCCGATGATACAAATGCCGTTTTGCTGCGAGCGTAATTTCCGCCGTCATTACGAATTAGGTGAGAAAAAATGCCAAAAATCGCATAAAACATAAAATAAAAAAAATCGCTTCGAGGTGCACAACTACATATTTACATCTTCCCGAGTACCAAATTTGGTGTTTCTAGGTGTAGCCGTTTGTCCGTAACGCTGCAGACAGACACACCCACCCACACACACACACACACACACACACACAGACACCTTCTTTTATAATAAGTAGAGATATTGAATAAACGGCTCTTACCGTCCTTAATTCTAATTTTTAAATCTAGAAAATTTATTAATTATCACTAGGATTCTTTATTCTTTCTAGGGCTGAATGGTAAACTATTAGTAAATTGTCAGAATCACTATAATTATTGTCCGTAGCTATTGTTATTATGTCATCTGTGCACCTACATATTATAAGAGATTGATTAGTCTAATCTTTTTTCATAGTGATATAAATATAGGTAAGCTAAGTAACAGTTAGATCCACCCTGTGGGATTTCTAAAACTTGCTTGTATAATTTATTATTATGCAAAATATAATTATTATAAACAATGAACGTAAACAAATCTAGGAAATAATTAGTATCTATAGTAGAAGGCAAATAAATATTATTCACACTAATAATAGATATTTTTAATATAGCTCTGTACAAATCTTCTAATTGTATGCTATTGAATAAATCTTTGAAGTTGAAATTCTACTCACAGTATGTAAATCTTTATTATTTACTTCATAGCTGTAACCTATAGATATAGAGGAAGTATTAGATTACATGTACAGATCATTCGTAGAAGAATGTATCTTTAGTAATAATTTGTTAGCTATATTATTATAGGTGTTGCATCCTAGATAACTGTTCTGAATTTTAGTGGAGTTTTATGGAACTTAGGTATTAGCATTAAATAAGGATATTTAAGCTTATCATGTTTTATCTTAAGTAATTTGTGGTAATAGTCTTTTAATTCATTTTTAACTCTAATTAATTAATCTTTTAGATTAACCTAGATCTAATATTTTTGATAGGTGGGCAACAATTTCATCACAATACAAAATTTTGTAGTAATTGGTTAATAAAACGATTTTTTTAGGCTCATTATTGCCGTAAAAAAACAAAAGATCTCATTTCATTCCATGCAAATCGATCAATTGAAATGCTAGTTATGAATATTTAAACTCCCCTTTACACAATAATTAGGTTTTGTGGCTCTTGGCCAAATATGAAAAATATCGCGAAGCTGAAAATTCGCGAAGCTTTCTTGGCACCAAATACTCACAAAGTCACCAATATTGGGGACAGTTTGCATGATTCTGGGGATGAACATGATGACCGTCGTCTGATCATTAACTAATCCTGTCGTAAGATAATTTACAGTTATTTTTTTCTATTTATGAATGCAAAAGTAAGATAGCGTAAACATGCATTCATGGTGCAAACTAAACTCTGGCTACGCTGAAATTTTTTTATATGAATAATCTAGAACCGGAAACATAATTCCTTAGTAGCTCATAAAATCAATGACCCTGCAGTAATATTATGCTGTGTGCCACATAGGTGAAAGTCACATTGTGACCAATATGTGACTTGAACGATAAGTCACATCAGTGTGTTCGTGACTATTTGCTGACAACATCAATTATTAAAACGGTCTATAATAAAAATATTTCAGTTATCGGAAGATGCAGGTGTATTTCGATGAATATTTGTGTACAGTGAACAAAATTTAACGTCTCAAAATCTAAGGGGTTTAGAATGTTAGTAAGCATTCTCTCCACTAAAACAAATAATTAATGCTTTCCTACATGAACCACCTGAGTTTCAGAGTAACACATATAAACTGCAATTTCCCCCTGTAAATTAATCTTGCTTTAACTAGTTTATAGATTATTTCCTTCTCACTTTGCACACAAAACGTTTTCTTTTATAAATAGCTTATGTTACATGAGTTGTATCTCAGTTTGAAGAGGATACTGGTTGAAATGTATATGTGCTTTCGCAGATTCTATTTTTGAGCTTTCACAAAGTACGAGAAGATATTATTTTTATTCTTAGTTTTTGACAGCTACTTGTAATCTCAAAAAAGTTCTAGATTGCAAACACTTCTAGTGTTACTTATCTTTAGTTTCATTAATATAAAACTGTCGATATCGATTACGGATTGACAGAATAATAGTTTGTAAAAACTAAGAAGTACGTAATATGATTTAGTGTTTGTAGAATTTGTGAACAATCATTTTAATAATCGATTAAAATAATATTTAATCGAGAATAGTCACATGTAACTTTTTACATTGAATTAAGTTACGCATCCACGTCTAAACAGTTAATATTTATAAGGAATAAAAAATTATGAAAATAATCGCGTATCGTTATATTAAACTGCAAAGAAAATGCGTAAAAATACGGAAAATTTACTGGTAAATTGGACTCCAGCACAATTTCTGTACATTTACGGAATTTAATTTCGTTCCAGAAAAGAGCGACCCTGGATTAACTGAAATGTGTCCTGTATTCAAATATAAATGAATAATTTCCGAAAATTCGCACGGAGAGTTTCCAGTAAATAAATATTTATTTTTTAGAGTCTACGTAATTGACACAAATTTTAAATTTTATTATAGTCGTAAATAGTAACCACGAATTCCCATTTTTTTTAACCTTGTTTATGAGGATGTTGTAGGATTTATCCTTTACATAATTACGAAAATACAGCTGTAACTCCAGAAGAATTAAGTTGAAAATACTCTAGAATGATTAATTTAAGTTTTTAAAAATATCCAAACGCTACTACAACATTTTTAAGTACATCTGCGGAAAAAAAGGCCCACTTGTACATTTTTCGGCCGTCGTTCGTCGCACAACAAAGTTACAGATACCAATCATTTACGATTGACGCACACTTTAATTTGCTATGCATAAAAATTGCATAAGGGGCCATCTACATATTAAAATTCGCACCAACTTTTTTTTCTCAATAGCAACCCCTAGATTTCACTTCATATTTCAAAAGTTTAGCTCATTTTAACCTCGGACACCAATTTTCAATAAATTTGGACAGAATATGAGTGAGTTATGAGCACACAAAATCCCCCTCCCCCTATGTTAAAATATTTTTTCATACTTCAATTCATATCTCATATAATATTGGTAGTAAGAAGCTGATTTTTATTCGCACTATTAGAACTAAACGACCCAAACATAATTTAATGTTATTATGATTTTTAATAGATCATTAATATGAATTATTAAATTAATATAAAAAAAATTATGAATAGCGACCTAGCCAAATTTCGATGGAAATAGATGCAGAAATTAATATTACATGGTTTTGCAAAATTTCAAATTTTCACGTTCAGTAGTTTAATTTATATTAAATAAAATGAGTTATTTTGATGAGTTAAGGGACCATATATAAATTTATTAAGTGAAATTTTTTTGAAAATTGCATAAAATAAATGTAAATTAGATTTATTTTGTGCAAAAACACAGTAAAAGATACCAGTGTTAAAAATAACAAATTTTGAAGCAAATAAATTAGAGGTTTTTACAGTTTGTTGGGGATTCTATAAAGCGTGTATTGTTGCGTCCGCTACCATATTCTCCCAAATAAAATATTTTCCAGCTATAGAATTAGATGCAGTAGATGTATGTCTTCTAATACAACGTCCTATTTATGTAAAACTAACATCCTCAACTTTACAGGCATGAATGTGACCTTTTTTAATATCGGAAACATTAGGTCTTTGGAATTCCCCATACTTTATCAAACATCCAAAATCACGTTTTTCTGTAAAAAAAATTTCATCTAACTATAAATTAAAATACCGCCAAAAGTCTTAAGAATATTGCACATTGCAGGCGATAGTATTAAATGAAGAAAGTGAAATAGCAAACACAGTGATAATATTGGGTCGGCAAAAAAGTAATTGCGTTTTTTTTTACATGAAATTCAAACAAATAAATTTTCAATCATGAAACCATTCTTTAAGTTCGACCATAGCTGAGTCGAGCAATATTCATGCTTGTAGTCAGAAGAGCAGGGAGCAGCCTCTAACTCCTGCCAACATTTCAGCTGTCTAAGAGAAACATCAAGGGAAGCACTGAATAACAATTTCAAAATTACAAAGATTTTCAAAATCCGTAGCAGTCATTTTGCATTTTTCCCTTAAATCATGTGTACGAACCAAGGAAGTTATGAACTCACGGGTCATTTGGACCACAGACTAAATATTCTATTCTACCCTTGATATTCTCAGTACAAAAAACTTTAAGAGAGATGGGAACGATATTTTCCTTGAAAATAATATTAATTTCTTTTAATTCTCGCGCGCGAAATAAATGAAAGGCGAAAAGTTCGAAACCTACAAATAGCGTTTTTCAATTTGCAGAAAGTCCCTTAAAAACGCGCAAAAATGAATTCGCAATATCGCCGGAAATTATCGTAGAAAATTGGTAAAAATTTATATTTAGGGTAATTTGAAGGTTTTCTTTCGTTTAATAAAGTCAAAATATGGGGTTGCCATTGAGAAAAACGAAGTTGATGCAGAATTAAATATGAAGACGGCCCCTTATGCAAATTAAATTAATAGTAAATTAAAGTAGGCGTTATTTGCAAACGAATGGTATGTATAACTTTGCTATACGACGAACGATGGCGAAATAAAGAGCAATTGGGCCTTTTTTTCCGCAGCTGTACATCTGTATAAAAATGGAATAAACCTCGCTTGTCAGAAAATAATAGAATTCTCTCACATTCTTAAAAAACACATCACAAGACTTAGTACTTGCATACATAGATATATTTATACGCGCATTATCAAGTAAACATGTAAAGCAATATTTATTTTACTACGCAGCTGCATACGCGCAGTTTCCTCTGCCACTGAACCATTTGTTCACACCTCCATTTTGTATAACCAGGATTAGAATTCAAGAAGAATTTCCTCCCGAAAATAGAACCGGATATGTTAAATGTGACTTCGCAGTTTCTATTATTTTCTCCTTTCTGTGAGAAATTGAAAAATAGTTTTGAACACCCTTCTCGTTCCCTTGTGGTTATACCTGTGTGTTTCACGACTGACTCATCTGAAGAAATGGAAAAATGCTAAAAAGTATTTCAGCGTCTTTTAGAATTTATACTCCACACTTCTTTCGGAAGAGTTGTTTGTGTTAATACATGAAAATTCTGTCGACGATCATAACATTCGGGGATTTATGCATTATGTTGTATAGAATTTCGCATTCGGGAAAAAAGAGTATTTTATGTTCGGCAGGAATATTTAGTTTTATAAATAGCAACTCTGACATGCTAGTTCCCAACTTTTTAGGCATTTGAAGAGGGAGAAGGGAGGGTACCGAACCATTTTGTGATTTTTCATATTTTAAAATCTTTTGGTGTTTGTGAGCAGTGCGATTCAGAACTATAAAATTGAAAATAGAAATAAAAACATCTAATTATTATTATTATTAATATTTTCTTAACTATAGTATACTTTTTAAAAATTGTACTTCTTTAAGTTTTCGCATCTTAATAATGAAAAATTAGTTCAGTAGATCTCATTAATAGGAAATGGAATATTTATCCTTAGATTGTAAGATTAAAAGACTGCAAAAGACCGCATAGAACTGCATGTTGGGAAACCGTTAACAACTTTAGCTATAATTATTAGTTCAAAGTCCACCAATAGATGCGCAGAAGACTGTCTGAGATTCTTAAATAATTTCCCATCTCATGACTAACTAAACAATATAAGCCGCCGTTCTGAAATATCCAAAGGGCTTCACGCACCGTCTAGGCGCCCGTGCTGCTATTTTTTTTATAATTATTTTTATTTTCCACATGAATCACTTTTTAAAATTTGTCTCAAGGAGTACGTTCAATAAAAGAGAATTTTTTCACGAGCCCGAGCCCGAATTCAATCGTGAATTGCAGATCCCGAGTCCGGGCCCGAGCCCGAGCCCGGACTCGGGCTGAGCCCGTCTCATCTTTAGAAACAGTACGCTTACAATCTGCAAGCAAGTGCATAGATTAAACTTTTCAATAAGGTTTCAACCTTTGTTTCTTACTAAAGCAAAAGAATCCACATTATTCTAAATTTCGGGTCTCTGAATAATATATTCACGGGTAAACATCTCCGGGTTCAGAATTTTGAATAATTTAAGCTGTTAACCCTTAAAAGAATAAATTTCTCGCTCTAATTGTCCGTCCGATACCGTAATGTTGTATAAAAGGGATATTTGTATTTTTAACTTGCCAGAAAATTTGCGAGGTCTTTATGATTTCGGTTAGTTTGTCTGTTCTGTTGTTCACCCGTTCAGTGTCCTAGCCGCTGTTAATATACACGGATTTCTCAACATTTTTTTTTCTCAATGTACAGTACCATGGGCCTTATTGAAAATTGCGTAATTGCAAATTTAAGTTTTCTTTTACCGGAGAAATAAATCCAATACATCGCATTCTACGGGCCTTCACTCTTGAAAACGCATTTTAGAGATATTCGGTTTTTTGAAAGAAAACAAAGTTAGCATATATATTACAAAGGCTATCAAAATAACAAAAGACACTATTCTCAATGCTCTCTATTGAGAATAGTGTCTGAATTATTAATAGTTCTTCTACAGGAGCACTCTAAAGAATCTCAATACATTACAGTCTGCGGCATTTGAGAGACACTAATACATTTCTAGCACTAGACAATGAGTATAAAATTTTTATATTATTCAATCACACGTTGGAAAAAAAATTAAAGGTCTTTATAGTGTCTCATTAAATTGCATTTATAGTGATAATACAACATTATCTTATCTCCAAAATCTCTCCAGTTTTAAAGAATGTACATCGCCAAATTTGTTGCAAAAACTTTTTTTTTTGTTGAAAAGTATTTTATAATCTATGCGTTTGGCATGATCTATCTTTTTTTTTTTTAAGAGTGGGTGTCCAGGGAGACAAATTAAGCATGAAATATGTTCCTGGTGAAAGGAAGTTACCATTGTCTGTGTCTTGAGTGAAAAGCTATTATTAAAAATGGACAAAATGATTATTCATTGGAATTGTTCACTCATTGGTCGGACTTTTTATAAATATGGAAAAGCTGTTCAAGTTAAACATAATGTTTTTACCTGGAGAAAATAGTTAAAAAATTAAAATATTACAGAATTAATATGAAAGTTTAAATTATTTCCCACATAGAGAATCGGATCACCCTTGAGTTATTATGATACATGGCACCATAGCGCCATAGCGATGCGTTTAGATATACTTAGTTTATTATTTGATAATTCATCTCATGTCCCTGCACAACTCAAAACAAGATATCGTTATAAAACAGATTTTTGGTTCGAAAAAATGTTATTCAGCATTCTTTTTTAAATGTTATGAAACATTTTTTTTTCTCATAACATACATTCTCATCACTTTTTCATCATGTACTATTTGAACTATCATAATTCACATAAGCTACTTTTACTGAAATAGAAGATATTACGTTTACCAGACGAACTGAAAAGTTATAGTTAAAGAAATATCTAAAGCTTCTCTGAAAAAAAAGAATAAGTGGAAATATGTTACATGACTCCATTAGAAAAGAGGCATTATATAAAGAAAAGTTTAGGTATTTTCTCAGCAGAAATTTTGTATGCATAAAGTACTTCCTCGATAAGTATGAAGTAAGACAACTCATTGCAATTCCATACTTGCATCTGCAAGAATATATTTTAAAATAATCTTTAAAAGATAGACATATACTTTCTGGCGTACTTTAAAAAATTACAATGTGTCACACATTTTGAAAAAAAGAATAGTCTAATTTAAAATTTAAGAAAATATTTGGTATTTCTTTATCATGTATTTAAATATAGTACGAAGCAACACGTACTATGCCATCTTTTCATTAAACTACCCTTGTTTGGATATGTTCCAAATCTTGTGCAAGTTCACCTTTTCCAACTTTTCGCTTTAGATTGGTATGCAGAGTGAGATTTCTATACACTTGATTGCATTGAAAATGAACGGCTCTCCTCGAATGTTCGATATTTTTAATTCACGTTGTAGTGTAGAGGAAAAGTTCCAAGTATGCAATATTTTACAAATGTACAACACTTCTATTGTACCTGTAGTTAAACCCTAACCAGTTTAAACGACACTGGTGGAAAAAAAAAAAAAACTGTTGTTCATTGCGACGCGTGCAAGGATTGTGTTGGAAAACAATATCTATTGTTCAGACTGTAAGTACTTAAGTGTAGAATGTTCTGTTTATTTATTCTTGGTTTTTTTACAAAATTGTTTATAATTAGACATGGTAAATCAAACTTTAATTGGTGTTTTAACTTTGCGAAGCGAAATATTTATGTGTTGGCATTAACCCATGGGCATTAACGTTATGTATTTGAATTTTAATCTTTTTCTCGTTTGATTTCCTTGAACCTTCAACATTTTAAAACATTTTCTTCATAACTTTTTTTTTTAGAAAAAGGTGTCGTATACTTCATTAGATAGTTGTTAAAAATGGAAATTGTGAAATTCATTCGCCAATAGTGAAATATATCCTTTATGAAGGTAGATACAAAAACAAAACGAAATACAAAAAAAAAAAATTAAAAAAGGAAAAAAACATCCTGAAAAGGAATAATTGAACTATTGTGCACCTGTTGCACGTGTGCCGACGGCAAAACAGATTGTTTCAGATTAGGTAGTTTTCCCAGCCAATGCCAATAAAATAAATCTGTGTCCATTTGCGATGTTTCGATTTAACTGAATTTTTGCAATCCTAACGAAAGTAGGTGAACAGTTCAACTTTATTATAATACTGCACTTACAGGGGCAAACAAATAGACACACTGTGAAAGGGACGAATTGAATTTTGAGAGAAATTGAATTTTGAAAATGAAATATGGTAGCAAGGAAGAGGTGTTTGGAGAATGCGAGATTACAGTACTATGTTAAAATCGTCACAAAATTAATGTCGGTAAGTGTTTGCACTTAGAAAAACATCTTTTAGTGGTAGCTTGCTCATGATTTAGTAGTACTGGAACTTAATAACTAAATGCACTGTTGAAGGAAAAAAACCCACAAAAGAAGATAAAAATAATAGTTCGGGGACGGTGGACGTTATCAAAGTTTTTTTTTTTTCAATTTTTGACCAAAAATTTTGAATTTTTGTATAGATATGCTTTGAAGTATGACAAAACTAAATACAATAATTTTTTAAAAATTTAAATTAAAAAAAATTGAATTTCGAAAAAATGTCTCTTGCGCGCCAATTTTTAATTTTCCGGGTCAATTTTCTCTTGTTATTATTAAAAAATGTATTCCGATTAAATTGTCTTATTAATTTAGAGATTCGTTGAAAAGTGAAATTTTATGAAGTATTTTTGTACGTTAACACTGAATTTTCATAAAATTTTCATGTTTTTATAAATTTATATTGAATTTATATAATCTTAATGATCACCAAAATTAATTTATTCTTATATGTATGTTGAGTCCCTGTTATGAATTTTATAAGACTTGTTCAAAAATTGTGTCGCAAGGGACATTTTAAAGACACAGATCTGCGAAAAATATTCATTTTGCACAAAAGGCATTTTTTCGGACATTTAAAGGACCATTTATAAGATACTTACATTTTTTAAACGCTTATAAATTTTTTACTAATTAAGTTAGAGACACGCAGTTTGTTTGTTTCAGATACAGTAAAAATCATAAAATATGAATACATTAAAAAAAAAAATCGAATTTTTGGTAATGTCATAGCACACCATCCCCTTAAAAGGAAGAAAGTGCCCAGGCTTGACAGGACTCACTCAAAAGCAATTAGGGATAGAGAGTTGATAACATTTCATTTCTTTAAAGTAAATTAAAACTTTTCGTCTCACAAATCAGTATTTGTTTTACTTAATATCTGAGAAAACATTTCTGAATCTTTGCTGGAGTAATTTGGTGAGGAGTGTTAATATTTTATAATCATTAACATCAATATTAGTATATAAAAATAAGACTGTTAAGAAAATGATAGCAAAACTTTTGCTAAAATATAATTACTTTTATTTAGCAGAAAAGCATCAGGGGGTTAAAATTGTGTTTGAGTGAATTTTTAAAATGTTTAAGATGCCAGAAAAAGGAAATGTTATGTTGCGTGACTGTTTTATGCATATTTTTTACTTTAATTTAAAATATGATTAAAATATTTCAAAAAATAACATAGTTTGAGCAAAGCAAATTTATTATTATCATTATAATTATTATTATTATTACTATTATTATTATTATTATCATTACTATTATTATTATTAGTAGTAGTAGTAGTACTAGTAAAGTTTGTGAGAATAAATCATATACAGCTTTAGAAATTTCTCAAATAATTAGTTGTTTTATGATGGTAACTTGAGCACACACACACACATATTTATGTAAACTATTTCCCTTTAAAATATATGTGTTGTATTGCCCTTAGAAAAGCAATATACTGCGTAGACAAAAATAGTAAAACATTTCTATTACCCTTTAAAAATTACTGAAATATTTATAAATAAACGAAATAAATATAAGTAGGGATGTGTTGAACTTCTTAATGTTAAATAAAAATTGTGAAAATTGTAATTTAAACACAGATGAATAAAAACATCTTCTGATGAAAAAGATGTAAACGAAGATTTTTTATACGGTACAAAAAATACGCTTGCTACGTTTAAACATTACAAAGAGAAAGGATGGATTTGCGCTTGTCTGGCATACTAAATAATTTTAAGGCTGGTTTACTGATGTGTAAAGGATTATAGATATCCGCAATTGATGGAAGAATTCAAAGAGGACACAGGATTGTTTTAAACACTTCTTTTTATTTTCTCAACATGTACATGTGCAATTGTGTTTACAATTTAGCTGCACTTTGACAATACTGACGTACATGAATCACTGAATTTGTACAATTTCACATTTGGCAACAAAGAAATACACACGAGGTAGCTCAGATTATTTCAACGTATGAAATTTTATGCAGGAGTAAATTTATCATACGAAGAATGGCTATGTGTTCGTTCAATATATATACGTTCAATCAGCACATCTATTGAACGTAAATGACAAAGCCACAGTAATCGTTAGTTTTAACAAAAATGTGTAGATTTTAGTAAAAACTTTTTTTTCGTGGAAAGAGCTTGGAATATCTGTATTATGCTTCTGTAGTAGAATGAGACAAAATGATACTTAGAATAAATTGCACTTGATATAATTAAAAATGGCAAAGGAATCTCTTGATCCAGTTATGCATCCCAGTTGAAGAAAAAAAGCAACAGTTCCATTTGCAAAGTGTGGATCTAAGCATTCACATCCAAGCTGTTCGCTGCTACAGAATTGTAACTTTTACATTACAAAGATGGTAAAACAAATTTCTGCCAGATTTTTGCTTAACCTTCTTGAAGAAGATAAAGAACTTCCTTCAGGCATTTGCTTACCCTTGTTGAAGAAGGGAAACAACAATTCCAGCAGCAAGGAGTGGAGCAATTCCTCCACCTCCACTATGTCCGCCCATACCCATCGGAAGGGCATTGATATTCTCTAAGGCAAATGTTACAAGCAAAATGCAGATGCAAAGCACTAGGAGAAATTTCTTGGAGGAGATCATTTTAATAAATATTTAAAGGTACACTTTACTTCCTTAGAAGTATGAAATATTTTATTCAGCAGAATAATGAAATGGACAATTTTTTATTGCCTTTTATACTATTGGTTTGGGAATTATTTTCAGATGTTGAATGCTCAAGGTTTCAGGTTACAATGTCAAATGCAAATTATTTCCTGTCACTTAATCCCCAATTTTGTCTTTTCCGCATATCTTGTGTATTCTCAGGTGGTAGGCTTAAAGGAAAATCTCAGTCAACCCATACTCTCTTTAAGAAATGTAACAATATTTCTTTCAAACACTCTTTTCGTTTGGAATATGATTTGAAATAATAATTTGAAGCTCCCCCGTGGATAATAATTAAAATGGCAAATTTTCACTTGGGATAATGATATTAAACTGATAAATATTTCCTTACCATTTCGATTAAATCGATTTGCCAAACATTAATATACATCTGAAAAAAATTTATTTTTAAAAAACTTTTTAAATTGAAATATTTAAATAAAAAATATGAGTATGATTATCATTGTGTTCAAATGCGGAACTTCCGTTCTTTTTATTTAATATTAATATACTGATATTTTTTTTTTCTAATGGCTGGCTCAGCAGCCTACCTGAAGCTTGACCACAACGATGGTCTCAGATGTTGGTCATTTCATTATGGGGGCACTTATTAAGCAGGGCAACGTTGCCCCGTATGAGTGCTCTCCTAATTTTAAAATGATTCCAGATGTAAGACTTAGAACCTGAAATCGGCAACCCCAATAGTGTCGTATGAACATGGAGGACATTGGAGCCACAAAGAGATTTTATTTGCTCCCATTAGCGTACACAGTGCAGCAGTCCAGCCGAAAGGAGGAGTTCACCCTCCCAAACACTGGCCAAGCCGATGCTACTGCACTTTCGTTTTTTTACGATAGCGGAGCTTACTTAGTAGGCCACTGCAGGACGTAAATTTCATTTGTAAAATATATAAGTTTGTAAGCTACAAATTAGCAAAAAATAAGGCTTATATAAACTTACTAGCTGAAGTACCCGTTCTTCGCACGGGAATGAATGGACTTTTTGATATTAATATTTGTTGTGATTAGTATTTATTGTAATAAAGAGATATAGCAAAATGGATATCGCGTTATATTGTGTTCAATAATCATGCATACTGAATTTCAAGGCAATCGTTTTTACGGTGCAGAAGGCGATGCAGCGTAGCACAATCTAGTGGCGAGTTTTAGCAAAACGGATACGGCAAAAATATTCTTCGCATTCAGATATCGATGTATACAAATTTTCATGACGATCGGCTGAATAGTCTTGAAGTTCATGTGTTGACGCGACATCTAGTGTCAAATTATAGGAAAATGGATCGTGCCAAACTCTTCCCCGTGTTCAAATATCTATGTATACCTATTATCATAGCGATCATTCGCACAGTCAAGAAGTGATACACTGCAGGGCCATCTAGTGGTTAATTAAAGTAATGATTTGCTACAGCGCCGTCATGTGGCGAGTTATAGCAAAATGGATAACGCCAAAATATTCTCATTGTTCAAATAGCTATGTATACTGATTTTCATAGCCACCGTTTGAATGGTCAAAAATTTGGCCTGCTGCAGCGTCATCTAGTGGTGAGTAACATCAAAAGTAACGCAGTTAGAATATATACTTCGTGCTCAAATGTGTAAGTATAAAAAATTTTATGCCGATCGGTCGAACGGTATAGAAGTTGATGCTTTGCAGCGCCATTTAGCGGCAAGTTACAGCAAAATGGATAGTGAAAAATATTCTCCGTGTTCTAATATTCGCGTGTACCAAATTTCATCGAAATTGGTTGGACGATATTCGCACAGCAAACGGCTAAACGGAATAGAATTCGACGTTCTGCTGCGCCACCTAGTGAAAAGTTAGAGGAAAACGGATAGCATAAAAACCTTCTCCATGATAAAAGACTTAGGTGAACCAAATTTCATGGTGATCGGTGAAACGGTGCTGGAGTTTTTCAACCTCCTACACACATACCAACATTCATTTTTATCTATAACCAGTCTTATTATACGTATATACCAGTCTCAAGTAAAATCCAGTTTCAAATCTAAGCCTCGCCAAAGTGCCAGCATACGCCATTTTGCAAGAGTTTTTTCAGGGAATCATTCGAAGCATTGCCTTAGCAGCAATCAAAATGGGAAATGGTTCGACCGCCAGGCATTTATTTGAAAAGTGGAATCCATTAATACAGCCGCATTTTTTAAATTATCAACTATAACATGTTTTATTCATCGTTACCTCGATGTACTAAATTCGAAGATTTCAATTTTCTGAAATTTGGCGGATTTCCCCCAAGTTAAATCAATGTACTCAATTGGCGAGTATTCTGAAGCTACATCGCTTGAAATGCCCTAATAACTGCATTATTTCTGCACGGATAGTTAAAATTTAATGCTGTATTCTAAGAAAACCTATACACTTGTTTTCAAAAATGCTATTCCCTTAAGCTCTCAGTAAATTGCACCAAAAAGCCTAAAACTGTGCAAACCGCTAGAACTCACTCTCTAAAAATCGGCCTAGCAGCCATTTGTTTTTTTCGCCAAACTAAAAAAAATTACATATTAGTCTCGGATATCTTTGATCCTCATTGTTTTGCGTATAAATCATTTCATTCCTGCTCTCATTTCTTATGCGCACACGATATTATAATTAAAAAAATAACCTAAAAAAATAAACTAAAAAAATCATTATTATTCTTTTATTTTTACTTTAAGAATTTAAAACATTTTATTCAGCAAAATCGCCACACATGGCAACCAAGATGCTTATTTCACACACTTTTTTCACTACAGGGGTTAATATTACGTAAAGCTTTCTGCGTGGAGAACATAAAAAATCTCTTAAATTCCGGGAACGGAAATAAAGTGGAGTTTCAAAGTTTTAAAGTGGACTATCATTTATTCTATATTATTTTACATATCTGTGTAAAATTTCAGGCTGACAGGTCCATTTTTGTGGAATTGTATACTACCCAAATCAACAAATTGACAAACAGAATTTCCTTTTTATTTATAAGATAACCTACGCTTGTTTTTAAAAATACCCTCTCATTAAATTGCGCCAAGCGCTAGAATCATAGAAAATCTGACACACTTTCAGATTTTTAAATACGCACTAAAGTGCTATATATAAAAAGAGTTATAATCCATGGGTCTTCCCTATTTTCGTTCCTTCTTTCATTAAGTTGGAAAGTGTATCATTATTCATGAGTGTGATTAAACAAAATTAAAATTGATATTTCTAACATCCTTTTTTCTGGATGTAATACATTAGATGCAGAAAAGCTGCTCAGAAAAATGCACAATTCCAACTGAATGAAAATTTCAAAAACTTATACGCAGGTGTATTCATAACCCAAATAGCAGACGATTAAATTACGATAAATAGCGCCAAGCGTTAGAATCCTCCTCAAAATCGCGAGAATGCTGAAGATAGATCGCTTGAAATCCCTTAATAACTGCATTATTTTCGCACGGATCATTAAAATTTAACGCTGTATTCTAATAAAACCTTTGCACTTGTTTTCAAAAATCCGTTTCCTTAAGCTCTCAGTAAATTGCGCCTAGCCGGAAACTGTGCAAACCGCTAGAACTCACTTTCTCGGCATTTGAGCCATTTTATTTTTTTGCCAAACTAAAAAATTTTAACATATTAGCCTCGGAAATCTTCAATTCTTATTGTTTTGCGTATAAAACATTTCATTCCTGCTCCGATTTCCCATGCACACGATATTATAATTAAAAAAAATATAACCTTACGAATATAAACTAACAAAAAAAATCATTATTATTCTTTTATTTTTACTTTGAGAATTTAAAACATCTTATTCGGCAAAATCGCCACACATGGCAACCACGATCCTTATTTCACACTTTCTTCACTACAGGGGTTACAATTACGGAAAGCTTTTTGCGTGCAGAACATAAAAAATCTCTTAAATTCCGGGAACGGGTGGACTTTCAAAGTTTTAAAGTGGACTATGATTTATTCTATATTATTTTACATATCTGTGCAAAATTTCAGGCTGATAGGTCCATTTTTGTGGATTTGTATACAACTCAAATCCACAAACAAACAAACAAACAAACAAACAGAATTTCATTTTTATTTATAAGATTTAATCTCTCTTACAAATTTATGATTCAGAAAATTGAAAAAAAATTAAATCTGGGATGTTTGCGAGTTTTTTTTTTTTTCGTTGTTTTTCCTTTTTTTAAATATTTATTAATACAATTTAAAATCTTATTTCGCAGTTTAATAATTACATTTTTCTTACACTAAAATATAACGAGTTGAGATGGAATTTAGGATTTCAATTTGATTTATTTAATATCAAAGCATGTATAAATACAAATGAGTCTTTAGATCCTCTATTGATGATTATTATTTATTTAAATTCAGGACAGAGATGAACAACATTGAAATCTTTTGCTTGCATTTGGGATTAATTCTAATTGGGGATCAAGCTCTCAGCTGAGATATATATTGACAGGCTGTTCGATCCTTTCTTTTTTTCAATCTATATAAATAAAGCAACGTGTAAACTGTCCATTAGTTAGTTAGTTTGTTTGTTAGACTGTGTCTCGCGTAGCTCGCAGACGGGTGATCGTAGACCTACCAAATTTTGTACGGAAATTCTCCATGGCAGGTCCTGACACACCTCGGAGCGATTTTCTTCAAAATTCGAATTATTTTAGGCGATATCGATAAAAAAAAAAAAACGTTTCACAAAAGGCTAATTTTTGCTTTCCGCCATTTCGTGGAAAAAGCGACGATTAATCTTATCTAGGTTGCCACATTCTGCAAGTTTATTAAATGATTCAGACTCTTGAAGTAAAAAAAAAGAATAACGATTTTTTTTTTTGTCTAGATTATTTGTAAGGTTGTTTTTAAATTAAAATATCGTGTGCATGGGAAATCAGGGCAGGAATGAAATGTTTTATACTAAAAAGAAAAATATTAGTTAGAAATTTTCTGAGACTAAAATGTGCAACTTTTAATTTGGCGAAAAATTGAACGGCTGATGTGCGATTTTGAGCAGACGATTCTAACACTTGGCGCAATTTATCGTAATTTATCGTTTGCTGAATACACCTGAGAATAAGTTTTTGAAATTTTCATTCAATTGGAATAGTGCATTTTTCTGTGCAGCTTTTCTCCATCTGTTAATGACTATGTCATTTTATCTCTCCCCCTTTATTGAAAATAGTATGAAATATGTGTCTCAAACATGCGACATAAAAGTATGCCACATAATTTTACATGTACTTAAATACTATTAGTTCACAACAGCTTTAATCTATTGTTACAATATGTCGTAAGCTGTAGCATATGCATCACCAGTATTTTCTATAAATATGTTATAATAATAAAAATTTCAACTTAGGGTTACCAGACGAAATACTCGAAAGATGCCAGATAAAATGACATAGTAAATTAATATCGTTTTAATATGGCAATAATGAAACTAAAAAATTAGGGGGTTCAGAGGGGTGTCTCCCCCTCACAAGGCTCGAACAACCGAGGTTTTTCCAATGTATTACATCCAGAAAAAGGATGTTAGAAATACCAATTTTAATTTTGTTTAATCACACTCATGAATAATGATATACTTTCCAACTTAATGAAATAAGGAACGAAAATAGGGAAGAACCATGGATTATAATATGCTTTAAATCTATAGCACTTTAGTGCGTATTTAAAATCTGAAAGTGCTTCAGATTTTATTACTTTTCTTTTCCTTTCCGTTTTTTGATAAAGGCCAATATATCCAGAAGCTCTTCCGAATTATGTAGGACGAAATTAATTTGTTCCTTTTTGTAGGTTTTTATCATTTAACCATCTTATTTTTGTAACCAGGGGCGGCACGACACAGCAAGCGTCGCATCTGGGCGCCGGCTTCGAACGGGCGTCATTTCGAACACAAAAACTAAGTAGAGCATAAAAGGGGGCATCTTTTTTATATTAGCAGGGGGCGACACTTACCGTAGGGCCGCTGCTGTTTGTACGTATCTTAATTTTAAATTCCATTCAGAATCTGAGAGATTTCAGTGCCAAGGAAGCCAGTGAGGAACAAGATTCTCTCCGAACAGGATTTATTAAGATGGCGAACCAACTATTCGCCGGAGGTGGCTAGTTATTCATAAATTAGGCTTGCCAGCAGCTCGCGTTGAGTCCCCTAGAATATGAGTGAATGTGCTGCGCAGTTATCATGCAAATAAGAGGTCGCACGTCGGTTTTTAAGTTGAAAGTGCCAAGTGCATTTGACACAAAAAGCTGAAGTTAGCTACCGCTATGCTCGAACGCAGGAAGCCCATCCGTACTAAATACGGCACAAAGATAAGATTGTGTGTCTTGTACTGTGTTCGTCCCGATAAATGAATATGTGTCTGTTACGAAGCTGTTTCTTCGTTTCCTGCCCTTTACTTGGCGTTTGTGTAGAATAAATAATAATAATACTGAATATGTGTTTTTATACGTTTAATCATTAACGTAAAATACTTCCAAAGCGTCCTTCTTCCAATAAACGGCCCCTCGCTTTTCTCGTGCATTTCGTTTGTTCTTAAAATACTGAATAAACATTCCCTTAAGGTGGATTGATAATGGCCGTTCCGTACCGCTCAGACTCCACTTTGCCACTTTGCCACACCTTTATTTTCCGTTTTGAAACTTTGGCCGCCCGTACGCGAGTTTGCGGAACCGCAGTGAATGCACCAGTGAAATCAGCCATATGCCAGTGAAGTGTGACGTCAGAACAATGCTCTCCGCTTTGCTTCGCTGAGTGTCGTCATCGCGGTGACTTAGGGTTACAGAACGGACAGTATGAACCTAGCTTCACTTGGAGATAGAGGGGGCGTTAGAACGGTATATTTTCCCGATTTTTACCGTTTATCCGTCCGCAAAGATAGCGATTTTCCTTGAAGATTGGGGGAGGGGTGCTTTTGCGGTATTTTACGGTATTTACACGAAAACATTTGTGATATCACATTTAATTAACTACATTACTTGTATTTATTTTATCAATTGTACGACCATTTAAATAACTCTAATGTCCTTTAAAATAGAATTTTTAGCAGGATACATAATTTTCACTCAATTAATTGGAACATTGGAATTAAAATAGTACAACTGCATTGTATTTTCAAGTATGGAATCGTATTTTTAATTCTGAATCACTATTATTTAAAAAATCTCTTTAAATTCTCCTTCAAAATCAAGATTTGCTAGTTTTTTGGATTGCTGAAAGATTTTGAATGATTTCTGATTAAAAGTAACCACGTCGAACACTGATTGACCCCAGATTTTCAAGAAACGATTGCACCACGCAAACTAAAGAATTGTAGTCAGAATTACAGTACATAATGTAAGGTGAGTGTAGGCAGGAGGATATAGTAAAAATTAGCTGTTTTCAGATATACATTTCCCTTTCCTCCAATGATTTTTCATTTTCTGAGAATCAGGTGGCCCTTTGTCCCAAGCGACTTCTCCAGGGTTAAGTAAACATCAGTGTTACAGTGTAATTATGTAAATTCTATACCTGAAAAAAAGAAAAAAGAAGGAAACAAAGTTTTGATATAGGTAAAGTTTCTGGTGTAATATCCCTAATAGCACAACAGTCCCTTGTGACTGAAATGCGACCACACAATACTGTCACAATAGAGTTACAAACAGTCGCCGCGACTCCACGGCAAAGTCACGCCAGAGTCGCTATGTCCTCTCGCTGTGTATTCACATTGCGACCGTTCAGAGAAGTCACTTTGGGACAGTTTTCCGACAGCGAAAAATTTCGGGGAAAAAGAGTTACCGAGAACATGCACTAGATGGCAGCACCAAACTCTGAGGAAAGAAAAAGTTCAGGAGCAGTATCGAAAGTTACAAAAAGCTTTGTTTTCAAATATTTCTAAGTTAGCTTGTGCAGTTTATATACTACCAATAGGCAATGTGTATTGTTTAAGAGGGGTTTTATAAGTAGAATAACATTCAAACGAGGTACCAGAACATTTTGTCCTGAAAACATCTAAATTGTTTGATAAGAATTAGTTTGGAAGGGCCATTAACTGAAGTTTTCATTTATAACTCGGCTTTGGAAAAATGGTAAAAAAGGGGTCTCAGAGGAAACGCCAAATTCTGATAAATAATAATGAATCGCTTCCATAATATGAATTAAATCAGAACATAAAGTGCAAATAAATGTCTGGTTTCAGTTTAACTAAAAAGTATTTGTTATAGTCATCATTTTTTGACAGGCATCTTACTGTTAGCAAAACAATAAGTAACCCTAGGCTAATATACCGAGTGCCCCAAAAGCTACCGACTGTTTCAAAAATCAATTAAAGAAAAACAGAAGGCGATAAAAACATACGATTTGCTGCTTTCTTTCTATATAACTAAAGAATTTATTCTTACCAATTTTCGAAAATTATTTACAAAGTTCATCAACAGATGGCGCTACTGACAAAATATTATTAAAAAATGCTTTCAAAATAAGCGCTTTTTGCAGCAAAAACGCGATGCAGTCCGAGGACGCAGACACCCATGAAAAAAACTTCAATTGGAATGTTCTTTGGTTTTTTATCACGGTTTCAATTGGAATGTTGTTTGGTTTTTTATCGCGGTGAATCGTCACAATCCATAAACTGTAAATAGACTGTATTAATACATCTCCGCTGCTTTTCCGTACATTCCAAATGAAAAGTTCGCACGGGTATCTTCGAATTATGTCCTCACACAGCGCCAACTTGCTGCTGTAAACGGTGCCTCAAACGACTGCGCACCGGTGCTGCAAACGTTTTTGGTGCACCGTTTTCAAAATAACGGTAGTTATTTTGAAAATATTGTTTTATAAATTTACACAGTCAACAGCGCCAACTGTTGACGAGCTATGTAAATAATTATGAAAATTGATAAGAATAAATATCCCGGTTACATAGGCAAAATGCTGGAATCCGTACAGTTCTATCGCGTAACATTTTTCTTTAATTCATGGTCCAAATTGTCGGTCATTTTTGGGACATCCGGTATATTCCGCGGTACATTCAACAAAAGAGACTACCTAGCTTTCTTTTTAATTAGTTAATTGTAGTTTCGGTTGTTTATGTATTAATTATCCGAAAAAAAAATAATCTTCAGCGGTTTAAATTAATTTTTTGTCTCATTTTATCTACAAAAGTTAGTCAAACACTTTCTCACTATAGAAAAGTTGCATTTTAGACGTTAATAACTTTGCTCTATAAATTAAATTGTGCCCTAGAAAATTTAAATGTCCACCAGATGAAAAATTTAGAGGCCATTTTGACAGCTATTATTTTAAGTTCTTTGGGAACAATGATATCCTCCAAGAGGCTGATTCTTACATCCGCGCCCGTCAATGAATACCATAAAACTTAAACTTTCACCTACGGCTTACTCGAAATTATGTTACTTCTAATTGCACATAATTGTTAAAAATATAAATTATATTTTATCAGCCTGCCATTATTTTTCGTATATCGTAGTGTATATCATTTCTTCTGATTGTAAATTTCTTCCCATTTTCTAGATAATTTAAAAATTTACAATATTTGTCTTTAAAAATCTTCTGGTATTCGAAATTGAGCTATTTATGAAACTTCGGTACAGTAAAAGTATAATGAAACTATTTGATTTAAAGCTGAGAAACCAATCTTCTCATGATAAAAATAATGCAGGACCCCAGATAAAGTAAATTTATGCATTTTTTCATCTGAACGATACAAATTAATTTTATCTCCCAGGCTCAATTTTATGTATCCATAAAAGTTTTACTCTCATATAACCCGTGGACCGCTTTATTGTGAAACCTTTCCTTTTTTGCTTTACTGCCTCAATAGACGTCTGGAAAGGTGAGAACTCTAGCGAAATATATTAGAAATTGAGAAAGTATATCTATTTAAAAAAGCTTTATTTTGTGCACATGCCATGTGTAGTCGTTTAAAGTACAATGATATGAAGTAATAGGGTTTTATTGTTAACATACGTTGTTCATTCTGTCTCATTTCATATTTATATGTGTATGTACTGTGCACATGTACATATAAATATATATATTTAAATAACCATAAGATTATTATAAACTAAATAATAGTTAATGTTTCTTACCAAAGAACTTATAAATCTTGTAAAATGAAAGAAGAATATTCGTGAGATAAAACATAATCTTTATGAGTACTTGTGGCTATTTGAATAATTAATTCGTCTATACAATTTTTTTCTCTTCAGAACATAAAATATTCAAGAAGAAATGCAGTCTGCAACATGCATTTAGATTAAAAAATTTAAATATTTATCGCATTATTCAAATATAAGCTGAATCCACGAAAAACACTAGAAAAGTTTATGGAATATGTGGGATAAGTTAATCTTTTACTATTTTTTATATTTTGAAGAGTTCAGCAAAAAATCTGAATTTCATAGTTTTTATTTGATTTTAAATTTATGAGGAAATTATTAAATGCATACTGCACGTTTCGAAGGGTATTCCATATTTACGTAAAAGGTAGAATACAGGTCTTAATTTTTAAAACTCTGTCTAAATGTAGAATGCTTAGTACTCATTATTACTGATTACCAGCCAGTTCTTCGAACGGGAGGAGGTAGATATATTTTTAAAGACAGGTAGTCAAATATCAGTTATTCAAAGCAAAACTTTCAAACTTGTTTCACTAGTAATTTAGCATTTGCGTCATAATAACCAACCTAAATTTAACACTAGAAAGACGGAGGGACCTATGAGGCCCCTCGCGTTCCTTATTGTTCAGTAATTCCAACAATAACTAACTGAACATAGTGCGACTTTGTGACTTTTCATAATTTGATCATATTTCATTATTCATTTTCTTATTTATCTGTTAGCCTCGCAGAAGTGTAAATATTGAACTTTCTACCTAGAATGACGGCAGGGGCCAGAGTGGTCCCTGGGGTATTTTACAATGATACGAGAAATTCCCCTTTTCACGTTATCTCTGCCACATGGCAAATGGTATTCAGTGAGTGCATTTTGAACTAGATATTTTCTTTTGTATAGGATAAAAATTCAACCCCCCCCACTGCTGACTGTGGTGAGAGCCGGACACGTGAACAAAAGCGATTGCTCTCCCAGAGAGAAATATATGTTGCTTTTGTCGTGTACAGATAACGCAGTGATGCTCATATTCAGGTTTTATTTAATCACCGGGAAAAATGCGGCGAGCACATGGACTTATTCAGGAAGAAATTTTAAAAGAATTACAACGATTAGATGAAATTGATTCGGGTGATAGTGAAATTAGTGATTTGGACGAAGACGAAGAAGATTCTCCCACAAAAAGCAACAATTCTGATGATGAATCTGGTTTTGCTTCTGAGAATAACGGTGAATGCCATGAAACTAACATCTCGGAAAAAGAATGTTCAGAAACAAACCCCCAAGAGTATCTTGTTATAAACCAGGATTAGATCTCACTGTAGATGAACGACTTCTTCCATCAAAGGCTAGATGTCCTTTCACACAATATATTCCAAGCAAACCGGACAAGTTTGGGATAAAATTTTGGCTACATGTTTGCGTAGATTCAAAATATGTCCTCACTGGTTTGGAGGTGCAGATACAGGTGCAGACAAAGAACGGCCAGCTGACCAAGCTGCTCATGAACATGTTGTTATGAAGTTGGCTCAACCTTACTTGAGAAAAGGAAGAAATATAACTATCGACAGTTATTTTACTACTGCAAAATTATGCGAAAAATTGAAGTCGCAGTCAACCAGCCTAGTTGGAACTCGCAGAAGAGATCGCATAGAGGTGCCACCATCAGCAAAACTGGGAAAACAAAATCTTTATTCCACTATTATATACAGGGGAGTTAACGATATAACATTAACTGTTTATCAAGGGAAAATAATAAAAATGTTTTGCTGCTATGTTTTCTCCATAAAAACGTTATAATCGACGACAGTGAGAAGAAAAAGCCAGAAACTGTTACATATTAGTATAATCAAACGAAGTACGGTGTAAACATAGTTGATCTAATGATCCTGTGTAATCTAATGATCCTACTTTTTTACGCCTTTTTGGCGTAATTTAATACGCCTTTATAGCACCAAATCCGGGACACGTCGTTGGCCTATGCATGTGTCCTTTAATGTTTTGGATATATCTGCTATAAATGCGTGGATTCTATATAAAGATGTTACTGGGAAGAAAAAACTTAGTCGCAAAGATTTTATCCAACAGTTATGTGAAGAACTCCGTGGTCACTGCGTGTCATCGAGAAATACAACTAATGGAAGGAAATAGAGTGAGCAATGTATAAGCAGAGAAGGCAAAACTTTAAAAATGAGGGTCAAATGTAGGATAAAAATATCTTGCAAAGGTAACCATAAATGGAACACATGTCCGGATTGCAAAAATGCAGTTTGTGGCAAATGTGCTTAAGAGAAGTGCGGTGCATCAATTGTTATGAAAACTGTACAAAGTGAAATAAATCAGGTTAGTGTATGAATTTTCAGTTTCATGAATTAAACTAGCGTATTTTATTTCATTTTATTATTATTCGTAATTATTATTTTCTAGAGTGGGGAAACTTAATTTTATCAGCAATGAGCATATAAATATGATTTAAAAAGTACTTATTATATTCTGTTTTTGCAGATTTTTATTATGCGTATTTTTACTATCAATATAAATTAAAATTCTCTGTAATTTTGATGATTAATTTTCTATTATATCCTAATAATTCATTTTTAACCATATTTATAGATTTTTAATATAAATAACTGGTCTACACTCAAAAATCTAGAAGGGGCCAGACTGGCCCCGCCCGGCTTTTTAGGTATACTGCAATTGTCAGTCTTCCTAGTGTTAAAAAGAATCAAAATCATTTAGTCTTGTAGAACGCTGTAATAGTTTGTGGAGCAGCCAATATTCCACGTACTGCAGAAGAAACTATTTACGGATTAGACAGTAGGTCAGTCGAACAATATCCATACTGAATGCGAGATCATCATTTGTCCCACTCTCTAAATTCAAAAATTTGTTTCTTTAACCTTAGTTCATGCGAATATATATATATTTAAATCTGACGGTAAATATCACGTCAATAACATCGCAATATTACAAAAATTCGTCAAAATCTTTGTTCGGTGTGTAAGAATTTTTATTTGAAATGATGGCGAACATTTTTTTTTTAATGTTGCAATTAATTATTATGTGAAACAACGTATTAAATCATATTTCGCGAAATATATGCATATAAAACAGGTTTAACTCATATTGTGTACTCGCTAGATTGTACAATAGTTAGCTCACTACACTATACGATCGTCTTCCTGGGTTCGACCGCCGGCTAAGTTGTTAAATTGCCCATGACATAAATACGTTAGCTGCTCACACGTTCTCCTGCAATGAATTAACTAACACTCCGTACTTGGTTGTAGTCAATGCATGGATAGCAAATGATGGCCCAATATTTAAAAAAAAAAAACATGCCCATTTATATACCTGCGCACATTCATTTCTGCTACCTTTCCTATTCATTTCTGTTCCGGTGCATCGCCATCTCACAGATAATGTCATAACAGTCGAAATATATAATCTTTCCACGTGAGGTCATAGCGCCTTTTCACATAAGTAGTCTTTCAAGACCGGTGGTATAGTGATTAAGCACATTGTGCTATAGTGCCGCATGTCCAGAGTTTGATACCCAGGCGGCCAAGGTTCATTCGGACTTTCATTCCCTTCGAGAGCAGATAAAATGAGGACTGACCTTGCAGGAGGACTAAACACTGTGACCTTCGCATCGTGGTCACTACATTGCCGGGGCATATGCTTTTACACCCTCTGCCCATATTTGCGAAGGTGTCGACGGGTCGCGCATGCTTGGTCCCACGTGGGTGTTGCGCTATAACCATGTTTAATTTCCTCCTCTAAACACCTGATTATTTAATGAGTCTCTCAGACTAGTAGAGTTGGGTAACTCTCCACTCTGTCTGTGATTGGTAATACATAGTTGTATGTTCAATCTTTAATCGAGTTGAAATTCCACCCAACTTTACTAGTCTGACACCGTATTTAACGTCTATTTTGACCGTCGGTTTACAGCAAACTCTTGAGTGGTATCGAGCAATAACTGAATATAATATCTAAGTTCAAGCAAAAAACACATCCTTGCTGCAAGCTAGGTTAAGTTACCATTATTTAGGTAACTTTATTTTTTGCGGCGTTAAAGGTAACTATGAATATTGGACTTACCGGTCGAGTTTTCTAAACGCTAGTTCAGTTAAACCACTAGTTGAAAGTGATGAATACTGGGCAATACTTAATACAGGGGTGAGAGAGATAATTGAGTGATCAGGTTAGTATGAATATTAGATATGAACTTTTCGCAAGCAAAGGTAATCAATAAACCTGTTCTGTATACACTTTTGTAGACAAAAGTAACAAATAGGCTTAATACATGCGCTGTCACTGAGTAGTTTATAAATAAGCATAAAACAATTATATTCAAAAAATCGTGCCCCTCTCTCATTTAGTGTCAAACAATCGTTCTTTAGTGTGAGTACTTGCTACATCCTTCAGATTAAAGGATAATGCTAAAACTCATTCTTTTAAATTGGCCACCTTGTATATTTTACGCATAATTAGATTCTTTTTTTCAACAAAATATGAATTCATCCATTGCAAGAAATTTTAATTGTAGGCTTTCTAAAATACTCTTATTTGTAACAAGGATATTCAAAGAGAAACATTAGCTTTTTCGTATTTGAAAAACTTTACTTTATATTCAAAATCGATAGAAACTAATTAACTCATAAAAGGCACGATTTTATTTGATTATTCAAATGGAAGATTAATGTTTAAAAAAAGCGCACAAATATTTGCTCTAAAGACCGTAGAGTTTTAGAATTTGTCTAATTATCCTAATTTCAATATCTATTACAAGTAAATACATTTTAACAGGTAGCATCACATTTAACAGAAAGTTGTTTAATTGATTTTTAATGCTTAGAAGAATAATTAACAAAAACCTACTTTTTAAAATTGAACAAGACACCGAAGTCGACAAAAATTGCTTAATTAAACTTTAGAAAGTTAATTTTAATGCATCTTTAATGCTTCCATGAAATGATATATTATAAATTAGTTGTGATAAAAATTCAGACATTATAAAAAACAGCTAGCAAAAGAAATGATAATTATCTTTTGTGGAATTTATCACATCAAAGGGAAAAAAAAATAACTGTAGTTTAAGAAATGGTGGAACTTTATGGTAATTTCTTTAAACAGAAACTCAAATAGGCGTGCAGCAATTTCAGTTTTTCGACCAAGGAAAACAGATTTTTAAATTAATTTTATCGATCACCTTGCTAATACAATCATTTGACAACTTATCTTTTTCACTTGAGTCTTTTTTCTCTTTCTTCTTTCGAACAAAAAAGCTTTTGAAAATGTTTGGCTTTAAACTCAATGCATATGAATGACGCGTCGAATATTTATTCAAGATAGCGAGTTTTTTAAAGGCAAAGATTTGTCATTCTAGAAAAAAGGGATAAATATTTTAAATAAAAGTTACCTTAATTGTTTTGTGTTATTAGTTTAGAGTTATTAAAATATTAACTCAAATCATAAGGTCAGAATTTAATTATTAAAATTACTTCCAGAAGTTACCGATAGGTGGTGCTCCAGAATATCTTAACCTCCAAAAGAAGTTTTTCCAGTATTCCATAGACTTTTGAGCCTAAAAGATAGCTCAATGCAATGAGTCGTGATTAGTTCAACAGCCATGCCGTAAAATGCATTATTTTCGACAAGGTTCTTGATTGTTTTGGTATATCTTTTGGAACCTAAACAAAAAAAAAATTTCTAACTTCTGTATCCCTGCTGGACTGTTGATAAAATCTACTAATTTGCAAGGAATATAATCAAGGACTCCTCGCAGCATTTGCTAACGATCGCATTGGAATGGGATACAATTAATTATTCAGCAACACGATATGATATCAGGTTATTTATTTAAACGAACACTGCAGCCATTTCTGAGCTAGAAAATTTATAATGTTTCGCTGAAAATCTACTATGTCCTTTACCTGGTAAAAAAGACAGGGATCTGGTTCTACAAAAATGATTAATGAGAATGCTTAACAGAGACGCTTTTTCAGGTGCTTTATTTCTCACACTTTCAAAAATTCTTCCAAAGGCTAAAATCCAGTGCAAATTCTCGAGGAAGACTGTCATCTGCTCCTTACTATACAACAACGAAGTATTTAGAGACATCATTCAAAAATAAGCTTCTCAGAACAAGCGACAAGATCGTTGACAAAAGCACATAAAGAACCGTAATCATCGAGCATTTAATCACAACTGGCATGAGATGGGGGAAAGCTGGTCTTTTATAGCTCTTGCCGAAATTTCCAGTACTTTCTCTTTAATTCTGCCTCTGGAAGCATCTCCTATTGATCGCGTATATTAATGACGTAATACAAATGCCATTGTGCATCGCCAAGAAGGAAAGCAAACATTACAGTCCTCATTAATAAATCTTGCTAAATGGCCCCAGGCGTCGCGACTTTTTGTAAAATATCGCCAAATTTGGCGTGAAATAAGCCCCCCAAAACTGAATTCAGCTAAGCGATATCACCATTATTTTGCGAGAATTCGAGAAAAATCTACGTTAAATAACTGTGACACCCAAAACTCCCTATTTTACATTCTGATAAACCGATTTTCATGCAGCTCGTCGAATAGGAATTACAGATTATTCTTTCACTTCCGAAAAGAAGGTTACCCCGTAAATTCGTAACAGTACAAATAAAGGGTCATTCTTTTTTTTTTTTTTTTTTTTTTTTGCCTCTCCCATTAGATTACAAAATCACGCACCAGAAACCATATGCAGTCATGTTATAAACAATCACATCAATGCGATGGCAGTGGCAGAAAAAATAAGATCCCAATTTGACTGAAAATATTTGTTTGTGAATTTTATTACATAATGGCCAAATTATTTTTTAAAACGAAAATTCTGGAAAAATAATATTAATACAATAACCAATTCCTGGCCAACGTTCATATGGTTTGTATCGAAATCCGTACTCTTTTTGGGCCATGGAACATTTGTGTCCCGCGACTTGAAAAATATATGTACGCCCATTCAAAAAGTATTCGTGTAGTAGCCAAATTCTTTCTTCTAATTTTGTAAATAATTAATGGAATTTTAGAAAATATCAAAATTAAAAAGGAATGTGACAAGTTATTTTTATGAATCCCGTCATTAACTGTTATACGGAGAACAATGGAAACTTAAAGATGAAACTAACGTAACAAATTTTCACTTATGGTCGAATACTTTTTTGATAAAGCATATGTATTAAAACTTCTTTTCTCTACCGCAAAGCTTAAGGTCTTTAAAGTGTTAAACCAACGCTCTCTAGAAAAGGAAACCCGCGGCGCTTACTTGTGACGTCACACCGAGTACGTAAAGCAAAGCGTTTCTATTGGGTTTCTCCTCTCTCCTGCGACGCGGGAGAGACGAGAAACCCAATGGAAACGCTTTGCTTTACCTACTCGGTGGGACGTCACAAGTAAGCGCAGCGGCTTTCCTCTCTAGTGGGCGTTCGTTAAACAGACCCTTAACGTCCCCCA
This sequence comes from Cheiracanthium punctorium, assembly GCA_038373885.1. Classification (NCBI taxonomy): domain Eukaryota; kingdom Metazoa; phylum Arthropoda; class Arachnida; order Araneae; family Cheiracanthiidae; genus Cheiracanthium; species Cheiracanthium punctorium. The sequence continues at coordinate 858,073 of JAWZYV010015836.1, read as the reverse complement.
ATTTATCAAACTGTCCAGTGTAAAATTTTGATTCTAATTTTCTATGTGCAATTAGTTTTACGTGATAGACGGAATTAAAAAAAAATCTCAAACACTTTCATATTTTAAATACGCATAAAGCGTTATACATTAAAAGTGTATTATAATCCATGCGTCTATAGTTCCTTTTATTCTTCATTATTCGATTTATTTAGAAAGTGTATGTATGAGTGTGTCATATATTTTTTTTCCTTTCATAAAATACTTCTATGGAATGGGAATTGAATATATTAAATTCGCCTACTAAAACAGTTTTTCAGTCTTCGCCAATCATATTCTAACTATACGTCACCTTTATAAATACAGTTTGGTATGTGCATCGTACTCCATGAATATGCCGTGCTTGTCTTGTTCCACAAAACATTTCTTTATAATCGTAATCCATATTAATAGTGTCTACTAAATCAGTTTTACAATCTTCTTCAGGCATATTCTAACAATACTTCTCCTTTGTAATAAAATGCAGTGTTTGTCAGTTTTTCGCCAAATATGTAAGATATCTGCAAGCTAGGCTAAGTTTTGAGGCACTTACTTCTTGGCGCAAAACTTGGCGAGGAATCGTCAAATATTGCATACTTTTGCGATTTTTAACTTTTTACTTCCCCAACCGCTATCTGGCAACCCTCTTGAAAAATGAATCGAAAACCTGTCGTCGCAAATCATGTTCACAGAAATTTCCACAAAATCATGTCGACAGAAAATACCGGCTCACTCTAAAATAGCACTCTAGTGCTAAAAATATGACAAAATTTTCTGCGAAATTTACGGAAAATTAAAAAAATAATAAGAAGAATGACTACAAACATACTTTTCATAGTACAAAAGTAAAATTATAAAATAACTTTTTTCTAAGCGACAAGAATGAAAATTGGCGGGAAAAGAAAAGGAAAAAAGAAGAAAGGGCAATAAGAGTATGAAATCAATTTTTGTGCAAGCATTGAGTCTTTACGGCTTTATCGAAGTTGCTTACGAATTCACCAGCGCAGAAGGGAAAGTATCATGATTACTCAGCGAAGAGTAACACAAAACAGATAAGACACAAAGAAATTTTGCGTGAAAGCTTGGAATAGAAGCACCCAACCATTCAATAGATTTCATCAAAAAAGAGAATGACAAAAGCGACAGTTAGACTAGAGTTTGGATATAAAAGAAAAAGAAGGAAAAAAAAAAAAGCTATGTCCCGAGGTGTTCGATTGGACGTCAGATCGAGTTCTTTGTCTCATGCTTCATCTAGAAACAAAGAGACCACTCGGGATATCCAAAATATGGAAAGTGATATCGATGAAAGTTACGCAATTTAAGTAATTTAAGTGAAATGGAGGAAGGCTATAATTCCGATGAACGGAAAGGATATGTAGAAAGAAAATTATGTTTCATACAACAGCACGATTTAATCTTTTCGAAACGGAAGTCTCGCAAATAAGCTAGCAATTGAGTTCACTGATCACCCTTTGACATCATGAATCAGTCACAGTAGCGCCAATACCTCCTACATATAGAAAGCGTAACAACTCAAGCTTTAACGTTATCACTAGGCTTACGAAAATGACATCATCACAGGTTTACTTCCAAAAAATAAATCTCTTTAACATTTCTAGTGAATGCAACAAACTTTAGAAAATATCTTAAATTAAACATTAAAATTAAAGTACCTTTCTCATACAAATTATTCCTGTGATCTTCTTACTTATCACATTATCTAATTAGATATGGTTAAAAACTGCCATGAGCCGTAAAATTATATTTTTTTATCGCAAATTATTAAAGTAGTGTTATTTATGAGTAAATTCACCAGAAATTTTTAATAGTTTTAGTTTGTGAAAATACAATTTTTAAATGTAGGCCTAGTGATGACGTGAAAGCTTGGTGACGTAGAAGTTGTTAGGCTTTCTTTATCTAGGAGGTTTTGGTAGTGCTCGCCAACCTTTTCCCGCCGCTGACAGGTCAACGCTTGATCATTTTACCGTGGCTCGCTGACGAAGGCGCGACGCTGATTGCTTATATTTTAGATTTTTCTTCATTTAATAGTTTTAATTTAATTGCATTTAAACATACCCTCGAAAGAATAGAGTTACACAAAAAATGGATATGAAGGGATTTAACATTTTAACTCATTAAAACGCTAAGTCAATGAGTACCCTGAGCTTGTTTCTTTGCAACGATTCGGTTTCATCTTACCACCTAGTTAATGAAAATATAGAAACAAACAAAATAAAAATCATCTTCTGACAAAAATTAAATTAATTATGCAAGTATGAAATATATTTTAAAAAATATGGCATAAAGAGAATACATAAATTCACAAAAAATATTTAATAATCCTAGAGTATAAGGATGTATTCATATTTTATTATTGTTTTCAACTACATTTTGGATTTTCATCTTATTCGTAACCGCTTGCAACCACTTTTCACAATTTCGCGGACCCATAACAATGGCATTAGAAATACAATAATCCTGCTAAAGCACAACGTTACCTACGTTTCCTGGACCACATTGCACTTTTTACAAGATGTGTTCATATAACTACAGTTTTCCAAGTTTTAAAGATAAACAATGTAATCTGTAAATAAGAGTTGTATATAAATTAGTAAAGAGGCAAGGAAAATAGTTGCTCAATATTTCTCTATCATACTAAAAAAGCAAGTCTCATAGAAAAATTTAATAAAAGTTTATATTTCTAACAAACTTCACCAGCTTAAAATACCTGAAATCCTTCAAACCCCTTGTAGAAATGTGAAATCAAATTTCTTTATAAGCGGATTAAGTTAAAGAAAATATAAAGAGTTTCTCTGTTGAAATATAAAACAGAGTTCAATTGTTATCAATGGTAGTGACAGTAATAATAAGAGTAATAGTAATAGTTACAAGATCCAGAAAGTGCGTCTTAGACTTAAAGCAGTTCATAATCTAAACGTATCAATCTATCTTTATAGATTAAAGTGCTTTTCATTTAAATCTCAGCTTCTTGCAAATATGAATTCTCTACATTTTAAAAATATCACTTTTAAACTTATATTTTACAAAATGCTGCAGATAAAAATATTCATAAGTTTCTGTCATCTTTACGAGATGCTTTTGACAGGCACTCTTGGGGGGGGTGATATCTTTCGGCATATGTGATAAAATATATGAAATTTTAAAGCATAAAAAGTTAGATATAGCATTTTCAGCTAACTGAGAATAATTTTTACACCAAGCTTAATACTACTCGATAAAAATGCACATTTTTAAGACACTAATAATTTAAAGTACTTCTAAAATTTAAGTGATGTAAAGCACTTTAAAACTGTACCTTATTTTTTAAAATGTCTGAGATTTAACCTTCAGACAAGATTGTGTGTAAGTGTTCACGGAGGCTTGCTTTTATAAAGCTACCTCTTGCAAATATTCCTTAAAGTAAGCTTTATTCAAATTGTTCTTGTACTAAGTTTTCGAGAAATAATTGATTTATTTTTATAGCTAATATTTTCTACGTATTTCTGAAAGCCAGTTAGTAGTTAAGTATATGTTTTAAAAGATTCCCATTACAGATTACAAGGATATGTTATGCGCAGTTACTGATGAATCTTAATTCTATTTAAAACCATCCCAGCTTTTCTTATCATTTTATTGTAGTCAAACATATTTCTATGCAACTTGATTTTAGTTTTTTTTTATCAAAGTTTTAACTTAAAATACAAATGTCATTAATGCATGGGTTTATAATATTTTAGAACGTCGCAAAATTTTAATTATATACTTAGCATACTTCTAAGTCTTTTTTTTATTTTTTAGATAAATTAAGTATAAAGCTTTGCGCTATTTTATATCCGTCTAAAACTCGGATACTTTTAGGCTGAACTATATTTATTCTTTCGAATGTCAATGGATGTATTAATGAATGTTTTTCCGAGTAGTACAATTTGAGATTTGCCCATACACATATATTCCAAGCATCCTAGTGTAATGTTATAGTAAATTTTAAAATGTTTGCAGTCACACTTTTTTAAAATACACGATCGTATGCACATTATAAGTTTACGATCGAAAAAGAAAAAAACTTTAAAAAAATGCGTGAAAAATAAATTTTAGTGAGTTTAACGTTAAACAAGAATATATATATATATATATTTATATCTTGTTTAACGTTATATTCACCAAAATTTGTTTTTAACGCATTTTTTAAAAGTTTTTATTCTTTTTCATATATATATCCACCTGCTCTCGAATTAATTAAAAATCACATGCTTAACAACGTTGTTACCCTTTTATATTTAAGTATTTCTATCTCTCTTAGCAGTAGTCTAAATTTCAACGTATATGAAAAGAGAAAATATTTTAGCTTTTAAGTAAATAGATTTACTCATTTTTCATCTTGCTTACATAAATAGGTATTCCGCAATATCGTCTATAATAATCACTGTATAATCAAGCTTCTATGTACAGAAGAATTTAAAGTCTCCAATTTTAAATCTCTCTTTCTGACTGCAAGACAATATAACTATCCTACTAAGTTCTTAAAATCTATTATACACAATTTATACAAGTAATGTGTATATTGCCTTTGTTAATTTACTGGAGGTTGGGTGGGGTTTGGTTTTAAAATTATAATTGGATAGATGGGTCGGAAGGAGGAAGCTTTTCTCACTATGTATAAAAAATATAATAATAATAAAAAAGAATAAAAGTATTTAAAAATCTCAGGATGTGCATTGGCAAGCATATATATATATATATTTGGGAAGAAAAAAAAATAAACGAAATTAATATTCAGTTAATATACATTTTTAATTCTAATTTTAGTTTTTAAATTTTCTCTCTAAATATTAGAATGCGTCTCTGGAAAATAAGATATATGTATGTATTTGGATAGTATATATATATATTCATTAGAGTTTTCAACACAATAAATTTTATATTTAATTGTCTATACCAGTTATTTATTATAATTCAATAACTATAATTATAATTTAAATAATATTCATTTATGTTAATTTGATTAATATACTTGTATTTTAACACTGTCAAATAATTTTAAACCACTGTTTCTGATAACATTTTTATAATCTTAGTTCTATAGTATTTCACATTATACTCAAGGCCTCTTGATTTTGGCACATTCTTACAACAAAGTTTGCTGAATCGAGGCATTCGATCTGATATATTTTGCAGTTTTTATCAATTATTTTGCATCAAAAATACTTCTGTTTTTTATTTTCTTTATTTAAATTATTTTTCTATTGTAGGATAGAGACTAAAAGTGTGGAGTAAATATCTCTTTTCATATGCCACACAACCGATATCCTATTATTTTGATTGTCTTTAATGATAATTTGCTGGTTATGGCTCCTGATGATGGTACCAGTGGTTATAATCTCCATTCCATTGATTCTATTTTCACTTTGTTTAATTGTAATTTGTTTGGCTCAGCACCTGCTTCTTTCTTTTCTTTTACATACGAGGTATGTCATTTTTGCAATTCTATTCTTATTTTTTTCCTGCGGGGTATGTCAGATTTGCAGTACTGTACTTCTACATAGCAATTATGTATATATATATATATATATATATATATATATATATATATATATATATATATACATATATATACATATATATATATATGTATATATATAACAGCCACACACTTACGTAATATGAATATAACATTAATCCATCGAGCGAGAGTATGCACAAAACAAAAAGGCATAAAAAAAATCCGGAGCCGAGAAAAATAATGGACACATAGGCCTTAAATGCTGTACACAAACCTATTTAGAAATACAAACAAAATAGAGCTATAACAGCTAAAAAGGTTGGAAATATTTACCAAATGAGATCTCATGGGCCTAAGCCTAACAGCAAGACCCCCCCCCCTACACACAAAAAAAAAAAAAAAAAGTGAAGGTGAAAAGGAAACTAAATTAATCAAGTTCTAGTCTTCAGGCGCCATCACTTCAATTAATGTAGTTAAAATAAAAATAATAATATCTAGGTTTCTGTAGATCGCATGACAAAAAGAGTCATTAAATTCGACCTAGCGGCGCGACCATAGCTGAACAAAAAAAAAAAAAAAAAAAAAAACGTGACGCCAGCATAGAAATTTAAGTGTCAATAATGCAACAAGAACCAAGAAATAAAAAAAAGAGAGAAATTAAACAATCAGATGAATTTGTAGCCTGAACATTTCAGCTTAAAAGAGAGAAATCAAAACAAACACTAAAAAGGGAAGAGAGGGAAAGGAAGGAATTGTAAAATACAAAAGAAACAAGTATAGCTAACCAATGAGAAAAAAAGTACGGGATTAAATAGCTATAGAGTACAAAAGCAACTATAAAAGTAGAAAAATTAATAAAAGAATCTAAATAATAAAAATAAATGAATATTTTTTTAGAATGTGAAAAAAAAAGTTTTTATTAATATTAAAACAAATAGCATAATAGTAATATAAAAATAATAATATAAGCTATATGTATTTAATTATGTTATTAGTGCGTATACTACTCGATAATACGTTTTTAACAATGCTCTGAGTGTGGCTTAAATCTGGATTTAAAAAAAAATTACCAGTAATCAGCAATTCTTCAATATATATATATATATATATACACTGCTCCGTTTCATAGGTATTCTCTTAAACAATTAAAATAAGTGGTTTTGGATTTAATAGTGAGATATTAAGTTCATTTTGTCAAGCTGCAACTCCCTTAAAAACATTACGAAGGAAAAGCACTTATGGATGTTTAACATAAATGATAAATTTGCATTAGAGAGGCTCCAAAGTGGGATCCATTTTGAAAATTAATACCCGTTTCTAAATATAAACTTTTAAAAAGGGCATAATATGAAATATTAAAAGTACATTTATGATAAAGTGATCTCTTTAAAAAGGAGAGTTCCCAAGTATGCCAAATGTGTGCTTAAAAATACCCGCATTACATTAAATTATTAATTTTGTTTATCTAAACATAAACATTAAAAATATTAGTAGCGCAAGAGAATTTTATTTTATAGCTTAATGGATTAATTTTAGCAATTTTAACGCGTTTTTTTATTATTTTAAGAATAAAGCTATCAGAAACTTTTAATCTATTATTTGTTTATTACATGATAACAGATAAGGTGAAGGGTTCATAATTTTTGTTTTTAATACTGTAAAAAAATAAACTAATTCAATTATTTTTAATAAATTAAATACAACCATAAATTAAATATAATATACGTTTATTAAAAATGAAATTGATAAATTTTTGTCTGCAGTATTAGAGATATGTACATGCAAATGTGGATGTTATTAACTGTGGAATGAATGATAGATAAAAAGAAAACTGCAATCTTTGGAACTTAATGAAATAATCTATAAAAGATTTTCGTTCATAAAATTTAAGGAACTATACTTACAGTAGTTTAATAATAAATAAACTTTGCAAAATTTCGTATGGCTAGTAATTTTTATTTCATTTTACCTTAATTCTAAATGAGCAGATAAATATTTAAAATATACAAAAATCCCCCTTTATATTAAAAAAAAATGACTAATCTGAGAATCGAATGACTCAATTTTGGGGAAAATATTAAAATCCTGAATATTAAAAGCTAAAATTAGTCTTGACCTTTATTAAAAAACCTGGAAGAGTTCAGATCACGCAGTTTCTTAACTTTAAAAAATAATTAGTCTGCGCTTCATTATTAACAGAAGTTTAATGATGCAGAAGGACTGCTTTTATAAGGAAGCCAAACAGCTCCCTTTTTATCCCTGATTAATTAATGCCCTTCAACATTTTTACTTATTTTTATTTAATACAGTGCGTTGTTATCGTAACTTTTCGTCAGCCTGCTTTTGACGTTAAAACTTTAGAATACATTATTTCATTCATTTATTTATATTTTCATTTACAAGCTATTGTCCTTATTGTTAAATGATACACTCTGAAAAAATTTGTTACTTTTCCATTGTGATAAGAAGGTAAACTTTTCTTTCACGATGTAATTTTTAGTTTTATGAGTATAATTCATTTTTAACCTAAATAAATTATTTCACTTTTTATGCATAAAAATACATGTACGATATCGCCTTAGGAATGATAATATATCTTTAGGGGAAAAAATTAAACTGCCGAAAAGGTTACTTGAATAATGATTGCATAAATTACCACAAAATATCACGGGAAAACTTCCATAGCGTGAGTTTTATGCAATTTATATGTTTTGAAAACATTATCTTTCATGATTGATGGGTGATCAATAATTCATCAAATGCAATTCACGTGACATGATGAAGCCAATACACTTAGTCCTGTGGTGCAGGTGATTTCTGAGTGTCCTACCACAGGGTCACCTCAGATTCAGTGCTACGGACAAATGTTGAAACGAGGGCGGAAATTTTGAAAAAATTGTATAACGTACATAGGACAGTTTGTTTATTTTTTACTAAAACCGCGGTGTTTCTGATATTAGTTCAATCATCAACATTCGTATTAAGTTTAATATTACATTAAAAGTACAAAAATATTGTCGCTATAATTCTTATTAGAACCACGCCGCTTGAGATAGGTATACCTAAAACCGTGGTATGGATCAAATTGACCCGACTTGTAAAATTAACGTTGCAATGAAAATGACATAATGGTATGCTTTCATGCCATTTATTATGCCCTTACCGCTCATTTTGTGAATGATTAAAAAGTTGCACATGTATTTTCGGAAAAATTCTAAATTCTATTTTTCTTTGAGTATAAATCATTTCATTCCTGCTCTGATTTCACATGCACACGATAGTTTAATTAAGAAATAACCTTACAAATAACAAAAAAAAAAATCGTAATTCTTTTATTTTTACTTCAAGAGTCTGAATCTTTTAATAAACTAGCCAAACATGGCAACCTAGATATGCTCAAACCTCGCTCTTTCCACTGCGGGGTTACAATTGCGAAATGCCGAGAACAAAAATGATCCTTTTTCGAAACGTTTTTTTTATCGATATCTTCTAAAATATTTCGAAATTTGAAAAAATCGCTTTGAGGTGTGTCGGGACTCGTCCTGGAGATTTTCCGTGCAAAATTTGGTAGGTCTACGATCTAACTAACTAACTAACTAACTAACGGACAGTTTACACATTGCTTTATTTATATAGATTGCTTATATGTACCGTGTTGTTGCTTTTGTGGTATTTCCTGAAAAGTGGGCCGTTATCGCTTTCTTTGAGAAAAACATCTCTATTGAAACACATGAAGCAGATTCCTTATTTGCTGCATATAGCGACGATAAAATCCTCGATTTTAGCTCTATAACAAAACTATTTATTTATTTATCTAAATCTTTTTTTTTTTAAATAAAGGTTCTCTCAAGAATAAACAAACGAGGCAAAGCAATCTATTAACTAAAGGAAATTAGAAAGTTAGAAAAAGAGGATTACTTACGGATCATCCTGCAAGACACTAACTCAATTTATTTTAATTCCAATAAACATAAAATCCAATACAATCAGGTATAAATTTTTACTGAAGCATTCTCTGACGAGACAGAAAGAGCGAGTAAGAAATCAATAAACACAAGCAGACGTGTAGCTAGAATTTCGAAGGGAAAAAAAAAGACAAAGCCTTAAAAAAAACATAACTTTATAGTTTATTTATTTATTTCAATCTACTTGATTGCCCGGAAGTTTACCTTATTAACTTCGTCCTTTTAGGACGGAGGTATGCAATCGATATCAGGTGTGTTTCAATTTTATGGTGCGCTTAATCTGAGTAATTCGTTTTTAGTGGAGGGAATGCTGCGTTGCATGATCCAGCAGTTAAATTAGCCATTCTGCAGACGTATGTAATGAGTGATTAAGTAAAATGCGCTTGATGATTTTTATACAAACGTATAAATTCCGAACTTTACCTGTGAGTTGTTTGAATATTTTAAAGCTGATGTCAGCTGCAATATCAGTAAAATATGTGCATTTTCATTTAAATATAGTTGAAGAAATGTTATGCCTATATGATAAAAGGAGGTTTTTTTTGTGTCGCGAATGTTGCGTTGCCTGATCTAGTAGTTAAATTAGACATCCAGGAGATGCATGTAATGAGTGATTAAATTAATTGCGCTTGATGCTTTTTATGTAAAAGTGCAAGTTCCGAAATTTACCTGTGAGTGTTTTGAATGTTTTAAAACTGATGATTAAGTCTATTAAAATGCATCAATATTAGTAAACTATGCATCTTTTCATTCAAATAAGTTCTAAAGAATGTATGTCTAAAGAAAGAAATGAAAAGCAACAGAAATATTAGCTTTCAGCTCGCGTCTGCTTTTCAAATGGGAGATCAGAGCCGTGACTATTTTGAGGGATGCGTTGGCAACTGTACTTTCTAGAGCTGTTTTTGTAATAATTTTAATTATGAAAGTTTTTATTTATAATTTTTTTCAGTTATTTATTTTTTGTGACATTCAATCTAATTATGTGCGCATAAAAAAGCACAAACTAAATCGCCTTTTTATCAATTTTACCTAAGACACAAGGGAGAACATCCGTGCATCAAATGTGTAGGAAACTCAGAAGTTTAATATATATTCAAATAACATAATCCAGTTAAATCTGTTGAACCGGTAATTGAAAATGAAAAAAAGTGTAGTTTTTTAAAGGTGTGGAGCTACATATTATATTATCTAAAAGAACAAGTTGAGTTGAGTTGAGAAACTTTTCAACAATTTCCTAAATTTGGTGATGATTACTCATCAGCAGGAACCACTAGTTCGAATAATGAATCGAATGAGAAATAGATGTATACATGACATGTTCACCATAAAATTAATTTTAAAACTTTGTAAAATAACACAATACAATATATATTTAGCGGGGCGATTGCTTCGGTAATTACAAAAAGTTCAGTCTTCTTCAGTTACAAGAATAGCATGGAGAAAATTTTCGACGACTGAACGAAACAATCGTCTTGCTAATGTACTTTATATAATTGTTATTTAAAAAACTTTCTATTTTTTTATCTAACACCAGTGTTTTTTTTATGTTCTTGTTACATGGTCAGAATGACTATAGCGCTTATTGATTGTCTTTCTATAAATAGCGTTATAGCGTTACCACAAAACAGACACCCTCATAAGACTTCACCAAATATTTCTTGAAAAATATCACAAGTTACCAATAATAGACAAACAATAGACCTTTACATGGAAACACAAAACGATAGCATGCTTAGAATAATACGTTAGCTGCAGGAGCGTAGCCAGGAAAATATATTTTTTTTTTGGGGGGGGTGATATGCTGAATACTTAAGAAAAATATAGGATTCATCTACCCTAGGAAACATGCAGTAATGGAAAAAAATTGAGAAAACAATCCATTAACTATAATAATAGTAGCTCATTAGATATTTTCATAAAATCTCAATAAAGAAAGGACTACTTTTATTTTTGATAATTATAGAACAAGCTCTGTTGATAGGAATGTTTTATCAATTCTTTAAAATAAACATTCTTTTCTTAAAAAAATAATTTGGACAACGGTAAATATATTTACACTATTTTCATAAAGACTTGACTTCTTTCCCCCACTTTCTTTTATAATCTCAAAAACAGTCTTATGAATGGTTTATAAACAAAGTAACTTTAAAAAATTCCTACAAAATGCTTAATTAAGTTTTTTTTTTAAATTTAATTTTAGAAATTTGATAATGTGTACATATGAAGGAAAAAAATTTCGTGAAATATTTTGTAATTTAAATATTTGTATTTTACTATACTTTAGTATTATCAGTCTATTAATAGTTTTTTGTCATATTTTTTTCAGATTCTGCAGACTGTCGAGATTAGCGAATAATTAATTTTCCTACTTTTCATTTTCGCGTTTTCTGTACTTACGATTATTAAAGTTATGGATTGTTTTCTTTTTTTTAAAAGTGACAAAAATTCATTAAAATCTAGAATAAAGGATTGCAACATAATGCACTAATCAAGTGGAAAGCGGACTGTATATTGGCCTTCATTTACGATACAGAAAATGATTAAATATAGTTCGTAATATATATATATATATATATTAGGAACTATATTTAATCATTTTCTGTATCGTAAATGAAGGCCAATATATATATATATATATTTATTTATTTTAACTATTTTATATTTGTAAACGCGTATTAATTTTTAAAAATAAATATATTTATATATGCGTTATGTATCAATATTATCTTTCAATTATACTAGCGACAATAATTAAATTAAATATTCCTGCATTCTCTTTAATTTCTTTATTTTTATGGCCAACAATTAAAATGAAATATTTTGAGACAATACATAAAATAAAATTCATGCCGTACTTTCAAAAGATCCTTAAATTTTTCATATTTGAATATTTCGAGCAATTATCTCACATTTCATTTCGAAAATTTATTTTAATAATAATTTCTATCAAATCATTAGTTTAATAAGGAATTAGAAAAAATAAGTTTTTAAAGCATGAGGAGCTACATTATTAAACTGACTATATTGCGTAATAATGATTTCCATCAATTTATTAGTTTAGTTATTAATTACGGAAAATAAGTTTTTAAAGCATGAGGAGCTTCATTATCAAACTGAATATATTGCGAAGACACACGAAAGTTTAAAAAAAAAATCAATTGACATATGACCGAATACATGCCAGATTTCCAAAACTCTCGCTCAGTTAGACCCATTACTGGTGCTGACATCTGAAGTCTTAAATGAAAGATAGAAATGCTCTGTGTTGTGTGTACTAAAAATAATAAGTAGAATTTATATTGAAAAAACTGTTTGCAAAAGCGAAATTTAAAATTAAACTAAAATAATAAAGCTAATAAGTAATTATATCAAAATGTGTGTTTTTTTAATCGTAACCATTATGCGTACACAATGTAGAAGCATTCAGTTTAAATATTAATGGCACATATATTTAAATAAATTAATATAAAAAATGATGAGTAAAATGAATTAAATATATTTTCAGAGAAATAACGTTTTAGACATTCTTAATTTGATTTCAATGATTTTTAAAAAAAATAGAACTGAGCAAAATAAAAAATAATATATTTCATATTAACTTTCTCTTTTAATCGCTCGTATAATATGAATGCAAGTAGAGTGAATAGATATGAAAGGAAGTAAATTAAATTAAAAAGCATGCCCTAAAGTTACACGAATCATAAAGGTATAGTTTTTAATTGATGAAAAACAGGTGAACTCAAAACTAATGAATATTTGAGAGCTGTTGCCTGCTTTCTTATAATTTAATATATTTAATGAATATTTAAATATGAATAGATAAAAGGATTTGACTGTAAGTCAATATTTCACTTTTAGAAGATTGGAATGTACAGAGAACGATTATTTTAAAATTTTAGAAAATGTTCTGCCGTAAATTATTATTATTATTATTATTATTATTATTATTATCAGACATTTATCAGTGGCGAAAAATTAAATTTCTTTCTCTCGTTATGATTTAATGTTTATATATATATGCATTACGCACGCACACACACACACACACATATATATACAGGGTGTCCAGTGCTAACGCTGTCCAATGGCTATTTCCTAAACCGTTAGTCAGAGACACATAGTTCCAGTTGCAAAAATGCTCTTATATAATCTATTATACCAGAAACAATCAAATTCAATAAATGAACTCCTATAAAAATTACGAAATTTAAATTTTATACGGTCCCCCGGTCTTATCAGTTATATTTAGAAAAAATTTCCTTATGAAAATTTCATGCACAATGAAAAAAGTCGTTCTTCTACAACCAAAATTCACCGTGTTACAGCTGCTTAAAGTTACAGCACTTTTCGAGATGCGAAAACGGGGTTGTATACAAAATGCGTTTGAGAAAAATAAACGTTCATGGATATGAGCCTTGTAATATTTATTAGTATTTTCATCAACTACTTCACGATTGTAGACTGCAATAAAGAAGATTAACAATTAATTATGTGTATCCAATGAATTAACATAAAAATATAGCTTATACTGAAAATATAATTTTTAAAGAGTTTTTTAAATGAACTGATGTTAAAAAAAATTAAAATACAAAAACAAGAGAATAAAACACTTCATTAAACATTAAAATAGAAAATGAAACATTTTAAAGCACGAATATATGCACTTTAGAAACTTAAAATAATATTACAAACCCTCTAGCGTAACATTTGCTCAAAGTATAGCTTCCTTCGGTGCAATGCAAATATGCACCCATGTCAAAAACACCTGTAGAAAACACTTCCTGTACTTGGCTAGCATACCCGGTGTTACACATTTGCATGCTACACATATATAAGATTTAGTGAGTCTGATCTCGGTTAGATTTTTACAGAGTCTGACTATCAACTTTTGCTTAACGATTGGTATTCTAAAATTAGTTTTGATTCATACTCCGCATTAGGATAGAAAATGAAATTATAACCTATAATTTAAATTTTCAATATCTATATGGTCTCTAAATGGTTTACCGTAAGGGACATTTTTAAACATGGAGAAGTGACTAAAGTCAGAATGTTAGCTGCTTCACAACTCTGAATTTTGGTCGAAGAAGAGCGATTTTTTTTTTACTGTGCATGAAATTGTATAAAGAAAACTTTTCTAAATATAAGTGATAGAACCGGGGGGACCATATAACGATTAAGCTCCGTAATTTTTATAGGAATTGCTTTATTGACTTCGATTGTTTCTGATATAATATGTTACACAATTTAGAGCATTTTTATAATTTGAACTATGTGTCTCTGACTAACGGTTTATAGCACTGGACACCCTGTATATATATATATATATATATATATATATATATACATATATGTATATATATGTGTGTGTGTGTGTATACAGGGTGATTCGCTACCAGACAGACAGTCTTGTAGGGGGTAGAATCGCATAGTAATGCGGGGTCGGAAACGTAGTCTTCATGTACCTGTTAATAATCACTTTAGAAGAAGTGTTCAAGTTATAGTAAACATTTCGACCATGGTTTTTCAAAAACTAATCCCTCTTTCACCGATTGCACTTGATAAAAATTCTTTCATTACATTCATGAAATTGTCTGAGGGAAGCCCATTGTTTATGAAACTTGGTTCAGAAATTAGACGCACACTTCAACACTTCTTCCAAAGCTATTATTAACAGGTACATGAAGACGACGTTTCCGACCCTGCAATGCTGTCTGATTCTGAACTGTCTCTGTACCCCCTGCAAGTGTGTCAATGTGGTAGCGAATCATCCTATATATATATGTACACAAGTATAAATACAATGCTGTTGTTTTCTTTGAACATCATTGAAATTTTTGAGAACCACAGCCCCTTCTAAATTTTCAGCCTCTATTTTTAGTACTCTAACAATCTACTTAAAAAGTTCTCACGGATTGACTTCAGACAGTTCTTGGATTTTCACTTTAAGACTTTTTTGTTAGTCCAAGCCAATCTAATTGAAAAGGTTTACGATATAAATGCATGTGATTTTTTTTTTCCATTTATATTTATTCCGGGTGATTCCAAATAAATGTTAAGACGATTATTTTTTTAAACCGTGAAGGATCGAAACATACTTCCAATTAAAAAAGTTAGTCAAATAAAAGAGTAGCTTTCAGGTACGACAATTTCTTACAGGGGATTGTATACATATTAAAATACGAAATTTAATTTTTATACGGCCCCTCCTTTCCTACCCTTTTTATATAGAAGAATGTTGCTCTTTAGTAAAATTAATAGTAATCGCCTAGTAAAATTAATAAAACAAATCCCGTGTCTCTAAGTGGAATAGTTTCCGAGATATATCAATTCCAAAATTTTGGCATTTCTCGCTAAGCAATAAGGGGATGTCTCCAAAGTGAGAAAAATGCAATTACTTTTCAACTGACGTTAATTTATGTTAATAGTCACCCGATAGACACAGTTTCTCTTAAAAAAATAATCGCCTTAACATCTATTTTGAATCACTTGGTATATCGGTGGTTCCTTCTGAATCTCTGTCTGTTTTTAGGTTAAAGGTTTTAAGTCTTCTTAATTCGCTTCGTTACTTTTTTAACCTAGAGTTTTGTACACTTGTATACTGTTGCAAGAAAACAACGTTTGCGAAAGCACATGGATATATCACTCTTCCCTTTGTCTTCTGCTCATAGAATTTGGTAAAGCAGATGCTGCATAAATGTAATCAAACTGGACTCATTTTTGATGTGTTTCGTTTCTTTCTGCTTATGCACCTTCCAACAGAATGTCACTTGCATTTACTTTTTTCATTGGCATGCAATGAGTTATACCGAGTACGGCCTGTTTAGAACGGAAAGGAAAAAATCGCTTGTTAATTTTCTGACTCTTGTCTGTTAATACTAAATAAATCAATTTACTAAATGTGTAGCTTCTACTGTTTATTTCAGTTATAAACTTTTTTCTTTTTCAAAGAAAGTTTGAGTAATTATTTGAGAATGAACAACAGCATCTACTTTAAATTATATACTTTTATGTTTAATTGTATGTATAATCATAAATTATACTTGGCTTTGATTTCAAGTGATGATCTTACTCTTCGGCTAAATGTATATGTTGTTTGAGTAATTCTTGTTCTTTCACATTTCTTGTCCGATATTAAAATAGAGGGATTTTTGTTTGCTTTCCAATGGCCAGAACAGTTGCTGACTACTAGTAGAGCAAGAACCCGCGTCCGCCAGACCTTCGTCATAGTATAAAAGCTGAAACTTTCTCTGCGCATATTCCCCAATAGAGTTAGGAACAATCGACCACTATAATGATGACCGTGGGATGGCAGGATGGATCGTGGCTTTGGCAGGTAACAAGTAGTAAAGGTGTATAAAATTGCAGAATATTTTCGTCATTTCATAAAGCTTAATCTTGAAATCACTTTATCCCTTGCCAGACACTTTTCCATCGTGGCAAACCCCCGCCAGACAATCTGAAAGTCATGGAAAACGTAATTCTATTACGAGCGCGCAATAGCATCGTAAGGAAGTTCAGTAGTAGCAGTATAAAATGTGCTTGGTACTTTGTGACAGCTTGACGTACTTCGTCGCGGGAGTTTACGAACACAACAGTTTTCCATGACTTTGAGGTTATCTGTGGGGGGTTTGCCACGATGGAAAAGTGTCTGGCAAGGGATAAGTGAATAAAGTGATTTCTAGTACTGCGAAGAAGAAGATATAAAAAATTAAGCTTTATGAAATGACGGAAATATTCTGCAATTTTATAGACCTTTGCCACCTGTAACCTGCCAAACCCACGGTGATCCAAACTTTATAGTGGCCGATTGTTCCTACCTCTGTTGGGGGTATGCGCAGCGAAAGTTTCATTTATACTATGACAAAGTATACTATAGTATACATAGTATAAATTTCATTTATACTATGCAGCATTTATACTATGACAAAGGTCTGGCGGTCGCTGGCTCTTAGACTAGAGTAGGGACACTGGAGAGACGTAGATGTTCGCTATATTATTTTAGGGTCGCTTAGTGTGCGTAGGCCATCGTGGCCCCTCATGATTTATTACCTAATTTTAAACCAATTCCAGATAAAAGACCTAGAACTGTGATTGACACCCTCAGATGTATCGTTGAAACAATGGCGGATTTTGCGTGCACCGACTTTAGCGTACAGGGTTCGACAGAAGTGCAGTCGAGGGCGACTTTGTAACCTGAAAATTTGTCCATGGTCGGCGTTGGTGTTCTTTTGGGAACCGAATTTAACCGACTGGGCCACTGTCAGACACAATTAGAAAAATATTCAAATTAATTCTATAAAAATAGCGTAGAAAATTTGCAAGTACTTTCACAGGATTGTTACTCGCTGCACGCACTCACACACAAGGAAAGTACTAAAGCAAATAAGTTTCAACATTTTTCATTATTATTTTGTAGGATGTAGAATGAAATTTGTCGATTCATATTTTCGCAACACGAATATCTGTTGTTAAATCGCCACATAATTTTAAACACGAAAAAACAGGTTATGGAATCCATATCACATTATCAATTGAAATAGATATACATTTCACATAAAGACGATAAATTCTATTTACCTTCAAGAATAAAATGGGTGATAGGAAAGTTTCTGAAATTCACTTCATGCCACATGAGAAAGTTCGCCGAAGCAGAAGTGATAAATTTCCATCCTTTTTCAGGAAGGAAGATAAGTGCCGCGTATTATATCAGCGTGTGAAAAGATTTGATATTTGGAATGAAAGGGGCTCAGGAAGAAAAATAACATATGCTACTTTTAACAGTGATTGAGAAGTTTTATCAGGAGATTCTCTGAAACTCCCGAGGCGAGCCACGCTTCCGTACTGTATATATTTGAAGGAAGATTTCATGAATCTCTTCTGATAATGGTGACACCATAAATATAAAAACGTCACGTAAATAAATAATTGCAAATAAGGCGGAACGGCTTTTTCAGAACCAATTTACAAGTACGAAAAGTATGGTTATACAATATTTGTAAAATGAAGGTTAATATGTCAAAATTCATTAAATCAGCTAAAATTTTCATAAGTTTTGCCATAATAAGTGCAAGTATGACTTTATAAATATGTAAAAAATAAATTACTGGGCAATTCAATGCTACTTCTTTTTTTGTCTTTTGGATAATGTCTTTTGTGGTGTTGTAGCAAGACAGGCAAATTTTTAATAAACTTTCTTCCTGACAGATTTTGTCAGGGAACGTTTGTAGATTTAGTTTGCAAATTTAATTCAAGAAATAACTGCAGGTCGCTTCTAGATTAAAACGTTAATTACACTATTTAATAAAAAAATGTTTAAAAGAGCATTTCGCTGCGTTACAAACAAATTTTAGTTGCAGCCCGACTAGTTAGCGTGATCTACACTGATAACAACTAAAAAATCTCGAGGTTTCGGATGATCCGATCGAAATTCCGGGCTGTCTTTTCAGCTGTGAAACTACAATCACTACTCCTGCTGCTAAGGTCGGTCTGTATGTTGTACGTGGGGGATCAGTTGTACTTGTGTCAGGGAAAATCATTAATTTTCATTCGCCCATTGCAACCACTATACCTCTGTCGTTTTTTGAACCGCCACTGCCAGAGCACCTGGGGCTCTAGCCCCATGGTATCGTAGAATATCATTGACGGATATTTCTCGCTCTCGGATAGTCTAACACTTCGGATAAATAGCCGCGACTCTCGTGTTGGTGCTAGCACGATGAGTGTCGAATAAAACAAGCGAGCATTTTGCAGCATGCTAAGGTCATCCGACACTCAGACCGATCAACCAATCAAAACACACGGCTTTCCCCCCTTTTTTCTTAAACGAAGGCATTGTGTTCAGGATTTTCGAAGACTCCGGAGATATTCACCAATAGTGCAAGCCAGTTTTTGGCTGACCCATCGTGCCATGGGGAGGGGGTCGTCCTTTTTGAAGCAATTGACACTCCTTAATACACACGATAAAACCCATCCATCTTGTACTCTCCGGTACCAGAATGCAAGTTTTCACCTTCATCCAACGGGTTGGGAAAAACAGCATTATTTCCGACAGTGAATACGACAGTGAAACAATTACAATAGATCGTGCTAGGGCACATCCGATTTTTCTCGGATAGTGATGTCAGAAGAGAAGGCTCGATTAACTCGTAACCGGAAACTTTCCGATACTATGATGGTAGAGCCCCCGGGGCCGTA
The DNA here is from genome assembly GCA_038373885.1 of Cheiracanthium punctorium. NCBI lineage: Eukaryota > Metazoa > Arthropoda > Arachnida > Araneae > Cheiracanthiidae > Cheiracanthium > Cheiracanthium punctorium. The sequence continues at coordinate 838,393 of JAWZYV010015836.1, read as the reverse complement.
CAACGATATTATAGGGGAGTATCAGTGAAGGATAATTCTCATTAATGGATAGTCAAATTCTTCAGATTCAGTAGTTCTTCAGATAAATAGCCGGGACCTTCACTTTTGTGCTACCGCGAATATAGCGTGTAAAAAAGCGTGCATTTTTTTACCTATTACTGACAGTCTCGGAACTGGGCTCGATACACAAATCACAACACACTGCTTCCTCCCTTTTTCTATAATTTCTCAATCGAAGGCATTGTTTTTCGAATTTTGGAGGGGTTTGCAGGCATCTATCAATGAAGGGGTGTGTTTGTTGACATGGAGGATAACTCAAGCTTGCCTAGGAAAAGGGGTCTTTTGTAGGAGTGCTTAACAATACATGATACACACAATAAAAGAAAACCGTCGCCTATACCTTAGAGCAGATTTTGCCTTCTTTACTATGTCGGGAAAAAACACATCTTTTTTCCAATACTGATTCTGTCAGCTTCGTGGTAGCCACAGGGATGTTTTCTCAGATTGTGACGTAATGAGTGGAGAATCCTCTACCGAAAGTATTGTTTTTGTTAGATAATTTGGTGATCAGTCACGATCCAGGCCAAATTCTGAGATATCGTTCACTTCCTGACAGCCCGACACCAATGTGGCACGATTTGACACATTTCCAGGAGCTTTAAAGTGTGTTATGTTTCCAGGAGAGGTAGCAAATTTCCTGAGGAGAAATTTTAAGAATTTCACCTCTGGACTAAAAAATTTAATTTTCTGTTTTCAGTTTGCAAGTGTTAAAGGTTTTATCCGCAAAATATTTTAATATTGCAAAATTACGCATGCGATTTTTTTATCTTTTCATTCATGTTTTTTTTTTTTTTTTCAAATAAAAAAAATTTATTTATTTCTCAGGCATTGGTAGAAATTGGAAAATGTGATTGTAGGAATGTGGGAGGAAACGGATTAAAGAATGTAAAACTTCCTAGGTCATTACTAGAAAGCTCGAATGATATAATCTCTCAAGCAAGATGGCTTGAAAAACTGTATCAGAGAGATATATTACTCATTAAAAAAGTATAATTGACTTGAAAATGTTAAATTACTTGTTCTTTTATTATATAAAAATGTATGGGATAATTTTTTTCAGAATTTTGTAAAAGATGGAAAATATATCAGGAAACTGATACAAACGGAAAACGTTTAATGCAGCAGAGTACCAAGTACTAGCCGCCAAAGCGTCGAGCTTTGCTCTGCATCTTATTGTTCTTAATACTTAGTACAGTGTTAGCCCAAATATTGGAGTAATCTTAACGAAAATCAAGTTTCTTTATTTTAACAGTATTTTTCAGCAAATTAATGCTATTTTTCTTTGATTCGTCTCATATGATTTTTTCTTCTATACGCAAATTGGCTACAAAATTCAGTAACTATTACAACAACTTGAGTAAACTTTCAAAATTATTTAGATATGAATCAAAATCCTTACAAATAATTTAGTGAAACTGATTGTTGCATTTTTGGTAAAAGATAAAATCTTACATTTTTAAATTGTATTTAAATTATTACTTTAAAATACGGTGAATGGAAAGCTATCAAAAAAATATCCTTTTAGATACTTTCGAATTATACATCAATACCTTGTAATATTATCTATATCCATCAGTGTTACCATATATTTTATTACATTTAACTTCGATATTTCACAGCCAAGATGACAACACTTAATAAATAAATAAATTTTCAAGAGTCATTTTTCTTAAATTGATACAAAAATTACTTTCTCTCCCAAATAATCCCAACCGCATAATGGTAATCGTTAAAGCTCATAATAAGCCAGAAAAGTCCAGGAGTGGAATGCAAATTAGCTTTCTCTTTCATCTGTTAAAAGCCTATTGATGCATTAATAACGCACATGATTTAACCGACCTATTTGAAAGAGTGTTTTTAATCAATGGCTGTGATTTTTTTTTTCTTTTTGTAAATATTTTCGGTTAGTTAAACATTTAAATGCAATTTAATGAAGAGGACTTTCTATTAAATCTGAAGAGGATTTGCTGCATTTTTTAGTTAAAAACTATACTATTTCAAGAATGGAAAATGAAAGGAAAGGAATCCAGGTTTATTTAAATAGTGTATTTTACAAGTCAGTGATAAATACTTTTCAACATATTTTCAGTAAAAAAACGAATAACGTGTAATTATTTAATATGATTGTATTTTAATTGATTTTAAAGTATTTGAAGAATGAAATATACAATGAAGCGAAATTACCTTTTCTATCGAATGGAGTATATATATATATATATATATATATATATATATATATAGATAATATATAGAAAATTTATATAGAAAAAACCCCCCAAGCCAGTCATTGTTAAAACAAAAAAAAAATGTAAAATGCATATAGTTGAACTTTAATTAAAAATACAACAAAATTATAGTTGCTTCACATGCTATCCAGCGCTTAAAAAAGTAGCATAAAAGAAAACATGCGTTTAATAATATATAGAAAATTTATACAGAAAAAACCCCCCCAAGCCCCAATATAGTTGCATGTAAAGCAACTATAATTTTGTTGTATTTTTAATTAAAGTTCAACTATATATATATATATATATATATATATATATATATATATATATATATATATATATATTATAAACAATATTTATGTTTATAATTTAAGAATAAAACTTATCACGAAAGTGAACTTTAAGAATGAAATTTTGAATTAGTCGTAGATTTTGAATAAGTCGTTATACAATCTCAAGTGATTTATGAAATTATGGAATAAAACATTTTAGCACTGAGGCTACAATACTTTTCATGCTATAATAGTAAGTATTAGTTTATTGGACTTTTGTACAGGTACAATTTATATTAAAATATCTCGAAATGTAAATATAAAGTAAAGAGTTTGAAAGTAGTAGATCAAAATGGTATAGTTCAAATAAGATAGATTTAAGAGAAGATACTTTTGCCTTTAGGATGTTATAATGATGATAAAAACGTGTGTTTTCTTTTAGATATACATAAGGTTTTTGTTAATATTTCACTTTACGTAAGCTTATATTCTGCTTATATTTTATGTTTATTTTAAATTTTATTGTCCAGAATTTACCAGAAGTAATAAACTAAATGTGCTCGTGAAAACTTTTAAATAAATAGAACTTACATTGCAATTGTAATAAAATGAAAAAACTAGATGTTGCATTGGGTTTCAAAAGATAGCATTTCTAAAAAGTATAAAAAGTATCTTTACCAAATATTTATCCTTCTCAGAGCGTTTTAGAAAAAAAAAGTAAAAATTCCAAGAAATATTATTTTGTTTCCTTATAAGAAGTGAAGTTTAAATCTTCCACTTGAACATATGTTCGATTAAATGCAAGGGCAATGAACCCCTCTTTTCAACATTCAGTTCAGCTAGTTGTGACATTATAAAAATTAACAGATTATGTACAGCTAAATAATTGAATGTAGTATGATCTATCATACTTTTTTTTGTAGTTCGCATTACTTGTCAAATATAAAGTAATTGAAATTTTCGATAAATTCGTACTATTTAGAAATTATGATGAGGCTGTTCCCAAAATGAAAGATTTAGAGCTTGGTTAGGTTGGAGTAAGTTCTTGTAAATTTTTGGACACGAAAGAGCATATTTAGATGCAATTACGCAAAGGAAACATAAAATAATCTTTTACATTATTTTGATTAAATAAAATATATTTTTGTAGTGTTTAAATAATTTGGAAAAGGACAAAAAAATTCGTTAATTCTGAAAAAATATAGAAAAGGAAATTTATTTATCTTTTATAACCTCTAGTTTTGAATATAGTATTGTACATCTTACTATGAAAGAGATATGATAAAACTTTGTTTAATATCACTATATTTTTCCCAACGAAAGAAAGTGTTCTTATCAGAATTGCTCCAGTACAGATGTACCTGGGACAAACAGTGGTCGTCATTATTTAAACTGACTCCCAAAAATTTTTGCATGTCCATCCCAGAAACGAAAATGCATTATTATGCCTTTGCTGTTTTTCCCGTTTAATGTATCTTTCTTAAGATTGCAAATAAAACTTAACTAGACATACATTAAAATAAACCGTAAGTTTAAATTAAAAGAGTTCATATACGATACAATTAAAACAACATTTACACTTAGCCTAATTAAGCTAATGAATGACTAAAACGATACTATTTTTTTCCAGTGGAAAGAAATGAAGAACTTGGTAAATAACATTCATAAATAAAAGTATATTATAATATTTCATGTGCTTCAAAAAGTGCACCCTTCCTAAGCAACAAAAACTGCATGATCCACATACACTGTCGTTCAAATTTAAGGAAGTGACAGTTTTTTCAATGCAACGCTGTAGCTTTCCAAATCAATAAGAATAATAGCATAAGATCCCCTAGACCAGGGGTTCCCAAACTTTTTTTACCCGCGGCACCCTTGTCAGGCTAAAAGCATTTCGCGGCACCCTTTTCAGGCTAAAAACTAACGCGGCAGATTTTCTTTAAAGCAATATGAGTATGAAGGTTAGAATGAAGCAGTCTGGATGCATTTTACGTTATTTTTTGTTTGTTTGTTTATAGGACTAACTATCAAGAAAGTACACTCTTGGGAAAGGGATATAGAATTTTAACAATACCCCCATTTCAGGGAGTTCCTATAAAAGAGAGGATACAGACAGTCTTGAACTTGACTAAAATATTTTTGTTTGAACCCACTTAGTGATCGGCTTGGCTCACTTTCTTGGGGATACCGGTTCAGAGGAAATTATTGGATTATACTCCACCAAAACATTTTTCTTGGTTATCTCCACGGCACCCCTGACATACGCTCGTGACACCCTAGGGTGCCGCGGCACCCAGTTTCGGAACCTCTGCCCTAGACGTAGTAACATGAGTGATGTAAGCAAAATTTACCAAAAAAGAAATCAAAAGGTTAAAAGTGAACTCTGAAACATTGAACTGTTGAAAAGTAGCACGGAACACAATGCGACTGAAGCCGAAACATCGATATCACTTGTGTCCAGCAAGGAAGATCGAGCCTATAGTATGGAATACGATATCCCCTGGCTGCTACGCAGGTTTCACATCTTCTGGCCATGCTGAGTATGAGGTTATCAATGAGCTGCTGAGGCACTGCTGCCCATTTTTCTTAAAGTGAAAATCGGAGCTGCGGAATCGTTGCTGGTGGTAAGTGTCTGTCAAGCATCTCCCTAGAAAGTCCCATACATGCTCGATCGGATTTTGATTCGGAAACCTTGCCAGCCAATCCATGCGTTCAAGTATCCTCACTCTGCAACAGCTCTTCGACAACTACTGGACAATAAGCTGGGGCATTTTTCTCCATGGAGCTGCGACCCCATAGCTCCTCTAAAAAGACGCACATACGACAAGAGAATCTCGTTACAATACCAGGCCACAGTGGCTGAACCTCTTTCGAACTCATGAAGGTAAATCTCTTCCGAGGATGTTGTATTGGGATTCTTCACTCTCTCCAGATGTGTATGCGTACAGAATTATGGAGACTAAATCTGTCCTCATCTTTAAAGAGTACTCGACCCCAATTATTATCTGTCTACAGAAAACACCTTATCCTATGATCGTGCCCAATAGGTACACGAAGTACAGGTTGTCGTGAAACAGACAACCATTGTTCAGTCTCTTGAACAAGGTAAAACGCACTATCGGTTGTCCAATCGCTTCAGCCGTATGTCAAGCAATTTCTCCCGCTGTCTGCCTCCTGTTTCACCTGGCCTGTAGCGCAATATGCCGGTTGTCTGCTGACATGGTTTTTCGTGGACGACAACTGCTGAATCGTCAGACAGCTGTTCTACTAGCTTGAAATTCTCTCCAAAGTCGTGAAACGATGCTGTGAGCAATCACGAATTCCGAAGCCACACGTGTCCCATTTCGACCTTCCTCCCTAGTAGCACAATTAGTCCAAAAAACGTTTAAAACACGTTTTTTAGCGTCAAAAAACGTGTTTCCAACGTAATTTAAACGTTTTTTGAACTAGTTGTGCTACTAGGGCTCTATCTTTCCAATGATTCGATATCCTTCCATTCATCCAGATGTCGTCTAACTGGTTGATTGTTTGATATTTCAGACTAAGGTAGAAAATGGACGTCGTTTAAACTGATATACGTCGTGCAATCGCTTTCCCAGAAATGCTGAATTTACACCTCCAGCATGTTTTTTGCCGTTTGCAGCCTTAAATCTGCGAACGTGCTACCTTATCTTACCCTAGTTTATCTCCTGGTTGGTCTTTCAGTGCGTTCTGGCTCTTTTTTCGGTGATATGCAAATTTTTCGGCTTCGATCTTATGTTTTGTGCAGCAGGTTAGACAGCAGAATTCAGCTACTATGGTAACTCTAATGTTAAATGTAGAATATGGAAACTATTTATTCGAAGTTCACAAAGATAGGATATTTTACGTTCAGTTTTCGTAAAAAAAATGATAATTTTCTGTTTCCAGGAAATTCATCTACGTACTCAGAACTCAAACTCCGCTAAAATGATTCCTGACTGAGTAGATAGCGGAGCTTTAGTACTACGGGAAACTTAACAACTGTACTCTTTTTATATGTGTTATTTACAAGGTTTCACATTAATTTTAACCTTTAAACACGTGAGTTTTAAACTTTCTTCGGTGGTATTTAAAATTACTACCAAATGTAGAAATATTTTAACATGGTTTACAAAACGCTACTTTTCGTTGGTAACAGGAAAATGAAACGTAAAACCTTCTATAAAAGAGATAATAACTTTATTTACCTGTCGAAAGGAATACAGCAGTATTGCGTTAGACATTTATAGGTATAAAGTCAGTTGTCCCTAGTTCAAATGTCACTTATCTTTAAATGATTCGGTGATTAAAATTAAAATAAATATTCCCAGTATGGAATTATACTTTAAGATTTTCTGAAAGGAAGATGCACTGTTCTTAAAAAAATTTAAACGTGATAGATTCATCGAAATACTCGATACAATTTAGTACTTTTTTATGAACCAATATATTTCTTTAATTGGTCCTAACATTTATAACAACACCGAAATCTAACTTTCCAACTGAAGAGTTCTTTAACAGCAAAAGTTTTTGTGTCATGGTAATTAACGGCACTGATCAAGTAAATGCTTTGCTATCTTGAAAATGGGAAAAAGATTTGTATCGCAAGTGATTTATTTTCTTAGAATGTTATTTTGCTTGTTAGTGCATTTCTTTTTTTTAAAGATAAATCAAACACAGCTTTGTAATGTTGTTATCCGATACTCTGAGAAAGTATTCTAAAAGTCAAATGCAAATTTTTCCATTATATGTTTTAGATTCACACTCCCGTTTGTAGTAATTTAGATAGTTAGTGAAACTTGTATGATAAATTAAATAAACATTCAGGACAAAGTAATTAAATTTGTCTCGGTAAGGACAGACTTGGTTTCGAAATTCAGAATTCTTTTCAGAAAAAATAAGTATTTTATCATACTATATAATGAAATAGTAAAGCTGAATTTATAATGTTTGATAGAATATTAAAAAATAATAATAATAAAAATAATCATAGTAAAAAGAACAGTTGGCTACTCCATACTGCAATACGTTTATTTTTATTTATTCAATTTTTATTCTTTTTCAGTTATGAAAAGTTAAATATGATAGTAAAGTTCCGTCAATATTATCAACGGATTATGTGATGATGAACTAACGAACGCACCAAACTCCATGGCAATAAAACTGGAAAATTTTACTCGAGCTGAAGTATAAAATATGTACTTGAGAATGAGGGCACGTTACAATAATGAGAGGTGCGAGGATTCTAAAGATTTAATTTAGTTTTATATAAAATTTTGTTGGGACTGTTTTTGTTTTGGACGCCCGATAAAACTGGCGTTGGAATTGTATGATTTATGCTAGAGTAATAAAGTTTTTTTTATGTAAGTCCCATAAATTGCTTTGCCTTTTGTTGAAAGGAAGCTAAAAAAACCCGTACTATGATAAAAAAAAGATATCTCACGAAGAATCTCGATTCAGTATGTATTGAAAGAAACTCTCCCCCCCCCCCGATAGAATTCCGTAAACGTTGTCAAATTTTTAGCAATGTCTTCTGTGATAGTTAATTATATACTGCCAGGACATTTTCCATTATCAGTCTGACATACACGCTAAATCAAATAAGAAATAAAATTTTCCTTTACTGTAAGACACTCAGCGATTTGCAGTTTTTATGCTAGAACATAAAGAATCATTATCAAGAATATTTTCTTTTATCTCCTCACCCTTATTCAAATTTTCCCTGTACTCAAACGTTTCTAAAAAAGTTTTGATTGGTACTTCGCATTTACCTTTTGTGAATCTGACAGTATGTAATGTTTATGTTTTCAGAAAATGTTGAATTAAGCTGCGTTAGCGAAAAAGCCGCACCAGATTAACTTCTGAGAAGTGAAATTACCAGAAAAAAAGAACTGATTGTTTTGGGTTACGAGTACGATTTTATCTAGTCGCCTTTTTTATCAATAAGAATAACATATCAAAGGTGAGATTTAGTGTCGATAACGGAAAATTACATCACAAAACCACGTATTGATTTTATTGAATGGATTTATTTACAGTCTATAAGTATTAACTTCCTTCATATTTTGGCATTTGAGTTTTACCAAATAAAAGATTACTGTACTCCGAAATTAGACGTGATTTACGAAATAGTTAGTTTGTTAAGTAATGTGGAAAACAGCAATAAATATTATACAAAATTTGCCTAATATTTAGGATTATTTTTTCCAAGTATTACAAAATAAAGTAGTTATTTTTTTATTTTATTCCTGGATTAGTATGACTATTCATTTTCCTTGCTACTGCAGAAAGCGATTTATACTAATAATGTGCGATTTTTGTTTTCGAATCTGACAAGCTGCTGATCATCCTTCCATGATGACATGATTTAATAAACAATATAATTTATTCTAATTCATCTGCATCCGTCGAATAACTTTTTGGAAATTTATACCAGATAGACATGATGTTTTGTATACTCTCCAGCCTACATGAATAATATCGAAATAAGTAGGTGGGGTTCCTCAGCCGGAGGACTTTTTAAGGGTGTCTAACGAGTATTCATCTTGCATCTGTAGAAAACCAACCAAAAATCCACACCATTAGATTAACAGTCGCGCAGTAGGCTCGAACGCAGGACATTCACACTTCAGCCGATGTTCAGTTCCTTATTCACTCGATCACGTTTTGGCTCTAGAAAAACAACGGCAAAACCAAGAACTAAACATGAATCGAACCGATTTTGGTCATGAAGAAAACACTGGACTTGACAATTTTCAACATAATTTCCGTGCCCTTATAAGCATTTTCACTGTACACATATGTAAATAAATATTCGAAAGTCTATTTGTAATAACAGCAAATACCAAAGAAAATTAATGGTATAATATAAAAATTTTCATCACAAATTTCAAGTATTATTTTTGAATACTGTACATTAAAGGGGGAATTCAAAACAAAACATTTCCTCCATAAATCTTTAAAGGAGCATAGAAATTCAGAATGGTGAAAAACGACTTTCGGCCGAGTTTTTACACATGTCAGAACTTGGAAGATAAATTGTCCGGAATTCTTAGATTATGAGATCTTTTTTTCCCGTCTGATGTTTATATTTCTGTATAAAACCGCAAACAATGTAAGTTTTGAAAAGATAAAGTGAAGCGCAACTTTTCCTTTACGGGTTTTAAATGCTAAAACGGTAATTTAAAAAAAGTATCCTATGAATTCATTAAAAAATCATATTTCTGTAAATTCTCATTGATACCATACATCGAGTAATAAAATGATTCTATTCAAACACATAATGCACTTCAGAGTATTTGCACATACTTTAAGATTAAACTAAATGTAGCATGTCAAATGTAGTGTCTGAAGATTAAAATATTAGATTGCTTTCATTTAACGAAATTATTTTTTTATTCTGTATTTAATATTTTTTATAAGGCAGTGCTTTATTATTTTACAATTTATTTATCTTAAACTAAAAGATATAATAAAATTCTCTAAAATTAAGGATATGTTAAGGAATGTGTTTGTCCAATCTAGAAGTGCGTCGGCTTGTGTAATGAATTTAGTTGCTGCTTTAATGAATTCTCAAAAATCGAATATGGACTAAACATCCTAACAAAAGTTACGCTCATGCTCCTTGACTGTTCAACTCCGGTTCTTACCTCTCCTAAACAAACTTTGCAATTCATGTACTTCAAAAATATATGCTTAAATCGACACCGTTGGCATGAAATTTTTCATAATTTTGTAAAAAAAGAAAAGAAAATGAAAAATCTGAACATTCACATTTTCCCTTGTTTTCAACAATTTTGACACTTTTTAACAAATATCCCTATTATGGTATAAAAGTTAAAAGCTGCCGCGACTGAGTCATAGTCGAAATAAATTCACAAAGTCCAATGAATCTCTCCTTAGGAAGCCAGCCTTCGAGTTGTTTCCCTCAATACACAATACATAATGCACTCGCATACATTTAGAAATAAACTAATCCCATTGAATTTCATAATTTTGAAAATATTTCCTTAGAAATATTACGCCGCCGAAACATATTTTGAATAAAATTGAATTAATTTCACACATTTTGCTGAAATTGATCCTTAAATCATTTTAAAACAAATGACTTATATTTCCGCTTAATAAAAAAATTCTATTGCATGCCGTAATTTTGTGTTCTGTATTTTTCTTAATATTCAACATTTTTCTAATGTTTAAGTAAGTAGAAAAAAATGACTCTTGGTAGTGACTTTGCGTACACAAATTTCCTGTAAAATGAAGCCAGAACTTGAAAAATGCATTCACAAAAAACTAAATGTATGTAAATGATTCTCTGAGTTATTACATTTTTAATTTTTCTGAATCTTTTATACAAGATACTTAATTATACAAGACTATTGACTGTAAAAGACATATGCTAATAGAACAGTTCTAAAAATTTATATTTGATTTTGGTTGTTTGGCAACAAGAAATAAAATTGACCTGTTGCTAAAGGGTAAATAAATTAATTAACTGAAGGAAATGAACAAAAATAAAAGCGCACACAAAAATAAAAGGTTTATATTCATTTTTTCAGTTTGGGCATAACCCCTTCAGTTAAAGAATTTTAATTGAAATTTGAAACCCTAAATAAATATAATTTGTCAAAAAAATTTTTTTTGAGTTTCAGTAATATACAATATATTATGCTTATTAAAATAAAATGACGCTTACCAAAATATTTTTAAAAACTTTTTTTTAAATATAAGCCACCTTATGAAATGTATGTCATAAAATATAACTTGCTAATTGTAACTGGTAGTAATTTTCAAATGTAAACTATTTAAAGGGTGTCCCTCTGTTAAATAATTTCAATCACCAAGGATGATATTGCATGAAATGTATCAGTGGGCTTCAAATTTAGAGGTACTTTTGATAGGGGTGGGATACGCCAAGATAGTTTAGAATCGGAAATGTCGTCTTCATGTACTTGCTAATAATAACCTTGGAAGAAGTGTTGAAGTGTGCATCGAATTTTTTAATCAAGTTTCATAAACATTGGCTCTCCTCCAACAATTTCAGCATCGTTATAACAAGAAAAATTCTGAATTAACAATTCTTATCAAGTGCCATCTTTGAAAGATTTATTTTCTAAAATCAGTAGACGGAAAGTTCACTATTACTTCAACACTTCTTATAAAGTCATTATTAACAGATACATGAAGAGGAAGTTTCCGATCCCATATCGCAAAGTCATTCTGAAACGTCTTGTTGTACCTTACCCCTATTACAAAATTCTTCTTCTAATTTTTGAAACACCCGAAAAATTAATTCTGACGGGGTAACAAAAGATTCCGTAGATTTCCGAATAAAATGATTTTTTTATTCAAAATTATATATATGAGATATGCAAATAGAAGCAATGGACAAAGATAATGCTATTAAAAGCGTAATACATTTGGACATTTTTCTGTACACGCAAAAAACTTTTGCAGTTGCGAATTCTTATGGCTAGACCGATTTAATTCAGATTTCTTTTGCTTTATTAGTTAAAAATAGTCTAATATTTTACTTTGGTTTGTATAAAAAGCGAGGAAAAGCCAGATTTTAAACAAACTTTTTTCTTTGTTGTTGACAAAGTTTGATGAAAAATTTATTTCTACAAACATATGTAATGCATTCAGAGTAAACCTTTTTTCTTCCTTTTATTTCTTTTTCTTTTTCTTTTTTTTTTTTTTTTGAAAAAATGGTTGAACACATGGTTGAATTTTTCTTTCACCCTTATGAGACTGGTTAACCCTTATTTTTTCTTGTATGTCTTACTCCATTTCAGTTTTCTCTTGAAATTCTTTTCATTAATTAATTTTATTAAAAGAAAGACTAAGTTAAAAGGCCACTGTGTTTTTCAAAAAAAAATCCGATAAAAAAATAAATAATAAAAACACTATTATTTTACACGCGATAAACAATGAATCCCAAGTATTTGAATCAGATTAATACAGTTTTTAAAAATGTTTTAAATTTTTTTAAATTCATAATGGATTAAAAGACATAACTTAATTTTAGAGAGTTTCAGATAAATTCAAACATTTATTGCAAAGTTCAAATCCGACGCAGCTCGCCGATCCACAGTCGGGTCATATATAAATTCATTAAACTTTACCTTTTGTGAAATGCAAAATGACGCTTTATAAAATCTAGAAGCTTTTATTTACATACATGTACATGAGATAGAACGAAATTTCTTGCTTCAAGATTTTATAAATTATATATTGATTAACAGTTCTTGCCTGAATTGAAATGGACTAACCGGCTGCTTAAATAGCTGCTTTATTTATTTATTTGCTCCGATTCACTATCAAAATCAGACACTCTAAAATAAAATAAATTCATCATCAAAAATTAAACAAACATGGTTAGTTTTTAACTTATTAAGTTCGGATTTTGTGGTACCAGTGCTCGAGAACTACCCAAATTGGCAAATATTTTTCATTGCTTTCCTTTCATCTGCAGAAATATATAGCCTCACAGATAAATAAGGCCTTCAGAAAAGTTCAGGACAATCTCACTTGGCTGGTGAAAGCATTTGTGTAAAATGGGATCAGAAAGCCCACCGGTATTGTAGTTGCCTCAATATCCATGGGAGTTACAACATAACTAACTGTTTCCTCACATATTTTAAGAAAATCTTGTTTCTTTTTTCCTTGATTTTATTTACTTTTTTTATAATTCGTCGGAAATTTAATAATACTCCCCTGCCATGATATCCATATACAAACTTTCGTCAGGTGTTCTCGGATATTTAATTTCAACCTGGGATTTTCAATTAGCAGTTGAGTCGCATTTGCATATATTGATATAGAAAATGAAACTTTATATTCGAATTTAAAAATTCAAATTTTAACGAACATTTCAAAGACTGGATCGCACTTTTCTTTATTTTTCTGCTAATTGTTTTTCCGAAATTTCACGAAATTCGATGCTAAAGAAATAAATATTCCACATGGTTATCTTTTTCGTTTTTTGAAGAAAAGGCATTCTTTAATCGTACTACATCGAAATTTTTAAACTAAGGAAATGAGATATATTGTGCCAATTAATTAATGATAGAACGCAAACGTCAATTATTTCTAGAGTGTAGCTCGGTCGAAAAGATTCATTTCCACAGAATAAAAGCTTGGATAAATTAATCAGACAGGAAATACATAAAAATATAACAGATCTTATCCTACTAAGGTAGGCTTTATCTTTATATTAAACGCTATAAAAACCAGAAGGTAAAATCAATATTTCTTTGTCGCTTCCCCTTGAGTGAATAACTGTGTATCACAGCAAATATTCCACGATTTCAAGAAAGCAGCCTGCCCACTCTTTCGTGAAGATGTCCGAATCTTTGAAGCGTCCACTTTCTCTGCTTTCCCCGTTCTTTTCCATCTCACTTTTCTTTATTTTAATAAGCTCTTAAAATGAGGCATCGGAAGGTTAAAAGTTAAACGTGTGCTTGAGGATTTGGTTTCTTTTTTATTTGCTGGTATTGTCATATGAAAGAATAATCGGGAAAGTTTTTAGTCGGAAAAAGATCAGATTAATTAACCGGTGTGTGATCAGACTATTTGCAAGGCTTTCTCCGAACTTTTCTAATTCCAGCAATAAAAAAGAAATGTCTGACATCAAAAACATGAAATGGTGTCTTTTTTTAAATACGTAGGAAATGTGAAATTTTTATGTCTCATTGGCCATGTTAAAGCATTTTGTTGAACTGAGATTTAAAATTCATGAATTAAGGCTAGGTAAATTAAATAACGTTTATACGAACTAGTGTGACTGGCTGCGAAAATTCTATTGACGGCAATACTTTCAGCATTCCGAAAAATTAGGCTCGATAAAAGGACATTTACAAATTATTTATTGATATAATAAATATTATTTGAAGAACACGCGTATAAAGTCATATTATGAGAATTTCAGATAATACGCATGGTCTAGTTCCCTTTTTCTGTAAAAATTATCGTCATTTATTAAGTTAGTGGATCCGTTTAGCAGATAAAGAAGGAAAGGCACGGTGTACTACCCAAAACGTATCTACTAAACTAATTTTATGTATGTGTGTTTTCATGGTGTATTTTATTTTTATATGGATCTTAACATTGGCTTCATTAATCTTTGATACTAGTGAGATGCTTTCTTAGAGTAATTAAACAAAATAAATCTATGTTTTTAGAGTAATTCTTAGTCCATAAAATAGAATAATTTCAACGAATTTCTGCATAATAATAATACACATATTTATGTAAAAATACTTCGATATATTTTATTTTATCTATTTTATTTCTACTTGCCTATTTATTTATTTACACTGAACAATTTTCGAATCACTACTTACAAATTTTACATGGAATTTATTCTCAGACTGAAATATATTTTATTCAGCGGAAAGACATTTTTAAAACTTGTACAACTTAGATTATGAAAAAAATATTGACAGTGCATTTTTGATAAATTTATTTAAATCTATACATTACAAATGTCAAACCAATTAAAAAAAGATTAATAAACCCCTTAAATGTGTGTGTATATACACAAACATGTGAGGGGTTTATTTATCAACTGCTTTATTTTCTTTAATGTCAGTTTTCTACATATATGCCTGATTAATTTGAAATTTGGATTTATTAGACAACTCATAATTTTTCATATATTCATAAATTCTAACGTCTTCTTCTTCACATATTCATAAATTGTAACGTATGTAATTCTAAATTTCTGTCTTTAATTATAAATAAAAAATCTAACCAGAAAAATAAACAAGCAAAACAAAATGTATTTATAAAAACGGATTTTTAAAAGCTTCGAATGTTTTTAAAATTTAATACTTTAATTTTTCACTTATTTTTCAGTTGATTTTTTTAAATATTAACATACCTGCTTTGTGAAAAATTTAAACGTGAAATACTTATTAAAGTAACGAAAAGAAACTCCGCAAGCCAATTATTGATTTACAAAAAATAATTATAAACTTTTATCTCCGACAAAAATATACCAGCAATTTTAAGATATGGAGATATCTACCGTTGGACAAAGGGAAAACTCATTTAAATTTTGAATTAAAAAAAACATCTAAAATCTAGACTAAAGCGCAAATAACTTTGAAGATATTAATGAGATATCTCTCCTAGTCGTACAAAAATGTGTTTTATAGCTACGATATGCAATAATAAAAAAGAGTATCTTATTTATTTATTTATTTTTACAGCATGATGTTCTTTCAAAAACTAAGAAATTTTAAGACTGCTTTCAGAATATTTATTCATTTTATGTAACTCAGTTGAAAGTTTTATTGCGCAACTTATGTTATTTTAAAATGATGTAGTTTTAGGTAGCGTTTCTGTTTAATAACAAAAACTATTCTTGAACAAATAAATATTCATTTGTCTTGATTTTACATTCCTGAAGTAATTTAGCAGAATGAAAGTTTATTATTTTTTTTTATTTAATCTCTTTTTATAGTTCACTCATTGAGCCTTTGTATTGTAACATAGCTTAAACGAACTTGAAGCTAAAATTAAAAACAGCTAACTAGCTTAACTTAATATTTCTACGAATTGTTTCTTAAATGAGTAAAGACATTAGTATCTGCAGAATATAGTTATATGATTTGAACTCTATCAACTATAAGCTAGCTGGTTCAACCTAATATTTCTACGTCTAATTATACTTTAAATGAGTAATAACATTGCTATCTGCAGAATATACTTATATGATTTGGACTCTATCAACTATTATGCAGACATTACGTATCCACGTAAGTATAATAAATTGCAAATTAGTTTAATTTTTAATTTCTAATTTACAATTATATAAAACAAAAAAATAGCATCATTATCTTCAAAATATAATACTATAGGAATTGGGTTTGATCTTTAATATTCAAGGTGTTAGTATATATATTAATAATTTTGCTTTAAAAATTAGTTTAATGACGTTTGTGAACGATTTTCCCTTGTACAATTCTTGACCGAGCACTGAAATTCAAAATATTTCTATTTTCTGAATAATAAAAATAATGGTAATCATTTGTAAGACCACGTATTTTAATTCGGGAGACAAACAAATAAAATTTTAATTCTAGTTTTACTCTATCAATATGCAAATGTTAAAAATCTGGAAAATGAACGTTTTAAATTCGTAACGTTCAAATGTCAAGAAATTGAAGAGTGTTAGAAAAGAGGCGCTATATTTCAAAGATATTTTCTCATATCATATGCAACAGTTGTATCTTTTCGTCTACATTTCAAAGGATAAATCGGAATAATAATAATAAAAATATATGCATCAACACTGAGCCTGCTTGTGCTAAAATGTGCATGTGTGTTGATTTTTTTTTCCTTAAAAGCCCTCTCCTCCGATCTGACAACCACGCAAAAAATATACAGTGGCTTAGAATCTGTAACCCAGCTTTGATAAGATACCACAGACTGTGTGCTATTTCCTTTCAATCCCATAAGAAAACGACAGTTCATGTTTTCACGTCGTGTTCTTTTCAGAAAACGCAATTCGAATAAAAATAACACCTGCATTGTTCCTTCTGACATTAAACGAAAATGTTAGGAATTCAAGCACGAAAAATACATATAAAGCAGACGACACAAATGCACCTTTATATATTTTCATCGAATATATTTTTATTTTCCTACTTGAGGCTTTATTCTTTCATGTATAAAGCAAAAGTGCGAAAAAAAGGCGAACACACAGAGCATTAAAAGAAAACGAAAACCTCCAGGATTATGATGTCTCAAAGGTTAACACGTCTAACATAAAATTCTGTAATGCACGATTTTTTTTTTCTCTACTAACTTTTTCCTAGCACATAACATTTAAGCGTGAATTTATCATTTCAACTAGCTACCCTCAGCGACGGACTAGTTTACCATCTTAATGAACGTTGTTCTCTTTTAATCTCGTTACACGCTGCGTGCACATTAGATACCATCCCGTTTTTCGTACATCCTATATGCCGTTATATTGGACAACACGCCTTTCTACAGATCCGTGTACCTTTCTACAGAACCTTTGAGATTCAAAACTGTTCTTCCAGGAGCCCTTATACGAATTCCATGGCTATGGATCCACGTCTCTTCTTAAGTCTTACCAAGAGAAAGACACACAAATGAACTGACTGTTACTCATTACTACCCACTGAAGAGCCAAAACATTATGACCACCTGCTCAGTAACGCGATGCGCCTCCTCTGGCCTTCAAAACAGCCGCAACTAGCCTGGGCACTGATGCCACGATTTCTTGGTAAATAAGTGGAGACAGGTTGTATCAAATATTTAGGCAGTGGTCACGCAAAAGGGACATAATGGAACATGTTGTTGTTTGAGCTCTGAGATGAAACTCTATGTTATCCCAAATATGCTCTATGGGATTAAGATCCAGCGAGTTACGTGATCAGGAGATTAATTGTAATTCATTACAATGCTCCTCGAACCACCCAAATACAATTCCAGCCATGTGCCATGGTGCATAGTCCTGTTTTAAAATTCCATTTCCTGTTGGGGAGACATACGCCATGTACAGGTGCAACTGATCCGAGTGATGTTCAGATAGCCCGCACCCTTTGACGGGATGAAGGAGGAACCGGGATTCATCCGACTAGGCAACTCTTTTCCACATATCCATGGTCCAGCCTGGATATCCCCGTGCCCACTGTAGGCGTAGTTGACAATGACGCTTTGTAAGTAGAGGCACAGAAGTAGGGCGTCTGCTATACAGTCCCAAATGCAATATTGTGTTCCGAAAAACTGTATATACTTGAACCTGTGTTGTATTGGGCTGTCAGCTGAGCCACTGTCTGCAGCCGATTTTGCTCTACTAGGCGGGGCAGTCTCCGACGTCCTCTTTCTTTGATGATACGTTGATGCCCAATTTATTAGCGACTACTGTTATTTTTTCCATCATTAATACACTTTTTATAAATACTAACAATGGCAGATCGTGAAAAACCGACCAGTCGTGCAATTTTTGGAGATACTCCCTCCAAGTCTTCGAGCCATTGCAATCTGCCTTCTATCAAATTCGCTTAGATCAGCATGCTTTTCCATCACTCAAAAACGTAAGTGCAAGAATGATTCCTTACTTTCTTCAGTAACGGTTGAATACCATTCCCACTTAAGTCCGTGATTTCCATGTCATCCGGACGAGTTCATTGAAAAATGTAGGGGTGGATATGATGTTTTGGCTCGTCAGTGTAGATAAACGTAGAAATGTACAAACGAGTCCGTTTGAGATATTGTACGTAACGGCCTGATGTTTGAAAATCGCAAAACTGACACTTACTCCTTCGATTTACTTGCGTTGCCTATTTGTGTATAAAGCTGATACAATGTCAGTTTGCACTTACCAATTTTTACACCATTCTGTAAAATTCATGATTATTAAAAATCAGTAGTTGGGCGCATTGAACAGGGTATGGGATACGACAGATTTTTAAATTTAAATGTTAATGATAACTTTTGCCAAGAAGATGCTTAACATCACAATAAAGTTTCTTCGCATACTATGTCTGATCCATAGTATGCCGTGTGCCGATCATGCCTTGAGTCGTTTTTTATTCCCGGCTTGCTTGGACGTCAATTCTTTTGTTTCTTCATACTAGATAGCTTTGGTTGGCAGGGATGTCCCCATAAAAGAATGGCGTATATAGAGTGATTACAGTTATATAAGACCCACTTTCAAAATTCTGTATAAAAAGAAACACTGGTCCGAATGATTTCAAATTTGAACTGAAAATACTTGAAGTAGGGAGGAACGGCATGGCATTAGAAAAAAAAAAGTTTCACAGTGTATGAATAGATGGCTCTGAGAGCGGTGTATTATGAAAATTGCACGGCATTCATGGGCACGACACTGATTAGCTCTGTGTGTGTTGGCATTATAGCTTTGGCAAACCTACATGAGGGGAATCTGCATATGAGAAATGTCTTGGTTTTTTTAAGGATTCTAACGTAACATCTATAGAAAATTTACCAAATCGCGAGACTATTCGATCGACAGCCGCAAGTTAGGCCCAATCGCAGGACCTTCGTGCAATATAATAAACGCGATCGTGCAATATAATAAACGCGAAAAATCTTTTCACGCATGCACAAGTACTGGTTCATCTTTCAAAGGTAATTGCGTGGTGTGAGTTGTCTGCGCCGTTTAATATGAGGCTATTCCTTTTTTAGTGAATGTGGTTTCTGATGGTATCGTGCCGTTCAAAGATTTTGGAGCAACCAAGACATTTCAACAGTTCATTAACGTGCATGGCTGAATAGAATGCATAATTTTCATGCAAGATGGTACTTTTCCGCGAATTTCAAATCCAGTGATGTAATTGGTCAAGAGAAATTGCGGAAATTAATGAATTATCTAAAAGCCTGTTCTTCAAGATCACAAGACCTCAATCACTGATTACTAGCTATGGGGTTTTATAAAAGTTAATGATTTCTGCGGCCGATAGCAAATTCAGCTGAAACGAAGGCACGGAATACGCAACACATTCACTACATGTCCCCTGAGACACTTAAACATGCCTTGTACAAGTACATCGATAATTAACGGGCGTTTACGTTGTTGCCGTTTACACGGTTTTTGGCCCAGTTACAAAAATAAAAAATACATTTTTTTCAATCCAATGTGGTATGACCTTATCGTGGTGGATGAGCTCAATGCAGAGTTGATTTAATGTGCAACTCAAACCACAGTCGTCATTATTCGATTAAAATTTTTAGTTGTAGACGATTCTACTTCGTCACGCAGATTAGAGAGCCATCTATTGATACACGTTTGAAATTTTTTTTTCTCATGCCGTACCATTTAGCCTTTCTTCAAGTTTATTCAGTTGAAATTTGAAGTCGTTTTGAAGAGTTGTTCTTTTTCTACATCTTTTTGAAAGTGGGACTTTAACCTAATCCACTTGTGCATCTGCCGATAAGAAAGTAAAAACTTTTTTTTTGTAGTAGTAGTAGAAAAATACACTGAGTTTCGGGAAATTCCACTTGATATTAGACAACATATTATTGTACCTGGGACTGTTTAGGAAAAAACTAGTGATTTGTAAACATAGGTGTTAAAATGCCAGTGCGTTTTGCATAAATTTATTAAAATTTATAAAATTGTCACCAAATCCGTCTCATGTTGTGTAAAATTGTTTCAAATATTGGTTATTTATAAAATATTTTAAAAGTATGCTGTTTTGAGTAAAGAGCTTCAAATACAATAATTGACTATTTCGCAAAATATTATCGAAAACTGAAAATATGAATTATGTTTACAGTCTAACAAAAAGAAAAAAAATCTGATGTGTCCAACACATGACTTCCTTGCACGTCCATTAGATCAAAAATATTTTCGACGCACTTCCTCTAAATTAATTTGTTTGAAAGAGATAAAATATCAATAATAGTAAGGTTTAGCAATTTCTAGCCAAATATTTCGATATCGCCAAGCTGAGTTCAATTTGTAAGATTTCCTTCTGACACTTTATTTGGCGATATTTCACCAAAAGCCGACAAACTTGAGATAGTCAGCGAGATTTTGGGGATAGCCAAAGTAGTCAGTGAGCACAGACCTTCAATGAATTGAATGCATCTATACACCTCAATGTATTCAAAGTCATTTGGCTCACCATGTAAATAAATTCTCAGTCGATTGCTGTCAAAAAAGATATTGAAAACAGTTAGATATTACAATAGTTCTAAATACAAAGTTAAAAAAATCTACGGGTTAAAGTTTTAGAGTTATACAAAATAGGAAATAATTTTTGGCGCCAAATTTGGCGATATTTCGGCGAAACTCGTCAATGTCGACGACATTTGGCGAGATTTTAAGCATAAACCAAACAATGACAGATTATCGCCAAATTTGGCGATATTTCGCCAAAACTCGCCAAGAACGATGACAAATGGCGATACTTTGGGCATGGACGAAATGACTGACTATCGCCAAATTTGGCGATATTTCGCCAAAACTCGCCAAGGTCGAGGACAGACGGCGAGATTTTGGGCATGTACCAAACAATGACTGTCTACAGTTGTGTTATAATGAAGATGTCCATAGACATTAAGGTACTGAAATTCTTTTCGGTGGTCCTGTAAATAAACTCTCCAGTAGATTGGAACCAAAAATCGAGATGCACAACTAGATGTTACAACATTCTTATATATGAAATTTCATAATAGTTTTTTGAGATTTGAGAGTTAAATATGCACACACGTACACCAAAAGTCGCCAAGCTTGGCGACTTTTGGCATAGTTCTTGAGGGAGGCACGTGACCGTGGTCGGACCATTACCTAACTTATGTGGTAGGACGGTATTGTGCTTGAAATGGATGAATGCCCCTAAAATTGCTATTGACCGAAATGTATTGGAAATCTTTTGAGTGTTCCTGTAGCAGAACTATAAATGATAAAGACACTTTTTTTAATAGAGAAATTCATTTTCTAACTCTTTACAGCATATATCACTTCTGAGTCGTTTGAAATAGCCCAATACCTCTAAAAAACGCTTTGATGAATTTCGGCCCATAGAGCGTAATGTATTTCGAATCTTTTGGGCGGTCCTGTAGATAAACTATTCAGTCGAATGGAACCGAAAGGGGAGGTGCACAACTAGATGTTACAACAATCCTAAATATAAAGTTTCAACATTCAACGCCTAACAGTTTTTGAGATATGCGAGTTTAATGAATTTCGGCCCATTGAGTGTAATGTATTTCGAATGTTTTGGGCAGTCCTGTAGATAAACTATCCAGTCGAATGGAACCAAAAGGGGAGGTGCACAACTAGATGTTACAACTATCCAAAATATGAAGTTTCGACATTCTACGCCTAATAGCTTTTGAGTTAGGCGAGTTTAATGAATTTCGGCCCATAGAGCGTAATGTATTTCGAATCTTTTGGGCGGTCCTGTACATAAACTATCCATTCGATTGCCACCAAAAGGGGAGGTGCACAACTAGATCATAGAACAATCCTAAATATCAAATCTCAACATTCTACGACCAATAGTTTTTGAGATATGCGAGTTACATACATACGTACGTACGTACGTACAGACGGCATGGAAAAACTGGCCACAGTAGACTCGCCACTGGTCAAAATGAGTTGCAGACGCGTTAATATGATCGTGCATGCTAGCCTACGATGAGATGCATCGAAAAAATTTTTAAAATTCAATTTAGAGGTAGTCAAAATCTGTTTTTATGTCGAAATTTGGCCCCCAAGATTTTTCGGGATCACATTACTTCCTTATACTACGTACAAGGAAGTAAAAAATTATAATGAAACATGAAAGATGATCATGAGAAATTTGTAAGATCATCTTAGTCATTTAGTTTCTGTTTCCTTTACTAAAATGTCAATTGATAAATAGATATACTTATGCACGTGTCTTTATTGCCTGTATGTATAAATATATGCATATATTGTTAAGAAATTTCGGTAAAAGCCTACTAATTAACTTATGTTTTTTTGAGCGAATTCCATAATAAATTTACGGATTTGTAAAAGTACTGTTATTCATCGAAAACAGATTGCGTAAGGGATAATTAATCTAAAAGAAGAATAGAAGCAATCTTTAACATCTGGCGAGAATTAAGATCTCTGACCACCATAAATTAGAGATTTCTTAACAAATTCTTTCATAGATTTATTTTCTGATAGAAAATACGATACTTAGATGACGTGGGTTATATCGTTATATTGAGTGCACCTACTTTACGGACTTCCTTCAGGATGGTTATAACTGTGTGTAGATTCCCTAGCAAATAATTTTCGAAGTTTATACTTTTAACATTAATACCCGGGTCATTTTGAAATTTTTGAGATATGGCTAAATGGTACAAGTTAAAATTACCAAATTTTAGTAGTGTTCAAAGTAATCTCATGCGACATCAATGTATTTTTGTAGGTAAGTTTTCCAATATGGTTTTACAGTCACATAATTTTTTCTTTAGAATGAAAAGTAGCCAAATGTCGCACATAGAACGATCAAAGAAATAAGAGACGTATGTTCTATCACTTTTATATAATATTTTTTTCAAGAGATTCAACTGTCAATCTTGCTGCATGAGAAGATGTATTGTCTTGATGAATATCAGTGCCCCTGCATTTTACTTCTTGAAGGTTTCTGGACAATACTAGTCGTGTACGAGTTAGCTGTAACTGTCATCTGTCCCAGCATTTTGATGGCTTCGTCTATTCCTGTATTTCTAAAGAAAATGGCATACATTATTTTTTCATTGCTCTTTGTCCTTTCACCATTGTTGACGTGTTGGGACGTCATAAAACGATATGTAAGGTTCATTTACGATTTTACTGATGGTGACACTCTCGTAAAGTAGTTTTAGGGTTTCTCTCCAGATTCTGGTTCACTCACTTTTTAGTGTTCTGTTAATCCTTTAACGTACAGTGTTCCCGCTCTGGGAACACCAAACTCTGACGTTTTGACTGTTGCGAGTCACGAAGAATGGATTTGATTTCTATAAAAATATTTGCGGATGACCTAGCTCCACGAAAATCCGTTACTTTTTAGCACGCCATTTCCCGTAAAAATTGTCACGATTCTTTTTAACAGCACTGACATCTGCTGAATAAGGGAAGAATTCGAGAACAGCTGGATAAATTGCCCAATGCTGAAAAAAGGGCAGCCGTTGCCATCGCTCGACTTAACTACGAGCAAGATGGCGGACCACCAGTATAGCAGCTGGCTGTGCTGTGCACAGCCAGTTGCGTCATAAAAGGGTCTCTCATTGTGGCACGCGATGAGCGTATCGATCGTCCGCCATCTTGCTGGTAGTTAAGTAGAGCGATGGCTACGGCTGCCCTTTTTTCAGTATTGGAAAAGGGTTGCGCCTCAAAGGGTTAAATTATGGGAAACCCAAAGCCAAACTAATGTTTTCATATGCAGTTCTTCGTGAGTAATATAACGTATAGCTGCGAATCCAATGTTAAGTTCCTTCTGCACCATCTGGAAAGAGCAGCGATCATCATCGATTAACATTTCTTGTATGGTTGTTACATTTTCCGTGACTACAGCATACAAGTTTCATATTCTATGTTCTTCCTGCAGGAGAAAACTTCGACCACTACGAAATTCTGTGAACCATCTGAAGATAGAAAAACGAGGGCCAGCTTCGATTCGAAAAGCTGACTGTCGATCTAGAAGGCATTCTTGTTGATTTAATTCCATCTGAAAATCATAGAAAATCATAGTGCGATCACGCTCTCGTATCATCCCCATTTTCCTTCCTTTCAAAATTTATTCTACGACAGATCATTTGCGATTTTTGCCACAAATAGTCATCTGCGAAAGTAAAGGGGTTCAAATTTACATTTCTGTGCTTTTGTTTTTCACCTAGTCTAAATCACTCCATCAAAAATTTCAGAGTAACCCCATTACGCAAAGTGTCCCAAAAAGGTTGTAACGGGCATTACTTATTTATCTATCCGAGATAAGTGCGTAATGTAAATTGATAAAGTGCTCAAAATAAGGCCGCAACAAATATCACGTTATGAAAAATATCCTCTCGTTACTTTTCAAAAAGCTACACTTTTTAAATTTGTATACGAGGCCCTACCAAAAAATTCCCAATTAGTAAAATGTGCAAAGTACACTAATAAGGTGTGACAAAATTTGAGGATTATATCCTTAAAAGTGTCAGGGATATGAAAATAAATACAATGCTGACTTAAATACTTTTCAGTATCTCTCGAAGTTAAAAAAATCGCGTCGAATAATCACACTTCCATGTTCGTACAGAAATTACAAACCAATTTTTTTCCCACTCTAGAAATAAAGGCTTACATTCATAATCATGTATACCCCCCCCCCCGATGATATTTCATTAAAAATATGTCTGAGACATTGTATGATGAAAGGCTGAAATTTGGTACGTCATCTCATTAATGTATGGGGCGTATTTTGCTAACTGGGTTTTTTTTTTTTACGGGGGCCGTATACAAATTTAAAAATCGCAACTTTTTGTAAACGTACGAGAGGATTTTTTTTTAACGAAGTATTATTTCGATCCCTATTTTGAACATTTTTTGATATGCATTGCCCATTTATCTCTAATAGATAAAGAATTAAAGTCCGTTACCAACTTTTTGGGACACCTTATATAAAGATCCGAAAGAAAAATATTGTTTAAAAACTTCAGTATCATCAGCTATTTGAATAGCAAATGTTCGTGGAGAATAATAGAGAAATTCTAGTTGAAACCATTTGCCTTAACCGATCATGAGTTCTACGCCTAATGTAGTGTTCAATACTTTCGATTAAATTTGGTCAACGCTGTCTGCATAACGATCCAGACAAATGTAATTGTCAAATATATTTAAACCTTAATTACCAAGCCTCAATAACTTGCAACCACTTTCAGCCATCCCAAAATTTTATGCACAAAATATGGAATGGCTATTAATTTTATATTGCAGACTTTGAGCAAAACGGAAAGTACTTTCACTGAGCGTGAATTTTAGTAACTGATATATCATTGTGCACTAAATGTGTTTTAAGCTTTTAAGCATCCACAAATAAACTACAGAGAATTGAAGAAATGTAGTAGTTTTATTTCTCTGTGAAGAGTACTTTTCTTAAGAACATAGCATTGACTACAGAATTAAATAACAGTGAAATAAATATTTAATCCAGTCTTAATTAAGCCAGTTGAAATACTTTTATATTCTCAAGAAACTACTTTTAACAATTAGTGTTTAAAAATGGTTGATACTTTGAAATTCGCAGTAATATTTATTTTGAAAAATATATTAAAAAATACGGTAAATAAAAAAGTGTAGCAAATTTGAAGTATATCTTTACAAAGGTCTTTAAATCCCCACACTTAATACTAAGAGATTAAATATGATTTTCGCTGGAAAAAATGACATTGTTCTGCATCAGTATTTGAGAATTATCTTTTTTTCGTGGAAGGTAATCTTTCAAAAAAAAAAAAAAATATTTTTTTCACCTCTCAAAACTGTGTTTTTCTAAGTCTTAAAACTTCTTTGTTATAAGCGTAGTATACTATACATTTTTTTTTTTTTTTATATCGTTACTCAACGTAATACTTTTTGTTCCATGTCGCCATATTTTCAGTTGAAAAATTCAGTTCTAGAAAATCATGGTTAAATCTGCAAAAAATCGATTTCTTTGTATGTTGTTGTACATTTATTTATTTTTCTTAAATAACAGGGTTTTTTTTTTTTTAGTCAAGTAGTTAAAAGAAAGAATGCCGAGGAAAAACCATTTTTTTTCTAATCTATGTTGAAACAAAGGATTAAATAGTCTTCATATTGAAGTTTCATTGTGACGCAGTCCTGTGGTTTAAGATTACATAATCATGAAACATATCTTAAAAATTCGGTTGGGTAGGGTGATTTAAAATGGGTAGATATTTCTTTTTGACTAAAACTAATAAATTTTAAAACTAATATAACTGTATATATATGCATTGCACAAAGTAAAAAGTCGAATTTTAAAATTAAACAGAAAATATTCCATGGATACAATCTATTTTACCACACCACACCATACTTTATTTTATTTTATCTTATAAATGAGTTGAAACAAATAAAATCAGGTATTTCACTTACAAACTTTTTTGTCAAATGTATATTTGACTTTCATTTATTGCTCCATTACTTTAAAGAACTTATTTCGATAAATCTGTGATCTTTTTACTGAGTAGCAAACTTTCGCATCGTCTAATATAAATCTGGTGTAACATTTCACCAAAACATGGTAATATACGTGTTTTGGTGAAATATTACGTCAGATTTATAATAGATGATGCATAAGATAACAAACCATGATCGAAGATTTGGTCTCTAAACTTATGTATTTTGAATCATAAAATGCCAAAATCTTGAACCCTTAAAATAGAAAACAGAAAAATATTCTGGTAAAATGTGAAACCGTAATATTGAAAATAAGGTATTGATAGCAGTGTCTATGGAAGCTTTCTTCATGCAGCAGTAATTTTACGTACATTTAAGTTAACTTTATGTCTGTGTGTGTTGCGACAGCTTAAGTGAATTACTGGCAACTTTGTAAATTCTACATACATTTTCCTCCAGACAGAGAGGTTACCCTTACTGCAATTTGACGTTGAAAAGGTGAATCTTTAATGAGATTTCTCCATTTCCTTCACCATTCTTTTGTTACTATCCATAGTTCCATAAAATGGTGCATACTCAAAGAAGTTTTTAAAGTGTGTTGATCTGAATACGGAATCTTTAAAAAATCGTAATTTTTAATTATGTGTAACTAATAATAGTATTATGATTATTGCTGCCATAGCAATACAGCTAAACCAATTGAAATAGTCTGTCGATTTATAAGTAATTCATTTATTTCTAAGGTAAAAAAAAAATTCCAGAGTGTATGCAAAGTAGCAACCTATGAGCTATATTAAGCACAAAACTGTTTAAAGAAACACTAATTTATTTTTTCATTGACGCTTTAAAAGCAAGTTATGTAAAATATTTCCTCGTATTTTAGAATAACCATTGAGGTAAAGCAAAAATATTAAGTGGAACTGTGTAATAATTATAAATTAGAAAAGGTTTTATAGCAACCGATAGAGTTACAACAGCTGACAAAAGCATAAGGTTTTAAAAAATAGGTACTGATTCATCAAATGTTCCTTAAAGTCATCAAATTTAGTTAGAGTGTAAAAATTTTAATTTCCAACTTACCCATCTGCAGATATATATACAAATACAAGAATGCATAAATGTATGGTAGCTTACCTAAAAAAAGAAATTAAATAGTTAAAAACTAAAATGTATACAGAAATTAGTTTACATTATAACACTGTATATTATCTATTCATTAAACGCGATAGCATAGAAATATCGTAGCATCATTCAGTTGATAAATTGCTAAAACGTCTAGACGCTTGTTTACAATCCATAAGATGTGGTTTCATTTATATTTATACAGTAGTCTCACGCTACTACGCGATTTAACTTACACGATTTGGGTATTACGCGAGTTCTTCACGATTATGTATCTTAGAGCTAAAACGGACTCCTCCCCAGTAACATGAGATTTTTCGCCAACAGTAAGAAGCACCACGATTCATTTATCTATTACTTTATGGGAAATGGTAATGTATAATTAAAGTATTGTTCCAAACAGTCTGTGGGGTGTTTATCGCTACTTATTATAAAAGAAGGTGTCTGTGTGTGTGTGTGTGTGTGTGTCTGTCGGCAGCGTTACGGACAAACGGCTACACCTAGAAACACCAAATTTGGTACTCGGGAAGATGTAAATATGTAGTTGTGCACCTCGAAGCGATTTTTTCAAAATTCGACCTAGATTTTTTTTTTTTTTATTTTATGTTTTATGCGATTTTTGGCATTTTTTTCTCACCTAATTCGTAATGACGGCGGAAATTACGCTCGCAGCAAAACGCCATTTGTATCATCGGATAGAGGAGAAAATTTTCTTTTAAAAACAGTTTGTTCTGAATACGTAACATGATTTACCGATTTTTAGGAATTTTTTTACTAAACATCTGCTTCGCGATTTTTTTTCGTAAAATAATTTTAAAACTGTTGCATCTTGAATTCTATCCGTCATAACTGTTAGATATTTTGACAAATCGTGAAACATTCTTTTCTCCCTCTTTTAAAATAAAAACGAGAAAATTATGTAAATTAGATGATTTTTTACGAATTTTAATGCAGCCTAATGTTTAGAATTTAATAGCATCAACGCGATCTTACGCCATTCATTACATTGCGATCACGGCACGAGAATTTATGTTCGGTTGTTGCCACAGAAAGGATTAGGAAAAAGGGTTTTTCAACCAATCGAGTTTTTAAATGGGATATCAGAATTTCAATTCGCAAGTGAGGATCTATGACGTCAAATGCTTTAAGATACGTAAAATTTACGCCATAATTTTAACTCATTTATTCCAGCTCTATTTTCAACACAGGGAGACGATATTTTGATTAAAATTTACTGTAGAAATAAAATAAGAAATTCACGATTATTATTATTAGAAGTGTAATTTTAATCCGGTGCTTATTTAAAAATTGAAATGTTTTCACGGTGCTGAAAATGTTCATTTTAAAAGTTACAAAGTTCGTTTCAAAGCGCGATATATTAAAATTTTTCTATTTACTATTTTTATTTTTGGCATTTAATTTAGCGCAGGCGTTGCC
Organism: Cheiracanthium punctorium; assembly: GCA_038373885.1. Lineage (NCBI taxonomy): Eukaryota > Metazoa > Arthropoda > Arachnida > Araneae > Cheiracanthiidae > Cheiracanthium > Cheiracanthium punctorium. Next base: position 808,649 of record JAWZYV010015836.1, on the reverse strand, counting down.
TTACATACGCATGCAGGTTGCGAGTATAGTTTTATTTTAACGTTGAATTACGTTCCTCCATAAAGGTTCCACGCTTAACGAGCGAAATTCGATCAGTCGGAGCAAAAAGTGAGCCAGTTTTCAAAAGTGAGCTTCCCCTTTAGGAGCGTTTTTCGATCACAAGAGCGGAGCGGAATATAACAATTAGCGAGTACGGAAGTTCTCCGAAAAAACAGGAAGAGAAGAAAGAAGTTCTCAGAAAAAAGACTACTTAATGAGCACTTTCGCGGAAAAACCTGTCGGTTTCCATGGAAACTGATCGCTCCGCGATGTATCGTTTTTTTTTTTTTTTTTTTGCTCTTTGGGTTTAAGCGTGAACGCAAAGTTTTAATGATACCGTTTGAAAACAATTATGCGAAATATCGAAATTAACTCCCTCAATCTACCGGGGTATCCTTTACGGCAGTCAAACAGTGACGTCATAAATAAAAAAAAAAAGCGTAAAATTTGTAAACTCTGCAACTCTAACGCCCTGTCACAATTAAAATGGGAATAAGTAGCTCCTTGAGATTACACAGTTTGATGTTTTTCAGGAGACAGGACTATGGAGGATATAAAAGATATTGCTAGATTAGATACATGGATATTTAAAATGGCACCCCTTGTATATTTTCTCCCCACAGTAAGATGAAATGGTAAATACGCCAATCTTATAAAACTATGTATAAATTAAATATATATGGAGAGTTTCCTTAATGGGAACCATTATGTGAAATGATTATTATTTATGCTAATGCGTAAATTGCAAAGAATCGCCACAGAATCAAAAGATCCCATTGAGGCCAAATAATCTAAGCTAAGGGAGCCTTGAAGAGGGAGAAGCGAGTATAGATAGTATTAATGCACGTAATAGGTAGTATTATTAGATTTGTAAAGATAATATGAATAAATCGCAATGTACCACGTTAATAAATATTTCATGAAATTAAAAGTGTCCTGTTTCAACGGTTGTCTTACAACCAACTAAACGAAAAGTAATTCTAATTAGCGATAATATTTCCCGCAGTAATTTCAACAGTAGAGATTACTTGAACTTTTTTAAAAAGGAAATTCTGTTTTGTCACATGCAGATATGATTTTAGTAGTAAAATATTCCCTTCTTCCCGTATGAAGAGCGGGTGCGCAGCTATTTTAAAAACATCTCTTGAAAATAGCATAAATGAATTCAGAAGACCTCAAAACGTGTAAATACACCAAAATCTCGAAGTCGAATTTTTTCATGATTGCAATACTTTCCTTATATGGTACATGTTCGGAAAGAAATAAATGGTGCTCCATTTCATGTAGTGTCTTAGGTATTTAATGCTACATCTTGAGCCTAAAAAACAGTATGATGTAGAAATAAGACATTTTGAAAGCCAGGAGTTCTCTGCAAACCATTAAGCTTTCCACTTTTTTGATAGTGAATGACACTGATGTAGTTTTTTGAGTCATTATACTGCAATGATCAGGTTAGTACTCATGACACAAACTTTACATTAAGAGTCAAATAATTTTGCTCTTTTTTTTAATTCCACATCACGAATAATTTTGAATTACACATGTAAGGAAAATCTTCGTTTCCTACCGTGCGAAGAACGGGCACGCAGCTAGTTATGAAATAAAATTAACACAGATGTAAATTTAATGAATTTATTAGCTCTATTAATGTGGTCAAACTTACGTTCAATTATATAATTAAAAATAATTAATGATTCCTTTAAAAAAATAATTGCTATTATTTCAATTAGAAGTTTTCATACATAGCTCCATTTGAAAAAATAGTAAACATTTAAAATTAAAATATAAGATTTATACAAGCCACAGAATATCTATGATGTCTTCAATTTCTTTAACTTCCTCCAGTGGTACCGGAAAATGTCCCTAACTATTAATTGCACTTCATGTTTTTTTCATGCTTAGTCAGTCTTTATTTTAAGGATTTTATGCTTTTCTGAAATATGTGGACAGGAAAACATGTTTTTGCCTAAAGGTTTCTTAAAAGATAGATACAGATATTTATCACCAATGTCCTACACAGCTACTGGCTTCAAATATCTTACATACTCAAGGCTTTACATACTTATACAAGGGTTATCATACAAGGCTTATCATATACAAGGCTTATCATACATACTCAAGGCTTTTCATACACAGTTTCATTTTTTAAATAACTCGGTGCATATGCCTGAGAAAGAATCTTTATCTTGTTTCTATTACAGGGCATAAAATCATTATATCTTTATAAGAAAAGCAAAAATGTTTCCAAAGTCCCAGGCAGTCCTCGTCTGTTTGTAGGTCAAAATGTATGTTGATGACCTGTTATATAAGAAGCACCATGTTTGTTAAAATCAGCCACTTCCCATTTCTGGATTTTCTGAAAATGAATTTAACCTTTTCATCCGAGCTTTCTTTTCAACATTTACTACATTAAAAGATTTTATATTAATTTTCCTAGGAAGAACTCACAAACATATGATTTGACAGTAAAAAATTTGGAGCGAAATTTTTGAATGGGCTCAGCCCCCTGAATAAAATTATCGGGGGACTGAAGCTCCATGAAGTCGGCGCCTATGATTATAAGATAAGGATGCATTACTATGCTGCTGTAACTTTTCATGGTCAAGTATATTTTGCGTAAAATTGCTTCTAATGGAAACACCGTTAACCTATGCAGAGGAGTACGATTTGCTTTGACGATCTGCTAATAACCAACAGAAGTGGCAATACGGTTTGTTTAAAACATTAGAATAAAATGGTCTTGGAATTTTTATGCCTGTCTTATTGATATGTGAATTACAATAGACCGAAAAGGTCGGTAACTTTCTGAATCTTTTGGAAACGGTCCTTGTGGTTTAAATGGACGCAATTTAAAAATTATCGCACGCAGTTGTAGTTTTCGATAAAGCAAGTTATTTAATCCATTTTTTGCCTTCAAAATTTCTTAAAAATTACTAAAAGAACTTTAAGAATGAGTATTTCAGTATAAAAATCACTCTATAGTTTTAAAATAGTTAGAAAATAGTTTTAAATAATTGTTTCACAATCCCTAGGGGGAAAACGTGCATTACAGGGACGTAAAGGAACCAAGTAAAGGGAAATATTTGTAAACTGATGACAGAGTTTCTTAATCGAATGCTTATAACCGAGAACTGGTGTGAATTTACAGAGAATCTTAATTACTTTTCTGTGTTTTTACAGAAAATTTTAACAGTGCAGGTCGCTTTAGAGTTAAGCGAGGAGATACCACCAAATGCTAAGGTGGTGGATCTACGAAAAATCATCCTTGAATCGGACCAATTTGAGGAGGAGTTTGTTAAAGAACTCCTAGCCTCGGTGATTCAAGAACGGGAGGAAAGGGAAAGGAGTGCTAAGCTAGAAGTTGATAGAGCGCATGAATTAAGGTTAAAAAAGCTAGAGATTCAAAAACATGGGACAAGCGTTAGTTCGGCTGATTCAGAGGAAAGCGTGGAGAGGGTAAGCAACAATTTCTTAGACTATTTAAAGTTAATAAAGGGTGTGTTCTGCAATTGTTGCAGTGTTACATTTCACAGCTCGGGAGTTTCTGCACGGTGATTGTTGTAGGTTGTGTATCGTTGCAAACTTTAAGTAGCTCGTTGAGGCACGCTATGTTACGGCAAGGCTAGCCGTATGCGCTGTCTTGTCTTGTCGGGAACATGTTTGTGGTTTGGGATTGACAAAAACGTCGTCTTAGGTAGTAAGTGTGTCATTTGGCAGCTTTGCACATGGCCCCCCTGCAGTCGCAGAAATCGTAACGTCCATGTTCTTTTTCCAGTGTGCGTTCGAGATGAGTTCGGGCTCATTTCTTTCACCGCCCGAGCCCGAGGGATACTATTTAACCCGTCAGCACTCGATCCTACTTAAGTAACTTAAGCACTCGTATGGGGTCAATGTTACCCAATTTTGTGTCCTGTTAGTTTTGACTAAAATCGTTTGTAAAAATAATTTTGGGGTCCTATCGTAGAATGCACCCGTTCTACAACGTTTTGTAGGAGAAATCTCTCTTCTCATATTGATTGAGAGACTAGAAGAAGAAGCCCGTTGTGGAGGCAATGACAACAGGCGCTAGAAAAAAACATTAGAAGAAAATAGGTCAACACTCAATATATTTCATTTTCGTCCAACTAAAATAAATAACTTCATTTTTAACACATATCCAAAACGAATTTCATGCTCTTTTGGAAATGCGCAGTAACTTTCCGCATTCGAACGATTTCGTTTCGTGTACTCAGCACCCATCCTATGAATGCGTCAGTAGACGATTATTTTAATGAAAAAAAAAATTAAACCATGTTACCTTTAAAAACTATTTTAAATGAATTGGAATCCCGATTGTGTGATGGGATTTTCAGTTGAAAAAATTAAGTTTCTCACGCAAATGATTCACTCTCGGAAATGAAATTCAGCTGAAAAGAGCAAACAATGGCTTTGACCTAAAAGGCTAAATAAAAGGCTTTGACCTAAAAATTTACTTTTATAAAAATTCAAAGCATGTTGTTTAATGCGCCAGCTACTCTTCGCGATTTTTGAGAAGTATGATTTTTCAGCAACCATAATAATGAAAGAAACTTGCATTTTTTTAAACTGTAGGAAACTAGGGGTCAAGGCCCCTAGACTCGCTACGCTTGCTTTTCGTATGAGGCATTCGACCCCTAATAAGGCTTATTCGTAAAAAAGGCATAATTTCAAAAATCAAAACCCAAAAGTTGGATCAGATAGAATATTACTGAGCTACACATTGCTTGGCTCTCGCTTGTTGCTTGGAACATAAAATTTTAAACTTTGCACTATTTTTTATTATGTGAAACCCATGGAACACCTTACGTATTAGCCAATTAGACCGATTTTTGATAATTTGGCGACTTGCATATATGTATAGTTTGTAATTAGCTCTAAGAAAACAGTACTTCATACGTTTCCTTTGATAAAAACTACGGAACAGCTAGGAAAGCTTGCCACCAATAGCGACTTTCATTATTTGGCGATTTACACATGCTTACAACCTATAATTACTGATAATTTAAGGTTCCCGGAAAACCGTTATCCATATTTTCATATACATAATCCTTTGCAGATTGGCGTATTTAGCACCACGAATTATATCATCTCCCCGCGCTTGCAAATATCCAAAGTAATATAACTGCTATAATGACATAGTTAACGCCACCAAATATTTCTTCTGGTAGCAAATACTCCAGCTGGACCGAACCAGCTTTGAAATAATCTACATTTTAATTATTTTTCATTTTCAAGATATTGGGTTCTAACATTTTTGAACTCGCTGTTTAGATTCACCCTGCTTGGAAAGATACCATTTTGCCAGATCGTACCTAATGCCAAGATGGCGCTTTTAATATCAGTTACAATTAGTTATTCTGTTTTGGAAAAACGAATAGTCACTAATTTTAAACTCCTGTTGTCTAAGCGGACTTAATATTTGAAAATTCTCAACTTTGTGTAACACACTTTGAGTAATTTATTTTATATACTTTTTAATTTGGCGTAAAATGGGCGTAATTCTAAAACATGTTTGTGAATTTCACGCGATTCTACAAACTTGGAAACGCTTTGTTGCAAAAGAATGAATGATTTTATGCCAAATATGGCAACCATTACGTTTATTTTTTCAGTTTTTTATTAATATCTTCTAAAATAATTCGATTTTCGAAATTTAAGTCAGCTTATCAGGTTCCTCGGAATTTTCCGAATCCGTGGGCATGTTTCTCGAAATTCAAATCCACGCGGCTTAGGAGAAGATAGCCCAACAATCTCTTGACAGCTGCGGCATTGGCAGCGACAGCGTCTGTTACTTTTATTTAGAATAGAGACATTCAAAAGTCACCACAAAGTGGAAAATACTAATAATTGAATAGTATTCGCTATCGGTTTGACGACGGTCGTCGTATGTGTTACCAAAAATCCGCAAAAAGTCGTTCACTTTTGAGGACTTTTGGCGGTACATATACATAAGGTATATTTTCTATTGGCTGAGTTCTAGAAACTTAATAATCTCTTTCACAAAAGTTTCGTCATTAGCAAAATAGCTCTGGAAACTTTTTGAAATACCGATTACCAAGGAATAACACCAGCATCTCAAATTAACTTTAATGAGCTCTTTTGCAAATGAGAACAACATGAGCAAAATAATTATAAAATAAAACAGTTGTCCATATCATTTAGTGTCTAAGGTATTAATGCTATAACTTAAACCTAAAAAACAGTAGAAATAAGATATTTTGAAAGTGAGCAGTTTTCGCTGCAAACCGTCAAGCTTTTCTTTTTCTGATCGCCAGTGACACTGACAAAGTTTTTGTGCCATGGTATTATAATGATCTCAGGTTAGTACTCATACTAACTTTAATAGTAACTAATGAGTACCTTTGCGTCAAATAATTTTGCTTATTTTTTGCCCTTTAGTCAAATAAATTTGCTTATTTTTTGATTCCATATCACTGGAATCAATTCGAATTACACACCTAAGGAAAATATTCGTTCTCTACCGTGCAAAGAACGGGCACACAGCTAGTAAGTATCTAAAATAATTAAATGTATAGTGAACTCTTCGTCAGCAACCCGTGATTTTTTGCCAACAGTTAGAAGTCCCACCCTTAATTTATCCATTACTTTATGTGGGAAATGTTTATGTATAATTAAGGTATGGTTTAAAACAGTTCGAGAGGTGTTTATAAATATTTAAAATATTTTTCTATGTGCTTCAAAAGTTTTATATATACTCTATCTCAAAACGCGAAATTTGCACTTACGAGAAAACAATAATGATGTAGTTCTCTTATATGCATAAACAATACTTACATTTCATCAACTTTTTTTATGTTTTATATCTTTCAGATACAAATAACTCAAGGTTTAAGAAAATCAAATAGGCTATTTTAAGCCTCCCTCCCCTCCCTTCCTCCTCCCACCATTAAGATAATAATAATTGAACTATTCTTATCCATAAAAAAATATGCTGGTTTAATAAGGTTTAAGAAAATTTACAGGAATATATGTAAACGGATAGCCATAGAATGATATTTGTATGACTTCTAAATATTAAATTTTTGATAGGGACACTTTTGAATTTCAGAAAACAGGCGGCCTTGACAAATCTGAGTATGTAGATTTTGAGCTACTCAAATGGGCCACTAAAAGTGATATCTCAAATGTTTCAATCCGTTTGACCTTACTTCAATCACTCTTATCTCTTTGCGTTACTTCACCGGGATAGTGATAGGATAAGGGTTTCATAATGGATGAAACATTTTTAATTCCAAGCCAAGCAAATCATGAGAAATCTACTTCAAGATTTGTTTGGCTTGAAGTAGCATGTGAATCTTCTAGGAAGATTCACAGCGTTGATCCGAGCGAGAGAAAATTGGTTCTTCCTCCTCCTAGACAAAGGCGGGCTAATACACAGGGTGTATCTAAATTGTTTTGACAAAATAGTGCCGGAGATAGGGCACATAATAAGGAATCAGAATCACATAACAATATGGGGTCAAAAGCGTTGTCTTCATGTAGCTGTTAATCACTTTAGAGCGGGTGCTGAAACAACAGTGAACTTTGATGTGATTGAGCATGCCGAACTTACAGTGACAGCCCAAGAGACTTCAACGCAAATTAATTTTACTATGCCGAATTATGCAGTTCATAATAGTTGAAAATATTTATGCAAGCGATATATGGCTTAACCATATAACCAAAAATACGTTTTAGATAGAGATACATTTTTCCAATATTCCATGCTTAAAAATAGTTCTCAAATTTAATTAAGTCTTTAACTTCGCAAAAAAAGAAAGAATGGATATATAAGCTTTTAATGTATGAATGTACGTCTTCGTTATGGATTTTTAATTCAGTCTACACTTCTGTTCTGATCTAAAAATGTTAATCATGTATTACTTCAATGCTGAAATGAATCTAGAAATTAAATATAATTCATTATTTACTTCAAAATGTAATCGACCTCTATATTTAATTTTTTTCTCTCCGTATATATATATATATATATATATATATATATATATATATACAAAATATTCAACTTTCTATTCTAATCTTGATTTCAAAAACGAACCTTTTACTTAATAAATTTCTACAAATGTAAAAATATTTTAATTGCTAAAAAAATATGAAGAACTAACATGAATAAATAATCATTTTTCTTAGGAAAAATCTTTTAATGATTACTTTTATTTCAATAGACGATATTGAGAGTTTAAATTGTAGATAATCATACGAGAAATAACTTTTGAAATAATATTTTTTAGATAACTTATTTTATCTTAATAATGAATAAAAAATCGCAGTTCATTAAGAACACTTTTAAATTCACATTAAATATTAACCACTGAGAAATGTAATTTTAATAATATCTTAGATTTTATTTTTGATTTTCGGTGCATATGTTCCTTTATCTGTTTCTGGGAATAATTTTCGGTCAGATGTAGCATTCACATTATATATCTTTATCTAATTAAGTGTTTTACCTTATAATGAACACGCATTACGCTGCAAAGATAAAATAACTTACACGCAACAAATTTCGCGAGAAAATATGTTTATTTGTTTTTTTAGATGATAATTATCGTATTATAATCTAATTATTTACTATTAATTTTGCTGTTTAGGGAGATTTCGCCTTAGCTTGTAAAGGCCCCTCTTCGCCTAGTTTCTTTGTTTTCATTTGCATATTTAATACAACTCATCGCCCCTGGCGATGTTTTAATTAAATCTTGAAAACATCGAGATTTAATTCTGGAAAGAGGTAATGAGATCTGAGCATGCTCTGAAATCCATTAAAATGCTCAGCAAAGTTGCATGTAAAAATTGCTTATTTATTATGCAGAAGATAAGATGTAGCTATTATAATAGACTTTTCGTAATATATGAATATTAGTTTTGTTTAAATTGTTATATGCAATTCAGCTGTAATTCAATGCATGAGCCAACATTGCCTCCTATGGAGTCACGTTGTTTTCAGTGAATAAGGAGTTTTTGCGCGGTATTTGTTCGTCTGCTAACGGTAACGTTACACGCTAAACTGGTTTTCGACCATATTGAGCATGCTAAAGTTTAGCGGAGGTTAGTGGATCACGCTATTTCTCAAATTTAGCAGTTGCTGATTCCAGTTAACCTTATTCATAAACAAGATGACGGAAAAGTCAATGCAATTTAATATTCCCAATATAATGTACATAAATATAACCGAGGAAGGAATGAGATTTACTATAAAAGTAAACTTATTAATGCTACAGAAGTTTTTAGCCCGAAATCTTGACAAAAATAGCATTGGGTGCCTTTATTTATTGAATTTCGTACACACATCTGAAGTTTTTGCAATGTATCAGTTATCCTAATTTTCTCCTGGTATAGCCATATGGTGACTGAAGAATAAATTATATATATATATATTTCCCCCCGATTGAATTTTTTCCCGTATTTTCATTGTATTGCTTTAATGGAATCCTCAGAAAATATTTATAAAAAAACAGAAACATATTTTTTAAATTTAAACAAATAAATAATTAAAATACAAATTTATCTAAATAATAAAAGTCGTGTTCGTAGCAATTCCAGGATCGACTCATCGCTCCCGGTGCATCTGCCGCCATGTTAATATTTTGATAAAGCGACATTTTTATCTCTAACTAAAACCGAAACTTTTTATACAGTTCGAAAGATCTCTAAAAAATTAAGCATTTTTTAATTTGCAGCTACTTTCAACGTTGATTTTGATTTCAACGTTGTTGGATCTGTAAAGAAGTTAATTGCTTACAGGTAGTTTAAATTACTAAGTTGCGTTGTGACGGTTAAAAACCCAGGTTCGAATGCACTTAGTTGCAGTAAAGAAAACGACATTGGATGCTTAAAACTATTTATTTAAAAGATACTATTGAAACATTATTATAATGGGCGGTGGTGGCTCAGCGAAATAAAATTACGTCCTATAAGGACACTGAAATTAAAATGAAATGCTTTGAAAATTACGCCAGTAGAGAATTACACATTGGCGAGAACAATAACTTGGCTGAGATAAATAACGCCAATTCCAGAGCAACCCTAAAACCTAATACAATAAAATTAAAATGACGTAATCGCGAGGAAATAATTTTAAAGATGTCGCAGGGCAAAAACTAATAACTTATGCGAACGCCGAAAGAAACACCTGACAGAATCCCTTTTGCATTCATACACAAGATAAAAACTTAAAATTATTATAGACGAATTAAAAATCCAGGTTATTATAATTATTTTATCAAAAATCCCCTTAGGTTTGTTTACACGTAATGTTCGCGGTGGTTTTTATTTATAAATATTTAATGAGGTTCTAATGACTTAGTAAGCATCTTCTCGATGAATTAATTGATAATTCGTATAAAACACTATCATCAAATTCTTCGCAACTCATATCTCCTAATGCAGCGATTTCAAATAAAACCGCCATGTTTCTTTATATCTGACGATCGCTTACAGGACCAAAGGAGACGAACTTTATGCAGTAAGTTTCCGTCAGAGGTAGTTCAGATACCATTAACTTTATACGTGCGAGTGAGCTGTAAACTGCTCATAGGCATTTAACGTTAGCGTTACCGGGAGTACAACCACTGTCAAAAAATTCTTAAATCCAGCTTCTGCATCTGGATTGACTAACCCAGTAGTATTGTTTCAGTATGAAGATCAATGGAGAAAAGACATAATTTAAGTGCGCTATCTATCTTTAGGGTGTACATTCACACAGCAGACTTGTGAAGAGAAGTTATTGCTCTCCGAAGTGTTCACCAAAGACGGCGCTGTTTGCCATTCGGCGCACAGTGGACTATTCGTATCAAAATCCTGGCCAAAAGTCGAAAATTTTAAATTTGTTTAAAAACAGTAATATATATGTTTTTGGATAGCCTAGTAACTGATGCATCATGTAATGTATGTTTTTCGACCATAATTCATATCCAAAAGATGCAACACTCAGTTTAAAAGCAAGTTTCTTCATTTACGGCAAGAGATTTCAGCGTTTTCTATTACTTCGTCTTGCATTTTTTACGGGCTCTTTAAATTAATTTACTGGTTTGATACTTAGTATAATTGTAGTAAAATATATGTATTTTAATTATATGTATCTATTAGCTTGAAAAAATAATATGACTTTATTTTAAAAAATTGTAAACTTTTTTTTTCTAATTTTTTTTCAAAAATTCACATTTCAAAAAGCTTTTTGAAGGGGTGTCGCGGCTTGTCGCGCCCAATTTCAACTATAATCGTAATTATTACAGTATTGAGTGTCTATTCCAAGAAAAAAATGTTCCCCCAACATCCACCATTTTTATAAAAAAAATTATTTATATAGCGCCATTTTTATTTTTTCGATAATTTTTCGACGGGTGATCGCAAAAGCTATACAAACATACGCACTTGTATTTCTCATAAACTATAAATTATGTGCAGGTGTTTGGATAAAGGTATATAAAATTCATTTTAGTCAAGATTTAACATCAGTATTTTAAATTCAGTATGTAATTTCTTATTTTTCTGATGTAAATTTGCTGTAAGAAGAAAATTTCTACATATTCCAAAATTGCCCTTTCTTAGTCATGTAAATAGTCCCATCTATTTACAGCTTAGTTTTCCATTTATGTAGTAAATTGTGTCCAAAGCAAAAACTCCCCATTTTTGGTTCTCAAAGGTTGGCAACTGTGACTTCGGGTCATTGAAGTGTGAGTGTGTAAACAGAAAAGTGCTGGCTTGAAATAAATTACTTTCTCCTCGAGCTTGGAATGAGATTTTATGGGTTTGCAAAGGGGGGCATCTTTTAAGCAGTGCCCTTATATGATCTGCTCTAGATAAAGGCCAATGAAAAAGAGCAAGCCTTATAGCAGTGAGACCCTATAACTTCTTCTTCCAGAGGGGTCCGATGGTGCTCTCTCTCTCTCTCTCTCTCTCTCTCAAAAAAAAAAAAAAAAAAAAAAAGGAAGAAGGAGAAGAAAAAGAAAGTGATTCTGAGTGAAGACGAATATCAGAGTTCAAAAGAATCGGAATGAAAAAGTTAATCTTCAGAAGTCATTAGAAAACTAAGATCCAAATAGTAACTACATTTAGAAAAGTGGAAAATCTGAAAACTTTTATGATAAAAATTGATTTATAGATAAGTAGTATTATATTTATAAGTATTATTATAAGTAAAGTATTACATTTATATATTTTTATTGTGGTTAAGGCAGCGTTTCTCAACCTGTGGGGCGCGCCCCCCAAGGAGGCGCAGAGCGTTTCCAGGGGAGGCACGAGAAAAACCAAAGAGCAAGTAATGATGCACGATTTTTAAAAATCGCCTAATTTATTCTCATTTTTACTCAAAAATATATCCATTTTCGCTTAAAATGTTCATTCAAACTTTACTGATAACATTATTTTGTAGAAAATTCGACTAAATGTACATTGTTAAAGATTAAAAAACTGAATGTATGCTGAACAATGTGAAGGGGGGGGGTGCTACCGTAAGTTAGCCTTTGTTGGGAGGGGGCGAAGTTAAAAGGTTGAGAACCGCTGGGTTAAGGCACGGCTATTTTCCTCACGGGAAGGTTGCCTTGGCGGAGGGCTTTTTAAGAGGCTCTAATGCGTATTCACGTGACATCTGGAGAAAATCGCCCAAAACTCCAGACCGTTAGATCGACAGCCGCGTGGTATTACATTTATAAGTGGTATTATACAAAAGCAGTACTTCCCAGTAAGGGACACTCCCCGGACAAGACATTTGTTAGAAACCAACTTCGAGTCGTTTAGCGATATATCGACAAATTTGGCGACAACACGCTTTTTTATATAATTTAAGAAGTATATAGTACTAAAATGTAAGTCAAAAGTCAACAGTAATGATTTTAACGTTAAAACACATGAAAAATATTTTTGGCCAGGATTTTGACACAAATACTCCACTGTGGGCGTTCTGATCGGAACGGCGCATCAATCTAGTGGACTATTGCGGGCTCTAGATCAGTATAACTGAGTTCAACTGTATTCAGTTCACGGTCAGTAGAAAACATTTATACAAGCCAAATGATTAAACCAAACATATTGATCGGATAAGGATATGTTTTTCCAATGTTTGTCTCTCATAACAAATAAAAGTTTCTATGTTATCTCTCTATCTCTCTATTCTAAAAAAAAGTAAAGGCCGCTGTCGCCGCCGCTGTAAAATTCTTGTCAGCCTATCTCCTCCTAAACCGTGGGGATTTGAGTTTCGACTAAGGTGCCCACAGATTCGAAAAATTCCGCCGAACCTGCTAAGCTGATTTAAATTTCGAAAATCAAATTATTTTAGAAGATATTAATAAAAAACTGAAAAAATAAACATAAAGGTTTACCAGATTTGGCATAAAATCATTCTTTCCTTTGCAACAAACCGTTTCCAAGTATCTAGAATTGCGTGAAATTTACAAACATGAGTTAGAATTACGCTCATGTTACGCCAAAATAAAAACTATATGAAATAAGTAACGCAAAATGTGTTACACAAAGTTGACAATTTTCAAATAGTAAGTAACTGTATAGTAATAATAATAATAGACAACAGGAGTTTAGAATTAGCGATTATTCGTTTTTCCAAAACAGAATAACTAATATCTTGAAAATGAAAAATAATTAAAATGCAGATTATTTTAAAGACGGTTCTCGTCCAGCTGGATTATTTGGTACCAGTAGAAATATTTGGCGGCGTTAGCTATGCCATTATAGCAGTTATATTTTGGATATTTGCTAGCGCGACAAGATGGTATAATTCGTGGTGTTAAGTACGCCAATCTGCAAACGATTATGTAAATGAAAATATGGATAACGGTTTTCCAGTAACCTTAAATGAACAGTAAATATAGGTTGTAAGCACGTGTAAATCGCCAAATAATGAAAACCCATTGTGCCAGCTATTTATCAGATATTAAAAACAGATAAATTGGCCTGCCATTGGTGGCAGGCTATTTTATCTGTTCCGTAGCTTTTATTAACTTTACATGTACACAAGTCGCCAAATAATGAAAAATCGCCATGGGTGGCAAATTCGCAAGGTGTCCAATAGGTTTTACATTATTAAAAATACAGCTGAAATGTTCTGATTTTATTACGCTTTAGCTCCTAATTAATATAACTTTTGAATGGCAACAAACAAACATTTACAAACATGAGTTAGAATTACTCCCATTTTACGCCAAAAGAAAAACTTTCTTCTATATTAATAAAACAATGTGCAAACTCTTAGTTAGTTTGTTTGAATGTGTCTCGCGCTCGCGTAGCTCGCAGACGGGTGATCGTAGACCTACCAAATTTCGTACGGACATTTTCAATGACAGTTCCCGACACACCTCGAAGCGATTTTTTCAAAATTCGAATTATTTTAGGAGATATCGATAAAAAACGTATCGCAAAAGGCTAATTTTTGTTTTCCGCCATCTCGTAATTGTAACCCCACAATGGAAAAAAAAAAGCGACATTTAAGCTTATCTAGGTTGCCACATTCGGCAAGTTTATTAAATGATTCAGACTCTTGAAGTAAAAATAAAAGAATAAAGATTTTTTTTCTAGATTATTTGTAAGTCTGTTTTTAAATTAAAATATCGTGTGCATGGGAAATCAGAGCAGGAATGAAATGTTCTATACTCAAAAGAAACATGTTTAGAAATTTTCTGAGACTAAAATGTGCAACTTTTTAATTTGACTAAAAATTAAACGGTTTAGTGCGATTTTGAGGAGATGATTCTAATGCTTGGCGCAATTTATCGTAATTTATCGTCTGCTGAATACACCCGAGAATAAGTTTTTGAAATTTTCATTGAGTTGGAATTGTGCATTTTTCTGTGCAGATTTTCTCCATCTATTAATGACTATGTCATTTTATCACCCCCCCCTCCTTTTATTGAAAATTGTGTGAAAAACGTGTCCAAAAAATGCGACATAAAAGTATGCCACATAATTTTACATATATTTAAATACTATTAGTTTACAACAGATTTAATCTATTGTTACAATATTTCGTAAGCTGTAGAATAGGCATGTGTCAATCGCCAAATAATGAAAAGTCGCCATGGGTGGCAGGCTATTCTATCT
This sequence comes from Cheiracanthium punctorium, assembly GCA_038373885.1. NCBI lineage: Eukaryota > Metazoa > Arthropoda > Arachnida > Araneae > Cheiracanthiidae > Cheiracanthium > Cheiracanthium punctorium. The sequence continues at coordinate 793,523 of JAWZYV010015836.1, read as the reverse complement.
GTTCTGTAGCTTTTATTAACTTTACATGTACGCAAGTCGCCAAATAATGAAAAATCGCCATGGGTGGCAAATTCGCAAGGTCTCCAATAGGTTTTACATTATTAAAAATACAGCTGAAACAGATATTCTGATTTTATTACGCTTTATCTCCTAATTAATATAACTTTTGAATGGCAATACTAAATATCATTGTGTTTCTGAGGAGTGCAAATAATTTTTCCAGCGATTATAAGCAAGAGTCCGCACTCCAGGTGGAGTATAGCTCAGGACCCGTACAACACGGATTCCCATAACAAAATATCTTCCGTGTTATGAGGTGGAGGGGGAGGGGGTCTACTGTAGTGTGAAGTTTCAATTTTTATGTACCAATGAAGATGCAAGAACCAAGCAATGTGTAGCTCAGTAACATTCTATCTGATCCAATCTTCGGGTTTTGTCTGTTGAAATTATGTCTTTTTTACGAATAAGCCTGATTAGGGGCCGAATGCCTCATACGAAAAGCGCGCGTAGCGAGTCTGAGGGTCTTGGCCCCTAGTTCTAAAAAAAAGTAAAGGCCGCTGTCGCCGCCGCTATCAAATGCTAGTCAGCGTATCTCCTCCAAAACCGTGGGATTTGAGTTTCGACTAAGGTGCCCACAGATTCGAAAAATTCCGAGGAACCTGCTAAGCTGATTTAAATTTCGAAAATCGAATTATTTTAGAAGATATTAATAAAAAACTGAAAAAATAAACCGAATGGTTGCCAGATTTGGCATAAAATCATTCCTTCCTTTGCAACAAAGCGTTTCCATGTATCTAGAATCGCGTGAAATTTACAAACATGAGTTAGAATTACGCCCATTTTACGCCAAAATAAAAACTATATGAAATAAGTAACTCAAAGGGTGTTACACAAAGTTGACAATTTTTAAATAGTAAGTTCGCTTAGACAACAGGAGTTTAGAATTAGCGATTATTCGGTTTTCCAAAACAGAATAACTAATATCTTGAAAATGAAAAATAATTAAAATGCAGATTATTTTAAAGCCAGTTTTCGTCCAGCTGGATTATTTGCTACCAGTAGAAATATTCGGCGTTAACTATGCCATTATAGCAGTTACAGTACACTTTGGATATTTGCTAGCGCGACGAGATGGTATAATTCGTGGTGCTAAGTACGCCGATCTGCAAACGATTATGTAAATGAAAATATGGATAACGGTTTTCCGGTAACCTTACATGAACAGTAATTATAGGTTGTGAGCATGTGTAAATCGCCAAATAATGAAAAGTCGCCATGGGTGGCATGCTATCCTATCTGTTCCGTAGCTTTTATTAACTTTACATGTACGCAAGTCGCCAAATAATGAAAAATCGCAATGGGTGGCAAATTCGAAGGGTGTCCAATAGGTTTTACATTATTAAAAATACAGCTGAAACAGATGTTCTTATTTTATTATGCTTTAGCTCCTAAATAACGCTTTGAAGACGGGCGGTCGATTTTTCAACCAACCCATAGAACACCATAAAAGACGGTTTGGTTCATATTTCAACCAACTAATGCTTTCCCCCTCTGCAATTGTTCACCTGTACTGGACCGGCGGGGAGAGATGTCAACATTCATCCATCAATTCAGTTGCACCCCAGTTCCTGAAAAGGAGAATATACATGTAAAGCTAATCCCTTTGGTGAAGAAGTTCGTTTTACTTCGAGGGCGGGAAAGAGTAATCCATCAATGATTGTTGCACAAATAACAGCTTCAGCTAAGAGTCACTGAAATGGGGGAAAGCATTTTTCAGATGCTCCCGTCCTTCTGAAACAGCACGGCCAAAATTTCCCCGCCGTGAAAAGGTTAATATAACTTTTGAATGGCAACATTGAAAATCATTGTGTTTCTGAAGAGTGCAAATAATTTTTCCAGCGATTATAAGCGGAGTCCGCACTACAGGTGTAGTATAGCTCAGGACCCGTACAACACGGATTCCCATAACAAAATATCTTCCGTGTTATGAGGGGGAGGGGGTCTACTGTAGTGTGAAGTCTAAATTTTTATGTACCAATGAACATGCAAGAACCAAGCAATGCGTAGCTCAGTAACATTCTATCTGATCCAATCTTCGGGTTTTGTTTGTTGAAATTCTGTCTTTTTTACGAATAAGCCTGATTAGGGGCCGAATATATATATATATATATATATATATATATATATATATCCATCAATGAATTAATCATTTCGTCTAAAAATACTTAAAATATTTTAATTGCTAAAAAAACATGAAGAACTAACATGATTAAATAATCATTTTTCAAGAAAAATCTTTTAATGATTCCTTTTATCTCAACAGATAATATCGAGGGTACAAATTTTAGATAATCATGGTCGAAACACCTTTTCAAAAATTTATTTTCAGGCACTGCTATTTTAATTTGAAAATGTATTTCAAAATTTTTCAGTTTATTAAAAAAAATTGTGTACGTTCACAGTAAATATTAAGTATGGAGAAAGATAATCTTAATAAAAATCTCTGATTTTACTTTTGATGTATGGTGCATATGTTTTTTCATCTGCTTCTGGGAATTGATAATCACTTTCTTTCACGGATACTGCATTCGCATTATGAATCTTTATCTAATTAAAAGATTTACCTCGTAATGAATGCGCATTACGTTGCGATGAGAAAGTCACATACACGCAATATATTTCACAAGCCTGCTTTTTTTTTGTTAGATGGTGAATTACCGTATTATAAAACTAATTATGTACTTTTCGCTTTGCTGCTTATGGAGATTTCGCCTTTGCTTGTGAAAGCCCATCTTTGCCTCTTTCCTTTGTTTTCATTTACATGTTTAATACAGTTCATCGTATTTGGTGATGTTTTAATTAAATATTAAAAAACTCGAGATTTAATTCTAAAAGAGGTAATGCGGTGTCATTGGGCACCTTTAATATATTCAGAGAAGTTCTAAAAATTCCAAAGGTTTATTATTAAAAAGGGTTTATCAATTACGCAACAGATAAGATTTAGTTGATCATAATGCACTTTCAGTGATATATGAAGAATCGTAATGTTTAAGTAGTTACCTGTAACTCAGTCGGAAGTGTTGGTCTCTTTATTATGGCAACATTTATTGAAGGAATCGATGATACCTCTTAAGGGGTCTCGTAGTTCTGAATCAATTTCAAAGTCTTGCACTAGGTTTGACAAACCCAGAAGGATTGTTTCGGTATGGAGATCATTGGTACCACGACAGAATTTAAGTGCGCCACCTTTTGTTAGTGTAACCTTCATGAGTGTAACACAGCAGACCACTCGACACAGTTTGCAAAACTCCCAAGCGTTAACCAACGTCAGGATTGCTTGCTATTTGGTGTTCTGATGGGAAAGAGCATCAATCGAGTGAGCTACTGCTGGATCTAGTTTATTATAACTGAGTTCAACTAAATTGAGTTCACAATAGTAGAAAACATTTACACAAACCAAATAACAAAACAAAAGACATGATTTCGATGAGGATATGTTTTTACAACTTTTCATGCGTAAAAATAGTCCTCAGATTTTGCCATTTTTTAGCTTCACAAATAAAAGAAGAATGAATTTATAAACTTTTAATATAAAATGAATGTGCCTTTGTGCATCTTTTATATTCTACATTTTTGATTCGATCCAAAAAAGTTCATTGTGTATTACTTCAATACTGAAATGGACCTACCAAGGCACCTGGTACCATATATGGAACAACCAATTTAATAATACCTATGTCTATAAAATACTATATACTATAAAGTACTAGTAAATTCATCGGTGTTTAATAATATTTATACAAAGATAACAAAGATATAATTCAGGTTAATGCGTGTAGAAGACAATAATGTCCCCATTGTTGTCAAAACTGATGAAATTCAATCCGTAATATTTCGTCATTTTGTTTATTTTAGAAAAGTAACAAAAAATAGTTAGCAAAAAGTTTTGACACCGCAAAAAATTATTGTATGTTGGAGTTCGTCATAGTAAGAAATAATTTGTGAATTCTAAAATTTCAAAGTAAATGCACCAAAGTTCAGTTAAGGCTCAATGTATTATATTTGGAACAGAAATTAAAAAAAAATGATTTTCTAGTAAAATGTTTAATTATTATTTTTTTATGATTTTTCTCCAAATACTAATCACTAACATCATCACCTATATTAATTTTGGACACAGAAAAGGAAATCGAGTCTTGTAGGCTTAATAAGTGTCTATAAAAGTACATTTTTTTAGTCGCAAAAAATATGAAGAATAACATGAATAAATTTTCAATATATAATAATGAGAGAATAAATTTCACAATATCATGCGAGAAAGAACTTCCCCCAAAAAAATTTCCATATAACTGTGATTTCAGTTAAAAGTTGTTTTTTTTTCTAAAATTTTGCCACTAATTCAAAACACCTTCCCCCCCGCCCCGTAAGCCACATTAAACATTAACCATTGAAAAAATAAAATCTTAATAAAAATCTGTGTGAGTTGCGGCACTTATGTTTCTCCAACTGCTTCTGAGAATTTATAATCACATTCTTTCACAGATACTGCATTCCTATTAGGAATCTTTATCTAATTAAGAGGTTTCTTATGAAGAATGCGCATTACGTTGTTATGATAACGTAACATGTATCCAATATATTTCAAAAGAAGACCTGATTATTTGTTTTTAGATGGAAAATTACTCTATTATAAACTAATTATTTACTTTTCGCTTTTCTGCTTATGAAGATTTCGGCATTAATTGTGAAGGCCCATCTTCCCTTCTTTTCTTTGTTTTCATTAAGATATTTAATGCAATTCATCGCCTCTGGCGATGTTTTAATTAAATCTAGAAAACATCGAGATTTAATTCTGGAAAGATGTTGTGAGATCTCAGCATGCTCTGAAGTCCATTAAAATGTAGAGACAAGTTGTATGCCAAAAAGCGTTTACTTATTATGCAGGCAGATGCGATGTAGTTATTATAATAAACATTTAGTGATTAAGGAAGAATAATTTTGTTACGATAATTATTTGTCACCGAAAGGATTATAGTAATGAGAAAAGTGGGCTTCGAGGACAGAATAAAAAGGAATGAAAATTTCTCAAGTTTAGAGTGACGAAATTAAGGAATATAAATTGTTGTAAAGTTTCAAATGAATTACTGGGAGAAGAAAAACTGAATGGGATATTTTGAATTAATTATTTTGCTTCTATGGTGAATTTACTGCATTTGACTTAGCCAAAATTGTTTTACTGTAAAGCTACCAAAGTACATCATATTGAAAAGTTATTAACTATTTATAGAATAATTTAAAACTCTTGACGGTTTTAGAACTAGACGGCTAGATTCACATACAATTGTGGTGTTAGAAAAGTCGTGTTCATGTACTTCTTGATAATCACAATCGACGTTCGGGAAATAGTGAGCTTTTCTCGACCATGATTCCTGAAAAACTATTGCATCTTTCACCGAAACCACTTCACTTACAATTATCATTAATAGGATTGATCATTGAAGTAGGACAAAATTTATTACAAGACTAGCTGCGTACCTGTTCTTCGTACGGATTGAATCAAATGTTTTTCTTAGTCATGTCAGTGAAATTAATTCCATTTTTATGAAATATCAAAATATGAAGAATATTTTTACTCGTGACATAATCTTTTACTAAGACACTTACTTGAAATGCTAGCGTTACTGCAAATGGTAACACAAAATTTATGTCAGCGTTATTTGAGATCAAACTGAACGTAAACAGTGTTTCGCAGACAAATCTGTTTGCATTCAAAGTGCTTCTGCAGCATAGTTTCATCTTTTTTATTTAGTTATAAAATAACGTCACATGGTGTGGACCACTGTTTTATTTTGTCTTCTAATTCCTAAAGCCTGAGCGATGGGTAATCTCAGTCATTCTGCAGAACACCTTGGTAAAACTCTTATCATATAAAAAGTCTCAAAATATTGTTGATATTACAGACATACAAATATCTACATGAAATATCCACTGTTTCAAGGATATTTTGGCTCTCGTAAAAGTAAACCTTGATGAAATAATTTTTCCGTAAAGCGCGTTATCTTCATTAAGATTTGATGCAATTTTAAATTCGTGACATAAAAATAATGTCATATTCAATTACAATTAGAATTTAACATAAAATACCAATTTCATATTTATCATAATTATTGCCATAGTAACCATTACCAAGGGCATATTAAGTGAAAATGGAGTTCCGGTCTTCCTTCTTCATCTCGACATTTCAATTTTTTAAACAAAATAAAATATTTTTACTAAAAAATCCCTACCTTTTCCAATGTTTCGATCCCAGTCCCATTCATTTTTTTTTCTGAGTACGGTTCCGTCCATTACTGCCACTTAAGTTGCCAAATTCAACAATAAAATTAAAGTTAAGCTAATGTTTAGATTTCTTGGTTTAGGAAAATAAAAATACATATTATGAAAAAAAGTAGACATTATTTTACAGGAGTTTTTAAAATTTTTAATTATGCTGCAGCTATTTTGCAGTTTTTCCTTAGTACGTCTGCTAACAGAATTTTCTATTTACCCGAAGCTGCACATGCTCACTACGCTGTTAGCCTTGGCAAATGCAACGAACTTTTGACATCCTACATGATACTCTTCCTTTAACTTTAATTCATGCTTTCTTTTACAGCAAAAATTTGGATAATCAAAAATTTGGCAAAACCACAGGAAAAACTTGAAGAAACCGGGGAGCATTAAACTCAAAATGTTGTTTAAAATTTGTAGAAAGTCTCCTAATTTATATTTTAAAGTTGTTTATCTTTGAATGAAGGCCTTAATGGGAAATTTATTACTTTACAAAATTTTAAAAGAGATTCAATTAATAGATTTCAGGAAGCGAGAATGAGAATCCGAAAATGATACGTAATCTTAAATTTTAATAAATGATACGTAATCTTAAATTTTAATAAATGATACGTAATCTTAAATTTTAATAAATGATACGTAATCTTAAATTTTAATAATAACTCTGCAATTTATCTGAAATAAGAGAATTTGCGGAATGGGCAATCGTTGTGACATCATTTTTTACCCAACACGTGAACCTCAAACAATCAACTCCAACAACAGATTTTTCCTTTACTCTTATTGGTACATAATTATATTTTCCATCGATATATGACTGAAACAGCCTCGTATCGATATCGTCCATTATTTCCTGTGCGGCGCATTTTTTTGCTTGGTATAAACTGTTATTCTGATTGATTTCCGAAAGGTGTTTGAAACTCGTTACATCAAAATGACGTAGATCTATCTCACTTACGAAAACACGGAGTCATATGTTTAAAATTAGTTCTATTTATTTTTTTCAAAGAGCAATTTTATTCATTGCTACTGTTTCCAAGACAACCAAGCCGCAAGATATAGCAGTGAAATTTTTAAGCAGTTGGTATTGAATTCAAAATCTTTCTTTACTTAAAAATTTTATAAAATCTTCCAATTTATATTTTCCTCCCGTTTTTATTTTAAAAGAGGGCAAAATGCATGTTCTGTCATTTAAGAAAATATCAAAAAGTTGTAGCGGATAGGATTCAAGATGCAATAATTTTAAAATTAAAAAATCTGCAAATTATGCTACACAGTCAGAACAAACTTTTTTTAACAGAAAATATTCTCCTCTATCCGCTTATGCAAATATCGTTTTATTGCGAGTTTAATTACCGGCGTTATTACGTATTACGTGAGCAAAAATGCCAAAATTCGCATAAAACTTAAAAGATTTTTTGATTCGAATTTCGAAAAAATCGTTCCTAGGTGTGTTAGGACAAGTCGTTGTGAAGCCGTTTTCAAAATTTGGTAGGTCTGTGACCACACCCATCTTGGCGCTAGGCAATCGAAAGGCACACGCATATCGTCTTTTGTAGAAACATGCATTCAACATTCTAACGCCCAATCAAAACCTTTATTGGTACATAATTACTGTAACAGTAATTTTAAATCGTTAGAAAATATTATGAAATTCTTTTAATAATTTAATTAGTATTCACTAAGACATTTATTGGTGGAACACAATTGCTGGTGAGCTTCTATTGATGGAAACGTTTTATAATGAATAAAGGACTCGGAAAAGAATGTTGTATTTTTCCAACACTGTTTAAAATTTATGTTGAAGACGCATAAAAATGTGGAAGGAACACTGGGAAGGAATGTGATTGAGTTTCAATGGAACATCGTTCTTTACTCTACAATTTTCAGATGACCAGGTCATAATTGCGACAAATAAAAATGATTTAGAGAAAATGGCCATAAAATTTGAAGAATAATACGGATAATGAGGACTTTACATGAACACCAGTAAGACTAAATATTTGTGTATAGGTGGGAATGTGACGGGTCTAAGTCTAATTTCAATGTAGAAAGGCGTCGAACGTTATCGAGAGCTTCGATTTGACATTAGAAGAGAAGGCAGAGGCTCACAGGAAATTAATTACACAATTTGTCAGGTAAGAAAGGTGGTAAAGCTAATAAATTCGATTTGGCTGAGTGAGGATAGTTCTAGGAACAGGAAGTATAATATACACAATTGTATTGCAAAAAGTATATTGTTATACGGATCAGAAGGTTGGAGAATAATGCAGGCAGAGAAAAAACTACCGGCAAGGGAGATAGACACTCTCAGAAGAGCATGCAGAATATCAGCAATCTTATAAATAAAAATGAAATTCTGTTTGTTTGTTTGTTTGTTTGTTCGTTTGTTTGTTTGTTTGTTTGTGGATTTGATTTGTATACAAATCCACAAAAATGGACCTATCGGCCTGAAATTTAGCACAGATATGTAAAATAATATAGAATAAATAACAGTCCACTTTAAAAATTTGAAAGTCCACCCGTTCCCGGAATTTAAGAGACTTTTTATGCTCTTCACGCAAAAATCTTTCCGTAATTGTAACCCCTGTAGTGAAAAAAGTGTGAAATAAGGATCGTGGTTGCCATGTGTGGCGATTTTGCCGAATAAAATGTCGTTCGTATACAAATCCACAAAAATGGACCTATCGGCCTGAAATTTAGTACAGATATGTAAAATAATATAGAATGAATCGTAGTCCACTTTAAAACTTTGAAAGTCCACCCGTTCCCGGAATTTAAGAGATTTTTTATGCTCTTCACGCAAAAAGCTTTCCGTAATTGTAACCCCTGTAGTGAAAAAAGTGTGAAATAAGGATCGTGGTTGCCATGTGTGGCGATTTTGCCGAATAAAATGTTTTAAATTCTCAAAGTAAAAATAAAAGAATAAAAATGATTTTTTTTTTGTTAGTTTATATTCGTCAGGTTATTTTTTTTTAAATTATAATATCGTGTGCATGGGAAATCAGAGCAGGAATGTAATGCTTTACACGCAAAACAATAAGAATTGAAGATTTCCGAGGCTAATGTGTAAATTCTTTTAGTTTGGCGAAAAAATAAAATGGCTGAAATATGGATTTTGAGTAAGTGAGTTCTAGCGGTTTGCACAGTTTTCGGCTTTGCGCAATTTATTGAGAGCTTAAGGAAATAGATTTTTGGAAACAAGTGCAAAGGTTTTATTAGAATACAGCGTTAAATTTTAATGATCCGTGAAGAAATAATGCAGTTATTAAGGGATTTCAAGCGATCTAACTTCAGAATTCTCGCCAATTGAGTACATTGATTTAAGTTGGGGGAATTCCGCAAAATTTTAGAAAATTGAAATCTTCTCATTTAGTACATCGGAGTAACGATGAATAAAACACATTATAGTTGATAATTTAAAAAAAAAATTCGGCTGTATTAAGGGATTCCAATTTTCAAATAACTCTCTTTGGCTACTCTTTGGCGGTCGAACCATTTCCCATATTGATTGCTGCTAAGTCAATGCTTCGAATGATTCCCTGAAAAAACTCTTGCAAAATGGCGTATGTTGGCACTTTGGCGAGGCTTAGATTTGAAACTGGATTTTATTTGAGACTGGTATATATAATAACACTGGTTATAGATAAAAATGAATGTTGGTATGTGTTTATGAGGTTGAAAAACTCCAGCCAGCACCGTTGCACGATGAAATTTGGTTCACCTAAGTCTTTTATGATGGAGAAGGTTTTTATGCTATCCGTTTTCTTTAACTTGCCACTTGGTGCCGCAGCACAACGTTGAATTCTATTCCGTTTAGCCGTTTGCTATGCGAATATCGTCCAACCGATTTCCATGAAATTTGGTACACGCGAATATTAGAACACGGAGAATATTTTTCACTATCCATTTTGCTGTAACTTGCCGCTAAATGGCGCTGCAAAGCATCAACTTCTATACCGTTCGACCGATCGGCATAAAATTTTTTATACTTACACATTTGAGCACGAAGAATATATTCTAACTGCGTTTCTTTTGATGTTACTCACCACTAGATGACACTGCAATGCATTATTATTTTAACTCGCCACTAGATGACGCTGCAGCAGGCCAAATTCTTGACCATTCAAACGGTCGCTATGTAAATCAGTATATATAGCTATTTGAACAATGAGAATATTTTGGCGTTATCCATTTTGCTATAACTCGCCACTTGACGGCGCTGTAGCAAATCATTACTTTATTGAACCACTAGATGGCCCTGCAGTGTATCACTTCTTGACTGTGCAAATAATCGCTATGAAAATAGGTATACATAGATATTTGAACACGGGGAAGAGTTTGGCGCTATCCATTTTCCTATAACTTGCCACTAGATGTCGCGTCAACACATGAACTTCAGGACTGTCCAGCCGATAGTCATGAAAATTCGTATACATCGATATCTGAATGCGAAAAATATTTTCGACGTATCCGTTTTGCTAAAACTCGCCACTAGATTGCGCTACGCCGCATGGCCTTCTGCACCGTACAAACGATTGCCTTGCAATTCGGTATGCATGATTATTGGACACAATATAACGCGATATCCATTTTGCTATATCTGTTTATTACAATGTATAGTAATCACCACAAATCGTAATATCAAAAAGTCCATTCATTCCCGTGCGAAGAACGGGTACTTCAGCTAGTAGTGTTATAAAATTGTAATTTTGGTTTCTCACGCCAATGTGTATTGCGAGAAAATGCGCTGTACAGATATTGTTGCAAGTGAACTGAGTATGTAACATCTTGATGTTGGCGACAAACGTGGCGAAAATTTTACGATTTGGCGACAAAAAGAAAGTTCCCGTAACTGGTGGAATTTTGGCTCTGTCTCAACAAGGAGCGAAGTGTCTGGAAAATCCATTCTAGAAAATGATCTCATATACTACGTCACGTCACATCCGCTTTCAAATCTATAAATAAAGAAGTCGCTCTCACCAGTTATTATGTAACAGACTGTAAAGTGATATGTTGGTTAATGATTTGACTTGGCCTGTGTAGTAAATTCTGTTTTTTTTTTTTTTTCTTTTGTGAGGTATTAGTGCTCCAATTTGTAAAATAAAGCGTCTTATTCCGTTTTTCGGGGTTGTTGGATTATTTTATCGTTCACCACTACCAGATTTTTATAACAATAGAGGGAGTAAAAAATGAAAGAGTCTAAGAAATGATGAAAATAAAGAGAACAATTTCAGATGATTTGCAAAAAAAGCAAATAATTTTTCATGGCCGCCTTAAAACAGTGGATGACGAGAAATTATTCAAAATCCCACTTAATTATAGATCAATCAAAAAACAGAAAACAGGATGACCTTAGAAAACGTAGGTAGATGACATGGGAAAATAATGAGAGGCAAAGATCTGCAAGAGGAATGGGCCCTTAACAGGAAAAAATGGAGTAGTTCAGTGTAGATTTTTCGGAAAGCGATTCTTGACGCCGAGAACCCAGTTTATATAGCATTCTTCTATTCACAAAAATATGTAAAATGCCATAAAAAGTATGAATGCAATTTTATTTTCTTTAAGTAAAATGTATTTCAATAGTATGAAGAATTAACGAAATCGGAATAAGCCTTCGATGTAAAACGTTGGAATGTATTCTTTTTCTTTAGAGATTATTCCCTGGTGAAAGGGGGAAAATGCAAATATGAAATAAGCAGTATTTTTATATTTTGAATTTCCTTAAGAGTGATAATAAACTTCTTCCCGATTTATTTAAACGGAAAACATTATACAAGACTGGTTGATTCATTTTATTGCAAAGGACTACAAGTGCATCTCAGTCCTTTACGACTTCGAAACTTTTTGCGTAGTCATAGATATTTGTAAAAATTAGATATTGGGAATTTTATTTTCCTTTATATATCTGTTAAATATTCCGCACACCTTAAACCTTTGAAACTTAAACTGAATATTTGGTTTCTTGCTAAAAAAAAAAAAAAAAAAAAAAAAAAAAAATGTGTGTGTGTGTGTACGAGGAATATTCATCACAAATATCCTTTAAAAATATAGCCAAATAGCACTGAAATATTTTCTCATAAATAAAAATAAATGCGCCACTTTCTGTATTTGTATAACATTTTTAATAGAATTTACAAAAAATGCAATCCAGTAGCGAACTTGCTTATCTTTAAAAACTAACCAGTAGTCTTAAAGAATCAAAATCCTAAAAATGTTCTGAAAAAAAAAAGATTATTTTTTCATGCATACAGATTTATCCATATTTTTTTTCAAAAATCTGCAAGCGACAAAAAAAAATTTAAGTTAAAACTCTGTTTTTCTCATATTAAATCTACGCATCATGATAAAGACATCAAAAAGAAAGCGGAAATAAGAATCAGTCTGATTTAGATACATGATTTTTATCTCAAACAAAAGAATATTATATTTCTCTTTTTGTAGTGAAAAGAAATTTTCTCATAATCCTTTTTTTTGTTCATTTTTGCATTTATTTATTTATTTCTGAAATGAAAAAATATCGCGAAAGATAAATTTTTGAATGTCGTTTGAAGAGTTCTCTCTTTGAAAGAATATACTTCGAAAATTTATGAAATGTTTGCTTTGTCGGATGAACAAAGAATGCCAAAGCGAACTATTTGCTTTCGAATGCCATTTGCCAGTAAGTCTGTGTCATTCTTGAGTAGCAAAACATACATATCAGCATAACAGCTGAAGATTTCTGCATACTGTTTGTTGATTTGATACAGAAAATTTTTGAATCATGTAAGATTGAAGTGGATGATTTTTATCACGATAACATTTACAAATCGCTCCCTTTTAAGCTAAATGAAATTCAGAATGAATCATAATAAAGGAAATGTACATAATAAGGAACTAAAAAGATTTTGAGTGGATATTGATATAACTATGATAGCTTTTACTGACAGTATGTACATGGATTTTTTTTATATTTTTATTTTGCATATACTTAAATAAAGGAAATAAAAGAAGAAAATATTGTTAAAACTTACAGATGTTCAAAATATGTTTTTATTTGTCGATACAATGCAAATTTTAAAAGAAGGCAAACATATGGTAGAAGGTGCTGCATGTATTTAAGTACACATCGCAATCGGATAAGATGAACACATGTATATAACATATAAAATTAATATCCTCCCAAAATTAAAATTTTCTATTAGCTCCATTCACAATTCTGCAGGACTGCACCAACACTTTCTTTCAAATAAAAGAGTTTTCTCGGGACCTAAATTTAATAAAAAAGCAATTGATGAGTTTACCAGACATTCTCCGTCTCACAGCTCTCAGAAATTTCCAAGGACCATGAGGCCCGGCATTTTAATGGCCAGTAAATGCAACTTTCTTGGAACATGTGATTAGCTTATATAGCAGGTGAACCTCGGTAATAAAAGTGCAAACACAACTGAGAGTACGGAGTTTTAATTACCTCTATTGCGACATAAATCTGCGTTAAGTGTTCTGAAAGCAAAATATGTTTTAAACAAGGAGTATTTATTTTACGTTCAACAGTTGCACAGCCAAAAGTATAGGAGTTGCCCCAGCGTCCAGCGTTTTATCAAAAAAGAGCGACTAACACCAACGACAGACTGTTGGTCATATTTCAGCGTGTCACGACTATGCGTATATACATACAAAAAGTTAGGTAATTTGAAATAACTTAAGATAAATATGTTGATTTAATATGATACGTACAGGTTAATATGATACGTTCTATATGATACGTTGATTTCTTGCACACGTATGATGAATTAAACTTTAGAAACTGTGTTTATATCACCGAGATTCATTCTTCTGCACTTAATAGTTAATTAGTAAAGAAATAAACATACCGATACATGACTTATTATGAACAGTTTATGAAATACTTTATTTATTGACTCATTTATTCAATTTGTATTTAAAAAATATTTTTCATTCAATTGGATTAATAAAATATTAAGTAAAAAATCAATAGCGCATTCAAAAAAAAAAAAAATACATAAAAAAGACCTATTTCTACTCAATCTTTAACGTAAAAATTATTCTTTCGCTTTCTAATATGAAAGAATACACCATGCTGGAAAAACCTTCTTCGAGTTATGTTTCCCGCGCACAAAGTTTATTAAACTGGGTTTTTTCAAGATTTTGGCATTATTCCGTTGTTACTGCCTCTCCCAAGAATCAGTTCAGAATGTTTATTTTTTTTTTTCCTTTTTCTCTTCGTAATTATGTCTCCGCTGGAATAGTTCTCTCCTTTTTCCAACCATCATTATGGGAAAAGAACATTTCTAATGATGTAAAGTATCGCCATCTAGTGATCGAAACTAGAAACACTTAAGCCCGGCATCAGTAAAAACTTTAGTTCCCGTCGTTCCGGTAAATGTAACCTCCATAATTTTTTCGCTCTATTTTCGCCTCATTGTAATTAGAGAGAGCTACGACGTTTCTCTCTCTCTCTCTCTCTCTTTTTTTTTCCAGATGCAGTGAAGAAAAACTGGAATGGGAATTTGCAGTGGTAATGTGCATTATCGGAAAAAGTTCTTCACGACATATGTCATTCTATGTTCCTTTTACTTATTTTTCCCTATAGCCATCATAGGAGAACTCACTTTTTTTCTGTATTTGTCTGGCAGGTCAATGTTAGATTTATTTTTTATTTTTTTACTAGCTACATTTACTCCTCCTCTCCAGGAAATGTTAAGCTCAGTAACGCTAATTGATAGGTAACAGAAAAGAAGTGTTTATTGTTTTTGTTTACCTTATTGTATATATTACTATAATGTATCATATATTTATGACTTTACAGTTATATATGCAGAACATATTATTTAAAGGATTGTATTACGGAATATTTGTACAGATGTACATTCTTTAATATCATTGTAAATCGAATTAAATTACTTCAAAAAATTAAAACAATTTAAAACTGTGTATTTTTATTCAAATTTTTATTGCAAGTATTTTCTATGTTCTTACAAAATATACTTCAATTGCCTTTTAATATAATTTATAATAATTGGAAACACAATTTTGTTATATTTTATTCTGTTAATCCAAATTGTTATGAAAAACAGAAATAGTTTTTATATATTCAAATGAAATGTGTAAAACGGATGATTTAATTTATTCTGTTCATATAATTATTTCGCATATCGCGAACATAAATTAAATTCATACTATATATATACATATATATATATATATATATATATATATATATATATATATATATATAGTATGAATTTAATTTATGTTCGCGATATGCGAAATAATTATATATATATATATATATATATATATATATATATATCAGTTTGAAGGATTGAAGGAAAACCATTAAGGCATTTGTCAAACGTGATGAAGAGGGTGCTGGATAAATTATTTTTATCTGTGGAAATATATCGGTTGAAAATACTATTCACTATATCTGAGAATAATTTAAAAAATACTTTTCATTATTATTTTCTAGTACAGCTAAACTGAATTCAGCGATAAAATAAATGTCGTCGCAATTAAGTAGTTATTTGAAGATAGTTTTTATAACTGTTCTGTCTACTTATGTGTTGTTGTACTGCAGCACTGTTTATGACGAATTATAATTCTTTTATCAACTTTAATAATACCTAAGTTATTTTTTTTTCTTTTAAAAGAGTGACAGTATCCAAAATACAACTTTAAAAAGAAGTGCCAATGGATCGTATTACACTATAATTATTCTGAGAACCTTTGAACATAATCCTACAATCGATTTACTAAGCCCTTTTTTAATAAGGTGCATAGTCATGCAGTAATAACGCGTGTACATTTTTTATCAATGCAAATTTACGCAAGTTACTGTACACACAAAAAAATCTTAATTATAATCACTTTTAAACTACATCCTAAAGTGTTAGAATGTGTCAGATCTCTCGAAGAAAAATCAGATGTTCTAATTAAAATAATTTATATGGCAAAATTAAGTGAAGAAGTATATGGTATGAGTTGACTTTTGAACAAAGCGTATATTTATTCTGAAGTTCTTTAATTATTTAACAAAAAGAGAATATGTTACAAAACCCGTCTACGAAAGAGCGGTTAAATTCAACAATTGATGAATGAACTGTGTTTAAAACATTTAATGCTTTTGCGTGTGCACGCTAAAAATCTTTTGGCGCAAAGTTATGTTATGGGACTGTAGGCCTGCAAAGGAGCTTGAAAATACTCAGACATGTAATTCTAACTTTGTGTTCAAGGGAATTCGTAATAGTTTAACTGGAGAGGAAAAGTGTAATGAACACAAAAACGATTAAGCTCCGAAGCAGTTTAAAATATTCGAGCACGATTTGTTAATGAAATATTGGGAAGCAGTAACATTCGAAAATGTACTCAGACTACTTATTATATACATTATAAGATAAGCGTCTCGCAGTGTCCCAGTAGGTTTAGTATCGGATCCCATAAGGACATCGAAAGTGAAACAGCTTCGTCAGCAGTTCTGTGGGTGGCGACCGGTTTCGGCTAGATGGCTACCGAACTGAATACGATAAAGGTGCATGTAAAATATATTCCCGGTTCCAATGTCTTCAATGTTGAAACAATACATCAAGGGGTGCCAATCCAGATGCTGGTCTCTCTCAACTGGAATTGGTTCAAACTTACGGCACTCCTAACTAAATCGGCCTTCTTCCAACCCCTTTATCCCACTCGTTCCCAATAACACGGAAGCCTCTCTATTTCGCTCAACCCCCTGCATGGAGTTTGAGGTTTAAGTTACGGCAATATTACGAGAGGCGTGTCTTGGTCGGACGACTTTTTAAGGAGTTCTAACGAACATTCACTTTCCATCTGGAGAAAATCTACCAAAACTCCAGACCATTAGATTGATAGTCACGCGATAGGCCTGAATGTGGGACCTTCACACTTCAGCCGTCTATCATGTTCAGTGTCTTATCGAATCGGCCATGACGGGCCCTGCACTACATAGATTATCTGGCACCACTCTGCGGTTACCCGAGGGCATTAGCAACAACATAATTTAACTCAATAAAAGTATTTATCCGCACATGAGTACATACATACATGGGCGCCGGAAGAATATTTCCCAAGGGGGGGAGGACTACTCAAGGGGGCGGGGGGCAAAGACTACTTAAACGCATGGTTACCATGTTGGAAAGAGCAAAAAAG
This sequence comes from Cheiracanthium punctorium, assembly GCA_038373885.1. NCBI lineage: Eukaryota > Metazoa > Arthropoda > Arachnida > Araneae > Cheiracanthiidae > Cheiracanthium > Cheiracanthium punctorium. The sequence continues at coordinate 776,027 of JAWZYV010015836.1, read as the reverse complement.
CAAGGAAAAACACTGCATTCAAAAATCCAGAGGGGGGGGGTGGGCATTGCCCCTCTTTGCCCTATGCTGCCGGCGCCCATGCACACATATATGCATAAGCCATCTTGTTTGACAGCTTTTCATCCATTAATTTTAACATATTTAATATACGTTGATAAATATGACTTAACCCTTTGAGGCGCAACCCTTTCCCAATGCTCTAAAAAGGGCAGCCGTTGCCCTCGCTCGACTTAACTACCAGCAAGATGGCGGACGATCGAAACGTTCATCGCATGCCACATATCTAGAGACCCTTATTTGACGACAGCTAGCTGTGCCGCACAGCAAAAAAGGGTCTCTAGACCTGTGGCACGCGATGAACGTTTCGATCGTCCGCCATCTTGCTGGTAGTTAAGTAGAGCGAGGGCAACGGCTGCCATTTTCCAGCATTGGACAATCTATCCAGCTGTTCTCGCATTCTTCCATTTTTCAGCAGATGTCAGTGCTGCTAAAAACAATCGTGACATTTTTTTTTTTTTACGGGAAACGAGGTACTAAAGAGTAAAGGGATTCTCGTTGAGCTATGTCGCCCGCAACTATTTTTATAGAAATCAAATCTATTCTTCGTGACTGGCAACAGTGAAAACGTCAGAGTTTGGTGTTCCCAGAGCGGGAACACTGCGCGTTAAAGGGTTAACAGAATTGTACCTGCCAAGTCTACAACAGGACATGCTATGATCACGATTATTGCATCTATCTCTAATCAGACTGTGCTTGATCATGAAAAAGTGAGTATCTACTTCATCCAATTACCATTTCCTCCTAACCTTTTGTGCGCCACGGTCTACCGAACGTGTAAATTCTTCCTTTCTTTTTTTTTCTTCTTTCCCTGTTTCCTCCTATTTCCATTTTTCATTTCTTTTTGCCTCGAGTAATTGAATAGAACGATTTTGGTGTTAGTGAATTTAGACCATTAGCATGAAGGAAGGAAAAAGTAATGATAATATTTGCACTAGTTCAGGAGGGCAAAGCATCATGATTCCTCACTACGCTCGCTTTCTATAAGGATTTTCCTTCTTTAAAATTTGAGAAGTTCGCGTTAATTTATTATCCCAGAGCCTTTTCCGTGCATTTCGTAATGAATCGAAAATAATTAAATTAGTTTTGCGAATCTTGCGTAAGCGAGGATAATAGTGTGCTTACTTAAACAAGTCTTAAGAAAAATACAGTTTAAACCACAACGTTAGAACTTATTTATCGTTTTTTTTTTTCTTTTTTGAAAAATTGAGAGTAGCTTTGATATAAATAAATTTATTATTATCAAAGAGAAAGTGATATTGAACATGCGAGTTTAGAAAAAAAAAAATATTATCATCAGGAAACAATACCATCTGCAAGAAATTATTATTGGTGTTATTATTATTATTATTGTATTTATTTATGTTAAAACATTTCGGATTTTTATTTTTTTTAATCGCTGTTTTTGTATTTTTATTTTTTGTCTGTTTTTTATGTAAATATTTTTACCTTTTTTTTTTTTTTTTTTTTTTTTTTTTTTTTCCCCGTCGAATATCCTTTTAGTACTTGGATCTCGCTTGGTATCACTATACATTCATTTCAACTGAGAAAGTGAACAGTTTCAAGGTAAATAAATATAAAGAAAATAGAGATAATTGAGCATTAAATTGATTGAATTGAGCTATAAAATTTATTGCAGCTTGGTTCAGTTAAAAACACCTAAATTAAAGCAGCGCCGACCTTGGTTGGCATTTAGGAGACTGGCATCCTTTTTCGTCTGGACTGATGTGGGAGCGTGTATGCTAATAGTAACTGGTGTGCGTAAAAAATCTGTGGCTCCTATGTTCTGGATGTTGAAACACTATCTTTTGCGGGTACCAATCCAAGGGAAAGTGTTTTATATGCTATTGGCTCAAAATTAGGAGACCCCGGGAGTTCCTGATAACTCGAAGTATTCCTTTTAAGACGTGATAGAGGAGCAGAGGTGCTACCATTTTCACCTGTATGTGTATGGCTGAAAATGAATGGTTTTGCAGAAAAATGAATTTTTAACTTTTCTCTTGAATAACCCAAAATTTTAAATTCAAGTGCAAATTTTAAAAAACTCTACTGATTAAATGGATTTCTCTGTAACTTATTTTCATAGCTGAAGCTCTGATTAATCTGAAATAATCATAAAAAAAGTACAAGAAATTAAAAAGTATTTAGAAGTACATCACTTTAATATATTTTAATTCACGAGCCATTACACGTACTTTTTTTTAACTTTTAATTCAAATGTTTAATTTCAAAATCAAGTTAACACTATTTTTTCATGCCTAAATTTTAACTAAGCTAACGTAATCATGAAAATTTACAAAAAATACTTCAAAATTTAAATTTATGCGATTTAAATATACTTTTTAAAAATGTATTTACAATTTTCTTTCAAAAAATGGAGTTTATTTGAAAAAAATACTATTGCAATAAGCGTAAAAATCACAATTGCAATTGATTCCATGAATTAGCTACTCAAAAACGTGTTAATGCCCATTTAATAACATGTAGTTAATAAAGAAATGTAAGCTTTAGTTACCGCAGGGAAAAACGACAAAGTAGGTACCAACGTTTGTTATTTAGGATTGTTGGACAACCAATCAAGTTATCTTTATTTTTATATGCTTAAAATCTTATTCACACCAGATTGTCAAATGACTATATGCTGAGTCGTATGTTAATTAGTTTCAATTCTGCATCGCGTATATACGTTTCTTTGTTTTCTGGCTCATCAACTAAACAGCATACGTAACGCAGAATCGAAACTAATGTACACGGTAACATAGCACATAGACATTTGAGATTCACAATGTGAAGTGGCTAAGATTTTAAAAGCGTTAAATTATTGATAACTTGATTGGTTGACCAACCATCATAAACAATGAACCTTGATGCCCCCATTGGCGTTTCTACCTGAGCTAAGTAAATCTCACATTTCTTTATGAATTACCTATCTTTAGATAATAATTAATGCGTTTTAGATAGCTGATTAATGGCACCAATTGCAATTGTGTTTTTTACGCTTACTGCAATAGTATTTTTTGAAACAAACACCATTTTTTGGAAGGAAAATGCAAATAAATTTAAAAAAAGCACATTTAAATCGCATAAATTTACATTTTGTAGTATTTTTGTAAATTTTCATCATTACGTTATCTTAGAAGTTAGGTACAAAAAAAAAAAAGGTTGTTACCTTGATTAGTTAGCACACTATCCTAAAAAAATGAACGGGGGTGCATCCTTTGGCTTTTTTATCTGCGCTAAGTAAAACTCAACCTTTTTTATTAATTACATGTCTTTGGATTAACATTAATGTATTGTTGTATAGCTGATTAATCGGATAAAATTTATTTGTTATTTGTACGCTTATTAATATGGTATTTATTTAAAAAAATACTCACTTTTGAAAGGGAAAATGTGAATTAAACATTAAAAAAAATACATGTAATGGCTCGTGAAATGAAATTTCAAAGTAGTTTTGTACTTTTTTATGATTATATTAGCTTGAGCTATGTTATCACATATCCGAGTTTCAGCTATGAAAATAATCAAAATGAGTTCCATTTAATAGGTAGAATTTTTAAAATTTTCACTCGAATGTCAAATTTTGGGTTAATCAAGAAAAAAGTTTAAAATTGAATTTTTTCGAAAATTACTGATTTTCGGCCATACATATGGGTATGAAAATTATCGCATTGCGTCGCCCCAATCATGTCCTAAAAGAAATACGTCGAGTTACCAGTAATCTTGTATATATGCATATAACTTTTGAGATTACCTGCAAGCATATTTCTAGTAAGAAAATTACATGAAAAGAAGAAAGACGGTGAGAAATGAGTAAAAGTTTATTGTGAAAAGAAAATGAGAAATAAAATATATCTTCTTATCTGCATATTTTTAATCAAATTCAATATAAGTGTTATATCACATATATGAACAGTGCATCTATATGGATATTTAAATATATTAAAAAATAGGGATACAAGAATCTTTTCTAATGATTATTCCATGAATAGCTGGCGAAATAGGATTTCTTGTTGTGTTTGCAAAGATTTATTTGTTATAAGAAAGAATTTGTTATGTCAAATGAATGTCAGGAAAATAAAAAATAAAACTGCAGATGTTAAGAAAAAAATCTATATTTTCTCCGAAATAATTATTCAGCAAAAATGTTCTGCATTTATGTAATCCAACAACTTTTTATACTAACGTTACTGCATTAACATTATTAATGTATATTAGGTATTCCTACAAGAGAATGATTGTAATGCTTAGTTAGTGTATAAAGCACTGAAAAGGTTTCTAATAATATAAACGAGATATATTCCGTACTTTTTTAATTTCTTGTAGTTTAATTAACATTAACACATATTTTGTGTTAGATATATAGGATGAGTTTATTGAGAGAAAAGTTAGATTTTAAATAATGTCTGCCTTTTAACATTGATTGTTTGGTAAAAATAAAACTTTTTAAAAATGAATAAAATATGTATTTCAGTAAAATTGTTAAAGAAGGAATGCATACAAATCACGCTGTATTTCGAATTTCTTCTTGCATTCTTTTTATGTACCATGTAAGTGTTCGTATTTATATATGAAAACGAATTTTTACCCAATTGAAACTTGCAGGGTGTCCCAAAAATGTGGCAACCTGCTGTCTTTATTTTATTTTATTTTGTTTCATTTTAGTTTTTCATTAGAGACAAGTGCATCTCGTAAATTGAAAAAAATGTTAAAAATAAGTTAGGGAAAAGACTACGGTAAGAAAAATTCCCTCTTGATATTTTAAAAAAAGTTTCACCTTAAAATTTGTATACGAGAACCATACAGAAAAACTCTCAAATATTGGAATGCGCCCCGTAGAATATTGAGGTTACGTACAAGTCTATGGCATAAAATTCAAAGATTTAATCATAATACGTCTCAGAGATATTTTTAAACACAGATGGTATGGGATTATACATGAGTTTAAGTGAAAACTTTTATTACTAGAGTCCAAAAGAAGATATTTTATTTTAAAATTTCTGTACGTTCCCTGAAACGCAATGATCCGATGCGATTTTTTCTCGTCTAGATTCACGGAAAGGTGGTTCAACTCATCATATATTTGCCTTCATATCTCTGACACTTTTAAAATACAATTTTCAATTTTTTTGAAATGAACTCATTATTTTATGCGGCACATTTTGCTAATAGTGTTTCTCTTTTGTACGGGGATTGTATACAAATATAAAAAGGGTTACTTTTTGAAAATTAAGGAATGTTAACAGACTATGTATTTGAATTCATTTCACTTAGTTTGGATACTATGACCCAAAGTAAACATTTACGTAAATTTTACTTGCCCTTTTGGATAGCGCGATGCAAAATATTAATAATTGAAATGAACTCAATTGAATGCATAATATAGGCTCAGTGAAAGTGTGATATATAAATAGTGTACATTTGATATCAAAAGTATTGCTTGGATGTGTAAATCGTCCTTAGAAAATAAAACAAAAACAATTGTAATAGAACTTAAAAAAAAAAAAAAAAAACTTATAAATTCAAACCAGGGCGCCACTCAAAATTTGATATCATTCTTTTTAAGACCCATATTTAAAATTCATATAGCTATAAAGTAAATGCTGCATTACAAACTTTTAACCCGTTAAGGTTATTTTATGGGGATATCATTACTTTTTAGGGGTATGATCAGCGGCCTGCGCAACCTACGGCCTTTGCCAACTGATCCGCAAACGGCCTGCTTGCGGTTCGCCAGATTCTGCCCCCTCCCTCTACACGCGGGCTACAATGCGGCACTTAGAAATTCTGTCAAACTCCACCGTTACACATAGCAACGCGATGGAAGTCACGTGACACAGGATAAAAGTATAAAATTTCGTTGGTTCTGCAAATAATCTCGTATCATGTCTAATCACCACTCAATTCACGTTGTTTTCAGTATTAAAACGAGTGATTTAAATAGCATCATCGTTAAATTGAATAAAAAACGAGTTTTCCTAAAAAATCAGAGAGACGTTACTCTCCCATTTTAGTACCGAGAAAAAGCATTTATTAATTCTTAAAAAATCGTTATAACGGATTTCGAGAAATAGAACAAAAAATTCCACATATAATTTCACATACACCGTATATGTAGAGTGCCGCGGTAAGTTGGTTGCTGTAGGTATCGTCACTTGTAGAACTGCCATTCTCCATAATGTTTTGGACTTGTTACACTATGCAACTAAAATTTATTTCTAGACTACAAATTCAAAAGTAAATTTTTGTTGTATTCTCATCAGTACATTTAACAAATAGAGTCTAATAAAATTTCCACCGATGCCTTATAGGAATTATATCTGTCGTAAAATTATTTTACGACATCAAATTCCAATTTGCAATAGCATATGTAAATATTAATTGATGTTTCGATCGCAGACATGCTGTATTTACACAGAATAATAAAATTTAAATATAACAAGATCTCACGTCCCTTATATCCAAATGCCGTCTCGTACTTCACTTGAATTTATATACTACTGGCATAATATTAGTTAGAAAGGAATAGAATAACTGAATATACCGTAATTCTCAAAAATTCAGAAAATCCACGGGCATTCTAAGTGGCAGTAATTGAAAACGTTAAAAATTACACATTAAGAAAATAAAATATGAAAAAGAAAATAGTAATGTAGATATTTATAATCGCAGTGACCTAGGTCAATAGCGCATTATAAATAAATAGATCAGAATTTTAGGAAAATAGCTAATATATCAAGACAGAGAATACTGCCACGACCGTTCTTATTTTGTGTTGTAAAATTATAGATGCAGATATATATTTAAATATAGATGTGCATTCAATGTGTAACAAAAATATTGTGATATTCCTTCATTATTTATCTGTTAGAGGTAAGAGGGCGATGCAACTTGAAAAAAAATTCAAAATAAGTTAGGAAAAATGACTGCCTTAAGAAAAACGTTTTTTCGTTAAGAAAAACGTTTCGTTTTAAGAAAAACGTATTTTCGTTAAGTTTCGAAAAGTTACTTTTCTTCAATATGTAAACGATCCCCGTCGAAAAGATAATGTCAATAACTAAAATTTGATACATACAGGAATGCTGCTACGTAAAAAATTGAAAAATATGTTCTTAAACGTATCAAAGATAAATTATTGATTGATTGTTGATTTAAACCACTTTTCAATGAAAAAACCTCGTCCCCTGAACGTAATTCGGGGGGTCGCATAGAAACTGCGGAAGAACGTATTTTTTTGCTCTTAGCAAAACGTATTTACTTTCAAATTCTTAAATAGCCGCTGACCCTTTCAATTATAAGAGAGATTTTATGCTGTTAAACTGAAATCTTGTACATCACTTATTTGGAGTAGGAGGCCATTATACGAATTGGGATTCTTTGGTATGGAGGTCTTGTACCAGTTTAAAAAGTTAAAATTTGAAATTTAGGAAAATAAATATTTTCTTAGCGTGGTCTTTCTTTCTTAGTTCGAGCATTTTTTTTTCCAATTTACATTAACCGACTTATCTGCAATAGATGAAGGATTAACTCGTGCTACCACCTTTTGGGGATACCCTGTATATAGGACTTTTCATAATTAGCATCAAATATTCCCCTCCCCACTGTTATGTTGCTTGTCAAAATAGTAAGTTAGAGACTAGAACTGAGGAATCACATACTGTATGCTAAGCTTTCGCCGAGTAGTGTCGTCTGCAAAACTCGAGAGTGCTGTACAGTATATTTCTGTATAATAGTAAAGAATTTTGATTCTTTTTCTATTCTATTTAAAATTAATTTTATATTTTAATGGTGTTTAAAGGCAATTAATTCATAGATGTTTTGTTGAAAGATGCAAGTGAGTTTTGAAAGAGTCCTTTTGCAAATTTTCAAAAAGTTACACTTTTTTAAGTATGCATACAAAATAAAAATCCTTGTTAGTAAAATGTCTCCATACACAAAGGAGCCATTGTATGAAATTTCACCCTTTCATCATAAAAATCAAAGATATATCTTTAAACTGACAGTGTGTAGCTATACATGAATTTGAATTTAAACGTGTATTACTAGAGTGCAAAAATATACTTTCTTTCGTATTATCTGTTCGACCCCTGGAACACGATTATAAGAGACTTTTCCACTTCGAAGATCATTCAGGAATGATCCTCCCAGTTGTATTTTAAGAATGCATACAAAATAAAAAACAAAACAAAATCCTTGTTAGTAAAATGTCTCCATGCACAAAGGAGCCATTGTATGAAATTTCACTCTTTCATCATAAAATCCAGTTGTATAAAAATTTAAAAAGTGTCAGTTTTAGAAAATTAAAAAGATTTTTTTTTCTGTTCTTTATATAACGCAATATTTTTCCTACCTTACTTTTAGTTTACTTTTAGTTTACTTAGTTACTTAAAGTTTTTTTTTTTTTATTTACATTGCTTACTTACATGGAAAAGTGAAAAAGTGTGTTACATAATTTTTGGGATATGCAATATATAACACAAATTATGAGTATACAGTCAATATAACTTGAAATTCATTTCATAAATGTTCAAAACATATTGTGCAATTATCACTGTGCGATTTCTATAATTCAGTTTTAACATTCTCATCTCATTTGTATAATACATAACTGTACATGACGTGCATCCTATGTAGATTTCTTTTGTATACAAAAAACAACGTTAGCGTATATATTTTGTATGAATTTTCAATTTGATCTCAAAACTTTGAACATGTCAGTACCAAATGGTATAAAAACAAATAGAAAAAATCCTGAACTTTTTGAAAAATGGAAAATGCTCAAGAAGAAAAGAGAATTCCTCAATTTTTCTTCTCGATATTCCAGGAATTTATTTCAATACTATCTCGAATGTAAAATGCAAAGGGCATTTTTTTCATATGAATATATTTTAAATGAGAATACTTCAAACTGAATATTTTCAGAACGTTCTAGTTTGAAAATTTGTTAAGCGCCAGAAATTTGGAAGTGGTCCAATTATTTTGGAAAACATTTTTGTTTTCTTGGCTACTACAGAAATTCTCGATCCGCAATTCATGCCCCAAAGTGTATGAGATATTACAAAAAACAAAAAAAAGTTACATTTATTTATCGAATTCTAATGTACCGTTCGGGATTCTATGTGACGATATACTTCACAAGCGTACACAAACATTTACAGAGCCTTTCAAAGCCAATGGATCTAAACTAAAAATGAAAGTAATTTCAACTTTTTTGAGGAACGATAAATGCATGCTGACTGTAAAAGAAAATGTGTAAGTTTGGCGTCTGCGCACTTTGGTATGTGGTTACCCGTAATGTGTTACAAGTAGATGCACGAAAATAAGTATAAAGTTAGTTTTTAGTCCCATGCAGTTACGTATTTGGAGACGGTTTATTTCTTACTTTCCTTTTTTTTCATAATTTTGACAAAAAAGTTTAGAGAATTACTGTGAAATTTTAGCAATATTCCATGAAGCAAAAATATCTTGCACTAAAAGGCATTTTTATGGTGAGATTCTCACTGGAATATATTTTAGCGATTTCCAGGATTTGATCTGAATAGGCAAAACAATTTAGCGTTTTTCAAGACTGCTTGAAGAATTAATTAATTTTTAATAAAAAACGGATTTTTTATTTTATTTTTATTTAGTTATTATTTGTTACATTTTCAAGTGTGTGTCTATTTTAAGTTTTTGCAGTTATTCTACAATGCAAGATGTAAAAGATGTAAAACGACTGTCTAATTTTCCGTAACATTTTGAAAGATTTAATAAAATGAAAGATTTAATAAGCTGAAATCTTAGGAACATTTCTTTCCTGGCTTAATTTGCCATGCAAACGATAGTTTTTACAACTATTAAATCGCAAGACAAATAATTGGTCCTATGGGCGAGGCATCTAGGAATACAATTTCAGTCTTCAGCGTTAAAATGAGCATGCGGGGGCACCCTCATCCACAGAGAGAGCAGAGGCTGTAATAAAGAGAGGCATCAAATCAACACGGCAATGCGTGTGAGGACAGGATCGCGTTCACATTGCAAAATCAGACGATATTGCGTACTGTGAGACACTCCAAAGCCTACGCGGGTCTATAAAGAACAAAAGACCGGGGCCGCTCACGGAGGGTGTGGTTCTTGTCCATCATAACGTGCGCCCACGCGTCTCCAGGGTCACACGCGCGGAGCTGGCCAAGTTCAATTTGGACGGCTTGGCCATCCGTCGTACAGCCCGGACGTGTCTCCCTGCGATTTCAATGTGTTTGGTCCCCCCTGAATAAATATCTGAAATTGAAGCCCTTCAACTCGGACAACGAACTGAAGGACGCTGAAAAGGACTGAATCTCGCCAAAGACACAGGAATTCTGATAACGAAAACTTCTTCTTCTCGTTCATCAATGGGAACGCTGTGCTCAGGGCTATGGTGCATACTTTCAATGAATTCTTCATTTATAGTTGCAGTGTCGTTTCGTACTTTGTAATTTGAACACCCCTTGTAAAATCACAATTCCTTCCTTCCTGGGTTTGGAAGCCTCATAATATATATATAAATAACCCATACAGCAAGTTCTTGGGGAGAAAAAATGTTACAAGTTATATTTCACAGAAGTCCAATATGTGACCTTTGGTGACAGACGGATTAATGCAATTTTTTCGGGGTTAGGGGGGTTGGGGAAGAGCAGTTAGTTTGTCTAATCATCAGCTTCACGAAATAAGGACGGGTTATGTGTAGGGGGGTGGAGGGGCGACCACTCCAATTGAGAAAATAAAGAAATTAATGTAAAAGATCCTTTTTTACTTCCATAAAATGGATGTATATGTCAATTTTCTGACTAAACGCTCCCACCAAAATGCTAACTGACCTCTCCCGATATAATTGCATTAAACTGTCGCTGTCACGAAAGGATCACATATTGGACTTCTGTGAAATAAAACTTGTCTAATTTATTTCTCCAATAAAGTAAACTTTATTGGAGATAATTTATATTATTTTATAAAACTTCCAAACCGGGGTGTGAGTTGTGATGCTCCCTGCATTCTGAAGTGATATTTTCTCGATAACCCTAACAGTTTTGTCCCGAATTTGGCGCCGTCTTGATAGTCGAAGATACTTCCGTGGTAATATCACAACCATAACGCGCATATGAAGTAATTCATAAACTTAGGAAAACAGCACAAAATAAATACTTTATATATATATCTATATATATACAAGTTCACCCTCCTTACACTGCAGAAGAGCAAATAACACACAGGCAAGTTCAAGTTCGAAAGAAAGAATATGTGAGGGAATAACAGAGAAAAAAGATGGACGTGGTGCGGCGAGAGAAGAAATAGAAAATTAGAATAGTAAGTTACAAATAAAATTATTTAAGTAAAATAAACCAGAAAATTGAACAAACATAAAATAATGACGATGACAAATAAGTGAAAAACAGAAATATAACATTAAAAGAAGAATGATATAAATAAGATACTTTTAGTTTTCTGTTTTTCTATTCTCGAAAAGGTTCTTCGTTTTAATCATTACTACGCGTGAAATATTTTTTGAATGACGGTTCTTCCGTTCCTTTTATTCATTCAACTTGGAAATCGTTTAAGGTTCGGTTTACTTTCTGGCTCTCTTTTATCATTTATATTTTGTGTGTTTGTTTTATTGTACATATAACAACAATAAAATGTAGTATTTTCTATTTGCCTACTATAAAAAAAAACTGTAATGTTTACATCTTCGTTCTTGTATTGTTCTCCTTTTTTTAATTATTTATTATTATTATTATTATTATTTTATATTCCTGCATTTATAATTATTTTACTGTTTTATTTCATTTCATTTTATTTTATTTTATTTAACTACAGAATCTCTTTAAACAGAAAATCTTTTAAGAAAAAGAATGGAGAAATCTAGCACAACTATAAAGGTAACCCCTTCGAATCATGTAGATCGCTTCATCGGTGACCCTGGGCGGTATTGGTGAGGTACGTCGGAAGTGTATACTCTGGTAGGGTGACAAAAGGCTTGAAGGTCATCAAATTACGGTCAGCTAAGGTAAGCAGGTATTGGAACCGAATCAGACTTTAGCTTCGAGTACTGGATCTTCAGTACGTGTTCTACTTTTCGTTTTGCATTCAGCCGCGAGCCGACAATTGTGGAATTTCCCTCCGATTCACTCCTGGTGCAAGAGGGTCGTCCCTGGAGGTGCCCTCACCACCAAATTTGTCAGGATCATGGAGTCCACTATTAGTAGGCTTGATAGTGAACAAGGTAAGTACCTTTCCGCTTAGAGGGAGCAGAAATTTAGGTATTTTGGATATATACAGGATATTCGAAAATAGTTATTCAAACTTTTAGGAGGGGTAGGATACACGAACACGGTCCAGAATCACATAGAAGTGAGCGATCGGAAACGTGGCTTTAGAAGAAGTGTCCAAGTAATAGTAAACTTTCCGACCATGATTTTTCAAAAATTAATCCACTTTCTCCGATTGCCCTTGATAGAAATTGTTAACTCAGGAATTTTTTCTTTCATCACATTGATGAAATTGTCAGATTAAAGTTCCTAGTGTAGGATACTTAGTTAAGAAATTAGACGCATACTTCAACACTTCGTCTGAAGTGATTATTAACAGGTACACGAAGACTACGTCTCCGACCCCGCATTACTATGCGATTTTGAACGGTCATGGTGTATCCCAAATCTCCTAAAAGTTTGTAAAACTTATTTTAAATCGCCTTGTATATAAATGTCCTCCTTAATTTAATCAGTGTCTTTTTGAATTCTTATCATCGTCAATAATCTAAAAATTAAATATCCATGTCGAAAGCAGTTTTGCAATCTGTACATGGAGCTTAGACTATTTATGCGTCGAATATCTTTTTGAGAGTTAGTGTTATCGAAAATTAAATTTCCTTGTTTATTTACCAATGTTTTTAATTCACTGGGAGGCAGGAGTATTAAAAAAAGGGTTTCCTCCAGAAAGAGCTTAGGTAGTTATATATGTAAGCGTTTAGCTTTCAACTTCAATCTATGAAACCTAAGTTTAACACGCTTACGCCGATCATTGCACAAATGTAACGGTAAATTTTTCCTTCAGTGCTCAGCGTTGCTCTTCAACATGCCTCTTTTAAAGCCTCATTCCGAAAAAACAGTGGCTTCAAAATGTAGTCTTTCACGATACATTCTCATAATGATGTAACGGTGAATTCAAAATGGCGTCTTCAAGTTACCTTCTCTTCATGATTTTATGGTGAACAAAAAGTGGATTTTTTGTCAAAGTGACGAAACCATTTAAAGCATTAAGTCCACGGTTATGTTCAGCAGACGTGTTAAGGCTCGGTCCAAAATTAACATGAAAAAATGTTGATTATGAAATGTTGAAATGTTATTTGAAGGATTTGCTGCAACAACTAGGTAGCTCCAACTATCAAGTGAGCTAAAATCTGAAAAAAAAAAAGACAGCATGGCTCGGGTTTCAAGATAAATTGAAAAAAAATGTAGCATTTTCTCTTAATTAACATAAGAAATAACGATTGAAAATAAATTCTTTCGGTACCAAACAAATGAGAGTTTTTCTAACTGCAAAAGATCAATTCCAAACTCATAGGATGTATCGATGTTTTTTTTTTTCTTTTTTTTTTCAGCAAACTCTCCAATTCAGAAGATCCTGTCCACAAACGGATTTAAGTAGTTAATAAAATAGATAAAAAGAACTGCACTAGAGAGAAAATTGATTAAAAAATATCACTCTTAAAGTTAAATTAAAAAAAGATCCCTAAACTCATTTTTTTTAAAAGATGGATGTGTATTGCGAGAAAACAGAAAATCAGGTAACGGGAGTATTTCATCCCAGACGCTCAGAGGGTTAAATATTTATTGTGCGTATCCTTTAATGAGCTTTATCTGTTTAGTGGTAATCTGAAATGTGTGGATTTGTTTTTCAGCAACACAGCTGAGGAAATCCTTTATTAACAACGGTTCACGGTCCCTTTGATTTTGGATCCGTTGAACATAATCTTGAGGATGAGAGGGTAAAGAACAAATCATGTGCATTCTTACTTCATAAAACGTTCCCACAGACCTGTGCAACGAACATTTGACGATACTTTGGCAGCCTGAATGTCCAGTTCCAATTCTCCTGCAGTCGTTTTATTGATATAACTCGGTAATGGCATGTGCCGCTGTTTACGTGCAATAAATGTTGTTGAATTAATGTAACTGGGTAAATAATAGCTCAGTTTCTGATATCTGTGATCCATCCTTATTTTGTTTGAGGAAAAGTCTTATATATTTTGCTTGCTAGCTGAATTATTATTGTATTTATTTAAACATTATAATAATTCTGAATTAAATGCCTTTCATATAAAAATATTAAAAAGTAAGAAAATGCGCTATTAAAGCAATTATTATTAGTAATATTATTAATACTGTGGAAGAGTAATAGTGATTTTGACACGGCTTTATTAGCCCAATTTTTGGAATTTTAAGTTAGTATTTGTAATTGTAAGCAATTTGTTCTTTGCAAATGTAATGAGAATAGTAATGAGGTCAGTTATACAGTCCTTATAGTATTTGGAAAAGATTCAGTAAAGTTTAATTTATGATAGAATTCTTTGATTTTATCCATTAATGGGAGGGATAGGTAACCCAATGCATTCGAAGTTTGAGAATGCTGGTCTGCATAACTGGGCATTTGATTCGGAATTCTGTACTCGGAATGCTATTGAGAATGCACTTTTACTTGCTCTGGATAGTTTAATTTAAAAAAAAATGAAATGAAAAGTTAAATGACTGCATGTAGAGTGATTCAATTTAATCAAACGTCTGATATCAATTCTGCTTTGTTCGTTAAAATTATCTAAAGATTGTTTTCTTGAGTAAATATATTTAGTACTGCAAAAAAGACCGATAAAGTAAATTTTATTTGTTTCCAAACAAACACATTTATTATTTAAAAAAATGCTCAGGAACTCTAAAGAATTAAAAAAAAAGTTAATGCTCAGTTTCTTTTTTCCCTCTTTTTTTCAACTTCTAAGAGCATTTTCACTTTGTTCAAAACAAAATTTAAGCTCTAATAGCCAGGTTTACTGCGAGCATCAGAACAGAATTCACATGCAAATTACTTCTCGGATATTCAAATGAGTCTTCTTGCTAAATCTCGGAGGGAATACTTTATTCCATCTTAGAAAAAAAGAGAAAGTTAACGGGAAAAGAAAACGCTCCGTAAAAAAAACCAGAGCAAGGCCAAATCTCTTCCTAACTTTTATTCAGTGGACCGGAACTTTATCCATATGTAGAACACGAAGGCCGTATATCCTCTTTAGGGAAGAGGAAACTTCCGGTCGGAAGTGATAAGTAATTTCACTTCATTTTAAGCCTTATGTAGACCAAGTGATATGTAACATGTCCTCTCTTCTTTAAGGTAGACTAAGACATATGCCACACATCCTCTCTCCATTAAGGTAGACTAATCGTGGATTAGGTTAGACTATTTTGGAAAATTAAGGTAATTAGTACAACTTCCGTGGTTTTAGACGCGTATATAAGGTGTTGCAGAGAAAATTCGAGATATCACATTTCTGTTTTCGTCTGTTTGTGTTGTACCACACGGAGATTCATCACAATTTGAACATGTATTCTGTTGCTAATACAGTTGCTTTAATGTGCGTCTGCGCAGTTTTGTTGCTTTCTGTTGTAGATTTCTCTGAGGCAAGGCCTGGCGGTAACCACGGAGGCGGTAGCATGGGCATCGAAGAACTGCTGGTTGCCGGTGTCTTGGCGAAAATGTTCCAGCAAGGTTGAATCTTAGATTGAGAGTTTAGACATCCGCTGCCAAAGATATTCTACATCATTACATTTCCTGTGATTTCTAATCGTCAGCATCTTCTTTTAATCTGATTACGTATGTGCACAACACAGAGTGGAGCTGTTCTGCTTGTTCGCCAATGTTCATTTTTGAAAGATATAATCCTATATTTTTGTCACATATATTATGTCATTTCATTATTCAAGTTGATCAAATAAAAATTTGATTCAGAAAATTTTTGTAGTCTGTTTCATTTTATCTATTTTTTACAGGATATGTTAAGAATTCTGGTTAATACTTTCAACTATACGGATTTAAAATATCCATTTCTCCACAGTATCTCCACTACGTAACTTATATATTTGCTTTAAAACTTAAATGAAGGAGTAATCTATTTACATGCAAATTAATTTGTTTTATAATCATGAACTTGGTATATGTTAAGAGTATTTAAAATCTATATTTTTGATACAAATTGGCAGGAAACATAAAATTTT
This sequence comes from Cheiracanthium punctorium, assembly GCA_038373885.1. Lineage (NCBI taxonomy): Eukaryota > Metazoa > Arthropoda > Arachnida > Araneae > Cheiracanthiidae > Cheiracanthium > Cheiracanthium punctorium. The sequence continues at coordinate 759,693 of JAWZYV010015836.1, read as the reverse complement.
CTTTTTCTTTTTCTGCAATATATCAGTCAGTACAAAATTTTGATTACGCATATATTTTCTCCAAATTTATTAGAGAAGTCTGGGATTCTGTATAAAATGTGAGTAGTATTCGTATATATGAGATTACGAATATGTACTTGCAATTTTTAAAATAAGAGTTTTTAGGAGATGGATTATCATTCACAAAATCAACAAAGAGTTAATCTCCAAAAATATGCAATATCCAATGGAACATTTACTTATTTGGTTCTTACGCATTATCCCAGCGGTCCGCCAAGACGAGCAAGATAAATGCCGGACAAATTAAATTACTGATGGTTTTAAATACGATTGGCAACAGTTTGCCAGCACATTTGAAAAAAAAAAATTGTTTGGTGCGAATGTGACCACCAGGATAATACGTAAGTACCACTTATTTTCTTAGAAATTCCATTTTTTACATTTCAAAAGTGCTATTACAGATGTTATAAATGTTTAAAATAAATACAAAATTATTATTTTTTTTTCCAAACTCGATCTTCTGCCACTGAAGGCATTCGCCACTATTAAGGCCGGAATTTTTTGTCTCTTTAGTACAAGGGCACGTATTAGGTGGACCAACATCGCGCCATATGAAAGGACGGACTCATTGATAACCACGCCCATTCGGGGATCGAATCCCAACATCCGGATGTTCAACCCAAACCGTAGTATGGTGCTTAACTCTCCATACAAATTGGTTGGCAAATACGAAATTATTGTTAGTTCAAACGGCAGTTTATCTAAAAATGGCACTACAGTAAATTAAATGATATATTTTTTTAATATAAGTATACCGAAAAATGCACAACAAATAAGGAAAAAAATGCTTAGTTTCGCCTCTTTGTCCATAGCTGATCGTATAGCAAAGTTTTATGTACCATTAGATTACAGAACACGTATGCTTAGATCTTATTTTCCTAAAATTTTCATGAGGGTTTCATACTTCATTCTGTATCCATTCCGTTTTTTTTAATCTTTAAATAGCAGCACATTTCGACTTTATTCAACAAAAGAAAAAAGTCCAATTTAGCCATTTTTTTATAATAATTCATAAAGATATTGTGATTTGGTATTGAGCGATTTCAAAGTGTTATCTACAAATTGAGAACATAACAAAATTTTCGAATTTTGTCGTTTATTATTAAGTTCATTCTTGGGAGTAAAAATACAGATTATTTGCAAGGAAAATGATGTTTTTAAAGTTTTTTATGCTGAAATGTAAAAAAAAATGTTCTTTTCTTAATTTCTTATCAGTAATTTAAAATGTAAATTTAAAAAAAGATTAAGAAAATATATCATTTTATAATATTTTATAATAATCTAGCCTCATTTTTACTGATAACTTTTGAGAAAAGTTTTAGCTTTTTTTTAGAAGTTTAAACTTTACAAATAACGATTTTTATTATTTATTGTAGTTCCTAACTGCATCTAAACCAGTAGTATCAATTTGATATTGCAGTTTCAGGTTTATTAACGTAACAGTGTACATTCCTTATGAAACTGTTACAATTATAGAACTTTTCGAAAAGATTTTGGTTTTATTTTTTATCTGACGGTGTTATTATTAAAATTGATAGTACAATGTTAAAAAATGAAGTATTGCTGTTAAAGTGTTAATAAACTATTAAATATTTCAGAGTTTTATTCATATATCTGTATTTTCCATCTTACTATAGCTTACCTTAAACGTGACATTTGATATTTCCTAACGGCAGTAGTACTACTATTTTAAACGGGATTACTTTTCTTCCAAAACTTTCTCTATATGTGAACACTAAAATCAAGCGAAATTTTTCCCGAAAAGAAACATTGCCAAATGTGAGAGGCTAATTTTTGCTTACCTGAAAATTAGGATGATGGAATTTATTTATCAAAGAAGATGAAGAATTATTAAATATAAATTAGGAAAATAAGTATACATGATTTTTTCATGTAATAAATATGTAAGAAATAGTGGTGAGTGTTATTTTCTAAAATCAAGGTGATGTATCTGCGAAACGAAAATAGTATGAGAAGTCTACCATCAGACATTACAAATATCTTATTTATTTGTTTCACAATTTACTGTTTTTAATGCATTTAACTTTCATTGTTTTATGCAAAATGACATTATGAATACAAATATTTAATTTAAATAAACAGCTTTAAAGATTTATCTCTTCATAATTAGATATACGGCCCCTTAATTCATAAAAATGGTAAATTTTAATTGACATAAAATCATCTAGTGAACGTAAGAATTTGAAATTTTGCACAGCTATGCAAGATTATTTTTTAGCCTCATTTTCCATCGGAATTTGTTTTGGTCACTATTTATATTTTTGCGAAGACCAATTCATTATATATATTAATATTTTATTAAAAAATATATTATAGTAAATTATGTTCGAGCAGTTTAATTCTAACAGTAGCATCAATAAAACTCGGTCTCTTAATATCCTTATAAAAGGATATATCGGGAAGATTTTTAAGCTCTTATTTTTTCTCATTAGTTTTAGTTCAAATGTATTAAAATTGGTATTCTTTGTTAAGATACGCTAAGTGTCAGAAATAGGCAGTAAATCTACGTGTTGCCTTTGAAAAAAATGAGTTGGTGCGCATTTAAAAATGAAAATGGGTTCTTATGCAACTTTTTCTACAGAAAATATAAGTGTATGTAAAAGAGTGTTATATGTACTCCGACAAACACCGGCCGAATAAAGGCCATGTGAGCACTTTATTTTCCCTCAGTTATACATAAGAGATTATGTCTTGAAATGATTTTTATGTGTTCATGGGTGGTACAGTTTTAAGAATTTAAAAAACCCTCTATGTTTGTTTTTTAATACAACTTTGATACATATTCTTGAACTATTATACATGATTCTAATATTTGTAAAACCCACTTTACCCGCAATTTCATACATTTACTTACTTTTATTCCTCGAAAAGTTTACCGATGACGCCCAATATTAAATTCCCCGTAAGAACAAGGGAAATGAAGCAGCACCGACTTGACCAGTGCTTGAGTGAGTGAAATCCTGTTTCGGCAAGACTGCTGTGGGACCGTGTGCTATCAGGGGAGCTCGTGCACGTCAAATCTGTCCATTTCTTCACTATCCTCCATCCATGCTCAAACGAGACCTCTGGGTGTGCCGATTTCAGGTGCTAGGTGACCATCACCTTGAATTGGTTCAAAATTCGGAGACCACTCATAAGGGGTAATTCTGGCCACATATTGAGTGCCCCCATAATGAAATTGTCAGCATTTCTGGCCTTAGAAGAGACAAAGACTTGTAGCAGGAAGTGCCGCTCATTGATGGAAAAAATATGAAGGCTGATTCTAATAATTGTAAAAACTACTTACCTACAATTTCATGCATTTATTTCATTTTATGCCTCAAAGATTTTACCAACGGCATCCTTATAAATATTAAATCCACTAAAGATAAAAATTCAAATAATACCCAAAAAATCGCCAGTGAAAATAACGTATTATTTAAACAGTTCTTGCGTGTTGTTTATGTCGATTAATGGCAGGTCTGCCATTAAAAGCCTGTGCCTGCTGGTCTTCAAGCTAGCGTCGCACTTGAGTGCATTTCAGACGAAAGTATGATATAACTCCCAGTTTAACTATGCAATTTTGTATTTTTGGGAAACAGAAAGTGCACTCACGTTGAGAAAGTAGCACAAAAACTACTCGGAAAATGAGGAAAAGCGTGCTCTAAGGGAAAAAAAAATCACGCCGCATTATTTTTTTTTGTGATGTTTGTTATACCTTTATAAAATATTGATTGATTTAGATGTATCAAACAATGATACCAGTCTAATTTGCACATTCATAACTAACGAATTTTTGTTTTATAAGAAGGCTACTGGCGAACAAAAAAATTGCTGCTTGTAAATGCAAGTTACAGGAAAACACGCAGACCTTAATTTAAAAATAGATTTTTCTTTCTTTTTTTAATATAATTGCAAGGTTTTCATGAAATTACCTCACAGAAAATTTTTTAAAGATTTTGGAGTAATATTTTCTACCTAAGAGAAAATTTAGAGGAAACTTGCTGAAGGATTTTATAGACTTCTGTTTGAAAATTTGCTTTTCTAAAACGTTATATTGTTCATTACCTTAAATTTTGAAGAAATCCTTCTAAAGGTACATTGTTTGTAAAAAAATCTATGAACTCATAATGAAAATATTAGTTTATTAATCAGGTTTTATTTTATTTTATTTCTTTTTTGGAATATTTAAAAATAGTTTCTAGTTAAAATTAAGAAAGCCCATTTTATTGGTATTAATATTTTATTTTACATGTATTTTATATAAAATTGCAATGTGATATATTCTAGTGCATGGATTGTATCGAGATTTATGTATGTTTTAAATAATAAAGACTTACCCCTCTGCAGAGAGCAATCATATTTCTTTCATTCTAACTCTATTAGTAATTTAGGTGAAATTTTCTCGTATTCACGTTTTAAAAATGCATTTTAAGTTATTTTATGTACTAAATTGTATGATCGCTGTTGGATTTCACATTACATTTTTACTTATATTCTAGCAATTTAAGGTGTAGACACATGTATTGGTATTCAGAAAGAAGAAGCTACTAATGCTTCAAAGCACTTAACTGTTAATCCATTTTTCTTCTGGTATATCACATCCATTGTGTATTTGACACATTTTCGTAACTACTTGCAGGTGAAGACAAATCTTTTCATAGGTAGTCGCTGTAGCAATTTGAAATTTTTTCATAAATATCAATCAAGCAATACAGTACTATAAATAGGTATGAAATATAGTTAAAAGAGGTTTTTAAATGAATTCCTTTAAGAAATACCATTTCTTTATCTTTTTCTTGTTTAATTGTACGATACGGTTATACCCAAGCTTTTACTTACTAATTTAAATGTCGGAAACCTTATTCTATTGTACAGTTCACACAGCAAGATGAAAAATTTCTATATCATTTTTAACTCAGTTTTATACGAAATGTTTACTCAGTGATATAATTAAAAATGATCTTTTCGATTGCATTATTCCGTTGTCATTTCATTTTTATACAGGGTTTATAATTACGAAATTTCGTAAATATAGACATTAGAACAAAGTCTGTTAGAATATAGCATTTCAAACCAACAACTTAATCCCGAAACCAACAAAGCAAAAATCTAGAGAATATTGAAAACTTTTTGAACATTTTTACAGAACATCATTATTTTTATGACATTGCACATGCCTTGGAAAATGCAGTTACCGCTGAACCAAACATGCATTGGAAACTGCAGTTACCGCTGAACGCATACAGACGGTCATGTGTCTCCCCTCCAACTGATATCATGTCTAAAAGCTATTTATTTTAATACAGAAACAATAGCCTCACCATGGCATAGTGGTTATGTAACTGGAAATGGTAGACGGGCGAAATGTGAAGGTCGAGGGTTCAGGTCCCATCGCGCTTCCGTCGACCTAACCGTTCGGAGTTTTCCGTGGTTTTCTCCGAAACTTAGCGTAAATACGTGTTAGGACCCCTTAGAATGACCCCCCTCACGGTGGGCATCCCCCCTTGTGTTGGCGATGATTTATAAGCGGCATTCGAACCAAGCACACAAATCCGATATATGTGTTCACAATAAATACAGAAACAACAGCAACAACAAAATCTTATATTTCCACCAACTGGTGTGATTAAAACGTCCACATGCTTGCAAGCAACTGTTTGAAAACCGACTTAAAGTATGCAGCATTGCCCTTCCGATTTCTAATTAAATACTTTTTTCATTTAATTGCTTTTTTAAATATTTAAATCTAAAATCAGTTAATCTTTTCAGCCCGTCTTGTTGGTAGTAAAAAATTATACTCATTCTAAGAAAGAATTCAGCATAAACAAGATTTTCTGCACCCTTTTGTAGAAATGTACCTCTGTAGAGTCCTTTAGTCCTGCGATGTGATTTTCATTGGTAATGTGGAAAGAAATGGTTATCTAGTATTTCGATATTTTCTCCCTCCCAGGAATAAAAGATTGTTCACGGAGAGGGAATCCTTAACTCCTCAGCGAAATAACTCCTGTTTTTAAAGAACAAGGATGGGATAAATATTTCTCGGGACATCCTTCCCAAGAGTCAGATTTTGGTCGGAAATATTTAGTGTGGGATAACTGTTGTCCCATCTGCTGAGAAGGTTAGAGGAACTGAGATTTCAGTTAGACTGAAATTATTATATATCTCAACTTACTAATTTCATAAACAGCTTTCGTATCTTCAAAGAGTTATTTTCAACATTGAATGTAGGACTTTATAAGACTGGACATCTGAAATATCATTTATATCTTTAAACAAGATAATTATTTCATTGAATCATATCCCTTATAAAAATCAAGTTTTCCAACTATAAAGGGACTCGAAAATATACACAGCATAAACTCTTTAAAAGTTTAAAACATAAATTAATACCATCCTTAATTTTTCTGGTACATTAAACTTTATGGGGTATTTCAGGTTTGCTTCACACCATTGAGTTCTGTTTTGCAGGATTTTGCTTAGGCATAGAGATTCCATTTAAAGCAAGAAATGCAAATTTAAACAGATAAATGGAACTCATATTCAGGATTCATTTAAGGCCATTTAGCTCGAGCTTCTGAAAAATTAAATGTTTTCGTAAATGCCTTTTATGGGGTAGGAACATTTTGTTGCAGATGATTTTCCTTTACTGCGTAAAACCTAGTATAAAATAATTGTTATGTTTTTTTATATTACGAAATCTGAAATTATTTTTTTTTGATAGAGCTTTATAGCGTGGATTAATTCAGGATCTTCAATTTAAAGCCTTTAAATGGTGAGAGTTTATTTCATTTGTAAGACAGGGAGATCAAAATGACTAGATTTAGATTATTAAGTGCATACTTTATAGGATATTTAATTAAACATCACACTTCTGAACGGCTCAAAAAATTCAAATGTATATTTCATGGTGTTATTAAACATTTAAAGTAATTGTTTTGTTTTTCTTTGCCGTATTAAAATAGAAGACTGCGGAAAGTATTTTTTTTGCATAAAATTTTAACGAATATATATATCACCTCTGAAAAAATTCATAGCTATAAGTCAATAAATTAAAAAAAAAGACTTTTTTTTCTTCAACAAACATAAGTAATTTTTTCAGTGGATCATCAGTGTTGTTCAAAATATGTGCTTTCTAACTGTCCTACCCCCTTCTTTTTTAAAAAATACTCATACTTTTAGATCACATTCCTTGAATTCAGGAAACGATGTACTTTTTCATCTTATCATGCTTGGTGACTGGGAGTAATTAAAAGGTGGAGAGTTTTTCAATTTTTATCACCCCCGCGCACACACACACACACACACACACCCTGCCCATGCACACACACATGGCTCGTTTGCACCTAAAAAGAATTTTGTGCCAACGAAACAGAAAACTAAATCAAATGGTAAACTGTCCTTAAAATCATTATCTAAAACTTAGAGAGGAACATCTGATTCTGGCTTTACAAAGGCAGAAAAATAGCATGTGTTCGCTAGAATGATAACCGTGTACTTCCATTAATAACGGCTTTCGAAGTTACGAAAGCAGACAGTAAATTACAGCGTCATGTAAAATAAGGCAGAAAGGATGTAGACGTACCATTTTGTTTTACGACTTATAACAAATTTGAAAATGTAATAGACGCATTCAACACTAATACAGAAAATTACATCATTTCTATTGAAGGATAATTGTGGTGCTGGAATCCTTTTTTTTCTGAATTTCTTTGGAACCACTCTCATTGCTGCCTGAATTTTTTTCAAATTAATTTACTCTAACTAAGCACGGGATTCGTTAACATTTCTCAGGTCAAAGGAAGCCGCGAGTTTAAGTATCGTTACCATAAGTTACCTAGGTGAAGTAGTTGTCAGAAACAACATTACACAAAGTGCATAGCGAAGAACTTCTTCTAACTGAGAGCATGAATTCATGAAATATCTAATTGGTTGTCAAAGACATTTTCATTTAAAATCTCACAACAACAACAACAACAAAAAATACTTATTACAATTTGCAAAACGTGCAACATTGGATTATATAGGAACTATTTTTCGGATTTCCATTCAGAAAAATCCTTTTTACAAGGTAAGTCAGCTTTTGTAACTGCTGGTAGCGTATTGGATCGTTGTCCTATTTATAGGACAGTCTGAATTAATATATATATATATATATATATATATATATATATATATATATATATATATATATATATATATATATATATATATAACTAACAAGTAAAACACAAAACATACTACAAATAAGACATATCTCGCATAAAAATATAACAGCTATTAGCAAGAATTAGAAACCAGATTTTGAAGCCAAATAAAGTGCAAGAATTATTATGATAATATAATGGAACGGAAATTATAACCACTGTCACCATCGTCAGGGGCCACAAACAGTGGATTATAATTTACAGCAAACCAAATAGTAGGGTTTCGGTTGTGTGGCATATCAGAAGAGATATTAACTCCACACATCTGGGCCCTACCCTACTATATAAAGGAAAGAAAAAATCAAAAAGATAACAAAAATTAGAAATAGGAATATAATTTTACATACCAGACCTTGAGCGCATGGAAATTTCATTTGAACAATTGATATGTGTTGCCAATGTTAAAAATGTAAAAAGTGAAAAATGGTGTTGCCACTAAATAAAAGTGTTAAAAACAGCAGCAGCAGCAACACCATAACACTAGGCAGAAGTAATTTGAACATTATTGTTGAAAATGTTGGGAAATTAAAATAAAAATAGAAAGGAGATAGTCTAAATAGATAGCTGTATTTTACAAAGTATTCAAAATGAATATAGATAAATCATAGATGCTGATTGAAAAGGAGTAACTGAAGGTAGTAACTAGGAAAATTACAAAACTATAAATGCGCACTTGCAGCAAAATATAGCTTGTAAGAAGATTTATAAAATTATTAGCAATGCAAAAATGGCATATAAAGTCAAATCAAACATCCATAATTAATTATTTAGAAGATATCCTATACGTAACGCGCAATTGCAGCTATGACAAACAGAATAGAATATAACTAACAAGTAAAACACAAAACATACTACAAATAAGACATATCTCGCATAAAAATATAACAGCTATTAGCAAGAATAAGAAACCAGATTTTGAAGCCAAATAAAGTGCAGAAAATTACATCATTTCTATTGAAGGATAATTGTGGTGCTGGAATCCTTTTTTTTCTGAATTTCTTTGGAACCACTCTCATTGCTGCCTGAATTTTTTTCAAATTAATTTACTCTAACTAAGCACGGGATTCGTTAACATTTCTCAGGTCAAAGGAAGCCGCGAGTTTAAGTATCGTTACCATAAGTTACCTAGGTGAAGTAGTTGTCAGAAACAACATTACACAAAGTGCATAGCGAAGAACTTCTTCTAACTGAGAGCATGAATTCATGAAATATCTAATTGGTTGTCAAAGACATTTTCATTTAAAATCTCGCAACAACAAAACAAAAAAATACTTATTACAATTTGCAAAACGTGCAACATTGGATTATATAGGAACTATTTTTCGGATTTCCATTCAGAAAAATCCTTTTTACAAGGTAAGTCAGCTTTTGTAACTGCTGGTAGCGTATTGGATCGTTGTCCTATTTATAGGACAGTCTGAATTAATATATATATATATATATATATTAGGGTGGAGCGAAATTGACCGAAATGTTTTTTGGTTGTGAGCAACTAATGGAATAGGGTTAAAAATTTGCCACTTCTGCCCTCTATCGGGCGATGTAATACAGTATGTTTATATCATTTTCTATAATGCTTATAAATGCACGATTTATAGTCAAAACTAGAACAGGAAAATTATTTACTAAGGAATATACTAAGAAACTATATAATGAAGAGCCAGACATGCATCTACTAGTTATTAATACACAGGGAAACAGTAACTACATTATTTTACTTTAACCTTTATAGTCAATTATGATCAAAGGAACAAACGCCATTCTATTAGTAAACCACTTGGAAGTTTGTTTTTTTAAATTTCGAATGATGGCATGATATGAGTTGATTTTTGCTCTTATGAAGATATCCAATCCGATTGACCAATCACAGTTAAAGAAGCCTTAGTCACCATCTTAACATAATGTTCTACCGCCTGAGTATGGCACGGGAACTGAACGAGCTCCAGATTCCTCTCGCTACTTCTGATCAATTGTTGGAGACTTCCATTCGATACGCCGTGTAAAAGAAGCAGTGATTTCACACGAATGCTAGTTGATAACATCAAAGTAGTCTGAGGCACTGAGGTTAAGTTTAGGAACACGGAATTCTCTTACATCTGTGGGAACAAGGGCCAATTCTCTAGCCTTCAAAATTCTCCGGACAGCGAGTTCACTTATATGCATTCTTTCATCAGTTAACATGGCTAACAGAATGTTTTCTGGGTGGAACACGTGTTTTCAGTCGCTCTTTTCGAATCTTATTTCTGTCAATGACTTTAGAGCTATCATCCTTCGACACAATACCTATGTCTTGTAATGTTGCTGAAGCAATTGCTGCAGCGCATCTGTCAGAAATTCCGTACTGGTCACACATCCGTGAGAGAGTTGGAAGTGGAAACCTCATCTGCTTTTGATGTTGATGCCTTCGATGCAGAGAATGGATCATTAAGATCTTTTTCCAGTTTTTGAATTGCAATGTTAGGTTCACTTTCATTAATGTTATCAGACTCGAAGCATTTACTAAGTTTGCGTTCTTGACGTTGAAGTCGTTCTGTTTCTGGTTTTTTTCCACTATTTTTTTTTTAAATTTATTTGTTTCTATGACATCGATCTTTCCAATAACCATTTTTCTGGTTATGGGCTCATATAAAAAGAAAAAGAAAGATTCGACCCCATCCTCCTTGGAGAACGACTTTCAAAATGTGTCCTGAAATTAATTTTTTTGGTATTTGAGTGTGTTTTAATTTTACAGCAAGAATGTTATGGATTATGCATATAATTTTGTGCGGTAGAATATGGTGGGATGTATGGTAAAAGCAACATTCTCTCTTAAAGGGCACCTTACAAATATCACATTCATGAAAAATTTCGTAATATAAGCTTCAGTAGTTTCGGATGAAGGAATTTTATGCAACAAAATGACATTTTGTTTTCGATCCATTTAATTATCAGTTATTCCTAAATATTATATTCGGAGGTACAGAACCCAATTAATTAAAATAGATAAGTTTTAAAATAATGACCTATAACTCCTTCTTGTATGCATCTGAGAATGGATTTTTAAGCACTAGTGTCCAAAGTATTCATGTGTGAGGTGTTAATCACTACTAATTTTGATTCAACAACTAAGAAAGAAATAAAACTAAGGAGAAGCTCCCTAATAAATTCAACATACTAAGTTGCATTTAAGTATTTGTTCAGTAAATTTGTGTAAATACACGATGTTTCAGCACTATATATTTTTAATTTAAAAAAAGACATTTTTTTTTTGTTGGTAAAGAAAAAAAATGTAATTTAAACTTATTATTTGTTTTCCTAAATTAATTTTCTTAAAATAATTTCCTAAAATATGTTCTTTCTAAATTTGGCAGTTTTAAGATTTTTTGTTCGCGGTTTTTATTTATTATGCGGAATAAAGTCAACTAAATTAAAATCGATGTTTTAAATGCATTTTTACAAGCATTGTGAACATACAGTATTTATTGTATGGCTCTTCTCTTTTATATATCAGTATTTACATCTTCCTTTTTTATTCTTGTGAAACAATACTATTTTCTTTGATACTTTTTCACGGTATTAATTTTCTCGTTTAAGTCCAATAGATATATGGTGTGTAGCAACTTGTTACCGGAGGCCGTCTACATTTTATAACCAGATTTAACTGGAATTTTTCTGCGTATTATTTTGAAAAGGATTACCTTAGTAGTATATCATATACTCTAAGGTTTATTGGATTACTATAAACCTTTTGAAAACCTGAGCTTAAAACTATTTTCAAGCGGAATAGCTTTTCGCTCTTAAAAATATTCTTTATGCAGAATATAAAAAGTAGCGTTTTAAGTTGTGATATGTTAGAAGAGCAGTGACGATATGTTGAAGAAGATTATAATTCTGAAGAATAGGATAATATTTCGATTTTTTTTATTTTTCAACTGAAAAAAATGTCCTTTGTATTATGAAATCCGCTTCATTTTTATATTTTGAATAATATGCCATTTGCCTAGTACCAGTTTTTGAACGGCAGTAGGACTTTCCTTTACAACGAACACTGATTCTTTATTTATACTCAAATTTCTAATGTCACGGGTTTGACGATTTTTTAAATACTTACTGAATTGAAAGTTCCCAAAGAAATTTGGTTAACTGAAATTTTTCGGATAGATCAATTGTATACTTTTAATTTCATGCCGAAAATCTGAAATAAGTTTCGAACCAACTATATTATGAAAATACTCTCTCTATATTACAAACTTTAAAAAAAAATGAGAGCGTCTTGTATGATTTCGACTTAACTATTATGTATAAATAATGAATAGGCTATCTTCAGCATTACAAACGTTGGAATTTAAATATACTTAATGTAATATAGCTATAAAGTCCTCTTTATGTGAATTAAAACGATATAAAATACGTTACAAGTAATGTCGCAACTTGAATTCACCATAAGAATTCATTAAATATACCATAAAGTTAAATTATTAATTACTGTACTTTTATAAATTTGACTGCCAAACTATTAAGTCAAGTGCCATTTGAAATTGCTACGCAATCATTGGAAGGCAATCCATGTAAATTTTAAATATGTATATGTTTCATGACAATATTTATCTGGGAACTGAATTTTGTTCTTTAATATTATGCATTATATATATTGTATTATATGTATACAGGATGAGAACATAGTTATTAGGTTAATAAAATGTCTAAATAATATAATGAATTTAGCTATCAAGTTAATAATATGCTTGAAATTTTAAGATGTTCTAGAAAAATGAAGAAAACATAGAAACATTAAAATACATATTTTTATTGAAATGAGAATATAAAACACATTAAAAATGATTACATCAATTCTGTTCACTGTATATTAAAACATAAAATTTCTATTATGAATTTATATACAAAAGATGTCTATAATGTACATACATATGCAGTTTATCACAATTTCCAAGGGAGGTACACGTAAAATTTGACACAGTAAAATTATAAATCTTGAGGCATGTGAAAGTATATTAAATATAGACATTTTTACATGTTTGGTGACTTTCATAATCAGCGGCTTTGGAGAACCTTCGTCAGCATACCAATAGCTAGCAGTGGTAAAACAGAATTATGTTTTCCAAAACTCATCATTCCAGGTTGGGGCATAGCCGTTGTGGATTCAACATTAAGAGCTACAAGCAGCAAAAAGCAGATGCATGCTGTCGTCACAGTAAGATGCACTGTATTCATTTTGAACTTTAAGTTTAAAGCAGAAAAAAAGTATCTGTTTCAAAAGCTAAAGTGTAAAGAGTGAATATTTTTCAGATACTTATATAGTGTTAGAAGAAATGGAACACCTCAAATTAAGCTAAGGAGGTTCGGAAGTATATACTTCCTGAACCATAAAAAAACCCGCATTAGTCGCTAATATTAGTTAAAATGTTCAATTTTCAAGCGGGGATTTCTTTTCCGTGAAATGAACTTTTACGTCCTTCGTTTGGTACGATGGATTTCTTGTACTATATTCAATGCTTTTCTTATTCTTAAGCCTAATCCGGCAAAGTAATTTTCTTCTGGAAGCACCGTTTCATCGTTAAGATGAATTGATGCTATAATCTGTGAAGATTACTGGAGTATTTCATTTTCGAGAATGAGAAATACTAGTTTAGTATGGAATAAAATATATTCCGATTGACTGAGTTAATATAAAGAACTGAATAGATGCATTATTTTCGGTTAATGGAAATCGGAAAATTTCTGCCGTATTTTAAGAAATGGATTAAAATTTTATCATTCCTAAATTACATTTTAGCATAACGAAGTAATAGCTACATGTTGTGGGTAATAGAGTTAAAACTATTTTATGCATGGCGCATTATTGTTAGAGTGAACTTCTTAGTAAAAAAAAAAAAAACAAAAATAAAAACTTGAAATGCTGATTTCAGTTATTATATTTCTATACACACTAAAAATAAAAAAATACTTAAAGAATACAGATTTTTGGAAATATAACAACTCTCACGATTAAAGTTCTGACTTGTGTATATATTTTAATCTTACTTATGGAATATCACTGCGGTTCATAGGGAAAACAGTTTTTCTATTTACAGATGGCATATTGTTTTACACCGAAGCTGAAACAGTTGTCCCAGAGCAGTAAACAAATACTTAGAAACATACCTCGTATTTTAAAACAGTTTACAGTTATCCAACGTGCTTTTACGCCCGTCCATTCAAAAATGTCTAATTCATAAATCTGTCGAATTGTAGACAACTCTTTGAAAATAACAAACCTGTTCTGAAAATAAGTCTTGCAGACACTGCTGAAATGCTGAAAGAAATTTACGTATCCCTGAAAGATTCTGCAGTTCGCCAATGCGCTGACATCGTACCATCTTAATGGCTCTCTTCTGTTGGAGACAATGCAGAGGAGATTTAACGACGCTGGTCTTGGAGGATCTTCAAAATCATTCCACCAGCAAGCATTCTTGTAAGATCAAAAGAATCATGATGTGACGACCTCTTAGCGTCTGCAGAATTTATATTCACTAATAAAAAGAAGACGCTGCAGAGAAATAAAGTAAATGCAAGCCAGTGGAAATAATTCATCTTTGATACTGTCTAACTAATCTTTTTGGAGAATCTTCTTCAAGTGTAGGACTGTTTCGTTTTGCTGCTTCTCTTGGTCTTACGTGCTAACTTATATACCTAAGCAAAACTAATGCAATATCTCATAAGTCATTTTGATAATTGCTTGCAAGTAGTTCGTTAAAGTATTCTTCTCTGCAATAATCTTATAATTACTATGAATCATTTTGTGAATCAATTTGTGCCCGGTTCATCTTTCAACCTTGTACGGAGACAAATTGCTTATTGAAAATATGCTGCATGAAAAATTTCAGCAAACCATGAGAAAGGTTCGTTCATAATCGTGAGGATCGGGTTTTTTCAACCATAACATCATTTAACAAGTTAAGTGTGTAAGGGTATAGTTATTACGAATTGAGATGAGTTTCAATAGATGAGCAGTTTAACTCATCGCAAAAAAATGCATTGCGATTTTCTTTCCTTGTGTGCAATCTTTTGATTGTAACCATTGCGTATCAGTGAACATGATTATACTTTAAAGCTGCTAATCAATCGGAATGATTTGAAATAATTGTTTTGTTTATCGAAATGATCTTCATTTAAAAGCGCAAACCAAAATTAATTTGATTTTTTTAATGATTAAGTAGAATTTATCATCGTGAGATAGTGCGTCAAATTGAAACGCAGGTTATTTGAATATTATAGGAAAATTTTCTTGTAAAAATAAATGTAACGTTTGGGTCATTTAACGAAATCCATTTTGCTTTAACGTTTAAAATTTCCCATAAAACCAGTCCCGCATTTTGCAATGAAAGCACTGACCATGTAACTGTGCTTTTAATTAATTCTTTTGAGAAAGTTAAGATATATATTTTAAGTTTAAAGAGACATTTTAACGATTGTACCCCTTATTTAAAGGCACATGTGCACTTTTAAGGATTTCATGCTTCGCCATTCTTTTCATGGACTTCACGTTCAAAGTAATTCTACAGCATTAGAGACTATATTGATCCTAAATGTATTCCTCATTTAAAATTACTTGCAAATAGTCAAAGCGAATTCAAACTTATACGAACCTGGATTTTGAAATATTAGATTAAAATCGACTGCATTTGTGTTCTACGAAGCATATCAAAAAACACATATACTATACTGTGTACTCTGATACAAAAAACACTCACACTAAAAAGGTCATTTTTAAAATTTTACATTAGAATCTCTAAACTTTAGAAAAATGCAGAGAACATTCCATTTCTGTTTTAGAAATAGAGTTACACAGTTAGAGGTGCTTAAAATAAAAATAACATGGTGTATGATATACGATTTTCTGCAACTATAGAAGTGAACAAACTTATGAATACAGTCTTTAAAACTTGTAGATAAAGAGGATATTTTAAGTACCCCTTTATAGTATAAAAAAATGGATTAGTCAACCATCGTTTTTTAAACAGTATCTCTATATAATAAAATATTAAAATTCACACATAAGTATCTACAATTAATTAAATAGTTATGCCGAAATATTTTATGAGGAGTTTTAAGGATTTTCTGAATACACAATAGATTATTCGAAAAACGGTTTAAGAAGTATTTTGTACTTGAATAGTATCACGTACAAAACACGCGTGCTCGTGCTATAAAAACGTGGATAAAAAAAAAAAAAACATGTTAACATTAATAGTAATGCGTTTTAGCATGAAAAGATGAAGATTTTAGGGTGATGAAATTTTTCTTATCTAAGATGAAAAATTTTAGGATGCTCTATTTTCTACACTTTCATATTTATGAAATATTAATAAATTGGTTATCTATTTTTTTTCGTCGTTTGTTCCACCTCCTGTGAAGAAATTTATAACTCTAGTGTTTTTAACTTTTGAAATTATTGCACGCTCTTCAGTTGCAACCTTAAAATATAAAGAAAAAAATGTTAAGCTGCTATATTTAAATCACTTATATGATTTTAATCTTGTATAATGCAACCCGGATTTTCAAAAGCTAGGTATTGTAATGATTTTTTCTTTCTAGGTGGTGTATCGCCCGTAATACTTTTTCTTGAGACTATCTTTTTCTTTTTTTTTTCTTATTTTTTGGGTGAGCTGAATTCAACTCAACTCTTTTGTCAGGAAGTTCTTTTAATTTTTGATATTCTCTTTTGCATGTTTGATGTGTGTAAAAATGTGTGTTAATAAATTATGTTTGTGATAAAATACGATTAAATATTTCGCATTATGACAGTACATACTCATCATTGATAAATTTTATTTTGCAAAATTTTATTAGCTCGAATAACATGTAAGTTTGATATTCAACAACATTTTTGAAGCAATATTTTAGTTTATTTTAGATATTGCCACATGATACGTATAAATTAAACCTAGTGGAGTCAATGATATCACTACATTATGTATCTGGTTAATACTATCATATTAAATATCATTATACTTAAAATAAAACGTACGGTGAATAATTGAATTTCAAAGTACTGTATGAGAAACAAAAATTAAATCAATATTTCATGTTTATTCAAAAGCTGTTAAACGTGAAGTTCTTTTTTTTACTGCAGATATACCAACGGGACAGGAATAAAATCCGATTGTCACCGAACACTTCGCTCATTACAAACCTCTTTCCTTGAGTTTCCTGCCACAATTTTGACCCCTATAAGAAGAAGGGGATTTTGAATATTTGACCTCTCGGGAACTACTAGCGATTTCTGAGAGGACTTTCGGAGCCATGGCTTTAACGTACACGTACCCTGCTTGTATACAGCGGTCTAAAGTTGTAAGTCGGAATTCAAACAGTCAGTTGTCAACTAGTCCAGCCCCTTAACCCTTCATTTTCGATCATGATCATTTCTCAGAGGTACGTTTCGAGTATTTGCCCTAAAAATATTAGTATGAGAAAATTTATCCCCTTACGTTTGTTTTGAACTTTGAGGTTTGGAAATGACATATCAGAAACTAAGCAAACGTATTTCCTATATCTAAAAAATACGATCTTCCAGACACTCACGGTTTCTTTTACACAAAAGGTAAAATATTATTCTATTGAAATATAATCAGTTCAGTCCCGCAGTGGTCTGGGTGCTAAACTCCGCTCCCATAAGAACACGGCAAGTGAAGCAGCATCCGTCTTGGCCAGTGCTTGGGAGGGTCATCTCCCTCTCGGCTTGTCCGCTGTGGAACCGTATACACTAATGGGAGCTGGTGCACGTAAAATCCGTCGTGGCTCCAAAGACCTCCAAGTTGTTAAAATATACCTCTGGGGATGCCGATTTCAGGTGATGGTTGGTCCCTCATCTGTAATCGGTTCAAAATTAGGGACCAACAAGTCCAACCCCCTCGGGGGCACTGGCACTCCGCTTTCCATGATCTATCCATGTACATGACAACAACAATTGATTCATTGACTCTATAACAATTTCGGTTCAGCCACTCGAAGATGAAACATTTATCACCACTACTCCGAAAGCTAAGAGTAATAAAGTCCGCACCATTTGTATGATCCGCTTATAATCTTTCATAATCATGTATAAAAATATAGAAAACAATCTGCTCAATTTTAAAAATCTGAAAATGCACACAACCCCTAATTTTTAATCGAATTTTTGCTATTTTCAGCTTCATTTCATTTCCGAGAGTTAACAAAAAATAATAATAATCATATGCGTGACAAAATAAGTCGTCGCAATGGACATTTGCGTCATATTGGAGTCACGGTTATCAGACGTCGAAGGGAAAACTGCGATTTCAATTCGCTTAAAATATTGTCTTATCTTTTATTTATTTATTTTTAATTTGACATTATAAGTCGGGATGTTCGAATGTGAAAATTTTCGCACGTTTTTAGAAGAAAATGCGATTCCGATATTAAGTTATTTATTTTATGTTCAAAAGACTAAATATATTTAGTATTGACATATTTTTGTGGAATTTTTTTAAATTTTTTTTGCCAGTTGTAATTGCCTCCACAACGGGCTTTGACTTTCTAGTTCTCAGAGTATCCCAAATAATTTATCTGCTTTATCAATATTCTCTTTAGAAATTGTAGAAAATATTATTATTCCAATTGAATATCAGTTTTAAACGCGAATGTAAAATATTAAATATATGTATAATTAAATGATGATTTTTTATTAAGTTATTTTTGAAATGTTGAAATATATTACTTTCACATACAACTTGTTAATTAGACGAAACATCATTCTTAAAAAAAAAAAAAAAAAAAAAAAAAAAAAAAACTGAATGATAACATTTTTAGACTTCCCTGTTCAGAAAATTTAAAATGTAGTAAATTATTTTGCATTATTTTTTTAAATTAAACATTCAGCACTGAAAGTGTTAAACAACATAAGCATAAAGATAAAAATAACTGCTACTTATAATTATTTTCGCATTCAAAATCATGTTTAGAATTAAACAGTTACATGTCATGTGCATTAGAGTACTTAAAAATGTTTTGTTTACACTTAAATGTTTAATTAGTGGGCATTTATGTTTCCCAGGATCATTAATTCTCTTCAGATTAGATTTGCAAACAGATGCGCTTAGAAATCATAATAGATAATAAGAACACTTATAATATGGTGTAGAAATGTATGTGAATAAAAAACGACAACGTTTAAACCATTATGTAGTTTTTATTTATCAAAATGCATTTCAAATGAAGGGACATCATGATGCATAACTTACAAATTCTATGATCAGATTATAAAAACAATATGATTAATTACAATGAAAAAGTGAAATTCATATTCATACATGCATGAAAACTCACAATGTTTTATGTTAAAAGAATTTTAATTATTTACATTGCGTTGCATTTGTTATAAATTGAAGAAAATGGAAGTTTTGTGAGACAAAAACACGTTCCCACATTTTAAACAAATGCGAGTTGTTAAAATACACTGCTTATTATTCGTGATATATCACATAGAGCAAACGCACTGCATTAATAAAGAATGATAAAAAGTCCTTAAAAATATTTGTGCCCACGCCATCAGTGATTAAGTTAATGAGTTAGCGTCGACTTTCTAGTAACTTCACTAGGATACCAGCTGCCAGAAGATTGGCAATCCCGTTGTCATGTCCGGGAGCTGCTTCTGTCAATTCCACGTTGACTGATAACATCATTACAACGCTAACAACAAGAAAAAGTGCAAGAAAGGTAAAAGCCTTCATAGCTTAACTTTGAACTAAACCTTAGAAACCGAGAAGCACACAAGTTCAACCCGTGTTCTTATGTGATGTATAAGCTCTATAAGAAACATCTTTTTATACTCTCATGACCATAATAAAGTTTAAAAGGGAATCCGTTAGTAACGGAAAGCTTCCTTTGCTTCTATGTTATTAAAATAATTGAATTTTAATATATTTCTGCTTATTTCTGTTTATTTCAATCTCTTGTTTCCGCTGAATAATCTTTTAATAGTTAGATACCAGTTTATAGTGTGCTCATCAGTGACACATAAATCCTATTTTCTGTAACTTGTTTTGTGCTGACCCTAATTCTCTGACAGATGATTAGGAAGACTATCAGTGCTTCATCGTACCATTCGAAATTTGCTGAAAAATTGCTGCACCAGGAACTAGTAATATATGACTATAAAGTCAAGTTTAAAATTAAATGGAGTTTTTCCTTCAATTATAATGAGATTTTATTTAATTACTATTAAGAAAAAAATCTTATATCTCTATCTATTACATTTATGTCTATCTGTGCATCTATCTATCTACATTTGTCTTATCTTCCTCCCTCTCTCTCTCTCTCTATCTATCTATTTATCTACCTATCTATATATATATACATCAATATCTATATCCGTATCTATCTATCTATTTATTTATCTATATATCTATTTATAAGAAATTTATCATCTAAGTTCGTAATTTCATTCAAAGGAGAGAAAGTCAAAGCGTATTATTTAAACGTAACTTTTTAATTATTTTAATTATTTATTTTATTTATTTATTTTAGCGTAAAAGCGTTCCTTCTGAATAGACAAAGGATTACAGCCCTAAAAAACCACACCTCATTACTTCTGAAGTCATCCACAAAAGTCATAACCATAATCTGGTAAAATGAATTCGCAGCATCATTCAGAGTTTAGTTACTTGTATATTAACAGGAATAGAAAATGAGTATGTATTACGTCTTAATTCATAAACTCGAATTTTATTTTTATTTAAAATTTAGAATACTTTATCTTACAAGGCATTTAAAAATATTTGATTAATGCTATTCATATCTTTGAAAGCATGCGAATATTTTCCTAACTTACTAAGCAGTATTTAGTTAGAGAGAGTGAAATGCATATGCATTATTTTAACACTAGTTAGCCATTGCAAAGGGACAAACAGCGAAATAGGCAGATACCATTCAAATGTAAGTGGTTATTAATATCGCAGCTTGGACATATCATGAACCAAGACGGCTGATTGAATTTACAAATCTATGTTAGCATTTCTCTTGACTGATCCTATTTCTCGCAAAATTTACCATCGAAAGACTTCGTCTGATTTTACCTTTTAGATCAAATAATGACGATACATATCTAAATACTACGTTGCTCATACACATTCTGCACTAAATATTTATTTTAAATGCAGGAGCATTTACTAATCGTTAAACTTTGAATATTCGCAAGCGTTGCTTATAATTCAAGTGACATGGAAGGTTTAATTCACGTAGTTTTTGAGCATAATTCAGTAATCCCAGTGATTGTTATAAATCCCAGTTTTGTTGTTGTTGTTGTGAGATTATAGCCAATTATCTACACGAGGTATCTATGCCAGTGTGTGGGATGCCCTCAACGGCGGTATTTCTAACGGGCTCTAACATGCATTTACGCTAAGTTTCAGAGGAAACCACGGAAAACTCCGAACGATTAGTTTGACCTGGTTTCGAACCAGGCACCATCCATCTTCCAGCTCAATGCGCAATGCACTATGCCACTGGTGAGGCAATCTCAGTTTTGTGCAAGTTAAAATAATTCCTTGCGTAAATACGCATTATATCGAATTTATTTATGCTTAGCCAGTTTCATATCTACTGAAACAAACATGAAATGTGATATTAAAAATTGAATAAGACTCGTGGTTTTTTGATTTATAAAAATATACATATTTTTCCAATGGCGGGCTTCTGCTCTTGGAGGCATCGGCCACTACTATGACCGGAAATGTTGGTCTCTATTATGGGGGCACGTTGTAGGTGGACTAACGTCACCCCCTATGAAGGAACGGACAGAATGACAGCCACACCCGGTTGGGGATCAAACCCCGACCGCCGGCGTTGAACCCGAAACCGCGGTACGGCGCTTTAGCCACCATACATTCTGGTATTAAAAAAAAAAAAACATTAAATACTTACGTTTATGGTGTATTTTATTATTTATTTAAAATAAATTTTTCTTCCATGTTGGAACAATTTAAATGCAGTGAAACGTATGTTAATTTCACATAATTTAAGCATTAAATTTTTTTCTGTGTATTTCTTTTAGACTATTCCTATAAATTTGGGTTACTGTGAGTAAAAGAATGAAACAAAATTAAAAAACTAAATCATATTTATTAAACAAAACATCAAAAACAGAAAATATGCTTGGATGAAAGAAATACAATGAAATATGCAAACACATAAACGTGAAAACAATTAAAAAATGAATTATACAATCAGTTTGAGTTGCTAACAATATGCACTTGGTCTCGCAGTTGCCTAGTCACTCAGTTCCGTTCCCATGAGCACACAGGAAGTAAAGCAGCGTCGGCTTAGTGCTTGGGAGTGTAAAAATCTCTTTCGGCTGGACTGCAGTGGAACCGTTTACACTGAAGCCAGTTGCTTCAGGTAAAATCTGTCGTGGGACCAATATTCTCAGTGTTCATACGATACCTTCTGCCACGATATCATACGATACGATGCACCTTCATCATAAGATACGATGCACCTTCTGCCAATACAGGTGCAAGATCTATTATCTAGAATTAGTTCAAAATTAAGCAACAAAGTTATTCATAGTGGATAACATTGATATGCCTATTAGCTGCTCCCAGAATGAATTGACCAGCATTTGCGGTTTTCGTAACGGTCAAGCCTACAGTAGGCCTTTGACTTAGCCATTAAAAAACAAGTAGTTGAGAACATTGCATGTAAATGTACGTGGCATGGTTGTTTAATTAATAAGATAAGAGCATAACAGTGTAATGAACATCACAATCCCATATCATGATGCTATTTTTTAAAATCGTTTTCAAATCTACTTAAGAACAATTTCATGAAACTCTGCTACATCTTTCTAAGTATGCGTATAAAGCGCTGTAACAAAAGCGTTGTTATTGATTTGTATTTTTTTCTTCTTAATAATGCATATAAAATAATTTAGAAGCTTTTTATAATATTTCTTTGATTAGATTGTTTAGTTGTGGGAACAGATTGTTCGAAGTCCGTATTATAAATACAAAGAAGAGCAAATTAAAGAAGATTACGTAGTTTAAAAAAACTACGCTGCATAATTTACCCTTCATATTGGAAGCTTGCTGGCGCAAAACGAAAGTCGCGGGAAACAGAAACTCGCCATACTTTTGTTCTCTATCTTTTTGGGGTTAAACGTACATTTAAGGCGATATTCACGATATTGATGATTTTAGAAACTTTTCCAAGCATTTCAACGGCAAATTAGCAACCATTCGTGATGAACAAGCGAAAATCACTGGAAGCGCAGAAATATTAACAACTTTTAGCGCTTTATCTACTAAAGATTAAACTAATCCATGGAAAACATTACTTATGATGATGATGATAACGAGTATATTTTATAAGTACTTCATCATCAAACTAACAAGCATTCGTTAGAAAGCATTATCTTGATGTAAAAGCAAGAACTGCGAGAAATGCATAGCGATTGTCAGATCTTCAGCCCTTTCATGGGCACGAGATTAAACTAGTCCATATAAAATGCTATTCATGATAATTATTACTTTGAAGAATCTTGGCAAGCATTCCTGCCGCTAGTACCTGAGTTAGCATGCTTTCATGGTGACCGGGAGCTGGAGCTGCTTCCATGGAATCCACATTAGTAAATAAAATCAGAGCCAAACTAACAAGAACCACAAAATTTAGAAATAACATCGTCTTCATTGTTTTTCGTTGAGTTTGAAGCCTCGTTGTTCAAGTGAAAGTAAAAAAGAATTGAGGAGGTTTATATTCCCCTGACGCTTTATATACTAAAGATTAAATGAGTTCATCACAGTGTAAGGTCATCAATTCACATGTGACTAAGCGATTTTCGCGCACATCTTCATTAAACCCAGTGAAGCTTTTTTAATGGGCTTTTTTCTTCCGAGATATAATCTTCAGATTAAGGAGAGATGCTCAGGTGCTACGGAGTTTGGTCTTACAAAGATTACACCTAATAAATTACAGACTTAATGTTGTAACTCAACTGACCTACAAAAGTTCTTTTGAATGAATATACTAAAGATTAAATGTGTAGACCCTTACGATAATGATACAAGAGTTGTTTCAAATAGCTTGTCAAAGAGCTTTCTATGTTTAACGGATTTATGTTCATTCATATAATATCAATAATAAGATTGTATGAATTCATGATATTTACGTACGTGGTATGAATTGAACTACTTTTAATACGCATGAAAAGTGGCGCTTTCAAATTTTAATGAACCTTTTTTCTTTTAGAATTAGTAATAAAGTTTTAAAATGAAGTAGTTTAAAAATAGTTTTCGAATTAATTTGATTATAAGAATGTGTAATATAAAACCTCTATTTAATCACAAAATTTACTAAATACATTATTAAAAATTCCATAGTTTCTCACGTTAAAATTTAGGAAAATGTGACTACATATTTAAAAGATTTTTATTTAGAATGCTTGGCATATTTTATATCGGTGCATTCTTGTGTGCGTTGTGTTTTTTAAAGGAAACCTGAATATGAGGTGTCTGCCTAGGATGGGGGGTACCATGGTAGGAGGACTTTCTACGGGGTTCTAACGCTTATTCACGTTACATCTGAAGAAAACCTACCAAAAATCCAGACATTTAGATCGACAGCCGCACGATGGGACCCGAACCCGAGACCTTCACACTTCGACCGTCTACCATTTTCAGTGGATACATTCTTCATCCCACAAGTTTCTTATATGTTTTGGTAATAATGATACTCATAATAAACAATTGAGTTTTCTATGCTCAATAAAATTGCATTTTATAAAATGTCATCTCATGATAACATGAAAAGTACTGTGAATTTAAAAAAAAAAAATCTTTTTAAAATGAAATAAAAGAGAGAATTTTTTCCAAGCACCACTAATAAAAAATAATAGAACATTTCAGAAAAAAACCCCTAAAAATTAAAATATTCCATACATACTCCTAATTGTCTGTCTTAACAACTTAACATTGATTGTACGTAACTTGAAATCCTTTTATCCATAATATAAATAATATTTTCAGTACAAAGTCGGCCCTAGACGGCTCACGCGGTTAAGGTAGGGCCAAGCCGTTTTGGGGCAGATGAGCAGATGGGTGGAAGGTACTTTGACAGGTGGAAGAAACAGGTATACCTGGAAGAAATACGAAGGGTTGTTTTGAGAGGCGGCTTTCTCTTTCACCCAGTGACAAGTGACATATTTGCCTGTGGGTGCGGGGCAAGAATTAATTTTCATAGGCAGAGTAAATAAGAAGGGAGACCGCAAGTTAATCTGAAAGCATTGATTGATTAGGACGATCACGCCCCATACGTAATGCAAAAGGTAGTGATTTTTTACCACCTGCTCCTCCTGAAAGCGTTAACCCTACTAACAATTTTGCTTGGGCCATCATCGGCCGGCTACGTGGCCGGTGGTAGCCCGAGCAAAATTGCTAGTAGGGAATGATCTGCATTACGATGTATAGGATATCCAAATCAAATGGAACAGTCTCTGAACAATTGCCTTGAAAAATCTATTGATGGTATTAAAAATAAGACTTTTAGAGATATTTGGGGAAAAATAGTGAATACGCCTTTCTTTTTTGTTAAAAAAGACTGAAATATAACATCATAACTTATTCTATAGCCCAGGGTTCCGTTTCAAATGTCCCTAATTTGAGAATCAGATAATATATATATATATATATATAACATTACAAATGAAAAACATATGAAAATCCCATATCTCTGGTACTACGCAGTTAAATTAAGTTGGAACAAAGAAATCCGCGTTCAAAAACTACAATTACTACTCGGTCCCTTGCTATTCCTTTGTAACTTTGTAGACGCTCCCGGCAGCCAGCCACAAAGGTGTCTTAGAAGTCATAACAAACCCTGGAAAAACCTCTGCCCAGATTTAGCTTTTGGCCAAGGGTTGCAAACGCTTTTGTGGTCATGTGTCACGACGTCAAAAAGTTTTAAAAGGACCTGCAGTAGGTCAGGAGCGGACTTTCCGCGCGACGCAGCTGCTAAGAAAAGATGTATCCAATCTTCAAATAAAATCATGTAATAGCAGTTAGTATCCGACACATTCCTTCCATCCACCGGCGCGACCGGCCAATGGGGGGGGGGGGCTCTAAGCCAGAGTCCTTACCCATCCGCTGCGCATCGTCTGCTTTGCCCGTCAACGCTGCACCAAACCGCAGCTACGTTCCTCGCCCCACGCCAAGAATGCGCCTCGACTCTTCCGGTTTTATTTTTTATACACATCACTCTATGCCTATAAGTTTGAAAAATTGTGCTAATTTTTAATTCTAGAATTAAAATGTTGAGTAATAAGCATGCATTCTCGATATTATAACAAGATATGTATGCAAATTACTCTAACCTCGATGTCAAGTCGGTTGCCAAATAATTCATACGGTCACTCAACACACGAGAAATAATATCCTTCAGCGTGCGATTTTTTTAAAAACAATTCTAAACGTTGCGCTACATAATCATGTATGAGAACTGCTAAATCAAATAATTGTTTGATAAGCAATAAAAAAATACTTTTAGTTCATCGGTTTATTTTTAGTTCATTTATTTTAGACAGGGCTGTATGTTATGCGGCGAATTAAATTTCTTTTGAATATAAGAAATGTAATAGTTTTTGAAACATCTGAATCAGCTTGAAATTAAAATTGTTGTCTTTGTTTCGAGTGCGCTTCGGCAAACGAGAAGCCGTGCCGGATCCCCCAATAGGGCTGCTAAGGGCGAAAGGGAGCGGCTGAAATTGAGAGAGCAACAGTGGGACGAATACTGGCATTAGCTCAAGAGTGGTCTTCTAATTTTGAACCAATTTCAGATGAGAGACCTAGCACCTGAAATCGGCATCCCCATCGATATCGTTTGAACATGAGATACAGTATCTACAAATAGATTTTAAGTGCACCAGCTCCCACTAGCGTACACGGTTCCGCACCTGCATGTGAGGATTTCAACCTCCCAAACGCTGGCCAAGCCGTTGCATCTTCACTTCATGTGTTCTTTAGTGACTAGGCAATTGCGGGACTGAAATTAAATTAATTTGAAATAGCCATAATGATGATCTTAAACAGTATGGTGAAGTTTCGTTTAATTGTGAAGAATTTAGCTATCCTTCTGAATTAATAAGCATAGACTTTTTTTTTTATTTTAAAGCATTAGTGATTTTAGGATACTTTAAATGCTTCATTTCAACCATACGATAACTTTACAAAGCAACGTAGATTTTTACCCCGCTGAAAAAAATAAGCTTAACGATTGTAATCATAAACACCAAAAGCTGTAATTTTCGTGATCTTCCCGCCATTTGCGACAGCACGCATTTTGGTATTGCACAGATGAAAACTCGTAAAAAATAATATAGGATTGCTGGCTAATTGGACATAACTAAGCACCTCATAAAGTGACATCTCAAAGTTCAACGATTAAGTGACGAGAAGATGAGTAGAATCCTCTGTATGGATTAAGTAACAACGAAGATACCATCCCTAATAACCAACTTGCATACGGAAGTAATTTAACGGAATTGATACTAATCATGTTTCGATATCTTACGTACCATTTTACGAAACAATATAAATACAAATAAGAAATGTTGCGATTACTCAAAAATTCGCTTGTGCTGAAATCACTTTTTGCTGAAGTGAAGCTATACAGGATTTTGCTTTTTATCGAAAAGAAATTATAAAATGGCGTTTTACTTTACGGTTATTTCTTTTTTAATAACTGCTGCGATATTATTCCTATTTACGGTTGAACAAATTGCTGCCAGACCAGGACATCACAACGATTTGTTACCTTTTATTGCGGCAGGCTTGGTGGCGAAATTTCTGCAAACACCATAATGTAGCTAAGAACAAGTCAATGGGAAATTATTTATATTTTCATTTGTGCATGTCTATTTTATTTTGTTTTTTTTGGCTCATTTGACTGAATCATGCAATTAATTGCTTCTAAATGTTCGTGTTTTTAAATGCCTGGCAACCATTCATTTTGGTCTAACATGTACATTTGTTTCTAATTTTGCACATTGTCACATGTTCCTCTTTATTTTATACAAGGCTACTGTAATTAAATATTTTTTCAAGTTGAATCTTTACGAAATCTGTGAAGTGCTGTATGATGTGCATATATAAAGGCTGTTCGGAGAGAAAGATTAGCCATTTCCTTTTAGAAAAGAGTATGGTACTCCAAGTGAAACAAGTAATCCTATACATATACACATCCGTTGCTGGTCCAACGACGAAAGAAGCATCAGCGGAGGAGAAACAATGCATGCCCAGGCGCCAAAGTAGAGAGCATACTACTGTGACCGAGGTTACTCGACATATAAATCATTGTGGCAGACAATTATTTGCTTGCAATGTGAGACCAGGGCTCCTGAGTGACGATCTGCAGATCTTGGATGACAACGCAAAGTCACATGCAGTAAGGCTCACACAAGATCAGGTTTGGAACTCCGTATGGGAGAAACCGGATCACCCGGCCTACAGTCCCGATCTTACTCCGTCGGACATGTACTTGTTCCCTGAATTGAAGCCAGGCTCTTTGTGGCATCACGTCCGAAGCAATGTTGAGGTAAACAGGCTGCCTTACGATTCGTTGCATCCCTGTGTACCCAGATGTACCAGATTGTCTTACTGAAACTGATTGAACGCTACAACAAATGTCTCAATGTCAATGGCAACTACGTCAAAAATTAGCGCAAAGTGCATCTTTTTTTCAGCTACTAAGATCCGGGTTAAAATGAAATGGCTAAACATTGTTTCGAAACATTTCGCGTAGATAAACTGATAAAGATAGATATTACTGAAATACTGAAATACTTCTAATTGATATTTAATGCTCTTTTATAAGTTTGAAGACAGGTGATTTTATTTAAAATTGTTTCATCTTCTTACGCAGAAGAATAATCACAGTTGGATTCATAAAAGTTCCTTTATGGATAAATGTTTGTTTCTGTTTATGTATTCAGCGCATGTACTGATTATTAGCTCATGATGATCATTATTTTGTGTTTTAATGCAATAAAGTATATGCAATATCCATTATTTTTGTATGCGTCGATTTGTTTCCTATTGTTCATCAAATTGTCCGCTTAACTAAGCAACTAGAAGCCAAGTCTAATAATAAGTTCAGAAAAATCAAAAGCGATAATTAGAAATAGGAGAGGTAACAAAAATAAAAAGAAAAGACATGTATCATGACGTTATATCATTGCACTAATTATTCATCTACTTGATTCATAAAATAATTCTTCGCTGGAAAATTATTTTTATTATAAATATTATTTGAACAAAGCTTCATATAACATGTAAATATAACATATAACATATAATGAAAACGTTTGAATTCCTAAATTCTGGAATGATTCATATTTTTTTTTAATGGCTTATTTAAAATATGAAGTAAAAAGTACTTTAATTTGTATTGGGGAATGAGACTAATGCTTTTAGAGATATTTAGATAAAAATCATCAGTAAGTACTAAAATTAAAAGACATGTAAATACATTTAAGGAGGTATTTTATATTCAATTTAAAAACAATCTTAATGTATATTTGCTAAAATAAGACAAGTATACTAGTGTAAAAACCAAGTAAAACCATATGAAGATAAATACTCCCAATACCTTTCCACTGTTGTAAAATTTACTCAACATATGATTATCATAAAATAAAAAACATAATGCAAAGAGTAAGCCACTGCTTTTTAAATGTCATTTACATTTTTATGGTTTTTTAAAAATTCCATTTTTTTTAGATTAAAAATGAATTTCTTTAAAATCAAAGTAATATAAAAAGCTAATGAATTTGGCGATGACTAATGAATATGGAAACATGGCTAAGGAATTAAAAGGTTTTAAAATTATTCATAATAATTATGCAAAATGAAAATATTTATTATATATTATAATTATTATTATTATTTATGTCTTTTTACAGTAATATTTGCAAACTACATACATTGGAATATTATACACATAGATTTTAATATATTGCAGATATCTTAAAATTCCCAAAAGTGTAACTAATTTTTAACCAAACATTAGTTTATACACATTTTAAAGATATCAAAAAGTACGTCTTTAACATATGTTAAACTGGATTTTTTGCTAACCTCAATCTTTACTCGTAATAAAATTTAAAGAAGGAAAAGAATTAAAATAAAAATGTAATGGCTTTGTAATAGTATACCACAGTTCATTGCCAAAACGTACAAGGCTAAGCCCCGCACTAAGCCAATTTTTCGCAATGCTAGCTCGTTATGCACCGGAAGAAGAACATTTTTGAGGATTACTTTTGTTTCAGAGATGCATTCAAGACTCGAAAATTTAAATAGGAAGTATTTTCTTAACTAATCAGGTCATGCCATATGTATTTCATGTACCAGTTTCAACTGTATATAAAGCGTCGTAAATGTCAGTGAGAATAAAAATCTTCAAACACTTTATACCTTTTCCAAATATTTCTGAAGCTACGAAGAAGAAACATGAAAGCTTGCGAGATTATCTGTTCACTTGTTGTGGCTTCTATTTTGCTAATACTTTGTTTCAACGCCGATTCAGCAGAGGCTATGCCTGCTCCTGGAAACCATGATTCAATCTTGCCTATTATGGCCGCTGGTTTGATGATAAAATTTTTGCAAACCCAGTGAAATAGTTACATCATGAGTGACTGCATTTTATCCACCTTTTATAATATGCTACCGCATAAGTATCTGCAAGTTGAAAGATATTCATTAATTTTGTTTCGTCTAAAAGCTGTACTTTCGAATCGTCCGTGCTTCATACGCTGTGCAAGTAATTATTTTCCTAAATCATTTCACCGTGAAAGTGTTTGTTACTTTAGTTCCTGTAGTAATTGCTCTTGAATTTATTTTTCCAATTGAAAGAAAAACTGCAGCCATATGTAGAATGTGTTGAGTGTATATAAATTGTATTTGTAATGATGTAAACATTTGTAAAATATGTACATATCTGCTTTTCTGTTGCAGAGATAATATTTTTTACTTAATAAATAAAGAAATGTGATCACAAAAGCTTCATATATTGTCTCTTATGAAAGAAACATTACACTTTTGAGTCATTAACCATTATACTATTATTTATATTTTTAAATTTTAATTACTTAAATATATAAATTGTAAAAGTGTTTTTTTAATTAATACACTTAATTTCAAAAAGTAACAGTCAAAAGTAATTTCAATGTTTTTTCTTTTTTTCCTGAATACTAATAGAAATATTTATATTTCAAGTTCTTTGTTAACTATTCATTTAGGAAATGATTGAAAATGAAGAAAATTTAAAGTGCATAGTTTTGAAATTTTTACGCTTGCTTCAGCAAAATATTAATTAATTTTTCATCCAGGAACACCGTCGTGTGTTGCATAAAGAAATTGTATTACTTATGGCAGAAAATTCGAAGTTTGAAATAAATAAATGAAGTATCTTGAAGAATAATGACCAATTTACCATTTAACTAGCATACTTAAAATTCTCTAATTAAAAAATGTAAATTATATGTAGATATATATATATATATATATATATATATATATATATATATATATATATATTTCTTTTCTTACTTTTTATGTATATTAAACAAAGAAGCAGAAGTGAAATGCCGTGGATACTTTAATTTATGAAAAATTATAAATGAATGAAATTATCAAAATTGACTGATATTTATGCCAAGATCTGAAGCTTTCGAAATTTTTCAGTGGTAAATATACGTACTGATATACAAATAAATGATGTTTTTTTTTATAAAGGTAGGGTCAGTGAGTGAGATTGGGAAAAAAATACGTTTCGGGATCATACAATTTGCGATAAAATACTGAAAGTTT
Source organism: Cheiracanthium punctorium (assembly GCA_038373885.1). NCBI lineage: Eukaryota > Metazoa > Arthropoda > Arachnida > Araneae > Cheiracanthiidae > Cheiracanthium > Cheiracanthium punctorium. Next base: position 727,574 of record JAWZYV010015836.1, on the reverse strand, counting down.
CCATGAACAGAAATTTGCTATATAGTAATATGAAAGGTTTTGTGCCCAAGATTCTTGAAAGGACATTTTCATTTTTCAGTCAATCAACCGATATTGTTTTAAATAAAGTAAAGCAAAAGCTATCCAGAAATATTAAAGACGTATTTAGTTATTGACAGAATTTTCACTTTAATGATTAGATGGGAAAAATATTTAAAAAGAATGTATTGTAAAAGCTGATTAAATCTCCTTCTCAATCTTAAATCCTCTCTCAATTACTCTCCTTCTTTTTTAAGAATATGTGAATAAAAGAAATGAAAATTGCATATACAGAAGTAGTATTTCAATTGAAATTCAAGGAATACTGACTAAAACTGTAACCTAAAAAGTATGTATAAACTAACACATTTCCTTTTCAATTGAATTCAGAGGGATTTGTCTCATTCCTCTTAAACAGTACATTACATGCAAAAGACAAGACCAGAAAGATTTTAGCTTGCTTTTTTATGTCTTAACGTATTTAATTCCATATAATCCAAGATATTTCACTTGCAGTATCTCTGATGTCAATCGAAAGAAAGAAAATAATGCAATTGCTTTTTCTTTAGGGATCAAGCACTCTTAATCTTTAACATCATCAAACGTCTACTATTGACTCGAGATATTACCCTCAAAGAAAATTGCATCCACAGATTAGAGCGAGATTGATAGGGAATGCAGTTCACTCACGGCGGAATCTCTACAATTCCATGCCCTGTATTGATGCTATTAATTAAAAGTAGATGTACTTTATTTCCGATGGGTAAGGGGATGTATCCTGTTTTTTCGCCTAAGTAATATAAAAAAATGCATTGCGTGAGCTATAAAATCGAGAGGAAAAGAAAGAATTGAAATGATTGAGTGTATGCAGAATTGCATTGTGTTTTCCTGCGTGCATTCTTTTTAATACAAATGTAACATATAATATAGATATTTCTGTAGTTGTAAACTGCAAATTTAAAACAGAATGTTTCAAGAAAGAAGTTTCGGAGCATTAATATTTCTTCAGAACATGAAATTAGTTGGAACACAAGTAAATGTACAAAATGTCTAATCACCACCCCCCCCCACACACACACACACACACAAAAAAAAAAACACTTTTCAGGCAAACCTTTTTAAAGACATATTGGATGCATATTAACATAAATGTTAATTTCTAATCAAATCTAAAAAATGGCGATTCTGCATTTTTAAAAATTATACTTAATTTTTATGTTAATCACCAAACATTGAAATTTGTCTCAAAACCTTATCGACTTTATCTACTTACTTATTTGTCTCAAAATATAGGAAACTTCATAATTTTAGATTTGAATTGAATACAAGTAATTTGAAATGAACAAAATACATTTTTAATTACTTCTGATCATTAGTTCAATAATTATCGTAAAAAAGAAGTTGAATTCGGGAAACATGCTTTCCTTTATATATCTATATATTTCAAATGAAGAGTAGAAAAAAAATACGTATTTGAAACTGATGAAGCGAAAGTGGAACATTTTTGAGGTGAACGAGTGCAGTATGAAATTTTGTAGTTAACATTTTCTAAGTTTGTAATAAATATCTTCTAATTTCAACGCCTACTAATTTTGTAACGTTTCATAAATAATAATCATGATTTCCGATGTCATTACAGCTTTAAATGTTAAAAACCTTTCGAATTTTAAAAACTTTTCGGCGTTCCTTTGAAATGCGAAGGGCTTCACAAGGTTTTTGAACAGTTTTAAAAGCAAACCGGTACTTACGTACCATCCCGGCGGTAGTTCTCGCCAATTTCTTTTTGCGTCAAATATACTGGCAAACTACTGCCAATGGTATTCCGAACCATCAATAATTCATGTGTTCCGGCTTTACCTTGGCGTAAAATGCTCGTCTTCGCGGACCGTCGGGATAATACGTAAGTACCGGCAAACCAATACCGTTGAACACTCAAAAAAGCAATAAGGATCCTTCACCAAAGGCACTACGGGTCAATGTTAACAGTAAACATGTGAGTCTCATGCAACTTTGAAGAAAAAACTCATGAGTACAAAAATTGCCTTCAAAATTGAACCGGTGTTATACATTTAATGTAATATTGCAAAATTGTTTTGTCTTGAATTTTTCCTAGAGTATGCCGGAATTCCTATAGGTTCTTTGCTTGCAATAGTTCAAATTACAAGATTTAAAGAAACATTCTAAAATTTTTGAGCTTATAGCTTAATGAATACTTTGGTCCAGGGTAAGGATACGTGATCGATGTTTATTCACTTAACCACATACAATATATACCCCGCAGTGGTCTGGGCTCTAAAATCAGTTCCCATTAGAACTCGGCAAGTGAAGCAGCATCTGACTTGGACAGTGCTTGGGAGGTTCAACTTCCTCTCGGCTCGACTACTGTGGGACCGCGTACGCTAATGGGTGCTGGTGCACGTATAATCTGTCAAGTCCCAAATGTACTACAGGTTGTTACCTGACAACAGTTGTGAACAGGTTGTTGTAAAGAATACCTCTGGGGGTGCCGATTTCAGGGGGTTGGTCCCTCTGAAATTTGTTCAAAATTAGGGGACAACGGGCTAAATCGTACTTCCTCCCCCTGGGCCCTTAAAATGTAAGGCGCACCCCCTCTTCCCATTACCTTCCTTCGGGGGGGTATCTGGCACCGCCGTTTGTGGTTGTCAGGGGTATCAGAAACAACAACATATATGCACTTAATCATTTTACAAATGTGGTTAAGTATGTTCCGTACATGTTGATAAAGCATAAAGTTTTGTTTTTTCTTTTCTCTAATTTCCAGGTCAGAGGCCTACTCAAGACTTGACCGCTACGAGGACAGCATAGCTTGGCCATCTCATTAAGGGGGCACCTATTAGGCAGATCAAAGTTACCCCTGTGAGTGGTTTCCTCATTCTGAAACAAATTCTACGATGCTACATAAAACCTTTATTCTAATTTATTTCTTCTTTATAATCTACTTTCTAAGTTTAAGGATGTTCAATATTTATGGGATATTTAGCATCCGGGAAAGATAATTCTCATTTAAAATAAATTTATGTATTTTTTACAGGACTGTTATTCAACACGATTTCATACCCTAATTAATTTGGGCAAAATAAATATGACATAAAGTGTAAAGAAAATGTAAAACGTATCAAAGTATTTAAAATATGAAAGTACTACATTTATACTTTTACTAATTAGATGCAGATACCATATACCTCTATAATATTGCATATTAAGTGGTTGTTGTAATTTAGGATTTAAACCTCATTCTTTGTAATTTTTAAAAATCTATGTCAAATTACTTTTCAAAACCTACTTTGTCATAAAGTCAAATTAAAAGCATATAATCAATCTAATTTAATACTATACTTTGCAAAATTAAGATATAGGGTTCATAAATTACTAATAAATACATTACTCTAAATAATACATAATATCCATACATTATATATACATAACTCGTATGTATAACTAGTATGTATAATATATACATACTATACATACATAACTCTTAAACATATTTTCTTAAATTTTTATATTTTACGAATTATTTACTTTTAATCTTGAAATCACAAAATGGCAGTTCCATTTTACTTTCGCTTTTTTCGAAGAGGAGTGACCTTTAGTAGCTACATCGAAAGCAGAATTTGGAAGTTTCCTTATGCGTATTTAAGATGCATGCCTACCTTTAAAATGCAAAAATTGTGAGAAAAAATACCATTTTCTCTGTTTGGCTTAATGCGAAAGCCTTAGCTTCCTAAATTAATTTGAATGTTACTGATGTTTTTCTTAGAGCGTGAATTGCAAGAATTTTAATATGATTCATCTCGTCGGTAAATCTTCATTTATCTTTAGCGTCATTTTTTTGGAAATGCGATGTAAAGATTTAGCTTCATCGAGAAATTCTAACTTCAAAAATTATTCTTTTAATTTTATAAAAATCTTGAAACACTTTATAAAAGTTGATTCATGGAATGAACCTCTGCAAAGAATGACGTGAAATTACTTTTTCTTTTTTAATCATTTGAAGTGATGAATTGTGATATATTTTCATGATTTTTCTGCCCGTATAATCTTTCGTCTCTAAATTTCCAAATACGATAGTGAAAGTTGTGACAGCGCTTCATTCCCTGAAGGAGTTTCCAAACCTCAAAATGAAATTTACAGTAAAAAAAAAATATCTTTTAAATTTGAATTTTGATCTTTAGCAAGCAAGTCATTTTATAAAATTTTTTTACATTTAAACTATACATTATTTTCGCTTTTATATAAATAGTTTTTGAACCCATTCTATTGTATAATGAATTATCCAATGGAAGGCAGGCATTTTATGGATTTGTTGCTGAGTTGCCATTTAGTGCTTTACCGATTCATGTTACCTCTCCCTTAATTTTGAATCTATCTTCTTTGACATTATATTTCAATCAGGTATATAATAGCTACTTTTTTTTTAGGAATTTTGATATTTTAGTAGAGAACTCATTAGTACGATAAATTTTAATTCAGCACTGACACACATTTCAATTAAAATTTCCATCAACAAGATTTTAAACATCAAGTTGATGAATAAAACTTGTTTAAATTCTGATAAGTATGAGGCGATATAAAATATCTTTAAAATTTTCTGATGTACGTATAAATATATTAGATGTAGCATAATTAAACAGTCATAACTTTTGTTGCAATATTCTTTGCTAATATAGAAAGAAATGAAACGCATGATGCATTACATTATATTAGAACATTTACTGTTTCCAACGCTGTAAGTAATTCAATTAATGATTTAATTGAACTTTATTGATATCAGGTTGTAACGAAAGTTTTCCGCCATATCTGCCTGAAAAACTAACTTCTAACTCCTTAGATAACTGATTTTGAACTTTCGGTACCAAACCTGCATAGTGTCACATGATACAACAATAGTACTTAAAGCTGTACTCATAATTTGTTGATATTATGTAACTGACTTTTTGCAACACAAATGGAAGTAAATGATGGTTCTAATCCTCTAGAGTGATAGTTCCATTTGGGACACCTTATACTTAACGATAACTACATTTTTTTACAGATTTCACAACACAGTGTTATAAAGTAAGCCTCTTTCTTTCAAATGCCAAAAATCGTTTGACAAAATATGAGCAAATACGCCAACGCGAACTGTGTGCTGACGATGTTTGCGGTAGCGGGAAACTTTCGTTACAACCTAATATTTCCTATGTTATTTATTACATGGAGTCTTTTTTTTTCACTATAGATACACAAATTCATTTAAGATTCCAAAAATACCGATAAAGAATTTTTTTTCATTCTCATCGTCGAACGATTATATTTTTATCTATTTATTCCCATCCACACAAAGTCATATTTGTTACTCATAAAATGATATATTAAGTATAATAGTATTAAAAGTACCCGAATCATATTAATCTTTCTCAACAATTTCATAATTCATTCACATATCACTAATGAAAGAAAGTTGAACAAATAGTACAGTAGCTGTTTGTTTGTTTATTAGCATTTTTTCGTTTTCTTCAACAACATCCTAATGATAAATAGCGAACTATGTTTTGAGTTACGCATTTCAATGGCTGAAACAAATAAGGATAATTATCTCATCATTACTTAATCGAGGCTACAGAGGAAAAATATAAAATAAGAAATTTAAAAATCGGCCGTAACGAAAAATGTGGCCGAAAAGACTAATGAATGTTTTCGATATTAATTACAATGTGTACTTCATAGCGTATAATTAAGGGCTAAGTAACTATCAGAATGGAAAAAGGAATCTAAACCGTAAAAGGCATTTAATTGTTCTTTGTTGAAGATTTATGGATGTATTATGCGGTATGTGACATTATCCTTAACATGTATACACTTTTTGGAAATTTTGTATTTTTATTTTTATCTCTTTTCAAAAAAGAAGTATATATGATTTTCGGCAGCAAGTGGTGAAGTCTGTTTATCTTACGTCGGAATATGTGCTTCGTATGTAGAGAAAGTTTCCAGCCTACCAAAATTGTACCTGAGGGGGGGGGGGTTCGACTACACTTTAAATGTTAAAGCACAGGTAATGAACAGTGCTTTTTGAATTTTGAATGTAATTACATCATATTTTGCATGTGCTCTAAGCAATGTGTTCTGAGGAGATATTGCAAACGGTTGTACATCTCCCTATGGTACTTCTGGCAGTGACATGTCTACTTGAGTTGAATCTACAGAACTGTTTCCTGTTCGATAAAATCTCCAGTAGAAGTTTTTCCACTGGGGCCGTTGATACACAACAGGCTGGGAAGCACATCTGATTCAGGCACTGGCTGTGGGAGAACGAATTTTGGACTATTAATTATTCAGATGCCGACTGAAGTCCATGGATTTCTTTTTTTGACACTGCACTTCTCCCTGACTTCTCCTAGCTATCCCTGACTGGCATTTATTATTTCAGGAATATAAGAGTGTATTTTGGTCTTTTTTTAATAATTGCGGAAGGTTTTAAATATATTTCAAAACATTTTAGAATTAACCGCTTCGGACGTAGTTACTTAGTCTATTTTATTACAGGATTAAAACACTACTAGCAAGAATGGCTGATTTAGTCCGAAGCACGTTTTCCAACGACATGTGTGCTGGTGTGCGTCACCTGCATGCTACAGAAAAACCTGCCCTTCACCTTTGACCCTGAAACTTTGCCTGAAACTCTGCCCTGAAACTTTGACACTACTTTGATAAGTAGCAGTTAAGCTATTTGCAAAATAACGCAAACTTACATGAAGAAAGAAGACCTTATTTAGTACAAACAATATCAAAACAATAAGTTGAATAATAGTACAAATTTATTCAAATTTAACTCTTTCAGAACGAGCAAGTGGTCAAAAATCACTACCTTTGAGTCCGAGAGTTCCGGAGTGGGGATTTCTTAGAATGAACTCTCCCACTTTACCACAGAATTCAATTCCCCTATTCTAATTCTATGCACTTTACCTAGGGGTTGCATTACGTATGGGGCGTGATCGTCCTAATAAATCAATGCTTTCAGATTTACTTGGAGTTTCCCTTCTTATTTACTCTGCCTAGTAACAATTAATTCTTGCCCCCCCCTCCGCAACCACAATCAAACATGTCACTTGTTACTGGGTGAAAGAGGAAGCCGCCTCTCAAAACACTAATTCCTGTTTCCGGAAGGTATTCTTGTTTCGTTAGGTATCCACCTGTTATAATGCGTTCCACCTCTATTTTGCACTCATCCGCCCCTATACGGCGCGGCTCGTCGTTAACCGCCTGAGCCGTCTAGGGCCGACTTCGTACCGAAATGGTTAAAATCCGTACTATTATTCTAGCAGATCTGTAAATTGACTCACTATAGTAAAATGCAGAAAATAGTATCTTTCGACAATTTGACAGCAGATATTTTAGCATTAGGAATGGTAATAAGTGTAAAGAAACGCCATGGGCAAGATCTTTTGAGCGGCAGAAGTTGTTTTGTGTTGAAGAAGGCCGTTTGAGTTTCAGATGTTTTAAAATCGACTGCATATGGTATGCGAGAATGTGCTTCCGTAGCAGACATCTGGTTAATGCAGCTATGCTGATTGCTGTTCTTCGGTGACGAAGGCTGGAATTTCCCCGCGAATATCCCATCTGGACATCCACTGAGTGACGACAAATGGCTTTTTCTGATGACTCGCGTTTTATGCTCCATCGGGCAGATGTACGTTGGCGTATACGACGTGATACGTCTGAAAGCTATCATCCTGGATCTATTGCCAGAAGGGTTCAAACTGGAAGAGGCAGCATTATGATCTGGGGAATGTTTCCATCGATTCTATGGGTGCACTCATTATTATGGAAAGCACCATGGATCAGCACAAGTGTGCTTCTATCTTTGCTTACCATGTGCACCCTTACATACGAATTGTTTTACCTCAGGAAGATGGTATCTACCAGCAGGAAATTCCAATGTGTCATACAACTCACAGTGTAAGTCAGTGCTGGAAAGAATACCAGAATGAGTTCATTGTACTCCGTTGGCCAGCAGACTACCTGGACTTAAATCCAACTGAGAATCCGTGGTACCATTTAGATCGGGTTGTTCGTGCCGTGGATCTCAACAACCCAACCTAGCGCAGTTAGCCACTGCACTGGAGTCAACATTGCTCAACACGCCAAAATACCAGTGAACGCCTTCGAGAGACTGACGCTCTTGTTGCACGTCTCGCAGCATTCCACTTTGAGAAACGTGTCTATTTTTGCTTTTGACAGGTTGTCACATTAATGTGACTCGATTGCGTACATTATTTTTTTATCAATGTAATTCACAATATCGAAAGATGCAATGCAGGGTGATTTTACTTTAAAACGATCAAAGAAAGGAAAACTAATGGACAAATGTTACCGAACTTGATAATTGAGTAAAGATGATAAGGAGATTTATTACCTGCAGAAAAAAAAAGCTAAAAAATTCAACATCAGGAGCAAGGACGTATTTATGTGGGGGAGGGGTTCAAGAGTCTTCCCCACCCCATGAAGATTATTTTGGAGGGCTCAAAAATTTCGGAGGGGGTCCAAACGGTATAAAACGCAGTATTTTTCTCAAAAGGACACTATATCATAATCATTCTAATAACAAAATTCAAAATTTCGTGGGGGAGGATGTTCGGACACCAGGATCCCCCACCCCTTTAAATTCGTTCTTGACCCTGATTTTGAATTTTTGAACTTTTTTTTCGCCGATAATAAATCCACTGATCACCTTTACACTATTACCAAGTTTGATAACATTTGGTCCAGTAGTTTTCCTCTTCTGATCATTTTAAAGTGGAACTTTAATTATAATCACTTTGTATATTGTATATAAGTTGAACAATAGTCAATTAAAATTTATGGAAATAAAATTTAATTTTAGACTTATTTTCATAGTATTTGTTACTTTATCAGTTACATGTGTGATTATATAAACAGACAAATATATTTCAAAATATCAGAAAGTTACTTTTAAAAATCCATTAATGAGCTTATCGCAATTATTAACACTTTTCTTGCTAATTCACACTTAAACAATGTCCTTTATGCTTCCTAAAAATGACTTGCTAAGCATGGTGGTGTTAATTTTATCAGCAGAATATTAAGTTTCCAGACAATCTGCGCATGTTTATGAATATTCTAGAAAACGGGGGAAAAAACGACCACAGCATTTTTTTTTTTTTAGTTTCTTAAAAAGAAATCTTTTAGAAAACATCAAACCATAAACCGTGAATTATGATTTAAATTACGTTCTCCATTATCTAACACAAATGAGGATAATTTAGTTATCATTATTTAACGGAGGCTTCTGTGCAGAAGTAAAACAAGAAATGCTTCGAAAATTTAAAGAAATTGAAAAATATATGAAAGTGACCATAATGACTGTTTGTATCGGATAAAAATTGCAATGCTTGATTATTAAAATTCAATATATCTCAATGTATTTGCCTCTAGTATAAGTAATAAATGTATTATGCAAAAATGATTTTATAACTACAAATTTATATTATTTATAATATGTCTAAGGAATATCCGAGTTTCAAGAACTTTTATAATATATCTTTATTTATTTATTTTTATCGATTGTCACGTCACGTAAAAATCTCAGTTGGCTGCTTGTTGGGATGATTCTGTTTAGTAATTATTTATTTTAAAACTTTAAAAAAAAACGTTTTATAGTACTTTTCTAGAATTTTATAACGATTTTGCAATTTGTACGAGCGGTAAGCCTAAAAATAATTAAATGTAATATATTTCTATTTTACAGTTAAGAACACTATCTTTCTGGATTAATAACAAATTTTACGTTTTCAAAATGTAAATATAAGTAGTTATATTAAAATATTTTCTCACGAAAGAATGATGATTTCGAGTATTGAAGTGACTAAGGGCGAGATTCAAGTTAAACGCAATTCGAACGTTTTCCGCGTCGAACAGGGGGAACTTCGAAATATATCAATGTTTCTTATTCAACTGAAACAAACCAATCGCGTTTTGATCACGTGACAGTGCGATAGATATGTTCATTGGAAGCATTCTGCCGAAACATTCGAACTGTGGACTAAAAAACGTTCGATTCGAACTCGATCGCTCGCGTGTAAATTGAATCTCGCCCTAAGATTACAAAATTCAATGCATGCTTAACCTTCACAGGACGGGAATATTTTTTTATATATATTGTTAACTATAAAGGCTGGGAAATTCAACTTGTTCATTCTCCCTTTCACTTCTTTTTCGTAACTTTCCTTCATTTAGCAATGGGTGTTGAACGTCACCCTTCTCCATCTATAATTATTCATCAGGGATTATTGACGTTCGAATCTCTCCACAAATGGAGGACACAGGTTAAATTTGATGAAGGGGAAGTCACGGCTAGGTCGAGTGTTAAACAATACCCATCCATTTAGATGGTCTTTGCGTAGTTTAAGAACCAACCACCCAATTTTGAAATAGTTGTGATTTCAAAGATAAATAATAAATTTAAATGATACTTAATTCATACGTTATATTTCAGGTTGAGTTTTGCGGCCTCACCCCTACACACTTAAGTTTATAAAATTTGTTATCAAACAAATAAAAAGAGTAAAAACAAAAACTATTCCAGAGAAAATAAATTTCTAGTGCATTATTAATTTAATTAACTCTCAAGTTAAACTGTGTATAATGCATATTTACATTTAAAAAAATGCAACTCATGCTTCAGCAATTAAAACTTAAATTTAGTTGACGTGAGCTTAATTGGCAAAAAGTCTATCATCTTGATTCTAACTATATATTTATTTTCGCCAGTGTAGCAATTTAAAAGTTTCTGCATTAATCGAAATTTATATAAAATTGTTTATGCTATCTAGTACCAACAACTAATTGACCATTATAATTGTTAAAGAAGTTATTACAAACCTAATGTTCTTAATCATTTTATTTCTTAAAGCTATCATATATATTTTTGTTTAAATAAATATTGAACATTTAAATATTTTATTTATTTATTTACTTATTTTTTTACAAATGCAATAATTTGGAAGAAGCCTTTATATATTCTTTTAAAAATAATTAAAAATGTTTCACTAAGAGTCGTTTTTACAAATACACTGCGTATAATGAGCATACTTAATGAATTAATTGCAGGCACATACGTTTTCACAAAGACCAAGGTATTTGATATTGACATTCCTTTAACTGTTTTCGAACATAGAAAACATTTTCAACATAAAAAGTGGGCAGGTACTGTTTGTTGGCCATGTAAACCAACCCCGTATTTCAAGAAGGCTTCCCACTTGGCTTAAAAATAAACTACCCATCTTGTAAAGGTTAACATCTTGTGCTCAAGAGCAGTTAGCGTACGAATACTACTACAATAAGGGTACATGTTAATACGAAAATCATATGTAATTTGATTAAAGACTGATACAAAGTTATAAATAATTATTTTAATGACTTATTTATTGACTAATAACACTAGGATACACCAAAAATGTTTCCTGCTCAAACATAATTATTTCCGAAGTATTTTGTCTCGCTAAACACGAAAATCACCATAAAAAGTTGACATTAGCTCTTGTTTTCAAGATAAAGTACCAATTTGGATAATGAAATCTCACTATGGCTGGTCTGTATGGCTACTATTGGTCGGACACTATTCGTGTGTTCCAGCAGCCATTCGACCAATTTCTCACTCGGCTAATCTGCCAATTTATGAATCACCTCCAAATTATGCGATTGAAAAGGATGATTCTGAAGAAGGCACTAGACCTGGGATTTCCTATGATCCAGATTTTGAGGCGCAATTATATGCACAATTATAAAGAAATTTGCTTTAGATAAAATTTTGGAGGGGAATGAGAAGTCAGCCTAGGAAATCCGCCTGAAAATGCGCCTGAAACTTTACTTTCCTCTACTTCCATCTTGTATTTTTTTTCCATAAAAACTGTGGAGCTGTAAGTGATGAAAGCATGGTGAAAGGTTTCATCAAGAGGCACACCAAACACTCACAAGAGGCAGGCCAAAAGGAAACGTTCACAGAAATAAACTAAAATTAACACCTCCTTTCTGATAAATGAACATATTTTTAACGAAATAGTATCTTTTGCATTATATTTATTGCACAGAACTTTTTTTTTTTCGTGTACCTTTGAATCGATGGGTAGGCTGATGTGTATCTTTCTCCAATGGGCTTTTGTATATCTTGAAAACATGTAATTTCTTCACTGTACCACCCGACTGATGTATCGGTTTTCTAGCAATCTTTGAAGATTCGTTGATGAAAATTCTTTTGGGTGTATTTTTTTAACGTTTCTACCCTGTCTGGGTCAATTCAACCCATTTCTAAAATTGATCTTGCGATATCTTCCACAGATTTTAATTTAGATCTTTCAAACTTCGTGTATTCCTCAAAAATGTGCTCTCGTTTAATATGTGAGTTTTTCAGAGTCGTAAGAGTTTTCTTTGATCACCCTGAAAAAAAAGTGACATTTTACCTGTCTGGGTCGAATCGACCCATGTTATTAGTATGCGTAGAAATACATAGAAAACCCATTCATATTTTGAATAGACTTTATTTTCTTGTGTGGTCGATAGATGGGGCAGTATTTCGAAGGCTAAATATGATCTATTATCTGCCTGGTGTGCTTAGCCATTTCTTTTTTAGTTCAATAACATGGCAAATCGCAAACATAAACTTTCTGAAGAAGAGATCAGAAAACTCTTACAAGGGCTTTCTGATCAAGAACTTTCAGATCTATCTGATATAGGTGAAGATGAATGAGTGGAAACAGATGATTCAGATCACATATCGAATGTAGATATTTATCATGAAGAGCTAGATTTGTCAGATATTGAAGAAAGCATTCAACCAGCGTCTACGTTTGTTAGTAGAAACAAAACTGAATGGTGTAAAGTCGCTACTACTTCATGCGAAGATCGATAAGTAATCTAATTTCAATTTATAGTTATTTTTCTATGTCTTTACAAGGCTTTGAAACAATTAGGCAGTTCCTTAGGTTTGACAACAACAACAAAAAAAAAAACAGAACAAGCGTCGACGCCTAGATAAATTAGCACCAATAACATCATTATTTCGAGGTAAGTGCCCATTTAGACAATATTTACCAACAAAGCCAAGAGGGAAGTGTGGAATTAAATTATGGTTGATGTCGGATGTCATGGTTGATGTCAGCGTTTACAACGTTGAAATGTATACTGGAAAGCCTCTTCATGGTGAGCGTGATATAAACCAAGGAAGAAATGTTGTTTTGCGCCTGGTAAAGGCAGTTGAGGACACTGCTCGGAACGGTGGATAATTTTTTAACCGATTATATCCTTTCAGAAAAATTGTTAAAGAGAAAATTAACACTTGTTGGGACTCTCAGAAAAAATAAACCGTTTATTCTTCCTGAATTTCAAGCATCACCTGATAGGGCTGTATTCTCCTCAGTGTTTGGATTTCAACAGGATAAGACTCTGGTATCGTGTATTCCAAAAAGAAATAAGTGAGTGATTCTTCTTTCCAGTATGCATCAAGACGCAAGAGTGTCACAGAAAAATGAAAAGAAACCAGATATAATCTTATATTGTAATGAAACTAAAGGTGGAGTGGACACAGATAAACTATCTTCCATCTATACATGTAAGAGAAGAATAAGGGGGTGGCCGGTTTGTTTGTTTTATAATATGATTGATCTAGCTGCAATTAATGCATTTGTTGTTTTCATGCACGTCGTATAATGAACGCAAACTTTTCAAAACACGGCTTTTTCTGAAAGAACTCGGAAAACAGCTGACAGACTCTCAAAGAAATCGCCGGGAAAAAAAGAATGTGTCGGTAGCTATAAACAAGAAGTGACTAGCTGTAAAAGAAGGCGATGCAGATAATTTGAAAACACCTAAGCGAGGAAGGTGAAAAGAATGCGGCCCTAAGAAGGATAGAAAAACTCAGACAAGATGTGGATCTTGCCAGTCATTTCTTTGTCAAGAGCATGCAAATTCTTATTGTAAATCATGCATTAAAAGGTAAAATAATATGTAATGTGCAATAATATTTCATATGTAAGTAAAATAGTAAGTAATCATTTCGTGCGTTTAAATATTTTAACAAGCCACATACGTAATCAAGGAATCGGTCGAACTGGGGGAGGAGGGGGGGGACAGTAAAAAAAAGGTATAAATGAGGTAAAATATACATACTTAATCATTAACTAATAATAGCATCCAAGATGAGCTAAGCGGGAGCTATTGTAAAAGACTTGAGCAAATCTATACGGACTGGGTCGATCAGACCCATCCAGGTAAAACGTAACTTTTTTTCAACAGGGTAGGAAGGTTAAAATAAAATTTCCAAAATGAACGCATTCCCTTCCCTCTACAAGACGAAGAATTTCCATCCCTGTGTTTTTGTAACGTAGAAAGTGAGTGGTTATGGTAGAAAGGCAAGTGGTTATGTCCATGGCCACTTGCCTTTGTACGTTAGAAGGACGCATAGATGAAAATTCTTCTTCTGGTGGAGAGGGGGTTGTAGGGGAGGAAGCGTGTTCATTAGGGAAATTTTCATCAAAATAATTTTAACATCCAAAAGAAAATTCGCCAACGAATCTCCAAAGATTGCTAGAAAACTGATATGGCTTGAAACGGTATAATGAAGCCATCATTTAGACTTTGCACGGACTTAATAGAACTGCCCACATAAAAGTCATGACATGCAACTAATCCGAATACTACATCAGATACATGAAAACAGAAGCGTATAATTTAACTACAGTTTCATCATTTACTTTCTGTGTTAGAAGTAAAGGGCTTTCTAATGCTCTGTGGGGGAAATCACACTGGAGTAGTGGTTAATACTGGTATTTAGTATTCACTAGGCGCTTCCGGCAACCAATGTTCGCCATCTTAATAAATCTTGTTCGGAGATAACTCTGTTTCTCACCGGCTTCCTTGGAACTAAAATCTCAGATTCTGAATGGAATTTAAAATTAAGATGGTTACGAACAGGGGCGGCCGTAAGGTACGTGCCGCCACCTACTAACGTAAAAAAGACGCCCCCTTTTATCCTCTAGTTAGCTTTTGAGTTCGAAATGATGCTCCCGACGCGATGCTTACCTTGCTTACCGTGTCGGGCCGGCCCTGGTTACAAAAATAAGATGGTTTAGTGATAAAAATTTACAAAAAGGTACAAATTAATTTGCCCTACATTAATTCTGAGGAGCTTCTGGGTATATCGGCCGTTATCAAAAAACGGAAAAGTAAAAAAAAATAGAGGAAGAAAATCTAAAACACTTTCAGATTTTAAATACGCAGTGAAAACGTATAATAAAAACGAATCACAATCCATACGTCTTCTCTATTTTCTTTCAATATTCCATTAAGTTTAAAATTATCCATGAGTGTGATTAAACAAAATTAAAATTGATATTTCTAACATCCTTCTTCCTGGATGTAATACAATAGAAATAGAATGGGAATAAGATGCGCAGAAAAATGCACAATTGGAACTGAATTAATGATTCAAAATATTATTTTTAATTTGTTTGTTTGTGTAGCATGTATTTCGGATTTGTGTCCTTGACCCGAAACCACTTATAAATCCACATCCGAAGGAAAAACTTATTGAGGTGTATCCCTATCCAGGCATAGCAGATGATAAAATGGATTTATTTATTAAAAACTGTGCATTCTATAAGTTCGCGCCATCTGTCGAATAATCTGTAAAAAACTCAAATGTATTCTTTTTTTTTGGATAAAAGACAGTTTTTGTGTATTATAGGAGCAGTTTTTTTTCGCGATAAAAAATAGCCTACACGTTAATCCAGGACATTACCTGTCTTTATTCCAAATTTCATGCAAATCCGTCAAACTGTTTCAGCATGAAAGAGTAACAAACATACATACGAACAGTGACATTTATAATAGTAGGATTTCAATATAAGTACATAGAAACTCGCGAAAATATTTTTTTTATTCATTTACTAACAATTACTAAAAAAAAAAAAAAAAAAAAAAAATTCGAAAATGAAGTTGTAATGGAATTACACATATACGCAAGTAATATAGGGAGAGGTATATATTATCTTTAAGGTGAATGAATTATTTTGTTGTAAGTATGGAGTTTTGTATAAAAATCTTAAAAATTTAAGGCAGTACAAAAGTTTCGAACACTTTATAAGCAGTAATTGTTACTTATTGCGACATGTGAAAAATTAAAAACTTCACATAAAATTATTATGAATAATACAAATAATGCAGCAAGTACTGAGGAAGCAGTATATTTGAATGCATCTACTTGGTCATTATCTATTCAACCATACATTTAAATTACCATTCTTTCGAAATTGCATTGCTTTCGCAGAAATTCAAGAGTATGACAGATTTTATTTTAAATTAATATTTTTAGAAAAAAAGTTCTTTTTATATAACCAATGGACATATCTCGTTATTTATTTAAGATAAAGGGCTGTCATAAACCGCATTTTTTCTGAAATCTAAATTTAGAATATATATGGTATAATCACACGGCCATAATGTTTATTCTAACAATCTTTGTTAGTTATAAAAAAAGCAGACTCGCCAAAGAAGTTACATAACATCGAATCATTTATGTTTGCGCATTTTCTAAATAATCCAATTAATGATTTAAATGACTTTTCTTGATACTTTGTATGTTTCTCATTATATAATGTTGCATTAGAAATACGCAAAATCATTAAAGATCATTCATTTCATTGCATAACCATCATCATTATTATTTTTTTTTAATTCACTTATGCACAAAGTCATTCCTGTTACTCATAAAAATGGCTTGTTAAACATAATGCTATTAAAATAGTCAGTATTATATTAATTTGCCTGAACAATTTATTAAATTTACACAAGCATATCATTAGTAAAAGAAATGGAAAGGACTTGTAGACAAGACGAGGAGGGGAGACGGAGACAGAATAGTAATTTGTTTATTTATTAGATTTTCTACTGAGCCTTCTTCAACATCCAAATAATGAATACTAAAGTATGTTTTTAATTACGCACTTCAATGGTTGAAACAAATAAGGATAATTAACTCACCATTTTGGAATCGAGGCTTCATAGGAAATATTAAATGCAACGAATTAAAAAAAAAAAACTACCTAAATAAGAAATGTGGAAAGACTAATAAATTTTTCTGATATTAATTGCACCGTTTATTTCATCGTGTATAATTAACACTAAAGGAACTGTATAATTTAAAAAAAGAATGAATCATAAAATGCATTTAATAGTTATTTAAGATTAGTTGCGCTATGATGTCTTATTGGAAACTATCCTTAGTACGTATAACACTTTAGAAAATACAATAACACAATGAGAAAATATAACTTTTCATATATTATATTTATACATATAGAGTATCTCAAAAGTAGTGACCTCAGATTTTATTACTTAAATATTGATTACAAGTACAGAAAAAAAGGCCCACTTGCTCTTTATTTGGCCATTATTCGTCGGACTGCAAACTTATACATACCATTCGTTTGCAACTAACGTATACTTTAATTTTCTAGTAATTTAATTTGCATAAAGGGTTGTCTTCATATTTAATTCTGAATGAAGTTCGTTTTTATTCAATGGCAACATACTACTTTATTAAACGAAATAACACCTTCAAATTACCCTAAATATAAATTTTTACCAATTTCCTACGATAATTTCCGGAGATATTGCGACTTATATTTTGCGAGATTTTAAGGGACTTTCTGCAAATTGAGAAACGCTCTTTGTAGGTTCCGAACTTTTCGCCTTTCATTAATCTAGATCGCGAGAGTTAAAAGAAATAAATATTATTTTCACGGAAAATACTGTTTCTATTCTGAAAGTTTTTTTGTACTAAGAGTATCAGGTGTAGAATTTAGAATATTTAGTCAGTGGTTCAAATGACCCGTGAATCCATAGCTTCCTTGGTTCGTGCACACGATTTAAAGGAAAAATGCAAAACGACTGTTCACGATTTTGAAAATCTTCTAATTTGAAATTGTTATTGTGTATTTCTCTTGAAGGTTCTCTTAGACAGGTGGAATGTTGCCAGGAGTACGAGACTGTTCTCTACTCTTCTGACTACAATCATGAATGTTACTCATCTACGGTATACGGTATTTATTGAAAATTGGTATCCGAGGTTAAAATGAGCTAAATTTTTGAAATATGAAGTGGAAGCTAGGGGTTGCTAATGAAAAAAAAAAATAGTTGATGCGAATTTTAATATGGAGATGGCCCCTTATGTAATTTCCATATATAGCAAATTAAAGGCTGAATAAAGTACTAGTGGTTATTTTTTTCCGCAGCTGTACATACAATAAATCAGAAAAGTATGCAATAAATTATAGGACATTATGGTACAGATTTAATCTTTCAGTGGAGTAAATTTGAGTGAATTCGAAATTTAATATTTTATACGCCCTTGTAGGAAAAATACATTAATTATGTGACATACAAAATGTCATCCTTTCGTTATAAAAAGGATGAGTAATATGAAAAAATATA
The DNA here is from genome assembly GCA_038373885.1 of Cheiracanthium punctorium. Taxonomy (NCBI): domain Eukaryota; kingdom Metazoa; phylum Arthropoda; class Arachnida; order Araneae; family Cheiracanthiidae; genus Cheiracanthium; species Cheiracanthium punctorium. The sequence goes on along the minus strand of JAWZYV010015836.1, from coordinate 709,049 downwards.
ATTGTTGATTTAAACCACTTTCTTAATTGCTCTTCAAGAGAAAAAAAAAATAAATCCGAAGATCCTTTTTTAAGGGTTCTACGAAATTACGAAAAAGAAAAATCATTGTTTAAATAAATACTTTTGCTGTGGTGACTATGGGAAGGAGATAGAGGGTGATTCATACTAGATTCATACAAAGGTGACGTCATAGAGGTCATAGAGGGTGATTCATACATTTTTTTTTTTTTTTTTCTTTTATTTTATTTACTCTGAACCCCTGAAACTGATCTATTTCAGTAGAAAATAACCAAGGATATTTATATTTTTTTTTAATTGACATTTAAGGATCGCTACCGACTTTTGAAATTTGAAAAACGAAACAAAAACAGCAATTTTTTAAAAAGAATTTCTTATAATAGAAATATAACTGTATGGATGACAATACTAAATAACAATATTCACTTTTTTACAGTTGCTAAGCAGAAAGAAAGAAAAGGGTTACATAAAATTTGCCTTATTCGATTTGGGATTTTTCTATCTATAACTGTTAAACTAACAAAATCGAGTACTGCTTCTACTCCTAATCGTTCGTTTGTAATTTATTACAATCTTCCAAAAGCAACACAGCGTTCAGCTATACAGTGAATCTCATGCATTGTGTACTTTCTTTGTCGACCTGTAGGCAAGGCGATTCAACTTTATAGTATTGCAGTATGCGAAATGCGATTTTGTCTTGTTGTTAGGATTCCAGGCTTTCGCCCAGGAGACCCGGGTTCGATTCCAGCGGAGGAAGAGGTTTTATGTGGTGCAAGGATCAAGCTTCAAATTAATATAAGAAACTTTTAATAAAATAATGAAAATTTTATTTTAGTTGCAAACTAAACCGGAGTTCTTAGTTACAAATATTGACATTTAAGTAAAATTTATATTTATTTACTTATGCTTTAAGAATTTATTTACGAATAGGAATATATCTTTTTGCTTTTTAATTACAAATAAACTGTGTATTATTTCTAACTAACAAGAAAAAAAATAATTAAAAGTACAGTTTTAAGATCTGTTCAGTAAATATTTCAAATGTAAGAAAAATATATTGGACGGAAATTTTTAAATGTTCAAAATATTTTAAATACCATTCAAGTTCAATATTACACTTGAGCTGCACATTAAGGAATTAAATCGGTCATTAATATCTGTATTGCAAAGATTTTTAATCCTTTTTAAACTATTTTGAACATTTAAAACTTTTCATCTCTTGGTAAAGTGAAATATCTATATTTTTCTAAAAAATTTTTTTTTTTTTTGTTTTGAAACTTTCATTCGTTTATAGTATATCTTTGCAAAGATAATTTTTTATTATATGCCTTTTAGGGCTCCGCAATGAAAATCTTCTACTTTACAAAATTGTACTTTTACTTAATTTTTATTTTATGCCTTTTCATTTAACGTTTTCTTTCAGTAGAAAATCGTTTAACAAAAAATAAAAAATAATAAAAAGTAAAAGGCAAACAACCAGCTCTCAGAAAGATACTAAAGATGACCAAAACATCGTTTTAACGGCAACTTTGGCTAAAAAAGTATTATGATTTTAGAACTCCACTAAGGTTTCAAAATATGCATGCCATTTGTAGGCGCCATATAAGCCATTGGCTCTGTAAGGCAGTATTTTTTCAATAACAAGTACAATAAATATACAGCTTTCGAATAACATTATTTTTTTTTTGCTTAAACTGATACATTTCAATTCATGTACAGCTTTTGCAATTCCACAAGCACGCTGCATTCGAGCCGGGACTTTGAATGAGGTAATAATGTTACACTTGGAGATCTAGGTGGACAGGGTATTACACCTAGTTTATATTTATAGTTTACATCTCATTACAAAGAAACTTTGATCTTTATGAAATAAAAAGAATCAAGTCAAAATGTTTGTTATTTTTTAAGTCATTATTTAAAGTTTAGAAGTAATTTCCATACATATTGTATCTATATTTTTAAGCGTTTATTTTTACTTTTATTTTTTTTCTGTTAATAACAGAATTCGCAATATATAAAGTTAGAATATGTTGTAGTTATAGAGAATGTTCTATGAGTTTATATTCATAAAATAAATAAAATTTTTGGTTTAATCTTTTTCTGGTGGTATTTGTTGCTTACTCTCTCTATATGTGCGCGATGATAAACGCGCAACTGTACTCACGATAAGAAAAAATTCTATAAAGAAAATATATTTGTCAGCATATTTGAGCCATCTTATATTTAAAATCTATTTCACATTCAAACAAAATACTTACTTAATTACTTTTACATCTTTTATTTTGCCAGTAAAAAAATACTGTGCAATTATTTTCAAATGATGAATCATTCTGCCTTTGAGGTGAGGGTAAAATGATCCTTTAGACTCTTTTACAAACTTCTGTATTTTTCGTTACTCAGTTGGGGCTTAAAATATTATTAAAATATGTTTATGATGCAAATTATTGTGGCAAAAGCTCGAAGTTTTATTTAAATTTTATGTTTATTTTTTGCAAGTTTTCCTCTTAAAGGGATCATTTTGGCCCACATTCCGTAGTAATAGTATGACACATTAGTAAAATTGCAATTATCATAATTTCTGTAATTTTGCTTTATTAAATTTTTATTGACTTTAAAAATGAAACTCCTGAAACTTAATTTTTTTTTTGTTATTTAAAGCCTCAGTTAAGAATTTGGTGCAATATTTCTCTTTAGTAATTCTATATTCCAAAACGTATTTTCCAAGTCCTTGTTTTAAGGAAAGATACAAAGTATCTTTCTAGAAATTTTTAACGTTATTTGATGTTTGCTTTTGGTGAATTTAGAAAAACGAATTTTAAAACAATTAACTATTAACTATTTAATTCTTTAATAATTAACTATTTAATTCTTGAAAAAATACATCTGTATTCCCTAAAGCTTTAATATATGTTGACATTTAAAGCTTTTCGAAAAATCAGGCACTTAAATTTTGACTGTTGACTTTAAGTATAATTAACAGCTGGCATTAAATATTTTCACATTTAATTGCTTCAAATAATTAAATTACTTATCGATGTTTAGAAAAGGAATTTAGCATTTTTAAGACTTAAATTTAACTATAAAGCAAATAAAAATTTTATTTTTGGTTTTTGATGTTACTTCAAAATTTTAGCTTCTAACATTTCACTTTCATTTTATGGGATAGTAAGCAAATATAATAAGTACTCCGAAGCGAAAGAAATTACATTTAATCAGCGATACCAGATTATTAAATAACCAAAAAAAGGAAAATAATTCGCAATAATAAGCTGGAATTTGAGGGAAAATGTTTTTAAAGTACAAAATTGTGAATTCAAATTTTTATTTTTAAATGCATTTATTTTTTACTTTTGAGTAAATTAGAGAGAGATAAGTATAAAAACAAGCTTTTTTTCAAGTGATTATTGGGTTACTCAAATACAAGATAAAAACAATACTCGAAAACTTCATCTTTTTGTATCTATAACCGTAACCTTGATGGAACCGTTGCTGCTATTCTAGCTGTTAGTTCTTTTTTCTGAATAACTATATCCGAAATCTCTTAACAGTGGGTTTAACGAAAATGTCACTAGAGATCCATATACAGGGATAATTTTCTTTAAGACCAGTCTGTAGGTATCTCTCTCTCTCTCTCTCACTCACTGTATATATATATATATATATATATATATATATATATATATAATATACAGAGTGTTCCAAAAAGCTGGTAACGGGCTTTAAATCTTTATCAATTATTCCGATAAGAAAAAAAAATCCTCATTCATTTACAGGAGGTTACATTTTCTTAAATTTTAATGTGACTCCCGTTCAAAAAAAAAAAAAATCACAGTTAGTAAAATGTGCCCCATACAGTAATGAGGGGATGTGCCAAATTTCCGCCTTTCATCACACACTGTCTCACAGATATCTTTAAGGAAAGTGATGAGGAGCTATACATGATTTTGAATGTAAACGTTTATTGCTAGAGGGGGAAAATGGTTTTCTTTAGTATTTCTTTACGACCCCTGAAATGCTATCATTAGACGTGACGTTTTCCCTACGAGAGCCATTGAAGAGTGGTTTAAGTCAGGGTTATATTTATTGTCATATCTCTGGCACATTTTAAGGTTTAATTCTCAAATTCTGTATGTCATCTTATTAGTGTATGGGGCACATTTTGATAACTCGGAACGAGAGGAATTATTTCTTAGCGGAGTCTTTTAACTTTTTTTTTTAAATTTACATTGCCCGTTTATCCGACAGAGTTGTATGGTGGGTAAAGCACCGTATTCCGGTTTCGGGTTCAACTCCCGGCGGTCGGGGTTCGATTCCCGACTGGGCGTGGTTATCATGTCCGTCCCTTCATAGGGGGCGACGTTGGTCCACCTACTAGGTGCCCCTTAATAAAGTGGCCAACACCTTCGGGCCGTTGTCAGGGACAATGCCTAATCGGCAAAGTACGCGCCCGTTAGGAAAAAAAAAACTTTGCCCACTTATCTCTAATAGATAAAGAATTAAAGCCCGTTAGCACCTTTTTTGGGTGTGTGTGTGACAGTGTTTACCACTTAGTTTACACAAGTCATGTTACTGAATGTCTTTGAAAATGAAAAGAAGTTTACAATCGGCTGTCTAATCAATAACGAAGGAATGAAATAACGCTTTTAGGCAAACATCGGTTCTAGTGCAATTTCTTTTTCCATACCACATAAATGAATGTCACATTGTTAGAAATAAGGCTAGAATGAGATTAATTTATAAATTTGAAACTTTGTTTTTTTCACTTCATTGATTTACAAGAAAACAGCATTTGAAAAATGCTGAATGTCCTATGAATAATGTAACCGGTTTAATTGTTTACATTCCAGTCTCTAATCTTAATATTAGATATGTGTGTAGTCTACTTCAACAGACTTCCAGTGGCAGATCAAATCTATCGGAACGGTGATTCGGAAATCACAAACGGAACTGAATCATCTATTTATCTCATGACTGTGAATTTTATAAATGAAATGATCATTTGAACTAAATTTCATTATTATTATTTTTTTTTACATTACAGCGATGCCCAAGCAAATTATAGTTAAATACTTCATTTAAGTTCCTTTTTCAATGGAATGAACAAAATGTCTTTTAGTATCCCTTCACGAAAATGAATTAATGAAAAAAAACTACTTAGTCGTATAAATCATTATACGATCGATAAATTAAGTGAATGAAAGAATCAGAAAATGAATGCTTTTTCTAATTCAATTTCGTTTTACATTCATCTTCAACGGCAAAGATGTCGTTAAAGAGTTTCCACTAGTCATTTAAGAAGATCAAAAGCTTATCTCCGGATGATGAAACATCGTTATATCATATAAAGTTGTTTTTTAAGAAGAAAGAATGGTGGTTAGAAAATATTTAATGTTTGTACTTTTGTAAATACCTATAACCTTTTTGATTAAGGGAATGCAGACAAATACGTTATTTAAAAAAAAAATGGGATACTGTGATTTTATTGAAATTTTTTATATTTGCGTTTTTTAACAATGGATACAAAATATATTTTGTTTTAAATATAACATATAAAAATACATTAAAATTCATATCCCAAAATTTCCAACATATCTCAATGAATTTAAATTTAAATTTATGATACTCTTTTCTTTTCTCCCGTTAACAGCTACTTTCAAATAAATAATTTAAAATAATTGAATAAAAGGAAATGCATGTATACAGGTATCAAACAGCCGGCACACTTACTTTAGGTTGGTTCAGTTTTATATTCACGATTAGAAATTAAGTATTTTGTACACTGCATGTAAAATCTTATTTTTTAGCATACATAAAAAAGAACTAGTTTTCGAAACTTCTCTTAATTGTTTTCAAAATGTGCATAGAACTTTTTATTTGATACGAAGTTTTCAAAAAAATTATAGAATATTTTATCCCAATGTCGTAAATATTTTACACTGTAAAATCATTAAGATGTAAACGTGAAATACAAATCGTAGAAAACAGCTTGATGCACATAATAAATACTTTTATAAATACAAGAAATTTTCGTGAAAGGATTTTGTATTTAAGTTATAAAAAAACAAATGTTATTATGAAATTATTTGAATAGCAATATGAAATAACTTTAATACAGGAATGCATTTTATACTTCTCAAAAATTAAATATTAATTCCGTTATATTTTTCTTTAAAAGTATAAATCAACTGTAAAAATTTACAGAGAAACACATTTTGTATGTATGTATATACATATATATAGTTAAATTGTAAAATAAAACCCAAATAACCCCAGTCTTTGTCAAAGAAGAACACATTTCATGATAGTTTTATTTTTCAATTAATTATCTATATATATTTATATATATAAACTAGCTGAAGTACCCGTTCTTCGCACGGGAAAGAATGGACTTTTTGACATTAATATTTGTTGTGATTACTATTTATTGTAATAAAGAGATATAGCAAAATGGATATCGCGTTATATTGTGTTCAATAATCAAGCTTACTGAATTTCAAGGCAATCGTTTTTATGGTGCAGAAGGCGATGCCACGTAGCGCAATCTAGTGGCGAGTTTTAGCAAAACGGATACGGCGAAAATATTCTTCGCATTCAGATATCGATGCATACGAATTTTCATGACGATCGGCTGAATAGTCCTGAAGTTCATGTGTTGACGCGACATCTAGTGTCAAGTTATAGGAAAATGGATCGTGCCAAACTCTTCCCCGTGTTCAAATATCTATTTATACCTACTTTCATAGCGATCATTCGCACAGTCAAGAAGTGATACACTGCAGGGCCATCTAGTGGTTAATTAAAGTAATGATTTGCTACAGCGTCGTCATGTGGCGAGTTATAGCAAAATGGATAACGCTAAAATATTCTCATTGTTCAAATAGCTATGTGTTCTGATTTTCATAGCCACCGTTTGAATGGTCAAAAATTTGGCCTGCTGCAGCGTCATGTAGTGGCAAGTTAAAATAATAATGCATTGCAGCGCCATCTAGTGCTGAGTAACATCAAAAGTAACACAGTTAGAATATATTCTTCGTGCTCAAATGTGTAAGTATAAAAAATTTTATGCCGATCGGTCGAACGGTATAGAAGTTGATGCGTTGCAGCTCTATTTAGCGGTAAGTTACAGCAAATGGATAGTAAAAAATATTCTCCGTGTTCTAATATCCGCGTGTACCAAATTTCATCGAAATTGGTTGGACGATATTCGCATAGCAAACGGCTAAACGGAATAGAATTCGACGTTCTGCTGCGCCACCTATTGGCAAGTTAGAGGAAAACGGATAGCATAAAAACATTCTCCATGATAAAAGACTTAGGTGAACCAAATTTCATGGTGATCGGTGAAACGGTGCTGAGTTTTTCAACCTCCTACACACATGCCAACAATCATTTTTATCTATAACCAGTCTTATTATATATACCAGTCTCAAGTAAAATCCAGTTTCAAATCTAATCCTCGCCAAAGTGCCAGAATACGCCATTTTGCAAGAGTTTTTTCAGGGAATCATTCGAAGCATTAACTTAGCAGCAATCAAAATGGGAAATAGTTCGACCGCCAGGCATTTTTTTGAAAAGTGGAATCCCTTAATACAGCCTCATTTTTTAAATTATCAACTATAACATGTTTTATTCATCGTTACCTCGATGTACTAAATGCGAAGATTTAAATTTTCTGAAATTTTCGGATTTCCCCCAAGTTAAATCAATGTACTCAATTGGCGAGAATTCTGAAGCTACATAGCTTGAAATGCCCTAATAACTGCATTATTTCTGCACGAATAGTTAAAATTTAATGCTGTATTCTAAGAAAACCTATACACTTGTTTTCAAAAATGCTATTCCCTTAAGCTTTCAGTAAATTGCTCCAAAAAGCCTAAAACTGTGCAAACCGCTAGAACTCACTTTCTAAAAATCGGCCTATCAGCCATTTTATTTTTCGCCAAACTAAAAAAAATTACATATTAGTCTCGGAAATCTTCGATCCTCATTGTTTTGCGAATAAAACATTTTATTTCTGCTCTCATTTCTTATGCGCACACGATATTATAATTAAAAAAATAACCTTACAAATATAAACTAAAAATATCATTATTATTCTTTTATTTTCACTTTAAGAATTTAAAACATTTTATTCGGCAAAATCGCCACACATGGCAACCAAGATGCTTATTTCACACACTTTTTTCACTACAGGGGGTTACAATTACATAAAGCTTTTTGCGTGGAGAACATAAAAAATCTCTTAAATTCCGGGAACGGGTGGACTTTCAAAGTTTTAAAGTGGACTATGATTTATTCTATATTATTTTACATATCTGTGCAAAATTTCAGGCTGATAGGTTCATTTTTATGGATTTGTATACAACTCAAATCCACTAACAAACAAACAGAATTTCATTTTTATTTATAAGGATATATATAAATGTATATAGATAGATCGATCGATCGATAGATAGATAGATTGATAGATAGGCAGATAGATAGATACTTAAATGAATGTGCTTCTTCAAAAGAGATATTAAATTGCTAATAAATTGGAATATTAGACTTTATATAATGTTTTGCCTATAGTTTAGATTAAGTATGCAAGAAACTATTCTGCACAACGGGTAATGTGAAATGACTGGATTTTAACCATTATTAACAGGAAGCAAATTCTGCAAAAGTTCTATAAATAAAAGAACATTTTAACGAGATTCTAGAAAAATATTTTAGTTTTAAGGCGCAAAATTTCCTTGTTTATAATTTTAACCGGAAATCTATATTTTAACGTCCATCTAAATGACGTATTTCTTCAAGCTGTACATCCGCTTTATCGTACAGTAAAGGAAGTCCTGTGACACACTTCCGGTGACCATATTGGAAAACATAATTATTTAAATTACTTTAATTGAAAAAAATTCTGTTTAATTGCGAATTTCTGGCACAATTATTTCAGTTTCTAAAACATATATAAGAATGAGAGAGAAAAATTTCAGTTTAGACATTCATTGACATTTCCTTGCAAACAAATCGTCTATTTCAAAATGCATTCGTATCTAATGATGTATTTGCTGTTTGCCTGCATATTCTTAATGCTCTTTCTACTTGTAGATAGGACAGAAGCTACCCCAGTTCCTGGCGGACACCACGTAAATCTGTTACCACTATTTGCGGCAGGAGTGGTCGTCAAGATGCTAGATTCATAAGTCTTGCCAAATTTCAGCCATTAGTATTAGAAAATAGCATTATACTTTCTTTATAAGAAATGTCATGTAATAGTTCTTCCAAATGCATCTGTTGTATGTTTCCTTAAAGAATTAGATTCTGGAGCCTTACGATACGAAAAAAATAATTGAACGTTATTTTAATGTATAGTTAATATATCACTTTCTATTTTTTAATGCATACGTAAGAATTGTAAAAATGTGAAAATTCATGTTTTTGTAAAATGTATGGTATATCCACAAATAACAATTTGTTCGTATTGTAATAGTGACAGTTTTATTGAGAGGTTTTTTTTAGATAAAAAACCATTTGTAATGTATCAGCGCGCTAAAATTTTTGTCTTATTATTCACGGAACAGCATCGCTATCTACTAATGTAGATACCAAGATTGTATTTTTAGCCTTCAACAAAGCCATATGTAAACATCTATATTTCTGAAGTTTTATGTGTTATTTGTACTATTTTTTATGTGGTACGTTTTGTAATATTATTAATGTGCATGTAAAACTGTTTAAAAATATGTGTTAAATGATATATCATTTTAAATTTTTATTGTATATTTCAGCATGTTACAAAAATAAAATTTGAATTCGAATTTGCTTTTAATCTTTATACAATAGTTTTTCCAGTTTGAAATCACAATACAAAAGGTTCTAATAAAACACCAAATTATAAATACTAAACGCCAAATGTAATGCATCTTTTATATCTTTACATTTGTACAATTTCTCAATTTAATTATACGTGACTATGAATTTGAAAGGACCACAGAAAGAGATGGATAACAATAATGCACAGAAAAAATTATGCACAGAAAGAGATGGATAACAATTATATTATCATTTCTATTAAATGTATGTTTGAAAGTCGATCAGAATATGTAACTAATTTTAAAGAATATCAATTACAGGAGATCTATCGAAACTGATGGTGAAAATAAAAAAAAGATATATACATAAGTGCAAAAACATTATTTTTTTCTCTGTCTTAGCTATTGGGCACTTAATTGTTCAGGGCTTTTTTTAAATATTCTAGTAATATGGCATTTTAAAACATTTAAACATTCCCTGTGTATTTCACGATTCTGTACAACAGATGGCGAACTTCTGACGTTTTTGTAACTTTTGATAATGTCGAAATAACATGGAGAAATCTTAGAAGTACAAAGAAAATTTTTAGAACCACAACAAGCACCTAGAAAAGACTCAAAACTATTATATTCCACCTTATAGAATTAAATCTATCGAGTTTAATCTAATACTCTCTTGGCGCAGTACATTAAATCACATAATCGTTCGTTCTGTCATGCCCTATGCATTTGATACATAATGCAGAACATTAGAGCAATAACTCAACGCTGCTCTTTGAGCAACTCTTGATGATCTTGTCTGTCAATATTAAGACAGCAGATGTCCATTAGAAAACATGCATTCGTATCCTTAGTTACACCATATCCCCATTAATCTATGTTAGATCAATGGTCAAGATGTTATGATAAACCGAAGTCAACTAAGCATATAGCTTTGCTATTGGAAATATGTGTTAACGAAGGTTTCTCAGGATGTAAGGTTGAAAGTGTAGTGGAACACATTTTTTTTTTCCATTATCCAGCATTGCTGATGTAAAAGGAAAAGAAATATATTGGTATTATACTAATATTAGTTAATTATATTTTAAAGCAAAACTGAATGATTTAAAGCAAATTAAAAATATTCAGTACGTGGAAACTGTTACAGTATTTTTTACCCTGCTCTGCTGTTTTGATAAATATGTCAATGAGGTTAACTTGCAACAAAAAATCTGGTGCTGTATAAAATTTGCTGCGTTGAGATATGATTGCTTAGAATGATAGCAGAGTGGTAAATACAAAAATGGCAATATGTTTACAGCATGTGTGTACAGTTTAATAAATTAAGTCAGAAGAGCAGATACTCCCCGACCCCCCAAAATGTCCTAGCTTTAACTGCAGTATTTCAAAGTGTTTTATCTATTTAAGAACTTAGTGTTCAGGAACCGCATTGTCTAAAATTAATGTCCCCTGCGGGTGACAATTGCTTTATTCTATAGTTTTAAGTTATTAAGGAGTTTCCCCATCAAAATAATATAAGAATATCATGGATTGCCAGCGAGGCTATACACAATGCATAGCCAAATGCCCCATTTGAAATACATAAAAAATGGCCAATGTATTGCTTTGCAAAACGGATAGCTTTCGAGAAAAATTCGAAGAACAATTAATTACTTTGCATAGAGAGAAAGAAAAAGTGTTGGAACAGGAATACCGACCGCTTTAGTAGACGTAGGAACTCCGATTTTGTGGCAGTCACGATCACCAGATCTTGCATCTTCGTATTGTTTCCTATGAGAACGTCGGAAGTCAAATAGCCTATCAAGACCTAGTCACTGCAAAATATGACTTAGTCTCCAGATTGATGCAAAGATAGAAGGGGGGGGGGCTTTATACGATGCGAGTATGCATGACTCGATTTGTGCGATGGGCATTTAGAACATCATTTCATGTAAACAGGTACAAAACTTTTCTTAAATTTTCTAAGAAAGTCAGTCATCTGTACTCTGTCTTTAAGCATTACATTTAAATCTTCAAAGCACATTTATAAAAACATAAATTGGCTTTTTGGTTGCCAGATCCCAAACGTTGGTGACGATAGACCTCAAAGTAATGTCGGCCCTGGATAAGAGAACGGTTGCCAAATAAAGCGATGGGAGAAGGAAATGCATGGGGGGGGAAGCAAAAACACAAAATGCGTGATTATAAAATACGTATTGGTGGTACAATTAGATCTTTTTCTGAGTGATTCAAAATGATTATAGGAAATACAGTTAACTGTAAATGTTTATTTGAAAATAATTTAACTATAAGAACACGAAACGTCAATTGGAATTAAAATTTATTAACGTAGTTTATAAATAGGGAGTTTTTGCTTACTGGTTTCACTCACGGTAACGCTAACTTTAAATGACATTGGACAATACAGCGTATGCGCACGTACAAAATCTGAAACATAGTTGGTCAAAATACTCCGTATAGCGGATAGCGTTAGCCTTACCATAGGAAGAAATATAGTGCAAAAACTCCCTATTGTTCCTTGTGACTCCCTTGGTATCAAGGACAACCTATAATCTGGAGTCCATTTCAGGACATATATTCTGAAGCATATCTGGAGTAACCAAAACGCTAGAAGTGCAAGGGTTACTCCACATCTTGCGTGCACTAGACTCAAAACTTGCACTTTTAGTGTGGAGTAACCCTTGCACTTCTAGCGTTTTGGTTACTCCAGATATGCTTCAGAATATATGTTACGTATCAAAATCCGAATACAAAACTCCGAGTACTCAAAATCCGAACTGAAAACTTGCACTAAAAGTGCAAGTTTTGAGTTCTGGAATTGTTTTTGGCAGAAGAAACACGTATAAAAGATCTTTTACACAACGGTATTTCCAGTTTGACCGATCCAAAAGAATGAAAAGGTTGGTTTTAAGAAAATAGTACGAACCAGCCCAAAAAGGAGAATTAACGTAGTTGTGATTGTCTTTCTATTCGCATCTTTAAATTATTTTCTATTAAACACATATAGCCGTTTTTATGGCCAAATTAATTTTAAATTCTATCTCCTTTGAGGCAAAATAATTTTACGGTGTTTACTAACTGCTGTAGTGACTTCTTTGTTTATTTTAATAACTAGGTTAAGTAACAAACTTCATTTTATCTAAACACTATTTAACAGGTTTATAATCAATAATATTCTATAGCATGATTTTGCAGTGTAATAAGCATACATGAATATGTATGTGGTATAGGTAGTTTACTTAGTGATTTGCATTAGCTTTACTGTAATTTACTTGACGCAATCACGGCAAGAACACAGTGGAACTACACATTACCAGGAGTTTTCAATACTGTGAAATCCCATATAAAGGAAACGGAAATCCTATTGTTTGACTCTATTTAGTGAAGAATAAGATTGATGCTGCTGCATAATTGGCTGATAAACGATGACAGTAATTTCCTTTCGCTTCGCATACAAGAGTAGTTAAGGGATTTAACAATTATTAATGTATTTCGAACGCAATAGAGACAGTGAATATTTACTTGCTCTAGATCATTAGAACATGCCCTTTTATCTGCACTAGAAAGTTGTTTAATCTGCATGAATAGCAGGCATAATTTTAAGAAAAGAAAGGTATGAATTTTTTTTAAGTCTATACTTGATAAATCAAGTACTTTAATCTAGTATCGCCAGATTTACTAATAAATCAAAGTATATTTTGATAAAATATGTTTCATAGATAGTAAATTAAGTATTACCACATATTATTGCACAATCAACCTTTTTCGGCACCTTCTAGTGGCATTGGCTTCAAATGTAATAGTAAATATGTTTAATACGAGAATGATAGATAACTTTGGATGTTCCAGCATCGGCGCTTTAATACTAGTTGTTTTTCAAAAATTAAATACATAAGTATATAAAATAAAAATTTAACCCTCCAAGCGGCTGAGACGTAAAATCCCGTTCACTTCATTCCAGTTTTCACTGCAATGCATCTATAGTTTAAATTATTTATAACACCAAGGCATCATACAATATATTCTATATTAAAGCTTATGGGAATTTTAGGAGTTAACTTTTTAATAATTACAAATCTTCCTATCAAAATTTTATTTTTTAAATAATTTTAAAGCTGCATGAAAATTTTTCAGTGAAAACAACTTTACATTATTTGCCCATTTCCAAGACGGTCAGAGGGTTAAAAAGCACTGCTTATCTCTAATACTTGCTAATTTTATTCATTGTTATTCTTAATGCACTTATTAATTATTTCTAGTGCACATTTACATTGACTGGCTTATGTATTTGAGTATTACTATAACAGAACTTTCAATTTGTTGAAAACAGTTTTCTTACAGTTAGTGACAAAGTTTTAAACCTTAAAATGTTTCCGAATTCTGAAATAATTTCATTAGTTGCTTTTTAAAGTAGCAGAAGAAAAAATTATCTCTATTGCTTACGTTACGGACTACAACATAATTTAATTTACCTTAAAGACAGTCATTTGGTAAATTTAGTTAAAGAAAAAGCAACAATTTTAAAATACTTCCGCCGCTCATGAGAAAATCTTAAAACAGTTCAGGATGAGCAAACACTTTCCTCACGAAGCAAAATATTCCAGTTCTAAAAACTTCAAATAACTTTTCAAAACTTCCGTTCTCTTTAAATAATATTCGCGCATTTTCTGAGGTAAAAACATCACTGAGTATGAATTACCTTCGCGAAGTAGGATGACGGATTTACACAAAGGTCTCGTGATCTGATTAAAATATTAGCTAAGTTACCAGCACACTGTAGTTCGGTTCACTGAGTTTGAGATTAAAGTTGCAATTTAATTATGTGTTTTGCATCTTAATTTTTTCTTATCGTCTTCAACTACTGGATACATAACAAACATGTTGTTAAAGTGTTAACATTCATTACTTTCACTCAATAGCTCTAATGAAGTGAATCATAGTATCAAGATCAGTTCTTGAACAATAGAGCCAACTGGATGTTAGCATGCCATTGATATACACTGCCCTCCAAAAGTGATGGTATAACCTGTTTTTTGTGAATAATATGGAAACGAATGAACATAGAAACAAAAATTTTGACAAACTGAGCACTAAATAATTCTTTATTGAGTACGAGATAGAAATTTAGATAATTCAACACAAACATGGTGTAAAACCAAAAAAAAAAGAAAGAACACTTTTGGTAGAACAATCTTTTGGAGAAAACAGTTTATCAAAGCTTTTTGTGGAAACATGTGGTGGAAACATTACAAAAATGAGTTCTACTAGGGTATGTAACTCCAATGCACTGGCGACATCGATTCTCCATGTTGTTAATTAAGTTGTCGGACACCTCAATAGGGAGCGAAGACCACGCACGGATTATTTTTTGTTCCAGATCATGCAACGATCTTGGAGGAGGACTTCAAGCAGCCACTTGTCTGCCAAGGTAGTCCCAAACATGTACTATCGGGTTGAAGTCTGGAGAGCTGACCAATCCATTTGCTCCAAACCTTGACTCTCAAGATAATCCTCAACAAGCACAGCTCGGTGAGGTCGGGCATTATCATCCATCAGAATGAAATCATTCCCAATAGCAGCAGCATATGACCGAACATAGGCTTCAAGGATCTCGTCCCCATATGTCACACCAGTCATAGTTCCTCCCTGCAACAGATGCAGGTCAGTGTGACAATCGAGTGGGATCCCTGCTCAAACCATTATTCCACCACCCTGATAACTGCGTTTTTCTACAGTGTTGGATTGATGGTATCGTGTGCTTTGTTCCCTCCATATAAGCAGACGTCCTGAATCGCTCTTCAGTGTGAATCTGGAATCGTCTGTAAAGAGTACTGAAGCCCATCGCTGTCTGGTCCAAGGAACGTGTTCTCTTGGCCAAGATAAACGGTCCCTTCTCTGTCGTCCGTTGAGGGGGACACATACAAGTTGTGACCTTGCATAGAGACCTGCATTTTGAAGAAGCCTTCGCACCTCACTAGCTGATTTTCTTCTCCCTGATGCTGCAGAGATGTCTGCAACAAGTTGCGGCACAGAAATGCTCCTTCTTTTCCGGGCCGAAAGAGCTATAAAACGATATTGTGCGCGTGTTGTAGCTCGTGGTCGGTGTAGAACATGTCTTCTGGGCACAGAAGCTTCCGTTTGATATTGATTCCAGAGACGGTTGAGCACACTGAGAGACACATTAAGACACCTAGGAGCATAACCCTGTGACACCTCCATTTATATTCATACGACAGACCGCCACCTTAACGAATCGGGCAAACAGTTGCTCTAAGACATTGCGGGACCCTACTACCTATTGTTAACGAATATGCTAACAAAAGTTTTAAATCAACAAAAGCTACATGAAAGCCTGGTATTTGCACATTTTTCTCAGACTCATATATGGCTGTTCTTTTCTATAAAAAAAAATGCAGTGGTAGCTATCGTTTTTGCATAAATTTGCATAAAGTTCATTTTTATCATTTATATAAACCATAAATTTTACCGTCAGTGTCATTTTTTTATGGCGAGCTTCGAAAAACATGTTGTTCCTTAACTTTTGGAGGCCAGTGTATATTTTAGAATAAGCTAGTACGGGCATAATTAACGCATAGTACACTAAGAAAATATCATTTATTCTCTAACAAGGACATTATCAAACTTATCACAGATGTTTTGGGCGCACCGTTATCAGAAGATGTGATGAGAATCATCTGTTTTTCGGGTGTAAAACAATTTTCTTTTGTTTATTTTTTGTAAATCAAGTATTCTGTATTCAGTTTTAATCTGTCTTCACTTAGCTCATCTGCTTCATAAAATGTTCTTCTTTTTTCCATGATTTTTCCAGCCGGTGTGTCTGCAATTTCGGTGTATTCCCCTTCTAAAATTATTATCGGTTTATCATATTCAATGAAGATTCTAGGTGCGGGTCTGTCTAATGCTGTCTGGATTTATAGAATTGCAAGGCTTTCGGAATGGCATTCACCAAATTCTGGCACTTGTGCCTTGGCGATATGCTTCTAAAGCGTTAATTTCAAATATTCTATATTTTTTGCGCTCAACTGACATTTTTGGTCACGTGGACAGTTGCTTATGAGTGACTCGTCTTTCTTCGCCAGGCTGGGAAAAGAGTCTTCTTGTAAAAAGTTTTAGGAACTTCTTCGTGGGCCTCCCTACGAGAAGGTTGTGTTTTGTTTAGATATGAACTTGATGTAACAACCTCTTTTTAAATATTTGCACTATATTGAAATTATGCTTGAATTATTTGTACTACATTGAATTTCATCTGTGTCTTCAATAAAAGATATGAAGCCCGTACGACATGGATATCTCTTCTCGGTTTTTATTTTATTTTTTGGATTTAAGCGTTATGAACTATAGGTGTCACTATACGACGTCAAAACTGGCCAATGGAAAGTTCATTTTATAACACCAACTCTCTTATAGAAGTAGCATAACGTTTTGAAATATAATGGTGTTAAATTAGCTACTATCTGTTTATAGAGGTACATTGATCCGTAATTTGGTTCCATTTTTCATTTTATGCACTAAATAAATACAAAGATTGCAGTCATTTTTGCAGCAATTTATGGTGAAATGTTTACTGCTTTTATTGAGAATGTAACATTCATAACAGCTATGCTGGGAAGCAAATACAGTCGTTATTGAATGGATGTAATGAAATGAAATTGGAACAGAATTTATCCAATTAAACAAATTGAAATGTACAATATTTTTAAGAGATCCTTTAGAAGAAAGTAGTGTATCCAGAGTTACACGCATGGTATAATCAGCCATTTACCAATTCATAACTTAAAATTGGCACTTTTACGTAGGCATGAAAAGTTTCAACGATATTTTATTTTTGTTACCTTATAGATATGCATTTTCTATTTCTCTTGCAATTTGTTTAAGTGAATGGATTATTTGTTTACTATAAGATTATTTCTCATTAAATGTGACATTTTCTAGTATTTTATGTTCCTCTTTGAGTATAACTATAGTTAATTTTTGTTCTTACAATAATATTACGATTGGAAGCTCATGATTTTTATTTTTAGGAGATAGTGCTGTAATTATGACTGGTTAACTATTTCATTTCAGTGAGTTTGTAGCTGTGAAAACATTATTTATAATGACGTCAAAATTTGGATGATTTCATGTGAGTCTCATTTTTTTGTGTAGAAAGCATCTGTGGTGTGTAAGAGCATTTGTGGAATGGCAAAGTTCCATCGCACACAATGCAAATCATAAAAGACACTATTCCTGCAGTATGCTGGTAATAAATTTTTCAACCAATGTACTCACCAGACAAGCCACCTCCCAACTGTTGTTTGTTTTTAACATTGTACATATTTGTAATGAAACATTTCAGCACCAAAATAGAGGAATCAAGGATATGGATGTGGACACAGAAAAGATCGTGAAATTCCTGACATAGTTTTTATGAAGGACATTATATTTAATGAAATAATTTTAAAATATCAAAATAATATTTATATCCAGTGAAAATTTGATTTTCAAGTGAGTTATCACTAGGGCATGTATACAATCTGACAAAAGGATTCATCGATATTTAGTGATGATTCACTTTAGAAACAAATATTCCTTTACTCAGAACGTCACGTCATGAATAGAGCTTACAATGTTTACATTTGCCTTGCTGAAAAATGAATGTAAAAATCTGAAACTGCTTTATAATTGGCTTTATAATTACCTTATGTAAATTTCACCAAACAATTAAGTACCAGCGTTTTCACACCAGGCTTTTGTAAGCAATATAAAATCTCACCGAATATGTTCAACATTGACGTAGAATTGCTAATGAAGTTAGGGGGCCATTCAGTAATTACGTAGGGATAATTTTGGCCATTTTAACCCCCTACCTCCATGTAAGAGGACATAAGATTTTTTGGACTCCCGCTTTCCCTTCTTACGTAAGATTTTATTGGATTTTAGAAAAGGATCAACTGCACTAAAACACATAATTTGACTCAAAATGTGTAAAAACAGACACATTAAAGATTTTGGAAATCTTAATTAGCAGTACAAATTTTCAAAATAAAAATACGCATAAATAAAATTGTACATTTAAAAAGAAAAAAAAATAGATCTCAAATCTGTAGAGATTTTGATAACCCGCCCTCCCCTTGGAGAAACCTACGTAATTAAGGAAAGGCCCGTAATGAAAATCCATCAAAAATTATGAACAGCTAACTCTACGCAACTAATTGTGAATTGTTTTTAAATTGTAACATAAGATTAATATATGCACATCTAGAAAAATCATCAAAGTTACATCATCTAGATCAAAGTTATATAAATATCGTGAAGAATAAGTGCCAACGCTTTAACACTGGGCAATATAAGCAATGTAAAAGCCCATTGTATTAAGTTCAGTATAGAGGTAGTATTGTTCATGAAACTAAGAGAAACGTTACGCAACCATACATCATACTTCCATTTACGTTTCAAGAAAACTATAAATACTGCTTTTGAATGAAGCTTAAAACAATCTCACGTATTCATAAAATATTTCTATTATTTTTCGCAAAGAACAATCAGGTGGGTAATTCGTAAAACGTAAGATATGTCTACTCTCAGAAACATCAGAACAGAAAATTCAAATCCCAAGTTGAATTCAACAGTCGTTTCGAGGTAGAAATCTTTTTAAGATGAATTCATACTGCCATATGTCATGTCAGTGCAATTTCTGTCCAGATATCACCACGATGCCTGCTTTTCATATGTCAAGTAGTATATTATTCTCCCTGAAATCTTTTGTCTCCCAAAAGTTTCAAACAAATCTTTTATAAAGAATGTTACATTCTGAAAACATTAAACTTCTGTATCTGGGAATTTTTCAAAGATGTTATATTCATTCATGGCGATTTTAATTAATTTACGGTATTCGCGTGTCCTTGGAAGTGAATGTGTTTTGATAAATTTGTTATTAAAATCTATTGTAATGTATGAAATATTTTTGATACATGTTAAAAGTTAAACACAATAAAATCATGTAGAGATTTTTTTCAGGAGTTGAGGTGAGTTTTAAATTTACCTTACTGATTCCACTGCAAAGTTTGCAAAAGCTGGGAAAAATCTTTTAATCATCACTCCATATTTTTTTTAACCTTTCTACAGTATCTCCAGAAAATTTGAAATGAAATTTATAACGGATGAAAGTACGATTACCATATAGAGCATCCCCCTTTCATGTTCATGTTCTTTTATACTACAGACACAAAGGAAGCAACATGAGAAGACCTTGTTAATTCGAATTCTCAAAATTATATTAGATTTTTGTGGTCCATGAAGCACTAAATATCGACAAAAACTCGAAACTATAGCAGAACTTGGATTTTGTGATCCTTTTTGCGAAATATTCGAGCGTACATATTTTCAAAATGATTTACGAATTCCATTTTCAAACGATATTTATTTCCTCTACAAAAGTGAAAGATTTAGGATACGCCTTACTATTATTAATTTTTTTATGGAAAATTCATTTCTTTATTCAGGAATGTAATTCGTCACTAAACTTCGCAAATACTTTTTATATGCTGTAAGGAAAAAGAAAAATAGAATTTAGTCAATGGCATATTTAAATTACCTACATTGGATTTTTAAATATTTTTGAAATCTGAATAGCTATTATGAACCATATTTTCATTCAAACAATATAGCAGATCTATAGTTATTAATTTAAACTTCACAATATTTTTCAAACAGTCGATGAGATAGAAATGTTTTACATCAAAGTTTATCGCATATTCCTGTAGTTTCTCATCGAATATTATGCATGTTCTACAAGCTTAAATCTATTGATTAAAACTAATACTCCTTTATTGATTAAATTTCTTATCGGCTGATTTAAATCCTTTTACGCTAAAAATTTCCGAAAAATACTCATTAAAGACAATAATTTGTTATCTCCTCAATTCGTCTCAATGCTCCCGATTCACTAGATTCTACTTAGCTCGATTTTCACAATAATTTTGTCTATTTGAGTATTCTGTCTTTTCTCCCCCACGACCCATATCCTATTACTATCGCGTGACCAACGCTCTTCAACGGATAACGGTTCATAGTCACAAACGCGGGCATCATAGAATCGTGGCGGGCACCGAAGGACAAGCGTGTCGTTATCAAAATATGAATTAAAAGAATTTAAGAGGATACTGGATGCACTTTTAGTTAATGCCAAGTCCTTTTGTTGTGGATGCTTAGTTGTGTGTGTATTCGCTTGTGATAATTTGGTTTTATATCCGAATACCAAATGCATCTTTTTCATATTCAGAGTTGTGAAATAAATTCAGCCTAGATATGGAGGAGATGCTTTAGGTAAAGATTTCGCTTTAATGACATAGTTTCTTACGATTGGATTATAAAAAAGCTGTTGTAAAATAAATGAAGTTATGATATCTCCACTCAAAGTGAGTAAGTAGTATTTTACCTTTTTCATGTCAATAAATTTGGTTGCTGCTTTAATTAAATCTCACAGCTGGTTTAACCATGATTGCATTTCTGTATTCTGACTGTACTGTGAATTCGTTTTATAACTAGAGACTATAGTGAAATTATATTCTATTTATTAAAAAAATACTTTTTTATAGTGTATTAAGATATATGTAATGTATTTGCCTTGATTTAAAATTTATTTTCTCGGGCTTATAATCATAGATTACAGCTCTGATAATAAAAAATGAAGAAAACGAATAATTCAATATATTAATCAAAAACAGCAAATTTTCATAAAACACCCTTTTTCTAGCTTAAAATAATAATCTTAATTGAGTACAGATATATTAATTAAAAAAGGGCTGATTTTGTAAAAACGCTCATTCTATAGCTTAAATAATAATCATAATTGAGTACAGTTATATTAATCAAAAACGGACAGACACTCCTCATTTTTGATTATTATTTAGCCTAAATGGAGCTGTTGTAGAATGCTCAAAAATTGAGAATTTTTCGCTCCATTGATTTTTGTCGATTAATGGAGCAAATTTTACTCAATCGGGAGAATGGCTGTTTGAAGTCAAAAGATGAGTAAAAATATTCTCCGTTTGATTATTATTTTACTCAATAGATTTAAGCGTGTAGATGATTTTCTTTCATCCGTTTTATTCAGTATTTAATCCCTAGGAGCATGCAAGAAATGCTTCTTAAATTACCTGAAATGTGAAAAGGAAGAAATTGAAGGTGGAAAATTTCTTTCAAACCTTCTGTTCTTATTATTAATTCACATTATGATTAATAAACAAATGTATCGTTAGACTTGAGAAAATGTTACAAAAATTGGACTTATTTTTGTCCCAGCACTGCATCTACGTACAAAAATAAATGAATGAATTCTAAATGACATCCTATAATTGTACGCGATATTTGACTAGAATGATTAAAGAACACATTCAATGCAAGTTTTCGTGGAACAGTGATAACGTAACTGTTAAAAAGCATTGAAATATGACTTGATAAATAATGAAAGAAAATTTTATAAATTCAAGAGATACATATTTAACAATTTTTATTACATTTAGTTGCAAAAATTTCAGATATAACCACTAAGCCCATTTATAGGATTATAACATTTTTTCATAGGTATGAATAATTAAATTCTTTTTATAAATATATATATATATATATAACTTACTCAAATTTCTGATGACAATGCACAGACAAAAGGGAAAAAAATTACAAAATGTAACTGATAACATTGCTTCGGGCGTTTGCCACCATGTAAATACAGCGCCGTCACGAAGACTTTACGAAGTGACCTGCAGTGATGGAGCTGAGATTAATAGAACGAATTTGCCATTTTGCAAATAGAGCAAAATGAATTAATAAATATCCGAGACAATGAAGGTGTTCACGAAAACAGTTATCATTTGGCAAGAATTGAAGCTGGGCCATAGCTTCATGACGTGGATCATCAGGGATTGACAATGATCACCAAACTTTCAGTGTTTTGACTGAATTATGTAATGTAGCATCTTACATAATTCAGTCGGTAGTCTTCAGTAGCCTTTCGTCAATTTCATGCATGATTTCTATCATTTTGAAAGTAAAGTAGTGAAAAATGATTAAAAATCATAAATATCACTTATTTTCATTAGAGAACCAACAAATTTTAAAACTTAGAATATGCGGTTCGTTTCTTTATCTTTTTGGTCGAAGCTTCGCACCAAAGAAACACAGTTTGAAATAAAAATGTCAAAGCGAGTGTTTAAATTTCTGAAAAGCTACAAATTATAGGTTGGAAATGAAATTTCATTATTAACTGTTTACTACTTATAAAAAAACAGTATAGGTGATAAAATGTACTTTTTAAGAAAGGATTATTATTGCATTATTAAGTTGCCGAAAAGAAAAAGATATGTGAAATTCATATTAGTAGAATAAAATCTAAAATAAAATCAAAATATTTTGGGGAAGTGTATTATAATTAATGACGTAATTAATGCGTTGAAGTACACATTGGAAGATATTCTTTCATTTTCTATAGGATTCATTAGAACTTAATTTGATTCTATAGTTGTTTTCAGTTTTCAAGTGAAATTCATTTCATTTTCACCAAAAACAAATCAGTCATTACAAAAACCAAATACCATGTTTTTTTTCCTAAGACAGTCAAATTCAGTTTTTAAAAATATTAAATGAATGGTAATGAAACAAAAGCCAAATGACTGTGATATACAAATTGTTGAAAAACACGTTACTTAGGTTTCATAGGTTTTTATATGAACTCCAAAATATTTTTCACTTATTTCGCTTTAGAAAAGATCGGTTCAAATGGATTTCAATAAAAAATATAATGTCATAGTGAATTCAAAGTAAGTGAAATTTTCCACTGTCAAATTACTAGTTTCGGTAGTAAAAGAAATCGTTTATAGAAATAGAACGCACGCTTGAAAGAAAAAGAAAATGAATTTCAATTGATGAAACGAAGCATGAAGTTCAGATGCAACATGTTAACATTTTAGTCACGTTAACACTTACACTCAGTACAGCAGCTTTTCAAGCTGATCATTGTAATTTTTCTCGTATTGTTTGGTGATAACAAAAGAACTGTTCGTAATCACACGGTTGTCGGTTCCAGAACTGTGTTTACGTTATCTAAAAAAGCAACAGAGACTTAATCCTTTTTTATTGTGATAAGGATATCCTCTGCATAGCATTCTGCTTATTAACATAGAGTCGGAAGTAAAAACTAAGTGGTTTGGGAAGTCGTGAAAATACTTCCGTTTGGAATTATTTCTTATAAAAGGGGAACGCACGCTAAGAATGAGTTATTTGGAATCATACTGTTTGGTTTCAATAACGGAATCGTCTTAACTCCCGCCATGCACTCAATACAAATATTCACGTTGCTAATGTGTATAATCGCCTTCACTGTTTTGTCAGGTGTTCATGGAGCATCTACCTCTAGTGCGCTGCGCAATAAGGCAAGGGAAGCCTTCCAAGAAATGGTTCCCAGGATAGTGGAACGCCTTGTACTTAATATGTTATTTTCATAAGATTTCACGAAATAGTCTCAAAATTTCATCTAAAACAAGTGTTCATCTCATTCATTTACACGCAGAGAAATATAAAAATAAAAATACTGTATAATATGTCAGTGGTGTATCAAAAACTGTACATTGCCCCCTTCTCCATGAGAGAGGGAAAAATAAAAGGTATTTTCTTCATAGAACTTTCCCATGACTGCCTTCAATCTAAAAGACCCCGTAGGTTGATATGTGAATAACACGTGTAATTCTGTAGATACTTTGTATTTCGTTGTTTTAAGAAGCATTTTCTAATGCTTTTGATTTTGTATGTTAGAAAATGCAGATGTGCATTTGAATGTAAAAAATAAAATAAAATTATTCGTTAGAATGTTTTGTTTGTCATTTTTTAATGAATATATGAATAAAAGTATGAAGATTGTAATTATTAATAAAGTTAAATGTAATTAATGAATTAAGTTGGGAGAAATATTAATATTTATTTCAGTTTTCCTTCCAAATCACATGAAATTATTATTATATATAGTTAATGAAAATAAATGGTTTTCACTCTAATCAATAAATGAGTAAAATGCAAGAGTATGCTAGAATATATGAATAAAAGTATAAAGATTGTAATTATTAATAAAGTTAAATGTATTTAATGAGTTAAGTTGGAAGAAATATTAATACTTATTTTAGTTTTCCATCCAAATCACATGAAATTTTTATTATATTCAGTTAATGTAAATAAATGGTTTTAACTCTAATCACTAAATGAGTAAAATGCAAGAGTACGGCTGCGAAAAAATTTATGAGTAATTATAATTTACAGCAGTACTGATTTATTCAGGTTATAAGACTAAGGTAACAATCAGAATGCTTTCTTCGTAAAAACACACTAATAAAAGTGATATTGATTAAACTATTTTATTTTAAAGAATACAGTTTTATTAATGTGTTTCGCTATGTAAATCCTATTCATGATTAATTAAAATGGTAAAGTTATATGAATTATTTTATATAAATTATTTTAAATAAATGGAACTGAGTATATTTCTGCATCGTTAGTCTAGGTTTTATTTAAATTTTTAAAGGTAATTTTTAAAGCAAATTGTTTGTTTAATTTTAAATTAACAGAAGAGAACAACATTATGATTCTTTTAACACTACTTTATTTATTTTGTTTTTATAAATTAGACTTACTATTTGCTATCCATTAAAAAACAGGATTTCTTTCAATTAACAAATTTAATATTTCTACTTCACTGGTGTACATCACATATATGTATCTATGTGTGTGTGTGTGTGTGTTTGTGTGTGTGTTGTGTGTGTGTTTGGTAGAGAGGGAGGTTGAGAGAAAAATTTCATTACACTTGAAAAATAATTATTTATAACAGTTACTTTCTTTTTTCAAATATTAACAAAATTTTAGAATTTTGTTGAATAATACTTACTTATATAAAACATAAATTAAAATATTCTCATAAAAGCTGAAATTTGTAATCCTATTTTAGAAAGAACGCTACGTTTTCTTTTGTGACAAAGTTTAACATACTAGCTGCTGAGAGAAGTTCTAGAATGAACTAACTGTTAAGACTTGCTAAAATATACTTTAATGAAATTATTGGATCATTTATTACATGACTAATTTAACTTTAGTGAACATTTCATCCAATCTCACTTTATTCATCCAAACAATAGCATTCATTGTTTGAAGAAAATCCTCAGTTAACGGTCTACTGATAATACTATGATAAATACAATCCTGGAGATCGCTTTTCAGAGCAAAAGCTCCATTGTCAATACATAATTAGTTTCTGAACGATGGTCGGTAAAAAACCAAAGTCTGCGCTCTTGTAATAAGCTGTAAAATAAAGTTTGTAAGTTCATGGAGGGAAAAAAATCCCTTATTGTAGTTTATATTCTGTATATATGCATGTATTTAATTGACAATTAATAAAAAAAGTACATAAAAAGAATTAATGACTTTTTAAAACTTTATGTTATGTTTATGCTGATAATTTGGAAAAAAAAAGTTTTAATCAAAGTATTTTTTTACTTTATACTTTTATATAAAAATATTAATCTGTGAAACAATTAGACTGGCAAAATATGTTTCATGAAGAAAAATGTATTATTAAAACTTTTATTTATGACTTAAATTACGCTAGTGGAAGGAAAGTGAGTATGTATGTGGCAGGAATTTTATTTTGAAATCATAACTGTGCAAGAATAAAAAAAAATTAATCATGCAAATTATAGTAGATAATATATATTAATATAAAAAAAATATTAGAGTGATAGTCAACTAGTTAAAGCAATGCTATTTCATGATCAATCTCAGGCGTTAACACATATTGCAAACATTAATCATCTTGAAAAATGTTAATTAGAACGTACTTTTTTATTTCGATGCAACATAGAGGAGTTCAAATATCTTTAAATATTATTATTTTTCTTATAGAAAGTTCAACTACTTATATGCCAACTTAAATTTTTTTTAATTATAACCTATTCAAAATGTATGCTGAAATGTCCTCTAATTCTAGTCTGCTCAGATTCAAATGTAATTTTATTACAAATTTTTTTCGAGATTATACTTTTATTTTTTACTTTAAGAATCAGAAATTTGGAATATACACTGTGTTTGAATTTACATTAAGAATATAGGTACGAAATTGAATCCATTTTGATTGGGAAAATTCTTAATTGTTTTAATTTCTATGGTGGAATGGGAGATGGAATGTTTTAAATTCATTTCAATACATAATTGTGAATAGATTTTTTCTGTGTTTGAGAAGTAATCGTAATACTAGCTCAATGAAGGATTAAATTTCTTTTATTTAAATTTTTGTAAATAATTGAAATATAAATGCAAATATTTCCTGAAATCGTCCCTTGTTTTTATAATATATGATACCATGAATATTAAATGTAATACCAGGTTAAATATAAAATGCCTACAAATGTGATCATAATCGTTACGTCAAACGCGGAATTTTTATTAAAATTATAAATGAAAAATAAGCAATTGTGAAGCGTTTTGAATATATATATATATATATATTTATATATATATATATATATATATATATATATATATATATATATATATATATATATATATATATATATATATATATATATATATATATATTATATATATATATATATATATATATATATATATATATATATATATATATATATATATATATATATATATATATATTAGGGTGGATCGAAAAAAATTTTTTTTCGAAATCTTTTTTTCCTGAGGTCTCAAAAAATGTAAATTGATATAAATAAGACATGTGTAAAATTTGAATGTTCTGCGACAACGTCTTAAGGTTGCGCATCGAGCTTGAAATCTAGAAATTTTTGAAAAATATGACTTCTTACATTTCGAACAATACTTTTCGAAATTATTAGGCTCCTGAGGTTTTAGAAATCGTAAATTGTTAAGAATGAGACGTATGCAAAACCTGGAGGGGCTGCGACAAATTATAGGAGTTGCACATCGAGCTTGAAATCAATATATATCTGAAAAATATGCGTTTTTTGAAAAAAAATTAGAACATTATTGAAAGCAAAAATTATATTTTTAATGAATTAGACCTGTTTAAAAATAGTCAGTAACGTTCGCAGCTCTTCTCTAGTATAACCACAATCGTGACTACATTACCCAGGACTCAACACGTTGCCATGATTTGCCTACTATCCAAGTCCTGCCCGTGCCAGCCCAAGCACCCAATTATTGGAGCATGCATTTTAATGAGTAATGTAAAGCCCGACTTCAAAATAAACCGTGGCATTTTATGTCGAGTATAATGATCTAGATAGTATTAAATCACCATCTGATAGATGGATAGACAAATTTCGGAGTGGCTGTTTGCTGGTGTGAAGTTGGCAAATACACCTTGCAGAGATTTTGTTAGATTCGGGAACTGCGCTTCTAGATTTAGGATGGCGCTTTTACTCTTTCCAGAATTCGATGATTCGCCACCACTGCCAGTGCATGTGACGGTCCCAAAATCAATGGATTACGTGTCAAACTCTCCCAAATTTCCTGTGAAATTCTTAAAATCAGATAAGGACACATGGCCAAAGAATGTTGAACCAGATTAGATTATCAGAGAGAAATGTTCTTTGTGGCTAACACTTTCGTGTAATTTGCGGTCTACAAATATTTCTATGTATGAGGTTCTGTTTTTCCTCCTATCAAAACATAATCCGAAGAAATTTTTAAAGTATTTTTTCCTTTTCTTTCAGTAATTCACTGCCAGTCATCCGAGCCTTCCTCTATATATGGGTCGAGAATCAGTTCAGAAGGTTTCTCTCCATTTTCATTACTTCTGCTTTCTAGGTTGTGAAATAAAGTTGATAACGGAGTTGCTGCTTCCAAGTCCCTAATAACTCTGTGTCGCAGGGATTTTTATTTTATCTTAGTCGTTTTTGATTGCATTTTCCAAAGTGGATAGGCAGTCAGCATTTTCATCAGTCTTTCGTACTTCTCTTTCTTTATTTTCTTTTTCCAATCCAATTACTGTTGGGGACATACACTGGATATTGGAACTTTCACCTCTTTCTTCAACTATCTCGAAATTTCTCTTTCCAGCCTTTTAAGGGGACAGCCTACTTTTAAGAATAGGAAAATGTAGAAATTTTAGTTCAACTTTCATAATTAAGAAAAAAAAATAATGAATGCATGCAGAAACACAATTTTTTTTCAGTTAACTACTATTACATTACTCTATTGATTAAAATATTATTGTAGTTTATTATAAAGGTGATAATTCAAAAAATATTATTTTACCACACAATATTGTAAAAACAATTCAAGGGTACTTTCCCACTGCGCGCAAGATATCTCAATTAGAATTCCTTTGATCCTCATATTTTTTTTCTAAATTAAACAAAACATTATAATTAGCAATCTAAACTAAAATGGTTTAATTATTTTCATAATTTAAATTAAAAAAAAATATTTAATCTAAAAGTTTAAATTATCATAAAAATTTTGATAGTTTTACAATCATAACTTTTTTTCTATGAAACACAACCATTTCATTTTAGTTCATTTTGTTCATTATATTAAAATAAATGCCTGAGAAAAATTTCAAGTTGATATCTTAAATAGTTTTTAAAATATCATGCGCGCAAACTTGAAAAACAGTGTTTTGAGAAAACGCGAATTAAAGTTCAAATTGTAGTTTTGGAACATAAATTTAATTTTTAAAAATTAAAAACATTTTCTATTGAAACATTTACTATTTAAAAATAATTTTACTGAGTACTTAAAATTATTAACCCAAAATATGTTTTAATATGGCTTAAGAAACATCAATCTAAAGAAAAGCTCGACAATTGTAAATATGAAAAAATATGTACATACCTTAACAAAAGATACATTTTTAGGATATAAAGGCACGAATATTGGTAAAGTACATTATTTGAAGTTATTTTAATAATTATATCCATGTATATATTTTTTTTACTATGCAATATAAAAATTTGATTTTATTTCACTTTATGAACTTTTCGATTTAAAATTTTCCGCTTTCATGCACATTGCCTTCGTTTTCTTTTATTGCCTCAAACTGAGAACTGTTGAGCATTTTTCTGGCTCTTCGAGTTTCTAAATTAAATTCTGTATATTTCTTTTCTGCCTCTTTTATGCTTTTAGTGTCAACATTAGTTGCAGCTTCTACAGCATGCTGCCCAACTTGCGTTCACATTTTCCTTTTTATCTCAATAAATAATTGTCATACAGAAAAATGGTTGGTATCAATCTTTTTAGAATAAAGTAAACTATTTAATGAGATAAAAATCTCAAAATCAATTTTTGGGGCATTTTAAAAGTAGGCTGTCCCGTTAACTTTTATCTCATTCTCCATAAACTTGTCTTCTTTTCAGCTCCATCGATATTCACATATCTAGCTTCCCTCTGGTCTGCCAATGACTCCCGTTCTGTATAAGGTATGAACTTCTCTGAGCCACACCTGCTCCGAGAAAAGTCAGTATATTTGGCGAGTCATAAGTTGCGATATTCAATATCTGCGTAAGATAGTGTTTTTCCAACTCTCTTCATAAAAGATTCATTATGGCCCTCTCTAACGTACGATTTATTTAGCTGCTGAACTTGCTCACGACCTTTATTAACTATCTTTGAATTCTTTGGATTGACACAGTGGGGATATTGGCCTTGATCCAAATTTCCTGTATTTTGATCGCCAAAACTAAGGTAATTTCTCCTTCCGGTGGATCCTGCCCTTTACTCAGGATTTTTTCTCCTTAAGTACAAAAAAGTAATATAGAAGTACGTGTCCTCGGGTTGGTAACTTGGTACAAGATAATTCTTTCGATATTCCGAGCTCTTCTGAGAACGCCGATTTTGTTCAAAATCTTGTAGCTGCAAGTTTCGCTTTATTCAGGAGTGCAAGGCAACCACCCCTTAGTTTTTTTTAGACTAAAATGAAAACGCCATCTATATGAAACGTCAAACTTATTGTCTGTTTCATCAAAATATCTCGTGTCTATTTTAAATGAACGCATGCGCATCGTCATCACTTTTGATCGGCGGACACTTTTGATCACATTGATCGGCGGACGAACCAGCGCTAGTTGTCTAAAGCACAGTTTGCGTACTGCGCTCAAGACAAAACGACAGCATAACGTGAGCAATGTATCAAACTATTCGTAAAGCCATTTTTTTGTGATTTACTGAGATTCTCTAAACATCTTTTAACATACAAAAGGACCAAATCATTTTTAACAAATGAAGATTGCTTTATTGATAATGAATATAATGAAGATTGCTAGATTTTTTTTCAAAAAAACACATAATTTTCAATTTTCTAGATATTTCAAGTTCGATGTGCAATCTCTATAAACTGTCGTAGACCCTCCAGATTTTGTATACGTCTTATTCATAACAATATACAACTCCTAGGACCTCGAGAGCCTGATAATTTGGAAAATAATTTTTGGTCGGTTTTTTAGAAAGTCCTATTTTTCAAAAATTTCTAAATTTCAAGCTCGATGCGCAACCCCAAGACGTTGTCATCGAACATTCAAGTTTTACACATGTCTTATGCGTATCAATATACAAATTTTGAGATCTCAGGAGAGGAAGATCTATTTCACAAGACTCACATTCATCAAGAACGTAGTCTAAAGCTATCTAACTTTATTGCTGGGAGAAGAAATGGAGAGCAAAGACAATTAGAAAATAAAGAGAGTGAATTTTGAAACGAAAAAAAAATGATGTAAGAAATTAATTTTAACATTACCTTAGAAATAAATATAGCGTTAAAATAATGACATATATTAATGTTTTTGAGTAATAATAAAATTTATATAAAGTACATTTTAAACTTCCTTATTTAATTATTTATTTGTGAATCGGAAATTCAAACGTGAAACTTATAAAGATACATTTTAAACCTTTAAATAAGTATTAAGCAAACTCAAACTTTTTGATTTGTTTTCTTTCGGAAGGTTTTTTTTCTAATTATCAATAGGGATAACACAAATATCATCACATTTGATAACTGCATTCTACGTAGTTTGGGAAAATATACAAGAGTCTGTAGAAGATAACATTTATAATAGACTGCTGCATTTTATGTTACAAGAATAAAGATAAATAGAAACTGATGTTGCTGGAAATATATTAAATAGGATTTCAAAGTTTGAAAGTTAATGCAAATCATATTTTTGTTCATTTAAAGTTTTGCAGTCATGCATGCATAAAAATTTTTTTTTACAGTAAACAAAAATATTTTAATAATAATCATGCAAATTCTATCGCAAGCTTTTTAAAGAAAATAAGGATAGTTCTTAAATAAAATTTAAATTAGGAAATAAATAAATTCTTTTTTGTAAAGAGACTGAGATGTTTTATTCAAGAACATAAAACATTTTAAAAGAAACTTCAAGCTGCTATAAATATTTAAAAAATTCATTATGACTATTTAAACGTAAAAACTTTAGAAGTACTTAAGAAACT
Source organism: Cheiracanthium punctorium (assembly GCA_038373885.1). Lineage (NCBI taxonomy): Eukaryota > Metazoa > Arthropoda > Arachnida > Araneae > Cheiracanthiidae > Cheiracanthium > Cheiracanthium punctorium. Next base: position 676,749 of record JAWZYV010015836.1, on the reverse strand, counting down.
AAGAAATAACAAAGAGGACTTTTTTCTAATGAAAAAAATGTGTAAAAGTTAATTAACGTTTAAACTTGAATGACTCATTAAATTTCAAATGAAGTATAAAGACTATTTTCCTTCTTTTAATTACATAACATACAAAAGGGATTTTATATAATGTTATATAAACTTTGTAAAAGATTTTATGCATTGCACTTAAATTTTTAAGCGCAATAAATATTAACATAATGATTCTATTTAATATGAAAAAGTGAATATATTTTTAAAAATGCGCGTTTTTATTTAATTATATTTAATGTATTATATAGATACATGTATGTATGTACGCGTTCTTGAGTATTTTTTTCTAAAATACAGACAGGTGAAACATAGGCAGGTGAATCGCTTGATTTCCTTTTACATCCAGAAAAATGTAGATTTTGCACATAAAGCTGTGTATTACCTGTCTATCCATGTGTGAAAATCGAAATTAATTTTTTTAATATTCAAAAGTAGTCTATGACTAATTAAAATAAGCGAAATTTCTTAGTTGATAAAATATTTCATAACTTTCACGACTAAGAAATTGCAGGCTTTTTTTTTTTTTGTATTAACTAGTTTCTTGTAAAAATACATCCATGTCCCGCCAGTAAATAAGCTATAATAATAATATAACGCAAATAGAGGTGATACTTGTAAATATGTTAAGGTATGTGGAGCATATGTATTTACCATGAAATTTTGATACATGATTTATGTTTTAGACTTAGAAGACATATCGTTTGATTTAGCGTTTTTTTATAATAGAATAAAAGAAACTAGTAAAGCTGGTTTCATAGTAAATTAAAGCTTCTCAAATTGTCTGTTTAACCTATTGATCCCATTATTAAAATCTTAACATCTCAGTCCCCTTTAATATTTTCATAGGAGGGCTTAGTAAACCTAGACTTACTGTTTACTGTGGATTCCGAGCTACTATGAACGTTTATGCCTGGTGCAGATTTCGAACCCTGCGACAATGAAGGTCGGAGTGCTAACCATTCAACCAGCAACTCGGCATCCACTAAATGGAGAGTAGAAAGGGTAAGTAAAAGCTAAAGATGTATCAAAACGATTTTGTAAGACAAATATTAATTTTAGGAACTATGCCACATATTTAAATATCCTTAATCGAAAATTATCAGGTAAAATGAAAAGACTGGATAAAACAAGAAGCACCTAATATTATGCTTTTCATATTTAGTGCATTGATATAACTCCATCTACATATAAATATTAAAATGTAATTTTAACATTTGTCCCCGCTCTTTAAACTTAAATATCAAGTCTCCTTTAAATATGGGATGTTGTAAAATTTTTGCGGAACATTCAGATTTTGTAATTAAAAAAAATAACAACCTTAAAATGAAATTTTTTAACTTAAATTAACTACACCGCCATTTGTCTTTGTTTAACCAACAAATTCAGATAAGGGCCATCCAATATCACTGCTTATTAAGTTCGTTTTTGATCACAAAATACACGTTTTTTTCCCTTATTTCTCCGCTCACTACAAAAATATCTAGTTTATTCTTTCAGATTTTCTTACTAACTCACTAATGCATTTTTATCTGCCATTACAAATTGGTAATAGAACGGTAAAAAGCGTTTTAGAAAACGACTCTGTTTTACGAAGAATGCTATAGAATTAACAGAATTTGACATATTGCGGTAAAATAGTGAATAACTAATAACTATTCTTCACTTCTACATTAGATGACTCCTTAAAACACTGAAATCCTTAAAAACATAATATATATATATATATATACATATACACTATCTGGCCAAAAGTATCCGGACACCCCCTAAAAAAGTGGTTCTGGCGGGTGACGCAATTGGATGCGTAATCGAAAGCTATAAAAGTGTTGGTAGTGGTTTGTCTGGTTGTATGTATGCGTTTGGGAAGCAATGGGTGAGTCAAAGGAGCTAAGTGAGTTCGATCGTGGCAGTATAGTGGGATGGCACCTTTGTGGGAAAACAGTTCGAGAGATTGCGGATATTCTACATAAGCATAAATCCACTGTGAGTGATAAAATTTTGAAGTGTTAACATCTAGGCAGTGAAACTGAAGAAAATCGGAGTGGTAGGCCGAAAAAACTTAGTGAACGCAGCCGCAGAACTCCGAAAAGGGTAATGATACACAATCGCAAGTCCTCGTTGGTGGAAATTTCTCAGGAATTCCAAAGTTCATCAGGCGTTAGTGTTAGAAGCAGGACTCTTCGTCGAGAGTTAAACAACTTGGGATTCCACGGTCGTGCAGCCGCTCACAAGCAGAACATCACTCCACAGAATGCGATGCATCGATTGCAATGGTGCAGAGCTCACCGTCATTGGACTGTGGGCATGTGGAACACTGTTCTTTGGAGTGATGAATCTTGCTTCACAGTCTGGCAATCAGATGGACGCGTCTGGGTTCGGCTGATGCCCGGCGAACGTTTTCTTTCGTGGTTGCATTGTGCCAACTGTCAAGTTTGGTGGTGGCAGTATAATGGTGTGGGGTGTTTCTCGTGGTTTGGCTTAGGTCCGTTAGTTCCTGTGTTTGGAAACATGAACTCTGCGATGTATGTGGGCATTCTGGACAATGCTGCACTCCCAACTCTATGACAATACTTCGGGGAAGGCCCATTTCTCTTCCAGCAGGATAACTGTTCCGTTCACACATCGAGGCTTGCACAGACGTGGTTTGACGAAATGGGTGTTCAAAAACTGGACTGGCCTTCTCAGAGCCCCGATCTAAATCCCATAGAACACCTTTGTGACGAATTAGAGTGCATATTACGTAGCCATCCAAATCGACCATACTCACTGCAAGCACTCACTTCAGCTGTGATGGACGCCTGGAAGTCAATTCATATGGCCACCTATTAAAAATTGGTGAAAGTCTTCCGAGACGTGTGCAGGCTGTCATCGACGCAAAAGGGGGGGACCAACATCATATTAATATGTGCCTCAGGACGCTCTAAGTCCATACCACTGGGTGTCCGGATACTTTTGGCCAGATAGTGTATATATATATATATATATATACATTTACAAATTAATATAAACTTTGGAAATTTAAGGATAAAAACCTAATGTCATTTTCATATTGTTTCAATAATTAGATTTTTCCAAACAATTTTATATTATTGTCAGTGCAGTTATATTATTGTCATGCAAGACGAGACTTACAGGTGCGGGAGAAAATTTTGATATAAATCTGCGAGACGAGACGAGACATTAGCCCTTTCTCGACACTCATAGTCTCGCGTCCATCCCTAATTACAAGGATGAGTGCGAACAGATTGAGTTTCAGAATTTAAAATGAAAAAAACCTTAGAAAGATGCATGCGCCTCAATAAGTTTAGAGAAATTAAATGATGTTAAAAATAAATTTCAATAAAATCAGCTATGTTTAAGCGAAAGTCAGTTAAATTTACCCTACAAGACATTCTAAACTGTTTTGCTGTGAAGCAATGAAAACTGGAGGCCAGTGAAAACAACTGTATGCCTCAACTGTCATAGTTGATTCAAACATCCTACGCAAAAAAGAAATAAATAAATAAATAAATAAAATAAAAAAATAATTAATTAATAATTAATAAAATTACTTAGCAAATAAATTCGTAAAAATACTCTTCACAGCAGTTGAGAATGGAATATTAGAGTAGGGTTTATCAACTGCAGCAGTGTTTTAACAATATTAGATTTAGTCAAGTTTCAAAAATCAAAGCGGAACTGCTATATCGCACCCTGTACTCTCGAAGTATCTAGGAAGAAGAAAAGTCAAGTTTTGTAGTGGAAAACCACAGGGATGATGTAGGAAAGCGCCCTAGGCGAAGAGGAGAGATTCTAAATGAAATTGTTGAAATCAGAAACAAAGTCTTGGCTAGCCTAAACTGAAGATGGAAAGACATGCACGCATATTCGTGCATACGTAGTGGGAACGTAGTCCAAGCCTTTGCAACGACTTGCTAATCTCGATAGCTTGTCGTGGCAAATTTTGCTACCACATTACCATTGTTACGCTTCAATTTCTGTCTCAATGTTTAAAAAAAAACTTTGCGTTTTTGACAAGCCATTTGATTAAATTATAGAAGATTTATTTTATATTTTTCACTATGCGTTGATACACCACTTGCATATTCAGAGAAAACTAGACTGATATAATGAAATATAATTTGCTTTTAGATGACTGCAATTTTTTTGTTGTTGTTGTGGAGCTTTTTGGCTTGATAATTACGATATAATTTCAGTTTATAGCAAAATAAAAACTGTAAAACAGCAAACTCAGTGGGAAGTGATTACGTATTTACGTATATTTCGACTGTCTAAAGGGGCGAAAAGTGTGGTTGGCGTTTTACGAAAATGTTTTAGAACTTTCAGTTTAAAACTAAAACGATTTTTCCATCGCATTTTTATTATCGTTAAATTGCTGTTGTGTAGATAGTGAGAATGTTGTTTTTCATATAAATGAATATGATTCTTTAAACTGAAATTAGATTATTTATTTTAATGAAAATCTATCATTTAACACCGTTTTAATAGACGCGATAGATGACAGCTCGAAAAACTGGAAAATAAACTCGAACTTATAAAAATGCAATTTCTTTACGCTGTCAGTATCTAGCGCGAGGTCTTAAAACATGTGTACGCAACTGGATTTCTTCATAAAGCCCCGCATGTTAAGGCAGCACAAACAGGTTATAAGAATGTCTAATAATGTTCAGCGAACATTCAGTAACGTTCTCGGATGCCCATTGACGTTCAGTGGACCCGTATTAGCTGTCTCTGCTTGTAGTAACTCAGTGTCCTACGGAATAGAAAAAAATTAAATGGAAAATCATTTCTAATAATTCTTTTTATTTATTATTGTTGAAATTGTGCCCATTGATTATATACCAAAACGTATATAACACGCATTTTAAGCAGCAAAATATTTTTAAACCTAACAGCTAACGTGGTTTAATTATGCAGTAGAACATCTCTTGCCCCCCCCCCCCTTGGCTGTTACATCACACTGATTGATCTAACTGTGCTCGAGCCTAATTTACTCCCTACCCGTCGATGACTCACCACCCACATTACAAACATACGTATGGTAAATACGTGCAGTTTTGATCTTTTTTTCAATAATAATAACAGCTTTTGTGCTGTTTATTGTAATATTTCTACTATAGAGATGAATGCACATGCAGTCATTTTTGAACTAAGAGATTGCTTTACTGTAAATCCGTACTTTTCTGTATTTTCTGATAATCCGCCCTTTTTTGCGTTCCAACCATACCCTCAGTCCCAAAGGTAAAGAATTAGAGGGGTTATACTCTATATGCATACTAAAGTCAGCAAAACAATATCCCGAATATTTATTTTTCTATTCCTATCGTTTGTCTACGATTCCAGAGAAGAAAATACAAATACAGATGCACCCAAGCAACTCATATTTAAAAGCCCCTTTTCGATATTCAAGTCGTGTAAACATGAAACTGTTATTTGTACATTATTCATTGCATGTGTATTAAATAACTGCAGGATAAAAGTTTTTGAATAACGGAATCACTTAGGAACAGAAAGATGCTGTACTTAATCTCATTCACCGGTGGAGTCTCCTTCCGTTTATGGTCCAAAGCGTAACCTTTGTAACAAAAACTAAATCTTTTGTTTCCGACTGTTTATTTTTTTTTCCTTAATTGGGGGAAGTAATCCAAGTGGGTAAAGATCGCGTGCAAAAGGCAAAGCGTGTTGGATCACAACCTAATCTTTTTCATGCAAAAAGTAATTCCGCATGACCTTGATAAATCTCTAATTTGTCCAGAAATGAGTTGTGGGATACTCTAGAAAACGATGGATTTTGTTTCACACGATACTTGTTAAAGTGTAATTCTTTTTCCCGTTGTTGTTGTTAAATCATGTGGGACGTTTTAAATCGTTCATCTGTATTACAATCCAATTTTAAGGGGGTGTAATTAGAGGAAGTCCTTGTTAGCATTAGTGATTCGCAGTAATTGTTCTAGTAGTTCTAATCGATATTAAGGAAAACTTGTTTAAAATATAAAACCCCGATTTGAATGTTGGGAATCACAGTCCGTAAGGCAGAACATCTTGAAGGAAGTACTTTGCATCATCTCTGAGCAAGCGACTCCAGGGATCGAAGATGGTTTCAGTACACAAGTTCACCATCGCCGTTTTTTTAAGCATTTCGATTCTCCTGTCACTAGGCCCTGAATTCTCAAACGCTCAGTGCTGCTTCGACTTAGGTAACGCGGCAGCTGCTGTTTTAGCTTTAGGTGCGGTTGGGAAACTGCTGACAGATGGCCATCGAAAGCACCATTTAGGACATCACGGACTACATCATCACCACCCGGAGCACCATGATCATGGACACCATGAGCATGGGTGGCACGATGATCATCAAAGTCATGGACATGGCGATGATCATGGCGACTATTATAGAGCACGTGGACAAAAAAAGCATTATTAATTCATTCATTTATGTGCATTATTTTTAGCTGATCTCATGATTCAAATTAACGAACTGCTTTACTAGTCAAGTACGTACTGAAAGTCCTAGAATGATAGGAAGGTTGGAAAATATCTTAGAAATATATTGCACCAAAGAAGCTAAATATGTTTGTGGCACAAACCAGATTTGTACAAACCGTAAAGAATTTTGCAGAGTTTTAAAGATATTTTTCACTTTAAATGCATTGTAAAAATTTATTCATGTGCACAATTCAAAATATTTCTATAACATTGTATCATCATACAAGACTCATATATTTTTATATAATGTGTAATACTTGTACAAAATTCATTTATTTTGACACTAATGTATAATTATTAATCAAAAAGAGTTTTATGAATGTACAAAATATTTCTTAATAAAAATATTTTTTATAAGTAAAATGTGATTCTTTATTTTCCTTTGATGCTTGATAAATAGTTAGCTGTTAAGAAGTGTCTGAAATATTTTCTGCAAAATAGCTTTTTTAGGTTAAAGGTGGAAAGGTAACTTTGGTGGAAAAAAAGAGAAAAACCACGAAAAATCATTACTTTAAGATTTTCTATCAACAAACATTTTTCAACTTTGTTGAAAAGCTTAATTTTGCTTTGTTGTTAGCTGCTGTTGTTAGCTGCTGTTGTTAGCTGCTAGAAAAGCTTTGTTGTTAGCTGAAAGAACAAACTTTTAGAGAAACAACAGACTTTAACAATTTTTTTTTTTTTGAGAAAATTCGCAGTTTAAAAAATCCGTCTAAAGTGCTGGAACTACATTTTAAAAACAAAAAAACTTAAAAAATATATACGTGAATTTATTTGATTCTACAAAAACGTACTTATCTTTATGTTTTACATGGATATCAAGTTTATAAATGATATTTTGTGATTTCAATATCGTATTATTTAAATGTGTGTGTGTGTGTTTGATTAAGGACAGTAAGCTAGAAATGTGAATTATTTCTGTATGTCTAGTCAATTCTAAAAAGAACAATATTATTCTCTAAAAACGAAAGTAAAAATAAAATTTTACATGGTGTAAATGAACATTTAATGCGAAACTTACTTGACAAATAAGTTGTAAATAAATTATTAAACCTTACATTATATAACCTCTGACTTAAAAAATAATTTTAAATATTACATGCAGACCTTGCATTTCTCACAATTCAAAATCTGCGTTCACAGAGGCTATTAAAAAAACTGAAAATAATTGATTCCTTTTTTTAACATTTAACCTTACTAAAATATGCAAAGTCACTACTTTAGACAATTATGCTTGGACGAAGTAATATTTCTAAACTCTTGAGAGCTGTACTTTTTTGTTATAAATTAGAAAAAAAGCAGCATACATATTATTAAGTAATGGTAAAATGTAATGAAAAATGGTTTTTATGAGGTTAACGAGAAGAAAATATATAGATAATGATTCAATACAACTTTGTGTATACATTTAATACATGAGTGTTTTTAAATATTTAACCAGCAAATTTTCCTACACTCAGGTAAACATAAACACACTTAGCTCTGGAAGATTATTTTATATGTGATATCTTTCAGTAAACGACTTCTTTAATAGACAGTAACAAGTATTATGATTAGGTTTAATTATTTTTTACGCTTTTTTGCTTAAATCTGAGTTAACATGTACAAAATGTTCAGATATTCACTCAGCAGTGGGCAATTTTTTTTGTACAATTAAAGCAGGGGTTCCCAACCTTTTTACAACTTAGAACACCTTAAAAGATTTTTTATTAGACCACCTAATATTTTAATACCAAAAAACCACTATGAATGAAGTTGGAAGATAGTGCAATAATAAAAAACGATATGTTTTGAACCGCTTTAAATTTTGCAAAATTATCTGTAAATCAAGCTTAGACAGTGTACCAGATAAAGTCCGTTTTCAACTCAATAATTTCTGAATAAAATCTATAAAAGGTTCGAGGTATGGAATAGTGAATTACAAAGTTCTTCAGCATCACTGATTTATTAATAAAAGGGATATTGATAACACTAATGTTTAAAATTGCAAATGTAAAAAAAGTTACTACTGACATTGTACCAGCGTGTCACTAGCCATATTATGAAACTTCCAACAGAACATGCTGACCAGCCTCGGCTTTAAATATGGTAATTACAACGCAAATGAAAATCTGTATTCTATTTATAAATAGTAAAATGGATATTATTATCTATCAGTTATAATCCATAAATATTAAATAAAAAAATGAAAAATGAAAAATCTATAATCGATCTCCAATAGACCCCTAGAACACCACATACCCCTTTAAAAGCTTCATAGACCCCCAAGAGGTACACCTGGAGCTCGTTGGGAATCACCGAATTAGAGAATATTTAGATTATATTGTTCCTTTAATGAAATTGAGACTTAAAATACACAATTCAAAAAATTTTAATTCAGTTAACTTCTTTAAAGATACTATTCACTTTTCAGATTGTAGTATTTATATGCTTTTTAAAGAGTAGAATTTATTATGATTAGACTTAGTGTATATTTTGTAAGTTAAATTACAATTAATAACAGTTACATATATATGGAAACAAACACCTGTAAACTTTACGAAAGCCCATCCATATTCCTAGAAAATTATGTTCTCCTTTGACTTAACTTTCATCTTAAAATAGAACCATAAAAAATTCAGATATTTTTCTATTTTGTAACAATTATTTATTGAAAAAAATGATACATACTTCCGAAATGCATGCGTAATTATTGTTCTACACAACAAAACTTATAAAAATCCAAAATATAGCCAAATTTAAAATCGTATTTGCCTTTTTGGAAGGGAGTTGGAGTGATACTGTTTCAAAAGCAGAGTAAATAAAAAAAAACACGAAATTTTTTGTATAAGAATACACGAAAATCCGCACTGGTCCTCGTGATTTGAATTTATTTGTTTCTCCCCAATGTTTTGAAAAAACTTCTCTTGGCCAAAAACGCTATTTTTTTCTTTTGAATTATATATTGCTCCAAAACTCGAAACATGTGATAAAGGAAGAAAATATCGGCTAGAAAAGTGCGGAAAAATCATAAAGGAAAAATATATATAGATGTGTATGTGTGTGTGTGTAGCATAGATATCTGTGAATACATATTATGGCAGAGATTCTTTCAATAAATTATAGTAATTTGCTATAGAAAAGGATTAATTAGCAAATGATTACTAAGCCTTATTTGAATTACATTGGAGATGAACTAAACTCCTCATTTGTGGATAATAGCATGGAAGGCTGAGACGTACAATAAATCTTGCAGTAAATCGCCTTTAGGAATGTTAGTTTACCTTTAGAACAAACTTTCAAAAAGTATGGATACTAATGTTTTATGAAAGTATCCATAATCTCGATATGATCAAAATTTGCCACAATTCTCACAAAAATGTCTTTATATGAACCATGTGTGGAATTTAATGTGTTTTTGAAGTAAAATTCATTTTTTAAAATATAAAAATCAATTGAAAAACTCTTACAGTCCAATTATGTCTTAAATATAGGTATTGGACATAAATGAATGCTTCTAAATTTGCATAACGTATTAACTTAAATTACTTATTACGATCTTGAAAGATAACCTTAACAGCATTACAGGAATATAGGCTACTTCACTTTCCAGTAGGTCGTTGTTCAAGCATTGCTGTGTTTTCTGTATATATATATATATATATATATATATATATATATGTAATAATAAAATAAACTATTTAATTTAATGTTATTTGAAAAGCCTTCTTTAATCTCGGTTACTCTTACTGTAAAGTTTGTTTCGCGGCCACACAAATATTACGCTCGGAGACAATTTTTGAAGTTAGATAAGGGGTAAAATTGTTGATTTAGCAGTATTTTCAGTTGTCTGTGGTTTCGTTACTTCGCGCTTTTAGAACTCCTGGGTAAGCAGTCGTTTCTCATGTCTTGATTGACAATCTAGTTAACGAATTACGTTTTAGAGTAACGCCTTCGCGATCGTGCCAGCAGGTGTAGTAACTAAGGAGTATTTAAGCAAGGGCGCAGAAATTTCTGGAGCTTAGCTTAGCCTTAGTTTAGAGCATTAGCTTTTGCAGGAGCTTCGAGCTTTAGCTTTTAGACTGCGATGTACGAAGATAGCCCCGGAGCTAAATGGTCGCCGGCCTGACTCCTGCCCTCTGTCCGAACTTTGAAATAAACTATTCAACCTAGAACCCCAATGGATTTGGGTCGATCATTTCAACAAGGGATGGCGTAAGGCCATTCCTTACATATATATGTATATATATATATATATATATATATTGTGGATTATTTATATATATATATATATATATAGTGTATTATATATATATATATATATATATATTTCTGGGACATCACTCTTTTTTATTGTTACAATTCTATCTGGAATAAAATTATATTTTAGTCACATAATCAGTAAAATGTAAAATGTTTCCGTACGTTTCTAGTAAATTACGTATCTATGTTCATCGTTTTATTTATTTGTTTATTTTCATGGCAATTGAACAAAGTTTGAACAATAAAAAATGTACAATTAATAATACAACATCGAGCATCAGAGACACGATACTCATATTAATATGTACGAAGGTTATCACGTCTTCGAATTGCACTTTAAATTTACCGAACCGAAAACTAAATTCATTCCCTTTGGAGATATCTGATGCATGCCATTCATTCAGCAAATGTCGTTTACGAAGTTTTAGCAAGTGCATATCGTATGGGTTCATGACTATCGATCTGAAAGAAATATCGATCTATGTGAATCTCATTAGGAATATTAATTTGTACGTTTTGACCAGTTGGGTTTCTAACGTCGTGACCTTTTTAATGGATGACCAATCGTTTGAGCATTGATTTTATATAATTGAAAACATGTTTTACTCTTGTTAGTTTATTTGTTAATAAAATATTTGTTAAACCATGGGTAGGAAAATAATGTAATTCTGAAATACTTAAAACTTTTTTCTGCAATATAGTCATACATAGTGATAACAAGGCTGTCGCATGTACGCATGTGACTCTACTGATACATGTCTTTTTATATTATCCTTCTATCTTGGTATCCCTTCAGGAAAAAAAAAATTCAATGTAATTCACTAATTGTATATTTTAGAAACATTGCAAAACTGTAGTAAAATTATTTGTTAAATAATTAACTAAATTTTTCTGTCAGTCATTTTGTTTACCGTTTCTGCTGCTAAAACTGTTAACGGTGTTTTATAAAAAACCCATAAATATGCATTACTGGTAGGCATATCCATTTGAAATTTTTAAATATTAAATCTATAAAATTAAATATATGAATATAATTATGAATTATTAAATTATGAATATAATAATTTGATATATTCATAAATTTGAGTGTGTTGTGGGTATTCAAAAAAGCTCACGGTATCAGCGTAATTGAAACTAAATTTTCTTAAATAACTTAGCCGTAGTATATTGATTGTTGAAGTCTTGGACTAATCACTAATATCCAGCTTGTATATCGGTGTACTTGGGAAATTATTCTGTGTTTCCAGAATCCATTTGGTAGTTGGTTTTAAACAGGGGAGTAGCCAGAAATATTTCATGGGGGGGGGTTACAACTACTGCAACTCACATATATGCATACATGTGTCTGATAAGCGAGTGAAGAATATACATTTTGTATGGCAAAAAATTCCTCATGGGGGGTTATGACCCCCCTAACCCCCCCCTTGGCTACGCCCCTGGTTTTAAATAATAAAGTTTTCGAATGGTAATGCTCAGAATCCCTCCCCCCACTGATGAGCAGTTATTGCAACTCCAGACTAGTTACACACAATTAAAATAAAAGAAAACCTCATTGACGACTAACTTACTTTTATTCATAAACCGCGCAATTAAACTACCTATTTAACCTCTGGAAAACGCAAATATTTGTCGTGATTGAATAGGCAATGGTAGTGAGTAAACAAATATTGAAAACATAAGAAATATCTCATATTACTATTACCTATTAAGAAAATACGTCATGTATTTCTTTATATTAGAAACAAAATGAAGAAATCCCATTTAGTGAATTAAGTCTTTTATATGTTGGTATTGAACACGCAGGAATCGCTATAACTGTTTCTAAGATAAACGCCATTTTTAAAATAAATATATGACATCTAAATCATTACTTGCAGCTGACGAGTAGCGTCACACATCACTGATAACCGTTGTCATATAACACATATGCTGAAATAAAAAAAGTGCAGGAAGGAAAGCATCTGGAGAAAGTTGTATCTACATGCGCTCAATCCATAATACATTGTGATAGCATCTCTTCCTTTTCCACTCCATAACACTCTCACAGGAACAGATCGAAGAAATTATGATTACAGGTTTAGGGAGTGCAACCATGTGTGATAAGTAACAATGACACAGTTTTTTGGCATATATAGGCTTATGGATGCGTTTCACTTTATACTTTTCGCTGAAGATTTAAAGGGGGTAGTGCAAATCAAAAGAAGGGGGGAAAAGCATAAATAAGAATAAATATTTTAGACACATATCGATGGTATAATCTGCTAAATCTGAAAAAAAAATCAAGGCAACATTAATAAAGTGTTTAAAAATTGAAGTTTTTTTAATTCGTGAACTTTTTCTTCTTTTTAAAGATATAACTGTCTACAAATTTATATTTTACAATATTAATTTTTTCTACTTTATTTTTAATTTCTCCGATTGTAGAACTTTTTAAATATTAACTTTAATAATTAAAAATACATTTTGCTTTTTAAAAGTACTATTTGATTTTTAAGTGAGACGTTCATGGGAGCATTCGAATACAATATAAAAATAATTTATAAAAATGTATACGAATTTTTTAAAGTGTTAGAAAAATAAAATACAGAAATATGACTTTACTACTTAATATAAATTTTAAAAAAAAGGGAAGAAAATTTCAAATGATGACCATAAGCAAATATTTTATGTATTTTAAAAAATGTGGTAAACCAAACAATAGCCTTAGTAAACTGATGCATATTAATTACAAAGAAAAATTGCATATAATGACTTTCTCTATAGCCATGCTTATTAAAATACGTACACTAGATAAAATTAAGTATCATTGTCATTTAATTGCTTAATTTTTAATTAGTTTTGGAAATAAAATATTCACGGAAACTCAAATAAATGTGTTAAAAAATCTTCATTTGTAAGTACATGTTAAGAAATTTAACTACCCATACTATATGTTACAACATTTTATTTTATATACTATAGCTTAGGACAAAAATTATTAAAACGCATTTTACAAATTGATACAACTTCCAATTAGCAATACATAAAAATTCATGTATTTTCGAATTTAAAAGATAGTTACAACGGAAAACAGAATTGATCATACAACGGAAAACAGAATTGTTAAGCAATAGAATTTAGGGAATAAATCCTAATATGGTTAAAAGATATATAAGCCTATATTATTTTGAGAGATATAATTAATCTTACAAAACAATTAAGTTTCTAGATACTGGCGTACATTTAATTGTTTGTACGGGGGTGAGAGAGTCAGGGTCATTTTTGAAAACTTGTAAATGCAAATAAAATTTTAGCAAGCACTCTCGTTTCCATTTTACATCCTTCATAATTTTCATACTTTTATTTAAAGTTTTGAAAGTAAAATATTTTTAAAAATAAATTTTAAAGAAAAATATGTGTGAATGGACTACAGACATATTATACTGCACGTATTGCAGTGTTTTCATCATAAAATATGTCACATTCTGACCATCTAGCGAATTATTTTTAGAAATCAGCAACTGGAAGTAACTTTATTTTATCCAACCTGTAAACCTTTAACTTTTTTGATTAATTATTTTCTTATGTAAATCAAAATAATTTTTTAAATGCTTATATTTCCCACGTGACATATAATAAATTCCTACTGAGGATAATTTTGGTAAAATTGAAAATAACTCGAATGAGGGAGATGAGTCATTATCATAAATTTCCTTTGAGAGTAGCACAAATAAAGGAAAAACGCTTTAAAATTAGTTGTTTCTGTTTTCATGTTTTTATTGCGGATTATAAATATGAATTAAATTTACAGAAGTAACTCTTTAGATGCCTAACTTCCTTACAATCGCATTACCTAACTTCCAAGTGTCTTTACTTTTTTTAAACACATAGACTCTCTATTTTTGCCAAGAAAATACAACTTCGGTCAGCAGGAGTTCAGGAAAAACTAAAATTTAAACCCATTCGCTATTGGGAAAGAGAAAAAGAAAGCTGATCATGAATAACTAAATGAAAATCTATCAATTTTCAAATCACTTATTCAGTTTATTTGGATTTAAAGGAGGGTGATCTAATCCTCTAGCACTAGAGGAGTAGGTCACCCTGGACTATGACTTCGCCATCGCATTGATCGCGGGTGGATTATTTTGCAATAAGCTATTCCATGATTTTACGATATAGGAAAAATATCGTAAAATCATGATAGCTTGGAAGTATCGCACATCAAAATAACTAATGCGCATTCACATGAGATTTAGGAACAATAGAAGCAGGAAACTATACTAAAAGCGAAAACATTGAAAGACCCTCCTGGGGTTTGCAGTTTTAATGAAGGGACAGGGAATTCTGCTTTTAATGACATTTGACACAGTAAGAATGATGATCTGCAAAATGGAGCGACACCCTGATTCGGAAAATTTTACGAGTTCGGCACGCCTTTGCCTGAGTTAGTCCATGCATTTATTTAAAACAAAACAAACAAAAAAAAAAACTCAAAGAACAGCGACCATTGTTTCTTCCTCCTTTTTGTCTTTTGCCATGGTTAACATTTAACCGTCTATTGTGAACCATGACAGATCGCAGTTTCTTTAGGCTGGTAAAACGTATTTATAATTCCACATCGTTGGGCATTTTTCATGAACTTGTAATGGGTACTCGCAGTGACTTGAAAATGCTTGGTGCAATGAAAATTGACTTAGGAATTCATATTCTTCCAAATTAAAAAACGATGAAATATAACTACCTTCTTCTACATATCAAAGAATAAAATATGAAAAAATAAAATAAAAAGAAGATCATAATACAAAATTTATAAGGAGATGCAGAAAATACTAAACCAACATTTTTGGGGCTTTCTTTGTTATCCGTCCTAAAATAATTAAATCCCATTGTATTGCTTTAGTTTGGATTTATTTACTGAAAATATATCCATTACCAAGTATACTCCGAAACAAATATTACAGATTATAGCGCTTGCACGAAAAGTACTATTATTAATTTTTTTTCAAAAAATGTACAAACTTCAGAGTTAGATATATACAGAAAAATAATGAAACGAATACAAGAAGAACAATTTTAATGCATAATATGCATTTAAAATACACTTATATTATTTTTCATATATTTTCTAACATTTTTTAAAAAGCAATCGCATATAATAATGCTTTATTTTAAAAGATATTACAAAAAGAAAGAAAAGATCACAGTCTTTTAGTTTTATACATGTCAAAAGTTTTCTAACATTTATTAGAAGTCCACTGTTTCCATTGAAAGAGATTTCTTCCCCGTCAAACATAGGATTATAACGCATCAAGAGAAAGTAAAGTTATATTTTCAACTTTCCAGCGAGTCAAAAGTATCATTAGCTGCCATATATACACCTCTACTTTTCTCTTCAAAGTAAAGACTTTTTAAAGAGCGAAGATTGCTTGTAAAGTTGACATTGAACAACGATGGAGTAAAAAAAAATAACTCACAAATATTATTTTGTACGTCATCATCTATTATATAAAAATATACCCTGATCATCGTTATATCTACAGGGAAAGAAAATACTTTGAAAAAAACCATTGTGTGAGCTCAGGTAGTCAACTAAAGCTAAATTCACGAGCATTAATTTCAAAAACGCAGTTTATCCCCACTTGAGTGTTTTGCAGGTGGCTGGACAGACTAATTTTTACCATGATTTCAACGCTTACAGCGCCATCTTGACATAAACGCTAGATTTATCGTTTAACATAACACGGCGTGTAATACGGAAGCAAAGTGATTTATAATGTTTTACAGCAGCATTAGTTTAACGCAGCTAAAGCACACATACGTTATAAATATTAATAGTGTATTTTTTTCATTTAATGTTTAATTAGTGTTACGTCAGATATCTATTTTTTGGGTGCTGAATTTGTGTCTTCAACAAATAAGATACAGCTGTGGAGCTATTTTCATTAATCTACTATTGTGTGTGGTTAAGTAATACTAAGTTCTCCCATACCTGTCCGATGCAATGAAAATGAAATTATTTTTTTTTGTAAATTTCAGTATTATTACGTTAGAGAACTAACTGGGTATATTAACCACCTCATTCAGTTCGCGAGACAACTACTTTTTGCATTTTTCACAAGATTAAAATAAATTAAAAATGGGCGCGAATTGTGCTTTACAACGGACTAAATCGTAAGTAACCCTCTGTTGATTCCGCGGTAGTTTCAACAAAAAATACGACTTTAACGTGTTTTTATTTTATTTATTTATTTTTTTTTTTGCACGCTTGGGAAGGAGACGAAAATCAATGGGTGACTTGCGCCTGTTGTATTGATCAGCACAACAGCCTAACTTAGCACTAAACAAATAGAAAAAAGTAAATAAAGTAAAAATTATAGCATTCTTTTGTCAGGGCATAACTCACAATGAAACGGAATATATTTTTCTCTCACTGTGTTGTTTAAATTCCTAAAAAGACGTGATACGTTAATTAAAATGAAGTAAAAATAAATCTAGATTGGTATAAGAAAATTGATTCGTTTGTTGTTGTTGTAGTTGTTCTTGTGTCCATGAATAGAGGATTTGCTATATCCATGGAAACAAGTGCCACTGCCCCCGAAGGGTTTGGACCAATTCCAGGTGAGGGATCAACCATCTGAAATCGGCATCCCCAGAGACACCGTATACACATGGGGGCATTGGGACCACTGCAGATTTTATGTGCACCATCTCTAATTAGCATACGCAGCCCCACAGCAGTCCCACAGCCTCTAACTAAGACAGGAGTTCACCTTTCCAAGCAATGACCAAGCCGGATGCTGCTTCACTTTCCGTGTTCTTACGGAAGAGTTTAGTGACTAGACCACTGCGAGACGTTGATTCGTTTAAAAACAGAAAACATTGGGCCATAATAATGTGGTTGGCAGTCAGTAGGATCATAAATCAAAATACATGGGTCTGAATGCATACTAACCAGTATGCATATGCTGTGAACATGCAGTTGTGTGGTGTATCTTCTCTCGAGTTGACTAATGAATCATTGTTTACATTACATAAAGACATATCATTTCATATGAAAAAATCGATTTTTAAAGACAAGTTAAATGCAGTTTAAATTTCATAGAACTCATTTGTATTTATTTTCACATTCAAATTTTTTTAAAGCACTTCGTATAGAAGACTGTTTAAATTTTCTTTCCGTGAGTGTACTTGTTACTTATGAAGATATCATAATAAACCAATTTAATAAGTGCATTAAAATTTATTTATTTATGATATGCTTATTTAATTTATTTAGATATGGTAAATTGGATTTAAAAAGAAGAATTATGCGATAGAGTTTTCTTGTGTAGCTCAAACTTTTAAAGGGAGCAAATGCATTTGGGCAATTTGTATTTATAATAAATTGTAAAAATGTTGTGCGGGTTTAAAAGACGTGCCAGTTCAAATATTAATGCAATATATATTTTATGAATTCAGTTTATAATTTTGATAACGTTTATTAGATTTTTGTTATTAAAATGGGAATGGGATAAAGAAAAAATAGATAAATAAAAAGAAATATAAATTTATCTGCATGGATATACCTTTATAAACAAAAATATTTTAATTTAATCTTTTAAAATGGAGTTTAAACTGATTTTAAATATAATTTTGCGAAATAAAACTAAGCAGCATATTCCTAAATTAGTATTTTAATAACTGTGAAAATGAAATTTAAATAAATTTGAAAGTAATATACAAAAAGAATGAGTAATATTTTACGACTTTTAAAAATATTTATCAACTATAATTTTTTAAATAAATATACTTCATTAAAAATTAAAGTTTAATCTTTGTACTTTATAAATGCTTACATATCATTTAACTTTACAATTCCGTTACACAGAAATTGAACTCATCAACTGGCAATATACCAATAATAAAAACAATAATAATAATAACAATAATAATAATAATTCTTATTATCATTGTAACAAAAATCATAAAAATACAAAACTTTGGAATAGTATAGTTTAAAATATTTACGTCCTATCCTACAGCACTTATTAAGTTACTCATGCATTCTTTTCTTCAGGATGATCACAGAATAAAACTGTTAAAACTAAATTTAAGTACAATAGAAACTTAAAATATAAAGTTAATTTTAATGCAAACGTCTTAAAACATGTTTTTTTTTCTTTTCTTATATATATATATATATACTCTCTGTGTGTAAACATGTAAATTTATGTTGAAAATTTATACCACATATTTAAGATTCTATATATATTAAGCAATATTTTCCTTCTAAATCCAATTACTATGAGAGTTACACTCAGTAATAGAAAAAATATCAATTTCAAAATAATATAAATTAATAAATTTTTCATTCAGAGAACAACTAATTTGCTTTAATGCTAATTACGTTTTTGAACAGCTATTAAAATGGAAGAAAAAGTAAATTAAATTTTAAATACACAGCAGATTTTAATGTTGATTATGGATAATTTAAGCATTTTTAAACAAATTTCATTTTTGAATAAGCATGTTTATTTTAAGCTTTTTATTAACTTTCTGCGTGTACGTAGTTTCAGTTCGAAATTTGAATGCTAATTTCTTATCTTCTGATCGAGCTGAATGTTTCCATGCACAAGTAACTACGATGACACTGCTCTTTTTCAGTGGTACTGCAATTCTCTCTGAGTACTGCTCTTTTTCATTTTAGGGACTGTGTTTTTATTATTACTTTTTTTTAATATTTAACTTTTTCAAAAAATGTTATAAATTAAAAATATATTATTTTTTTAAATAAAAAAGCTATTACAAAAATAATATTTTCAAAAACCGTGGTTTTTCGTACATGTCAACTTGTAAACACATAACTATTGTTCGGAGTTTTTTTTAAAGTTTATCATTGCAAATGACGCAAACATATTTTTTTTCTTTTGATTTTCAAAAAAGAAAATGACATGGGTTTCGATTTTGTAGGTTTTTTTCTTATTAATTTTTCAAAAGAATGATAAATTATGTAATACTATCGCATCCTATTTTTTTACATCGTGGCATCCAATAATCTATACCTTCCACCTATTTAATAATTCCACTTAAAACAGAGTGCCCTTTCCTTAATCGTTTAAGAGAAAATTATAAAAAATATAAGACATTTAATTTTTGTTTATTTTTCTGTTTGTTAAATTTCTTTTAGAATAAGGTCACGTCTTTATTTAGGTCAGGACAAATTAAACTATTATCTCTGGTTGTCATGAAAAACAATTCCTTTTCATCAGAAAAGATAACTCCACGGGAAGGTAATATTATGTACATGTTTATAACCATTTAATAAGTTCTGTAAACAATATTTCTTTTAAACATGAAACTGTGAGAATATATTTTTAGCACTCGGGTGCTATTTCTTTCAAGAACGTGTTTTGTCTACGTGGCGCGCCGGGGTCACTTTTCAGTTTGATTCATGCTTTCTGCTTAGTGATTTGATATTACTAACGGAGACATGGACTATCCCTTCAGATGATTTTCAAATACCAGGATTCACTTTGATCGAACGGATAGACAGTGGTTTACAAAACAGAAAGACATCTGGAGTAATGATTTTTATAGCGGAAAACTTTATAAAAATCACTTTAAAAAAAGTATATGAAACGCTTTACACGAGCCAGATCAATGGTGTTCAAAGGGTCATTGCGTGTATTCAAGATAAAGTGAGATTTGCAGTTATTTACGCTATTCCTCGAATTTCTTATGAAGATAAATTAGACGCTCTATTCGATACTTTAGTGAAGGAGGATGATAGTAAGACTCTTTTAGTAAGATATTTTAACATAGAATTAAATTCCCATTATGGATTCGATTTCATAACTGAAATGGATACCTTAGATTTTCCAATACGCACTCATCCAAACATTTCACCACTAGAGGCGAAACAAAAATTGATGCAATTTTCAGCAACAAAAGTATGTGAACAGGAGTCTATATGAGCACTTACAGTTAGCATTTTCCTCTATATCGCAGCAGAATTGATTGAACAGATTTAAAAAAAAAGGAAAAAAAAAAAAAAAAAAAACGAAATTCATCCAGCCGAGTGCGTAAATAAAATCTGAAAGATTCCATAGGAATTTTAATCCACCTCTTATTATACAATCGAGTTCATACGGGGATATATACACCCTTGTGCAAATTAATTAAAACAAAGTATTTTTTTTCCTTGCCTTTTAAAATCATCCATATTATTCTTGAACAATCATACTAAAGTACGTTTAAATATGTGTGGGATGAACAAATCCTTCACCTATCAACAATTTCCACCATTCAGAGGGGTTTTGAGAGCGCATGCACAGGAACTGACGTAGATAGTCTAGCTCCAGCTATGATCACATCAGTTGAGAGTTCACTATCGTCAGAGATCAGAGATGGATGTGACACCGCGAAAGCGTACAAATATTGTTACTCTGTTCGAACATACTCCAAAGATTTATAGAGATATTTCAAAGATAGTTGGCGTTAGTATTGCAACTGTGAGCCGTATCATAAAACAAAATAAAGAAGCAGGATCCATATCTCCAAAGCCAAGAGGAAAATGTGGCCAAAAAAATAAAACAACGCCGAGAGATGACTCGTCTCTACTTACACAAAGTAAAAAAATACCCTCGAAAGACTAATGCTGCACTTAATAGAGATTTAAAAGAGCATGGAATAAATATTAGTTCACCCACTCTTCGGAAGCGTCTTCTTGCTGTCGGTCGACCAGCCTATCGGCCTGTGAAGAAACTGTTTCTGACCCAACCAATGAAGAGAAAGCGCTACTTGTGGGCTTTAAAATATAAGAATTGGACAGTTGAAAATTAGAAGAAAGTGCTATTTAATGACGAAAGCCATTTTTTTTTGTCCAAGGCCAGCGAATTCATGTGCGTAGATTGCCCGGCGAAAGAATTCGGGATTGCAAACAAACTAATTTGTTAAACATCCTCAAAAGAAGATGTTTTGGGGTTGTTTTGGTTACAGTGGGGTTGGTTCTTTGCAGCCTGTTGACGGTATCATGCGTTCTGACCAATATATTACTATTTTGAATAGCAAGGTTACTCCAGAGTTGAAGAAACGATACCCTGATGGAACAGATATTTTTCAGCAGGATTTAGCTCTGTGCCATACGTCCAAAATGGTCAAGAAATTCATGTCTGAGAAACAAATTAAGATATAGGAATGGCCTGGGAACTCTCCAGAAATCAACCCAATAGAGAATCTCTGGGCTATATGCAAGAATCGCTATTAAATATGGATTATACAACTATGGAGAAGATAATCATGGCGCTAATTCATGTGTGGTAAAAGAACATAAATACTACAAATGATTGTAAAAAATTGGTGGAATCCATGCCGAATCGTGTCCAAATGCTAATAAAAAATCAAGGAGATCATATTATGTACTAAAAATGTTTTATTCCACATAAATTTAAATAAAATAGCATTTTTCTTAGTTTCCTCAAATTTTTGAGTTTGTTTCAATTAATTTGCACAAGGGTGTAGGTTTAACTCTGATGACACTCAGTATTGTTCCCTGAAATTCAGCCGGATCGTCGTTTTGAGATTGTTTGCAAACTTCCTGGATTACAAATCTATTCACGATCCATGGAACAGCTAGGGTAGTTTGCCTATAACCGCAAAAAACTTATTCTTGTATTACTTGTAGCATTTACCAGATTGTTTATTCAGCACGAGTGGGATATACTTTACAGCAGGGTTATCGCTAGGAATTGCAAGGGAGGCAAGCGCCTCGTGGTAGCCAAGATCATGTATTTATAATGGAAAAAAAAAGGTTTCAACGACAGGTACTGCTCATGAGAAAGCATGCCCTGATTCAGGTGTACTGTGAGTGTTGTAAACTCTAGTTCCTTTGGAGAACGCACTCTCAAATCTAATGGCTTATGGTCGATGCGCCCGCATGACATTCATTATGAGGAATTAATTTTACACAAGTTTTGGGCATTAAGCTGCTTATACATGAATATGGAAGCTTTTTATTTTGGTTATAGCAGTACTCATGGATACAACGTGACGACCAAAAACAAGAACAATAAAGAAACTGTAACTCTGCGCTAACGATGTCTTGCAAAAGCTCGAAAGAAATATATAGAACACAATTTTCAGAATAAAATATTTCAATAAATGTAACATAAAAGAGGATTTTTTAAACCATGCACTTTATTTACAAAAAAAGGCTAAAATCTATATAATATTAAGAAATATTTTCAAGCTCAAACACTTACATCAACACAAAATCCACTTAGCTAATTGATCACTGGTGCAGATACTTAGACCATTCATTAAATATTACTTATTTTTTGTAAAATAATGTATAATTTTTAAAAGGTTGAGGTGGTAATACTTGTTTTTGTCTGATAAAGACACGATTTAAGTTTCTTTAGTCGTATAATATTTTAAGTAAAATATATAATATTTTACATAAAATAAGTAATAAGCTCCAAAGTAATATTTAATTTATATTACGAGCCGATGATACCGCCGATGATCAATCAGCTAGGTTGGATTTGTGTGTTGCAATTAGTGCCTGACCTTGAAAATATTCTAAAAAACTATGTTACATCTTTTAGTCCATCTTTGTATAGTAAAAATGCTGATCTAGTCTCAGAAATAAACCCTCCTGTTTATCTTTCGGAATATCAAACTTTTTACCCCAGATATCCAATGTCATATAAATTACATTTATCAACAGGAAATATATCAATTGAAAAGAAACTAAGAAACGTTTTTATAAAATATTCCTATAAAGGTATTAAAAATGTGTTACGACATAGATTACACAAGTTATCCGTAACTAATTTTGGTGGGATTATACAAGATGAACTTTCTCTCTTCGTTCGTCAAAGGAAACAAGAAAAAACCGGAAGATTCGTCTGTCTCACGTTTCATACACATGAACGCTTTTTTCGAGAGAAAATGCTTAGCACGATTTTTCACCCATTTACTTTATGCTTTCAAACGATAAGAATGCTTTATGCAGCCACCTCTATGTTGCGTGACCAAGTGCCAAGATGGGAAATTAATTGCCATTAAAAAGAGTCAGAAATCCTTGCACATTTTATGAACCAGGCTCATTTTAGTACCATTTTATGTTTAAAGAGACAAACGTTCAGGTGGTAAATAGAAAATGGTATTTATTGACGTATGACGTAAATCTACGCTTCAATGCTTTTCATTTAAAATTTTGGAATTATTGAAATTTTTCTAAGCAAATAAAAAATTACTATAAGAAACACTATAGTGTTATTAAAATGTAATTTTGCATAATCCAGATTAATTGGAGTTTTCAGTTTCATTATACTTGTATGTCTAAATTTTAAAAATTTTGCTGCTGTTCTATGTATTATTATTATTACTACTATTTTTTAACTGTTCGAAGTTTCGATTTTAGTCTATTAAAAATCAAACTAGTTGAATGATCCAGTTTTATCTAAATGAATTAACTAATAGTGATTTCTGTTACGACAGTCAGAAGCATGGCGTCATATTAGAATTTGTGTGAGACTGATAAAATCTGACACAAAATTTACGTCTAATTAAATTCATAAATTTTGCGATAGCTACCCGAGATAACACATTTTGACATTTTGTTTTTAAAAATCGAACATGGCCTCCGTCTCTCTCTTTTTTTTTTCTTTTTCTCTTTTAAATCGCACAAACGCGAATGTAACGTAAATTGCGTAGCAGAAAATTTTAAATTTGTAATGACACGTTTTATATATATATATATATATATAACGTGTCATTTACGTTACATTCATACAAGTCATTTACATTACATTCGCGTTTGTGCGATTTAAGAGAGAGAAAAAAAAAAAAAAAAACTCCGAAATTACAGAGTTTCCTATTCTCACGAGATGAAATATATAAAAATACATAAAATATTTTTTCTCCTGATTCTACTTTGCTTTTGCTGGAGGATTTAGTCATTTCAATTAAACATATATCAAGGAATAAAGTGAATTAAAGATAAAATAAGTTAAAGGGCAGTAGTAGCAAACTTTTAAGAATTAAAACACAATGTAACCCGTTAATAAATATTTTATGAATTATAAATAAATGTGTTTGTCATATTTATCATTTTTTTCAACCTGAGTCTTACAACTAACTAAACGATAAGTAATCTTACGCTACACTAATATATCTTGCAGCACTTTCAAGAAAAGAAACTAGACGAGCACCTTTGTTTTCGTCATTTCGCAAAAACACACATTGTATTAATGGAATGAATTGTAGGAAATGTACCATCTTTTAATTTTTTAATCATTAAAATGCAATAAAAATAGTTTAATGTAATGCCAGCATGTGCTGAATTGTTTGCAGCAGCAGATAAATATCCTCGATGCGAACCGTATGCGATTCAGCATTATCGTGAACCAGAATATCATCACCTGTTCGTCTGACATAAAGTGACACATAAGAATTAAGGCTGCCACCTTTATACGTCTCAGCGCTCCCTGTACCATTAGAATAGACATTGAGGTATGTGCGTCCACTTAACGATGTTGTTCGAAAAAATCATGTGATTTTGGTACATAAGTTCAAATAAACTAATTATGCCAGGCACTTCAAAATTTTGAAACTGTCTCTTTACTACATACTGCAATAAACGATCAATCTGTATCTGTTTCAAAATTTTTAGAAAAAGTTCATAAAAATCGAAAATTTTCGCAAAGCGTGTCACTCTTCGGAAAATCTTGCAGCTCAGATCCATGTTTAAGAATTTTTTTCTGAAAATTTCACAAACACCACAGCATTTTCGCTTATTGCAGTTATTAAAGCAGCTTATGAAGAACCATCTGGAATTTTTTTGGAGACCATGGTGCTATTATTTTATTTCAATTTGTGTACCAAAACTAAAAACAGAGTTCTTTTTTTTTCGACATGCATCCTTAAAGAGATTTCACTCAGAACACACACACTGCCTTCTGCCTGCTGGATGGTAACAGATTCCAGGATTTCTTCAGATCAAAAAATCCAACAATTACTTTCTGAAGCTGTCCACGCAGAGTTCACGTTAACACCAACCATCTTGTGGAGGAATCATGGGAAGATCTGAGTTAATTAGGCGTTGCGAATCTGCAGATATAAATTGTTTCCAAAGTGTATGAACCACAGATGGACGTACATTTAGCAGTCTGAGCAATTGTATTTGACTACGCCCTGTCTCTAGTTTCCCAGTACTTCTCCATTGAAATTCTTCAGGCAGATGATATCTGGAAGTCATTGCAATCTCCGAATTGTCTACCCCGATTTCTTACCTTAATGTCACAGCACCAAATTGCAGGCCTGATCTGAAACATGATACATTGTACTCCTAACATATTATTTATTCTGGTGAAAATGGGATTTATTTGCATATTGTAGCTTTACTCAGAACTTTTATTTTACAACATACTCTAGTTTCAGACATTGTGGCTTATTCCTAAACGAGTTATCGCTAATCTTGTGATTTCTCCTAAATTTTTGGAAACCAGCGGATAATAGAGATTACAAGTCATCAAAACACAACCTCTTCAGTTTCAGACCAGAAGACTTGAAGGAAAATTTCTGTCTATCTAACTGTTATTTGTCAAGTCTGTGGTAGATCGGCTCCAGAAAGTCGAAATCAGGATGGACTCACTCGTGCTTAAATCTCGGCTGATAAAAGGCCACTCTGGACAGGCGTCTAACTTGCATGTCAAATCTATAGGGATGTATATCCTCCAGGTGTATAGGTCGTTATCCTACTATATAACTACGCTGATACCTGACTCACGCACTCTCTAACAATTCCGGTGCAATCACTCCAAAAAAAAAAAAAAAAACTTTTGACGTCATTAATTCAAACGGATTAAAAAGCTATGGTCTAAAACTGCAATAAATTTCGCACTGTTTTTAAGATCCGCTGGATAATTTTCATAATCATGTATAAAAAATATAGAAAACAAGCTGCGCTACTTTAAAAAACTGAAAACTCACCCGTTCCCTCATTTTTACGCGATTTTTCGCTCTTTACTGCTCTATTTTATTTCCGTGAGTCAAAAAAGTGAATCATTTGCGTGACAAAATTACCCTCTTCAAGTGAAAATGACGTCACATAATATCGATTCCAATTCATTTGTTTGTTTTAGGTGGACGAAGATTATATATATTGAGTGTAGACATATTTTAGTGAAATGTTTTTTCTAGCTCCCGTTTTAATTGCCACCACAACGGGCTTTTTCTTTTAATATGGTAGAATGGCTTCGATCCAGAAATGGATCCTTTCCCACTGATGATCTAAACTGTGAGGAGCTGCAAAACTCCAAGGTCTGGAGTACCTTCGAAGCTGGTGTTCATAGCTTTAAAGCAGCCCAATAAAATAAATCATTCTTATATTTCTGTCGACAAAAAGTTACACTGTTCATCCGAAACTGTATTTTGAAAAATCCGGTGGAAAGCAAGAAGCAGAATAAATAGTATATGCTATAATATAGAAATTTGACTTCCATAATTTTGTTATAGGTTTGTTTCCATAAAAAGAAAAAAAATATGTCAGCGGTTATTCTAATCAAAATCAAAAGTGCTTTTACAAACGGTGCAGAAATGAATTACAGCAATATAATCATTAATTCAAAGATTTCTATTTTTGTTTCTCTAATGGTAATATGTAAACTTCTTTTTCTAACCAAACAGCGTTATGAAAAAAAAAAAAAATATGTGCTTCCTGTTTCTGAAAAATGAAATGAATATAATTAAATCGAAAACATTACAGAGGCCATTCAAAAATAAATATAATTAATAAATGGATAATAAATGCGCAGAATTATGGTTATAACGCCGTTTCTTCTATAGAAGGAACAGAAAGTTTGGGAGATTTTTATTATGATGTACCTATTATCCGGGCAGCGTTATCCCCTGAAAAATCCGGTTCTTCTAAATGTGAACCAACTGCAGATGAAAGTCCTGCATCCGGATTATAAACACCAGAAGTATGAAATCACCAGAAAGTAAATATAAGAACCCTATACCAAGAAATCAATGAGTTAACACTTCGATTACAAAAGCAGTGACTTCGACCGAAAGGTAAATTTAATATCGTATGACTTTCTCATTTTCTTCTCATGCATTAAGTATGAAAAATCCTATGCGTTTAAAAAAAAAAATTTATCGATTATACGTTTAACCTTTTGAGCTCAGCCCCATGTCATTAAATATTTACACTGGGTCCGGCAAGATATTTTCCAAAAATTAGATTTTTTTCACCCTTTGATTCATGTGGTCTTTCGTAAACTCCCCCTTTGGTTCAGGATCTCTTTTCTTAACCCATTTATGCCTAGTGCCCCTTTTTTGGGACGGCATTTTGGCTATTAGTCGAAAACGTTATTTATTTTTCCTAGCCTTTTTTCATGAGTATTGAGCCTCAACTCTACAAAATATTTTAGCATGACCAAGCAGGATGTTGATATTTCGATTTGTATGCATAATGATTTTAAAAGAAATCATTTCTTGTTCAAGAAGTTGACATCAGAAATTTATCTATTATTTCTGTTATCAGTAAAAATCGAAGAAAGTCGCAAAAATATCCAGGCACAAATGGGTTATCTTCGGAAGTTGTGGTATTTCCCCTTTCTTCCGAATAGATAACGAAGGAAGTGCACCTGTTGCAGAACTGGGAAGTGAACTTCTGGGACAGCAGTAGTCCCGCAAGTCGTCTCTTGGTCTGAACCCATCCTCGTGACAACTGTTGATTCTCTGGTGACAAAAGGTTAAGGTTAATAGCCATTTTTTGCACCTCTACGAAGAAAAACGGCTTTTAACAACACATTTTTTTTCCTACAATGGCAAGATCAGCAACCGACCATACGCTGGATCGCTACGAGGGTTCGGGTACGTTTTTCATTTGATTATAGGAGTGTCTAATAGGAAAAAAATTCCCAATATGAGAAGTATCCTCATTTTAAACTATTCCGGATGACATGCATGCCTCCAGGAACCCCCGAAGTTTTTACCACTGTAAAATGTGTTTACAGCTGTATGTATTGGTACCTTCTAAGTGCGTTGTTAATGTTGCTCTCAGTAAGTGAACCTATTTTAATGAGATTATTGAGACTATTAATTTTAAAAAGAACGATTTAGTTTGTTATAATATATCAAATAATCCATTATGCATTTTTCTTGGTACTTTCATTCACGGCGACTGAACAAAATTGATATCTCTTTTGACATATGTAGAAATAACGAATATACATTAAATAATGCACTGGAACACTACAACAACACTGTTACTGTGAGTTATAAATTTGTATAAATCGGAATATTGGGTCATTTACGTCTTTTAAAACTAACGGTCTTTTTTAACGCTCGAGGTAATTGAGGTTGTGATGAAAACACAGTATAATGCTAGTGTTCAAAGCTATTAAATATTTTGAAAAATTGAGTTTCGTCCCTAACGCCTGTTTAGACAGGGAGAAGAGAAAGAGGATGTTATCCATGTTGCTAATGGTGGTTATAATTACAACGCTAAACATTTCGATGTTTAAAAGTTAAGCTGATAGTGATTTAAAATTACAGGGCTATATTTTTTTAGGAGGTGTATAAAATCCCAAAGCAATGGGAAGTCGGGAGCATCGTTTTCACGTACCTGAATCCCTTTGGAAGAAGTGTTGAAGTGTGTTTCTTAACCAAGGTTCAAAAGCAACAGATTCACCAACAATCTCATCATAGCAGTGTAAAACAAAGAGTGATTTAACTCTTTATCTACTGGATTAAGAAATTCCAAGAATCTCATCTTGAATCTATTTGTCGTCTCTTGTTATTGCTTGGCAATGAATGATAAATACCTGACTAGTGTAATAAAAAAGAAATTTATGAAAAATTAATAAGCATAAGCTATACGTTTGATGGCGGGTTTTATAAGCAGTTAACGAGTATTTTTCAACAGAGTATAGGAACAACCAATCTGAAAGAGTCAAGTAATACTTTAATTGACACACTTTTAGCAAATCAAACCCTTTAATCATAAAACAGAAATCTGCAAATTAACTAATACTCTTCTTTTTGAGGAGGGGGCCTCAACATGATTAGAAAGTGATCGGAAATCTACCTATTTAAAACCATCTACTGTAATAGAACATGCATTCGTAATGTAAGTTGATTAAATAAAGTATTTGGAATTTTTCAAAGGAATGGCAACAATGAATAGATTTTTCCTTTGTTTACAATTTCAATTAACGGTGATTCTAAGTACCGTCAGTAGATAAAGGGTTAACACTTTTTATCTGTGTAATAAGTGAAAGATCCATTATTTTTTTTTGCAAAACCGTTGTAGGAAATTTCAATATTACTTGAACACTTCTTTGAAAATGATTATTAACAGGTACATGAAATCGCCGCTTCCATTTATACATTGCTGTGTGATTCTGTTGTAACTCCTTAAGGAATGTAATTGTTCATCTAAGTTTTTTTTTAATTATCGGTTTTTCTAATTGAGCATTGTTCCATAGAATTGTGTCTCCTTAGGAAATTTATCGACCGAAAATAAGCCCACAGATCCTCTCATTACACAGTATTTCGGAAGCGGCACTTTATTTCCTACGTCTATTCCTCAAGAAAGGATGGAATAATATTATCCATCTTCCTCCAAAACCAAATGACCGAAGAATGCTCTCATCTCACAGGAAGGAAATAGAAACGATTAGCCGCTCTCAGAGAAGGAATTATTAATGCCACAACTTCCACATTTTTAAAGTTCTTTGTCATATTCGGGTCACTAATTATAGAATTTCATTCAGAACGAACCCAGCATATATAAAGCGAAAAGTGTAGTACAGCAGACAGCAGAAGTACAGCAAGAACGCAGTTAGGATTTACGCAAAGTGCCGACGTGTTCTGCTGGTATCATCAGTTTATCACCGATCGAACTGATTCGCAGGACATAAAATTCGTGATATCTTCCCTCCACATACCCAGAGAATATTGTCTGCTTCTGTTTTTGGAGTCGTTCCGTTTAGGTATCGAAATGGTGTCCGCTAAATATATCGCCGTCGCTGTTGTTTTTTTCGCCGCCATGATGCTTTCTGCGATGGACAGTTCGGAGGCCCGGCCGTTTGGAGGATTAATGGGAGGACACCATGGCGGTGGAAGTGGCATTGCAAATATTTTAGCGGCCGGATTAGTTCTCCATTTGATTCGGAACGGCATATAAAAATGTGACGGTGAATGTACTAATAAAATGTTGTAATCATTGTAAATATAATGCATATTTGTGCGACTGTAATTCCTAGACATCGTTTGAAGAATATGTTTGTAGATATGTATATTTGTATATAGTTGATTTTTATGATATGCTTAATATGACTGTAAATATGTAAATTTGTTACTGTTTTACAGAAAAATAAAACATTTGTTGAATATATTTTTTTTCTCTTTAGTTTTAAAATTCAACCCAATCAATTAATTCACAAAAGTAATGTAAACAAATTCAAAAAGTGATTTTTTTCGTTACCAGTGAAAGAATAGACACAGGTGAATACAGCTACTGAAAAAAAAAAAAAATATTTCAGGAAACGAATGTGTGACATACGAGATTTTTTCGAACATTTTATTGCTAGCAAAACAACTTACTGACATGTGGTGCAGTGGCTACTACATTTAATAGCAGTGGTTAGAAACTACATTAAAATTATCCAAAAGACGTCTTCCATTCATCACTAAATCTCTGATTTTTTTTTAATATCTGGTTTACTGTCGAAATTTCATCTCGCTGGTGGGGCTACACCGGTTAATCTGTGAGGAGTGTGCAGTCGTTCTTCAGAAGTGTACGTTAATTTCATTCTGACACTGTAATCTGTAGTTTTAAGTAATAAAACATTTTGAGAATATTGTCATATCCAGTAAAACATTTTGAGAATATTGTCATATCCAACAAAACATTTTGAGAATACTGTCATATAATTAACAACCATGGCTTCTGAATGCAGTAGCCGCAAAGCCACCTCTCAGAATGTTGGTCCACTACATGGCCACAGCTTTTCATCCTTATTTGTGAAGGCTCAGAGTAGGGAGAAAGCTAACCACTATTTTTTTTTTTTTTTTTTTTTTTTTTTTTTTAAACACAAACACTTACACACCCGCTTACCTGCTTAAGATTAGAGGTTACAAAGAATCTCGAAATTATGGAGTTAGGGTTACCCCATTCAAACAGGTACGTACCTCAATAACACGGACACGATTGACCAAAAGAAAAGCCCTGAAAAGTGAATTTAGTTAAAAGAGAAGTGCCATACAATTTGCGTTAAAGGAGCCATAAAAAAGTAAACATTAAAAAAAAATCAGAAAATTTATATTGAGAAAATACAGTTGAACCCAAGCCAAAAGGTTGAAGTAATTTAACATAAATTGTATCCAGTATTATATAATCTAATCTGAATATTTTTACCATTTATTGTATTTTATGTGATGTTTTTTAGGTCAATGTGTTTATAAAAATGTATAATATGTAAGGTGTTATGGTATATACAAACAAATGTGTTCTTTTTATATCGTTTTACAAGAAATAATTTTAGTGATATTTTCTGTGTGAGTACTTTGAAAAAACGGTGAGATTTTTTGGAACTTCAGGAAAACAACAGTATCTGCACAAATTGAACTGTGTTCAAAGACATTGTCAATTGTTGTGGAAAAGTTTAAAATCTTTGTGCTCATATATTATTATTTTTCAACTACTTATTTTCTGTGTACTTACAATAATTAGTCCAGATAATTTGCAATGCATATTTAATTTTGATTGAAATTTATTACATCGTGCAATATGAACTAAATTTCTTTTTCTCAAATAATAATAATAATAATGATAATGATAATAAGGCTTTATCCAAATTTTTCTCACTGTTCTGAGTGATTCTGCTCTGAAATGCAGATATTTGTGGTCAGCCTCTTCTCAGTCGGGGGGGGGGGAGATATTCTATAACATTACAAATCAAAAGCCCGTCAAAATCCAACATTTCTAGAACTAAGCATTTTTAATTCAGTTGGAACAAAGGAATCCGCTTTCAAAAACTGAAATTACTACACGGTCCCTTCGAATTCCTTTGAAATTTTTGTAGACAGTTCCCGCGTCCAGTCAATCTGGCGTCTTAAAAGCTATAACAAACCTTGAAAAAACGCTTCCCAGATTTTGGGATCGGCCAATGTACATGGTCATTTGCCATTGCAATGTACATGGGTCATGTTCACATTGCAATGTACATGGGTCATTTTACACGACCTCAAAAGTTAACAAAAAGTGCTGATGCAGCACAGCAGTGACTATCGCGTGACCGCAACTACCATAGAAAGATGTATCGAATTACCAATAAAATAATGTATCCGCAGTTCGTCTCATTCTTCCATCGACGGCCACAGCGGCCGAAGGATTGTCACAGCTCGCTCCAGCATTTGCTGGTCAGCAAAGACCGTCCAGGAGGCCCCAACAGCCTCACCTTCTCCTCTTATCAATATATATATATATATATATATATATATATATTCGATAAGAGATATATATGATAAGAGAAAAGATTTTAGCTTTAAAGTAAATATTTTTACTCATTTTTCCTCCTGCTTACATAATCTGTATTCCGCAATATCATCTATAATCACTGCTGTAGAATCAAGTTTCTCTGTTCTGAAGATTTTTACTTTAAGTCTCCAATTCTAAATCGCTTTTTCTGTCTGCAAGTCCATATAACTTTCGTACTAAGTTCCTAAAATCTATTATATACAACACTCGATGAAAATGTGTCTATTGTCTTTGTTAATTACTGGAGCTTGGGTGGGGTTTTTGTTTTAAGGTTGTAATTGGACGGATGGGTCGGGCGGAGAAAGTTTTTCTCATAAAAAAGTAATATTATAAAAACAATATGGATGAGTATATGCATGAATATATATATATCTAGAGGGAAAGATAAAAAGAGGGGGGGGGTTCTATATTGTGATTATTCTGTCCTACTTATATTTTATAATACAAACACATTTTTTTTTTAAATCTATTAGATTAATCTTCTGTCATACACTAACTTATTATTCATACTTTGTCACTATTAATAATCAATATAATTTTAAAAACAATATGTTATAGTTAATTGGCTATACTATCTATTTTATTCAATAATTTTAATTTATTATTATTCTACATACCTTTAATTTAATTATTATATCTGGATACTCATAAAGTATAATAATATTGCCCTTTAGTATGTAGCAACACCTTTACATTCGTCTTTCCACTTTTCCACTTTTATTTTGTGGCAACACCAGTTTTCACTTTTTACAATTCTTAACATTGGCAACACATTTTACTTGTCGTCCATGTGCTCCAGATTGGTATGTCTACCTTTCAATGCTATTTCTATTAATTTGCTATCTATTTGATTTCTTTTTTTCCTTTTTTATAGTAGTGAAGCCCAGAACGTGTGGAGTGAATATCTCTTTTGATATGCCACACAACCGAAACCCTACTATTTTGTTTGCTTTTAATTATATTCCACTGTTCGGTGCTCCTGAAGATGGTGACAGTGGTTATAATTTTCCGTTCCATTCTATTTTCACATTAATTATTGTACTTTATATGGCTCAGCTTTTATTATTTTTATTATTATTTTTCCAATTGTGGTTTCTAATTCTTGCTTCTAGCTGTTATATTTTTATAGGTATGTATACATGCGCTCTGTGTTTTTCCTTATTTGCAGTATGTATTGTGTTTTACTTATTAGTTATATATATATATATATATATATATATATATATATATATATATATATATACTAGTGGGATATAATGGGGATATATTTCACAAATTGCCGCTGTGGGATATATTTCACAAATTATCTCCTTTATTCTTAACATTTTTCATTAGGTGGAAAAAATGTATATTTTTTTTATCATCCCACATTGCATTTATATTAGTTTTGTATAAATATCGAAACTATATGCACTTAGTATCAATGATTTTTTATAGCATAAGCAGTTCATACATATTGATAACTATAGGTAATATGAAATTAGCATGCATTTTTTTATGTACTGAATGGATTATACTTAATTAATAAATTTTATTTTTCTACGAGAAAGAAAATTTTGCGCAATTTTAATAAGATACAAATCGATTTTTTTAAATTAAGTAAATGAAAATAAAATAACCACTTATAGTTTATTTATTAAACAATTTTCTTTTTATTTCGGTATGCTATTTTGTATTTTTCTTAATTCATTTTGAGGGACTATTTACATGCATTTTTTCTTTTATTTATTTGAGGATTCCGCACAAATCATTTTACTTTTAACCCTTCCTTTATAATTCCCTCCTTGTGTGGATTGTGCTTGACTTCAAAATAACTTTACGTAGCACTAGAGACTGGTAAAAAAGTTTAAACACAAAGTATTATCTAGCTTTTTTAACTTGTACGAAGTAAAAGGAAGTAATGCCATAACAAAATATTTCGGTATCCAAATTTTGACGAAAAAAATCGATTTTTACTACCTCTAAATTTACTTTCAAGAGTTTATGCGAGACATCTCATCGAATCACGTGTTTGTGTTCATATAAATGCGTGCGCAATCTATTATGACTGACTGTAAGTCCAAGTTATTGATAAAATTGTTAGCGGCTTGTTAGTGAATTGTTAGTGATGAACTGTTCATGAATCCATTATAGCATGCGCTCTGTGTTTTTCCTTTTAACTTTTACAAATATTTTCGATAATCAAAACTCATCCACACAGGTGGTGCACTGGCTAGAGAACTATTCTATCACACTTTGTATCCCTTTTTAGATTCTAAGCTTGGGCTTTGATGTTTACTTGTCTGTCCGTATATAGGAGCAACACTGGCCGACCATTGGGTATCCCCATAATAA
The DNA here is from genome assembly GCA_038373885.1 of Cheiracanthium punctorium. Taxonomy (NCBI): domain Eukaryota; kingdom Metazoa; phylum Arthropoda; class Arachnida; order Araneae; family Cheiracanthiidae; genus Cheiracanthium; species Cheiracanthium punctorium. Next base: position 641,123 of record JAWZYV010015836.1, on the reverse strand, counting down.
AAGGGCCAGTAATTGGGGTCTTGGTAGTATATTACTACCAAGTGACTACCACTATTTGTGAACTAATAGTATTTAAATATATGTAAAAAATACATGTGATGCATATTCTACAGCTTAAGAAATATTTTAACAACAGATTAGAGCTGTTGGTAGTGGCAAAATGCTTGAGGAAGAAAAAAAAAGCCCCCCCCCCCCTTGAGAAAAAAAATCAAATTTCTTCATCGCGAATTTTTAGTACAATCTGTACGGGATTAGGAATCCACATGAAGTTGTAAACCTCCATGTTTGTGGAAGTTAATATTTTACACTTTTCTTTACTCTAATTTCAAAACAAGGTAATCTTTTTATTTGCGTGTTTCTTGTATTTGTTCATTGGTTTACTGCAATTTTAATTAACTCTGGAGAAAAGTTTCATTATTCTTCAGTGAAAATTAATGTACTTAATTAACTTTCGTAGAAATATTAAAAAAAGGAAATAGTGGAATTTTAGAATTTAGCGTTCAGTTCCTGTATATCTACTTACAATTAGATTAACTGATATTTTCGAAACAATCTACCCAAAATGAAACAAAAAATATTTTCGAGATATTTTTAAGTATTCGAAATCTTTAGACAATAAAACCCATTCTATACAGAAAAATATTAAAATCGTAAAATATTTTTATCGTTTTCGTATAAATAACGTAGAAAGTTATCAAAAAGGAATGAGCATCCCTAGTAGCACAATTAGTCCAAAAAACGTTTATAAAACGTTTTTTAACGTCAAAAAACGTGTTTCCAACGTAATTTAAACGTTTTTTGAACTAGTTGTGCTACTTCGGATATTTTAAATGTTTATATTTTTGAAAACATGCATATATAAGAAAAAGTGATGATGGATTTAAAGAAAATATACCAAGTTATTATTTTTTTTTTCAGTTACAAATACTTCGTGCGCGTTGCGAGAGCAACACGCCAAATATCTAATCTGATGTGAAATTCATTGCACATATTACGTAGTCTTACAGTGTCAATCGTTTTTAATGCTACACAAAAGCTGTTTTTGAACAGCTGATGCCAAATCTATGCAAGAAGGAAATTTGAAAAGAAAAATACTTCCAATCCGGTCATTCATTCGTACTAACTTCTTATAATCAAATAAACTTAATTTAGAGTAATAATCATTCGTTCATAAGCCATAATAAATATCAGTTTGTCAGTAGGTTAGGTTTTAATTCATGCATTCTGTGATAAACGTTAGCGTGTTCGCAGCCGATCACGAGATAGCTCGTGATATTCCAGAGTATAAGCTAAATTTCCTACATCAGTTTTGTACATAATTAATCAGTATTTCAAAAAGCACGCGACTTGAAAGAAAAATTGAAATTTTCATTTTTCACGACATGGATCTCCCTCTCATTTGTTATTAAAACTACATTTTATACGTGAAATTGATATCAGAAATTTGGCTTGTAATTCTATACATTTTGGTTCTGCAATCAACGTTTTAATGAAGTTTTCATAATAATAATTATTTTTTACATATTTCCTTCTACTTATTATTATTATTTTCCCATGCTCATACATTTTCCAGTACATTTCTATAATATGTATATATATATATATATATATATATATATATACACTGCTGGCCATCGTAAATGCAACACCCTGAAGGAAGCATGCAAATAATATGAAATTTACAACATGCATTAGCTGAGGTGAGATATGCAAATGATTAGAATTTCAGCGCAGACGCACATCAACTGCGCCTGTGGCGCCACCTCAAAGCGCTATTTAAGGCTTGGAGATTTCGACGGTTTCAAGTACAGCAATTGTGTTTTTCTTGCTTTTTTTTCAAAAAAACGATAAATTATGCCTCGTAGGAAACAACGATCATCTTTTGATCAAGTATCCGAGTTTGACAGAGGAAGGATAGTGGCATACCGAGATTGTGGGTTATCTTTCAGGGAAATCGGTCGTCGTATTGGACGAAACCAAACAACTGTGATGCGGATATGTGATCGTTGGGTGCAGGAGGGTACGACGGACAGACGTGATCGACCGCATCGACCTCAGTGCACCACGTCACGTGATGACAGGCAGATTGTACGCATGGCAGTGACGGACCGCTCAGTCACATCACGAACCATATCACAGCAGATTCAGTCTGTAACGCATCATCCAGTGTCTGCGCGTACCATTCGACGTCGTTTACAGCAGAATGGTCTGTCCGCAAGACGTCCGTTGCTTTGTCTACCTCTGACGCGGAACCACAGACGTCTCCGCCGCCAATGGTGCGATGAAAGAAGGATGTGGACGACAGAATGGAATGAAATTCTCTTTACTGACGAGTCACGCTTCTGTATGCAACACCACGACGGTCGGATTCGAGTCTGGAGACACCGTGGAGAGAGGATGCTGAACAGCTGCATTATGCAGCGTCACACTGGTCCTGCACCGGGTATTATGGTATGGGGCGGTATCGGATATCTCTCTCGCACTCCTCTAGTACGCATTGCCGGTACTTTAACCAGCCAGCGCTACATCTCCGAGGTGTTGGAGCCAGTTTGTCCTTTTCTTACCTTCAGGGCTTGCCAACAGCCATATTTCAGCAGGATAATGCACGGCCACACGTGGCACGCATTGTCCAAGGGTTCTTCGTCAATCACCAGATTGAATTGCTTCCCTGGCCGGCGCGCTCTCCGGATCTTTCGCCGATAGAAAAACATGTGGTCCATGGTTGCTCAACGACTGACCCAGAGTTCATCCCCAGCTGTCACAGCCAGAATCAACTTTGGCAACGTGTGGAAGCATGCTTGGTCTGCTGTACCCCAAGAACACATTCAAAGTCTCTTTGAATCAATTGCCGAGGCGTGTGGCAGCTGTGATCTCCAACAACGGCGGCTACTCTGGGTACTGATTTTGGCAGGAACCACGCTTCATAGAATGCTGTAAATTTAATCATTTGTTACTTGGTCAACATGTTATCTACACAATAAATTTTGTTGTGATATCTCTTGTTTTTCTTGGTGTTGCAATTTGGGTGGCCAGCAGTGTATATATACATATAAATCGGCTGTTCGAGCCTCGTCGAAGGAAGACACCCTCCTCCTGAACCCCTCTATTTTTTATAGTTTCATTATTGCCATATTAAAACGCTATTAATTGACTATGTCATTTTATCTCTCATTTTTCGTGTATTTGGCCTGGTAACCCTAGGTTGAAATTTTTAGGATTATAACCTATTTATAGAAAAATACATGAGATGCATATTCTACAGCTTACGAAATATTGTAACAATTGATTAACCTGTTGTGAACTAAAAGTATTTAAATATACGTTAAAAATACTTGTGATGCATATTCTACAGCTTATGAAATATTGTAGCAATAGATTAGAGCTGTTGTGAACTAATGGTATTTAAGTATATGTCAAATTATGTCGATTTTTTATGTATTATTTTTGGGACACAATTTTCAATAAAAGGGGTGAGAGATAAAATGACATAGTCATTAATATATAACTTTTCTTTTTAATTTCGAATTTTCTTTTTCTACTGACTAGCTTTAAGAAAAATATAGCTGTGTGGCAAGTATGAAAAAAATGTAGGAGAAATATGAAAAAACAAATCATATAACATAAATAATGAAAGGTATTTTATTTAGCATTTAATAAAAGTTAATGGTTAAATATACACATACGTGAAAACTGAAACAAAATTTTATACATTTTTTACAAAGAATCATATATACACATTTTTTTTTCAAATTTGGCAACGATATGTATATTTTGTATTCATATCTATATGAACACAAGCAAGATTTGAGAACATATGAACATATGTACAATACTGATGGCTATCGTGTTTTCAATTCGTCGTTGTATCAGGTATTACATATAAATTTCATTTCAGATAAATTTTATGAATGATATTAACACTATTTAAAATTTAAGTATTTAAAATTATCAAAGTAATAGATAGTCAAAATGATTTTTAAGTTTGGCATACACAAATGGTTTTGATAAAAAAATCACAAAACGGGATTGCAAATAATGTTATAATCACAGATGAGTCGATGAGTAAACAACAATGACAACTTCTCAAATACTCCCCGTTTTTCAAAGGGTGGCAAACAAAATAAGTAGTTTAACCTTGCTGGAGAAGTGACATGACGATTCCAGCTGCAAGAATATCACCTACTCCACTGCCACCTCCATGGTGTCCACCTTTACCCATCATTCCTTGAGGCATCGCACTGATGTCCACGCTAAGCAACATCACCAATAAGCAGACGAACAGCACAGCAAGGATCTGTCTAAGAGAGATCATTTTGATGTCGATTCCACGTAACCAGTGAAATTCCGATGGCAACTGTAAATTTAATCGTTGAAGGGAATGTATGTGTTGATTACTGGTGTCACGCAGCCTTATATACTGAAGGACGTGTTAAGGTTCCACTTGACTGTTTGACCTAGGGAACAATGTAAAAAATGAGGATTTCCTGACGTCTTTTAATCTGATTTTAATTCTTCCGTTTGCGTGATGCACATTGTGGTCAGGCGTAAAGGAAATGTTTTACTTTCGCTCTTATCAAAGCTTTTATCAATTCTTCCTAATATTCATTTCCTCTTAATTTTATTCTGCATTTTATGTTCGGAGTGTAATTCTTATGCACAGCAACAAATTGTTCACACTTAGTTGAAAATTGCTTTAGATTTCTGTTTCTCTGTCAGTCCGTTCATGCAGTAAATTCCTTAAATATGCATCGATTTGTACGAAATGTATGGAAGAGAAGAAGGTATTATGGCATTCGATTTACATGCCTAATTATAAGCTATAGGTTTTGGAATAAAATCCTCAAAATCATGATGAGTATATACTAATACGTATCTACTGATTGTAATGAAATGTCACTGGCAAAGAAAAAAAATCTTTATTTATTTTATTGTTATAGAAGAAATTATTAAAAAAATACGAATGAAGATAAAAAGAAATAGCAGGTAATATCTAACAGGTGGTTTAAACCTTTCAAAAAGTAATTTTACTTCAAAGAACATACCTTTTTTTAAACTATAAACCATATTTTTAAGATTATTTTCAACCTTACTAGCAATTTTGCTCGGGCCATCATCGACCGGCTACGTGGCCGATGGTAACCCAAGCAAAATTGCTAGTAGGGAAATCATTCCCCTTCGAATCTATTTAGAAAAGTCTTACATGCTATCTTTCTCTACTCCGATATTGTGGAGGTGAGCTCACAGAGAACTGCTGACGCATTGAATACAAATTTATCTTAATGTTCATATGCGGATTATTGTCCGTTACTGATGTTTTATTCGGCGTCTCTGTTTTCCGGTTCTTTTGTAGATGGTATGAAAATTATTAAAATATTATCCAGTATTTCCAACCCGACAAGCCATTTTGGAAAATGAACATTTAAACTGATGGGCGAAGCACATTCATTTAAAAAAGAACCACATCAGAACAAACTACAATACTTTTTGTGCACATTATGTGTAATATCAATGTTCAAGTCACTTGTATACTAGTGGGTTAAATATTTGCTAACTTATCTGCAAAAACACTTTAAAATCTCGAAGCACACTTTGTTCTGTAGCAACTAGAGTAGCATCAACAAGCGGTCAACTCTCACTGCTTTGTAACATGGTAATCTTGAGTATCATATGGCATTCCCGTCTGACAACAGCAACTATCATAGCCGAAAACTAAGAATTCCATTTTTGCAAGTTTTCGATACTGCCCTCATTTCCTCTATACGTTAATCCTGTATACTGTACCAAAAGATAACAATGAAAAAAAAATCATTAGTTATTTACAACTCAAAGTGAAGATAAAAGTGTAATAAAAGTGTATGTAGACTATTACGGCAGGTGCTCTTTATCAGAAAGGATTGGCATAATACTTATAATATATAATACTTGTAACAATCAAATGTTGTAACAATTTTACAGAGTATCGCAAAATTGCTTTTAGTGATTTTTGATAAAACCCAAACATTTTGCAGGCGTTTGGAATACTAAAACTGAAGGAAAAATGAATTCCAATTAAACATTTTTTTTTATTAAACTAAGTTTAAAATATGTTTTTATCTTCTTGACCTCTTATTAACTTAGTTTAATAACGCCAAAACCTAATGATAACCAACCATAAATTAATTAACATTAAATGGCCGATTACTCCAATGTTGGTTTAGCCTAAACTAATGTTTAAGACTGAAAACTTTGGAATAAACAGAAACATATTAAAAATATTCGTTTATCCAGGTTATTGAAAGACACATATAGGTGAAATTCTTTCTCAATGTTCTTAATACAACTTTACACACACAAAAGAAGCAATATGGATCATGATTATTTTACAATCCATGTTTTTTAAAATGATCAATCTTTCTTGTTTTATTCACCTCAATGACCATCAGTTTCTGCAATCAATTTAGAACACAGAAATTCCTGTATTTAATTTTTTTTATGCCTTCTATCACAAAACCTGACACAACTTGATCCTCATTCTCTCCCAAACGTCACAACTTCTGCGCTATCTTGTGACTTTTGTTAACGACTGACTAATCAGTGATGGTAGCTGAAAGTTGCCTAGATCAGAATAAATTAGTTGAGATTTGTGGATTCCCATTATTATACTAAATTTTATTTTCAACGGCATTATTTTACACCTCTATTGCATATATGCTAATAAAATATTGGATATCTAAACATAATTCCGGTGTGAAAATTTTGAATTTACAGCGTTTAAATTGATCATGATATAAATCAGGCATTAGTATGCGACTGAAAGAATTTTTTTAACTTAAATTGTAAAAACACTCAGACAAACCCAAAAGAATAATTCAACTTCCTAATACGCAAAAGTGAATGAAATTATTTCATTCCAAAAAAAGAAATAAAAATGCAAATGCGAGCAAGAATAAAATTTTCATTTTTGGATTAATTACAATGAAAGAAACAGCATTTTCTGCAAGGGGGGGGGGGGTTAGAACTAAAGATCATGAAAAGTACTTTAAGGAAAAGTTTTCATTAGAGGTTAGATTGCGTAAGTTGTAAGAAATTAATATGCAATGTTTTTTAACGTGTAGGATTAAATTCCTCCAAAATGATAATATGTAGCATTTTTGTTTCAAAGTCTTTTTCTTTTTCTCTTTTTTGCTTTTTTTTCTAACGGCAATCAAAATCCTGACACCATAAATTAAAAATTGCTTGAGTTTGATAAACTCTCTCTTACAAAATTTAGACCAAATTGTCAATTTGTGAATTTTTGTGAATTTAAATAGATCCTCTAGATTATGCAGTTTTACATTTTTTAAGAGATAAAAATAAATAAACTACATTTAGCTGCTGAAAAATGAAGGATTTAAATAATAGGAATTTTGTCAAAATATTTTATCTTTGTTATCAACACATTGTGACAGGGAATAAAGTAATATACCTTGTTAATACATATTTCGTATTAAATTCGCGTATCCAAAAAAAATTTTGTTACAGTTATTATTTTTCAATCAACAACTTACAATTAACTAAATTATAATTAATCCTACGTTAATATTACCTGTGGTAGATTCAACGGAATACACTGATTAAATCTTATTTTTTATTATATGTTTTTACTAAATATTTGTTCAGATTTTGTTAAGTAATAAATTTATAATCTGTTCATTCAATTCCTGAGAATTAATTTTCTTATTCTAATGTGACAAATAATTTTTAAGCAATTGTTTTCATCTAATAGTAAAACTGGAATACTTTTCTAACGTAAACTTTGTTTACTTATTATGTAGCTTCACGCTAAAAATTGTTCAGGGCTGAGAAAACGCGAAGTTTTTATTTAGAGGAGAAAATTCATTCATTTGTGAAGAAAGGCATTTTAAGCGTTAAAATAAATGCAATCTACGGAAAAAAACACTCAAAATACTGGTGTTAAACAATAAAGTAAATAAAAAACTTTGTAAAAAACACACATAAGATGTTATAGGTAAGAGGATACGTACGTTTCAGCGAAAAATTGATTTGGCCTTCTTCAGTCCAAGCCCTTCGTCGCAAGCAACACAGGGAACTGAAAAGAGATCTCTTTTCAGTTCCCTGTGTTGCTTGCGACGAAGGGCTTGGACTGAAGAAGGCCAAATCAATTTTTCGCTGAAACGTACGTATCCTCTTACCTATAACATCTTATGTGTGTTTTTTACAAAGTTTTTTATTTACTTTAAATGCAATCTATTTAGAAATCTGGTGTAACGGTGTAATTCTTTTTGGTGTTTTGGTAGTATATAAATGTTAGGTAAAATAAAGTCATGTTTAGAATAGATATATGTGATTTTATGTAATTCAATGAATGTTAATAACGCATGGCAATTGTAAATAAAAACAAAAATAAATTACTGTGGAAATTAAAAATTAGTTGAAGTATTGAGAAATTATCCAGTTTCACATTAATTTTCAGTGTTGAAAAATCTATTTCTAAAGTTTCATTGTGATGTTAAAGTGAACAAAGTTTAGACGAATGGCAGTACATATTTTTATATTAAAACAATCATTATATTCCAGAGTAACTTTTTTAACCATCATTCAAACATGAGTGCAGTGTAATGAGAAAAATATAAAGTTTCTACCTTCCCATAATGCATTCCAGGAAATGATAATTTAAGTTTATTATTTTAAAGAAAACCTTGTAGTTACATATCTTCTGTTGTTCATTTGCCTCTATTCCGATAAAATTTATTTTTGTTCTCGAAGATGTATACAAATAATTTTTCAACAATTCTCCCTGTATATTAATATATAGATATTTTTCTAGAATTTATTTTTGTTTAAGAATATTCATTTATAGGATCTTAACCACAAATATCAAAGCACGACAAACTGTGTTTGATAAATGAAAATGAAGAAAACATGCAAAAGAAAGAAAAACAAATTAAGGCAAATTGTAGTTTTATTTACATTTTTGACAGTATAATACAATATATACAGATTAATGAAGTTAAACACATCTTTCATAAATGTTACGAATCTGTACATTATTGTTTGGCAGAAAATATTCTCTATATGCTTTACATATAGGTTTCCGATCACTACAAACTGGAGATATCTGAATTTACATAAAAAATACAATGTTTTCTAGAGAAAAATATTTTAAAAATCAATTCAGTTTCACATTTAAACTACTATCACAGCTTTGTTCAAAACAGCTACAAATGATTTTCCAGTTAATGAAATTAAGCCAACACTATCACGTAAAGTGTGTATCAGAAAAAAAAATCAATGAAATGTACTGGTACGAAAGTATGAAGACAAAAACTTTTCAAAAATGCAATTCTGTGTGATGTGATTGAAGAAATGCTCATTTCAACCCTGGTTTTGCAGGAGCGACATGACAATTCCAGCAGCAAGTATGTTTCCAATGCCAGCACCTCCTCCATGGTGCCCACCTTTACCAAATCCTCCGAAACCTTGGGGCATTCCGTTGATGTTTTCGCTAAGCAGCATCAACATTGCGTAGACGAACAGCATAGCGATTACCTGCCTCTGAGAAATCATTGTTATTTCTTCGATGTCACGAAGCGAAACTCCTGTAAAATATCACTTATTTCGTGCGAATCAGATATGTGGTAATGAATGGAGGCATCCTTGCATTTTATACTGAACAACCCGCACGTTTCTGCTCGGCTGACCTACCTTGAGAATCCGTGATAGCAATGTCAAGCATAAGGAAATCCCGATATCAGTAATCCTTAATTAATTTCTTCTTTTGCTTTCTCCCAATGTGCAATGTGGCCAGGTTTGAGGAAAATCAATGTTCTCCAACTTATCCAAATCTGATCTTATTTGTTTCTCATGATGAACTTCCTGAAAGTTTAACACCAAATGTTTTGATTTGGGTGAAGGATTTACGTACGCATGTAGAATAATTTTACTGATTTTGATTGATTTTCTGATTTTACTTCCAATAATGTAGATTTCTAATAACATTTTCGAAATAGGAAATGCATCCAATAAAATATACAAATTTTTAGATTATAATGCATATTTTAAAAAGTATACACATAATCTTTCTAGCAATTTTCTCCAACTAGATTTTTTTAATTGTTTCGTTGTTTGATTGCAATAAAATAAAATACTTTTTTTTTCATTTAGCACAATATATATATTTTTTTTATTCCTGTAACAGAAACATAGGGTCAACGTATGGATTACAATATATTTCCTGCCATAATCAAACAAGGGCGAAAAATAGGGACCACACATTGATTATTATTATTTTTCTGACATATTAAAAAAAAGACAAATGGGACAGAGCCATCGATTTTGAAATACTTTGATATGCGATGAAGTAAAAAAGATGGGCCGACGCATGGATTCTGGAGTATTTTCAAAAAAATTGAAACACGAAAGACAAATGAAACCAACACATAGCCTTTGATATTCTTTTACCATAAGAAAGACAAATAAGACAGACGCATACATCACTACACACTTTTAGTATATTCAACTTTAGTGGGTTTTTATATAAAAGTGTTTAAAATCTTTGATATTATCATTAGTATTACTATTATTATGATTATTTAAATCCATATGGGCATATACAGTATATATACAGTAACGGGAATTTGCTTCGGGAAATATAATATATCATGCTATTTTATTTACATTTTACTAAACGTACTATATGACTAAATTATTGGCCAAATATACTGCAAGTTTGAGAAATCTAACGTTTTTTACAGCTCCCCCAGACTCACACATTCCTCCAAAAATGGTCTGGAAACACCCTAGATCTAAATGCTATTGAGAACTATTAGATTGCAATTATAAGGAAAATATCTCAAAATTTTCCAAAAAAAATTGGTAGCTTTAAAACACAATAGTGGACACCAGAAACTTAATCGTCAATACTACATCAAGTGTCTATTTTCAAAATTCCAGATGCGTTGTTCGGATGACGTCACATGTAACATAAAGGTTATGTCACTAATCTTTCCTGCAGTCCATTAAGCTTGGCACAGCGAAATAGAAGTATTGAAAAATTTGTCGATTCCATGATTAAACTGACTGCTATGAGACAGACCCAAAATATTAAATCCTTTTTTGGTTCAACTGCTGTAATTTATTGTATCATGTGCTACGAAAAACTTGTACAATTATAGTAAATGCGCCATGACATGCACTGGGAGTTACATTAAAACGGCCATACTGACGTCAACAATATCCAGAACTAGCCGACCTAGCCCTGACACAGTCACTTTTAACAGTCTAGACACGACTAATATACATTTCATGACTTTGCTGTATAAAGGTTTTGATTAAGCGTCACTAACTAGAAATTAGAATTGTTAAACTTGTTGAATGTATAAATATTACGAGTACGATCCGCTGCCCAAGTATTTGCCAGCTCACTGGAATTTCGAAGTTATTGAGGTACATATCTAACATTATTGGGATGTTCCGTTACCGAGAAAATTAACCAATTTAGGAAATGAGAAATTTATAAAAATAACCAACTTCGGAGTTTTTCTACATAGATTGTATTAATAAATATAAAAAATACTTGCCTACTCCTGAATAACATTATAATAAACTTCTAAATATTTCTACCGTGAAAACATCTACTTTTGGAATGTATTCAGAAGCTCAGTAGTAATTTTTGAAATCGTTTTCACAAATATTGAAATCTGAATAACGTAATTTATTTATAAGAAAGCATTATAATATTCCAATAATGCAACTTTCGAATATCTTACAAAAATCGGGAACTCGAAAGTTATTACTTTTAGACAAATTCCATGTCAAAATCAGTCGTGTGTTGCAAAAGTGAATTTTATTTGGAATAATTTTATGAAGACTTGATATTCGATGAATATTTTCTGCTGTGCTACGGCTTATTGATTTCTTATTTAAATCTGCTTTTTGATAAATGGTTTCCTCGAAATATATTTATTATTCCAAGGAAAACTGAAAAAACTACTCAGTGGATTCATTGACGAAGAAAATACTTTCAAATGCTATATATATTTTTAAAAATAAATTTAAGTTAAAAAAATTCAAATAATGGTCATAAAACAATTTTAAAACTTCATTTCTTCGAAAATTCCATTAAAAGCAACAGGCTAAAAGGTTCACTTTTTTTTTCATTTATCATATTCTAAACTTTAAACTATTGACTATACAGCTATTGTCTATAAACTATTGACAATATCTTGAGAATATAAACTTGTTAAGATTTTTAATTGATATTCAACATAACAAATAAATAAATAAAGTTATACCATAAACAAATAAATAAAATTGTACCATAAATTTGCCCGTCTCTTCATATTTATCTATACATTGGAATTACAGGTAATAAGATTATTTTTTTAACTTTAAAGAATTCTTTAAAATAATACCTTCAACAACAGAATATTACGTTTTTTATACTGTATAAAATTTTCATTATGCATTTTCTTTTTGTTTCCGTAAGATATGCTTACAATCATAATCACAAAAAAATAAAATAACAATTATGATAATAATATGACATTTCGTCAATAATTATTTTCCGCCTGCGTTATTTTTTAAGTCTGTGAACTTTGTTCCTTAACGAAACTGCTTAATTTTCAATTATTTTGTGAATTTCATTGTGAATTTTGACTTTTGAGCATGTAGTATACACTAGAAAAAAAGTCGACTTATCTCCATGACAGTTCCCGACACACCTCGAAGCGATTTTTTCAAAATTCGAATTATTTTAGGAGATATCGATAAAAAACGTATCGCAAAAGGCTAATTTTTGCTTTCTGCCATTTCGTAATTGTAACCCCACAGTGGAAAAAAAAGCGACATTTAAGCTTATCTAGGTTGCCGCATTCGGCAAGTTTATTAAATGATTCAGACTCTTGAAGTAAAAATAAAAGAATAACGATTTTTTTTTGTCTAGATTATTTGTAAGGCTGTTTTTAAATTAAAATATCGTGTGCATGGGAAATCAGAGCAGGAATGAAATGTTTTATACTCAAAAGAAACATATTTAGAAATTTTCTGAGACTAAAATGTGCAACTTTTTAATTTGGCTAAAAATTAAACGGTTTTGTGCGATTTTGAGTAGATGATTCTAATGCTTGGCGCAATTTATCGTAACTTATCGTCTGCTGAATACACCTGAGAATAAGGTTTTGAATTTTTCATTCAGTTGGAATTGTGCATTTTTCTGTGCAGATTTTCTCCATCTATTAATGACTATGTCATTTTATCTCTCACCCCCTTTATTGAAAATTGTATGAAAAACGTGTCCCAAAAATGCGACATAAAAGTATGCCACATAATTTTACATACATTTAAATACCATTAGTTAGTTCACAACAGCTTTAATCTATTGTTACAATATTTCGTAAGGTACAGAATATGTTTCACATGCATTTTTTACATATATTTAATACTATTAGTTCACAACAGCTTTAATTTATTGTTACAATATTTCATTAGATGTAGAATAGGCGGCATCACCTGTTTTTTTCTATAAATAGGTTACAATAATATGAAATAAGTAACTCAAAATGTGTTACACAAAGTTGACAATTTTCAAATAGTAAGTTCGCTTAGACAACAGGAGTTTAGAATTAGCGATTATTCGTTTTTCCAAAACAGACTAAGTAATATCTTGAAATTGAAAAATAATTAAAATGCAGATTATTTTAAAGCCGGTTCTACAAATAAAAGCATGAATTATTTCTGTATGGACCCCGCTCCCTTTTTTATGTGTATTAAAATAGCGTATAATCAAAGATTCACAATTTTCATGTGAGGCCTACTAGATTTGGGAAACGTGACTTATATATCATGCCTGTCCAAAGAAATGAAGGCAGATAGAAAAATATTGCACTTCGAATCCTCCAAGACTAGTATCAGACGCTTGTTACAACTGCACGTAACTTTTAATTTTCAAGTTGTTCAAACTTTCATGGGACTTCAGGTTGGGAATCTCACAATTACGTGCACATGTTGCATATTATAATACATTTGAATGGACACAATAATAATATTTGAAATCATATACCGAGTGCGAAAAAATTCGTGAAAAGTTTATTTTCTTGTGCACAATGACTTTCACAATGTGCACAATGGCTTGACAATGTGCACCTTGAAATTCACGCGACCCAAATCCATAGCGTGCGCGTATACTTAATTCTATTTTAGTACAATCACTTTTAATTGTTGCTAGGTTATCACACTATGCTTGGAAATTTTGGTTTGGTAGTATGAGAAGCATCATACAATTATTAATCTGTTTTCTTTCTCCGCTAGATGCCGATAGCTGCCAATATTAAAATCATAAGGAATTTAAGGTTTTTAATGCTTACATTAACCTTATGCACATGGGGTTAAGCGCCATTTGATAGAATATATAATGATAAAATATTGCGGTTAGCATAAATATGACAAAAAGGAGACCAAAAAATATTATCGTTTAAAAAGTTATTAACGATGGAGCTCACATGCATGGTACGAAGAAAAGTTTAAGTGGTTAATTATATTTCGGAATTTTATGCAGCTATGGTAATCATTCCTATATAAATTTACGTGAATGAAGATTTTTGTGGAGTGGTGGTAGTACTAAGAGGACATTTCGTGCATGCCGCCATTGGGCGACGGTAGTACCTAGAGAACGCTTCGTGGATGCCGCCATTGAGCGACATTAGTACCCATAAAGCGTTCCATGGCAGTCACCAATGAGCGGCAGGAGTGACGAAAGGGGTAAGTCTAGTTCGTGTCATGCGCTTGCAAGCGATATCTGTCCGTTATTTTTAGAACTACAACTCATTTGACATTACAAAAAATGGCATGATCCCCTAATCCTACTCAGAGAAGAGCGGCTATATTTTAAACAAAATTTGTACACTTTACTGATTTTTATGTCACATGGAGTCTGTCCCACCCAGTATAATCCATTTCTTAAAAAATGATCTGGAATTAAGTTTTTTGCTTGTTTCGTTAAAATTATTATTTTTAATTAGTCGTATAAATATGCATTCATTAACGATGATAGTTACTAGTAGTCCATCTTTAATAAAATATTAAATTTTTCACAACTTTAAAAAAGTTGTTAATCGTCCATCTTTAAGAAAATATTAAAATTTTCATAACTTTAAAAAGAAGTTTTTAAAGTTTGTTTGTTTTATGGTAATGGGACATCTTAATCGGCAAGACATGGTGGGGATAAATTTAGACCTTTTTTATAAATATTTCTCGTATAGATATTTAAAGAGGAGGATTGAAATGATATGTAGTAATTGATGTTGCTTCATCACTGGGACTATATTTAGACAGTAACGGTGGAATCTATGCCATATACGTATAACAAGTAAGATAAAAAATTTCATCATTTTTTTTTCTGATGTTGAAACTTAAAATACTGCTACTCATCAAGAATACTTATTTTACTGCAAAACCGTAAAATACTGTTACATTATGACACTTCTGGTGTTTAATATTTAATTTATGCAACGGGAACTAAAATAATGTTTCTGATGTAGGAAAAGGATAGTTAATCCTTGATGATTAGTGAAGCGAAAACGTGATCAATTTTTAAAATATAAGATAATTAATGTATGCTATACAATTAGTTTAAGATAAAAGTGTAAAATATACTCTTATATTGCGACACTTTGGGTGTTTCATATTTATTATATGCAACTGGAACTCCAAAATATTTTTGACGTAGGAA
Source organism: Cheiracanthium punctorium (assembly GCA_038373885.1). Taxonomy (NCBI): domain Eukaryota; kingdom Metazoa; phylum Arthropoda; class Arachnida; order Araneae; family Cheiracanthiidae; genus Cheiracanthium; species Cheiracanthium punctorium. Next base: position 625,417 of record JAWZYV010015836.1, on the reverse strand, counting down.
ATTGAAAGCTGCTAATCCTTGATAATTAGGGAAGCAAAAACGTGATAATTGTATTTTAAATATAAGTAGATAACTAAAAACAATTTAAATATTTCTTACCTTGTAACTTTAGCATTTAATTGATTATAATTAGTAACAGCATATTCTTATTCAATCTTTTATCTGAGAATAAAATTTTACTGTACTGCTGAAAAATGAATTTATGTCTTAAATTCTTGACGTCCCTTAAGTCTTAAATCAATCAGCAATCTTTTGGAAATACAAAATCCATTAAACTAAAATTTCGTCCTAAAATTCCCATTTCGTATAACCATGATATGTGTACTTGTAGTACCTTATGTTTATTAGGATAAATGAAGTTATCCAGTTAACATTCGAATCTTAAAAATAACGTATAGGATGGCAAAAAATTAATTTCTCAAAAAGTGTTAACTAATTTTCAAGAAAACCCAGTAAATATTTCTGAGACGTTGCTTTGCATAGTAAACTGTGTTGGAGGAAGTACCTAAAGAAATACAAAGAATAGATAAATGGATTACATCATGTTTTATAAAGGAGGAAAACTTATTAAAAAAAACGATCTTAAACCTCAAAGTCAAATACCGAAGACATGCGGAAATCGATTATGAAGGTCAAGTGATAAGAAAAAACTGATACCGACAATGTAATCCGAAAATTTATAGGTTATCGATACCATACATTATCGAAAGTTTCACATAAAAGGCAGGATTTTCTTATTTCATTAACAGATGCTTCTGAAGCATACGCATTCATCTTATACACAGAAAATAATTTGAATATTCCACGATGGTCGCAACTAAACAAATACTTATCGTGCTCTGCATTTGCTTTCTTTTGATCTCTTCTGTTATGGAAAACACTAGTGCGTTACCCATGGGTGGTGGAGGACATCACGGTGGTGGGGGTATTGCTCCCCTTTTAGCTGCTGGAATTGTTGTGTCACTGTTACAGCAATAAGATAGTGTTTTCTTTCAAGACCTAAGTGTGCATTATTGTTGTCAATGTTCTTCATGTTTCTGGATGTTCAATTGGTACATTTGTATAATTCGTTAGAAAATTCAATCATACAACGTAATCAGTGGTCCTAATTCATAGAACATCACTTTTGTAAATGGTTAAAACTGCAGACGAAGTTATTTACTTTCACTGAGCCAATATTTGTTGCCAAATGTATAATTTTGCACCTCTTTCACTTGCACCTTTGCACCTCCAAACCACTTCTTGGAGTGGTACGTTCATGTATGATGTCTGTGTATATGTATATATCATTGTATTATCTGTATATTATGACAGAAAATAAATAAAAATAGCATTTTTCTCTTGTAATGAATGTTATGAGTCCCTGTAATAAATGTAAGGAATGTTTTAAATAACATTTTTTATATGACGAAATTAAGTATTAATATACTCAAGACAGTCTTGCTATATGCTAGAATAAATAAAAATGCAGAAAGGAAACTCTAGGTTTCGAATCGGGAATTTAATTGAATAAACTTTAATGTTCACAATCAGTTCATAAAATGTAAATTTCACAAATTTAAAAAAATCAAAAGAAGGGAGATATATTTATTGCCTAAGAAAAATGAAATAATCAAGGTGATTCTAAAATACATGAAAATAGGTATTTTTGTATATCTATCGTTTAATTTAATTTAGTTGTTTAAAGTAAAATTCTGACAGTTAAACTATTCACTACAGACAAATCAATAGACTGAGTATACACTACTTATACAAAATATTGATCAAATTGTGTAAAATGAGTTAATAGTAATGAATTACTCTATAATGCTAAGTGAAATATTATGTATTATTCCTGGAAAATAATTTTATCAAATGGATTGTTTGTTATTTGTGTTAATGTATGATTCACAATCGGTGTAAAAAAAATAAAATAAAAAATAAACTGTTAAGGAAAGAACATTCAACGTCAGATCAGTACATGTTCACAATATTTGCAAAAGAAAGCCTCCTCAGAAAAATTTACTGGAATCGACGAAATTACTGGGTTTTATTCAATGTACAAAAATGTTTTTCATCATTATTTAAATTGTGCTCGAAGATTTTAACGAGTGTTAATATAAATATAATTTTTGTAATCATTTGAGAGAATAGTTATTCCCTCCACAATTTAAAGGAAAACGCTGAAATGGGTCACCTGTGAGTTAAAACAAATACTAAAAATAAAACAAATACTAAATAATTTTCCTTTATTTGCACACATATTTGTATTTTACTTGAAATATGGCAATTAAAATATTTTTCTTTTTATTAGTCTAATAACTCTGGGAAATTATTACTAATCGCGATCACTAACAAGCCACTTAATGTTTTCCATTTTTGCCCACATAAAAGAAAAAACGAATCCCATGTTATATGTTTAACATTTCATTTACGTTAACATATTCCATTATTGTCAAGTTTATTAAATCCAGAGTCCAGTGACCAATTTCCGATCGTATAGCACTCTCAACTAGGAGACGGAAATTGTCTTGTTCAAACCCAGGTCTCGTCCGTTGATCCAGCCGTTAGGAATTTTAAATGGTTTTCTACGAAATTCCCCTTAAATACGGATTAGCATCCCTAAGAATGACCCCCACGGAAGGCGCTATCTGCAATTTTGACCTAGATTCTTGTTGTAGATTACCTGCCGTATTCCCAAAATCAATTCAAATCAACCAGCATTCAAGCAAACTCTATCGTTGGAAAAACAGGTACCATTTTTAAAGGTTAAGAGACGCAATTTATACTTACATTTAAATACTAATCTATGACTTTAAACATTACCTCATTTTTCATTTGGCTGTCCAATGTAACAACTTAGTATGAACAAGGGTTCAGTTTCAAGGGTAGGCATTGTGTTAGAAATAGAATAATCATGCAGTCGTTTGTTTTAAGTGGACAAAGATGAAGTTGATTGAGAGTGTACTATTTCATTAAGGCAGATCAGAACTATTTTGTTGCTACAATATCTTTTAACTCTTCTAAGACTCTTTATGAAAGTAAAATATAAAACACTAAAAATAAACCAGCAGAGAATTTGATTTTTGTTGTTATATTTTTGGGGGGCATTTTACCACTGATAAGATACGTATCATTCAATTTGAATGCATGATTAAACGATCGCACTCCTTAGAAAATACAAAATAACAATGGCAAAAGATGAATGATAAACCGTTTCTTTTGGAATGTGAGTATCTCTCAGCAGTTCAACAAGCACTGTGTCGCAATAAATTAAAAAAATCTGGAGTGACTCCACTCGACTTTCCGAACACTTACTATTAAGATCATTACCAAGCATTTAAATAAATATTAATCGATGTATAATTCAAACATATGTAACAAACTGAAGCTCAATCGAATGCGCCGCTTAAACGCTAGCCCACTTTTAAGAATTTCTCCCCGTATGCCATAATGTAAAAGAAATCTTTGTCGTAGCCCTGTAGAATAACTATAAGTCCTATACACATCAAAATCAATACCGGTCTTACGATGGTGGTTTATAACATGTATACCCAATTTGAGCTCAATCAAATGTACCGTTTAAACGATAGCGCACTTTCAAGAATTCCCCCCTCAGAGGCCATAGTCTAAAAGAAATTTTTGAGCTAACCAAGCTAACCGATAGATGCCCTTTTGGGCATCACCCTATCAATGACTTTCCGTAGAATTTCCATTATTGTAGATGGTTTTAATTCACTGAAAGTACTTTGTGTCAGCTTTTAGTCAATTGTAGGCAGAAAGAAAGTTGTACAACTGGACGTTACAATAGTTTTAAATAAAGTTTCAGCATAAAATTCAAAATTCCAAACACAAATCTAAAAATATTCTTCTACGTGTAATCGTTTTTGATCTATGCTAGATGCGTACTTACGTACATGCGTTGATCAATGGTGCAAACGTCTCGTCAAAACTAGCCATCATAGACTAACGTTTTGTCAAAATGTATCATAAATGTGCGGTATGTGTGTGTGTGTGTGCGAGCGTGTGTGTTTTTATGCCTGCAACGCGAATAAATATAAAAATTTACTCTTTTACAATACTTTTTTAATGTATTCAAAAAAGTGAAAAAAACATGAAAGAGAACCGATTCAGGGAGTTCTGTATGAGTATGCACTGATCCTGTATTAGTACTCTCCTGAAGGAGTACTCTTAGAATCGCTTTCTCAGTGGATTTTCTGTAGCCTAAAAAACATTAATGAATTCAGCTATCACTATAGAGGTCCCCTTAGAAATCCACTCCCGGTGATGTTTTGATAATTTAAAAAAAACTGTTTAATTTATAATTAGTTAATCATTTACCACAATAAGTAATGATGTTGGCTTTATGCATGATATACTGATTAATTATGGTTACCGCAGCATATATAGTTACCTATAATACATTTCTGTTGGCAAATGCATATGGTGTTTTATTCTCGCGGTTTTTATTTGCATCGTTATGAAACTTTTGAAACTCCATACTGTATGTGTAATAAACAATATTTTATGATATTATATAATGCATTATTTTCTCTAAATTAGACTTCATTTTTATTTCATTTAGGAAATATTAAAGGTTTTTGAATGTTTTTAGTTTCATAAAGCACAATAAACATATAGTTGCACATGTCAATAAAATATCAAAACCAATTTTACGACAATATTTTCCTTTGATTTCTAAAATTATACAATACTGGGTAAGCAGTTTGATTTCTAAAATTATACTTACTTGAGCAGTTGAATTACCATCATTTTAAATTTATTAAAGTTCGAATGTCTATATTTTTTTATTTATCTAAAGTATACACAAGCATAAATATTATTTATTGTAAGTTCATTCTAAAATAATTGATTTGTGCAGTGGATTAACAAACGTAATTTTATCAAAATGTTACATAATCTCCATTTAAAATCATTAAATTTGCTTCTTTGAGAATAATTTTTATAAGGAAAAAAATTTACCGAACTTTGTACAAAGAAAAACAAAATATTTTTCTGGAGACTAATGAAGTTAATGTGAATGTTAGATAATAAAATATGCAATACGCAAGCAACCGAGTAAAATAAAAAAATCGCTTTATTGCTGGTTTGTATAACAAAGATAATCCTTTAAGCAAATAAATTGCTTTCATCTAAAGGAAACTGGAAGTAAAATGTTTTCCTCTAACCCTAGCGCAGAACAATACGTAAATTGGGCGGAAGAATTAATTGTAGATCATGTCGTGGGATTTCCTACGCAGTGACATTGTAACCTGATGTTTTTTAGGTCGGCCGTGAAAACCGCTTGATTGACTTTTGATATAAAATGGATGGTATTTCGCACTGGAAATCATTCGCAACTTCCCCAGCCAAAACTTCAGTTTCCACCTTCAGAAGAGATTCTTCCACAAAATGGTCGCCACTAAGCAATTGATGTTGGCTTTCTTCTTCTGCTTTCTCCTGGTGCTTTCTGCAATGGACAGCTCTGATGCAATGCCCTTTGGAGGTATGATGGGTGGTGGACATCACGGAGGTGGTGGTGGCATTGCTCCACTTCTGGCAGCTGGTATTGTTGTATCTATGTTGCAGCAACAAGGATAAGAATCGTTCTCATATTTGTTATTTTGTTATTAGTTGTAAAAAATTCACTTGTAGAATATTTCATTTTTCAAATATCGCTGTCTGAAATGGCATCCTGCAGTTTTCTTCATTTTCATTTGTTTTCGATCAGAGGACAATAAACAACGGCAGAAAGTACTCGATGATGTTTCAAGTAATTCTGTACAATTATGTATTTATCTGCATTTTATTTCAATGTCTTATTTGTGCTATGTATAAAAATATGTAAACTAAATTATGATGTAAGATAAATATGGCTCTACGCAAAAAAAAAGTGTTATCAAACTGTCAGAAAATATATGGAGACCTCTCTAAAATTGAATGTGCATTATTGAAAAACAAAATTATCTCTTAACATACGAAATTTTGAATGTATTTTCATTTATGAAACATGATTTGAATTTAAAAGCCATATATTCACTGTAAAACAAGTAAATTGTATTATAACTGATTGTATTTTAAATAATGTTCTGTTATACATCTTGATTTAAAAATAAAATGTTGTTTTTGTTTAATGCTTTTGATTTATTCATTTTCCTCGCATGCAAAAAATTATTAAAACGTAATCAAAAGGACACATTTAAAAAAGAATTCAAATACAAAAATTATCTCTTAAGATGTCTACATGCAGTACATAACTTTTATCCGCTCAGCGTCGATCAGTCCAACAAAATTGTATATTTTCAACTACCGTTACATTTTGTAAAAGATGATAAGACTATTTTTTAACGTTGATTTATATCAATATAAATCGTCTTTATCAGTTTTATTTGTATGCTCTGCATAATATAGTCTCTGCAAATCATACTGCCGCGCTTAAGAATTTATATATATATATATATATATATATATATATATATATATATATATATATATATATATTTTGTTAATAAAATAGAAAATTTGTATGATATGGAAGCATTTGGATAGTAATTTATCTTTTATTATATATATATTTATATATTGTATATATATATTTTCTTTATGAATTTATTACTTGTTCAATTAGCTGATATCAGAATTTTATCTATTACTGCTGGCATCAGGAAAAAGCCTGGGCACAAATTTGTTAAAAATTCCGAACGCATTCATAAAATTTTTATTTTAATCCGTATATTTTGAGCTAATAAGAATGCTAAAAACATTTTTAAAATTAAATATTAAAATTGACGCTAACTTTTATACTAAATTAAGTAATAAGAAATTTCCGAGCTTAATTGATATAATCTAGGGTAATATTGGAGAATCTTGAATTAATAGTAAATATATCTCTAAAGTATCTAAAGTAATCCCTTATATTTTACCTTAGAACTGCAATTAAACAAATGATTCATTTTTTTTATCAATAATCCTATTTTTTCAGATTGTGCTAAATGTTAATAATACTAAAACTTTTAATTTTACTAAAACAACTATTTTCCGAGTGAAAATTAAAATTTGTTATCTTAGAATACTCTATGCTTGTTAAAATGTATGTAGTGAAATTGATGTTAAGTATAACATTTTTAATCCGTTAAAGCACAGCGATCTATTTTTAGATGGTCGAAAATATTTCTAGTCGCAAAAATACTGTACCATTAATTTATTTTCCTATTTTAATTTCCCGAATGATAAATCCGAGTTTTCGAAAATTTTCAGCAATAAAAAAGTAAAACGAGCCTCTTTCACTCTGTCTTACTCATATTTTTAGAAAACTAATTATATTCTTCATACCGCACGAATGTGGGAAACTTATTTATCCGGGCATTATTAAACGGGCATCAACATAAATTAGATAATGGGCTGGTAAACGTCGGGAGCTAATGCTTTAAGTGTTTATGAATTGTTCTGTAATCAAATTAGTGGAAATGCTACTGACTTTTTTTGACGTGGGAGTGTTATACCTATACAGTGTTCAATGGCAGATTTTTATTAGTATATTTATTTAGAAGAATTAATAAACCTGGCCATAAAAATCGTAGAAAAATTATTTATTTTATTACGAATTTGTTTCAGCGCAAATAGAATTTAACAGTTGAAAATCATATCTAATAGACTGATAAATCAAGGCTGAATGCTGATATGCGTGATATCATTACCCTTTCAGCTTGACCCGTCATCCGTGAACTCGCTTAAAATCTCGAGGTTCATACCTCACTTGAAAGCGAAAATGTTGCTACGGTAGAAGGTGAAGTCCGGAAGCAGTTACAACAGGCTCTTGAAAAAAGGGAAGGGCAGAAATACGCTTCATTCAGTGTCTGCATTAATATTAGTGCTATATGCCAATGAGATATCTGTATGCATGTATTTTCGCTATTGGCGGCTACAGACTCCCCCCCCCCCCGATAGGATTTTCGGGCGACAGGTCCGGTACGACGACAACACTCCTCCATCAAAGAAAGGCCATTTTTTTATTATTATTATTATTATTATTATTATTGTTATTATTATTGTTATTATTATTATTCATAGAAGTTTTTTAAGCACTTTAGAATTAGTGCACTTTAAATTTACAGTGGATGATATACACAAAACATTTTACATGCTGAAACTTCCATCAAAAATTGCAAGTATTTTATCAGAATTATTTTAAAGTAATGTACATATAATTTTGAAATTCTCTCGTTATATATACAAGAGAATTACTTGATACAAAACTTGATTAAATCCAAGACTTTTTTAAAGTTGAGTTTCTTCTAAGGCCTTACGAATGCAGCTGCGTGAGTCAAAAAATGCTTTCGTAGACACACATATTTTATTTTACCTTGAGATTTGTACGCTAAAAATTCGTAACATATGTCCTCCAATACCGGGCCCCTTTACGCCACGGGCGGTGGGCAATTGTCCACCCTTTCACCCCATCTCAGCGGCCTTTGGCGGCTAGACTGTTATTCGCTGTAACAAAATTGGTACACTGGCAAAATAGGGCAAGGGGACGCTACTACCGTAAAAAAAAAATTAAATCAGGCTGGTAGTTCTTTAATTATTAGTTAATGAAACACTGTTCTAACGTATGATTTTTTTTTTCATTATGAGGGTTCAGTATTAATTCTAAATCCTTTCAAAATATAAAAGTTTTTCAATATAAATGAGAACCGAATGGTCAAACTTTGAGGAACGTTTTCCACAGATTAGTTTATTAATATATTTCGCAAAAATTTTTTATACTACGAATACTTTAATACAGAAATGTTTAGTTATTTTTCCTTTTTCCTTTTAACACAATTAAACATTGCGCTGCATGCAATATGTGTATAATTCAATGGAATTAAAGTGAAATATACACAAAACTCGCCTGCAATACCGTGGATTGAACAATTCAAGCACTTTGATATTTTAAGTACACATTAAAATTCTGTATATTAAAAGTGTATCATGATACAGTCGTCGAACCTAATTATTTTTCTTTTTGCTTCATGACGTTGAAAAGTGCATCATGATCCATATTTCGTCACAATCTGTTTCTTTATGGAACTATTCTCAGAATTCAAAAATGTTGGAAAATATGACTCAGGGTTATCCACTCATTTTATACTTCTCAATGCAATAAAAAATGTGACATAATCCATGCGTCGTCCACTCTGCTTGTAATCGCACTTCAATTCCTTCTGAAGTGCATCTTTGCGTCGATCCAACTTGTCGTTAATGTTTCATTGCTTTTATATCTTCATTCTATTTGAAAGTACATCATAATGTATGCTTGAGCCATATTTTTCTTATGTCGGAAATCATAATATTGGAAATTTTATTCATTCGTTGGTTCCAGGTGTCTTTATAGCTTTATTGCACTGAAAATAGTTTCAAAAATGATGTGTCAGCCCTATCCCATTATGTTGAAAATTGTATCATAATCAATGAATGAACACTATATTTCTTCTTTTCCGCTTTTTATTCATACATTTTTGCTTAACTTGTATCATTATCTACCAATTGGTACTATTTATCGTACTTGCTTCATTATTTTGGAAAATGGGTGATAATAATTTAGTGGCTTATAATTGTTTTCCTTGCTTCATTATGTTGGAAAGTGCATCATAGTACATAATTGGCTCTTTGTCTCACAGAGTTTACGGCTTAAATTATAAAAGCAATTTCAAAACACTAATTTTTAACAAAATAAAAAGTTGTCCACACATTTTCCTGGTTTAAAACTGAAACACTACAGTGCGAAAAAGAAAAAAAAAATATATTTTCAAGAATAAGTTTATCAAGAATAAGTTTAAGGATACATTACACTTGGAAATCAATTTGTAGTGGTAATCGACATTAACGGAATTGAAAAATACCATTTCCTTTTATAGATATCTATGTTACATTTATTTAATCCAGCCTAGAAGCACGATATAAGACGGTGCAGGCACTCTTCGAAAAAATGCCTCATAAAAGCATGCGGTCACAACCCCATCTTAACTGCACCCAAAGACGGAGAGAACAGACGAGCTTTCTTGAAATCCAATTAAAGACATCCAACGAAATTACCGCTATTTACTATAAGAAAAATACCTTTCTAAATTTCTGGTAGTTATAAACATCTTGTACTGCTTAAAAGGCTAATTTAAAGGCTAAAATATTTTTTTGACACCAATAAAATAGCGGAGGAAATGGATTTGCTCAACAGTAACTTATTCCCTGAAATGCACTTAAACTTTATTTCTATTTCAAATTTATTTGAAAGGATGACTATAATAAAAATAATCTGTAAAAACTGAAAGATTTCTCTACTTACATTACTTGGAACTAAAAAATGTTGTGGTTTTTTCAAGAATATTGCAATATATTTTATAAACTCAGCTGTTCGAGCCTGTTCAGGGGGAGACACCCTGAACCCCTCTATTTTTTTTAGTTTCATTATTGCCATATTAAAACGATATTAATTGATTACGTAAATTTTATCTCTCATCTTTCGTGTATATCACCTGGTAACCCTAGGTTGAAATTTTTATGATTGAAACCTATTTACAGAAAAATACATGTGATGCATATTCTACAGCTTACGAAATATTGTAACAATAGATTAAAACAGTTGTGAACTAATAGTATTTAAATATATGTAAAAAATACACTTGATGCATATTCTACAGCTTACGAAATATTTTAACAATAGATTAAAGCTGTTGTGAACTAATAGTATTTAAATATATGTAAAATTATGTCGCATAATTTTATGTTTCTTTTTTATGTCGCATTTTTGGGAAAAATATTTCGGACAATTTTCAATAAAAGCGGTGAGCGATAAAATGACATAGTCATTAAAACTTGGAAATCAATTTGTAGTGGCAATGCGACATAAAGGAGATTTACAAATATCATTCCTTTCACGAGAGATTTACGTTCTATTTATTTAGTACAGCATATAAACACGACATAAGACGGTGCAGGCAACCTATGAAAAAATGATTCATAAAAGCATGTGATCACAACCCCATCTTAAATGCACCCAACGGCGGATATCATAGTCGGGCTTTCTTGAAATCCTAAAAGAAGTTAAACGTAGAACGCTAACGAAATTGCCGCTATTTACTATAAGAAAAAAATATTTCTAAATTTCTGGTAGTTATAAACATTTTGTACTGCTTAAAAGGCTAATTTAAAGGCTATACAATTTTTAACAGCAATAAAACAGCGAAAGAAATGGACTTGCTCAACGGTAACTTATTCCCTGAAATGCAGTTAAACTTTATTTCTATTTCAAATTTAATCGAAAGGATGACTATAATAATAATAATAATCTGAAAAAAAAATTCTGTACTTACATTACTTGGAACTATAAAATGTTGTAGTTTTTTCAAGAATCTTGCAGTATTTATTATAAACTCGGTAATTAATTTGTAGTGGCAATCGACAAAAACGAAATTTAAAAATACCATTCAGTTCACTAGAGTGTTATGTTCTATCTATTCAGTACAGCATATAAGCACGATATAAGACGGTGCAGGCACTCTTTGAAAAATATTCTCAGAAAAGCATGCGGTCACAACCCCATCTTAACTACACCCAAAGGCGGAGAGCACAGTCGGGCTTTCTTGAAATCCAAACAAAGACATCTGTGCAATAAGGACATCTAACGAAATGCAGTTAAAAACTTTTTGTACTGCTTAAAAGGCTAATTTAGGGGATATACTATTTTTTAAACTCCAAGAAGATGGCGAAATAAATGGATTTATGTTAATTGACACTTATTCCCATAAATGCATTTAAACTTTATTTTCATTTCAAATTTAATCGAAAGGATGACAAAAATAATAATCTATATATATAAAATTATACTTTAATCAGTACATTACTTGGATTTCAAAAATGTTGCATTTGCAGTATATATTAAACTGGGAAAGCAATTTGTAGTGGCAATCGACATTCACGAAATTTTTAAAATACCATTCCGTTTTCAAGAGATTTATGTTCTATTTATTTTGTACAGCATATAAGCACGATATAAGACGGTGCAGGTACAGAATGCAAAAAGGACTCATAAGTACATAGCGATCACAACCCCAACTTAATTATACCCGACGACAGAGAGCCAAATCGGGCTTTCTTGAACTCTAATTCGCCGGCTCTGGGTCTGCAACCCTCTAGGAAAACCGGTTATTTACTAAGATAAACGCCTTATTAAAATTTGTGGTTGTTAAATACTTTTGTACTGCTTAAACATCTAATTTAAGGGCTATAGAATCTTTTTAAACACCAAGAAGATAGCGAAAGACATGGATTTGTTTTAATGGTAATTCAATAAGATTGCGAATTCTATCGGTTTATGTCATGATAGATGGTCTCTTAACTTAAAGTATAGGTGTCAAAATTTCAAAATATTTTGATAAGATTTTTAGATTTTGAGAAAATTCCCTCAAAATGCGTGCAAAATTTGTTCGAGTATCCCGTAATACAGACTATAGCTAATGATATGAAATGTGGTGACGTGATATTTGGTTGCTCAACTTCAACTCTAGGCGTTGATTTTTTAAAAATATTTTGATCAGATTTTGAGATTTTGCTAGAAACGTTTCCAAATGCGTAACTTTTTGTGCCAGCATCACGAAATTAAGACTATGGGGAATGAAAGAAAATTTGATCAAGTGATAGATGGTTTATCTAACTTAAAGTAGAGGCGCCGAATTTTTCAGGAATTTTAAATTGGATTTTGCGATTTTGTGAAAATTATTTCAAAATGCATAAATATTCGTATGCATATCACATAACAACGACTAAAGCGAATAAAATGAAATGAAGAACATGGTAGGAGGTCACTCTATTTAATTGTAGGTGTGTAAATTAAAATAAATGTTTTAACTAGAGTATGAGATTTTTCGAAAATGGTTTCAAAATTTGTAAACTTTTGTTGCGCATCATGAATTAACAACTAAAACGTATGAAATGAAGTTTTCTGACATGATAGCTTGTCAATCAACTTAAACTATAGGTGTCGAATTAAAAAAGGAACTAGATTTTTCGATTTTGCATCATTATTTTTGAAAATATAAACATATGAGTCGATTACCTATTAAAGCGAATGAAGTAAAAAAGAAATAGTATCGTTACAGGTGGTCACATAAGCTATAGGCATAAAAGTACTTTAAATGTTTAAGGAGTACAATGTAGTTTCGAACCATGATTAGGAACAACTAAAAACAAATGGCAGAGTTTTTTGAAAATTGTGAATATTTTTTTTAATTATTTTTTAAATGTTTATTTGATTTCTTTAGGTTTTGTGAAAAAAGGTTCAAACTTTTTGAGGCATAAGTTAAAAGATCCACAATGAATCAAACAAAACTTAGTCACAGGTTAGGAATGACCTCTTGCCATCAAGAGCTCTTCAACCAAAAAAAAAAAAAACTTTTATTTTTAAAATAAAAAGAAATTATCTGTCTTTGAACATTACTTTGTTACTCTCTCTCCTGGAATATTTTAACAAAACACAGAAGTCCTGATTTTGCTTTCTATACTAAGTCCATTCTTTGTACGCCTACAATACTAATGATGGCTACCCAGGTTGTGTAGTGGTTAGGAAGCCATTCTTCGTTCGTCCCTTCATAACAGTCAACGCTGGCCCAACTATTAGGTCCATGTGCGGTGTTCTGTTAAATCCCTGTATGCTGTAATATTTTTATCTACCCTTTGAAACATGGTATTTTTAATTAATACCTTAGTGAAATCTCTACAGGTCATTATTGTGATATAATTTTGAGACTCAAAATGTTCATAATTAACGTGTACATATGTCCTGGTTTATCTCAATTGTATATATTGTAAAATTTTTGAACTCAATAAAATCGTTAAATAGTATTTCTGTTTTATTTTACTACTTATGCGCAATAAACTATCAGTATTAATTGTACAAGTATGCACAACTAAATTAAGAATTCAAAATATTAGTTTGCTGTCGTAAAACCAGATATCCGTGAAAGGTAGCGGATTAATGTTTAAAATATTGTAATTCAAAACTCATGAGGGTCTCCTATATACGACATGGCCTTGAGTTAAATTTAATACATAACTAAATTGGAAACTTCGAAAATATTTCATGCGCGTGCATTTTTTATATCAATCAACTTATCTAGTCTTATTTACTAGAACTGAAACATTGGTCTAAAATGAAAAAAAAAAATCATCTATTAACTCCCAGATCACTTTGTATTATTGAAACGCATTTCTTTAAATTGACAGCTTAAATTATTTTCAAATGTTTTTGAAAAAATATTTTAGAAAAGATACTGTTACTATTTCCTGAGCATGTTTGGCTCATACTTACTCTTCCCCCACCAGTGAGTGAGTGCATAGCACTCTCAAATGGAGACTGAAGATGACTGGTTCAAACCCAGGTTGTTTCTGAGGGCTTAGAATCTTGGAGCTTTCTGTGGTTTTCTTGGAGCTTTTAAAGTACGGTTTGGGAACCCTTACAGTGGCACCCCCTCCTTGCACGACCCAGATCACTAGAGTAGATAATCAGCTGTAATCCATCCAGTCAAATCACAATTGTCCTTTTGTTGAGGTAAATTTACTGGCAGTTTTTAAGCATAAGATTGCACTGTAAATTTAGATAAATAACTTAGCTAGAAAGATTCCTGATTTCTAAGTTCACCCAATGTAAAAAAATTTACCACTTTTCTCTGGTTTAAAAAATAAAGAATTTTCATCTGATAAACAACTAAATAAAACGAGTCATTGGGATATTTTGGTGAAGGTAAAATTATTTGTCTTTCACGCGTGCAATTCTAAGCATAGATAAGTATTGTGCTTGTTCAATTTGCTATACATTAAATTTGCATAAGTGGCAGTCTTCATATTTTTAAATACGCAGAAACTTTCTGTAATGGAGGAAATGGTTTATCACTCTGATCATCGCGTAATGCTTTAAAAATCTTATCGTTTATAAGACTGAAGGGTACTGCCGCTGCTTATCACCCACCGAAAATTTCTTTTGAGATTTTCTGGGGCTCCCGTCATCCCAACAGCTTGCTTGATCGTTCCCGGTACAAAAGCTGTAAACCAGTCTTATCTCTCATATATTCAGAATAACTTCAAAAATTTACTTTTTCAAATATATTTTTCGAGTATAATACATTTAGTTTCGTACATACAGACAAAAGGCATTGCTATCAAATAACACAAGATGTTATTTGTTTTAATATTTTTTTAAATATATGTATACTTCGTGTAAAACGTGAAAAATATGAAAAACTTAATTCTAGTGAATAAAGCATTTTGATTTTTTTAAATCTTAAATGCTTTTTCTTGAGATGGGTGTAAAATGTAGGAATGCAAATTTAAAAAGCGATAATTTATATAAATTAAAATTATGTTACAATATACGCTTACCAATAGTAGCTTGAAAACGTAAATTCTGATTAAAAAAATACGTTCTTGAAAAAGATCCCACCAAAAATTGAAGACAACCCGGGAACCCCCCTCCCCTACACGTTAGTTCACCTATAACATTACAGGAATCCCGTACAAATGTTTGTGGAACTAGTCTCACGGGATTAAGACCTAATTTCGCAGTATTGAAACTAACAAATAAATTATTTTTATTAGAATTTCACGCAACCTTCCCAATCATAAACTGGAGAAAAATCTTTTCATAAGAATAAGAACCAGTGATCATGGGTGTTCATACCTTTTGCCTGAGTGGGACCATAGTCCCTGTCCCCCCACCCCACAAGGTTCCATACTGTTTTGTTTTACCTACTGGAATAACGCAGAAATGCTTCAACATTAAACATTCTAAATCGTTCTGGCTCAAAACACCTTGACTTTCTCCCATCCACAAGCAGTCGTACGGCTACCCATGCCAGTGATGTCTTTAAAGGTGAACTTCAGTTAACCATGCATAAATGTTATGGCTCCTTCAGGGTTTCATAAAAAAAAAGAAAGAAAGAATTGTTGAGTGCTTTTGTATTCTCTATCAAAATTAGGTCAAGACTAGGAAGACAAGTGTCTCTTTTACATTCTCCTTTTCTAACAACTGAGAAATAGCTTAGTATATTACTATCGCTATCATGACTATAATTTTCATATTTCTGGAAGTTACAGTATTAATTATAATATTAATTATTATTATTTAACTGCATAGTGTTTAAAATCGTAAATGTTCCTACGTTTTTCTGTTGAAATTAATTCTTAGTTGATGGAAATATCGATCCCGAAATCCCGTGAAATGAAAAACTGTGTGGAATTGGATTCCCTACAGGGTATCCCAAAAATATGGTAACGGGCTTTAATTCATTATCTATTACAGCAAAGTTGACAATGTAAACTGGAAAAAAAATTCAAAATGAGGCCAGAAAAAAATTGCGCTACGAAAAAACTCCTCTCCTTAATTTTCAAAAAGTTAGGCAGTTTATATTTGTATACAACCCCGTACAAAAAATGCCCAGTTAGTAAAATGGGCAGCATAGTTTAATTTGGGGACTTATAAAGTTTGAGAATTATATCCTAAAAAGTGACAGAGATATGAGTATAAATATAAAGCCGACTTAAACCACTTTTCAGTGGCTCTCGGAAAGAAAAAAAGAACACGCCCAAGGATGGGATTTCAGGGGTCATACTCTAATTACGAAAGACATTATTTTTTCCACTCCAGTATTAAACCTTTACATTAAAATTCTTGTATAACCCCCGATCATCTCTCTTTAAAGATATCGCTCAAATGTTGTATATTTTAAAGGCTGAATTTTGGTATATCACTGCATTAGCGTTTGGGGTAAATTTACTAGTTTGGTATATTTTTCTATGCAGGTCCTATACAAAATCAAAAGGTGTAACTTTTTGAAAATTAACGAGAATAGTTTTTACTTGACGGCGTCTTATTTACGACCTTATTTTGTACATTTATTAAATTTGTTTTGTCCCCTTATCTCTAACAGATGAAGAATAAAAGCCCATTCCCACCTTTTTCTAAAGCTTGTCCATTGCAAAGAACTCCTTGGCCGAGCAATACTCTCTACTTGGTCTTCTCCCCAAGTTTGTGAGACCGGGCCGTGATAGGTCCTTGGTGAAATTGGTAGTAACCTCGAAAAGCAGAGTCAAACGTATGTTGTCTCAAACCCCAATTACATCAGCTCCCGGTTATCAATCAGCCTGTTCTTTCTTCTGAAAACTTAGGTCAATTGGTGTGTGTTTCATAGAGGTAGAGGAGAAACTTTTATTACTATTAATTCAAGGAAACGAAATTTTGAATAGCCAAATATACACAAACACCCTTGGCGAGATGTAGCTCGTAGCTTAATAAGTATTTAAAATTCATTCGAAGCTGGATTGTAGATGGATACTTGAATTATGGCGATCATAGTTGGATAAAAATAGAAATAAATTAACTACAAACAATTATAATCGTTTTAGAGCAGAATAAAAAAAGAAAGAATCAGAAAACTAACATTTTTACAGATCTAAAACAATTATCTTTTAGAATGGAAAATACTAGCTCACACACAAAAAAGGGGCATTTTAGACGATATTAAACAGAATTGTTACAAAATACTTAAACCTGTGTTTACTTCCAAACTCCGTAATTTAAGTGGAGGAAGTACTTACTGCAAACACAAAGCAAAAAACTTTAACCGATGTATGCGCTACATAAATTTGAACCTGCTTCTAACTCATTAAGTAGGATTTAAAGAACTGTTAAATGAATCGACGAAATTCTGGTTCTCCTTTAGTGAGAAAATTACTTATTAATTTGGCCCTGAATGTGACGCTGAATTTGATAATTTCTTTCCAAAATAAAATAGAATTCCTAAAAAATACCACCCCACACCGAACTGCTAACTAAATGAACTTTGTTAAAATCCACAACAGAAAACATGTTCCGCCTTTCTTCTCATTCAATATATTCACTTCCAACTCTCTACTCGTTAAAGCCGACTATTCCATTACAATTTCAAGAACTCAGATTAGGCATATTTAGCTTCCATTAATGGAAAGCACAGGGTCTATGTAATAGATTGTTGCATTATCAGAGATATATTTAAAAGTAATAATTTCTTTCACTATATAATACAACAATAAATAGTAATATTTCTCCAACATTGTGGCAGAAATGAGAAACTCGATTTCTTTGGAAACCGGTCGTAATTAATACAAATTAGAGTTGCTTTTTTCTTGTATTTTAGGGGGGGGGTGGCATGAAAATCTATGTTTTATTTGTCTGATATAAATTTCAGGTTTATTAGCTTTCTACGAAACAGTAACCTGAAAGAATATCATTAAAATTTAAGCTGAAATAATTCATATTTTTTGTTGTGAAAGAATGTCATAAAAATTTAAGCTGAAATAATTCATATTTTTTGTTGCTATTTCCTTTTTGTTACTCGATCTGAAATTGAAATTAAATTAAGCAGTAACAGAAGTACTGTGTTCATTGATTAATTAATGTTTCAATTTTAAGTAGGTATAATTATAGTAAAATATTAAAATGATTAATATTTGCCAATTTTAAATATTCACAAAGTTATCACAAAGTTACTTTTAGTAGTATTGTTATAGTAATGTAGTATTGTTATAGTAGTATTGTTATAGTAATATTGTTATAGTAGTATTGTTATAGTAATATGACGTAGTGTTGTTATATAAGCAATTGCTATGTGTTATAGAATCAATATGTATGTCATTTAACTGATTAAATTTATAAACTGAAAATCAAACGTTAAATTGACACAAAATGGAGAATTCATTATTTTTAATGTGCTGTCTAGGTAAGTAAATAATTTTCGAGCTAAACAAAAAAAAATAATTTTAATAACTTTGATAAATGCTGATGTTAAAGTAAACTGCTAAACATAAGGTCAGTAAATATGCATGTTTAATTTAATATAAAGAAAGTTAAAAATAAATAAATAAACAATTAGCACATTAACAATTTCATCTCATATAGATCTGGATAACTATTTTTGACTACATAGTAAATGATATTCATTTTAGATACGGTGCATTGCAAGTCTATAGCCCACAGATTTCTTTCCACTAGAAATTAAAATCGAAAGTTTATTTCGCTCTTCGGTTCCAGGAACTGATATTTGACTCATAAACGAAACACAAGAGATTAAAAGCATTAAGTATTGTCATAACAGTTCTGCTTGCTTTGCTTTTGTTACTTCCTTTATCGCATATTAAGGGCAAAGGACCAGAAACAATAACGCTGAGAAACGATTTTTTCGCCGTTGTTTTATTATTACTAGGAAAAATCAAATTAACTTTATTTCCTTCAAATTACTTGACCGCGGCGTGTGATTCAGCCGGAAGGATTCTATAAGCGGATTAGCAGAGTGGATTCCTATCAATGATTTTTAGACCTTTATTTGCATATTTGGGTCGGGGAAAACACTTATTGATGCTGAGGATGTAGTATAAAAGGTGGAGGGTGGCTAACTGTTAGCATAAACAGCTGAAAAATCACAATTCTTCTTTGGTCTTTTGACAACGAAGTTTCACCCACTGTCATCATGGTCGCTGTCAAGCATTTGCTTATTGCAGTTTGCGCCTGCTTCCTCATGGTGTTTTCGATGATGGAGACAACTGATGCAGCGCCCTTCGGTGGGATGATGGGTGGACATCATGGAGGACACGGAGATCTTGGTACAATCCTAGCTGCAGGACTTGTCTTATCACTTCTTCAAAATAACTAAGAGGCATTTATTTTAATCCTTCAACGCAGTTCTTGTCTTTCTGCCACCAAATTTTAAGCACTTTATGAGCGCTTTTAATCTATAACTGTATTTCTCATATACAATGCACTTGCTAAGGCTTCATTACTTGGAAAAGTATTGCTTGCATTTGTACAGTTTCCCAGTTTTCAGTGAAAATCACTCATCTAGCACATCTAGCTTTTCACTCATCTAGATGTATATAATGATTTTTATTCGTACTAGCATCAATTTCAAGTTCATGTGTTTATATCATTAATTAAAGCTCTATGTTTCAGCTTACAGTATCAAGTGTAAACTAATATGTTAGAATTTATACTAAAATTTAATCTTTAAATTTATTTTATTTATACTATTAACAGAAATCCTTGCACATATAGACATATTTATTTTTTCTTTGTCATTTTCTTCATCAGACTGTGATATGCATATATATATATTTCTAAGTGGACCAGTTATAGTGTACAGTACAAAATTTAAATAGTGTTAAAAGAACAAATTTAATTGATCTTATACATGTCAATGTTATTTAAAAACTTTTTAGCGCCACTTTTTGCTTTCTTTTTTTCATGAGATTACCTTGCAATAGATTTTATTTCGAGATTAATATAGTTTTGTTCTAAATTTTGTGATTACGTCCTATACATTTAATATACATTTACAATGTTCTTTCAAAGATTCGATTGTCTTTACATGTAATTGTCTTTTTACAAGTATGAATTATATGCCTGGCTACAGAAGCAATGCTTAATTTTTGTGTAGCAAAAGGAAATAAATATTTTTGTTTTTTGTAAGTTTGTATATTCCTTTAATCTTCACACACAAATTACATAAGTATTTTTTCAATCATTAGTTTTTAATTAATTTACATTTATTATTTTTGTATTCTTTATTTTCAATATGTTTGATTGAGTTTTTTCGTTGCTGAGTTTTTTCGATGCCGTAAAAATGATAAGGGATTCATCATTTATTTCTCTTATTAATTTATAAGAAATAAGTATATTTTATCTAAAATATTATAAATTACAAATAGTTTCAATGCATTGATATGATGCATGATAGTGCATTTGAAAAAAGAAATCTTAATTTTTATTAAAATGCAGAAACATAAAAATGAGGGAAAATTTCGGAGATTATTTTCGAAAAATATTTTTCGGCAGATTTTTATAAATTGGGTAAAATCTGGTTTCGAACTTTAAAAATTTCATTTAAATGCATATGCGCATTAAGTGTGAATAACACAAAGGATTGTGTAAATAGCGCACGTTAACCCAGAAACTCGCAGAAGAGCGGGCATGCTTAAATAAGATATGATAGCGGTGAGGGGGCGCTGTTAGAGTGCAAAAAACAGTCGATCTAGTGAAAAGTAGCTGCGGTGTGGCGTTAATTTGATGAGTACCGTTTTCATCTCTCTAAACCATGTTTTCAAAAGGTAAACAGTGGTGTGGATTAAAATAGAGGCTGCCCGTGGCAAAAATGCAATAGTATCTTACAGGGGCGTAGCCAAGGAAGGGGGTTAGGGGGGGTCATAACCACCCATGAGAAATTTTTTGCCATACAAAATGCATATTCTTCACTCCCTTATCACACACATGTATGCATATATGTGAGTTGCAGTAGCCGTAACCCCTCATGGAAAATTTCTGGCTACACCCCTGGTATCTTATCAAGGATTACGCAAAGCTTGTGGCGACTGTGCATTACCGTATAGGACGGTTGCAAGAAGGGCTAAAGCAATGAGGGGGTGATTCTTACCCAAACTTTCAACGCAGACTGCTATCGCCGATTTCTTCAGCACGATCTGGCTATGCGGCATATACGTCCACGTTTATTGCAAAATAATCTCTCTTTCGCGCTACATGGCAGTCATCGTTGTCATGTCGCCAACAATGTCACTCTGCTATAGCAACTGTGGCAGTGAGAAATTTTGGAACACCCTCCCTGCTCACCTGACATGGGTGCTTGTGACTTTGCCGCTGACAACAACAATCAACACCCTTCAGTGGTCTGCAGCACCTTTTCGACATTTGGCAAAAATGTTATAAACTTTACTGGTGATTACACAGAAGGAATGTAATGAATTTGTACTTGTAAGTTCATTAAAATTTTATGTACACCTATGCTGCCATTACTACATTCACCGCCCTCGTATTTTTTAATTAAAATTATCTTTTTTTATATTTTACGTTTGAAAATGTCTGAAGGAAAAAAAAAGTTGTATTAACTAAGTAGCGCATGCGGAAAAGTTTAAACATACATCTACTACTCCAGTGCCTCAGTATCTAAATTATATTCCCGTGATAATACTGTGACTGTGTTTCAAACTTCCTTCAAAAGCCGAAGCGTTCTCGGTGGAAATCACTGATGATATTTCGGTGAATGAATGAAATCACAAAATTTTATGGTGAATTTCGCGCTCACGCACAGTTGTTTTTTTAATGAAAATATATTTTAACCATATTGTACACAATCTTCATGTTGTAATGAAATGACCGGTTAAATTGAGCACAGATACCTAAAAATTAACAAATCCAGATCTCGACTGCAGCAGGCAAAACTGCACACGTCAAAAGAAAAGAGACAACCTGCCCCAAAGAAACACTATTTGAAACACACAAAATTCGGTAAGAGATATAATGCTCCGTAAAATAATCACAATAATCTCACAATATCAAGTCTCCGTAGATTTTACGTAATTCAATGATGAACCCGCAATCCGAGATCAAATAATTTCTATTTACTCTCTTTCTTCGGACATAACGAGAGAAAGTGTGCCAAGTGGTGAAATTTCACGAGCAATCGTCCATGGACGTAAGAAACGTGAGCAAGTGGTGCCGTTTTTTTTAAATCTTTGTTTGTGACGTCGTCTCCCAATCGCTGTACTGTCTGGACTTTGCACTTAGAGGCTACAGCATTTTTCCCCAAGGTGAAGGAACATTGTCTGGATGACGGTTCTGCTCCAACGGCAATGTGAATGATATGGTTCAGCGCTTTTCGGAGGACGAGGCGGCAGGCTGGTATGACAAGGACATTGAAAAATTGTCATGGTCTATGATTGAATGAATGCATCAACTGAAATGGATTTTTTGTAGAAAAGAAAGCAACCTTCAAACTTTAAAGTTATATACCTATTGTAAGTAGTGAACGGTTGTTTGTGTACCTCAAAAACGAACTAATATATTGAGTTTTTAAGGAAGATCCTAGATTAAAATTTCACAAATATTACATACGAGCCGATAACTTTTTTTCTAAAACACCTACTGACTGGGGGTAGCACTCACCTAAAATTAAAAGAAAAAAAAAAGGATTAGTCTAAAATACAAAAATATAAATAAATAATATGAAAATAAAACAATATGGTCACAAATACATTAATCAACTACAACATACATAAGTATAGGCATCAGATGTTTCAAACTACTTAAGCAGTAATAAACAAGTTAAACCATCGACTTAAATATCACATTTCTATGACAAAAAAAAAAAAAAAAAAAAATATTTGCTTGCAGTTCCTTCTATCCGCAGTACCTTTATAGCAGATCGTATATACGGGTATGCATAACGTCCATGTATAATATAGGTTTATATATATATATATATATATATATATATATAAAGTCCAACCTCGAAAATACTTTTGCACAAGTATTCACTTTTAAGCATGACATTAAATAAATTAAAATTCAGAATTTTTTTTCTTCAAATTACTACTGTTTTGGTTCATAAAGTTTTTACTTGAGAGTTTAAACATATAGCATATATTATTATTAAGCAAATATTTAGGAATCAAAATTGAATCATGCAGATAACAAAAACATATATATCTGTATATATATGTATCCGCACCCCAGAGCACATGGTCGCGAAGGCGAGGTTGGGCATCCCAGCTCTTGGCTCAGCAGAGGGGCTGTTGCGCCACTGTTTGACTTTGACTGCATATCTGCATGATAAAATTTTGATTCCTAAATATTTGCTTATTTAATTTCAGTTCATATTAATCAATCAATTAAAATTTGTTTTATCCAAATTTCTCATTGATTTAATTTTTTTTTTAAAGGAATGCTGATAAAACTCGATAACTAATTCAGTCAGCAGTGATAGTTTCAAAAACTTTGAATAAATCAAGTGAATATTAAATTTACAAATGTACATTTTTTTTCTGAACAACTTTGTATAAGACAATATTTTTTTTCAGTGCATCAACACAAAAAAATATCTGCACATATGTACATGCATAGTATCCATTCTAAAATTTATGGCCATATAATTAACTGCATATCATGAGAAAATTGAATAACACTAATTAATAGTTATAAATAATAATAATAATAATAATAATAATAATAATAGTTGTTTAAAAATCAGCATTTAAATAAATCATAAATATAATGAAAAAAAATAAAATTAAAATAATACAAAAATAGTAGAAAAAGAGTCTTAAAATATTTCTCCTCATGCCTGCTAATCTAACAGATAATCAGCCAGTCCGTTCTTCGGACAAGAATGATACTACATTTACCAAAATTGCCTAAAATAGAAATATGAATATGTGAAATGACTGATGTACATATACGTTTACGTGTCATTTTCCAACCACTGCAGTTGACAGTTCTTATACAAAGATCCCGATTGCAGAGTTCGGGTCGTATGCCACCTTAAGGAACGCTGTTTTCGTTGAATTTGACTATCCCCATTCTATAATTGAAGGGTGTGATGCAAAAGGAGGTATCTCCATATTACGGCAGTTTGGCGTTAGATGTACAATCTTGGAGTAAAAAAAAAAAAAAAAAAAAAAAAAACTCTCTATGGCATTGTGCAAAAAGAATGAAGCTCCTCGAAGTGATGAAGCCCGTTAGTTCTTGCGTTTCTGAAGCTGCAAGTATCGTTAATTTGTAAATCCCCAAGTGTTTTTTTTAATATAGATTTTTGCAATGTTGAATGAAGTTTTATTTAATGAACTTTGGAAACTAGAACGTGCTTACTGAAAATTACATGCACGTAAGAATCATTTTAAAACAATATAAACCAAATTCATGCAAATGTGTAAAAAGAATTGTTCAATTTCATTGCTTCGCATAATATATATTTTTTTTCAAATACCAAATCGAATAATTAATTTCTTTGAACTGCTTCTTTTTTAAACTACTCTGTGTAAAATATGCGAGTTTACTAGAATGAACATTGATATTAAGACCCTAGTATGGATAAATACAGCTGACGCTGGTAGCCTAATGCATATACATGGCGTTAGGTACAGGTATGTACAGTGTGATTCGAAACACTTAAGGAAAAACGTAAGGTGTTGCAGAGGGAAGTAGGAGAGTTCAGAATCACAAAGCAGTATGAGGTCATAAACAACATTTCTCACTCTGCAAGATGAAGTATTTGGGAACTTTCCGAGCATGATTAGTCAAAAACTAATGCCATTCTCAAGGAAAACACTTGATAAAATCAAAAACTTACCAATCCTACTTCATTTCATTGATGATATTATCAAAGAAAAGCTCTTTGTTTATGAAACTCCATTAGGAGTTTCTACGAACACTTCAACTCTATTTTCCAAAGAAGGATTTTTAATGGGTACAAGAAGACAACGTTTCCGACACTACGTCCCTATGCATTTATGAACCGTCTTCACTCTACTGCCCCTTACATCCCCCCCCCCGTTTTGCGAATCGTGCTGTATATAGATACATATTCGTGTATACTGTGGAGTAAAATTGGCTGTCATTCAGCTTTTCAAATTTGGCGGGGCAGTTATTATGGGAAAGACAGTCGATGTGTCTGTCCCACATATTGATTAAAATAATAATGATGATACCAATTTATAGGTATCATCATTATTATTTTAATCAATATGTCAATTTCGTATCTAAATTTCATATATATTCTAAATTTCATATATATCTAAATTTCATATATTTCAATAAATATGTCATATGTCGTATCTAAATTTAAATTAAGAATTGCTCCATTTCTATAGAAAGCAAATATGAATTCACAATCCAAGGTGTTATTTATCGCTAAGCAAGTTATCACACATACCTATTTGAGATTGCGTCGAGGAATAGAACATTAAATCAGTGCAAGATTCTATTATAGCCATGAAGTAGAATTATTATAAGATCATTGTTACAAATTTTCGGGCCAACCCGCTGCTCTGGGGCTTAAAGTGGTTTAAAACTCGTACTCTACGCTTCAAATAGATAAATTTTGCTTTTCGTTGCATCAAAATCCGCCAATTAGAACCGGAGATACGGAGAAAGTAATTAAAAACTTTGTAAAAAACACACATAAGAAGTAAAAGTCCTTTTACTTCTTATGTGTGTTTTTTACAAAGTTTTTAATTACTTTATCGTTTAACACCAGTAGTTTGAGTGTTTTTTCTGCGGAGATACGGAGGTTTCGTTTTTCCATTCAAATATATGGGATTTCTAGAAATTTCGAGAAATATTGGTCCTAGGGTTTAGATCGCTTCACTTTTGCGGACTTATTTTTAGCGCCAAATGTGGCGATATTTCGCCAAGAGTCGCCAAGCTTGGCGACATTTTGGTCATTTGGCGCGATTTTCCCATTGGGACCTGGAAGTTGTTTTTCCTGCATTAAAATGCATAATAACCTAACATTTCTCTCCTATGACGAATCAATATTCTCGCTTTATCTAGAATCTTCGTGAAATAGGCTTTTCTGGAGTTTTCTTGTACCTCCTGCGTCGGCTATAAATAGAAGTGCCTTTAAAGCCTCAGTTCAGTGCGAGTTGAACGCTTAATGTGTGAAGAGCTCTCAGTGAGAGTACGCTTGCTTTGATAGTGCTATAGAAGCTGTGTTTTAGCTTGCTTTATGAAGCTGTTTTTAAAGTGCTGTGTCTTAAGGGATTGTGTACGATATCCTTGGAATATTTCTACTGAATTTTTGCCTGTTAAAGTGACTTATTTTATGTGAGAATTACAGCATTTGTGAAAGCTTCTGATCTTAGCGGATTGATAGAAGCACGTTACTGTTAGATTGTGTTTGTGAATTGTGTACAACTGATTGTTCTACGAAGTTCTAGAAGCAATAAAGTTGTGTTCCTTCCTGACCAGTGGGCTTTTTACTAGAACTGTCTTCCCCAACTGGACTTTAGAATGGCGAACCCCGGAAACAAGCAGAGTATTCTGCAACAGTATATATTAGTTATGATTCGGATATAGAATATAAGAATGCAGCGAAGCAGCATAAGAATGATGAAGCATATTTACCTTAAAATAACCGTTATATACTTATGAAAGAATTCACGCCTAAAAGTTTTAAAATTAAATTTTGAGAAATAAGTAAGTAAATCGAAATTATAATCGAAAACATAAAAATAGAAATTTATTTATTTTTTATTCATTTATTGTTTTCAGGGTGGGATAGTACGACATTAAACTAGCTAACAGAAATGCGATTGTTTTTTCCTATGAAACATAATTTTTGAAAATTGTTTTTAGCAAGCATCCCTTTCGCGAGAGGTGGCGGAAAAGTGTGCTTACCATTTCAGGACATTTGCTTTTATACACTTGAAAACGGGGCCTATGTGATGTAGTGTCTAATGAATCATTCCATCATAATTTGGGTCCGGGTTTCGTTTCCGCCGTGTATTTGGGTTTTAACTTGTCCGTCCCTTTGAAGTGGGTAAATTTGTCCCCTTACTGGGACCACCTTTATAAAATACTTCGTGACAATACTTCGAATCTAGTGTGGCGAGCGACTGATAGTCAAGTGTCAGTCTTTAGCGGATAAAAAATTGAAAACTGTATATGTGTGTTTAACGAAAAATCTCCTACAATAATAATACAAAAAATATATTTTTAGTAGTAAAAATGATATACTTTTTTCCGACCATTGCTTCTAGTTCATTCTATATCTAATTTTTTTTTTTTTTTTTTTTGTCAAATTTAGGATCAAGCTGTCTTGTTTTTTTAAGAATTCCTTATTTAAAAGAAAAAAAAATTAATTAATTTTAAATTATTTTCATAACCATTTCTATAAAGAAATAATCACCGCGAATATCGGCTCGAAGCTGTTTGTTTTTCTTGTTTTAGTTAGACAAAAAATCATCAATACTGATTAACGTAATATAAAATTATCTATGAAAAATATTAATAAAAACTAGCTATACGTCCCATGACTGTTTCATAAGAAATTGTCGTTTCCAAAGGAGAACAGCACAAACAAAACGGAAGATGTAAAGTAATACTATGACAGATACTCTTTACAGAAATTTAATCACAAAACCGACGACTAAGAATTAGATAACGCTGTCTTTTCTTCTTTGGTTCGAGTAAAAGATGAGCGAAAAGTTGTTCATTGAAAACAATTTTATTTGATAAAGAAAACATCCGTGATGTAAATCGTGATGTTGTACGGTACTTCTTTGTACCGTCAGTAGATAAAGGCTTAAGGAAGAAAAATAAAATCAAGCAAGATTTAAAAAATTGAAGATATAAAATCTTGAATCTGTCATTCGTTAATACTAGACATTTCTCAAGAAATATATTTTGTTTTCACCTGTCATTTAAAGAAGTCATGCACAATATTTTAATACCTTTTAAATAATTACCGTAGAGGTAGTTTTGCTGTTTTAATAATCTATGACTAAACGTAAATCATTTTTAATCTTATTTCAGTTTAAAAATTTCTATAATGTGTACAAAAAGCAAATTAGTAAAAAAGTAAATATTTTGCAGTCTACTGCGTCATTTTCTTTACTTAAGAAAAGAGTTTGTTATTAATTCATGCAAATTATGCAAAATAGTGACAGAATAAAATTACTAACTAAGCGTCCTTTGAAAAAAAAAAGTATACAATTTTTAACACAAGCACAGCGTTTCTATAACCACAAACATTACACATTGGGGAAATAATTCGTAGTCAATAAACAAAAATTCGAAGTCAATATGAGTAATCACTGTAATGAACAACTAAACTTTTCCACAATTTGTAATTTGTTTAACCTTCACTCGTTTTCACTAATTTGTTTTGAGGTTTCTAAAATCTAATTAGTATCTCAGGGAAACAGAAGAAAAAAACCCCACCTCTGAACAAGAACAACATTTAACTCCCATTTCAGGTGTCTGCAAAATATGCGAAACTATGAGAATACTTTAAAATCTAGAAGAGTATTTTCAGAACTGCTCCACAAAATTGATTCCCGTTTTTGTTTTCAAGAAGCTTCTGTAAATTAACAGAGTCGTTTACCTTCTATTGGCAAATATATATTTAAGCGTAATAATAGGTGTTGTATATTTGGTTAGGTTAGTATAAGGTGCAATAAAATTGCTCTGTGCTTTAGTAATAAAGAATAATTTAAAATCTTTCGCGGTGAAAATGCATTATTCTTTATCCTCTTATAGTTTATGCTGAATTTGTTTAAAAGAAATCAAAGAAATTAAAAAAAAACAATTTTTAATGATTACAGATTGACATCCATTTAAAACAATATTACTTTGATAGATCATGCAGTCATGATCTAGGGAAAGTTGGGATACAATGAAGAAACATTTACGTTTTTTTTCTTTCCTTGTTCGCAAATTTAGATGCACAAAAATAAAATTAATGCACACTTTTAACCTACTCTTTTTCCTATGAAAATGGATTTTTATGATTTTGGAAATAGATTTTTAATACTTAAAAATTTAACAAAAGGTAAATGTCTGTCAGTGTTTCATTGTACCCCAGAAACCGATGTACTATAATGAAACACTTAATAACACATCACGAGCACTCAAATAATATGAATGAAAATTCAAATTTGAGAATATATCTTTAATGTGCATTTGTAATAAACTTTAATAGACACAAATATGAAATTTAAATTGAAAAAAAAAACAAATTTAGTTAAACTATTATAGCTGGAGAAGAAAACATAATATTTTTATTAGAGGTTAGCCTATAGTTTTTCATTTTATATTAAAATTACTTTTAGAAAAAACTCAAAAATTATCAATTCTACTTCCCTTTCTATACCACCTGAAGGAACAGAAGATGGTATTTTTGGTACAATTTGAATTTTTTCAAAAATTTGCAGATTTGAATTTTTTCAAAAATTTGTAGATTTGAATTTTTTCGAAAATTTGTTTTCTGAAGAATGCACAAATTTGAAGCTTGGACGTTTTACGCACTGAACTTTGCATTCCGTTTGATTTCAATCTATTATGTAGCCAACAAAGTACATTTCTTTACATTTAAGTTCACCTTCCTTGATTAAAATATAATCATTTCGAGCAATACTGCATGTGTCATGCATGTCATAGAGATGAGAATATCTCATAATATGTATTGTTTGGATTGTGAGTTGAAAGACAATCTAGATTGTCACCATCTTCAAATTTGCAGTAGATAACGATTTAAAAACAATTCTTTTTTAGCTTTATGTGCTTTATGGAGATGTGCTATATGATATGTAATAGTTAGGTTAAACATCATTTTAAGTGAATGTATTCACCCGGGGTACAATGAAACATACCCCATCCACAAGTGTTTGAAGCTACAAACTAAAGTGTACCCCAAATTGAAGCTACAAACTAAATAAATTTTTACTAATTCCTAATAGTTACTTATTTTTTAATTCTGGCTTTGAAAGAATGAAGGTCCCACAATAGTAATAACATTTTAAAAATAAATAATTATTTATATAAAAAAATGGAGGTAAAAAAATTTACTTTTGGTAACGACATTTACTTAAGAGCTAAAATCCTCTAATCTTCTATATTTCTTGTTGTTAAAATGCGATTGTCCTCAAATCACATTAGTAACTGTAAAATATATTTGTATAATAGGTGTGTGAAATTCAACATTCTGTGACAAATCTTATTGATTTTAGATAGCATGTTTCATTATACTCCAATTCCCCTTAAACTGTTTGAGTAAAATATTTGATTGTGATTATTTAAAGAAATGGTTGAATTGAATCAGTGATTATTGTTTAAATCAATTTTATTCTTACGGTACTTCTAAATACCTTCAGTAGATAAAGGGTTAAGACTAAAACAGGAAAGTACTTGTTGAGATTTTTTTCTTCTTCTTATAGTGATATAGAAATAGTTCATTTTCCCTATAAAAATTGATAAACATTTCATACCCCAATTCTTTTAAAAATAACTTTCATATCAGTAAACTATTTTCTATTGTTAGACGAATATTTTTTTTCGTTTTCACAAGATCTTCATATTAATTATTAAAAAATAAATATTTAGGAGGCCTTTAAAAATTTAAAAATACACAATAAAATTTCAGATTTATCTTCATAGATGGCAGCACCATTTATATTGCATTATCACAAAGTGTAACATGTCCTAGTTACTTGACCTCTGCGCAAATACCTGCCGCTTTCACTTTCGATTCAGTTGAATGCATTTTTCTTTTCTAAGCAGGAAGGGGCAGATTAGCTCTGTTCAAAATCAAATATTCCTTTCAAATTCCCCCTATTTTCTGCTGTATTTCTATTATTATTTTTTAGTGTATTTGTAGATTGTGTTGAAAGGTAAATCTGTACGAGTAGTATCTGCATAGGGAAGATATGCCTCAGGCAGATGGATTTTCAAGTGAGTCTAATGAGTACACACGTTATATCGGGAGAATACTGCTCGAAATTACAGATTATTAAATTGGCAGCAGTGCATTAGGCCATAATCTGAAACTTTACACTTAAGGAATCTATTTGACAGTGTCTTATCCATTCGGCCATCGTGGAACCTTATTTTTTTTATTTTTATCTTTCGTTTTTTCATTTATTTTAAGGAATCTTTTCAGCCTCGGAGGTACAGCTTACATAATAAAATATCGACAGGTGGAAGTAGCAACTCTGAATCAAAAAAAAAAAAAAAAAATCTTTTTTTTTCTGATTGTTATGATAATATTCAAACCTCCAACATCTTACTTTTGATTTGAAATAGGGTTTATTTTAGAATTATCAAGATTGTTCCATTTTTTAAAAATGGAGTTTGAATGCATCAACTAGGAAGAAAAGAGTAGCATGGTGCAAACATTTTTATACGGTAATCATTTTTTTAAGAAAAAGTGTGTGTGTATTGTATAATAAGTAAATCTATACAATAATAAGTAAATCTTATTTTTATCTACAAATAAAGAACATCGTGATTTAGCAATTCAGCATTTTTCAGATTGAACATAAAGGCGATATACAGCTTACGCATGGAACATGATACATTTTCAAACACAATGGAACAAGAAACCGAATAAGGGCCCACACATGGATTATGATACACGCTCCACTTAATGCAGAAACACAAATGCGGTCATCTCATAGATCTTTTGCACTTTCCAACATGATGTAGCAAGGAAGACAAAACTATCCCCTGATGGATTATGATACATTTTCACGTCAACCTAACCGTTCGTTTTTCCCGTGGTTTTCTAAGAAACTTTGCGTAGATACGGGTTAGGACCCCTTAGAAAGACCCACACGGAAGGCACTCTTGTGTTGTCCTTCTGACGAGGATTTGTAAGTGGGATTCCATCCAAACACACAAATCCGATATACATGTTCAGAACAACAAAATAAGTTTTTTTTTATGCTCAAATTTTTGTTTATTTAATAATCGGTACTGGTCGTCCTTTTTTTTTTCACTTTTCGAATTCCATTTCAATAAATAAATATAACAAGGGAAATAATGTAAATGAAAATTTTGGATCTCACACACACTAGCAACAAGCCTATCTTAAAAAAAATCAAAATATAGAAATACAATGCTTGTGGGAATAAAATGCATAATTAGACATTGCATAGTGTGTTAAAATTGTCTGTTGCAAGGCGAAAGGTCCTGTAAATATTTCTCACATATATATGCAAAATAGTTTAAAACATGAATGATTAACGGAATTTAACACTATATCTGAGCCGCTTTGGTGGTAAACTCTGTCACACTTTGGGTCCTCGTTCGATTTCCGGTTTGGGCTTGGCCTTTTAGTTGCCCCTTCCTTCACAGGGGGGTACAGCTAGCCTCCCACTGGGTGCCCTCATAATAAAACATAACATAACTGGGTGCCCTCATCATTCAGTATAACTGAAAGCGAACATATCTTTACCATATTTTATATTTTGTTTAAGGTTCTAAGGAATGTCATATATCAGAATAAATTAAAATATCTGGCAGATTTCCGAGTGGTAATATCACTGGCTTCACTCCAACATAATTAGTCATGCAAGTATCGTTATGCAGATCATATTTTGCCAAGTAACGCTATTAATATTCTTACAATACTTCTGAAGATCACAGTTTTCTAGAATGTTTTTTGGAAAAATTAAAACATAGAAATGTGCTAAAGTTTTGCGGAAGTGTGAGAGCGAAAAAAAAGTATTTGTATAAATTTCATATTTAAAACAGATCCTAACTGTGTTTTAAAATGTATAGAATAATACATTCATTATGACATGTTTAATGAGGTAATTGTATATATTTATTCATGGTTGCATTAATAAGAGTATGCTTCAATTATGCTTTGAAGGTAATGCAATTTAGAATGTGTATGCACTGCAAAAATGACTTATGAAGCTGATTAATCTTTATTTCACAGATCAAACAAACGTATTTAATTTAACCACGAAAAATTACGGTTGTCAGACTTTAACAAAAACATAAATTTTATCATTCTTATATCTATTTTTCTGCGAATTTTAGCTTGACGTCTGTAGCTATGCATGTGTCTATTTTTAATTCATTTTGACCAACAGTAAATCCGTTTTGACTATTCTAAAAGAGTCATGTAAATTTTTCATGCAAACTTTGAACCTCGGACAAGGACGTATGTAGCCCATATGAAAAACGACTGGCCGCAGAATGTTAAAATTCTGTACTCCTGTATGTTGTAACATATAATTGTTTACTTATCTGTTTGATTGCAATCGATTAGGTATTTTTTACTAAAGTATTTTCACCAAAAATCTTTCAATATTTGTACTGGAAGTCATTATTTGTATAATGTTCGAAATCGCGGCAACTGTTGCTAAATTTGTAAAGTTTGGCGAAGTGTAGCCAAGAGTGGTGCCAGTAGTAAGTTCCCAAAAATTAAGACAGCTTGGTGATCTTTGCTATATTCAACAACATATCACCAAACATTAATCTCATTAAACTATCTTTTCTCACTTTGAAACAAAATATTTAAAATTAAAGTATACAAATATGTGTAATTGACGCACATATTTCAGCAGACTTCAGGGAATTAATGTAACGTCTGTCAGCATCAGACTTTTTCTTTCTCGTATTTTGTGCTTGTTGAGAATAAACTTGAGCCCCTGAAATACGTTTTAGAGAATGTAATGCAGATTGGTTTTAGATTTTTTTTTTAAATTACGCATATTTGTTCTCTGATTGTTTCAGTATTCAATTTGTCATGTTATTTTTTCCGTAAAATGTAGATAATTAATCATTAGAAAAACAGAGACTATTTTAATATTCTCATCGTCTTGTATTATCTATAAACTGCATTATCCATTTAAGCCTCGCAAATTTTCTCATCACATTGTTATTTAAAATATTGCGGAAATCATTCCTACATTATAATTCCCTGTGATACTGAACAGAATTTGCCTTTTATACATGGTATCTCAAAAAGGTGGTAATGAGTTTTAATTCTTTATCTATTAGACATAAATAGGTAGTGAACATTTAAAAAAAAATGTTCATTCCTCTCGTTCATTAGCAAAAAGTTGCACTTTTTAGATTTTTATACGACCCCCATACAAACAAATATCAATTATTAAAATATACCCCGTAAATTAATTAGATTGTGTACTATATTTGAGAATTATATACCGATCGATTTCATTTTAAGATATCTGAGAGATATCTTTAAATGAAAGTGATCGGGGACGATACATGGTTTCGAATATAAACGTTTATACTACCGAGAGCAGAAAAAAATATTTTCCTTCGTGATTTCTGTGTGACCCATGAAATGCGATCAAGCGAAGTGATTTTTTTTCTTCGGGAGCTTGGAAAGTGGTTTAAGTCAGCGTTATAGTTATCTTCATATCTCTGACACTTTTTTAAGTAATAGTTATCAAATTTGTTTGCCACCTCATGAGTGTACGGGACACACTTTATTAATTCAGAATTATCTTGTACGGAGGTCCTATGCAAATTTAAAACGTGTTACTTTTTTGAATAAGCATGAGGATTTTGACTTTAACGGAATCTTTTTTCCGACTTCATTTTAAACTTTTTTTTTTTTTTTTTTTTTTTTTTTTTTTTTTTTTTTTAGCACCAGAGTGCTATTAATTTCAACCTTGCTTTTTGTGTAGACATGATTTTGGTACAATGTTTGCGTCCAGTCACTTTTCAAATGTGGTTTTTTTTTTTTTTTAATCAATTCTGTGGTTGTTTTTTATAAATATTTTTCGAGTATAGCTAGAAAACACCTGGCGAATATTGTAAAATAGTTTTAGTAGGCGATTTTAAAATAGATTTTAATTCCGAAGAAGTGTTTTATAGAACAGAGAAGAGAAATACGGTACACTGATAGATTATGATACACTTTCCAAAGGGTATTTATAAAGGTGAAGTATAATTTGACTATGCCAGGCGAAAATTGTTAAACAGTTTTGGTAGGCGATATGAATTCAATTTCTATTTCTATTCCGAAGTGTTTTATGGAACAAGGTAGGAAAACACGGTACACTCATGGATTATGATGCCCATTCCAAACAGTATTTAAAATGTCTACGGGATATAGTTGGAATATGCCTTGAGAAGATTGTAAAACAGTTTTAGTAGGCGATTTTAAGATAGATTTCGATTCCAAAGAAGTGTTTTACGGTACAAGCAAGAGTTGATTCCTATTTTAACGCCCCCGCTCTCAACAACCTAAAAAATCCCGCACTTTGCCGAGCTTTGCAATCATGGGTCTCTAGGACTTATTCACGTTTCAACGTTCCCAAAAGAACTAGATGAAAACTACAGTGAACAAATGAGTGATAAACGCATCAGTTAAGGAATTTGAAGACACTTAATTATTAAAACTACATTAATTGGCAACCCAAAATAAATAAAAATGTAACGGAATGCTTTACTTACATGTTGTTCCAAATCGCCATTTTAATTCTAAATTACGCTTGCCACATAAATACAAGAAATCGTCGTGGTAGCTCCATATGTTTAATGATCGCCACCTTGGCGAGAGTCGGGGCGTTAAAGTAGGAGTCAAACCAGAAAGAGAAACACGGCCCACTCATGGATTATGATGGACATTCGAAACAATAGTTAAAACGGTGAAGTATAGTTGTAATATACATGGCAATGATTGTAAAATAGTTTTAGTAGGCGATTTTAAGATAGTTTTTGATTCCAAAGATAGGTTTTATGAAACAAGGAAGCAAAATAGGGTTACATAGGGTCACACAGTCATGAATAATGTGTCCTTTTCCCCCCAAGTAACTGGCCAAGTTCAAGTGGGAACAGCTTGATCATCCGCCCTACATTACGGACATGTCGTCTGACGACTTCCATGTGTTTGGCTCCCCGAAGAAACATCTGAAAGTCAAGAGCTTCAACTCGGACGACGAACTCAAGGACGCTGTGAAGGACTGGGTCTCGTCACGGCCACAGGAATTATGGGATCAAGGGATCTTTCAGATCGTTCAAAAATGTAATGGTCGTGCTCAGGTCTATGGTGCATACATTGAATAAAGTCTTCATTTATACCCACATTGTCGATTTGTACCTGTTCATTTGATCATCCGTTGTATTTATCTAAAAGGTATGTCGATTATAAGAAATTTATTAATCCTTTTGGCACAACTCCTTAAAAAGTTCCAAAATAGCCTCCTCCTACGTCGAAGCATCGATTTCAGAGCGTTTTACAGACGTCTCAGGCAAACATTGTAGTTTCTAGAATGTCCTTTAAAGCTTTGGACTAAGAGCCTTTTGACATTATCAAATGTTGTGTAAAGGTGTCATTAGATGGGATTTATGAAGAATGCGAATCAGAAGAAGCCTGGGGGTGCAAATCAGGACTGTGGGAAGGACGGAGAACGTTTGGGATTCCCATGAAATGACAGCATTTCCGGAGAATTGACAAGTTCGAAGAGGTTTGTACGTAATTACTTAAGGTGTTCAGAGATGGAGTACCGTGATAATGGTAAACTAAGGTGCTTGGAAATCTCGAAAGAAGTTATGCATATCAGGAGAACTTTTTGATTTATTTAAATGTGTTGAAAGCGTAGGTTCAATAAATGTTTCTTGATCGAATCAGAGACAGATATTAGAAAATATAAAATTGCTTTGATCGAGTTCATGGTTCTTTTAATCATGCATGAACTTTGCTCCCATCTACATACATGTGAAATTTATATACAGACAATCTGTATGGAGCTGCTTCTGTTCCTGCCGAAAGAAAGTGACTAATACGGCATTTCGAGAAACCAAAAACACCCATACAATTCATATAATCTTTTGGCATGCATTGATTAGTGCGTATAGGTGGTTCAAATCTAAGGTAACATGAGCTCTAGCGAGTGTGCATACACCTAGAGCGAATATGAAATTTCATATCTGGTGAACCAGGCAATTACGGAAGTCAAATGCCGCTAAATGCATCTAGTATAGTGTGTCGGATACTCGTGTTCGACTCTCTTCCGAGGGAAAGTATTAGAACATCCTCCCTACAGCCCGGATCTAGCCCCAAATGATTTTTATAGCTTGTACTGTCAAGTTGGCATTTAAAAACGGATGCCTCAGTTTAGGAACAGTCATTAAGTATCTCACAGACCAGGGCCCTGATTTCTTCAACTGCGTTACTGTAGATTGGTATGCAGATGCAATAGATGCTTTTATGCGCTCGAAGGCTGTGTTGAAAAGTAATGCCAGTGTATACCATGGATTTCTTGAATACTCTTTTTAATGCGGGTCACAGTGTAGACCTACCTCCAAGTGGAGTACCCCAGGCAATTCTTTGCGCGGCTAAGTGGTTTACAACTCTCGGCCTGCATCACGGCCCATTTCGCAGGCGGTTACTGTCGCCTATGCAATATAAAGAACCTATGATCAAAAACACCTGCATTGGACACTCATGGACTCGAGGAAGACACCTATGCAAGATATTGCTGTGAGAAAGAGAGTTTTTGGGGTTATGCATTCGGTCTTTCTCCATCTTTTGTTTTGATGTATACTGCTCTTTTTTTAATTTTATTTTTATTCCCGTCATTGAAAAAAATAACTTTTTGATTAAAAGAGTTGTTAACTTACTTTTTGATTCATCCTTCGATACAAAACGTTGTCTACTTTTATGAAAATTTAAAGGTGAGTGTGATAAAAGAAATGCTTACCGTTAAATATAATAATAAACAATTGAAACTAGAGAACTTTTCTGGAAAAATATCTCATTAGCAGGAAGTTGGTAACACTATTATAAAATATTAACTTATTTGTAAGCTATAATTTAATTTTCCGATTCAGCATAAGGGTATACCTTATCTACCGTTTTCAAGAAGCATTAATGTCACTTAGAAAGTGACATTGCTTGACTAAATATTCATGAAAGCATATTGGACTTGCTAATGCTTGTTACATTAGATAATATTCACTTAGGATAGCTTTAAATAAGGTCCGCTTGCCAACATTTCATGTGAAATAATTCCAACAAGGATTTGCCATTCAATATGTAAAATAAACAGTGGTCATTTTGTAATAAAGAAAACGACACGACAGTAATTTTGGAAAATTTCAGTAGACATTATTAATACTGCATTAAATGAGAATGAGTAAATTTTAACTGCCAGCACTTTCCCTGTAAAATATATTATTGCATATTTAACTTATGGTTATGACTCTAAATGTATATGGATTTAATGGTTTGTATGTATTATAAACATTTTTATATAACAAACGTTTTTCCATAGAAAAAATTAATCTTACTGAGTAAATTACCTGTTTTTTCTTGTACATAAATTTCGAATCATTAATAATTCAGGATTATTCCATGTAAATAAATCCTGGAAACGTAGCATTTAACAGTTGTATCTTTAACCATAAAAAATAACTGAAACACTTTTCTTAAAACATAAAAAGTACGGATACTTTTATATTAACATAAATAAGCAACTTTTTTGAAAAAAGAAAGTTTTGCACAATCTTTAAACTACTTTCATGGGACTATGAGAAATTGAATTTAATTAATGTGATCTGTTTTTAAGAAATTAATTGCATACAATAAAAAACATATTTCCCTTGAAAATTTATAATTTCCTGCATTCAGGTATCGTGATACCACTGTGCGCAAGGGCCTGTTGATACTTCGTTGCACAAACTTTAAGTTTTAATTACAATTTAAAAATTATTTAAAAGCATTAAATTTAAGC
This sequence comes from Cheiracanthium punctorium, assembly GCA_038373885.1. Taxonomy (NCBI): domain Eukaryota; kingdom Metazoa; phylum Arthropoda; class Arachnida; order Araneae; family Cheiracanthiidae; genus Cheiracanthium; species Cheiracanthium punctorium. Next base: position 586,369 of record JAWZYV010015836.1, on the reverse strand, counting down.
CCATGAAAATTATTAAGTGCATAATCACTTAATCCTCTTTGAAACAGAATACGAGAGTTTGGAACACTTGTCTAGTGCTAGAGCCTCTTATCTTCTTAAACACAAAGAAGTCGGATCTCCATTTTTCCTCGCACCGTGTAATTTGTTAGAAAAACATTTAGAAGTAATTGAACATTCTACAAAGATTCGTATAAGAAACAAGAAGGATGTGCCTGGCGATTTTCAATAGATTACGTGACTCGAAAATACGGAAGTGGCCAAAAACAAATGTTAGCTTAAAGAAAATTTAAGAGTTCTTTTAATTGACATTAACCTTAAAAAAAAAGTTTTAACTAAGCAAAACTTCCTGGTTGATTTCTCGTTTATATATATTGAAAATTTTCGCCCATTCTTCAATCTGTACAATGGCGCGAACGAAGCATGTAGTCTTTTCAACATTTGTCTGCAGCTTGCTGCTCACTCATTCACTTGCTCAGTACTTCCCGCCAATTCCAGGAATGCCCGGATCAGGATCTGGATTCGGTGGAGGCTCAGATTTCGGAGGCGGTTCGCCAGGATTTGGAGGCGGATCGGGATTTGGTGGAGGATCTGCAGGCGGATTTCAAGGCGGACCTCCGTCGTTCGGAGGCGGATCTCCATCGTACGGAGGCGGATCTCCATCGTTCGGAGGCGGATCTCCTGGATATGTTGCAAGTGCATCCCCAGGATATTCAAGTGGACCTCCGTCATACGGCGGGACTTATCAGTTTGGCAGCATTTCTTCAAGTCCCCTACGACAGTTAATCGCTCCAGCCTTGGCATTAGGCGCTATAGGGTACCTTGCTGCCAATAGGAGTTGATGAAAGAAGACAAGCTGATTTCATTAATTGCATGTAAATTTGAAATTCATTAGTATCACTGCAATCAGTGTAAACTATTTAATAATGTATTATGGTTTATACAGCATAAAGTTATACAAATTTAATTAATTGTTACTAGCAAGAAGAGAAAAATTTGTTTTATGTGGTAACTCTTGTTTCTGAGTAGCACACTTGAAAAAGAAATTATTCTCAAAATTTTATTTATTTTTCCCAAACATAATTACACTGTTGCTTTTTTAAAACGTCTATAAAATTTAAAATCTGAGTATGGTAAAATTTGATCATTTCTCAAGCTTAGTTCTTACATTTAGTTGGAGAGTAACCTTAAAAACTAATTTAAATGTGATTCAATTCAGATTCCTATGCAATTTGCGGCCATCATCGCTGGTACGTGCGGGTAGACGAGCAAATGCTGTAGTTATATTTTTTTTTCATCTTCTCCTTTTTATTTCTTCTCTTACACATCATCCAATATACATTTTTTTGTCTCGCATAAAGCAATTATGTATTTCTTGCTTAAAACTATAGCAGTACATTAAAAAAAATGCTTGTCTAAGTTTTTGATGAGAATTTTGCATTGTAAAAATCATGCCTTTTTTTGTGAATGGTTTCTGAAGCATATAATTTCAGTTGAATTTTTAATTACTCGTTAATTTTCCCTTTTGTACAAAATTGAGTTTCATTGTTTGTACTTTTTTTCTATGGTCTAATTAATGTCTTCTTTTGTAATGTTTTGCTTCTGAAATAAAGTTTGAATTATAAATTCCATCGGTATTTATTAGTTTTTTATTTTAGCGAATCATAAAAGCCAAAACCAAATACTCCGTTTCCTTTCTGAATAGTAACTTGATATAGTTGCACATTTTTATGCAGATGTCTATTTGAAAAAGTAAATTTGCTAATTAGATTTAGTATTTATTCACTGTTTCTTACATAGCACAATAATTAGCTATTTTATCCTAATGCAAATAAGATGAGAAAACCTAACTCTTATATATTTTTGACTTTAAACTATACGCAATTTTTTCCATAGATCCGAAAATGTAGTTTTTACCCACTTTAACAAAAAAACGTAAATATTATAAAAGTAAAAACCAAGCTTTATTTTACTAAAATATAAAATTAAAATATTTAATGTGTAGCAAGGTATGCAGTGAAAAATTAAGAATCGGCGCTTTCTGGTATGGAATAGTTTCTTAAAACCTTTTATTGTGATCAGATATTAGAGACTCACATAAAAATACAGTTTAGCATTGTAAATGCCACACGGCTTCCTTCATATAGCATAATAACGTCTGAAAGTGCAGTCACTCAATGAACTTTTGACTTCATTTGAAAGACTGTAAATGTGTTGTCCACCGTACTGAAGCTGTATCGACGGGCAAATAGCCGCATTGGATCATTTTTTGGGGTCCCATGTCGACCATCTTGGGTGTCACTTAGTGAGAAATTATGATGCTACGTCACTCGTCACTCAGTAATGTCACATCGTGACGTCACTCAGTAATGTCACATCGTGATGGATTCCTGGTAAGAAGAATATTTTAAATGAATATTTAATACATCCACAAAATATTTTACTGCCCCCATTTCACATAAAATCGGGACTCATAAAGCAGTTTGTGAAAGCTTTGGATAAAGGTGGAAAATGTTTTGAGTATCTTATGTCGAAGTTCCCAAAATTGTCTAGCGCTAAAATTAAAGAAGGTGTATTTGATGGAACACAAATAAAGAAATTAGTTAAAGATTCCAATTTTGAACAATGTATGACAAATAGAGAGAAGAAGGCTAGGGTTGCATTTAAAGATGTCGTAGAAGGTTTTTTGGGAAATGAGAGAAAAGAAAATTACAAAGAACTTGTAACTGAATTATTAAGTACTTCTCATCTTTTGGTGCGCAAAATGAGCATTAAAATTCACTTCCTTCACTCACATTTGGAATACTTCCCAGACAATTTAGGAAAAATGAGTGACGAGCAAGGTGAAAGATTCCACAAAGATATAAAGGAGACGGAACGCAGATATCAACGACGGTGGGATGTTAACATGATGGCCGATTACTCTTGGTGTTTAAAAAGAGACAGTGATGTGACGGTGGGATGTTAACATGATGGCCGATTACTCTTGGTGTTTAAAAAGAGACAGTGATGTGACGGTGGGATGTTAACATGATGGCCGATTACTCTTGGTGTTTAAAAAGAGACAGTGATGTGGACCATAAACGAAAAACCCGAAAAAGAAGCTTCTTGACTTCAAGAAAAACACAGTTATCATAATATTGTAAATGAACAGCATTATTGTGTTTAGTTAATTGTAACTACAGTTGCTATGTATGCATTATACTACATTTTGCTCATTTTTTCATCGTCATTTGTAAAAAATCCTTACGTGATACATAAAATTTAGTTTGCATTTTGGAATGACATCATCATTGCTGATATAAATCATTTAAAATTTTAAAAACAATTTTTTTTTTGCATGCTGGTGTTATTGATTAGATTGATTATTTGATCAAGAGCGGGTAAAAACTGTTAAAAATAAAGCATGTTTAATTTGTCAAATTCTGAACTTGTTGAAGAGAATATATATTTAATATAAACGCTGCATTCATCAAAATTTTGACATGAAAAATCCATTCCTTTAACAAAATGATAATGGCTTTAAGTAATATCTGCATTTTGTATTCTCATAAAGTCTCCATAAAGTTTTCGTTGTTCAATAAAAAGAAAACAAAAGAATCTTAGAAAGCGAATAAGAGAAGATTAATCTGACGTATCAGAATTCTAAAGAGGAAAGTAGAAACATGGGAAAATAAAAGCGTATCAACAATGGTTTCTCGGTCAATGCTTTTCATTTCAGATTAGTCATATTTGGTATTTATGCTGTGAATATGCTTAAAATAAATCATTTTATCATAAAATAACGGGATCATTTATTGTTCTTTTATTTCGAATGTACGTTTATGGTTCATTAAATCCAAAGTAATCAAAATCAAAAGAATTGCAGATTACTTAACAACAATTAATTTGATTTTTATTTACGATTTAGCTTTTCCGTACAAAATTAAACTTCACACCGAGGAATTGTTAAAATTTTACTTTTTGCCGTTATTTTACATGATGCCGTTAGAAAAAAATATACCCTTTTTTACAATATGTGACAGTGAAAGTGATAAATGCAGATATTATTAATAGTCCCATATAATAATGAATGATTATTGCTTTTCTCTATAACTGTTATAAAATATCCATATTACTGATAGTTTCGCGTTGCCTATTAATCATTACATTTGAAGAATTATGTAGAATTTTTTTTTTTTTTTTTATGTGCGTTAAATTTTGTTTTTGGCTGAATATCAATTCATATTGAAAAAAAAAACAGATGCGACAGTGAAAATTATTTTATTTTGAAAAATTAATAGAAATTATTCAGTATATTTGGAAGCCTTAAAACAATATTATTTCATTATATTCATATTTATCATATGTGATTCACAGGTTAAATTGTTAATAATAATTAATAATTCATAGCTTAATTTTTTAATAATAATTAATAATCACGTTTGTTGCAAAATAATTATAGCACTCTATTCCATATTCACTTAAAAACCGAAAACTTGGATTAAATTTAAAATAAACATTTATAAATAGATTTTTATTGAACAAAAACTTATTATATAAATTTAAATGCGCGTAAAAATATGACAATGCACATTGAAGTACCTTATTTTGATACATATACACACACACACACACACATATATATATATATATATCTGCCAAGATAAATAAGTAGTGATAGTAAATATCACTACTTATTTATCTTTTTATCATGGCAATATGGCTGCGGATATAAAAATTAACGTAATCTAAAAGTGCACTAAAAATGTGTAATTAATTTCAATCTCATATATAGATATATTATTTTATTAATGACAATATGGCCGCGGATGTAAAAAGATACGTAATCTAAAAGCGCACTAAAAACGTGTGATTACTTCCAATGTGTTTCAACGTAATGCATCATAGGATATGAGTCAAGCTTGTTGATTTCACCCCCTGTGGGCATATTTTCCTTTTTCATGGTTGGTTAATATTTTCACTCTTCATATGGTTTAACGGTTTCGAGAATAGGAAACTTGCTTTTTTACTTTCGCAGCAGTAAAAGCAGTAATGAATAAAGGGGATATAAAACCAAATATAGAATCTAACATAAAAAAACCTTGTTTTACTATGAACACCGTGCAATTTTTGCTGTCTATTGACATTTAATTATTTCGTGGATGCACTTAAATACTGAATCGGTAATATCACGTGAGGAGGAGGGGATACGTAGATCTGGTGTCGATTAAGAGTTGTTTTAAAGGACAATTATTTTATTTATTTATTTTTAACTTCCTTATTCTTTTTTATGCTTTATGTTCCCTCTTCCAACATTTTCAGTCAGTAAGGTAAAATAAAATAACTTTGGGAAGCTTGACTGTTTTAAATTTTGGCATAATGAACAACAAATATAAAGCTGTGCTCGACAGTACAAAAATTGATTGTTTATAAATATTTTATCGGTAATTTTAAATTTTGAAATAGTTAATTAAACTTCGTATTATAAATTAATAAAAACCTTTTTTGTCTTGATAGTTCATTTCAAAGGTACATTTCAGTTAATAAATATTAACGATATGATTAGTATTATCCATCGAGCAGAAAAAAGCACAATTTGGAATGCTTTCTAGTAAAAAATATTATTTTAAAGTACCCTTTCAAAATAAACAAAAGTAATATTCATGGTTAATAATAATAAAACAAAAGTAATTTTATAAATGCGCAGGCTTTTGTTATAGGAGAAAGCAAGGGAAGCATCGGAGAAGCATCTTATGGGTGAATTTGAAGAAAAATATCTTTTATAACAAACAAATAGCATTAATTTCTTGGAAACAACGTTATCTGGGAAGCTGAAATCTATTTCGAAATCGAAATCCTAAAGTGTTACTTTTCGCTGTGGGCTACTTTGATGTCTAAGTACGAAAAAAGAAAAGGAATAAATTATTATTATTATTTTTTTTTAATGCGGGAGGTTAAATATAGAAATTCACGTATTTTTTTCTGTTTTTCATGAGAGTGATAGTATTGAGTAATCACTAATATACTCCTACAAAGAATGATATCGAAATTAAATTTTGTGAAACAAGTGACCCTGAATCCAACAATCAAAAGAAAGTGCGGGGAGGAAAAAAGAGGGAAAATGCCTTATTCAAAAATACGGAGCAAAGCAAAACGCATTAACAGATGGATTTTACATTGACTAGTATAGGGGATGTCCAGATAACAGCGTCGTTACCAGGAGCTTCTTATGCGAGTTTTACTGTATAGATACAGGGTCTCCATAGATAAAGTCCCACTTTAAGGTATCTGCCTAGGTCTAAAAAGCCATTTTTGTGACAAAAAAAATCGAATTTTGTTTTATTGTTTTATTTGAAAGATCGTTTTCTTAAGATTCCAAAACTGTTTTAGTACTTTTGCTTCTATGATAAATAGAAATGAAGATAGAGCTGTTTGATTATCCCTTCCAGTTGAACATTGATGCTAAAATAAAATCTTTAAATGCGTTTTCTGGAAAACTGCGTTCTTTGTTACCGTGCGTCACGATAACAGCAACTACTCTAAAAGTTTTAAAGATATCATAATGAAATTTTACATAAGCATTCTATTGATATTAAAGTGATGTCCTGTAGCAAAAGCTAACCTAAACGTATGAAATTAATAAATTTGCATGTACTCTTAGACAAAAAATTTAATTTTTTCTCAAAAATTTCAACGCTTTTGTACATAATTGTCCATATTTCAGTGAATTCTTAAAATACATATTGAGAAAAATGCAGTGAAGAGCAGTTGGCGTGAGTATGAAATTTTGCTATTTTTTTTTGAAAAAATTATGAAATTTTTATAAAATCAATTATTGTTTCTGACATGCTTTATGACTTTTAAAATAAAAATGCAGGAATCGAACCAAAATTTTGCATTTTAGAAAAAAAAGTGTTCCGCACGCATAGGCAGATACCTTAAAACTATCAGAAAAGGAAAACTACTGGACCAAATGTTATCAAACTTGGTGATTGCGTAAAGGTTGTCAAGGGAGTTATTATCCGCGGAAAAAAGCTCAAAAATTCAACACCAGGGGGCAAGGATGTATTTAAGGATGGGCTCAGGGATCCCACCCCTCTCCCCAGCAAAGAACATTTTGGAGGGGGTTCAAAAATTTCGGAGGGGGGTCCACACGGTAAAAAAGACAGTATTTTTCTCAAAAGGACACTACGTCATTTTTATTTTAGTAACAAAAATTAAAATTTCGTTTGGTAGGAGGTTCGGACACCTGGACCCCCATTCCGCTAAAATACGTCCTTGCCCCTGGTGTTGAATTTTTTAATTTTTTTTATTCGATAATAAATCCCCTGACCACCTTTACACAATTACCAAGTTTGATAACATTAGGTCTAGAAGTTTTCCTTTTCTGATCGTTTTAAAGTTGGACTTTAATGGACACCCTGTACATAGACAGAGAGAAAGTAAAGCAACCAAAGTTTAGACTGAAGCAAACACTAGTAAAGCATGTAAAAGAAGTGATTACTCGGAAAACTGTTCCGACCCTGTCGGTAATAGTGACCGATCAACCAGTTACAATACACTGCTTCCACCCCTTTTACGACAAATTTCCAAACGAGAGCATTGTCTTCAGAATTTCTTACAGTTTGGTGGGCATCGATCAAGGAAAGGGTATATTTTTGACGAGGAGGGAAACTCAAGTTTGTCGAGAAAAAGGGGGCTTTTTGTGACAGTGCTTAACACTCCATAATACACACAATAAAAAAACCATCCATCTTGTACTCTCCGAAACCGGAATGGAAGTTTTCCCTTTTATCTGACGTGTCGAAAAAAACAGCATTATTTCTGATATCAGAATCCGACATCGGAAAGATTTTGACAGTTTCGTGGTAGCACATACATATTTTCTCGTACTGTGACGTCATGAGTTGAGAAGGCTACATTTATAATGTACGCAAACCTTTCCAATGACATCGTGGTAGAGCTCCTGATCCACCATAGATGACGGCGATGGGAGAGAGGGAGCAGCTGTTTTATGGAGCCTCAGTCCTCGCAGGAGGTCCAAACGGTAAAAATGGCAGAATTTTTCACAAAAAGACTTCATTATTATCATTTTAGTAACGAAAATCAAACTTTCGGTTAGCGTCCGGAACTCCTGCGCCACCCTCCCATCTTAATACGTCTTTTCCTCAGTCGGAAGAAGACCGAGTTAGCTCGGAGTCACCTAATTTGGAGCAGATTCCAGATGCAAGATCTAGCACCTGGATATGTGCCCCCAATGGTATCGTTTGGGAACGGAGAACATTGGACATACGAAATGTTTTTACGTGCACCAACTTCAATTAGCGTAACCTCTTCCACAGCGGTCCATCCAAGAGAGGTTGTAACCATCCAATCCCTGACCACTTTCGGCCCCGTTCATTTTCTGTGTATTTATGGGAACTGATCTTAGTGACTAGGTCACTGCTGGACATATGTTCTTATTCTATATTCATTAAAGTAAGCTTCGCATTCATATTACTCCAACTATTGTACAAACTTATATTTAGAAATACAGCGTGGCCATAATTAAACTGCAAGTGTTCAAAGGGTGCTGGAGAGAAAACTTGGTATCTACACATTTCAGAACATGCGCAAGTAAAATATGCAATTTAAAAATATCGCCATTTTCACCCGATAGATGGCGCTATATCGTGTTTCAATGCTTATGGACGTCATATATGCAAATTTTAAGCCCATCGAACAGTGTAAAAACAAGACCACATTAAGTAATGGTCAATGATGACTCTGCATAAGAAGGAACTTGCATTGTTAGTGAAGCTATTCTATCAGAATGGTAGCAATTATTCATCTACTCTGAAAGAATACTGGAGCATGAAACGATTAAAAAGAGGCCCAAGGAGTGTCAATGCGAATAAATAATGGTTTAATTGTTTTCCAAAGCGTCTTCATGAATTGTTTGATTTGTGATCTTAATTTACATTAGTTTTTGATTGCATGCTACCATAAAAATTTAATTACTGAAGCGAATTGTATGGAATTTTGATAAACTGTAAATGAGGTTTCATATTGTTTATATGCCTCTTAGAATGTCTCTATGCTCTGTCTATCGGTTTTTAAGTTGTATATGCCACCGGTGAGCTTTAAAATACGGTACAGCGACATCTATCGGGTGAAAATGGCGATTTTTTCTTGCATATTTCACTTGCGCATGTTCTGAAACGAGTAGATACCAAATTTCACTGAAATATTCCTGGTAGTTTTCTCTCCAGCACCCCTTGAACACCTGCAGTTTAATTATGGCCACCCTGTACATGTGACTATATTTATTTATTTCTTTTAAACTCATCACTAAAATATTAACTTAAGTACTTCCAGGAAATGAATTACATTAGAAGCTACTATTTAATTTTGCATTGGAAAATCCAACTAGCACATAAAGGGGCAGCATATGTTAAAGACTTTTCACATCTTGTTAAATTTGTGTGTTATTTTCTGTCCAGATTTAAATGCATAACTTTTATAAATAGTACTTCAACATTGCAGTGCAGTTTACGGTGTTTTCTAAGTAGTCTACACTTTTCTAACATAAAGTATTATAACTTTTGACTAAAGTAATGAGTGTTTTGCTATAAATTAATAGTTTAAAATCCATTAAGGCAGAAACTCATCAATCATGTATATACTCAGAGAAATAATGACTAGTTAAAGATATGCAAATTTCCTATAAACATATTTAGAGATATACAGCATTATATAGCTATTTAATATATAATTTCTAGATTAGATTATAGGGTTTAGATTAGAAGAGTATTTTACGTGATAAACTGTTATAAGGTTTTAAAAAAATTATGATAAAAAATCCTTATTTAAATGAATTAAACTGTTATTTGTTCAAGTATTTTATTTTTGTATATATGCTTCCACGCTGGTGAAACAAAAATGTAAATCTATGTTTGGTATGAATTATACTTTAAGGTAGCAATATATCACCGAGGTACTTTATTTTCTCAAATAAGTAGCATTTTGATGAAAGATACGCATTTTTAATTAAAATGGAATATAAAAGTAAATATGTAAAGGCAGTTTTAATGAAAATCAATATAAACTTGGAAATATTGGCAAATTTAATTTAAATTTTGGTAAAAAGAATTTGCATTTTCGCCACATCGAGTAAAACAATTTTTATAAACTTGTTAAATGTTTTTTGCAGTACATGACCAACATATTAATCTGTGTTATGAACCAAATGATACGTAGAAGTTCTAATAGTTATGAAAGTATTTAAATTTTTATGTGAAAACAGTATTTTTTTCTGAAAAAAAAACATTATTTTGAAGACAAACAGGTCATAAAATTAGTAAATGAATACAGAAATATTATAGGTTTCTTCATAATACAGCTACTAATCATGAAAATATCCTGGCAAAAGTCAATATCTTTAACGCGTTATGCGAAATTTGCGAGAAACACACTTTTTTCAGCAAACTTGCATAAAGATTGTAATACAGTACCAAAGACCGTCCTTGACTCGAATTTCTTGTATAACTTAGCTTCAAGTTATTGTAGAAACAAAAGTAAAACGGTTTTGTTTGGAGTCCTAATCTGTGACCTATAAATATTAAAAAAATATTTAAAAAATGAAAAACAAAAATATTAAATGTATAAAAAATGTTCACAAAACAAGATTGTTTGGGTAGTGTCATACTTTAAAAATATTACGATTAATACGTTTCGACAGATTTTATGTATGGGAATAAAAGTAGTTATATTTAACTCCGCACTCTTCGTCGGCTTCACAATAGTGCAGTGGATCTTCCAAATTTTTGAATATGACTCTTTTTGTCTGTTTTTATCTCTTGAAAGGACGTAGATTCAGTTTTCCTTCATTAAAGCAATCCTGCACTTTGAATTTCGATTTTTGTTAAACTGCATTACTTTTTTCTTAGCTCAGCAAATTCTTTTCAAATACCTGCTCAGCCGGCCGTGTAATGATATTCAAAACCTGTAAGAGGGAACTATAAAAAACAATGAATATCCAAGATGTATGCATTTCATTTAGAGGAATCTGATCTTAAAATCCGCGATTTTATATGTTGTGTGCCATAAAAGCATTTAACAACTGCTAACGACGCTTGCTGGCTGATGTACCCAAATTTGGTAGATGTCAAGACTCAGTTTACGTTTAATGGCTAGTTCATCGCCCTACTGTAGTTTGTCCTCTACGAGGGCTGTAGGTGTTAATCATTTTATTTTGGGCCGCCTGTTAGGCAGACCAACATTGTCCGTACTTATGAGTGGTCCGCTAATTTTGGACCAATTCCAGATGAAAGTCCCAGCACATGGATTGGCACCCTCAGAGATATACTTTGAACATGGGGGAAATTGGAACCACGGCAGATTTTACATGCACCATCTCACTTAACCATTCACGGTTCCACAGTAGTGCAGCCTAGAGAGATTTTCACCCTCCCAAGTACTGACCAAGTCGATGCTCCTTCAAGGAGCTTAGCGACTAGGCTACTGCGGGACAGATGTCAATTTTCTTTCTGAGTTTGTTAAAAGCCCTCATTCAGATACAACACAATTGTTTAAAAGCTAATTATTAGAGCTATTATTAATACACTTCTGCTGTTGTGCATTCAAAGATCAATAATGGTATTTTGTACAATAAGTTAATTCTGAGCCGTAGAAGCTACTAGAAATTAAGTATCCTCAGATATATCTTGAAGTTATTTAAAGAGCTCTTTTTTTTAAATATGGTCATTTATGCATTGGCCACAGTAAAGGAAGGATTTGTTGAAGACATTACTGTGGAAGTAAGTTAGTAGTTCCACCTCCTATATAAAGGAGGTGGAACTACGGTGCGCACTGTGAAACTCACGAAGCTGGGGTCTTCTAATAGTCAACGGGTTCCAGATGAGAGACCTGCATTTTAATGGGCACCCCCGAGGTAGCATTTCAAGACAAACTACCTACTATCTCCTGGTAGATGTTGCGTTCGTTTATTTATTTGCTAAGCTGCACACGCTCATTCTATAAATTGAATATCTGATAAATTATTTTGAAAATTTTAGCTACTTCATTCATTTTACAAAACAGCAGTCAGCAGGATTATATTTACGTTAAGATATCTAATTCCTCGAAACTCTTACTTGCTAGCGAGTAAGGTTAGATATAGAGAAATGTAAATGAAAGTTCCTCTTCCCTTGTGTAACATTAAAATTAGTAAAAAATAAGTAGGGCATGCGTAACATAACTAAAATAGTGCTTAATTTTAGAATTTATTAAAATTTCTTAATGGGTTTAAGAGAAGCATATAACGAATTCAGGAGCTGGTTTGCCGCTCTGATTAAAAAAAAAATATGCGTCTCAAAACTTCCAGTTTTTCTATATTTCATTTTATAAAACCAAAACTTATTAATATCGTAAATTATACGTCTTTTCCGAAGTTGTTCCTTCATATAATCCATCTAACGAAAGTTGTTTTTAAGGATTTCCCAAGCTTTATTAAGCACTTTATTATAGCCTCCTCTAAATAACCATGCAAAAACAATATTCAAAAGAAATATACATCCCGACTCAGAATAGTTACATTTTCTGTATTTTACACCGCATTTCCTTTGGTATACAAAATAATGCGGATCCTTTCTTAACGTTGCATTACCAAAAATTACATTGAAGAGTCACGTCACAGATACATCCCTATATAATTACACGCACCGTGACTGCCAGAAAAACTTTTACTTTCTGAGTTGAAATTCAGTGAAGCAAAAACCCTCATGCTCACATAATCCCTAATCTTTCAATAATCTAACCACCGCGGAGCAGACTTACATACAGAAGTCGGAAAGCGAGTTTCTTGAAGTTTTCCTAAAGACTTTAATAAAGTCACAAGTCCAGAAGTTTTTCAAAAAAGGTTATATTCTCATAAACGTAACATCAGGTTTCAAGACATTGCGTTTTTCTAAATTTAGTTATATAGGATATTTCGTTCTGCATCTTAATATAGATTATTGATTGTTTGAAAAATAAAAAAAGGAAATACATGTTCTGGTAGAAAAAAAGGTTATGTCATTGCGGGTGTGAAATAATATGTACAATTAGTGTTTCCTTATTTGGTTTGTATATATAAGTGAAGTCGAATCAATTGTATGTTATTTCAAACGTTTGATTGCTTTTGATGTACTCCTTTTCTTCTAAAATGAAAATTGCATTTGTAGTACTACTGGTATGTGCTGCTGTTCTGGTCTTGACGGAAGCGCAAATTTTCAATTTCGGGAGGCACAGGACTCATCATGATCGAGAAGATAAGGTTCGACGGATTATGGCGCCAATCTTAGCGCTGGGGACTGTTATTAAATTAGTTAAAGAGCCCTATTAATTTTACGATAAGAATTGCCTCTCAGAAATATCCCAGTTCGTAACTCCCAATGCAAGTTGACGTTATGAGATCTTCTACTGGTATGTGTCATTGTTCTAATCTCGACGGAGGCTCAAGTTTTTCAATGTTGCGAAGCACAGATCGCACCATGATCGACAGCATAGCTTGGCAAATCAAGTCGCCTACCTCAGCGTAGAGGACTGTTCTCAAATTGGTTAAAGTACCCTACGTGCTATTATTAAGAAAAATGTGTTTCAAAAATATTCCAGTCAGTAACGCACAATACAGGATAACTTTTCTATTATGAATTGTCAACTTAACAACTATATCAAGTAATGCAATGATAGAGAACCTGCTCTGCAATTTTCAAATAACTAAAACACCTCAGCGAATATTTCAATGTAAATTAATCTATCAGATTACTTCATTCTGGGCTTATGCATTTCGATTTCCATAATTTTTCAGATTTATAACTACAGATTTTGTTAGAAAAATGTTCGGCAAAATGTTCTACATTCCGATTGAAATAAATTTTGATGCATATTGTGTTGTACAATACTCTTTGGCAGCTCCTTTGATTACAGAAAAAACACTCAAAAAACTGGTGTTAAACGATAAAGTTCCTTTTTATCCCCCCTTTTTTAATTTTTTTTTCTCCCCTCTCCGTGGTTTTGTTCGACTTTTCTTTGCCCCTTGTGGCAATACCTTGTTTGTTTTTCTCTTTTCAGTTCCCTGTGTTCTTTACGACGAAGGGCTTGGACTGAAGAAGTTCAAAACAATTTTTGAACGAAACGCGTATCCTCTTTAATTTTATTACTTTAGCTCCTTTGATTATTATGAATCTCAATGATTTTAAAGTAAAATTAATCATAGTTTCGATATCAGCACTGCTTAATGTAAATATCTTGCATAATGTTCACGGAATTTTCACGATGAAATACTATAAAGGAATGAAATTGTGTGTTTTCCTTTTTTTCCCATTTATCTATAAAACTGACTCAGCTACCTTCGTTTTCTGTGTAAAAGACGATATGATAACGTATTCTGCCTGCTGTACGAGCAATATAATGTCATGTGATAGCGATAAAATAAATTTATTCATATGCAATATGGATACATCCGAATTAAATTTTCAAAACTGTGTATTCCTTGTTGAGTTTTAATATTTTTGTGGTATATTTCCTGTGAAAGAAGAAATGCTGTTTAAAGTATATCTTATAATCTATATTTACATAGATGTATTTTTAAAGTTATTTTTTAATAAAGATCTATTTTATATTATAATTTGTTTCTTATTTGAAACTGAGATTATTTTTTTTTATATTTTACATGTTTGTATTCTGTTGTTTCCAAATAACCTATATATTTACTCAATATAACTCTGAATTATAAAATATACAAGTAAACCAATACAAAGATTATGACAGTATTTTTTTTTCATAATTGAGACATTGGAACGTAACACCTTTGAAACAAAGCTCTTACCAATAACTTTCACTAGGCGACATTTCTCTTATTGGAAGTGGACTAGTTAGAAAATTAATTTAAAAATGCACAGAACTATAAATGTTTTCTTCACAGGCATGGATCTAATTTCGTCAATGAATATCTATTTTTAAATTATTTCCTTACTAATTAAATAATTTCAAAAATTATGCTTTAATGGATTAGACATTAGTGGGTAGGTTAAGTATTATGCGTTTAAAGAGTGAAGTTCAGAAAACCATGGCTCAAAATAGTGCAATAGGATTATTTTTTTCAATATTTATTGTTATTATTATTATTATTTTGTAGTCTAGGAGAATTAACGCTTTAAAAATTATCTGAACTCTTTAAATGAAGATAGGCACGTGTTAAATATGTATAAATTCTGAAAACACTTGAACATTTAAGTACTTTCTCCAAGGCTTGATATAGACCAATGCAATTCTTTTTTATTTGATGTAAGTAAAATACATCATCTATCATTCTTCTAAATCCTTTATTTTGCTTCCTAAGTCTAAATTTTGCAATTTTTTCTGCAGTATTCAGAACGAAACAACATAACACAAGCCTGCACATTTAATAAGGAAAACTTTACAGATTTTTGCAAAATTAAAATTCGCGATCTTTTAACTCTTTTAATTATATGGTGTATTAGGTTTTCTTTAATTCGGAGGAAATGTTAATCTTTTAAGATCAAACATTTTGTTTCCGTAGAATTATTTTCTTAAATTTATCAAGGTGGTTATTACTCAAACAAAATAACAAAATGAAAAATAAGGTACGTACGTTCACCATTGGGCAATTATAATCACTTTATTTCTTTTCATACTTACCTTTACAAATTTTGTTAGGGAAAGTAATACTACAGTTAATTTGTTCAGTAATCCAAGTTACCATGTTGCTGAAATAATTGATACACATTTTCATCTGTTTTATAATCAATTTATTATGAATAAGTGACTAGATTTTTTATGTCCCTGGACTGAAAGTTTCTTTTTTAAATATATAAGTATGATTAATATTTATTAAAAAGTCTTATCTGGAATAATTCTAATGTCTTGTAATGCACTCCTGGCTCTGTTCACAGGCCATGACAGTATAATTCAAGAATTTAAAAATTTGAAAAATATTTAATAGAAAAATTTTCATTTTATAATATATGTAAGGTTAAATATAACAAAAAATAAAATATTTAAATTAGTTTTCCCATAATATTTTTAAGTGATATAAGACAAGCACGTGTTTTTCAGGTCAGTGTAACATTTTCTAGCATGTTTTTACCGATGATCGTAATTACGTCCCTTTTTAAAAAATTGTGAGATAATTATGACCATGGATTTAAAAATATTTAACTATTCTACAGAGTCTTTAAAGTATATCGCCAACGAATACTTAATACGAATTAGGTTTACCTAAAAGATACTTAAAAATGAAAAATACCTGTATGACAAATACATTACTAGCTTTATACCAAATATTTTTAAGTAAGTTTATAATTTAAAGATTTTTTTTTAAATTCGGAGGACCATAACTATCGCCTGGTCGTAATTACCCACTAGGCCCTCATTATGTCTTTACCACTAACTTTTTGTTGTTTCTGTATGTGTGTGTGTGTGTTATTGTGTTATTATATATATATATATATATATATATATATCGTGTATATGAAGACTTCGGGTGATTATGTCGTGTGTTATGGGGTGATTATAAGCTAAAAAACGTTCTTAAAGGAACAAATAAGTTAAAGAACAGATACATGGAATAGAAAGCCAGTACACTATTAAATGGATTTTTAACTAGTGTATTTTGTTTCCCATTGCACGCAAGGAATATTAACTATTTAAATGAAATTTATAAAAAGGGTAAACCGTCGAATAAATTTTTCCTCGCATGTATCTAGAAAAAAAAATACTAGGGGGAGACAAAAATTGAAAAGGAGAGAATATTTCTTTAAAAATGTTCATTTTTATAGTTTGTGAATAACAATTCAGGATGTGGGAGCGTATGAATTCGTGTTTTCCTATTGACTATTCAACTTCAGTTTTTTGTTCCAAACCATGAAGAGTTTGGCACCGTTTACTCAGTGTACTGCTGTGATCTTGAAATGTTTATTGATGGATTGTTCCCATTCAGACAGAGCACAAGTAACTGTAAATGAGTCGAAGAGTGGGCATATTTTTCGAAGTGCTGTGGTTGTGCGGTTGGCAGGGATATTGGGTCTAAGGTCCCAGGTTCGCCTGGATGACATTATACCACCCTGTATTGTACCCATGAAACACACTGAACGTGAGTACATGCAAGTTGAACCTGTGGAACCGCTTCTCTTCTCGGTAGAGAGGTAGATAGATTGAAGGAAAGTTTATATCCGGTAATGATCCCTTTTCGGTATGAAGTTCTAAACTGTGAGGTCTCGCTAGGAGGTTGGTTACCCAGCCGTAAATCATAACCCATGTACATTCAGCTTCTCTGAATATTAACAAACGTTCAGAGAGTCTGTTTGTTTGGCATCTAAGAGTTGTCACTCTCCTATGTTTAACAACAGTATATTTTGAAAAGAACGATATATCCTTCAAATTACTGACTTGAAATTTGAAAGAATTATATTATGAAAATTGTTTTTAAAATATATTAATATTTTTTTTTCTAGACAAATACATTTTATTTTTAATAAAAACTAGTTTAAAGAAGTAAATCTTTCTATACATTTTTACAAGAAATAGATTGTGTTAATGCTTTAATTATTTTCATAAACATCTTGATTTTTCATTTACATTTATTTACCTGCTTTTGCAGACTTCAAATGTTTCAAATTGGTATCCTTGTTTTCCAGGGAAAAAATGCCAAATGTAAAACACAATGGTCGAACCTTTCTAAGCTACTATATTTTCTAGTAAACAATATTTAAAAAACAGCAATTTGTATTCACTATTGCGAACCAATACCATTAATACAGTGGTTTGATTATTTTCAGAAATATCATTTAATTTTTTTTTTTAATATTTAACTACCTACGTTGTAGTTATAAGCTAAAAAATTTCAAACTTATCCACAAAATTAGTTTCCCAGGAAAATCAAGCATTTAATTATATTCATAATTAAACTTAAAAATGCAATTTCTAATATTATTGGTATGCTAAAATATTCGTTCCGATAATTGAAAACATACTTCCGTAAATAACAAATTATCGTGTCCGTTACAAATATTCTAACGAAAATGAGAAATGGTTTCCTTAAATATCCACACAAACAATCTAAATACATGTCGGAAGGATTACACATCCGTCGGAAATCCGTTTTCCTCTTTACTGAAATTTAACAAGAAAGAATAATTAAGGCCCAGGTGGTATAAGCATTTTAAAGGTACATCAACTTAGTATATATATATGAGCCTGAAAAAAAAACTGCGTCAGTGTAAAGCGCATACTTTACAGTCTTACTGTAGCCCTGATACCGTTGTTTTCTCCTTCTTAAAGGTTAAAGCTATGCTTACTCTGAAAAGTATTGCTGTGCTCTTAACTTTTTGTATATTTGTCTTGCTACTACTCACTAATTTTTCTGAAGCGATGCCAACTAGAGGCTCACATCATGACCATAGTTTAGTCACTTATCTTCTGGCGCTTGGTGCTATCATTGAACTTCTCCGTAGCTAAATTTGAAATTTACTTATTCCTTGCACCTGCGTTATTTCTAAATAAATGTATAGAAATTGGAATATTTCGAAAGCTACTTTAAAGTTCTATAATATTTTTCTCGATTGTGAAAATCAATGTCATGTATAAATCTGAATGTACATATACTTGTTTGAATCTGTACATATGAGAAAAATCTTTGTTTAACTTGAAAAATAATCCCACCAAATTGTATTAATTGTACATTTTTGTATAAAATATTATTGTAATATGCATTTGTAAAATAAAATTGTCAAAATAAACAATTCCTAATATATAAATGATTTGTTAATTTCATTGACAATAACGTTTCCATAAAAACGTTTATAATTTGTTTTGCTGTCATTTTTAACATATAATTTTATATTTTAAAATATGCATGAGGAGTACTTTCCGGATATTATCATAAGGACTTTTAAAAATAATTAAATTGTTATACGTAAGCATACTTTATACAACTGAATAAAATAAACTTCCGTAGCATTCATTTGGTGACTTCATTTTCAATAAAAATTAACAACACAAGTTTGTTTGGTTGAATTTACTAAAATTGCACTCACTCTCATGTAGATGTCTTCTTAAATATGTATTATTTGAATTTACGTGACACATGAAATGCGTTCATTAGTGAAGATACTTTTTCCAAATCAATTATAATGCTACTCAACTGTGCTTTAAAATGCATTATTATAAATAAACAGCTAAAATATATTTTTAATTTTTTTGTGTTTTCAAACTATGCTTTAAGAATATGTTAATGCTTGCTAGGTTTTACATTCTATTTTCCATGAAAGACTGTCAGATTAGTATCCGCTTATGACGTAACTTTCTGTTGAATATGTACAGCAGTATTTAACTTATATACATTTTTACTTTTACATATTCAATGCTCTTATCGACTAAAATTTATTTAAAATACTTCCTGCAGACATCGACATATGACTATGAATTTTCATCATTTACAAATTAAAATAAATGCGATGATATCGGTCTTTTCTGATACCGATCACGGAACTACACATATGAACAATGAAAATTAATGTACATTAGAAATAAATAATTTATAGTGGAATAATTTACTAGAGTTTGTAGAGTATGCATTCTAATATAAATTTAATATTAAAGATTTCAAATTATTGGCATCGCTGTGCTGAATTATTCTTAATATCAGTTGTATATGTATTTGTTTCTTTTAAAAATGCATAGCCACATCCACGAAGAGGTATAAAATCTGTGAGTGTTCATGATCAACAATTCATAAAACAGTCATTCAAAAATTGAGTATATCTGAGAACAATTAGATGTGCCATGCCATTTCGTCACTTTCATTGAAAACAGGCAATCATGTACTTTACATTTTCAGCTGCTACATTAGATGAAATTTATTTGACAGAAAATTCTTGCCAGCGATTATGTTTTACTGCTTTACTGCTCATATTTTATCATTATTGCAGAGTACAATAATGATAAAGTATGTAGCAATAAAAGTGGTTAAATATTTTCGTGAATATTGTTTTCTATATGTTTGAAACTGCAAAATTTTATGGTATTTTTATCAAATGCTAGATTAAGGAAGAAATAAATTTTAAGATGAAATGTTCCATTAAGCATGGTTCGTACGGATCCTGGAATTGATAAAATTCCGAAATTGTGCAATGTTGTCTTTTTTTTATAAAGCGTTCTGATATTTTAAAAGTGGTCCTTTTTCTTTAATACGAAAAGGAGTTCATTCAAGTACCTCATATAGTAGTTCATTTTAGGACAATATTTCAAATGTTCGGAATTTAATGAATTTATGGACCCGTACAAACTTTGTTAAATTCACTAATTACATATTTACTGTTATATATTTATTCTTTTGCTCTTCATTATCTATGTTTTCAGAATATTAGAGTGTATAAAAAAGTACGTAATTAAAATCAATTTCATTTCACCAAAAACAATGACCCAATCAACCAACCACCAACCACCAACAATTAATTTAAATTGCATTTCAATTGTGATGAAATGCAATTTAAATGCTATATTGCATTTCATCACAAACAGACGAGATACACTCGAATATAGTTTGAGTCAAACTTCTTATGTCGGATTCAAATGAGCCAGTTATAGATTTTTATGCATGTCCTCGAATATTTTCTTTGAGATAGTGTGAGTCAAACTTCTAATGTCAGATTTCTTTGTGCCACCTGTAGATTTTTTTTTCTAGTAGGATTGTATTACCGAAAATTCCTCAAACAAATAAAAATAAAATTAGAAGTGCTCACGCTGAAAGAATTGTCATTTTACACTTGACTAATGCACCAAAGAGTACGGATAACAAAAAATAGTGTGTTTCGTTATTTACCTACTATTTTCTTAAAGGTAATTCAGAGTCGCTGGAAAAAAAAAAAATATTTGCATAGATATTAAATATCAATGACTTCCTCAAATGTGTGTTATCAGGTACAGAAGATTAGTCCTAATTCTTTAAAACGCAGAAAAGGAAAATAAAAGTAACACCACTTATGCTCCAAGTAGGATTTTTTATAAATAGAGATGCACTCAGTGAACTGAAGAATAACTTTCCCCACCCGCATAATCTTGGGCTGGGCTTCCTCATGCAAGCGGAGAGCTACTGGGGGAAGGAGAGAATAAAATTACCATTAATCTACTGGTGGTATTCGTTTCGGAATTTACAGCATGTATTTCGCATTTTTCCTTCAAGCATTAAGATTTTATCCACTCGCCTTAAACTTCTTCCCTTAGAAGACATCGTATAAAAGAAGCTGTGAAAGTCTGTATGGGCACAAATTTACTCTCCCAGCTCTCTGCAACTTCTTTGGCTTTTCCACAGTTGGAATACAACAAATCTGAAAATGGTCGCCGCAAAGTACTTCGTCGTCTTCATTGCAGCTATCCTGTTCATTGCTTCAACAATGATGGATACGTCATCTGCCATGCCTGCACCCGGTCATCATGGCAACAACAACCACGGTGTTGCCGCACTGTTAGTTGCTGGAGCACTGGCTTCTTTGCTTCAGGACAAACATTAACAAGAGAACGTTCGTCGTAACGTGTGCAAAGTTACCGTGTCTCGTGTCAAGCGCTGTTGGCATTTGGTTTTCATTACAACTTCCGTCACCTTATTAGTATTAATTCGCTCCTTACTTTCATCTCTTGACTCTTGGGAAACTTCTTATTTCAGCTGTAGTACGCGAGTACCTGCTCCTTTCTAGAACGTCCTAGTCATCGGAATTTCGTCTAAGATATATATACGTACATATGTATGTATGTTTTTTTTTTGCATAAAGGAAGCTGACCAGTATTGCCAAGCTTGTTTTTTTATCTAGAGTTTATTTTGTCACCCACATTAAATCATGCACATTTTATCAAACGAAAAGAGGTTAACCTTTTTATGTTTACTTGATATATATGTTGATATTTTGGTACGTTTATTAAATATTACCTGGAATATACTGTCGATCTATTGTAAATATTTTGTAATTACTTTTATATTTTACGTAGTGGTACCACTGATAATCGCCTGTATGATCGATGTAACATTTGTATGCCGTATATGGAAACATTTGTACATAGCTCTAATGAGATACAAACTGAAGTAATGTGGAAACTTATATTTTTGGTAAATGTAAAAGGGTTTCTTTTTGACTGTATATACAAAATAAAGATTTTATTTTGAAAATTACTTATGCCCATTTTATTTTTTAAATATTTTTATACATTATTACTAAAAAAGTGTTAAAGTGGGTTTATAACTTCAAAATAAAACCTTAAAGAATACATTTCAATTGGTTGGTTTTTATAAGATGTAGTATCCATCAAATCAATGAAGAAACACCTTTAAAACTATTCATACACCAGTAGTTTATGGTTTGTATTTCTGGAACATAACTTCAATTAAATATTCCCATCCATAGAATTATAATAAATATGAAGTACTCAATCGTTCCTGGATACATAAATACTATTCATTAGTTATTTATTATTTTTTAACAACATTTAGCAATCATTCTTTTCTTCTGTGAGATTAAAAATATGTATGCAATAATATTCAAAAACATTTGTTTAATATTACAGTACAATAAAAAGCTAGGCCTCAGAGATATGAAAAGATACTGAATTGATAAAATATATAAGGAAATAGTGTTTCAAAGATATAAAAATTTTGAATAAATATGATATAAAAACTTACTGAGTTGATAAAATCTATAAAATGTTAATATTAACTACACAGCTTCTTTGACTGAATAGTCTAGACGAATTTTGTATTAATATGCCTTTTAACAAAACAAAACGAAGAGTAAACCACATGGAAAGCAAATCTTATCATGCATGAAGATAGAAAGATTTCACTTGCTGAAGACAGCTTAGAAGAAATGTAAGCTTTGAGCTTTTCCTTTTTTTCACGAAATACTATACCATTTTTTAAAATCTGTTTTGTATTGCAGCTTTCACTGTCTGCTTTACTCATTGTAATCATGCATTTTTATAAGAGGAAAGTTTTTACAGAAAAGAAATTTACGAATCTAGAATCCAATTTAGCTAGAAAAGGGCATATAGCAATTATGTTCTATAAATATATATTTTTTTAAATCTATCATTTTTTCTTCCGCCGTTATGTGAATTAGAGTATTTACCTTCTTTCAAAATTGGTTGAAAAAAAGTAAATAAATTGAAATTTATTTATACAAAATGGGTATACATTGCAAAATTCAGACTTTTAGAAAGGAAAAACAAAAACGAGACTTAAATAGAATGAAATGTAAATAAAATATAGCCTCTCTAACTTTTTTCTAGAATACGTAATTGAAAATATTGCTTCAAAGATTGAACTTAAATACTAAACATGACGGTAGGGACTACATGGCAAAGGTTTTACACATTGCAAGGTAGTTTCCAATTAACATCATTAACATCTTTATAGTTTAAAATAGAATTCAGTGATATTTAACATGTAACATCTTGTTCTCAATATTTTATTAATAAAAACATTTAAAATGTTAAGTAGGTAATAGATTGGTTTTATCATTACATCTATCTTTACAAATGAATAATAAATTACTAAACACACACAGACAAAAATATATGATAAACTTGAAATGATATAATTTATTTGTAATCATACAAATTTAAAAAAAAATACAATATATTTTTGTTGTTGTTTATTTTGTCCTTCAAGCATATTGCTAAAATCGTCTTAAAACAGTGAATAGCGAATTGTGCAGTGTGATACACAACTCTTGGAAAATGCGTGTAAGGTACGATAGAGGTACATAGAAATGATGGGTCTTAAACATCAACTTCATGTACCTGTTAATAATCACTTTGAAGTAAAAGTGAACTTTCAAACTACGGTTTTCCAAAAAACTAACGCATTTTACACAGAAAGCACTTGATTAAATTGAAAATTTACAAATTCATTTCATCATGATTTCGCTATGTGATTCTGAGCAGTCTTGATTCCTTGTACCACTTCTTACGTCTTTCTTCCAAGAGTACTGAATCAACCCGTATAATTCGTTAGCGAGTATTTTAAGTAATTATAAAGAATAAAATTCAGTAACATGATAGAAGGGCAAAGCATTAACATAAAAATATTGTATTTCCTTGAAATTTATATCATACCCTGGTGTAAGAAAGTAAAAGACTTTTCAGATTTGGTCGATTATCTCTAGAACTACTGGACCGATTTTAATGAAATTTGTATGTACATACATTGATACAATACAAAACAAATGACCATTCAATAATTTTGTAATAAGCACGCATGGTCGTGCGGAACACACGTTTGAGTCGGTCGGTATGAAACGGCGGTTGCAGAATAAACAAAAACATGGGTTAATAGATGTCTTAATATGGGTATGCTCCCCTTTTACAGATATACAAGCCTCGCAGCGTGATTTCATACTTGAAATGAGGCAGTTTACCAATTCCTGTCTCAACTGGTCCCACTCGTTTAGCAACCCTGTTTCCATCCCTTGGATGGTTCTTGGCGGGTGTTTGAGAGTTGCAGTTGCCCTCGCCAGAGCATCCCAGACATGCTCTATATGATTAAGGTCTGGAGATCTGGCTGGTCAATCCATCCGGCTGGCCATATCCTAACTCTCTAGAAATTCGTCGACCAGAAGAGCTCTATATGGCCTCACATTATCGTCCAATAAAATGAACTCGGAGCCAACTGCACCCCTGAAAAGGCGAAAATAGGGCTCCAAGACATTATCCCTATACTCACACGAGTTACAGTACCTCTTTCAAAGACATGGACAGGTGTGCGGCTATCCAACATTATGTCCGCCCAGACCATTAAACCTCATCTGTCATAGGTCCTCCTCTGACCTCCTCTGCCATTCAGTTAAGTTCTTTTCATGAAATTTGATAAAATATGCAAATTCTCTTAATTTATTTCACCAGTCTAGAGAAACAGTTGTTTCATTTTTAGTTTATCATGTTTCATTGCTGTGTATCTAGTGCTTAATTAGTCCGCCGTGAGGTTAAATGAAAGGATTTGCCTCCTTCTTAAAGATTTAAAAAAAAGTGGCAATATTTTTTTTATTTATCTGCTGTTCTAATATTTAATTTAGTCTAAAATAAATTTTCTGCACATTACAAAATCAAATACATAATACAAAAAATCAAAAGTATCACCAAGCTATAGGTTCAGTTTTATTTATTTACTTTTGTAGCCGGATTTATAAATATTTCGATGAAATATATCGCACTTGGTGATATTTTAATTAATTTCGAGATATGCCTACTGACACAGACAGTCTGTATTGGATAATGAAATAAGTTATAGAGCAGGACTAGTAATAAATTATTAATCATTTACTTCTTGTTTCTAGATCTTTTGTATCACGCTGTCACTTTTCAAAAATACTTGAAATTCTCATACATTACATCTGCAATGGATTCTTTAAATAACTAACCAGTGAATGTAAACATTACTTTTTTTTTCTAGATTTCATTAGAAAAGTTTTTGAAAAGTTTTTCTTTAAAAAAAATGCTTTTGCCAATTAACATTTTGCAAAGGTGAAATACAGGATTTTGCTTTTCTATTTTTTACACGGTACAGTTTTGATACAATTGAATTCTTGGTATCATCAGAAAGATACCTATCTGGTTCCATATTTCATAACAACCACTCAGTTACCTGCTATTAATTTTTGTTCACAATACAGAAATTAAATTATTAGAAATCATATATTAATCACCGTACAAAATAACTTTAATTTCGAAAAAAAAAAAGAAAAACAGTTGTTGCCCAGTGGGTTGAACTTCTTTTCCATTAGAACATTGGAAGTGAAGCGGGACTGACTTAAATCAAGGCTTGAGAACACGAAGTCCTCTCTAGACTGAATTTGCTGTGGACGGTGCCCGCTTAAGATGCTGGTGCACGAAAAATCTCTCGTGCCTCGAATGTCCTCCGTGTGACAATCCAGGTGTTAGGTGTCCGATCTGAAATTGGCTCAAAATTAGGAGTGCAATCATAGGGGACAACGTTGTCATGCCTACTAGCCTCCCACATGATGAAATGACCAAAGTCGAACGTTTTTTTTTTTTTTTTTTTTTTTTTGTTTTTTTTGTTTGTTTTTTTTATCAGGGAGGCAATCCCCACTTTATGCTTTTGCAACAGTAAATGTTTGAGGAACACGGTATTTTAGATGGGTTAAAATTCATTGAAAAAAATAGGTTTATTTAATATTATTTAATTTTTCTAAGAACAAAAGTTGTCAAGACAACGT
The DNA here is from genome assembly GCA_038373885.1 of Cheiracanthium punctorium. Lineage (NCBI taxonomy): Eukaryota > Metazoa > Arthropoda > Arachnida > Araneae > Cheiracanthiidae > Cheiracanthium > Cheiracanthium punctorium. Next base: position 560,129 of record JAWZYV010015836.1, on the reverse strand, counting down.
TAAAAGTCTATTTGTCTACAGTGATTTTCTGCTAGCTCTACATAAAATGATCATCTTTCAAGGTTTATTAATAAGAGATCGATATGGAATAATGGATTTGCGATCTGGGACCCGTGGAATTTTAATAATCCAGTCAAAAATTGGCTAAAATTTTAAACTTAGCATATTAGAACTCCTTTGCATATAGATTACGATCGAGATTTTCTTAAAATAATGCTAAATGCCTTTCAAATGAAGTAGTTTCTTTTCAATTTTAAGGAAATGATTTTAAAGATATTTTTTAACTTCAATACTTTCGGTGCAGTAATTACTTACTGAACAATTTTGAACATCCCATATCTTTGAGGGGGCATAATTTTTATATTGTGGAATCTTAAAATCAACTTTTATTTTCCTTAACATTTAAATACGTAAATTAGTGATACTGATTCATTTCCAACCAAAGAAATGCAAATTTTATAAGGTGAAGTCTAAGTGAAGATAGCAAATTTTTTAGTTGCGAAGTTCATAGCCTATTTATATTAGACTAAATATTCCACAATATATTATGTAAGATAGCTTATTTTTTAATGCAATATGCCCTTACCACAAAGGTATGTTCGGCAATTTTTAACGCACACTAATAATTCACCAGTTAATTATATGCATAATTAACAAAAGTGCAACTGAAAATATAGAAAACTTTTAAATTCATTTCCCATTCGTTTATTTTGAGATAATTAAACTAAATCATTTTGATTGCCAGCAGTTTGATTCAGAAATAGAGAAACCTGTTTGCAATATACCACCATTCATTAATCAAATTTTCTGTTCACAGACTTGAGTGTTTGATTTGAAATTATAATTGTATACAAGTTCCTTAGCACTTGAAATAGTCTCATTTCGACACTAACACATGTAAATTCTCAGCTGCAATCCTTAGTTTTCTATGGTTATTCTTATTATCTCTAGATGAATTGCATATTTAACTAGCTGCGTGCCCGTTCTTCGCACGGTAGGAAACGAAAATTTTCCTTATATGTGTAATTCGAAATTATTCGTGATGTGGAATTAAAAAAAAAAGAGCACAATTATTTGACTCTTAATGTAAAGTTTGTGTCGTGAGTACTAACCTAATCATTGCAGTATAATGACTCAAAAAACTACGTCAGTGTCATTCACTATCAAAAAAGTGGAAAGCTTAATGGTTTGCAGAGAACTCCTGGCTTTCAAAATGTCTTATACAGGGGCGTAGCCAGAGGGGGGGATATCGGGATATATCCCCCCCCCGAAATTTTTGGATTAGTGATGAAATTCCGTCTATTTATGCATATGTAAGTTCATATACCCATCGAAAAAATTTACAGGCTCATATCCCCTCCCCGAAAAAATTTCCTGGCTACGCACCTGGTCTTATTTCTACATTATACTGCTTTTTAGGCTCAAGTTGTAGCATTAAATACCTAAGACACTACATGAAATGGAGCACCATTTATCTCTTTCCGAACATGTACCATATAAGGAAAGTATTGTAATCAGGAAAAAATTCGACTTCGAGATTTTGGTCTATTGACACGTTTTGAGGTCTTCTGAATTCATTTATGCTATTTTCAAGAGATGTTTTTAAAATAGCTGCGCACCCTTTCTTCATACGGGAAGAAGGGAATATTTTACTATTAAAATCATATCTGCATGTGACAAAACAGAATTTCATTTTTAAAAAAGTTGAAGTAATCTCCTCTGTTGAAATTACTGCGGGATATATTAACGCAAATTAGAATTACTTTTCGTTTAGTTGGTTGTAAGACAACCGTTGAAACAGGAGACTTTTAATTTCATGAAATATTTATTAACGTGGTACATTGCGATTTATTCATATTATCTTTACAAATCTAATAATACTACCTATTACGTACATTAAACTATCTATATTCGCTTCTCCCTCTTCAAGGCTCCCTTTAAAGAAACAGCTTAGATTATTTGGCCTCAATGGGATCTTTTGATTCTCTGGCGATTCTTTGCAATTTACGCATTAGCATAAATAATAATCATTTCACATAATGATTGCCATTAAGGAAACTCTCCATATATATTTAATTTATACATTTTTATAAGATGGGCGTATTTAGCACCGCAAACCATTTCATCTTACTGTGGGGAGAAAATATCCAAGGGGTGCCATTTTAACTATCCATGTATCTAATATATCGATATCTTTTATATTCTCCATAGTCCTGTCTCCTGAAAAACAACAAACTGTGTAATCTCGTGGAGCTACTTATTCCCACTTTAATTGTGACAGGGCGTTAGAGTTGCAGAGTTTACAAATTTCACGCATTTTTTTATTTATGACGTCACTGTTTGACTGCCGTAAAGGATACCCCGGTAGGTTGAGGGAGTTAATTTACATATTTCGCATAATTGTTTTCAAACGGTATCATTAAAACTTTGTAACCTTTATGGAGGAACGTAATTCAACGTTAAAATAAAATTATACTCGCAACCTGCATGCGTATGTTAGGCAACGCGTGCGCTAAATTAAATACCAAAAATAAAAATAGTAAATAGAAAAAATTTAATATATCGCGCTTTGAAACGAACTTTGTAACTTTTAAAATGAATATTTTCAGCGCCGTGAAAACATTTCAATTTTTAAATAAGCACCGGATTAAAATACCACTTCTAATAATAATAATCGTGAATTTCTTAGTTTACTTCTACAGTAAATTTTAATCAAAATATCGTCTCCCTGTGTTGAAAATAATGCTGGAATAAATGAGTTAAAATTATGGAGTAATTTTTACGTATCTTAAAGCATTTGACGTCATAGATCCTCACTTGCGAATTGAAATTCTGATATCCCATTTAAAAACTCGATTGGTTGAAAAAATCCTTTTTTCTAATCCTTTCTGTGGCAACAACCGAACATAAATTCTCGTGCCGTGATCGCAATGTAATGAATGGCGTAAGATCGCGTTGATGCTATTAAATTCTAAACATTAGGCTGCATTAAAATTGGTAAAAAAGCATCTAATTTACATAATTTTTTCCTATTTATTTTAAAAGAGGGAGAAAAGAATGTTTCACGATTTTTCAAAATATCTAAAAGTTATAACGGATAGAATTCAAGATGCGACAGTTTTAAAATTATTTTACGAAAAACAATCGCGAAGCAGATGCTTAGTAAAAAAATTCCTAAAAATCGGTAAATCATGTTACGTATTCAGAACAAACTGTTTTTAAAAGAAAGTTTCCTCCTCTATCCGATGATACAAATGCCGTTTTGCTGCGAGCGTAATTTCCGCCGTTATTATGAATTAGGTGAGAAAAAATGCCAAAAATCGCATAAAACATAAAATAAAAAAAAATCTAGGTCGAATTTTGAAAAAATCGCTTCGAGGTGCACAACTACATATTTACATCTTCCCGAGTACCAAATTTGGTGTTTCTAGGTGTAGCCGTTTGTCCGTAACGCTGTCGACAGACACACACAAACACAGACAGACACATTCTTTTATAATAAGTACTAGCTGCGTGCCCGTTCTTCGCACGGTAGGAAACGAAAATTTTCCTTACATGTGTAATTCGAATTTAATCGTGATGTGGAATTTAAAGAAAATAGCAAAATTATTTGACTCTTGATGTAAAGTTTGCGTCAGGAGTATTAACCTGGCATCATTGCAGTATAATGACTCAAAAAACTACGTCAGTGTCATTCACTATCAAAAAAGTGGAAAGCTTAATGGTTTGCAGAGAACTCCTGGCTTTCAAAATGTCTTATTTCTACATCATACTGTTTTTTAGGCTCAAGTTGTAGTATTAAATACCTAAGACACTACATGGAATGGACAACCATTTATTTCTTTCCGAACATGTACCATATAAGGAAAGTATTGTAATCATGAAAAAACTCGACTTCGAGATTTTGGTGTATTTACACGTTTTGAGGTCTTCTGAATTCATTTATGCTATTTTCAAGAGATGTTTTTAAGACAACTGCCGTCACCCGCTCTTCATACGGGAATAAGCGAATATTTTACTACTAAAATCATATCTGCATGTGACAAAACAGAATTTCATTTTTAAAAAAGTTCAAGTAATCTCCTCTGTTGAAATTACTGCGGGATATATTAACGCAAATTAGAATTACTTTTCGTTTAGTTGGTTGTAAGACAACCGTTGAAAAAGGAGAAACACTTTTAATTTCATGAAATATTTATTAACGTGGTATATTATGATTTATTCATATTATCCTTACGAATCTAATGATACTACCTATTACGTACATTAATACTATCTATCTTCGCTTCTCCCTCTTCAAGGCTCCCTTAAAAGAAACAGCTTAGATTATTTGGCCCCAATGGAATCTTTTGATTCTATGGCGATTCTTTGCAATTTACGCATTAGCATAAATAATAATCATTTCACATAATGGTTGCCATTAAGGAAACTCTCCATATATATTTAATTTATACATAGTTTTATAAGATTGGCGTATTTAGCGCCGCAAACCATTTCATCTTATTGTGGGGAGAAAATATCCAAGGGAGGCCATTTTAAATATCCATGTATCTAATATAGCGATATCTTTTATATCCTCCATAGTCCTGTCTCCTGAAAAACATCAAACTGTGTAATCTCGAGGAGCTACTTATTCCCGCTTTAATTGTGACATGGCGCAGAGTTGCAGAGTTTACAAATTTCACGCATTTTTTAAATTTATGACGTCACTGTTTGACTGCCGTAAAGGATACCCCGGTAGGTTGAGGGAGTTAATTTCGATATTTCGCATAGTAGTTTTCAAACGGTATCATTAAAACTTTGCGTTATGTAGGACCTTTATGGAGGAACGTAATTTAACGTTAAAATAAAACTATACTCGCAGCCTGCATGCATATGTTAGGCAACGTCTGCGCCATAATTAAATGCCAAAAATAAAAATAGTAAATAGAAAAAATTTAATATATCGCGCTTTGAAACGAACTTTGTAATTTTTAAAATGAACATTTTCAGCACCGTGAAGACATTTCAATTTTTAAATAAGCACCGGATTAAAATACCACTTCTAATAATAATAATCGTGAATTTCTTAGTTTATTTCTACAGTAAATTTTAATCAAAATATCGTCTCCCTGTGTTGAAAATAGAGCTGGAATAAATGAGTTAAAATTATGGCGTAATTTTTACGTATCTTAAAGCATTTGACGTCATAGATCCTCACTTGCGAATTGAAATTCCGATATCCCATTTAAAAACTCGATTGGTTGAGAAAACCCTTTTTTCTAATCCTTTCTGTGGCAACAACCGAAGATAAATTCTCGTGCCGTGATCGCAATGTAATGAATGGCGTAAGATCGCGTTGATGCTATTAAATTCTAAACATTAGGCTGCATTAAAATTCATAAAAAATCATCTAATTTACATAATTTTTTCGTTTTTATTTTAAAAGAGGGAGAAAAGAATGTTTCACGATTTGTCAAAATATCAAAAAGTTATGACGGATAGAATTCAAGATGCGACAGTTTTAAAATTATTTTACGAAACAATTCGCCGAAGCAAATGCTTAGTAAAAAAATTCCTAAAAATCGGTAAATCATGTTACGTATTCAGAACAAACTGTTTTTAAAAGAAAATTTTCTCCTCTATCCGATGATACAAATGCCGTTTTGCTGCGAGCGTAATTTCCGCCGTCATTACGAATTAGGTGAGAAAAAATGCCAAAAATCGCATAAAACATAAAATAAAAAAAAATCTAGGTCGAATTTTGAAAAAATCGCTTCGAGGTGCACAACTACATATTTACATCTTCCCGAGTACCAAATTTGGTGTTTCTAGGTGTAGCCGTTTGTCCGTAACGCTGCCGACAGACACACACACACAGAGACAGACCCCTTCTTTTATAATAAGTAAAGAAAAGATAAAGATGTGTGGGTGATCAACAACAGCACTCAAATGTAATTGGTGTTTGAAAGATAAAATAATTAAAGCTTTAAAATAACACACATAAAAAGTACTTATCAAACTGTACATGTGTTTCGGACGAAAAAGTTCCGATCTTCTTCATCACCAGCAGAAGTCTATACGCAGACCGGAACTCAGTAGTACTTCACTCAGTAGCTCTTTTTAAATAGCCCCCGTCAGTACATGGACTTCTGCTGAAGCGGAAGGAGATTGGAAACGTTTTCGATTGAAACCCATTTACAGTTTGATAAGTATTTTTTATGTGTGTTATTTTACAAAGTTTTTATTATTTAATGTGGGATATAAAAGACAAAAAAAATTGTTTAGAGCTGAATTTATGTTTAGGTTTCTTATCACAGTACCTGCTGTATACTATATACTCAAGTGTATCTTATTCTTCCCCCGAGATCTAGTAACTGCTTTTCAGATTCAAATGAATAGTGCGAAGATTAGAAAAAACAAAAATGTAATCTATGCAATATCTCCAGTTTTAGTTGTCCAGGAACTTGCTGTTTAGACCTGTGTTTACGGTTTAATGTTTTTATTGTATTTTAAATTGAACATTTTCAGGGGCCTTAAACATACTTGTTTCTCCCATTTTTTATATATCTGTTATGATCATTATTTTAAATTGCTCAGTGGCTTATTTGAACCTTTATAAAATATCTGAATTCCGTACGAAAATTAAGCGACTTCTTAAATGGGGACTTTATCAATATTTAATTTGTCCTACAGGAGAGAAAATTATGAAAATGCGCAGCGTAGTAGAATTCAATATACAGCCATTTAAGGTTTATTTTTAATTGACTGATATTTGGAAAAGCTATTGGTTGAAATTGAATGAAAATTTATTTTCGAGAGTATTGAAATATATTGATTCGAATATATATATACATCTATGTTTTATTTAAAACTTAATTATACAAAATTAATAAGTACTATCCAAAAAATCGTTATTGTATTCGATTACTACAAAATTTTATTTTCGAACTTTTATAGATTATGTTTTGAATTAAATTACAATGAAATATATACAGTATTTCTGAAATTATGCCTTTAAGGCTTAAATATAGTTTTCAGAAGTATCCAGAACATTCATCACCTTTCGAATTTAACTTAATCATCTTGTTTAAAGCTTCTTAAATCTTGTTATGAAAAATCTTTCTTAATCTGCCTTTTTAAAAATCATTAAGCTACTTGTTACGGTTTAGTAAACACCCGACCAAGACACATATAGCTCCGAGAAGATGATTTTACTCGTATCAAAGCTGTTTTCTTCCATTTTCATGGCAAAACCCATTGAACTTGAAAAGTTTAGACGGAAGTTGTACATATTTAAAAATATGTTTCCTATTTTTAAATATTGAGAGTCTGAGAAAAATGAGGTTATCCTAAATAGCTTAAATGTTTTTTAATGGTCTTTTTTTATTTTTACTTCTCTGAAGAATTTCCATCGAAAGTGTTTATCTTTCCGGTTTGTCTGTCTTGTCAGTTTTCCAACTGTCGTAAGTGTGCTTGGATTACTACAAAACTTTATTATTCGTACAAAACTATGTTATTCGTATGCACTGCACCATCCACCGTCCTAAAAATATTATGCTTAACATTTATAATTGTTTTAAAGGATCAACCTAAGGAATTCAACACATCATGCTCTTTTTTTCAGTCATTGTTTTTAAAGATTTTTAGAGATTCGTGAATTTCACGTTAAACAAAATTGATATTTATTATTAACGAATCCAAAAGAAATGTGCTTGCTATTTATAATACTGTCTGCAGAATTAATGAGAACATAAAAAAGATTTTCAATTCATTACGGTCTATGAAAATTTACAACCAAATAAATCTTAATTAATCTTGTTAGGAAAGAATTCTGTTTCTCACCGGCATCCTTGGCACTGAAATATCTCAGATTATGAATGGTATTTAAAATTAAGATGGTTGCAAACAGGGGCGGCCCTAGTGTAAGTGGGGAGCCCTGCTAAAGTAAAAAAAGACGCCCCCTTTTATGCTCTGCTTAATTTTTGAGTTCGAAATGACTTCCATTCGAAGTCGGCGCCATGTTGCAATGTTTACCTTGCTTGCCGTAACGGGCTGACCCTGGTTACAAAAATAAGATGATTTAGTGATAAAAACACAGCAAAAGGTGCAAATTATTTTGTCCTACATTATTTCTGAAGAACTTCTGGATATATTGGCCGTTATCAAAAATTGAAAGAAAAAAAACGTAAGAAAATCTGAAACACTTTCAGATTTTAAATACGCACTAAAGTGCTATATATTAAATACCTATCATAATACATGCGTCTTCCGAGTATCATTATTCATAAGTGTGATTAAAAATAATTATAATTGATATTTTTAACATCCTCTTTCTGGATATAATACAATCCTACTATGTAGTTCCACTGATCCCTGACTCAATCACTCTCTAATAATTCCGATCAGACCACATCAAAACAAAACTTTTATCGTCATTAATAGAAACATATTAAAAATTTATAGTCTAAAATTTTAATCAAATTCACAGCGTTTGTACGATCGGCTGTATCAATTTAAATATTATTAAAATCCACCATTGTTCAGACTCGTGAAAACATCAAACTGTGTAATGTCGAGGAACTATTCGGAATCGCTCAAATTGCGAATAGGGCGTTAAATTTTGTTGCAGAGTTCACGAATTTCAGACACCTTTTAATGTATGATGTCACGTTCTGACCAGGGTAGTCGAATTTGGCTATTTTGGTCAGTAGTTTTCAAACGGAGTAATATTGAACCATAGGAAGTTGAAAAACTCTTGCTTGCAACAGAGCTTTATTAAAGTTTATTTGAGAGATATCGGGGTCATTCCTAGCTAATCGGCATTTCAAATATTTTCCGGATCTATTTTTCTAATGATGAAAACTTTTGTGCAAGAGCTTGTTAAGCTGCTAAAATTTGACAAAAGAATTATATCTAATATCGATAATATACCACCAAAAGTCTTCCAAACTTGGCGAGATTTTGCACGATTTTTGGGAATACATACAACGACCGTCGTCAAACCGATAGCGAATACTATGAATTATGTCAATTAGTATTTTGCATCTTGCGCCGACATTTTAATGTCCAAGATTTTAAAAAATGCAAGTTTCCTTTCGTTATTATGGTTGCTGAAAAATCACAGAACTCAAAAGTCGCTAAGGGTAACACGCACATTAAACAAAATACTTTGCGCAAAAATTTACTGTTATAAAAATTCAAAGTATTTTGTTTAATGTGCGTGTTACCCTTAGCGTACCCTTTTAAATCCATGACGTCAAAATGGCATCATGAGTTTAGGAATGAGGTTATCGCATTATCAGTTGCGATATCTAACGTGAATTAGTGAAATAAGAAAAAGAAAAAAAAAAGACATTATTTTATTTTCTACAGCATCTGATAATCTGGATGGAAGTTTATTATTTCGCTCGTGGTGTAATTTTTTTCAAAAATTGTTAATCTCATTAGGATTTAATTAGGATTTAATCTCATTAGGAATTAATCTCATTAGGCTTTTAATGCATTTTTACACTCGTGACGTCAAAATGACGTCAGCCAAAATTAAATTATTGAAAGTAATAAATAAGTAAATCTATGTTAACTATGCTCACGAATGTGCTGAAATCGGACATTTGAGTAGCTTTCTACCCTAAAAATTGAGAAAAATCGCAAAGAAAAACTTAGGGAAGGGGTGGTTTTCCAGAATTTTAAAGAAGCCTACGGACTATTCTATGTCATTTTACATTTATGTGCAAAGTTTCAAGCCTATCGGTCGAACGGTGTGGGAGAAGTTCCCGGACGAACAAACAAACAAACAGACAAACTTTTACATTTATATAATTGATTTTGCTCTGATCCCTGATAAACTATCATGAATGCAATTTTTTCCCTTCGAGAGTCGCTGAATAATAGTGTAAGTCAGCATAAATCATTTTTATATATCTAACACTCTCTCTAGCATATGACAAACATTTCAGTATTGGGAATTCTTTGTACGGTTTCCATATAAAAATGTAAATTTTTATTTTCTCAAATTTAACCCATGGAAATTTTATCGAATTTTTTAAATTCGGTATTTTTTTTCTTAAATTCCTAATTTAATGTATATTTCTGTGATCAAAATTTAACGATTAAAGAGCGAATTCAACGGTTTCTGGACATCTTATAGACACAAACAACAACACAAACTTGTATGTATATATAGGGTGTCCTTTATGTTGGCCTACAGTTATGTTCACAAAACCGTTAATCCTAGGTGTTTACCAATAAAAAAATGGTCAAAATTAAATAAAAAAATGGTCAAATGTACTGTACAGTTACTTAAATTTAGAGCGAACAAACAATAGTGAAAAATACACAATGTATATTTTTATGCAACGCTTTTATATGTACAGCTGCGGAAAAAAAAAGCCCACTTGCTCTTTATTTCGCCATCGTTCGTCGTATAGCAAAGTTATATATACCATTCGTTTGCAAATAACGCGTACTTTAATTTACTATTAATTTAATTTGCATAAGGGGCCGTCTTCATATTTAATTCTGCATCAACTTCGTTTTTCTCAATGGCAACTCCATATTTTGACTTTATTAAACGAAAGAAAACCTTCAAATTACCCTAAATATAAATTTTCACCAATTTTCTACGATAATTTCCGGAGATATTGCGAATTCATTTTTGCGCGTTTTTAAGGGACTTTCTGCAAATTGAAAAACGCTATTTGTAGGTTCCGAACTTTTCGCCTTTCATTTATTTCGCTCGCGAGAATTAAAAGAAATTAATATTATTTTCAAGGAAAATATTGTTCCCATCTCTCTTAAAGTTTTTTGTACTGAGAATATCAAGGGTAGAATAGAATATTTAGTCTGTGGTCCAAATGACCCGTGAGTTCATAACTTCCTTGGTTCGTACACATGATTTAAGGGAAAAATGCAAAATGACTGCTAAGGATTTTGAAAATCTTTGTAATTTTGAAATTGTTATTCAGTGTTTCCCTTGATGTTTCTCTTAGACAGCTGAAATGTTGGCAGGAGTTAGAGGCTGCTCCCTGCTCTTCTGACTACAAGCATGAATATTGCTCGACTCAGCTATGGTCGAACTTAAAGAATGGTTTCATGATTGAAAATTTATTTGTTTGAATTTCATGTAAAAAACGCAATTACTTTTTTGCCGACCCAATATTATCACTGTGTTTGTTATTTCACTTTCTTCATTTAATACTATCGCCTGCAATGTGCAATATTCTTAAGACTTTTGGCGGTATTTTCATTTTTATTGTTAGATGAAAATTTTTTTACAGAAAAACGTGATTTTGAATGTTTGATAAAGTATGGGGAATTCCAAAGACCTAATGTTTCCGATATTAAAAAAGCTCACATTCATGCCTGGAAAATTGAGGATGTTAGTTTTAGCAGAAATAGGACGTTGTATTAGAAGACATACATCTACTGCATCTAATTCTATAGCTGGAAAATATTTTATTTGGGGGAATATGGTAGCGGACGCAACAATACACGCTTTATAGAATCCCTATCAAACTGTAAAAACCTCTAATTTATTTGCTTCAAAATTTGATATTTTTAATACTGGTATCTTTTACTGTGTTTTTGCACAAAATAAATCTAATTTACATTTATTTTATGCAATTTTCAAAAAATTTTCACTTAATAAATTTATATATGGTCCCTTAACTCATGAAAATAACACATTTTATTTAATATAAATTAAACTACTGAACGTAAAAATTTGAAATTTTGCACAGCCATGTAATATTAATTTCTGCATCTATTTCCATCGAAATTTGGCTAGGTCGCTATTCATAATTTTTTTGAATATTAATTTAATAATTCATAATTCATATTAATGATTTATTAAAAATCATAATAACATTAAATTATGTTTGGGTCGTTTAGTTCTAATAGTACGAATAAAAATCAGCTTCTTACTACTAATATTATATGAGATATGAATTGAAGTATGAAAAAATAAAGTATGGGGAGGGGAATGGGACAGGCTCCCCCTTTTTAACATAGGGGGAGGGGGATTTTGGGTGTTCATAACTCACTCATTTTCTGTCCAAATTTATTGACAATTGGTGTCCGGGATTAAAATGAGCTAAATTTTTGAAATATGAAGTGAAATCTAGGGGTTACTATTGAAAAAAAAAGGTGGTGCGAATTTTAATATGTAGATGGCCCCTTATGCAATTTTTATGCATAGCAAATTAAAGTGTGCGTCAATCGTAAACGATTGGTATCTGTAACTTTGCTGTGCGACGAACGACGGCCGAAAAATGTACAAGTGGGCCTTTTTTTTCCGTAGCTGTACGTTCTATTTTTAAGGAAAAATCTTGCCCATAGAATAACGCTGGAAATCAAAAGTTCAATATTTTTTCGACCAATGTACAATTAGGGGTGAACGTACAAAAATTAAAATGAGAACGCATAACCCTATCACACAAGAACGGACTTTTAGCGTAGGTATTATTATTATAAAAGTGTTGTTTTGCTATCGAAATTAAAATGTGTATTGTGTATAAAAACTCAGCATACAAGCTCAGACAATTTTAATAGAGTAATTTGAAATAATAACTTAGTAAGTAGTACTTTCTCGTAAATAATCTCAAACAAAAATAAATCATAATAGGAGTAAGAAAATTCGGATACACAATATCCCATTCATTACTTTCGCATTACATGCTGTCCAAGCGTCTTTCTTGGAGAACAATACACAGACGGCCAAGTTACTGAAATTTCTCTTGAAATTTTCTCAGCATTACAAGCATGATGCGCCTGACCTCAGACAAAGTGCAACTCTCTAAATCCACCCGACTTAATAATACTAGTTAAAAAAAAAGCATCAGAAAGAAATCTAAAAATTCTGGATCCTGCGATCCTGGAGGTCATTCTTACTAGATCGCCAGAACCGATATTTTTGTCTTGAAACATAGTATGCAGAAAATGATAGAGAGTGAGTTGCTTTGAGAGCTGGTGACCCTACACATGCTTAAACAACATATTAATGAGTTCTGCTAACGAACATGATTACCTAGGAAGTCAGAGAACTATCTGTGAAACAGATACACAAGCTTTTTACCTGTTATTATGTTGGTGCAGTAGATTTTTCGGTGACTTAAGCGGATGTAGCCCAATGATATGAGATCAGTAACCACACTGTGCTATTGATATAGATAGATCGCAGATAGAAGTTTGATTTCCGAATAATTTTCCAAGCGAGATTGACTTTTTATGGATTTCTTTTTCTGTGTGCATGCCCTTTAAAATGTATAAATGAGAACGTGTGTAAAATGGTTTTAGTCTCTAAATGTCATGTTTTATATAATGGAGAATACTGGTCGTATGACTGTCGAATGTTTTGCATTTGTAATAATTTAAAATGGCCAAGATTTTTTATTATATCTATTTTTCTATTACCTCTGAAGTCTGTATAAGATTTTAGTTTGTCTTTTTTCACGTTTTTTTTTCTTTGCTTTGATTATTTTCGAGAATAAAAGTCTATCAACTTTAAGGTAGATACGTTTTATGTATTCAGAGTATTGCATCATATTCATAAAAGCAGTTGACTAAAATTGATATATTATAAATTTTGTATCACTTATATTCAATTATTCATTAAATATATTTCATTTTATTAATTACGCTTTCAGAGTTTAGTTTCTTCTTACAGAAACACAGTAATCAGAAACACAGTAATTTGCAGTAATCGTAAACTACAGTTAAACCTATTTAACAGGAAACTGTTTAAGACGAAATACATGTTTTTAGAAAGCATACGTTGTTTGGTCTCTCTAAAACAGAACTGATCGGTTTCACACCTTTAAGTCATCGGTTAGCTTGAAATTTGATTAAAGAAAAAAATGTTATTGTGATACTTTTCAATAACATGAAAATTCTTATCTGGTACTTTCCGATAATACGAAAATTGTTACTTTTATACTTTTCGATGAATCAAAATTTATTGTTGTTTTCATACTTTGAATTTTTTTCCAGCTACTGAAAGTTCTCTTTTCTTTCTATCTCAAGACGTGGAAATATTCCTGTGATAAACTACTTGATGTACGGTATTATTAGATTCTTAATGTTGAGAAATGATGATAGCTGCAATTTTATATTTTAAGACTCTCTATCTGGGTACAGTTAAAAACTATACATTTATTTAGTTAATCCTGCTGAAGCTCCAACCGTAATTGAGACATTATTGGATTATAAGTAGCATTTTCTGCAACAAAAAGTATACTTTCACCATGAATGCTTCCTTCAAAAAAGCCTCTTCAGCCTTTAAACGTTTGTAGTATAAACCGCATTGTTTACTTACACGACCTCTCACGCGTAAAGAAAGAAATGGAACACCCAGTAACGAGAACCATTTTTTTTTATTTATAATGTTATAGGGCACAGAATGTCAGATCTGCAAATATTGCGCAACTTCAACACGACAGGAAGTGTACAGATAATCAATCCAATAAAGGAAGAGTGTGTGGTGCGATTTCCATCGTCTGTTTGCGAACTTAGATTAATTTAACGCAGTTATGGCTGCTCAGGAGGAAAAAGAAAAAGAAGGCTTGCTTTTTATTTTTTCTTGCACGATTGGGTTTGGTGTTTGATTGCCCGCCCTTGTTGCCAAATCCGGATGTGGAACTACCGGGATTACACTCCAATTATTAACATTTAACCTGAACTTGCTTCCTATTTTTAATGTTTAATCGTTATTCCGTATTTCCGTTTCCGATTGAAAAAAAAAAATGTCTATAAAAGACTGCATTTGTCTAGTTGCCTTTCATAACGTTTCTCAGCTTTTGCCAAGTTTAGTTCAGTCATCAGACATCCCAGACTTTCAGAGTTATGTTCAGTATGAGTGTTCTTTCGTTTATTTTATGCCTCGTGGCATTCTTGGTGTGTTTTGAAGTGCAGTTTACAACGGCGGAACCTGGCAAAAATCACCATCATGGGAACAACCACATGGACCTTATCGTAGCTGGTATTGTGGCGAAACTTCTACAAGGTAATTGATAGACAAAACCACCTCAGCATATTTGTGAATGCTCAGTCTGCTATGTGACCATCTGCAATATATCTCCAGCAAAAGTAATTAAGAAACAGTTTACTCCCATAAGAACGCTATATTTTCAGTGAATCTGGATCTTCTATCTAAAAGTTTTCTCTGTTTTCGGAGAAAATACTATGTGCACAAGCTAAAATAGCAATATTTGAATTTACGTCTTAGAGTACCAATGGTAGTCATCTTAGTTGCATTTAAGTGTCATATTGCAAAATTTTATGTATTCAACTTGTCATAGCGAAAATATAGTTTTTAGAGCCATATATGTTTCCAGATAAATAACTATGTTCATGTTATATGTGTGTATTTCATGTCATAAATGTTCAGTTCATCATGCTGTATAATATCAGAAAGTTTAAATCCATTATATTTTTGATATTATATATTTTTGTTCATATTTAAATTTTTATATAAATGATATCATTTATAAAATGTAGTTTTTTTAATAAATAGTTAAAACATAAACAGTGTCATGTTTTTAGTCATTATATCATGATGGAACGTACAATTTAATGTCCGGATTTTAGTTTAAACTATTTTAAAATGCATTTCTCTTTTAATAAATAATTTTATTGTAATATTCTTCATTACGGTTCACATTTTAAGTAAGATAGAGATTGCAGTAATTTTTCTGATTTGATAGGTTTATATATCTATATATGCAGGGTATCCCAAAAAAGTTTATAATGGGATTCAACTTTTTATCTATTGCTGATAGTGGCCAGTGTAAATTAAAAAAAAATGTTTAAAATAAAGTCGGGAACTTTTCAAAAGGTTACATTTTTTTTTTTTTTTACAATTTGTATTCGGCCCCCGTAGAAAACAATTTCCCAATTTCCAATTAGTAAAATGTGCTCATACACTAATGAGACGGTGTACCAAATTTGAGCCATTCATCATACAAGATTGCAGAGATATTTTTAAAAAAGATTATCGTGGACTATACATGATTTTGAATATAATCGTTTATTTCTAGAGTAGGTATAAGTCCCCATTATATTTATCTCCATATCTCTACACTATGACACTATTTAAGGTATAGTTCTCAAATTTTGTATGCCACCGAATTAGTGTGAGGGCATAAAAAGTTTAACCTTAGCAGTTTAAATACTTTTACACAGGGATCGTATACAAAATGTAAAAAGTGTAACGTTTTGAAAATAAAAGAGGGGCATTTTTCTTGATAAAGTATTATTTCCGACATAATTTTGATTTATTTTTCAATTTACATTGCCCACTTATCTCCAATAGATAAAGCATTCGGGCCCTTTACCTACTTTTTGATACACCCTGTATATATATATATATATATATATATATATATTAGAGATGAGACGGGCTCAGCCCGAGCCCGAAAGCCCGAGCCCGAGCCCGGGCCCGAACCGGGCTCGGGCTCTGTAATTCACTATTGCGTTCGGGCTCGGGCGGGCTCGGGCTCGTGAAAAATTTCTCCTTTGTTGAACATACTCCTTGAAACAGATTTTAAAAAATGATACATGAGAAAAATAAAAGTACAGTCAACTCCGGTTATAGTGAACCTCTGGGGACCATCAAATTTCGTCCACTATATCCGAAGTTCACTAAGTGTCACTAGACCCAAGTGTCTTCATGATGGATAGAGATACTGTATGTGAATCGGGACTAATGGTTTGCGTTCACTATAGCCAATGGTTCACTATAGCCGGAGTTGACTGTAGTTATTTAAAAAAAAATAGCGGCACTGGCGCCTAGAAGGTGCGTTAAGCTCTTTAGATATTTCAGAACGGAGGCTTATATTCATTAGTTAGTCATGAGATCCGATATTATTTGATAAACATATGGATAAATAAAAAAATAGAACGTGCATTGAGAGTTTGCAACTCTTATTTGTCTTTAATTTGCACAAACGGCAAAATTCATTGTATTCTATCAATGAAGTAATTGAATTTTTTGAATTTTTAACTGAAATTCCGGGCTCGGGCGGGCTCGGGCTCTGACTTAAATAATATTGCTCGGGCTCGGGCGGGCTCGGATTGAAAGTCCTCGGGCTCGGGCGGGCTCGGGCTTCAAAAAATGA
Organism: Cheiracanthium punctorium; assembly: GCA_038373885.1. Classification (NCBI taxonomy): domain Eukaryota; kingdom Metazoa; phylum Arthropoda; class Arachnida; order Araneae; family Cheiracanthiidae; genus Cheiracanthium; species Cheiracanthium punctorium. Next base: position 543,036 of record JAWZYV010015836.1, on the reverse strand, counting down.
GCCCGAACTCATCTCTAATATATATATATATGTATGTATATATATATGTGTGTGTGTTAGGAGTGTTTCATAGATACTTTTTACAAACAATAATTTTTATAAGTAATGATTTAAATTAGTAAATTATATTTTAAAGCATAACTACTTGTAATTTACTTTACTTAAAATTTCACCTTAATGGCCTAAAAATAAAAATTTGTAAATGCAATATACTTCTTAAAAATTGGCTGTTAAAGAAAGAAGGAAGAAAACATTTTTTTTAAGTTATATCATAGGTAATTTACGTAGAACATTAGGTATTTCTATGATATAATTCTTTATCATTTTTAAGTGAAAGTTAAATGGATTTATCTAGATTATTTTGTAAGTTTGACTAACAAATGAATTTTTAAATCTCAAAAACTTTTATAAGTCTATTTAATATTAACAATTTAATATATTTTGATTATATAAAGTAAAGAAATCTTAATGTGGATGGATAAATTATTAGAGGCACTCATAAAAACTGGTATTTCTGAATTTCAGTTAAGGAAATAATTAGAAAAAACACTATTTGCATTGGATAAATGATATTATTAATTTTTATTGTACATTTTGTTTCATTATTTTCAGCAATATATGATGCGCGTGATATCGATAAACAGGGGGTTAATGAATGTCATCCAGTGTTTGGTAACAAGCTCTTTGACGTCTATAATGTCTCCAATATGCCTAGGCATAATTTTCTTGACGATTATGCTCATTGTTCTGTTCCTAATATTATGAAAAAGGATTCATGAACTTATATTTCTCATTTCTAGGGAATCAATTCTGTAGTATGGTATCAGATGAGTTTGTAAAACTTGCATAAAGTGGTGTTGTTTCATGGTTCCTTGTACAATTTAATGGCGCCCAGCCATTTTGGTACCTGTCGCAGACCACATTATGGTTTTAAAGAGGTTTTACTCTCTCCAGGATGCAGGTAGTACTTTTTTGCCAGGGCGTTCGAGGACAAATATGCTTTTCTCTGCTAAAATATTGAATGTTCACTCATCTGAGAAGCACAACTGAAAAAGATAGCTTGGGTTCATTATTTTGCACAGTATACTTTTACTAGTATATTATAACATTATTAATTATTACCGACCTTGTTCCAGTCCTCAGCCGTAAATGTGAAAGAACTCATTTCAGGCACCATTTTTCCATTGCATAAGTAAGGTGTGGCCTTTTAACTCTTCTAACACCAGTCAAGTCCTCCCCAGCCAGGTTTCTCTGAAGAGTATTTTAGGAAAATGGCATGCAAGTTTTCTTCAGTAATTGAGTCAGAGGTCAGACGCTGTTTTTTTTTTTCCTATTTTAATAATAAACGTTCGGACTCATCCTATCCGAATGCAGAGTAGAGAGCCCTTTCCTATCCGAGTTCTCTTTTCTTCTATGTGATAGTCGGATTCGCCTAATAGCCAGACTTCAGGAAAGGTTTGTTCCAGAGCACATGATTATGCAGCCCTACCGCTTTGCCATAATGCTAGGAGCTTTAAAACATTCCTGGCAGACTGTATTATGCAAATTTTAATATGGCTCGACATTTCTCTGGATATGAACTTTATCGAAGAATTGCGGGAGAAAAGAAAAGAAAAATAGTTCACAGAAATGAACAACAATAAACGTCAGCTAATTTAAAATTCATAAATGCTAGTCATTAGAATCCTACAACAAAATAAAGTGCATAGAACGCAAGTATATAAATTATTGAAGTCGTTGTAGAGGCACAAGGAAATGTTACCAAATGCTGACTAACATTCTTTACATTCTATTTTTACTTTCCGAACATGTACCATGTAAGGAAAGTATTGTAATCATGAAAATATTCGACTTCGAGATTTTGGTGTTTTTACACGTTTTGAGGGCTTCTGAATCCATTTATGCAATTTTTACGAGATGTATGTATGTATGTGTGTATGTGTGTGTGTGTGTATGTGTGTTTGGGTGTATGTGAGTGAACATGATAGCTCCTGAACGGAGCATTCGATTGAGCTCAAATTGGATATATATGTCATAAACCACCGTCGCAAGACCGGTATTGATTTTGGTGTGTATAGGACTTATAGTTTTTCTACAGGGCTACGACAAAGATTTCTTTTACATTATGGCCTATGGGGGGAATTTCTTGAAAGTGCGCTAGCGTTTAAACGGTAGATTCGATTGAGCTCAAATTGGGTATATATGTTATAAACCACCGTTGCAAGACCGGTATTGATTTTGGTGTGTATAGGACTTATAGTTTTTCTACAGGGCTACGACAAAGATTTCTTTTACATTATGGCCTATGGGGGGAAATTCTTGAAAGTGCGCTAGCGTTTAAACGGTAAATTCGATTGAGCTCAAATTGGGTATACATGTTATAAACCACCGTTGCAAGACCGGTATTGATTTTGGTGTGTATAGGACTTATAGTTTTTCTACAGGGCTACGACAAAGATTTCTTTTACATTATGGCCTATGGGGGGAATTTCTTGAAAGTGCGCTAGCGTTTAAACGATACATTCGTTTGAGCTCAAATTCGGTATACATGTTATAAACCACCATCCTAAGACCGGTATTGATTTTGGTGTGTATAGAACTTATAGTTCTCCTAAAGGGCTACGACAAAACTTTCTTTTATGTTATGGCATAATGGCATATGGGGAGAAATTCTTGAAAGTGCGCAAGCGTTTAAACGGTGCATTCGATTGAGTTTCAATTTGGTATATATGTTTGAATTATTCATCGATTAAAATTTATTTAAGTGCTTGGTAATGATCTTAATCGTAAGTGTTCGGAAAGTCGAGTGGAGTCACTCCAGATTTTTTAATCAATCAATTACCCCATACCTCAATCCATGCGACTTTTGGCTTTGGGGGAGTTTGAAACATTTTGTAAGCCGTGATAATCCTAGAACTTTGCATTATCTAAAGGCCATATTACACGAAGGATATTTCGTGCGATTTGTTGCAGCAACCAGTTGCAGAAACTTCTTTCCTAAAAATTTCCCCCGGTTACCTAGGGAACAGTCAAATCCAATTTTTTCGTTCAGAGGCGAAAATATTGCTGGTTGCTGGAATTCGAGCCAATTGTAGTGTTTTTTATTTCGACGTCACAACACAAGATGGCGGAGTGAAATGGAATATCGACATGGGAATTGATTTGATTGACGAAAATTAAAAATAATTTACGATCCGAAGATAGATACGAGGTATAAACAAACAACGATATGCTATTTATAATTACATGCTCTTGCTACCGCCAATTCGGCGAATCTCCGGCGTTTGTGAACACAACAGAGTTTGTTTACCATGAGAACCCTGCGTGCTCATCTGGGCTGACTGACTTGCGGGAATAAATTGCAGCAACTGGTTGCTGCAACCAAAATTGCTCTAAATTTTGTCCGTGTAATAAGGCCTTTAAAGACAGCACTTCACAAAAGGTTCTTTACATTTCCCCGAAAACACTGCTGTTAGCTGTGGAACATGCTCCCTTACCATTCCAGATGAGAGCTGACAATGATGGTCGTCATGTTTAACGTCTTGTTGTAATAATATTTGTAAACTATCATAAATACATACTATGTAATTCCTTAAAAAACGCTCCCTGGTGGTGAATATTTGAACTAATATTTTCCAGTGTTAGTCACCCTGTCCCAGTGTTAGTCACCTAACTCCTTCGAAACCACTCGACCAATTTTAATGAAATTTTCTATGTCTATTCGTTAGGTCATAGGTTTTTAACTATGTCTCATACCCCTAAGTCATAAGGGCGGTCCACCCCAAAATGTTTAGCCCCCGAGTGCTATTCATTTCAATCAGGATTTCTGTGTAGACATTAGCGTGTCGAATCACTTTTCAAATATGTTTGCCAGATAATGTGGAGAGGGGGGGGGGGTTAATAAAATGTTGAAATTCGCACAAGGTTTGCAATTTTTGATAATGGATCGCTAAATGTGGTGCCAAAACGCGACAATTTATTATAAATATATTTCGCGTATAGTTAGAAAACGCCTGGCGTATATTGTAAAAGAGTTTTATTAGGCGATTTTAATATAGATTTCTATTCCGAAGAAGTTCTCTGTGGAACAAGAAAGGAAAACACTGTACACTCATGGATTATGATTCCCATTTCATGTCTTTGCGGCATAGTATGAATATGCCTATAGGACGAATATGCCTGGCGAAGATTGTAAAACAGTTTCAGTAGGCGATTTTAAGATAGACTTCGATTCCAAAGATGCGTTTTATTGTACAAGAAAGAGTTTATTCCTATTTTAACATCCCCACTCTCGCCAACCTAAAAAATCCCCGTACTTTGGCGAGCTTTGCAGTCATGGGTCTCTGGGAGTTATGCACACGTTTTAACGGTACTTACGTATTATCCCGGCGGTCCGGCAAGACAAGCAATTTTTAACCAAGATAAATGCCGGGCACATGAAATTGTTGATGGTTTGGAAAACGATTGTACGATACGGTAAGTACCGTTTCAACGCTCCCAAAAGAACCAGATGAAAACTAAAGTAAACAAACTAGCGATAAACGCACCAGTTAAGGAATCTGAAGACACTTAATTATTAAAACTACATTAATTGGCAATTCAAAATAAATAAAAATGTAACGGCATGCTTTACTTACATGTTGTTCCAAATCGCCATTTTATTTCTAAATTACGATTGCCACATTAATGCAAAAAATCGTCATGGTAACTGCATATGTTTAATGATCGCCACCTTGGCGAGAGTCGAGGCGTTAAAGTAGGAATCAACCCAAGAAAGACAAACCGGTACATTCATGGATTATGATGCACATTCGAAACAATATATAAAACGATGAAGTATATTTGTAATATACTTGGCGAAGATTGTAAAATAGTATTAGTAGGCGATTTTAAGATAGATTTCGATTCCAAAGATGGGTTTTACGAAACAAGCAAGAAAAATACAGCACAGTCATAAATAATGATACACTTTTGAAACTTAATGGAATAAGTAAGAAAAATAGGGACAACGTATAACTAATGATACGATTTTAATATATAGCACTATAGTGTGTATTTAAAACCTGAAAGTGTTTCAGATTTTCATCCTTTTTTCTTTCCGAACATGTACCCTGTAAGGAAAGTATTGTAATCATGAAAAAAATTCGACTTCGAGATTTTGATGTATTAATACGTTTTGAGGTCTTCTGATTTGATTTATGCTATTTTTACGAGATGTATGCTTGTATGTGTGTGTGTGTGTGTGTGTGTGTGTGTGTGTATGTGAGTGAACACGATAGCTCCTAAAAGGGGCATTCGATTGAGCTCAAATTGGGTTTATATGTTATAAACCACCATCGTAAGACCGACATTGATTTTGATGTGTATAGAACTTATAGTTTTTCTACTGGGCTACTACAAAGATTTCTTTTACATTATGGTTTATGGGGGGGAAATTCTTGAAAGCGCTCTAGCGTTTAAACGGTACATTCGATTGAACTCATATTGGGTATATCTAATAAATAAAATTCTCATGTCACAGTGCTAGTTTCCATACTCCTCCGAAACGGCTCGACCGATTTTAAAGAAATTTTATATGTATATTCGTTAGGTCTGCGAATATGACTTTGTCTCATAACCCTAAGTCACAAGGGCGGTCCACCTCAAAATTTGTAGCACCAGAGTGCTAATAAGTTCAATCAGGATTTTTGTCTAGGCATTAGCGCATCGAGTCCCTTTTCAAATGTGTTTGCCAGATAACGTGGAGAGGGGGGGGCGTTAATAAAATGTTGAAAGTCGCACAAGGATTTGCAATTTTCGATAATGGATCGCTAAATGGGGAGCCAAAACGTGACAATTTATTATAAATATATTTCGCGTATAGTTAGAAAACGCCTGGCGTATATTGTAAAAGTTTTATTAGGCGATTTTAATATAGATTTCTATTCCGAAGAAGTTCTCTGTGGAACAAGAAAGGAAAACACTGTACACTCATGGATTATGATTCCCATTTCATGTCTTTGCGGCATAGTATGAATATGCCTATAGGACGAATATGCCTGCCGAAGATTGTTAAACAGTTTCAGTAGGCGATTTTAAGATAGATTTCGATTCCAAAGATCAGTTTTATTGTACAAGAAAGAGTTTATTCCTATTTTAACATCCCCACTCTCGCCAACCTAAAAAATCCCCGTACTTTTGCGAGTTTTGCAGTCATGGGTCTCTAGGAGTAATGCACAAGTTTCAACGGTACTTACGTATTATCCCGGCGGTCCTCCAAGACAAGCAATTTTCAAGAAGATAAATGCCGGGCACATGAAATTGTTGATGGTTTGGAATACGATTGGCAATAGTTTGCCAGCAAATTTGACGAAAAAGTAGTTTGGCGGAAGTGACCGCCGGCATAATACGTACGTACCGTTTCGGCGCTCCAAAAAGAACCAGATGAAAACTAAAGTAAACAAATTAGCGATAAACGCACCAGTTAAGGAATTTGAAGACACTTTATTATTACAACTACATTAATTGGCAATCCAAAATAAATAAAAATGTAACGGCATGCTGTGCTTACATGTTGTTCCAAATCGCCATTTTAATTCTAAATTATGATTGCCACATAAATGCAAAAAATTGTCATTGTAACTGCATATGTTTAATGATCGCCACCTTGGCGAGAGTACAGGCGTTAAAGTAGGAATCAACCCAAGAAAGACATACATGGTATACGCATGTATTATGATGCGCATTCGAAACAATATATAGAACGATGAAGTGTAGTTGTAATATACTTGGCGAATATTGTAAAATAGTTATAGTAGACGATTTTAAGATAGATTTCGATTCCAAAGATGGGTTTTACGAAACAAGAAAAAAAATACAGCACAGTCATGAATAATATACACTTTCCAACTTAATGGAATATGAGAGAAAAATAGGGACGACGCATAAATTATGATACGATTTTAATATATAGCGCTATAGTGCGTATTTAAAATCTGAAAATGTTTCAGATTTTCATTCTTTTATTATTATTTTAGTTTTGGACAAAATTTTTATGGAATGACTATGAATAAGTCTCAATGCCAAACTATGTTTGTGGCTTAGATTTGAGCACGCCATGTTTTTCACACGGACAATTATACGTTTCATGATCTCGAGTGGGCAAACCATGCAGTTTGTTTGTGTTAGCTAAAAATATTGTTTACTCTATTCCGTTAAGGGATTGATATTATTTTTTAGTAAAATTATTGTAATTAGCGATATATATAAATGTAAAGACTAAATTACAATGAATTAAAAATATAAATGTTTGGTATTGTGTTATTTTTATATTCCAGCATTGTTCTCCACTCATCTCCCTGCATGCCTCCTCCACTCATATATCACATCCTCACACACCTACAATAAGTTAGTCATTTCTTTCTACTAAAATAATCCTAGGAATAATTTATATGGCAAAACAACGTTTGCCGGGTCAGCTAGTATATATATATATATATAGCATACTTTTCCATTACTTTTCTGCAGCCAAAACACAGTAAATCCTTGCAATTGGCAATTAATGATTTGATTAATATTATAATGATTTCAAATTGTCTGTACTGCAATATTATAACGAAAGTTATTGTGTGCTTAATATTTCCAATTATTATTTTCAGGCGCCCTAGCTACTCTTAAGAAGTTAAAAACCGTTGCCGTTTATCACAGCAAGTTAACCAATCTCACAAGAGACATTTTTCCAAATCCTGCCAAGCTTATGAGATTAGATTTCACGTAAGTATATAGATATTTCCCAATATTAGCCTTATGCCCGTCGTAGAAACATGTCAAATTTTACAAAAGTACTACTTGCATAACCTTTTTTGCATTGTAAAAACGAATGTTTTCCTAGTATGCATGAACATGCGTATTTACAAGAAAGCAGAAATTTAAAAATAAACGTTGTGTTATTTGATTCCTTTTAAATATAGTGTCCGGATGTTCCAATTTTAGGGGACGACTAGAATAGCAAAAAGTGAATATTTAAATGTTAAATACCCTGTCACTGTTAACCGTAGATGAAATGAAGTGTAGTTACTTGAGAACCATTATTATCACGTTTCGGGTCCGGATTCAAATCCCGGCTTGGGATTGGATGTTAACCCTTTCACGCGCAGTGTTTCCTCGCTGGGAACACCAAACTCGTTTTGACTGTCTCCAATCACGAAAAAGACATTTGATTGCTATAAAAATAGTTGCGGGTGACATAGTTCCACGAGAATTCTTTACATTTTAGCACGTCATTTCCCTTAAAAAAATGGTCACGATTATTTTTAAGAGCACTGACATCTGCTAAAGAATGCAAGTACAGCTGGATAGATTTCCCAATGCTGAAAAAAGGGCAGCTGGCTGTGCCGCACACTTACAGCTGTCGTCAAAAAAGGGTCTCTAGATCTGTGGCACGTGATGAACGTTTCGATCGTCCTCCATCTTGCTGGTACTTAAGTCGAGGGATGGCAACGGCTGCCCTTTTTTCATCATTGGGAAAGGGTTGCGCCTCAAGGGATGAACGTGTCGATCCCTTCATAGGGGGAAACGCTGCGGCCCACTTTATTTCCTCATAATGGAGTTACCACAATACCTTCCTGCAGTTGTAGTGGACAATGAATAAAAAAAATACATATTTTTTTATTATTAGTTTACTTTCTTTCCTGCATTTCCAATATTTGACGCGAGAAGCGTTACAATGTAGATATTGGAAATCGGCATCCATTCGTAACAAGTTGGTTACTGCAGATAGAAGACTGTTGCACAGAAGCCTGGGGTATGAATGCGCAGTCAATCAGTGATGTCAAATAAATACACTGCTGGCCATCGTAAATGCAACACCCTGAAGGAAGCATGCAAATAATATGAAATTTACAACATGCATTAGCTGAGGTGAGATATGCAAATGATTAGAATTTCAGCGCAGACGCACATCAAGCGCGCCTGTGGCGCCACCTCAAAGCGCTATTTAAGGCTTGGAGATTTCGACGGTTTCAAGTACAGCAATTGTGTTTTTCTTGCTTTTTTTTTCAAAAAAACGATAAATTATGCCTCGTAGGAAACAACGATCATCTTTTGATCAAGTATCCGAGTTTGACAGAGGAAGGATAGTGGCATACCGAGATTGTGGGTTATCTTTCAGGGAAATCGGTCGTCGTATTGGACGAAACCAAACAACTGTGATGCGGATATGTGATCGTTGGGTGCAGGAGGGTACGACGGACAGACGTGATCGACCGCATCGACCTCAGTGCACCACGTCACGTGATGACAGGCAGATTGTACGCATGGCAGTGACGGACCGCTCAGTCACATCACGAACCATATCACAGCAGATTCAGTCTGTAACGCATCATCCAGTGTCTGCGCGTACCATTCGACGTCGTTTACAGCAGAATGGTCTGTCCGCAAGACGTCCGTTGCTTTGTCTACCTCTGACGCGGAACCACAGACGTCTCCGCCGCCAATGGTGCGATGAAAGAAGGATGTGGACGACAGAATGGAATGAAATTCTCTTTACTGACGAGTCACGCTTCTGTATGCAACACCACGACGGTCGGATTCGAGTCTGGAGACACCGTGGAGAGAGGATGCTGAACAGCTGCATTATGCACCGTCACACTGGTCCTGCACCGGGTATTATGGTATGGGGCGGTATCGGATATCTCTCTCGCACTCCTCTAGTACGCATTGCCGGTACTTTAACCAGCCAGCGCTACATCTCCGAGGTGTTGGAGCCAGTTGTCCTTTCTTACCTTCAGGGCTTGCCAACAGCCATATTTCAGCAGGATAATGCACGGCCACACGTGGCACGCATTGTCCAAGGGTTCTTCGTCAATCACCAGATTGAATTGCTTCCCTGGCCGGCGCGCTCTCCGGATCTTTCGCCGATAGAAAACATGTGGTCCATGGTTGCTCAACGACTGACCCAGAGTTCATCCCCAGCTGTCACACCAGATCAACTTTGGCAACGTGTGGAAGCTGCTTGGTCTGCTGTACCCCAAGAACACATTCAAAGTCTCTTTGAATCAATGCCGAGGCGTGTGGCAGCTGTGATCTCCAACAACGGCGGCTACTCTGGGTACTGATTTTGGCAGGAACCACGCTTCATAGAATGCTGTAAATTTAATCATTTGTTACTTGGTCAACATGTTATCTACACAATAAATTTTGTTGTGATATCTCTTGTTTTTCTTGGTGTTGCAATTTGGGTGGCCAGCAGTGTAGTTAGAACTGAGCCATGGCCGCTCGGCGTGGCAGGTCAGGAGAATGCAATATGGTCCAAGATCGTTTTATTTCTCATTAAGATATCTTTACATTAATTATATGGGGAAACCAATGGACATATTATTTCTCAAGACCCGTTTCGAAGTTGGAAAAACATCACGTAATTTGTTGACCTCTTGTATGCAGGCATACTTCTTGGCTATTTTATCAGCCTTCTCATTTCTCAAAATTCCGCAGTAACCAAAGATTCACTGGAGAGCTGCAGTTTTACTTAGTTGATGCAGTTTTCGAATAGAGTTTTTTTAATTTTCAAACATTACTCGACGAGGGATTATTCATCCGTTTAGTTGAACAGCGAGCTACTCTCGTGTCAGGAAGGATGACGACATCAGTTAATTTGTCCAGATAATAGCAAAGCTGTTCTAAAGAGACACAAATCACATAGATTCAACCATGAAAGGATATTTGATAATGTAACCACAGGAATGTAAAATACAAAAAGATTGCAGAAAATTTCAGCACCAGCATTGTGTAAAGGATCTGGTAAAAAAGAAGACTTTCAAGGAGTGAGGTTCAGGAAAAAAATTGCAAGTAGATGTATCACAGCTGTCGGCTTGCATTATTCCTAATCTTACATTGAAATTAAGAAATCAAATAGGTTAGTAAGTTTTACTTGGTTTTCAGTTTTCAGGAAAGAAAGGGTCCAGATTTATCAAGAGTTTTTCAACATTCTGTCTGAGTATATGTAGCACTTTTAGGTTTTTGTTTGTGTTTAACTTTTGAGTGGTATGTTGATATTCAGACCACTAATTGCGATCTTCATGAATTTTTATACAGTAAATATGCATTTTCTTTAAGAGCACTCCCAAAGAGTTCAATATCAGTAAATAGCAACACGGAATCGATACTTGCAGTTTTTACAGCTCTAATAATGCCTGATTTTGCAAGCCTTCTAGTTTTTGCAATATGGCTTTTATGGCTTTTAAGCATAAATAGGACTTATAGTTCTCCTAAAGGGCTACGACAAAACTTTCTTTTATGTTATGGCATAATGGCATATGGGGAGAAATTCTTGAAAGTGCGCAAGCGTTTAAACGGTGCATTCGACTGAGTTTCAATTTGGTACATATGTTTGAATTATTCATCGATTAAAATTTATTTAAGTGCTTGGTAATGATCCTAATCGTAAGTGTTCGGAAAGTCGAGTGGAGTCACTCCAGATTTTTTAAATTATGTTATTTAATGTTACATTAGCTGAAAATAATGAAGGAAGAACAATAAATAGAAACAAAATCTTTTATCTTATATAATTATTTTCTGATTATTTTTCGTAACCAAAATACAGAAATTCCATTTTCTGTGTCTATAATTTGAACATCTACCGTAAATTACGAAAATAGCTGAAAGAAAATAACGTTGTTTTCTCTGTTACTTTTATCTATATTTAAAATGATATTTACCATCATTCCTTAATGCTATTTAAATCTTTTAATTATATCTGAGCAGCTTAGAATTATCAGATTAAGTTATCTTACAATGATTGTAAAATGAGTATGAAACAAAGATTTAAAAATATTTCACTATACTAAAAATACGCGGATTATATAGTTCAGCATATAAGTTGTCAGTAAATGCTGTTTAAGAAATACTTCCAAAATATGAAATAAATAACATATAACATAAATGTATCTCCATCTAAATGCAAAATTTTATTCAGTTACTAGCCGCCTCCGGCGACCAGTTGGTTCGCCATGTTAATAAATCTTGTTCGGAGAGAATCCTTTTCCTCACCGGCTTCCTTGGCACTGAAATCTCTGAGATTCTGAATGGAATTTAAATTAAGAGGGTTAAAAAAAATGACCGGCCCTGGTGTAAGTGGCGCCCCCTGCTAATATAAAAAAGGCACCCCCTTTTATGCTCTACTTAGTTTTTGAGTTCGAAATGAAGCCCATTCGAAGCCGGCGGCCAGATGCGATGCTTACTGTGTCGGCCCGCCCATGGTTACAAAAATTAGATTGCTAAATTATAAAAACCTACAAAAAGGAAGAAATTATTTCCGTCCTATATTGATTCTGAAGAGCTTCTGGATATATTGGCTTTTATCAAAAAACGGAAAGGAAAAAAAAATGTAAGAAAATCTGAAACACTTTCAGATTTTAAATACGCACTAAAGTGCTATATATTAAAAGCATATTACAATCCATGTGTCTTCCCTATTTTCATTCCTTATTTCATTAAGTTGAAAAGTATATTATTATTCATGAGTGTGATTAAACAAAATTAAAATTGACATTTCTAACATCCTTTTTCTGGATGTAATACATTAGAAATAGATGGGGGGAAATGCACAATTCCAACTGAATGGAAATTTCTCAAGCTTATTCTCAGGTGTATACATAACCCAAATAGCAAACAATGAACTGAAAATCGCACATCAACCATTTTATTTTTTGCCAAATTAAAAAGTTGCACATTTTAGTCTCGGAAAATTTCTAAATCCTATTTTTCTTTTGAGTATAAAAGACTTCATTCCTGCTCTGATTTCACATGCACACGATATTTTAATTAAAAAACAACCTTACAAATAATCTAAACAAAAAAAAATCGTTATTATTTTATTTTTACTTCAAGAGTCTGAATCATTTAATGAATTTGCCAAATATGACAACCTAGATATGTTTAATCCTCCCTTTTTCCACTGTGGGGGTTACAGAGAGGATTAAGCATTAATTCTATATTCACTTTTTTTTCACTGCGGGGTTAAAATTGCGAAATAGCGGAGCAAAAATTAGCCTTTTGCGACAGGATTTTTATCGATATCTCCTATAATAATTCGAATTTCGAAATATCGCTTCGAGGAATGTCGGGACCCGGAGAATTTCTATACCAAATTTGGTAGATTCAGGATCACCCGTTTCGGAGCTACGTGAGGGTCAGACAAACTAACTAACGGACATTTTACACTTTGTTTTATTTATATTGATAAATGTAAAATAATCGCTCCTTAGACTACTTTAAATATTCATAAGATTATTTTTTTTGAAAATTCAAACAGTAAAGTGTAACTTCTAGCAATTTGTATTTATCATCCTATAATCAAATACTAAGGACATGCTATTTATTGTTACTGTTCATAAAGTCTCAACTTAATTATAATTACTGAAGAGTAAACAGTTAAACGGCGGGTGATAAAACGGAAAGTGACTTTAACGAGTCGACCGAAATATCACTTATTAGAAAATCAATTACGGTCTTTACAGATAATAGCACAATTATTTTTTAACATTCTATCAATCAAACGCTTTATTAAATAGCACTTTTTCATTTTCATTATGAATAGATAATTCTGTTTAATAGAGATGTGCGCCCCATACTATAATGACAAAAACTTTGGGTCATTGCAGTGCCGTGTGGTGTTTATGTCTGCCATGAAGGCATTTGCCTACACGGGAATTCCTTTTCCTTCGGAGAGTGGGTCGATCTAGTATTTCGTTTCATAAAATAATTTGAAAACTCTATTATAAATACAAAAATCACAGTTATTGTCATACATATATTACTTGTTCCGCTTCTACGAGTGTTACAGGGAAGAGTATTTCATATAAAATAACGTAATTATGAAATATTGCTTTTATGCTTATTGGCCCTTATATCAGTGGTAAATCATTGTCGAATGTCAAATTTATCCCATTTTTTTTTTGTCAGGCTTTCTGACTTATTAATGGTGTTAGAAATATTATCTAAGAAACACCATGTAAGAAGTAAAAACTCTTCCTATCTGTACCTTGATGTACATATGTGGTTAGATGTATAATATATTTACCGTTTAAAAATTGCCTTTTTGCACACCCCTAATAGATAAAACTTAGGTTAACTGATCTGTTTTCGAAAAATAACGTTTCCGTGTAAATTAGCAAGTGCATCAATCAATAACATGAAAAGAACTGACAGTTGCTTGCCTTCAAATTATACCCGCAGTCAAACTATCAAAGCTCTCTTAAAGTATCATCAAAGCACATTTAGAAATGATTAACATCTAAATCTGAAAATTGTCAAGCATTTTACAACTTTTCTGTTCTTTAAATTGATGAAGGTAATATATTTCCTTCAAAGTGTATCTCAACGCTTTTACAGTATTACCTGCTTTGTAGGAGTCAAATGAAAGTTAACCGCAATTAACAATATTTTCGGAAACTTTATATAGTGTCTATAAATAATTTTTATTTATGAAGAAAATATTCACATTGTTTACTGGTAATGAATTAAATTAACAAAATGAAAAAAACACGTTTTATTTTATAACATTTTTTAAATATTTGCTATCGCTTTTACTTTCAATTAAAAAAAAATTACTACATTTTTTTTAAACACACCGTTCAAGTAACTAATCATCCCATTAAAAATGTATAAAGCAATTTCAGCTTTTCGGAGATAAATGAAGAAGTTTAATGTTCCACTTAATTTGCTTGTTCTAATTATCTCTGTCGATTAGTAGGGGTTAACGAGCATGGTTATTTTTAAATTTTACCTGCATTATCATGCTTTTAAAAAATTGAGATTATTGAATCTATTGCTTAAAGAAATGTTACACATAGTTACATAACGTAAGACCACTTAATCTAATAATTAAGGTTTCCTTTTTTTTTCTTTTTGCTGCTATTATTTAAAAATTTATTTGAAACGTTAGCATTAGAGTTAGATATTTTTATATTTAAACATGGATAGATTTTGCTCTCTTAAGTACATTATTATTAATTTATTATACTTTTAAAAAGAACCTCTCATTAAAATTATCAAACACGTCAAATAAAATGATTTTGCTAATAAAAGCGATCCCAATAATATTGCGTTTTTCTTGCATTATCACACTTCAACTAAATGTAGGATTGTGAATATATTTTAAGGAAAGTTAAAACAAAGTAAGTTAACTTATTCTAACTATAAAAGTTCCTTTTTATGTCACTTTTCTATACATACAGGGTGGTTTTAAAAAAAATTACCCCGATGTACGGACCTCTAGTTTGGTTCAACCGATCGAGATGAGATTTCAGCCACAGTTATTCTGTGGTATGGGCGATAATTATTCAGTGCTAAGATTGAAATATTTTAAAACAATAGAACGCTCAGGATTACGATTACAGAGAAAACATTTCGAAATTTTTACTGTCAAACCCACTTTTTTTCGTGGGAAAGTTGATCTGCTCTTTGAAAAGCATTAAATGATAAATCTGTAAGTATTGTTAGTATACAATATAATTACTGTATGTTAAAAATATCGCAGCATTTCAAATGAAATGATTTATAAGAAGATAAATAAGATCATTTCTAATTTTATAAAGCGCTGTTTTCATAGTAAATTTGTAATCGACTGAAATTTCTAAGGAAGACATTTTCCTTTCGTAAAACTACCTCAGCTAGAAATTTTAATTATATCTAATATATAAAATTCTCCTGTCACAGTGTTAGTCACCTAACTCCTCCGAAACCACTCGACCAATTTTAATGAAATTTTCTATGTACATTCGTTAGGTCTGAGAATAGGTTTTTAACTATGTCTCATACCCCTAAGTCATAAAGGCGGTCCACCCCAAAATGTTCAGCCCCCAAGTGCTATTAATTTCAATCAGGATTTCTGTGTAGATATTAGCGTTTCGAATCACTTTTCAAATGTGTTTGCCAGATAATGTGGAGGGGGGGGACGTTAATAAAATGTTGAAGTCGCACAAGATTTGCAATTTTTGATAATAGATCGCTAAATGTGGTGCCAAAACGCGACAATTTATTATAAATATATTTCGCGTATAGTTAGAAAACGCCTGGCGTATATTGTAAAAGAGTTTTATCAGGCGATTTTAATATAGATTTCTATTCCGAAGAAGTGCTCAGTGGAACAAGAAAGGAAAACACGGTACACTCATGGATTATGATGCCCATTCCAAACAGCATTTAAAATGTCTTTGCGGTATAGTTGGAATATGCCTACAGGAAGAATATGCCTGGCGAAGATTGTAAAACAGTTTCAGTAGGCGATTTTAAGATAGGTTTCGATTCCAAAGATGTGTTTTATGGTACAAGAAAGAGTTGATTCCTATTTTAACGCCCACACTCTCGCCAACCTAAAAAATCCCCGTACTTTGGCGAGCTTTGCAGTCATGGGTCTCGGGAGTTATGCACAAGTTTCAACGGTACTTACGTATTATCCCGGCGGTCCGCCTAGACAAGCAATTTTTCACCAAGATAAATGCCGGGCACATGAAATTGTTGATGGTTCGGAATGCGATTGGCAACGTATTTAAAATCTACGAAAAAGTAGTTTGGCGGAAGTGACCGCCGGGATAATACGTAAGTACCGTTTCAACGCACCCAAAAGAACTAGGTGATAACTAAAGTAAATAAGCTAGCGATAAACGCGCCAGTTAAGGAATTTGAAGAAACTTAATTACTAAAACTACATTAATTAGTAATCCAAAATAAATAAAAATGTAACGGCATGCTGTACTTACATGTTGTTCCAAATCGCCATTTTAATTCTAAATTACGATTTCTACATAAATGCAAAAAATCGTAATGGTAACTACATAAGTTTAATCATCGACTCCTTGGCGAGAGTCGAGGCGTTAAAGAAGGAAACAATATATAAAACGGTGAAGTATAGTTGTGATATACTTGGCGAAGATTGTAAAATAGTTTTAGTAGGCGATTTTAAGATAGATTTCGATTCCAAAGATGGGTTTTATGAAATAAGAAAGAAAAATACAGCACAGTCATGAATAATGATAACACTTTCCAACTTAATGGGATAAGGACGAAAAATAGGGACGACGCATAAATTATGATACGATTTTAATATATTTAAATAATAATTTTATACGCACTATAGTGCGTATTTAAAATCTGAAAGTGTTTCAGATTTTCATCCTTTTTTTTGGGGGGGGGGGCAAATTTTTTTATGAAATGACTATCAATAAGTCTCAAGGCCAAACTATGACTGTTTGTGGATTAGATTTGAGCACACCATGTTTTTCACACGGACAGTTATACGTGGCATGCTCTCGAGCGGGCAAACAATACAGTGGGCATCCAGTTTGTTTTTGTTATCTAAAGATGGGAATAACAAAAAATATTGTATACTCTATTTCGTTAAGGGATTGATATTATTTTTTAGTAAAATTATTGTAATTAGCGATATATATAAATTTAAAGAATAAATTACAATGAATTAAAAATATAAATGTTTGGTATTGTGTTATTTTTATATTCCAGCATCGTTCACAGCGCCCCATGCCTCTTCCACTCATATACCACACACTTCCAATAAGTTAGTCATCTATTTCTACTAAAATAATCCTAGGAATAATTTATATGGCAAAACAACGTTTGCCGGGTCAGCTAGTATATATATATATATATATATATATATATATATATATATATATATGCAACATACTAAATCAAAAGCCTGCCAAAATTTCCAACTGCTAAACTGCGTAGGAACCGCGTAAACTGCTATAACAAAGGAAATTCGCTCGCTTTCGGAAACCGCAACTTCTACACAGTCCCCAGCAGTTTCGTTCTAAATCTGTGGTCAGTCACCGCTGTTTAGACGCTTTTGCATTTTTTAACCAAAACCTGTTGCTGCCCGGAAGCCTTGCTGATTTGGGTTCTCCCAATCATTGCAGGTTGCAAGGCCATGTAACACGACCTCTACAGAGTGATAAAAATCTTGACACATCTGAGAGACTGGATGATTACGTGGCGTCTCTTGCCTAGATAACAAACCTAGCGTCTCTTGGCGTCTCTTTCCTAGATAATCTGTAACAAACTTCGATAATAAAAGGAGTAAACCCGCAAGATTATATTTTTTGCCCAGACTACGAGTTCCAGCAGCGGCGGCGGAGAAGCTGTACCGAGAGACCCAATAAGCAGCTCCGCCTCGCCTCCTGAACCCGACGATGATATTATGCGTCGCCTGCTCTGCTCAACATTGCCCCACCCGGGGCTCGGCTATGGAAAACCGCTCCTTCCGCTCCGATATTGTTATTATTACATTTATATATATATATATATATATATATACATTTTTTAATTTTATATATATATATATATATATATATATATGAAATTTATAAAAACATGGCTACATAATCTGGATTTAATTATTTTTATTCGATCTAATAATCTAATATTTTTATTTGATCTAATTGCAGTACTACGAATAACCTGCGTATTCTTTGCCACTGCTTACTGCTGCAGAGAAGAATTCTGCTATCTAAAACTAAAATATTTCTCTAAAAAAACAGGTTATCTATACTTGAAAAACTTCAAAACACATACCGAACTATGCTAGACAGTAATTCCATATATCTAGAGTTTCCTCAACTTAATGCCTTCCGTATTCACAAAATGTAACTTAACTCTTAACAAATAATTTTCTTCATTTAATGTATGATTAGGAATATGAAATCATGAGCTCTATAGACATACGTTTTCAGCAATTCAGGATGTCCTAAATCAAAATATAATACGGAATCACCAGTACGGACGGTCTTATGGAAAATTAAGACACTCAGCATTAATTATGTAAAATAATTGAACTGACATTTTACAAACAAAAGCTATGAGGAATTTCGATAGCCAATCAAATATTGAAGGTACGTATGCTCGGTAAATGGTCCTATATTTTAAAAACCAAACTGGTTAACATGTTGTACGCACGCATGCTCAGAGACAGTACTTCCGATGTCTCTTCCGATGTAGAGACATCGGAACTAATGTGCCAAGTGTTCAATTCAAGATACTTAAGCAGAAGTACGACCGATTTAACACAGTCAGTCTGCGGAAAGATATCATCATGAATTGGATGAGAGCTCGAATATCAAACTTTGCTTCAAATTGGGCAAAACAGTGGCAGATATACTATATGGAATGCTAATGAAAGTGTACCTTGAGTATTCAATTAAAAGATGTGCATTCTTTAGCGATTTAGTTGCTTTAGAAAGGAAAAAGAAGCTGTCAAAGATCAGCATCTTGATCCAGATTTTAAATATCTTCCCTATTTTCTTGATTTTGCACCTATCGACTTAGGTTTGTCCAAGCCACAGAAAATTTAGAATGGCCTACATTTGTTGTACAGCATGTTGTAAACAAAGATAAATTCAACAATTTGTGACAACGGTACTAGATGGATTTCAAAAGAAACGTTTCTTGGTAGTTTTCAACAGTTATACAACTGATGTCGAAAGTGCTCTGTAGATGCTTTAAATGTCAGTAAAATTATTTTGCTTGTAATTCTTATTTCTTTTATTCTATGGTACCATTTACAGGACTTTTCGGGCACACCTAGTAAAAATCATCCCTACTCATGCGATCAAAGGAGTTATTTAAAGAGCATGTGCCAAAGGAATCTGTTAAACATAAATGACCATTTCGGTTAAAAAAAAATTCATATGATAATTGTAACAGATTCTTTAAAAATATACGTCAGCATTTTCCCTAATGAATGCTTTACTCTTCAACAGGAATAATAAATTGAGTACTAGAAATTCGCGATAGTTCGCGAAAAATTCAAATCTGAGGAAAAATGTGTAATCAGACATTTTTTTTTTTGTTTTTTTTTAAAGTTTGTAAGGAATTAAAAATTAATTTACATTGTAGTAGATAGCGTTTAAATGCACTTTTATATAAAAAATCTTCTCTTATATTAGAGGATTAATTACATGCTCAACCTTGATACTTTTAATCACAGACTCATAATTAATTCTTTGGAAATTAATAATTTAATTAAAATTTCTTAGGAGAAAGCGATTTTAACTATTGTTTGCTGTAGTTGGACTAAGATTAATTTTCTTTGAGCATGTGCATAATCAGACATACTTCAAAATACTTCATTATGTACCATAAGGAGAACAAAAATCTGAAGTAACTCCACTCGACTTTCCGAATACTTGACATTTATTAAGCGTTTAAATAAATTTCATCCAGCAATCGGATCTAGTGTTCAGGCACTTGTGCACTTAAAATAGTTTGATTGTTTAGGCCGTAATGTATAAGAATATTTTTGTAGACCTGTAAAAAACTGTAGAGCGCATACTCGCTAAATTTGCGACAATCGCTAAATTCGCTGCAGTATGCGATACGGTGATGTATAATATGCAAACCCAATTTTATGTCAATCGAATGCGCCATTCAGACACTAGCTCATTTTAAATTATTTACGTCCATACGCCGTAATGAACAAGAATTATTTTTTTTGTTCAATCAGCTGTTAATTCTACACACACCATAATCTATGCAGATCATAAAACTATGGCCTTTTACATGCATGCCCAAATTGTGCTCAGTCAAATGCACCGTTATAGATGCTAGCACTTTGAAGAATTTCCGTCCATTGGTTCTTTTTCGTAGCCCATTAACAAAATTTAGTCTCATACATACCAAGAACAATACCGATCTGGCAACGGTGATCTGTAACATATATACTAAATTTGAGCTAAATCGAATGTACCGTTTAGGTGCTATCATATTCACTTACATAAATACGAACACACACACGCATACATATACAGAGACCTTGTAAAAATAGCATAAATGAATTCAGAAGTCCCAAAGCATGCAAATACACCAAAATCTCCGATTTTTTTTTCATGATTACAATACTTTCCTTGCATGGTGTATGTTCAGAAAGAAAGAAAAAAAACATATTTCGTAACCGTTATTATTTCGTAACCGTTAAATTACCTTTAGTAATTAAGTAACTGTTAAATTACATTTATTACAAACTATCTTGATTTTTAAATGAAGCGTCTCAATGTGGGTCTATTGCTCCGTTAAATATTTTTGTCAATATTCTACTATGGGAGTGTTTTAGTTTTCTTCAAGAGGAAATACACATAAACCAGTAAAACTTTCTTAAAATATCCTTACAAGCCTTTTCTTTTGGTTCATATTCATAGAATGTCCCAAAATAAATCAATAACCGAAGCTCTAAGAACATAATAATTGGTATTATCCTCTGCAAACTAAGAGTAATAAATTTCATTTTCCTTATAAAACTGAAACACAACGGATGACAGAGCGATCGTGCATCTAAAGATAGTAAAAAACGGAAGCACATTTATAAAAATAATTCTTCTAGCATGCTTACAAAACCGAAATCTTTTGTTTCCCCAATTATTAAGGGATACGCACGATTTCCGCAGCAGGAAACGGTAAAAAATAAATCTGCTCTACCAAGTCGACCTTTCATTGCAGGGCCGTGTTTATGAATATGCATATCGTCATAAAATTAGAAGAGGGTAAATTTAAACATTCCTTTTAATATCGGCTTCCGCCCGGCAGCAAATAATTCCTAAATTCGTGGATGTTAAATGAAGCACTTCCTCAACTGCTTTTAAATGCTGTTTCAGAAGTATTTAAGAGACTGATTTTTGAGTCCTGTTTCATTTGAGAGCCATATTGTTGTATTTACGACAACGTATTTCGTCATGTTTAAAGCGAAACTTTTCATCACTCTCTTATACGGAGCCATTTTCCTAGCAGCCAATTACTTCGACTGGACACTTGCATTCCCGGGTAACCATGACTATGATGACCCCATCAGTAACATCAAACCCATGATGATTTTTGCGGCAGTTGCGGGAATGCTGGGATAACAAGGTATTAAGTCTACTCATCCTTCAGACATGCCGAGTGACAGCGGATGGATTGAAAACATCCTGTGGTCGACTTTCATCTTACGGGTGCATATAATTGAACTATGATATGCTTGTATTGGAATACTATGTATTTTTCTGTTATTTTTTAGGCTCGGGTTCTGATTTATTCTAGTCATGATAATATGTGATATTTGTATAGTTATATTTGTTTCATAGATGTAAAACCTTGAAATTTTTTATATTTACTGGTAAAAAATCTAGAGTAAAAATATTAAACATGTTTAATTATCAAACATTATTTGCTATTGCTGTATGAAGTTCTGAAGTAAGCAAACAAGTCAACTATCATCATTGTAAATACTTCATCTAGATTACACGGTGCTTAGAGTTATGAAAAATTTTCATTTAACATTCTTTTAAAAAAACTATATTTATATCATACAGAATCTTATTAATTGCATACCATTTTTACTGTCACTATTCTTAAATTATGTACATACCAATCTGTGCAATTTTAGTATTAAAAGCGTGCGCTTTTACTCTGTAATAACAAAGTAATCAAATAAATATATTCTATGCAAACATTTTAGTCTAGTTTCTTTAGTCTTTAGTTTGTGAATGGATCCAAACTTGAATTAACTGAAAAATTAGATCAGCCTAATTCCTGTATATCAAACCATTTTCTTAAAAACATTAGCAAAGTTATTTTTTTAATAAATATAAACATTTCGTAGAACTCAATTTTGTTTTTCAACACCAGTAAGCCGAACAGTAAGTGAAAGTGTCTGAGAGGATAAATTTTGTAGGCTTTTTCAAGGAAAAGTGGCTCACACAGTGGGTTCGACCCAGCAAAAAATTACAAGGAGAAAAGGCTAAACTGACTTTTAGTAGATTGAAATCTTACTCGCTATCCATACATTATAGTATGTGGAAAGTCCACGAAAAAAAAAAAAAAAAAAAATGAATGGAATACGGCATCATTCCTGTTTGTGTATATGGCTATGTACGTATGTACATTACAGTAGTATTTTAAACATACATGTGCGCCTATTTCAGTTGTTTTCTTATTAATTGCTCAATAATTTCTCGCTTTTCTAATTAATTTCTCGCTCATTATTTCCGAATGCAATAATATAAACAGGTGTTCCAATTTTTTTTTCTCGACGCTACGGTAATTTTACGTTACAGAAAACGAATATAAATAAATTAAAAAGTGCTTTCATTTTGTTTCTGATATTTCGTCCAGGTATAAGTATTAACTCAAACTTAATTAACATAATTACTAATTCTAAGACATTTATAAAAATGCTTAGCCATTTAATAATCAAAACATTTTTTTGCAGTTAACTATACAATAGCAAATATATCTGGTAGTGAAGTTATATATATTCTACTCAAAGGCAAGAAAATAATAAATGTTTCCTTTGTTTGGTTGTTTTAGTTAATCCTAAATACGCAAGCAGTAACTCTGATAAATTATTGAAAAATTAAACATTTTTTGCTATAGTTCTTTTATTTATTTCTGGAAAACAAGAAGAAATAAAAAACCACTGTACGAAATGTTCTACATGTGTTTTCTGTACATATATTTTTTCTGTTATTCTATAAATTGATTGCTGTACATAAGAATAACGTATGAGTTAAGTAATACGTAGTGGGCATCGATTTGTTCAGTCTCTAATATTGAAAGCTTGGACCATATCCAGGGTTGCACCTTAACATTCTCAGCCTTTCGAAAATGTGTAACATCTACTATTCAGATAAAAATATTATTATATTCTGAGTCTGATCTACAAGTCTGCACCTTAGCTTTTGAAAAGTAAAATGGGGAAAAAAAAGCACTTCAAAATGCGATATTTTCACTTTTATGTGCTAAGGCATTTCATATATACATGAATATTTAAATTTTACAATTACGCTCCCGATCAAACTAAAGGACGTTTAGAGCAACAATAATTACTGTTATTTAAACCTCGTGATTCAGCTAGCAAACCGAATAAGTTAAACTGTGAGTCCGAAAAAAATCTCATAAACATTACTTACAGCACTTCTTTTTTTCGACGAAAACATCATGCTTCAGTGATCGTAAGTTTGTGAAGCATTCAATCATGTTAAACTAAGCACATCATTAACATCTATGTTGGCTACGTTTAAACATAAATGCTGCCTTTTAACTTAAAGGAATGGTTCCGTATTTTTTTCCCTTCTTCTAAAATAGGACTAACGGTAATTACTTAATATAACCGTACGAGCGAAAAATTAAGTTATCTTAAAAATAACAGACTCTGAGGGAACGTTCGTTTTTAGTACTTTCTACCGCATTTATGAACTATTACAGCTTTCTATTTATATTTTAGTGGTATGAGATTTTATAATTATTTATTAAAAAGTTTTTAAGTGTTATGTTACAAAATAGAAAGTAATTTCCAAAGTCCACATAACATTTTTACTGCTAATTTGGTAATTTTGTGTTTCGCTTTTAAGAAGGAAGCTTTTTAGCTTTCCTTGTGGTGTTCGGGTAAATATATATGTATTTATATGGGGCTACTGAAGATGATTTTTGTCATTTCTTGTTTAGTTTGTGCGTAACATTAAGACATGTTTAGTGCAAATTTTTTTATTAAAATATTGTATGTAATATTGATCTTAACATGTGCTTATATTAGGTGGTCAGATGCTT
The DNA here is from genome assembly GCA_038373885.1 of Cheiracanthium punctorium. Lineage (NCBI taxonomy): Eukaryota > Metazoa > Arthropoda > Arachnida > Araneae > Cheiracanthiidae > Cheiracanthium > Cheiracanthium punctorium. Next base: position 518,469 of record JAWZYV010015836.1, on the reverse strand, counting down.
TTCCTCGCAGAGACGATAATGATGATGAAGATTATGATGATGTACCTAGCAGTGTCCGGCCACTATTAATTCTTGGTTGCATCGTAGGGCTAATAGGGTGATAAATTCTATGTCTACTAGATTCTATCTCTATGACGTTATTATTTCTTTTTAAGTGACAGTCATTAGACACTGTATCAGTGATTTTTACATGAATACTGTGAGGAGAGAAAAATGTGCTAATAATTTTAATTACTGTGTTTATAATAAGTCTACTTACACTCCTGTAGATAATACTCTGTAAATTAATACTCCATGGGTCGTGCAATTTCACACCCATAACATAACTATATTAATTACTACTAATAAACAATCCGTGAAAATAAATCTGTTCAATGTTTAAAAATTCAAATATATATATGTATATGTATGCTTCTGTATTCTACAGTGTTTTTCAATTAATGTTGTAATATATTTTTTAGAAATGTAGAGCTGTAGTATAATAGAGTAGATGTAGTATATATAGAGATGTAGCATAAATGTTACTTCATTTCTTCTTAGATGCAATATTTACTAGTCATTCTAATGTTTTGCATAGGTACCTGTTGGAAATCTGATTATATTTACAAAAAAATATGTGATATTTCGTTGTTTTCCTGGAGCACCTTGTTCCAGGAAAGTTTTTTGGAATCAGTATTGTTCTTTCAACCATTGTATATGTTACAGTTCATTTCACAAAAATTCAATATGTTGCTTACAGACACTAGAAATCTATATGCTTTACAGTGATAAGTTTAGTATCGAAAAAATATATAATTTGTAATACTCTATATTAAAGTTATAAGTATAATAATAGAACTAGTAGGAAAAGATAAATGTAGTTTTGGTTACATGTCTAAGAAATGCTTAGTTTGTATTGTATCGTGTATGTCTGCATTTATTTTAAAAATGGCCATTCAGAATAAAACTTTATTTTAAAAGATCTATATTGTACTTCTTTTTTTTACTGTTCTTTGAAGTTATTTTAACTAAATAAGTTTTAAGAATTGAAATTTTGATAAAAAATATATTTATAAAAATCGCTTGAATAAATGTTTAATTAATTTGGATTTTTTATTAAATAATGCTAGTAATGCCTGAAATAATGTATTTCAGAATTTTTTGCTATTTTGTGAATGTTGTTTTATTCTTTGGTATTATTATGTAACACACTTTGTGAAAGCGTTTCCGTTTGCTCAAATAGTAAATGATTAACGTAGCATTTTTAATATAATTAAGAATTCAAAACTAAAAATAAGTAAATTTCAAAGTTCTCGAAAAGGAAAAAGTACTTTTTCTCTGCGAGTATAACTATTAATTTTACTCGCAGAGAAAAAGTACTATAGTAAAATTACTGCGAGTATTTTTACTATATATATAAATAAATATAATATATATATATATATATATATATATATATATAGTAAAATTTCCGGTACTGGATTACACCGGTACTGGAGACGCGTGTCTTTCTTGAATTGAAAATATTATATAATTTTAAATTAAAACTCATTATTAACTTATTTATTAATTATTATTCACATCATAAATATCTTACTTTTTAAACATATCTAATAATGTCAGTTTAAATTTCAGTTTGTGTTGTACATCTGCATTATTTTAAACCTGAAATTCGTCAGAATTATAGAATTTCCGGAGTTTGGAAATCCAGATATGGAAAGTACTATTGTAAATCACCAAAGTGTTTTGCATAAACACATAAATTAATTCACATAAACTAGAACAACCAGCCAAGCCCTTATCTATATAAATAAAATTAGACTTTAGTCTACATTAAGTAGAATTCAAAAATTTTGTGATTTCTATTTGTTTCAAGCACCTGAGAATCCAGTACGACCATAAAATTTTGCAGAAAATTTTGTTCGCACATCACGTAATTTTCGACAATAAACAACATTTATGTTTCAAATTTAGTAAACGTATTTTGGAATTCAAAAACATTTATTACATTTTATCACTAAATAAAAAATAAGTAATTTTTATTTATTTATTTATTTTTTATAATTTTCGCTGGTGTTACATTTTATTATAGGGAAAAAATAGAATAAAAGGCTTAAAGCTCAAACTTTTCTTATTTACCCTACTGGAACATACAATTCTGAAAATCCAATATAGCGATCCCTGTACAAATATTGGCTTTAAAAGAATGTCTCTCATATTTAGTTCCATGATGCATGGAAAATAGTGCTGCAATACTGGAATATGTTAACGGTATTTTGTCTTCTTGAAATTATATTACTTTCTACACTTTGATCTACCATACTGAAAAATAGATGAATGAAAGTAAATTCTGAAAACATTTTGCACCATAATTTAGTTCACATCTGGGCTGAAGAAAAAAAAAAAGCAATATCTTTCACCTTTTATTCGAATTTCGTTTGTCATACAGCTGAAATAAGTATGCTTATAGTTCACGAATAACATATACTTTCCTTGATATATACAAAAATTGCAAAAGTGGCGGGCTTCATATATATATAAAAGATATATATATTTTTTTCAATACAACACATACTTTCCATTTCATATTTTAAAATTTAGATAAATTTAACAGTATATATCAAATATTTCAGGTAATCATTAGAGAACACTAAGCTTTGAGAAATTTTGCTCTTTTATGTGCATTTTCAATTTATAAAAATTCAATAATTTGCATTTTCTCTTCATAAAAATATATTTGATCGCATGTTGTTGTTTTTATTACCAAAATTGCAAGATAAAATGTGTAACAAAAATCATTTAAAGTATAGGATTGGATACGGTAACAGAGAGAGCCGGAACTATTTCTGACTAGCCCGCGTGCTAGTACCATGTGTTTTTTAAAAAGGAGCGAACATCGAAATCAGAATCCCTCTGGCGATTGAACTGTCCGAAAGACGTCACGAAATGTAACCTGACTCCCCCTCCCTCTTATCTCTTCTCAAGCTTTTCAATTTTCCATCGAAACATTTTGTAAATTTTATATAAAGTTAGAAAAGGATGCATACACAAAGAGGACTCAGAATTACATAACAATATGGGGATTTAGAAACGTTGTCTTCATGTACTTGTTAATAATCACTTTGGATGAAGTGTTAACGTGTGTGTGTAATTTTTAACCAATTTTCAAAAATAAAGGTTTCGCCTCCTACGATTTATCCAGTGTAATGAAAAAAAAAACTTAATTAACATTTTTTCCCTCGTAAAATGTTTAAAAGATGCATTCATATTTGAAAACCCGTGAAAAAAAGGTCACTGTTACTTGAATCGTTCTTCTAAAGTGATCATAACAGCTACATGAAAACAGTGCCTCCGACTTGCGCATTCCTATGTGATTCTTATTCCTTATTAGATGCCCTATTTCGCCCTTTCATTTTGTACCATTAATTAGAACACCCTGTATTATATATACTATACTTTCTTACATTTGCAGTCGAAACTGTTTAATGAAATACCCAATTTGCCACCAAGATTTATTCTAACAAACGGGATATTCAATTATCCAGGATCACATTGTCTAACTTATTGCGATTGGGTACATAGAAAATTTATTACACTAAGGGATATATTTCTAGCCGGAATTCCATAAAGTGGATTCAGCTGTTAACAGGATGTCCAAGAGGTGGTAATGGGCTTTAAATCTTTATTCATTAGAGAAAAGTGAGTAATGTAAATTAAAAAAATATTCAAGATAAGGTCCGAAACAGATTACACTACGAAAAAACTCCTCTCGTTAATTTTCATTTTTTTTAAATTTGCACACGCCCATCGTACAAAAGCATTCACAGTTAGTTAAATGTGCCCATACACCAATAATATGACTTACAAAAGTTTGATGATTATATCCGTAAATGTCAGAGAAATGAGGTTAAATATAACACTGACTTAAACCACATTTCAATGGCTCTCGGAGGTAAAAAATCACGCCGAATAATCGCATTTCAGAGGTCGTACGGAAATTACGAAAGAAAATCTTTTTTTTTCACTCTAGCAACAAACGTTTATATGCAAAATCATGCATATTCCCCGATCATCTTTCTTTAAAGATAGCTCTGCTACGTTGTGTGATGAAAGATTTAAATTCGGTACATCACCTCCTTAGTGTATGGAGCATATTTTACTAATTGTGAATTTTTTCGTACGGGGGTCGTATTTAAATTTAAGAATTGTAATTTTTTTGAAAATTAACTAGAGGGATTTTTTCTTAACTGAGTCTTACTTCCGACCTTATTTCGAATATTTTTTTTTCAATATATACTGCCCACTTATATGTAATAGAGAAAAAATTAAAGCCCGTTACCACCTTTTTTCGGAGACATTGTATATTGTATTATATTACATATGCAGCTGAACCCGCTTAATGGAATAGCCGATTTGTCCATAAAATTCATTTTAATAAACGGATATTCCAATATTCAGGATCACATTGACTTACTCACGTATCTTGGTTCATTGAAAATTTATTACAATAATCAGGATATTACAAAAAGTTAACCATTAAGAGGGTTTACATAGATTACAATAAATATTCCATTCAAAAGTTATACGATCACTTTCTTGATACACGAATTGGCGAGTCAAGAAATCTTTAAAAAATTCAGTTTTATAAGTTGTTTTAATAAAGCGGCTTACAGAAAATTTTCAGGAATCGGAAGGAAATGCTTAACCTTCTCCCAAAATACCCTTTGGAGAAGACGGGAGAAAAACTCAATTGCTTTGGAAGATAAAGAAGAATGTACGTGATAGGAATTCAAAGCACTCAAAAGCCTGAAAAGAGTACTGACCATGTAACTGTTTTTAAATTTGACGCTTTATTCCATTTCAGAAATGAAATGAAAACTGTTGGCTTGCACTTTCATTGCTTTCATTTTTCTTGGAGGTAACGGTATACGAACTTTATTGTAGGATATATCAATCATGATTTATAAATTTCAGTTTTTTTCAGTTTCAGGGAAAGATATTTTTGGAAAGTGCATGCATTGCTTTAATTATTTCATAAAAAATCTCTTAAACGATATTTCATTGGAATAATGTCCAAAATATCTAATGAGCAAGCATAGTGACATATTTTGGTATTTCAGTACACTTACTGAATACATTAAGAAATATAATTTTGTATTTTTATTTTCCCAGAAATGGATTTTTATTGAAATTAAACTTTAATTGGGGTTTTGTAATTTAAAATTAACTTCACTCTACGGTATAACGAGCTTTTATTTATGATTTCACGTAACGTCAATGTACCTGAACTGTGATTTCAATTAAACGCAGAATTTTTATTTTATTTTTTTTATTTTTTATTTTTATTTTTTTTTTTTTGCCGCACGATATTTATTTTGGAGACCTTTTCTAAATACCCAAAGAAATTCATAAATGGTTTGTCAAAACTCAATTTGTAAGTGAATGTAATAGATTTTCGAAATATCTGTGTTCCTCCGCCTAGTACATTAGCCTCGGTTTCTAGGAAATATTCATACAGTCAAACCTCGATTTAACGAATTGATTGGGACCCACAAATTCGTTCGTTAAATCGGAGCAATTCGATAAATCGAATATCAATTTTTGTAAAGTGTGGTACATAAAATATCAGTGCAAAATACCCTTAGATATAGATATGAAAAAAAGAATAATTACTGTTTACTACGAGCTTAAAAATTATAAGTTATACATTAGGCGATCAACCTTAAAATTATCTAAATTCTTTAATGTTACTTGCTCTTAAAATTTAATACATAATACATGCATAGTTATTGGCACTTTGGAAAGAAATCTTTGATAGTGCTTTGTTTTGACTTTCCAAAGTTCTTTTTCGATATTTTCTGACTTCGTAAGAACAACATCATCAATCTCGTGAGACAAAAAAATTAAATCATTCAAGCTGCAGACTGCTTCTTGGAATGTCAACTTTTTAAAATCAATTTCCGTTTCTTCGTCATCTCTTCGTTGCTTTCAGAATCTTCATTCTCTTTCTGTTTACTATTGCAGGTACTTTGCTGTACATCGTAAGACACATATCCTGTGAAATATCCATTACTAGGAACATCTTCCCATCCAGGCATTTGATCATCATTATCCACGGCGTAATTGTAAATGACTGTTTATGTATTGCTGTCTTCGTAGGCATTTGCTTCGTTTGGAGAAATGAGAAAAAATTATTGTATTATCACACTTAGATTAGGGTGTGAAAGATGAAAATTTTGCTTGCGAAAAATTCAAAGTTTCAGTTTTATATGCGAATTTTATTTCAGCGATTGTTGTTCGATAAATCAAAGCTAAAAATTTGTTTTATCAGAGCATTTCATCACCCTTTTTGTCGGGACAAAAAAAAAATATTCGTTTAATCGGAGAATTCGTTAAATCAAAGTACGTTAAATCGAGGTTCGACTGTATATACACTGCTGGCCACCCAAATTGCAACACCAAGAAAAACAAGAGATATCACAACAAAATTTATTGTGTAGATAACATGTTGACCAAGTAACAAATGATTAAATTTACAGCATTCTATGAAGCGTGGTTCCTGCCAAAATCAGTACCCAGAGTAGCCGCCGTTGTTGGAGATCACAGCTGCCACACGCCTCGGCATTGATTCAAAGAGACTTTGAATGTGTTCTTGGGGTACAGCAGACCAAGCAGCTTCCACACGTTGCCATAGTTGATCTGGTGTGACAGCTGGGGATGAACTCTGGGTCAGTCGTTGAGCAACCATGGACCACATGTTTTCTATCGGCGAAAGATCCGGAGAGCGCGCCGGCCAGGGAAGCAATTCAATCTGGTGATTGACGAAGAACCCTTGGACAATGCGTGCCACGTGTGGCCGTGCATTATCCTGCTGAAATATGGCTGTTGGCAAGCCCTGAAGGTAAGAAAGGACAACTGGCTCCAACACCTCGGAGATGTAGCGCTGGCTGGTTAAAGTACCGGCAATGCGTACTAGAGGAGTGCGAGAGAGATATCCGATACCGCCCCATACCATAATACCCGGTGCAGGACCAGTGTGACGGTGCATAATGCAGCTGTTCAGCATCCTCTCTCCACGGTGTCTCCAGACTCGAATCCGACCGTCGTGGTGTTGCATACAGAAGCGTGACTCGTCAGTAAAGAGAATTTCATTCCATTCTGTCGTCCACATCCTTCTTTCATCGCACCATTGGCGGCGGAGACGTCTGTGGTTCCGCGTCAGAGGTAGACAAAGCAACGGACGTCTTGCGGACAGACCATTCTGCTGTAAACGACGTCGAATGGTACGCGCAGACACTGGATGATGCGTTACAGACTGAATCTGCTGTGATATGGTTCGTGATGTGACTGAGCGGTCCGTCACTGCCATGCGTACAATCTGCCTATCATCACGTGACGTGGTGCACTGAGGTCGATGCGGTCGATCACGTCTGTCCGTCGTACCCTCCTGCACCCAACGATCACATATCCGCATCACAGTTGTTTGGTTTCGTCCAATACGACGACCGATTTCCCTGAAAGATAACCCACAATCTCGGTATGCCACTATCCTTCCTCTGTCAAACTCGGATACTTGATCAAAAGATGATCGTTGTTTCCTACGAGGCATAATTTATCGTTTTTTTGAAAAAAAAGCAAGAAAAACACAATTGCTGTACTTGAAACCGTCGAAATCTCCAAGCCTTAAATAGCGCTTTGAGGTGGCGCCACAGGCGCGCTTGATGTGCGTCTGCGCTGAAATTCTAATCATTTGCATATCTCACCTCAGCTAATGCATGTTGTAAATTTCATATTATTTGCATGCTTCCTTCAGGGTGTTGCATTTACGATGGCCAGCAGTGTATTAAGCAAATTTTCTAAATTTCCATTAAGCGGTTACTAATAGCGGTATAAAATTAAAAAAGCGCCATGAGACCTATAAAGGCTATTAAAAATGTGATTTTCATTAATTTTGTACCTTACAGGCAAACTCTTTTATTACAGGCAACTACTTTTTTACTCCTAACTTAATATGCAATGGAGGTAAAAATATTTTTTCAGGATTCACTAAAGAGATATATGACACACTTCCCTGGCCAGGGATAAGAGATTCACTTTTGCGTCATGATTTTCTAAGTGATACTTCTTATCTCTGCTGTCCCATTCTGAGGAAAAAACAGCAAAATTTGGTGAACCCAAGTTGCAAACCAAGCAATAAAACAGTGACCTTTAAATCACCACAGATATTCCATTCATAATTTTCATATTGTATTTTCGCTAAAACTAGTTTCATATCTTCATATGTCTCCTTCATATCAGTGGCATGCGCTATAGATATTGATGGAAGTTCATTGCCAATATGTAGCAGAACAACCTTCAAACTAACTTTAGAGGAGTCTGTGAACAATCGCCACTCATCTGGCCGGGGTTGATGCCCAAGAGTTTCCATAACTGAACTAATATCATTTCAAAATACAAGACCATTTTCTTCAGAGAATCAACCTTTGAAAACACTATGGCGGCTACGATAGCTATATATTCTTACACTTTTTAGGAGTAGATTCCGCCCTTTGAGTCTGGAAGTTAATACTTCAGTTGCTGTTTTGACAGATTTAAATCCCGGTTCAGGTCATTAGGATCGTACTGATTGGGAAACTATGGTTCTGATGAACAACTGTTGGCTTCATATGTAGGATCATTTTGATTTTCATTTGAGTCATTTTGAATTTGAGTCAGCTGAATACTGACACATCACACTGCCAGATTAACAGGTCTGAGTATTACCAAACAAGAATGAACCTGCACAGTCTTTTTTTACGGTGCTTCTGTATGATATTACAAATAATTTCCTTAAATACAGCTTGGGTAAAATCGCTACATAAGACGTAACGGTTCCTTTGACAGTTCAACGAAAACGCTACAATCAGATTTTGAAAAGTAGCCTTCACAGAAATACTATGTCTTATGGGGAAAATTCTGACTACATATCTGAATTGAGGATGAAAAAATGCACTAGATTCACTAGTCAGATTTCTTGTGAAAACAGTCGACCAGTGTAATCAAACGTATCGCCAATGCAATGAAACAGAATAATCTGAAGCCGTTCTTAAGGGGGGGGGGCAGCCCATTGGAGGTTCAGAGCATGTCCTACTCATGGAGATATGAATACAAGGAGATATGAATGCACATTGAAAAATGGAGGATTTTACGGATTAAAAAGTAAAGGTGCACAGTTATATGTTATAATAGTTCTAAATGCAAAATCTCAGCATTACACAATTAAAAGTTTTACAGTTATGCCAAATACGTAATTACTCTTGGCGCCAAATTTGTGAGATTATTTATTTAAAATTGGAACTGTCATAGAATAACATAGTCATATTGCAATGTGACCTAGGCAATATGGCGGCTTGGTTACAGTTTCGGCTTCACAATCAGATAGCTACGTCTCCTCGTATTCATATCTCTATGGTCCTACTCCATACCAATCAACTTAGCTTTTCGGTGATATTTTTTCGATTCCCCCTCAATCACCTGGCTGTTTAAATATCCTTTCTCCGTGCTAGTTAAAATAGTATATATGTTGTTCACTTTATTCGACGAGCACTTATAAGCGGACTCTTTAAATGAAACACACAAATCAGATAATGCATGTTCCAAATACATTAACAAGCCGTTCTTAAAATTGAAAGAAACTGAGACCACTAATACCATCCATTCCAGTTTTTGGAAGGAAACAAGTGACACCTGTTGATGAGTTTACGAACACAAGGTAACTTAAAAAGCCAATTTAAAACAACGGAACCCAACTAGCGAAGTGTTAAGAGTTTTCGGAGAAACTTAAATTATACGATAATTAAAAATTTCGTGCAAAATATACGTGAGAGCTTTGTATACGTCAACTAATTTAAAGTAAAAATTAGAGTATCGTATTCTCGTGTTTTTGTAAACATTCTAAAATATTTTCATGCTTAAAAAAATAACATTAATTTTAACTATGAATAAAAACGGTCAAGTTTTCCTAAACTTTCATTTACGACGCTGAAAACGCTTTAAATTACTTAAGTGGTTTTAGCTTCTACACAAACACTTTTAAAACACATCAAATTTTCAACCTTCTGAAAAGAAAAAAAAAAACGGAAAACACGTAACGCCTTTGCAATATCTACTATATAAAAGGAGAAAAAAACAGGTAGACGCAGAATGCACATTGTATCCTTTACCGGAAAATGTTTCTGAGATCATTATTGAATTACAAGATGCTATCAAGAGAAACGTGAGCGAAATGGGAAAGTTGTCCAGAGCAAAATATTTTCAATGAGCAGCTACCTGACTGGCATTAAATGTATTTGAATCACCATATGCAAGGATAATGTTCTGCGTCCACATTTTGCACGGCATAAAAGCGTCATTTTCCAAGAAACACAAGTGCTCTAGGGAATAAATTCCAGGAAGAGAGTTTTGTAAATACTAGACTAGTGTTATTATTTTATCCAAAAATGCATTAATTTATTATGTAGAGTATTGGTGTGTTTGTCATATTGAAGCAAATTAATAAAATTACAACTTGAGTACACGTAAACAATAATTTGTTTCTCGAAGGGATTAGAGTTCTACGCATTGCATAGGAAGGTATGCAATGTAAATAATACACTAGTGTTATTACTTTATGCAAAAGATGCATAATTTATTAAGCAGAATATTGGTGTGGTTGTCATATTGAAGCAAATTAATAAAATTACTAGTTGAGTACACGGTAAAAAAAAATTCGGAAACGTTACCCCCAAAAATGGGGCAGCTCTTGTAGTTCAAAATTGCGGAAACGTTTCCGAACCATGCGGGTAAAGTATTTAGAAACGTTTCTGCATATGTCGGAAACATATTTACCTATTTTCCTGCATTTTAGGTAAGGTTTCTGGAAAAGATGGGTAACGTTTCTGTATATTTTGGTAAACTATTGAGTAACCTCTCCGTGTATTTCGGAAAGGTGTCCGAATTAACGAGTAACCTTTCCGAGTTTTCAGAAAAAAGTAACATGCACTAGATGAAGCGTTTCGAGTATCTTAATCTAGATGGCAGCACCAAACTCTGTCGGAAGGAGCGGCGAGGACTAGCGACCAGAGCCAGAATCGAACGCTGGACCTACGCATTCGGAAGAAAGCATGGTACCACGACGCTGCGGTTTTCTTGCCGAATTTTCCTTTAAGTATTCCCAAAGTAAACTGACTGCTGCAAAAGTTATTTGTGGTACGGCTTGTTTTGGAAACTTAAAATTTTTTTGAAGTATTTTGTAAATGGAGAGAAAATACCATAATTAATAAATATAAATTAAAAATCTTTTGTAATAAATAAAAACACATAAATTATTTTCAGGAGATAATGTGCTGTTTTATTTAAGTATTCATCCGTTTTATTTAAGTATTCATCCGGCGACGTCACCTGGTGACTGGTCACAAATAAACTTCACAGTGACCACACAGTGAAGTTACATCACTCACAAGTTACCAGACCCTTATTATCACATGAGCAAATCGGGACTTTGCCCAGGGCCCCCAGTTTCAAATGTTGTTCTGAAATATTCTTTCATGTGTCAAAATATTATGAAAAAGAAAACAAATTTTATAGATGGGGACCCCCAAATTCATCAATGCCCGGGGCCCCTGTTGGTCATAATCGGGCTGTGCAAGAAGTTACAATGTGACAGTCCTGTGACAATTGTGACCCTCTGTGACGTCACAGCGACTCTTTTGTGACCATCTGTGCTATTAGGGAAGATGCGTTCACTGTTATCCCTCTGTCTCTTGGCACTTGGCGCATGCGCGCGAAGTCCCAAATAAAGATTTCCTTTCGCCCGTAAATACTTTACCCCGAAATATGGGTTATGTTTCCGAAATCGTGAGTTCGAGTAGAGCATCGGTAGGTTACGCTATACTTTCGGAAACCTTTCCGCTATAAGTATGTAACGTTTCTGAATTTTTTTACTGTGTACATGTAAACAATAATTTGTTCCTCGAAGAATTTAGAGTTCTTAGCATTGCATTGGAAAGTGTGTACATGCTAGCAAAACTGAACATTTGTTTTTATTTTTTACTTCAAACTCTACGGTTTCGCTACAATAATAATTGAAAACATTTTCTGTAATTATTAAAAGATATATCTATATATATAAATTATTTTATATATATAGATAGATAGATAGATAGATAGATAGATATAAAATAATTAACAATGCAAAAATGGCATATAGATTCAAATCAAGCATCCATAATTAAGTATTGAGAAGATGGTGACAGCGGTTATAATTTCCGATACCACTCTATTTTCACATTAATTATTGCACTTTATTTGACTCAGCTTTTATTAATTTTTATTATTATTATTTTTTCAAATTGTGGTTTCTAATTCTTGCGTCTAGCTGTTGTATTTTTAATGCGAGGTATGTCTTATTTGCAGTATATTGTGTTTTACTTATTAGTTCTATAGACAGAGATAGCGGAAATAACAGTGTTAATATTTTATCAAATGAAATTTGTTAAACTATTAAACATAAAACACCACGTTTTCTTGCGTTGAAAAACATGGATTGCATTACAAAGTTTCTTTCATTAAAGTATTTTTTAAAGAATTTTTATCTTTTTCAAATATTGAGACTTTTAATTGGATAAAACTTAAAATTATTCTATACGCTAAGTCTATTTAATGTTATACATCGCAATAGTAATGAATCCCCTGTAGACAACAAATCCACCAAGAATGCTTTAAAACAGATAAACATTTATGCTAAAGTATTACTGTTTGAGAAATATTTTTTAAGGCAAAATAATTTAACTAACGTAAAATGTATCGAAGAAAAGTTAAATAAAGACTCAGTGGAATAAAAAAAGACGTAAAAATATAAATTTTTCCTTTCATATTAAAAATTTCCTGATAATTTTGTGGGAAAATTGAATTAGTAAAAAGAAAAACCAAGGATTCAATAAGTGCATTTCGTAATAAGTTCATTTCGTACATTTTATGAAAAGCAATTACATATACTGTATGTATTCAAAGTATTGCAGTAGATAAATTTACGTATGTATAGTTACGTATATTAGATATATTTACGTATGTACGTAAAGTATTTTTTCATTCGGAAGTAGAAATCTACGGACACCATTTTCGAAATAAAATAATGTAAAAGGATTTCTTCAAACTCAGCACACAAAAATGGTTTTTCCTGTTAAAATAACATATAATTGCATGTATGATCAATGTCTATAAAATCTTATTGAAAATCAAACATATCTGGATTCAGTAAAACTACAAGATAATGTCATGACTATAATACAAGACGTTAAAAATGGATTGTCATACTTTTTTTTTATCATGAACTCCCTTTCAAATGCAACACACTAATGTAAACAAGAAATCGCATGTTGCTCTTTTATTCCAGACCCGGAAAACTATTTTATTATTCGGATGGATGGGCATTAGCATATAAAAATAATCTTCCAGAAAATATTGGTTATACTATCTTATCACAATTCACTTTGTTTAAATTCATAAAACGTGCATCGTATTTCAATATTTGATGCAGGAGTTCGGTCTACAAAATAATTTATTTAAGATAAGCCGATCTCTATTCTTAGGCTAAAAATTTTACTACATACGATGGAGAATGAACAACAACAAAAAATGTCCCGTATGTTACATGTCGTACAATAAATTGTGAAAAAATAGCTAGTAGTTTGTTATTGATTTAGAGAAGCAATCAACCTGACGTGGACTGAATAAGAAATAAGGGATGAACGATCTTAGAAAAATCTGATTATCTATCACAGGAATTTGTGGAGGTAGTGTTAGTACTTTTATTGCAAAGACCTAAAAATCCTATTAGAAGCAGGTAGAAGCAGGTATTTTAGTAGAAGCAGTTATTTTATTATATTATACACGAAATTTATTTAAGAATTTAAAAAATAAAATGTATATTTACATGATTTCCTATTCTGTTATCTCTAGCCAAAATCTTAAATCCTTAGCATTTAGTAATGGACGTGGCCTCCCAGTTACTCAATTTTTAAAATGAGACGAATGAACGATTTTGATTCTGTTTAAAATAAAAACAAAAAAAAAATCTTAAAAATCGCAACTTTATTTTTTTTCTTGAACTTTAAGTTGTATAAGCTCTATTTAGAGAAGAAGGTTTGATTTACGAAAATTATGAGCAACCAAACCTTACATTAGTTTTATGCAATTGAAATTTGTTTTGTAGTTTTGAATTTCATAAAAAAATCATGTTCACACGACGACACATAATTGTACTGTAACCTATTTATGATAGATATGTATTTTCCAATTCATCATCCGAATTTTTAGTCATGTTTGTTTCTTAGTAAGACTTACCCAATTGCACTTATGCGTTTTTTTAACCATTTTGCATTATCTGTGTCTTTATGATTCGGGATTATAAACTACGGGTTTATTAGTTTCTTTCAAATTTTAAATATTCATGATTTAATAAATAATAAAATAATTTCTGAAATGGATTTTTGTGCAAACATATTATGTGATAAAATATATTCAAGCAGTGTTTGTTCAAGAAGCTAGGTATGTTTGTCCATTTGCATAGAAATGCCCACGTGGATACTGTAGTGATCCCTGGTTCGGTACCAGCTCCCATCATTTGCATCCTCCTTTGATGCTCTTAACACATTCATACAATTTGCCATTCTCAGCAACAACGTTGACATATGTCTCCGATAACAAAACTTCACCTTTCTTTCTCACTCAAAAGTTGCCATTAAGTATAGAAATTTACGCGGATCGAAATCCCACATGAGGCTCACAAAATCTGCAACATTCGGTGCATTATTAACTTTTTTAAGGACATTGGTAGGCATATGATCATAAATTTTCAAAATGTCTTCTAAATATTATTAATGTAAGAACTTTCTTTTTTTTAGTTTTATAATATATTATTCGATAGCCCATAAATTCACAAAATGTTTCTATAATGGTAAAAAAAATGTAAAAAAAATAACTAAATATATCAAACTTTTGGAAATGGAGAACAAAAATCATAGTTGATAACGTGTCTAGTATACGAGACATTAATATATTGTAAGTTGCATATAAATATACATTTTTTTCTTCCTTTTTTTAAAAGTATATATAATAGACTCTGAATATTAGAAAAGGTATGTTTTAGCTTATTTAATAATTATATTTTCTTAATAAAACGTATAGGGCAAGAATATCAAAGCTTTTTATCACAGTAGTTTTATAATTCTATGAGTACTTTATTCTTGGTGTAAGACAAACAAGCAAAACAGCTACTTATTCACCGCAGAAAGATAATCTATAAGTTATGAAATTTTTTTAAAAATACACTGGAAAGTATCTTCACATTTTGCTATTTATTGTCTTGCACACAAGTCTTATGTTTTGAATTTAAAGAACAAAAAATAAAGTTTTCGAGAGTTGTACACTTAAAATGCTAACTTAAAAAACGAAAAAAAGTGTAAACTTTCGTAACCTTCTTCTTTTAAAAGTAAAAATGAAATATGTAAGAACTATTTTTTGTGTGTGTGTGAGGGTACGTTGAATACAAACTCGCCGGCTTGCTATTGAATTACATGATGCAATCAACTGCACGTGAGCTGAATTGCAAATACGTAGTTGAGGAATTTCTATAGAGGGTCACAGCTAGTTTCAGCATTCACGTACGTGTTTCCGAATACGTAACTATCATTTTGAAGCCTGTTGCCCTAAGAGTATGTGATAATGTCGAATATTCTTTACATAGAATAAATTTTCTCCTGACTAGATATTTATGGAAAAAGCACTCTGTGAAACAGATTTCTTGCGACTTGAAAAGCAATGTTCAGAACAGAATGCATATATAAGAACATGTACGATAGTGCATATGTATTAGGGTGTTTCACTTTGTAAGAGCAAAGTAAAATGTAAATTTTTTCTAGACTTTACTTTCGCTTCAAATTTTAGTTCTACAACGCAATTATATATATATATATATATATATATATATATATACAGGGTGTCCAGCCTTAATGTGACCCAATAGCTAATTCCCGAACCATTCGGTTTAGATATGCACTTCCAATTTGAAAAATGTTTTAAAAAAGGTAAAGAATGTTTTTACGTGCTTTTCGAACCAAAAAACCCATTTAGAAAAAAAATACAAAAATTAAATTTTTATACGGTCCCCAGGTCCTATCACTTATATTTAGGAAAAGATGCAGTACACAAAAACAAAGTAAACACAAAAAGTTTCATTTTATTACGATAAAAACTGACCGAGTTATGGAACTTTGAAAATCATCCATTTCATCCATTTTCTCGGCCAATTTCAAGAAGCTAGTAAGGGACCGTCTCCAAAGTGAAATTAATTGGAACTCTGCCAGGAAACTTTCGCTCTTGCACGTCACTCTTATGTAAATCGTTTTTAAATTTAAAAGTACACAGATTACGTTAATACTACAATAACTGAGTACTTAAGAAACAAAATTTATTCTGTGTACATGTAAAACATAGATAAAATAAAATATTTTGGACGAAGAAAACTTTTCAAAAGCAGTTCCAAAAACTTAGACTTATTTGCCTGCGGCTTCAGACTGATTTGCTGCGGTACTGATCATGGCAAACGTTAAAAATCTGTTGTGTAGTCGCTAGCAATTGCATACAGTCGTATTCTAATATTACGAATTCTAGTACAGGAGAACGAGATGTATACAAATGAAGAATACTGCGAAATGGCACTGTTGTATGGGCAGTGTAATCGAAATAAGAGAGAGGCGGCAAGACTTTATGCCATTAAATTTCCCAGTCGAAGACATCTATCTTATTGTACAATTGCCCGTGCTGTTTAACGCTTGTATAGAACTGGGAGTTGTCATAGACGTATTCCCTTGTCTCGTGCCACACCTTCAAGCTTGCGGATACCCGCTGAGGATGTTCTAGGATATGCCCTGGCTCATCCTGAAAGTAGTGTCCAGGATATTAGCAAGGCTTGTTCCTACTCAAGATCGACGGTGTGAAACATATTACATACGTACGGTGCATTTCCTTATCGTCCAGTCCTGGCGCAGGAGCTAATGCCTGGAGACCAGTTGTATACATCTCGTTCTCCCATACTAGAATTCGTAATATTAGAATACGGCTGTATGCAATTGCAAGCGACTACACAACAGATTTTTAACGTTCGCCATGATCAGTATCGCAGCAAATCAGTCTGAAGCCGCAGGCAAATAAGTCTATTTTTTTGGAACTGCTTTTGAAAAGTTTTCTTCGTCCAAAATATTTTATTTTATCTATGTTTTACACGTACACAGAATAAATTTTGTTTAAGTACTCAATTATTGTAATATTAACGTAATGTATGTACTTTTAAATTTAAAAACGATTTACATAAGAGTGACGTGCAAGAGCGAAAGTTTCCTGGCAGAGTTCCAATCAATTTCTCTTTGGAGACGGTCCCTTACTAGCTTCTTGAAATTGGCCGAGAAATTGGATGAAATGTATGATTTTCAAAGTTCCATAACTTGGTCAGTTTTTATCGTAATAAAATGAAACTTTTTGTGTTTACTTTGTTTTTGTGTACTGCATCTTTTCCTAAATATAAGTGAAAGGACCTGGGGGCCGTATGGAAATTTAATTTTTGTAATTTTTTTGTAAATGGGTTTTTTGGTTCGAAAAGCACGTAAAAAGATTCTTTACCCTTTTTAAAACATTTTTTAAATTGGAAGTGCATATCTAAAC
Source organism: Cheiracanthium punctorium (assembly GCA_038373885.1). Taxonomy (NCBI): domain Eukaryota; kingdom Metazoa; phylum Arthropoda; class Arachnida; order Araneae; family Cheiracanthiidae; genus Cheiracanthium; species Cheiracanthium punctorium. The sequence goes on along the minus strand of JAWZYV010015836.1, from coordinate 500,754 downwards.
CGAACTTTTCGGGAATTAGTTATTGGGTCACATTAAGGCTGGACACCCTGTATATATATTTGTAAAATTGACAAAATATATTTTTTCCAAAGTTAAATTACCTTTAATGAGAACTATAAGTCAGAAAATCTTAAAATACTAATAAAACTCGATAATCAGTTTAATAGGTGGTATGATAAGCAAAAAGTATTTATATTAACCAATTTTCAACATTCCTCTTCATTATGTTGTTGTACTATCATGGCTCACTTTTGGTCCTTTTTCTCCAGGTGTAACGCGAATATGCGTTACAGCCCCTTATAAAGTCGTACGATCACCACACACCACCCCTCCCAGTATGCCGATGACCCTGCTCCTCGTGTAGGCTTACTATAACACCAAACAACAACACCTAACTCTTGTTCGCTGGGTGATGACTTGTCTACAATACTCGATAGCTCTCAACAACTCTTGTTTCTGCTGTTTGCCCCAAATCGATTCTTGAAACCTCTTTTATAAGAGCAATTCCTCCTTCTTTGCTATAATTGGCCATCTTGAAGAACATTTACATGGCTTTTTAGAGAATCAGTGCAGCACTCTGTCAGTGCGTGAATTCCAAGCAAACCATACGATCATCTCTTTGTGAGCTAAGAAATTATTTATCCTTTTGTGATGCGCTAATCCCGTCCATCATATTTTTGAAGGAAATATGAACTAACTCGAACAGAATAATTTTTTTAATCTTTTTACATCTTCTCTACACCGGAGTAGATATTCTTCAAGTTCTTAACACAAATATTCGTCTTCTTTCACTTTCCAGCACCACCTGTATTTTATACAATAGCATCTGAAAGTATTTCTTCCGTGTACTTGTGTAAATAAAAAGTAAAAACTTTTTAGAACGACATAAATAGGCCAATACTACGGCCGTTCTTTTCTTTTATTTTTTTGTTGGTTACTTTATTGCTGAGACACCTGATCGGTGGACCAAAGTTGCTTCCTGTAAAGGCGAGGACGAAATTTTCCCCAAGTTCGTGCCAATAACCAAACCCGAACCACAGATATGCTCGAATGCTTATTTGGCCTCAACAGAAATGGAGTAGATCATAGGTACAAAGCACTTCGGTATTAGAAGATTCACTTGTCTGAAATAAAAGTGATCGAGATGTGTGTGACACATAAGTATTGCCCAATCTTCTTAAAATTCATCATTTATATCTTTTTCATCTCAGAAATTTGCTTGTAATCGAAGTCCCCTTAATACGTATATTAATATTTTTCGATTTGGTGAGGGTAAGAATGCATTTCTTTGCAATTTGCGACAAATAAAAACAGGTCAGCATTTAAGCTTTTTCATACCCATAATATTTACGAGGTTTTGCTAAAAAATTTTTAACAGAAAGTGTGTAAAAAAGCATTAAAGAACTTCTACTTAAAGAGAATGAATATTAACAGATAAATGTACATATAAAGGGAAAAAAGAATAATCAAAGTTTAAAGGTCAGAAAAAAACCACTTATCTATAAATGTCAGTTTTGCGCTGTTTTCATTGATGCAATTAAATTATTTTGAACTCTGAACCCGCGTTCTTCATTAAGCAGAAATTAGTTCTTTATCTAACACACCTAACCGGGGTTTATCAGATTTAGAATTAATAAAAAAATACATAAAGCGATAAAATCTACAAAATACATAATGTAAATTTCACAACATAATAGCTGAGCTAAATTAAAAAAAAAAGAAGCTTCGATTTCCTTTTTGAAACTATATTGTTATAGCTTTTACAGCCTTTTAAACATTAAAAAAATAAAATAAATAAATAAATTCATAAAAAGTAACAGAAATGTTTTATTGTGGAGTAAAAGTGCAAAATAAAAATTTACAATTTCAAAGACATGCTACAGTGAAATGGACGTTTCAAATCTAAGATTATTTTGCGGAAAATTTATAGATATTTCCCTTTTGCAACAGCTGGACATATTTTAATATTCAAAATATTTTAAGAAGCATTCTAGGACAATATATATATATGTGTGTGTGTGTGTGTGTGTGTGTGTGTGTGTGTGTGTGTGTGTGTGTGTGTGTGTGTGTGTGTGTATGTATACATTTTCTTATCAGTATTCAATAAGCCATAAATTTTCAACGGTCTGGCATGCTTTTTAAAATACTTTGAATATTTAAATATCCTGCAATCTCCAGCAAAAGTTCAATATCTATATTTTTCTCTAAAATGTTCACTGTGTTGAAAATTTCATTTCAATACAGCAGACCTTTGACAGTGTTTTTGTTTTATGCTTCTAAGGGCTCAACAATGAAAAGCTCCTACTTACAAATTGAACTCACGTTCCATTTGTAGCTTAAAAGGTCAGCATCTGAATACATTAAAACACTAAGGCACCTCGAGGCAGATTCTTGGAAGTAGTTTATGATGCAGTTTGACCATACGCATATTTACCCCGAACAATCAGTAACCAGAATAAAAGCCTTTCTTCACACTTAACTATTGCATTTCGTAAGACATTGCGTCAATTTCACGTCAAATTAAAAAACGCGAGAAAGAATTAAATCGAAATGTATTTATTGAAGTTTATAAATTTTGAAATTGCTTATACGATCGCGTGAATAACAGGAGTTTAAAATTTCAGGTGAAGCGTGTTTCCGAAATGCTATAAATATCTGTATTCATTTAGTAATTTTCTTCTGAGGGCATCAGTTTAATGATGTCGGATGCTGAATCAATTGAGCGCAATCACCTATCATTTTCGCCAACCTTAAAAAAAATGCCGCACTGTGGCGAGTTTTACAGTCATGGGTCTGAGGAGCTGTGTACATGTTTTAACGCTCCCAAAAGTGTAAATTAGCAATAAACGCACCAATTAAGGATTTTGAAGCCACTTAATTAGTAAAACTACATTCATTGGCTCCCCCCTTCCCCCAAAAAACGATTAATAAAAAAAATACATATATATTAAGTAATGCACTTACATGTTCTTCCGAATCGCCGTTGGTTGATTCCTACTTCAAAACCTCCCCCTCCCAACTGTTGCCAATCTAAAATATCGCCGCAGATTGGCGGGATTCGCAGTCGTGTGTCTGGGAGATATGCATAAGGCTCAACGCTATTAAAGAAACTGGGTGAATACGAAATTGAATATATTAGCGATAAACGTATCGGGTATGGAATCTGAAGACTCTTAATTATAAAACTACATTTACTGGCAACCCACATAAATAAAGGTAATGCAGCACTTATATTTGTTCCAAACCACCTTCTTTAAATTATGATTGCCACATAAATAAAAAACAAATCGTCATGATAATTATGCATATACATAGTTATTCCTCCTTGGCGTGAGTGTGTGTGTGTGTGGGGGGTTAAAGTAGGAATAAACCCCTTGGATTGATTCTAACTTACGGTTGCCACATGAATACAAAAAATCGTCATGGTAACTGCTTATATATTGTTATCGCCACCTTGGAGAGAGTGGGGCGTATAAATAAGAATCAACCGGACTCCACTTGGCACAATTTTAAAAAATAGGAGTTTTGGTGCGCTTCCACATCTTGCCTCCAGGAGAGAGGTACGACGTTCTCAAAAACACTACGGAAGTTATGAAACTGTTTTTTTTTTTTAAATCTAAACGCTATAATTTCTTTTTAGCCGAAACTATACCTTAAGTATGGGAAGGGTACTTACGTATTATCCCAGCGGTCCGCCGAGACACGTGAAATAATTGATGGTTCCGAATACGATTGGCAACAGTTTGCTGACGCATTTTCCGAAAAAAATAATTTTTCGGGAATGACCGATTGGATAATAATATGTAAGTACCCTTCCAAAGGTAAAAGAAATCATTTGAAATCTAAAGCTAACATTTTAAAATCTAAACACTAGAATTTTCTTTTAGCCGCAATCATATACCTTAGTTAAATCATAGCACCGGAGTTCAAAATGCAGGATTTCGCAAGGGTTGCCATATATTCACAGAAAGACGGGAAGGTTACAACATCTATGCATTTTTCACCTACTTGGCAGAGTGGGGTCCTCAAGTAGGAATCAACCCAGCAATACTTTTATTTATTTATTTTTCGGTTGCCATTAAATGCAATTTCAATAGTTAAGTTTCTTCAAATTCCTTAACTGATGCATTTATCGCTAATTTGTTCACGTTCGTTTTTGTGTATATCCTTCTGGAGTTGAAACTTGTGCCTAGGCAGCTCGCAAACGTGCGGCGATTTTTTAGGTTGACGAGAGTTGGGGGGGTTAAAGCAGGAATCAATATATGAAGCAAATAAAAAGAAAAGGATCGAACAAGAGCTGTTACTCAAGCCTCAATTCAGTATCGGTGTGCTGTTTCTGGAAATACCAGGATAAAACCTATTTTTGCATATACCCGGGTTCAACCAGATTCTCTGATACTGTTTTAGCATGCGCGTACTATCGTCGGCCAATGAGAAACCCGAATAAATCCTGTCTTGGAACATCTAAAAAGAATTTCATAAAACACTTTTTGTCACCAGATTTCTTATATTTATTACTTTTCATTTCGAGTAAGGTATGCGGTAAGTAAACCATGTCTCTGGATGAGTCATATAATGTGTTCAAAATAGAAGGTGATGGAAATTGTTTATTTAGGGCACTTGCGATATTCATTTACGGAAACGAAGAGGATTTATAAATCTTAAAACACTAAGGCAGCTAGAGACAGATTCTGGAAGACGCGTTTGATACAGTTTGGCCATGCACATACTCTCCCCGACCAATCAATAACCAGAATAAAGCCTGTCTTCACGCAAAAGTATTGAGGGTAGCGAGAGAAAAGGTATATAAAGCACGGAGAGAGCGATCGCTATTTGGAGGATCAGACTTTTTTGTCTCTTGTAGAATTCTGCTAATTTTTTTACTGTTTTCACTTCATACTGTTGGCGTTTACTTTCCTGAACCCGTATTTTCTCACGGAGTGTTGTATGTTGCTCTTTCAGTGGTTAGATTAAAGAGAGGGCGACAGTCAAGATCACTCAGGATGGTTCACGTGGACGTTCCGTGGTCGATGGCTTTACCCAAAATATCGTCGTTCAACGAAATAATCAATTAGAATTTGTGACTGTAATCGTGCTCATTCATCATTTAATATGCATTCTTCTTTTTTTTATCCCGACAGTTAAAAACAAATTTTAATTATTTTAATCATTTCACCGCCATTGTGCAGTTGCTAAAGTAAGAACTGGCGCGAAACTTTTTATTTACTGTCTATCACACGTCATGTCACGTCCAAGTCGTACTTCTATTTTTCCTGTCCGTTTTTTCCAAGACCTTCCTGTCCGTTTTTATCAAGACCTAGGTGACATACCGGATTTTTCCCATTTATTTTTGAAACGTTACGTTCAATAAAGTGACCGTCGAATTGGACGTGTACCAGGTCGTTTAATTAAAAATGATAATTTTTAATTAATAAAACAACAGAGTTTAGAAAAAAATACTGCTTTGTATTTTTAGCGTGATACAAAGACTTAAAAGTACGATGCCAACTTTCTAGAAAAGTCAGATTGATGTCACACACACTAACACATTTCAATAATGTGGAGACGTCACTATCTTGCCGTGACAGCAAGATAGTGACGTCTCATAAGGGCAAAAATCTAAATTCAATAAAAAAATTTCTAAAAATGAGACTTATAAAATAACTAATGAATAAAATTGTCTGGAATGCTTTTAAAAATATGTAGCATATTTAAAATGTCATCTCTTTTAAAAGGGAAATGCATGAATTTTCTCTAAAACAATATTAATGCTTAAACTTTCACTTCTTCATAGCTTGTCGTTGTTAGAAGTTCTTATTTTATGTTTTTTAGGGCTAAAAAAAATCTTCAACACTGTACAATTACTTACATTTTTAAAGGAATTAAATTTGATGTATGAATAAATTCCATTTACTTTAATGGACTTATTTATTTTTTTACAATACATTAAATCATTTATTCGAACAAGTCAGGAATCAAAATCTTTATCTAATTTTTATCTACTTTGTTTTTGTCAACATAATTTTCCCCAATGAATCAATCAAAATTGCAATACCCGGATATATGCCTGGATATATGCCGGGTGATTCAAAATAGATGTTAAGGCGATTATTTTTTAAACCGTAAGTGATCAAAACATACTTCCAATTAGAAAAGTTCGTCAAATTAAGAGTAGCGTTCAGATATGGCATTTTTTTTACTCGGGGTTGCATACATATTAAAATACGAAATTTAATTTTTATACGGTCTCTTCTTTCCTACCCTTTATATTTAGAAAAATGTTGCTTTTTGCCTAATAAATTTAATAAAACAAATCCCGTGTGTCTACGTGGAATAGTTTTCGAGATATATCAATTTGAAAATTTTGGCATTTTTCGCCAAGCACTAAGGGATTGTCTCAAAAATGAGAAAAATGTAATTAATTTTCAAATGAAGTTAATTTATGTTAATAGTCGCACAATAGACACAGTTGACCCCTCAAATCCCAGTTTATTTAGAATTTTCCTATAACGCACGTTTGACAATTTCTATTCAAAGTTACCACAGCATAATATCCCAAACCATCATTTTATAATTTTCTTTTACACTTTAAAATTCTTTCTTCTATTAGTGTGATGTAATTACTGGATGGCCCCTCTAAAGCACTAAATACTGCTAATTTCATAGCATTACCGATCTGTTCAGGTAAAATTTTCATGTTGATTTCACACGTTTTGACGCGTTTGATTGCCATTCCCAAAGGTGGGATCATTATTTAACTTTTTTCAACTCATAGTTGGTCCCCCAAAGTAAAGATTTTTTCGATTGAAAACCGACGCCAACACAGCTGGTAAAGTGGTGTAAGTCATCATTTTCAAAATTAATTTACCAGCTAACTATTTCACTTAGAGACGCGGGATTTTTTTTATTAATTTTCTTAGGCAAAGAGCAAGATTCTTTTCAATATAAAGGGTAAGAAAGAAGGGACCGTATAAAAATTAAATTTCGTATTTTAATAAGTATACAACCCCCAGTAAAAAAATGCCATATCTGAAAGCTACTCTTAATTTGACGAACTTTTCTAATTAGAAGTATGTTTGGATCACTTACGATTTACAAAATAATCGCCTTAACATCTATTTTGAATCACCAGCTTATATAATACGATTATTATTACATAAAGAGTCATATTATACTATTAAAACATATATCTTCGCGCATTGCAGTCTGACTGACTGACACTGCACCGTTATAAGATGGCACTAGTTTCACATACACAGTAAAAGTTGAACTCGTAGGGGAGCTGCATTATCTCTGGTCAGAGTCAGACACCAGATTTAAACTCCTGCTTTCAAAACAGTGAGCGGATTGAAACACCTCTTCGGACAGTGGTCCACTTATGGTCAATGGTAGGTAGTTATAATACTTAAAATGTGACTTGAGAATCATATATGTATCGGTATCCAAAATTAAGGTTATAAAAATGCAAAATTAGATTTTTCGACAAAAAATGGGTTCCCAGTATCTAAATTCCGTATGCTAATACTTCAAGAACCAGGAAAAGGGGCCTTCCTATTCCACAAGAACGTAAATTGTGGATTTTATGGAATCGCAAGAGGTTACAAACTTTTTTTTTAAATTTGAATTTTTAACAAAACTTTTGTGTATGTTAAGTTAAAGTGATTTTTATTTTCATCATTTTTAACGGCAGTCCTAGGCTACATAAATCTTAATAATTCGGTAATTTTTCGTCTTCACATAGAAGTATACATAAATTAGCGCATTGTAAACTTACTTTCAACTAATGACCATAATATTCATGAAGACGTCTTACCTGAAAGAATAAAATAACAAGTGTTAGCAACAGGCACATAATGAAACAAAATGCGTTATTATATAAAATTTTATTTTCGGCTAAAATTTGTTTCATATTTTTTGAAAAAAATAGTTGAAAGCGAGTTAAATCTACATGTATTTAATATTTAAGAATTCATGTGATTTTTTTGTGCACGTGTTTATTACACTATAAATAAAATCACTATGCCGTTTAATATGCGCTATTCAAAAAGTAGAGACAAATTTGATTTTGTATTATTTTTTAATGGTAAAATATGCAAGTTATTTGTAGATTGTGCGCAGGTGCATTGAATGAGCATTTTTTACTTGACTATGTTGTTTATTTTAATAACGATGTCTTTCTGAGCTTCCAATTTTATGCAACTTTTTACAAAAATATTCTAGTCAAAAACAATTGCTACTTTAAGAGTAGTCATCCATTAGCCTATTTATACTTACTGCAATTCGTTACTTCTCTAAACAAAACCGATTAATACCTATTTAATGTATACAAATAACCTCTTCAGCTATACTATTCCACATTTTACATTTCTGGGAGCTCCGTAGTAAGATATATATATATATATATATATATATATATTTAAATTAGTCTCCATAACCTGATTTTATTTATTACTATAGCAATTATTCTCTTTCCATATTCCGTTGTATGCAATAGAAAATAATGACTTTATACAATTCTCTCTTCTCAGTTCAGATATACTGTTTCTTTATATATATAAATATACTAAATATAAATATATAAATATATATATATGCTGAACTAAATTACTTTTCAGTGGCTCTCGAAGAGAGACAAATCACGTAAGAATTTCACGTTTCAGAAACCGTATGTAAATTACGGAAGAAAACAAAGATTTCATTAATACATAATCTTTTTGCTGTGATTTGCATTGAATAGCCCTCTCCAAATTTATTCGAATATAATTCTGGGACTTTTATGACGAAATACTAAAGCTTTGTTGTTGTTGTTGTCGTACCCATGGATAGACGAAACTATTCATGGTAGGAGAGGTGCCATTGCCCCCCCGACTTCTACCAGTTGGTCCGTAATTTTGAACTGAATCTAGATCAGGGAGCAACCACCAAGGGAAATCGGCACCCCCTGAGGTATTGTTTAACTGCTTGTAGAACATTAGTACAACGAGGAATTTAAGTGCACCAACTCCCATTAGCGTACACGATCCCACAGCAGTCAAGTCGAAAGGGAATTGACCCTCCCAAGCACTGGCCAAGCTGGATACTGCTTCACTTGCCGTGATCTTATGGAACGGAGTTTAGTGCCAACCACTGCGACACTACTATACGCCACTCAATTAATGTGTGGAGCGCATTTTATTAATTGTATTTTTTTATAAGAAGCCGTAAAAAACTTAAAAAATTTAAACTTTTTATTTAATAGGATACCACAAAAAATTAATAATAATCGACATTATAATAATTTAAACATATTTATTTATTTATTTATGTTTATTTTTATTTTATTTATTTTTTTTTTACATGACTGGGTTTTATTAAAGGACTGGGCAATATTAAAGGAATAAAATCCTTGGACTTTGGAACACCCGGTAAATATATCAACCTAAACATTTCTAAGTCCGTTTAATCCTTCCAAAACCATTATATTTTTAGGAATAGAAAAGCTGAGCTCATTAAAATATATTTGTTTTGAAAGCGCTGTAAAAAGATTCTCACACTTTTTTTTCATTCACCAAAGTCACTTAAAGTATCACTTCTCTACAAAAGGGTAGAAAAAGTCATTCGAAATGAAAAGAGGTAGATCGGAGAAGGAATGGAACAGATCAGAGCGGCTGCAGCTGTCAGAAAAATAAAAGGCTGAACAGTTTATCTGAAGAGGTTATTTCTATAGATTAAATAAGAAGAATAAGTAATCGGTTTTGTTTGGAGACGAGACGAATTGCAGTGAGTATAAATAGTTTCAGATGGATGACTACTCTTAATGCAACAATTATTTTTCACGAGAAGTATTTTTAAAGCTGCTTTTTTTTATAAATAGAGAATAATTGATTTCTGATTAGTGAGTGATCGGAATATTAAATTTTTATTTAACTCCCGAAGATAATATTAAGTTTGAAGAGATTAGGCATGGACATATTTTATTTAGTTTAAAAATTAAGATTTTCTTTATGATATTAATTATTATATTCGATTGGATTAATTAAAGTCTTACAAAACAACACACTTAAAAAGTATGCTACACAATACAACATTTTCTGGCGGTATAAAATATCCACACTTCTTCAATTCCAGATAAGTTCCGCCAACAAAGCAGACAGATAAGTTGTCAGCGTTACAGAAAGTTTGTTATTCTACAAATTTTTTTAATTAATTTTACCTCTTAACAACTTAACCATATAGCATACTAGCAGCATAGCCTGCCGTTGTCCGTGCAATGCAAGAAAAATGCCCATTGAAATTAAATATAGATTGTCAAGAGAAGGTATGTAAATCCTCCTGCTGAAAAAAAAATGAACACGGTACCTGATAGAGTACGGAGGTTACCGGGAATTGGACATGACTGGGATGGAATGCGAATCCTCGCGCTACAGTGATAAAAAAGGAGATGGTATTTCCCGCTGCAACGTAAACAAATGAATATGGGACTTGCGAACAAACCGGATTACTGAGAATTGGACGTGGCTAGTCTTCTCCCATTCTACCTGTCTGAGTTCTAATATAAAGTCATTTATCACTAATACCTACGCTTCAATAGAAAACAGATAAACATTATCCAGTCATTGATATGAATTTCGTGTGGTGACGGCGCGAAGGGGGTGGAGATTAGATTAGCACGGTCCCCGTCTAATCTCATCTGTCTCTTTCACCTTTCACCTCTTTTCACCCCGCCTTCTCTCTTTTCGCCCTCCCTCATGGAAGAAGCAAAATTCCACCCTCGCGCGAGTGCGTTCACAGTTGAAGAGCGCCGGAACGACCTTGAGAATGAAGAAACGATTTCTTTTAGCTAATCTAACGCGAAAAATGGCCGAAAACAGCACAAAACATAAAAATAACTAAAAAACTATTAATCCGATTAATTTTATAATTTGACATTAGCTTCCTATTGTCCTATTCCAGTGTTCTCAACCTATTTTGGTTGATAGCCCACTTCAAATATACAGAATTACTTGCGACACACCTGAATATGAAAATTGCAAAAGTTATATGATAAATATAAATAACCAACGTGATAACTATAAACATAATTTGATAAATATAAATAACCATGAAAAATATATTTATTTACCAAAATAAATCAATGAGAAGGGTGATTGCTTGTTTGAATAGGTTTTGTTGCAAGTGTGGTCTTTAAAATTTTTTGTTATGATTAAAATTTGATGAATACTAAGGCCAAAGATGATCGTAAGGTGGGATTGTGCCGCGCATAACCTACCTGGCAAGTACTCCTAGGATTACGCTGAAAAAAGGAAAATGATTGACATACACCTAAACACTAAAAAAAAACTAAAGACTATATGAACTGCAAATAAATTCCATTTATTCTTAGTCATTCCAATAATATTAATTAAAAGGCGATATTGAAATAATTTTAGTATAACAAAGTATCTGGGGAGATGTGGTTTTGGAGGATAAGGGGTATCCACAAAAGGTTTGAAACACCATTAGGAAATAAATAGTTTGGATATTCACCATTATGATGAGGTAGCCATCTTTACGCAGGGCACGATCGACGCGTGCACTATTGGGACCGCTTTTTTTCTCTTAGGTCATCACCAAGCAACACTCCTTTGGCATTCTCTGCCGACACCGATTTTTTTTAACACAACTTCATCACACTGATTCGAAGCACTTTTTCAACTCCATCTTTACGCACACCTTTCCCACACTCTTTTTTTGAAGCACGCTCGTCCTCTCTTCATTTTTTTTACCCCCTCTTACATCATTGGCTGGAGTTTCTGATTTGCTCGCATCGGGGAATTAATGCATCCCCTCGTCGAATCCCGGACATGTAGGTGGGACATCGGGGTAATATACCCCGCCAAATTTGCATATAATTTTCGGCCATAAATATTTTAACGTTGACAGTTCATTGTGCTATAGTGTCCAGACTGTCCATTGCTTGGCGCCTTTTGTAATTTATTGTCCACCTGTGTGGTCTTCCCATGGAAACATTATCAAAATTATATTTTACTGCTCTTTTCACTCCACCACAGCAAGCATCTCTCAGAAATCAACAGGACGGGTTTCCATGCTATGAGAAAATAGTTTCGCGCTCCATAGTGTATAGCTCAGTGTAAATGAACAAGACAGCACATGATAAATAAGAAACGTTGTATTGCTAATACGACACCACGCAGCTTTAATTTTTTAAAAATTAATTTTTTAAAAACCTACATGGTACATTAGACAGTCTCTCGTAGCACACAGGTTGAGAAACAGTATCTTATTTAGTCAGTGTAACAAATTTGGTCCAGATCCGACGAACGGTCTAGACACCTATACCGAGTAAACAAACAAACAAACAGATAAACAAGACTCCTCTCTTTTACAAATGTGTATATATATATATATATATATATATTATATATATATATATATATATATATATATATATATATTTTTATATATATATATATATACAGTCAAACCCCGATATAACGCCACTATCCGTTCGAGAAAATTAGGGCGCTATAACGAGTGCGGCGGTATATCGAATTATATTAGATTAAGCGATGAATAAAAATAAACATTGATATGGTATTATTACTATTGTAAAACTCAATATCATAATGCATTTTATTTAATAATAGGTAATATAATTCAATTCTGCTGGAATTAATTTATCAAATGATACTATGAAATTAAGATGCACTTACTGTTTTATATCGTCAATCCTATATAAAGAAGTTTCCGAGTAGAATAAACACTATCGCTAAAGTGTGAAAATCCAGGGCTCAGGACTTTCGCGGCGACGGATCTAACATTCTGGAGTCTCTAGCAGTTTTTTCCAGATGTATCGTGAATGCGCTTTAGAACCCCTTAAAAAGTCATCCGCCCTAAGGACCCCTCGTGTAGGTTTGAAATAAACACAACAAACAAACTTGGATAAAATAGATATTTTTGCTCATAGCAGACACACACTTACATTAAAACTGAAACTGAATTTATTGGAAATATTTTAAAATGGTAGTTTGAGTTTTCTTTTCAATATTAATTTTTTGAATATCCTTTTCTATAACTAAGAGATTGTTTCGCATTTCTTTATCTGTCGCATTTTTTTTCTAAAAAAATTCGTATTTTCCCAATGCAATTTTTCACTTCCTCCGATGTAACATGTGGTGTTTCATCTTCTTCAGATTCACTGTCAGATGAATCTAAATTTTGATTTTGATTGGTAGCTGATTTAACAATTCCATCGATTGTCAGATCTTCAAATGTTGAAACAATTTTGTTTATATTAATATACTGAGTTGCCGACAGAGGATGCTCAAGGTCTGTCAATTTGTGTATTTCATTTTGTAGTTCTTGGAGTGTTGTAATATTTTGCTTTGGAGTAAACCCTTCAGATTTAATTAATTCAGTATGTTTCCAGCAGTTAACAATAGTTTCTGGCGAAATTTCATCCCAGGTTTTCTTTTAATCATGCGAATAGCATAGTGTAAAAGGATTGGAGAAAAATCATCTTTGCTGATTTTTTCAATAATATGGCGGACGTGATACTTTCGATAATGAGCTTTGAATGAGTTTATTAAACCCGCATCCAAAGGCTGTAAAACTCCATTACAATCAGGAGGTAAAAACTCAATGTGGATATTGCTCATTGGGTATGTTTTGTGACAAGGGGCATTATTCAAAATCATTAAAACATGGCGTTTCTTTCTTCGCATTCCTGAGTTGAAATTTGCTAGCCATTTTTGAAATAATGCTGCAGTCATCCAAGCTTTCTTGTTGTTCTCATAATCAACATAAAGGGCAGTATTAAAAATTTTAAAACATCTGGGCTTAGCTGATTTTCCAATCACTGTCAGAGTTCTTTTATCAGATCCATCTGCATTTGTGCAGAACACCAGCGACACACGATCTTTAGCTTTTTTGCAGCCTTTAACAGGCCCACTAGAAATTGTTTTATCTGGCTGCAGGCGTTAAAAAAGTCCACTTTCATCCATGTTGTAAACGTCCTCAGCTCTAAAATCAGCGCACTCAATTTCTTACGACCATTTATCACATCTTCATCAACTCCTGCAGTCTCACCACTTCGTATATACTGCGAGAATCCTCGTCGCTTTTTAAATCTGTTCAACCAGCCGCTTCTATACTCGTAATCTGTGATGCCCATTTGCTGGCGAAGGACTTTTGCTTTCTCTCTAATAATGTCTCAAGTTATAGTCGCATTTTTAGCACTCATTTGTAGTATCCATGTGCAAAGGGCATCCTCTAAATCTTCGTGTTTTCAGTTTTTTCACACTTGACTGCAGATCGTTGGTGTTAATCCATTTTTCGGGATTTTTCAAAATGTCTCCTATGCAGCGCCTGCTAACAGGCTTTATCCACAATGTAGAAAAATGATTTGCGATGTGTTGCTGCGATGCATTCACATTTCTCACTTTATATTCGCAAATTTCCCGCTTTTCCGAAACTGTTAATACAGTTCTTTTTGCCATCACGAATTAAGACTCTGGTTATTTTGCAGATTTAACTGCTAAATTCTTCGATCATTCAACGACTAATCTAACCTTTGAATGACAGATTTTGCATTTCACTGGAAGGCGACGGAAACTAGAAGGGGGGAAGAGAGGAGAGTTTTCTTCGAATATTGTTCATACTTGTTCTCAGTTTTCAAAAGAGAATGAATAGGAATTCGTTACTACTGAATACTATTTGACTTACATATAGGCGTAGGCATATAGACCTAGCATATAGACGTAGCATATAGAAGTAGCATATAGAAGTAGCATATAGACGTAGAAAGGCAAGGGACTCTTTGGAAATCTAACAGAAAGTTTAAAAAGAAAGATTTGCAAAAAACATATCCATTAATTTCTAGAAAATTTGTTACACTAGGCAAGTTTTATTCTGGCGGTATATCGAGTTGGCGCTTTAACGGATCCATTACATTGAAATTCCTATTAGACAGATTTGTTCATAAACATAATTGGCGGTTAAGCGGAATTGGCGCTATTTCGAGATGGCACTAAATCGGGGTTCGACTGTATATATATATATATATATATATATAAATGTTGGATGTTTAATTTATTTTTTACAAATGCTTACAAATAAATGCGTAAAAAATACTTTTAAAAATATTTAATGTTCTATTTCATATCCGTATTTATCTACGTGTTTAGTAACTCGGTACACTTTCGCAATGAGGAAAAATTGCCATTCGTAACATACACTATATACCATTTAAAGGAGTAAAAAAGTGATTATTTTCAAAGTGATGTTTAAAATATTTTATTTTGTGTCACCACTCACTGGTACTTTCCTTTTTACTTTTATTATTTGAAGTGTCAAATATTTGCTAAAATATATATTGAAAAATCCCACAGCCTTTAATCAAATGTTTATTTTTTATTAATGGTTTCAATTTAAGGGCAAATATATAGTTGCGTTCCGCAGTTGGCTAGTCGCTAATCTCTGTTCCCATAAGAACACGAAAACTGAAGCGGCGATAGCCTTGGTCAGCACATGGGATGGTGACATCCTCAATCGGTGGGAGAGCAGTGGAACTGCATTCGCTAATGGGAGCTAATGGACTTAAAATCTGTTAGTTGTTCTAGTATACTTCATGTTGAATTGATGACCCGGGTGATGCCGATCCAGGTGCTACGTCTCTCATTTGGAATTAGGAGACCCAAAACTAAGTCTCTCTTCCTTCTACTGCGGCACAATCCAAAGAAATCCGCTTTCTTTCGCGCATCGGAGTCGTACATGGAATATCTGTCACCGGTCTGCGGTTGTCAGAAGGCCTTAGAAACAGAAACAAAATCACATATTTGCACGTAAATATACGAAAACATTTATATCTACATGCGGACACTAAGATTTCTAAAATAATTTAAACTAATGTCGGATTTGGAAGTAATGACTGATGAAACGTCGCCAAATATCCCATTACAAAAGTTCCGATAATCTCATGATGCAAATTAGTTGATTAATTGCGAGATAAATAATTCATTCTTTGAAACACTTCCTTTTGACGAAGACTTAACTTTTGTACCTTTCTCTCGCATCAATATTACGGATGATATTAATTAAGTTTACTCTATCATTTCACAGATCTCTTTTTAAGCGTCGCATCATATCAACTGCAATTAAACAAAATGCAGTTATATCGCTCCAAAATATACATGTAACATTGAGATAAGCAAGTACATTCAATGCAACCTACTTAGTATTAGTAACAACACTAAAGAAAAAAACACAACATTGCATCATTTATAATGGGTAATTAATTTAAATGGAAGGAGTAATGGATTCAAAGAAAGATAATTAACTTTTTGTGCGTTTTGAACGTTCACTTCATTCCAGTACTTTAAATGTACTCTGAATTTATGTCACACCATTATTCCGATGCCTGGTCAGAAATATACTTTTTCCCAGAAAAAAACGCATATGATAAATATGTTATTTTCGTCCAGTGCGGTTAAATTAGTTTTGGGAATAAGGGACATAATCATATGGGGGAAGATGGCGCATTTTGCTTTTTCCACCCAATGTGACAAAGGAATCATCAGTTTTAAAAGCAATCCAGCACAGAATTCTTGAGAGTAAAATTTAAAGCGAGTTATAACTTATGAGTGAAATGCAAATTAGCTTGTAGAGACAAATTGTTTGGAATGTTGTTTATTATGTAAAATCATGTTCGATGCGGAAATGCATTGTTCAGTAATCTAGGCACTTGTTGAAAGCTTGTAAAATAATGAGATAATGCGTATATATGTCACGAGTTTTATTTTATGACCTGCTGTATGATTTTCCTTTAATTTATGAATATTTTATCACGTAAAAGTGGCTTTCAGGGGAATACTAAGTATTTAAAATTATGCATTTAAACGAACACTATCTGGATTTATTAAATGATAGTTTTATAGAGACATTTAGTTTAAATGTATTTATTCTACAAGATAAATGTACCAATGTTAAAATATCTCTGATTGCAAAATGAGTAACCATCATCCATTAAATACAGATGAATAACGTTTTACTCTACCTCTAAATTTTCCAGAAAAACGTTTTCATATTGTAAATCCAAGTTATTAGATAAAGTTATGAATTTATTCCAAAAACTTTTAATTCAACTTTTAATAATCAATTGACATAATGTGAACTTAACTTTTTAGAATAATTATATTTTCTGAATAAAATTTATATATTTTATAAATGTAGTTTAAGGAAGTACGATTGTAGATCACGTCGTTACTTAGCTTGCACAGGAAGCACACGGTTTTGTGCAAAGGAATTTCAATGATCTTCGGATTTCTGGTATTATATCATGCGATATATTACGTGTAAAATAATACGTTGGAACACAGTCAAAAAATCTCGATTTAAAGTTTCTGAAGCACTTTTTTTCGTTTCGAATTTTATACTGCTGTATTATATTCCATTACTTCATTTATCAAAAAAGTAAATAAATAATACGTTTATTTATTTATACAGTGTTATATTATTCATTATTTATTCTTCATTAGTTTTGGATATTTCCTTTTTCAATTTAAATATTACTTTTCTAAAGGTTATCTTATATGATAAAATACGAGAGTAAGCAAAGTTTATATCTGGCAGGATTTTTATGTAGTTTTGTAACCTCCGATCTTCTTAGGTATGTGCCCCTCGATTGCATAGCGCCAAGACAGGTGGTCACAGACCTAACACATTTCGTATACGGCTTCCCTAGAACAGGTTTTAAACCACATTGAGAAGACTTTTCTGAAATTAAGAAATTTTTTTTATTTTATGCGATTTTTGACATTTTTTCGGGCTTAATATTTAACAATTCGTGTAATTACATATGCAGTGTAACGATATTTGCATCATCGGATAAAGGAGAGACTTTTCTATAAAAATAGTTTGTTCTGAGTATGTAACGTAATTTGCAGATTTTTAAGAATTTTTTAAGAAAGATAACTTTTGGGAAGGCTTTCGTAAACTATTTTTAAAGCTCTTGCATCTTTAATTTTATCCGTCATGAATATGGCAACTTTCACAAATGACGAAACATTGATTTCGCCCTTTTTTAAAAGAAAAAATTATAGATTTTAAGAGAATTTATAATAATGTTTAAGTAAAAGGGTTTGAATTCAATAGCTGTCGCTTATAGATTTCTTAATCATTTTGGGCTTTAAGTTTGCGGTTCTTATTGTCTTGCCACAGAAAGATTGAATAATTGCAAGTTGAAAAAAATAAAATACTCCGAGATTTCGTAAGTGCGTTAGGTTAATGTAACCCATTTGAAAGTCATTCAGAATTACAGAATCTCAGTAAAGCAATATGCTACGCACGAAATAATTCTGAATATTCTCATATTTAGAATTAACTGAGGAGTAGTCATTGATTAAATTTTACGGTTATGCGTCACTTAAGAATTTCTACTATCTCATTCAGAAATCTCTTAGGCTGCATGATTATTTAATTTTGTCCAATAATAAAATGCACTTTAGGTTTTCATTCAAAGTTAAACGTCGGAGAAATATTAATTAGGAGATTTTTTTAAAAATAAAAATAAATCAACATTTTCAATTTAATTCGGTGATTGGTGACGTTTTTGATATCATTACAAAAGATTTTATATTGCGTTTCCTTAGGAGTGTAAGGATTGAATGATTGAACAGTAAAATAAAGCATGGGCAGGTATCATAAAGGAGTCAGTAGGAGGTAAAAGTATCATAAAGGAGTCCGTTGTATCAGCTATAGCAGATACAACGGATTAAAAGTCCGTTGTATCTGCTATAGCTGATTGAAAAATCAGTTGTCATACATACGACCGAATAACTGCACCATAATTTAAGTAGCATTATTTATCTGAGAATATTTAAAACTCAAAAGAATAATGTCTATTTGTTTCATAATATGTATTTTCATTTTCATAAATAAGAACTCTAAAAATTTCCTTTTTTTTCATTTCGTTCAATTCGTTGATGAATTTATCAGTTTAAGGGGCAGTAATGGGCAGGGTCGAACTAGAAAAAATGTCCAAACGGCGGAAAATGCAGAGTTTTTCACAACATCTTTATCATTTTATTTAAAAAAATTGAAATTTTGGAAGAGGAGAGGGAGACCGTATACTTATCTCCTTGAATGTCCTTGATAATTTATTCTGTTACTATGGTAACGATTATAATAAATATGAAAGTAGTTTTTAATTTTAAATCTAATTGGAAGTGAATTTGACATCATTTTGATGTCACAAAATTCAAATTGCATCACAAATTCAGTGGCGGTCATACGCTTTACAGAAAAATCTCTTTACTATGGTTCACCTGTACGAAAGCCATGATAGCCAAAAAGTTAAAAAAAACAGTGAATATTTGATACTGATTGATATATAACTCTATACCTATGATATAAATAATATTTTGAGGCATTTTAGTATAGTAAAGTTGTACCTGTAGAACGATCGAGATTTCTCATATTTTCAAGAGATGGTATTAATTTCACAAGTTCAGAAAAAAAAGAAAAAAAAAACGTTTCCTTCCGCACGAAACACTGGCACACAGCTAGTATTTTACAGCTATACAAGTAAATTTTTTGTATAAACACAAAAACAAAATTTTAAATTAATTACTCTTGTTCTAATGCCATCTATTAAAAAAACTACTTATACTAATGATGTATTAAATCCGTACTACCATACAGCTGTCAAATTGTGAAGATTAAATGGTTCTACATCAGCTGTCGGAAAACAGGATTATTCAACGCACTCCTTAAGATAAGAATCGAAGATAAAACTGCCTTACATTCTTTTGTAAGGAGTTGTGAATTATCAATGACTTACGAACATTAAGAAAGTGAGATGCTCTTGTGTCAAGATTGTAACGTCAATAAATCATATTTGCTAGATCAGCTCAGAAGATATCAAAGTTTATTTCGGAAATTATTTCTTTGGTACTTGAGACGACAAATTGTATCATTTGCAACGTGTTAAAATAGGGATAAAATCATGTCTTGCACTTTGCAATGTGGTTGTCTTTTCACACCAGGAAACAATAATGTGCGGTATTTTTCACTGAGTTTTATGAGAACGATTAATAATGAAAACGAAATATTGAATTTAATTTTACGCCAAACGTTTAAGACCACACGCAGACTGTAAGTTTTACAAGTAAAAAATCATAAATTTATAACGATTTTCTATAAATTAATTTAAAATAACATTACCTTTGTTAACGTCACCTTTGCAAAAAATCATAGTAACGATACTGGAAAAAATATATTTATACTCTACTTTTAAAAATCTTAAATGTCTGTTCTAAAGAACGTTTTACTGAAAATTAAAAATTGACCTTACATTTTTTAATATTTAACAATTTATTAAAATATTTACAAAATTTTTCAATAGAAAGTTAAGTTCGCGTAACTTCCCAAAAGAATAGCAAACTTCATTAAACAAAATTATATTAACTTTAGAAACTTTCTGCAAGTATGTCGTAATATTTTATTTTTCAAATATAATTTTTATATAAACACAAACATAAATTTTTCTCAAAGCAATCTTTAAACTCCCAAAGCGTCAGAAAATAGTATCATTTCATGGGATGAAAGAGACAATTATTCAAGAATGTACCTCCAGTAGTTTTCGAGATTGATACTTTATTCCTTCAGTCGATCAGTCAGCTTTAGTCTTTTATGTTAATTTTAAATTTAATATCATAATTAAGCTTCGTTTTTACGTACAAACTAATTTAATATTTAAGGAAATATTTTACTTTCCAGTCAAAGTGCATATAAATGTAGCTTTAAACAAAATTTCATTATGCATTTTTGGCATTATTTGGTATGCCATGTTCCGTAATTAAAACTTATTTCAATTATTACAAGAAATTAACTTAAATAAATGCGTTTCTTTTTTTCAAAATTCTCTGTCTCTGAATCTCAATAACGTAAGTTTATTTATCATATTAGAACAAATTAGTGAAGTAAACATTTTGTTATGGAAATTTAGAATCAGCTTTTTTTATACTTTACACGTAACTAAAAATATATTAAATTGCATTTAAATTATATTCTTCTGATAAACAATTTTTAAACATTCATATAATTTACTATTGAAATTATTAATTCTTAAAATAATATCATGTGAAAAACTAATTATAAAAGTTTAATTAAGTTATAATATTAGACATTCTCTGAACTTCTTGTTTAAAATATTCCATTTCATTAACACGAAGGGGTTTATTTTTATGAAAAGTCCTTCATAAACAGATGATACAATTAGGATGACATGAAAAATATTAACAAATATGACATACTTTATCCACGTAAATTTTCTCTGAAATTAATCTTCTAATGCATATCATTAAAAGGAGTTTTGTCGGAGTTTAATTAAGTTCTAAAATAAGTAGGCACGGGTATTGCTAAAAATATTGTATTGGCTCGACTTATCTGTGGATGATGTTAATTTTATCCAAAAAAAGACATATTGAAGGAATACTTCATTTATTTAATAAGTTATAATCATAAATAAGATATGAGTTCATACTCACAAGATTTCCAGGGGTTATATTTCTAGTTTTTATAAACATTCTTTTGTAACATCATACGTTGTGAATGAAATTATCAGAAAATAATGGGGAAAAATTAAGATATATAGATTTTAACATGCTATTTTGGAATTTACCTTTGAAATGTTGTAACTTTATCTTTAAGTTGCATGACGTTTTTTTAGGTCGTAATAAATGCTGTTAGTACTTGGGATTTCATTTTAATTCAGGTTATCCTTAAAATACTCGTCCATATCCCTAGATATCAGCACTTAAAACTAATGTATTAAATAAAACCAATCTTCATATATAGACAGTAGAAGATATGGGGAGATCAGATCCGAAAAAAAAAAATGTCGTCGATAGGGATATTTTAGTAATGCTGTCATATACGCAATATGGAATTTGAGCAATCGATGTATCCAATTATTATCCGATTTTTTTCGCGTATAATATATTTAGAACCTTCTAAAAACAAAAAAAATACTATTGAGAGTGATTGTACGTAAAATGGATTATGCCCTTCACTCTAAACATTTTCTAAACATATGGAAAATATCGCCAAGATCCTAGTAGAGAAATCTCACGAAAATATTTGCCTATACTGGATATAACCCTCAAGGATAAATCATTGTAACGTATTATTTGTTTTAATTTCAGGTATGCTAGGCATCTGCTGTGGTTCATGCACTTCAAATTGCAGATTTAATGGCTGAAGAGCTTTCATGATAAAATTCTAAATCGGGTAAGATTCATTTAAGATTCGTGCTCATTTTCGTCTCTAGTTCTTGTATAGATATCTTTCCGCTTATGCGAAGGAAATAAAATGTAACAAAACAATGATAACCTTAAAATCCGAGTATTTAAAGTTTCCGGAAGTTAATGCTCCATCTGTTAGATATTTATGAACTTTTATTTATCAGTTGGTAAGTTTGTAACATAAATTATTCTGCCCAAGAACAATGTATATTACATTTGTTTTCGTTTATTTGTTAAACTTATGAATATGTAGAAACATACATCTTGTTACTGTTGTAACTATAATGTTAACAATAAAAAACATGATTTTAAATGGATAAAAGTAAGGCGAAACAAATAATTTTTTGAGTTTTATATTTTGATGCTGTTACATTCTGTCGGCTTCACGAGATTTAGAGCATCTCATAAATAAAGGGGAAATAGATATTGAGCTTATGTTTAGCTCCGGAATAATGTATCCAGCTCCGAAATAATGTATGATAAATATGTCATTATTTTGGAAGATTTGTTGACACATATGCGAAGAGAATGAAATGGACACTGTTACTATGATAGCTAAATGCTCATGTCGAAAATAGAAAATGAAATTCACTACTCTTGACACCATTTATACATCATGTATTTAAAACTGCACTAATGATTTAAGCTTGCAAATTAAATGCTAACAATATTTGACAAAAAGAAAAAAAATACAAAATCATCAAGATTGTTCCATTATGAAAGATGTATGAAGATAGGAATAAATAAACCATATAATAGTCTAATTTTTGCTGAAACAGTCAGATAAATCGATTACCAAAATATATTTAATATTTATTTCTTTATTTTCCATTTGAGGGTTTAGCAATATCTAAACCGTCTGAAGAACGGGCACTTCAGCTTGTATTTACATATAACCTGAAAAGTAAAATATGACAATAAGGTAAGTATAATAAATATGTTATAAGAAGTAATTATACCCCAGTTTATATTTTTCCCACGTGGGAAGAAATGGGAAGCAAGCCATATATTTCCTCGAAAAAAAGGGAAATCAAGAAAAAACATCGATAAATTTTTCATCAGCCTCTTTTAAAAAGTTTCTCTATTCAAGCATTTTTATACATACAAAGGTAACTTGATGTTTAAATCTTCAGGCAAAAAGTGGCATTTCAAAGACTAATAGACAACCTTTAATACCAGACTACGTAAAAAGGTAATTATCAATTACAGAATACCCGAACAGTCAGATTGGCGGAGCAAAAATATAATAGGTATTCTCCCAACTAGCCCTTGCCCAATATGTATCGCTGGCAAAATGAACTCAAAAACTTTTTTCGGGTGTTCAAAATGGGATTAATATGGTGAAATACAAGATGTTTTCAATATGTGCTTCTTTGAAAGACATGCCTTACCTTTCCCCTCTGTATGTGATAAGATACTTGCTTTCTAATGATATGGTTGTCAAAAAAGCCATATGTTACAATACGAACGATAGGTGACGCTTAGAAGATCACTCATCACAACAACATTAATATTTGAAATAGTAGATAGATGTTCGATGATTACTGATTATGATAAAAACTATATTAAATTAGAAACGGTATTTAGGATGAATATCTGCTAAAGATGAAGCCCACCTAGAAGTGCGAGATTAACCGCAGTCTAGAATGTGGTTCTAATCTCCTATGTCTACGGGAAACAGTGGTTAAACTTCGCACTTTAGACGGTCGATCATCCTGACATGCATGCATTTTTTTAAATAACTGTGTTTGATTCCCTCAGTTTTATACAGGGTTGAATGTGCTAAACCACTTTCAATTGTTTTAAAATGAGTTTAAAAATACATTTACTAGATTGTATTTATGCCGAGGAAAACCTACAGCTGTGCTGCATTTCACAGCTGTAGAGCGTTTCGAAATTTTCATAAGTTGCATAATAATCTTTGAAAAATTATGGCAGAGACCAACAGAAACAATAACTGACTAATGCCCAGTTTTTCAGACACTGAACGTTGGGAGATCGATGAAATCTGCAGGTTCAAGTTTCAGGCCTTTCTCGTAACTGTATTTTATTATTCCCAAATTTGTGTTTAGCGTTACAATACATGTTAGAAAAATTGAAAGAGCCCACCACCTAAGGCGTCCATCACCTTAGACAGAAAAATTAACGATGTGGCATTCAATAATTTTTTTTAAGCTCCAGACGGAGTCAAAACTGCTCACTGCCCTAAAACACATCTAAATTCGCAGTAAAAAAGATCAATTTTATATATATATACATTTCAATAATTCTAAATCATTTTATAGCTAAAAAACGTTTCTTTCTTGACGCTAATAGAAAAACTTTCATGATGCATATTATATCACTTTCTTCTGTTACGTATACTCCAAAAATATTTTATCCTGGAGGATAAAAGTAGCTGATTATGCGAATGCAAATAGCAGATAAGTATATTTCTACAGTAACTTTCACTAGCAATTACGTAAATGCATCTAAGCAGTGAAAGTGTAGTAAAATACATCTCGTGAGAGAAGTAACACGCGATTGTACACTTCCAGAAAAACTTCGTCTTTATACACACTAATCCCCTACTTTTCAACGAATAATTTCCGTACTCCTTGGAAATGTAATATTTTCAAGGAGTACGGAAGGAGTTTATGAATTCTTTTTCCCGAATTCTGAAAATGAGGAAAAAATTTCGTTAATTCTGAAGAAGTTTCTTCAATTGACAAGAGAAAGATGAAACTCATATTCGTCAATTACTGGAAATATTCCGGCAGCACTGATTGCTGCAAAATTTCCGTGAATTGCAGAACTAACTTTTGAGAGTGTAGAATTTGATGATTAGATTGCTTTTACAGGTGATTCGGTTTCTAATATTAAACAACTTTCGATTATTTGACGGAGAAAAATGCAATAAAATTTGTTTTAAGACGGGAAGATTGCCTGCACACAAAAATAAATATTTTAAGTGTATCTATTTTAAAATCTTAGTACATTATTTGAATTATTTAACGTATATTGTTTGAATGTGACATTTACTGCTATAAAATAACTTTGTTTATATAATACAATAACATCGAAAATAGTTAAGAAAAATTATGTTTGCGTATAATCTATTTCTTTTTATCATATAGACAGGTGTCAAAAATTAATGCTATAAAGTTGGCGATTATCTGGAAGTAGTCCAAGCACGCTATGCATAGTTAGGTCTCCAGACCTCAATCCCATAGAGCACTTTTGGAATAATTTACAAATGTCATCGCATGTGGACATCCCCCTATAAGAACAGTTTAATGTCGGCGCTTTTAGAAGAATTATAATTACTTCCAGAATCTTTGAGCCATCTGACTCATTGAAAGTATGAGAGTTAGATGTATCCCTTATATAGGGAAAGGTGGTCGAAAATGATACTGGCGTGAAAAACTTTCACTTTCTTCTATACAGTCGAAGCTGTCAACTAGGTAAAACATAATCTAGTTGTGCCAAGTCAAGAAGAAGCTGTGGTGATATTTAAGCTATCGGTTTATTGCGTGTCTGAGTAGAATTCTTAAAAAAAATGGGTTTTATCATATCTCTTATAAGGTAAGAACTGATTGTGGTTACT
This sequence comes from Cheiracanthium punctorium, assembly GCA_038373885.1. Taxonomy (NCBI): domain Eukaryota; kingdom Metazoa; phylum Arthropoda; class Arachnida; order Araneae; family Cheiracanthiidae; genus Cheiracanthium; species Cheiracanthium punctorium. The sequence goes on along the minus strand of JAWZYV010015836.1, from coordinate 474,888 downwards.
AGTACTATGTTGCATAATACTGTATTTATTTATTTGCTTATTCTATAGAAGAATAATATATATGTGATTAATAGTAGATATATGCGTATCGTATGAAAATTGACACCGTGAAAGCAAATGCCTTAAAATCGGAACTAGATACATACAAAAAAATTGGGAAAGTTTAACTTAATTTATAAATTTCAAAATCCACAAATTTTAAAATAATTATATTTTATTTTTTCAAAATACTTAAATTGTAAATCGTCTCAAGGGGATTCAAATTTTCAGTTTGAAATTTCGCGCGTAACTTCGTCACAAAAATGTAAAATATAGTAAGTACAATATAAAGTGTGTTATTGAATAAATATATATTTGTAAGAGTAATAAATATATATTTGTAAAGTATAATAATATTACTTTTTAGTGTTTCGCAACACCTATACATTCTTCTTTCCAGTCTTACACTTTTATTTTGTGGCAACACCATTTTTCACTTTTTACAATTCTTAACATTGTCAACGCGTATAACATGTTTTCAATGTGTTTTCCATGTGCTCAAGTCTGGTATGTAGATTTATAATTGCTATTTCTATTTTTTGTTATCTTTTTGATTTCTTTTTTTTCTTTATATAGTAGGGTAGGGCCCAGAACGTGTGGAGTGAATATCTCTTTTGATATGCCACACAACCGAAACTCTACTATTTCGTTTGCTTTTAATTATAATCCACTGTTCGTGGCCCCTGAAGACGGTGACAGTGGTTATAATTTCCGTTCCGTTCTATTTTCACATTAATTATTGCTCTTTATTTGACTTAGCTTTTATTAATTTTATTATTATTTTTTTCTTTTCAAAATGTGGTTTCTAATTTTCTCGCTGTTAAAATTTTAATGCGAGGTATGTCTTATTTGCAGTATGTTTTGTGTTTTACTTATTAGTTATATATATATATATATATATATATATATATATATATATATATATATATATATATATTTAAAATTAAAAGCTAACCAAGTAGAAAACAGAACTCAAAATAATTTTAAATATGTGTTATAATAAATAAATAAACACGAAGGCATATTTTTGAAAAAAATATTTATATTTCATTTGCAAATAAAATTACGAATATATAAATATTTATTTCTAAATAAAATATGCTTCACAAATATCTTATAATCACTTAGCAAGAACTATGCATTGGTCATTCAAACCCACCACTATAAAAATATATATCTGAAATTTGAATGAATGCATTGTTATATTCTTAGATTTTCTTTTTCATTGGAAAAATAATAAATGCTTGTTTCGGGACTTGGAGACTTGTTTGTTAAATTCTATGGAGCTTCTTATTTTTACTTCTTGATCTTAAGCAAAAATAAAATAAAAATATTCAAGCAGAAAAGATTATTAAGATATCAAATGTAATGAATACTGAATTCATTCTTTTGTTAAAATCATGATTAATATTTCCACAGAGCTATACTTTGAAATTTTTAGAGTTCTATTAACTCCAATTTAAAATTTCACTGATGCACATATGGAATCAAGTAAAAATCAAGTAAAATCTATTGCTTTTCTAAAGTTGAGTAACGGCATTTTCTTTATGAAATATATGTCCATGTGGACGAGTTTCGTTAGAAAATACAAGAAAAAAAATGTTAGCAAAATTAATTAAGTTTAAACAACAAAATACTTTGCAGGTGAATTAGTTTCTGTAGTGTACTTTTTCGAAACTACAAGAAAAAGCTTTTAGCAAAAATTATTTTACGCCCTTGATTTTACCTTAATGAATATTATTACGCAGAAAGTAACAAAGCCTATGTAAAATAAATAACCAGTTTGAATATATCAACCAAAGTGTTAAATGAACGAAGTATAAGACTGAAAAGATCTGCTTTTAAGAAATAAATTTGAAAAAAAAAAAAAAAAAAAACTAAGCAGCTTGATCTTTTTCTCTATTGAAACGCGTATTGACAATATCGTTTTATTTTGAAGAATATGTGATTGAAAACAGCTATCTAACTTTAATATTCGATGCACAATCCAGATAAAAAATTGCACCTCTCATTTTAGGGTATTTCTTCCATATCCGTACAGTCAACTCATTTATAATTAATACAAATAAAACACTTAATGTTAATTTGCCAGGAATTTTACATCATTCTGTAAATAATATTCTTCTGCGATGTTTATTTAATCAGTTAAATTGAAACAGAGTTGCATATTTGCATATCAGTCGTGTATTTTGATAACAAATACCTATGGTTTTACGAATCTCTTTGAAATTACCAGTGCAATTTCTGATTTACTTTACAAGTTGAACTTTACATACAATAGATTACCTTTGTTATATTAATAAGGAAAGGACGAATTCTAATTGATTATAAAATGCCTACAAATTGCTTTACACTGATTGAAAATATGAAAATCTATGCAAATTAAGATTTGCCCGAAGCAAATTAAGAATAATTTGCCAGCTAATTCTAAATCGCCATGAACTTGTTTGCACTTCTGAATTTTATGCATATTGTTTTATATATTATAATAGTATATATGCATTATAAAACGAACAAATGAAGCGATATTTTTAATTTCGTCATCGAAAATAAACTAAAGTAAGTCTACGAGATGCATATTGGATGATTTCATCAACAAAGACATATAAGAATAGTTTTAAAGATGACATAGCGTAAAAATCATTTATGAATTTATTAAATGCAACATATATATATATTGTTTATGAACATACATTTTACAAATTTTACACGAAATAAAGGTTCTATACAATTCAGAAAGGAATCGTTAAGTGAGGAAAGTTGTATGAAATATAAACTGGAAATTAATTTCGTACACTGGGTTTAAAATGTTTCTCTGCAAGACACCTATTTTGAATTTTAAGTTTAGGCTTCTGCTTGCAATTAGAATTATTTTTAACGGCATCTCTTTCATTTTTGATGCCATAAATTCTATGAAGTGCCATTTATGAAATAAATTAAATTAAAATAAAATAAAATAAATAACTAGATAGAGGAGAAAAAAACTCTTTTTAGGTTGACTTTGTATACAAAAATTTCGATGAGAAAAATTAAATCCAAAATTTGAAACGTCATTTGCAAAAAAAAAAAAAAAAAACAACGCTTTTTAAACATATAATTTAATGATCCATTGAAAAATGATTTTTTTCCGTAATTATTGGTGTTTGAAACATGCTGCGTTTTCCTTAAAATCTATAATTTAGAGTTTGTGCGAGAATTCCCTGCGCACATTTTCTTGATTTGATCAAACAATTTGAAACAATCGGTATAGCTATATTAAAAAATAATATACTTCTTAACGATCATTTACTTTTATTGTTTTGATATCTTATTCAGTTGATTATCTTTCAAGGTAACACACGAGTAGTTTATATTACAGCTTTAAATAGTAATTAAAAAAAAATTCTCCTTTCATTACTTCCACATTATTCCATAAATTAGAAGGAAGTTATTTCCTTTTTAAGCCTCAACTTTTCTAAAATATCTATCATTTACAATAAATCAAGGTGTTAGATAAATTTGATGGATGATCTACTAACACTGGTTTGATATACGAGGTAAAATTTGCTCATAATTATCTTGAAAGGGGAGAATTTCAGGGGAAGGTTTGAGCAAGGTAGGATACCTCGCAACACCTGCTGCACGATACATTTTCTGGAATTTTTCTCATCTACTGTAAGGGAATATGAAGTACGTCTTCTGTTAAGGCTCTATAAATTTTAAAAGGAAATTAGATAAATATAGCTTTGTTTATGCAAAAGGATGTATTGCATTACACACGCACGTGATCTTTTAAGATATATTTAAGTAAGTAATGCTGAAGTATCTCTAAAAATAAATGTATTTTTATTAAAGTCTTGACAAAATTTAAAACTTACCTTCAAATGTTGTTTTTAAATAAATTGTTAATCAAAATGTGTTTTTTTAATTAATCAAAGAAAATCGCATTTTTAAGCTAATTTGATACATACATTTTTATTATTATATTTTACACTGTAATTAGTATTCTAATATTTCATTTTAGAAAAAAATATTCTAGGAGCGTATTAAAAGGCATAGAATAGCATTGATTAGAAGAGAATTTTTACAATGTGGTTGCTGTTTTAATCCACAGAAAATATAAAACTTTACAGTCCCATAATTCACAAACCCAATCATTTTTTATGTACGTTTAATTTATCATTTTATTTAACCATTATTAAAGTCAGTATTAATGCAATCTGCCAATATCAGTATTGTATAGACTTTTAGAAGTACAGTTTAATTTAGAAATTAATATTATTGATTAAAAATTTTATTTTAGGGAGCTTAGCAGTCATTGAAAAAAAATGGGAATTTTGGTTTGGGTGTAAACGGTATCTATATAAATAAAATTAGACTTTTGTCTGTACATTTCTTGGAATTCAAAAATTTTGCGATTTTTGTCATTCTGTCCGTTTCAAGCACCCGGGAATCCGATGCGACCCTCAAAAAAAGTTTGCCTGTCTGTCATTCTGCCATTCTGTCGTTCTGTCATTCTGTCCGTGACGCTTTTTTTCTTTAAGCATCACGTAAAAACGACTGAAGCGAATGATATGAAATTGGGTGTCCTGAAAGATGGTCACTCAACTTAAAACATAGGCGTCCAATTTTTAAAAAATCTTGATTGGATTTTGAGATTTTGCGAAAATCCTTTCAAACTGCGTAAATTTGTGTTCAAGCATCACGTAAAAACGACTGAAGCGAATGATAGGAAATTGGGTGTCATGATAGGTGGTCACTCAACATAAAACATAGGCGTCGAATTAAAAAAAATCTTGATTAGATTTTGAAATTTTGCGAAAATCATTTCAAACTGCGTAAATTTGTGTTCGCACATCACGTAATAACTGCAAAGGTGAAAAAATGATATTTGGTGAAATGGTAGGTGGTCACTCACCTTAAACTATAAACATCTAATTAAAAAAAATCGATCAGATTTCGAGATCATGTGAAAATTGTTTAAAACTGGGTGAATCTTTGTTCCCGCATTACGTAATAACGACTAAAGCGAATGATATGAAATTTGGTCACACGATAGATGGTTGCTCAACATAAACTAAAGGAGTACAATTTTTTAAACATTTTTATTAGATTTTGAGATTTTGTGAAAATTCTCTCAAAATACGTTTATATTTCTTCAAACATCACGTAATAACGACTAATACGAATGATACGAAATTGAGTGATATGATAGGTAGTTGCTAATCTTTATAGGCGTTGAATTTTTAAAATATTTTGATTACATTTTGAGATTTTGCGAAAATCGTTTTAAAATGCTGAAATTTTGTTCCAGCATCACGAAATAAAGACTGCAGGGAATTAAACGAAATTGGGTGACATGATAGGTTGTCACTCAACTTAAATTCTAGGTTTCCAATTTTTCAAACATGTTGATTAGATTTTGAGATTTTGCGAAAATTATTTCAATATGCGTAAATATTCGTTCGCGCATCATATAATTACGACTAAAGCGAATGAAATGATATTACTTAGTTACTCTCTAACCTGTAATATTTTAACAATACATAAAAAAATTATAACTTCGCTTTCTTTACTCTGGCAACATACTACATCCATTCTGTGTACTCCTACAATGCTGACGAAAATTCTTGCTTTTTGGAAATTTGCATTCACTAACACGTCGAGGACGGGCACCTCAGCTAGTTTTAATATAAATGTGGAGAAATTTTAGAAAATATTTTATTTATATTGCCGCCAACATATACGGAAATAAAGGAATTACAAAGTATAATAAGTCAGATTTTTTTTTTCAAAATCCATAATTATATTAAATATAAAGTAACTTGTTATGTTATTGTATTTTAACAGCGAAATCTTTAATTTAATTTCACTATGTCTTAACGACTATCTACTACCTACTAAATCAGGTTATATATTATAATGTATTACATTTTGAAAAATCTTGTGACATATTCAATATATTATAAATATCTTTAAAAAATTATTATACTGCCAATATTTTTTTTGTCGTAATATTTAAGATTTGAACAAACTTTTAATAAATTACCTATAAGTTGGTAGCTTACAAAACCTATACTCGAAATGAAAGTTGTATCTTGAAAATTCGATCAGAAAATAATATTTTAAGAATATAAAATTACTGAATCTTAAATTCAGTGCGAGAAAAAAAAGTAAGTAATTCTCATGCACTCATTAATTTATACCTTCGAACCGACAATTAATTTATACATTACGTATCTGATGGATGTAAAATTTTTATTGAAACATAAAGCTATCTAACTTTATGTGAAATAAACATAACGGGTGAAAATCTTATGAAAAGAATAATCAACATTAGAAACATTTTCTATAAGCCGCACTCCTATATATAAATTAAGACTTTGTAGGCACCGCTTAAAGTATGTACCTTTTACGGTGTTTGTCTAAAGAAATGAATAGTTACTAGCTATTTATTAATTAATTAATTTATTTATTTATTGATGCTTATTAAGGTTAAGATATCTAACAAAATGCAAAGCTCTTGAACCGCGTTTGACATAAGATCTTTCTTTTTATTCATATATTTTTAAAGGTCACATAATTATAATGAGAGCAAGAAAATTCGCTCCTAATTGTATATATTTTCTTTTGACTGCCAACACAAACATCATTTAATTTTCCGACTTCGATTTTGCGAAAAATAATTTATTATCCTGCAAGAAGTTTACGTTCAAGTTCTTGTTCACTCCTTTTTTTATCAATAGTTAAAACAGATGAAAAACATTATCCAAAATATACGCCAGAAACTTTTCAAGTACTTTCATGTATTTACAACTCTCTGCATGCACCTGCGCCTCTAAAAGAGTTAATAGATTATAAAGGGAATCTTAGAATGGTTGAAACTTTTACAATAAATTAAACGAACTATTTCGAAATCAAAAATTATTAAATTTAACCACTAATCAGAATCCTACGTACAAAAGTTACTCTATTTGAGCATGAGATCCTATTATAACCGTAAGACAACTAAACTACTCTGCATTTCATTCCATGCTTTCCGTCTGATGGCTTATGAAATGAAAGCAGTTAACTTTTGCTTACTGAATTCCTCAACATACAGGGTGGTTATTAATTAACGTGAGGTGTATAGAGCCCTCTAGCGAGTAAAGTATTGGACGAAACTTAACCAAATTTGATGAGTATGCATAGTAGGCCATGGGATTTGGATTAAAAAAAAAGTTCCAAAATTTGCCACTGGGGCAATTTTGGCGTTGTAAAAGTGCCCCAGAGGTCCCCCGATCTCAATCCTTGCGATTTTTGGTTGGGATTTCTTAAAAGTGGTGTTTATCAAGGACACGTCTCCAATATCGCAATGTTAAAGGATCGAATAACGTTACACGTGAGGCAAATCAACTCTGATACGCTGCGAGTGGCAGTAGAAAATGTCGTGCATCGTATGCAGTTCTTGGAATTTACCAATGGTGCGCATATTGAACCAAATTTGTAAATAAAATTAATGTTTGCTGTATTGTTTGTCAATTAACCATTAAATATTTACGTTAATACACTTTTGCAGCGCCAAAATTGCCCCAGTGGCAAATTTTGGAACTTTTTTGGGGGGGGAGGGAAATCAAAATCCCATGGTCTACTATGCATGCTCATCAACTTTGGTTAGGTTTCGTCCAATACTTTACTCGCTAGAGGGCTCTGAACACCTCACGTTAATTAATAACCACCCTGTATGTAAAAGTTGTTCTATGGAGGAAAACTTTGACGAAATCCCACATGAAAAAGTTCCAAGGGCTGATCACGGAATGATCACGGAATAGGACCGTACCAATCAATCTCTCAATTGGGAATACGCAGATTAAGATACTTTATGGCAGCGGAGGATGCATTGAGAAATTCTTCAACTACTGGGTTCATCTGATTATCTTGCCGAAAACCTTCTAGCACAAATGTGACTTGGATTATTGCGTGAAAACCGGATTAATTGGCATAGAATAACGGGGACAAAATTCAGTTGTTCAGACGTCATTCCTGTTACGTACTTATGCCCGTTTCGTACAGTGCATTTTTGCCCGTTTTAATGCCCATTTCGCAATTACAGTTATTTTTACAATTAATTTTTTAAAGTTTTCATTACGTCACAGGCATGCTGTATATTAATAATTTTAGCCCGATTTCATTTTTGACTAACCTGAATATCTCAAATAGTATCTTTGCTCATACTTTCGAACTTTTATTCTTTTAAATAGCGCTTTATAGTATGAAGCAATTGTATCATTTTTAATTTCCACAAAAATCTGAACTATAAGCCTAAGCAACATTGTAAAAGATTGTCTGATCTCAATTCATTAATTATATCTATAAAATTAATTATACGCAGAATCTCAATATTTCCTTACACATTTCCGTAAAATAAACTTACTACTATCTATACTAAATCTATAAATAGAATTCGACTTACAAGAGGGGTATTGGGGAATCTTCTAAGGAGAGACATTATCAGCAAATTTTATCGAATGTCTTTATATGATGGATGTACTACATACACCGTGTAAAACTTTTACTCTTCATAAATCGTAGATTTTCAAAATACTTCTCAATTGATTGATACATATAAAGAGGTGCCATTTATTTCTGAAGCAACTCTCTTTTGATTGTCATTTTATAAAATCATTTAAGAAATTGATGTTGCTTTCTCTCGTGAAATTCCAATATATTTTTCTCCCTGCCTTTTGTAAACACGCCGTAATGTGCATCAAATGCTATTTTGGTGAGATGAGAATTCATTAAGTTTTTGCATTGACATAAATCTGAAAGGACCTGTTTAAGCTCTCTGATATTTTTAGCTTATTTTTTTCCCTTTTGTAGCTATCATAAGTAGGGAAAAAATCGCAGAATAAAGATCTTCTATAAAAGCCGTCTTATTTTTTTTCATCATATTAGTATTTTACAAACTAAAATCATATGGACTTAAAAAAATAATGTCCGGGAAGTTCTAGAAGCAATAAAGTTTGTGTTCCATCCTGACCAGTGGACTTTTTAAAAAACTTCCTTCACCTACTGGACTTTAGTTCGACGAACCCAGAAAGAAGTAGAGTTTCCTGCAACAGAAGTAATGTTTAACTATACTTTAGAAGTTTAACTTCTAAAATTAAAAATGCGTATTTACTATTATACAGCTATAAAACGTTTTATTTAAATACGAATGAAAGAAATATGCTTTAAATTGGGATAAATTCTTCCAACTTAATATGACTCAGGGAAAAGCTTTTCCTTGTTAGAGATTCAAAATAGAAAATATTGATGTGAAAGAACGAAAATAAAATAAAGTGTTTTGAAGTTTTTATAGTGATTCATAATACGTCACAGTATATCTTCGAAATATTCAAATCAATTTTAATGAAATAGTATTAGAAATCAGGATTACTATTCCGTTAAGAACTAAAACTAAAAAGTTGGAAAGTGAAATAAATATTTGCACGTTTACGAGTTTAAAATATATGGCAATATATAATATTTTTTTTTCATATTTACTTTGGTATTTCATATTTTACTTCTACACTTTATTTACTGAGCTCCAATAGTTTTATTATTATTAATATTATTGCTGCTGTTTTACTATTTTGTATTTCAAGTGTAAGAATACGCGTATATCTAACGCTTATCACAGATTTTTGGAAATAGATTTAAGTTTGTACTTCAGTAAAAGCTTGAAGTAAAGAAGTAAATTTTCAGATTTCCATTTAAAAACTCTCCTAATCTTCTAAATGGGAATTTCAGTGAAACGGTCTTGTTTCAGGACGATTTACAACTAGTATTTCAGTGAACGCTTTAAGATTTTAAGGATGCTGCAGCATCTACTTGTATCCCTTTGCTTTGTTTCATGTAGGGGGGAAAATTAAAATCATCACTCTTTAAAATAGCCAGATTTTGTAGTGAGGAATGGAGTTAAATGATAAAAAGACTAGAAACAGAATAGCTTAAGCTACTAGAAACAATACAAAGATTCCAATTAGTTGCAAATCATGACGTAACAAAACGTTACAGGTACCCAATAGCGTTTTAACGGTAATAATTGCTTGCATTATAAGTAATATACGACTGTGATTATCAAATACACAACATTACAAGAATCTGGTGCTTTAATATCACTAATTAACGATATAACTAATATAAAATCCGGTCTTTGTAAAAAAGTGCTGCGCTCGGCAGCCAATCATAATCCTGTTTTTAGTCCCCTGTGCCACAGCTGTCTACCAAATGCTGAGCTTCTAAGCTGAATGGACTCTATCCACAAGTAATGTATATAGTAGAAATTTGCATGATTTTACTACAGTCTACCAATCATCGTTGACAGAAGATGGCTTCAACGCATCTCCTTTTTTGCTATCTCCCAAATAATTTTATCCTTCTTGACTTAAACTTGGTATTTCTGTTCGTGAAAACAGGCATATTTTACTCCTGTCAAGCATAGATATACCAATGAAGATTTAAGGTATTCTTAAGTATGTCCTCAAGTTTTTGAACGCTTTATTTGGTTCAACGTTACTTAAAAGAGATTTTTTTCAACGTTACGACTCTGAAATTTTGAATCGAAAACTGTTGAAATAGTTTTAAAAGAAAGAAAAAAAGTAGATATAGCTTTAAAAATCAATGAAAAATAAACACGAGCATGCTATTCAGTTCAAGGTGTTTTGATGAGATATGCAAACACATTTTTTAATGTACTGGTTTTAAACAATAATATTTTTAAAAATCTAGAATATTTTTCGACGGGTTTCGAATTTAAAATTAGACTAGAGTACGCAACCATGTACCAAATATTACGTTTCAACACCTTAGAGGTATATTGTTGAGTGGTGGAAAAACTGATTGCTAATATTTTCGCGATATTTTTTCTAAAAATAAAAATGGAATTTTTCTGTCTGAGTAACTTTACAGCATTGTTGTATTCCACGGAAGCATGTAACGGCTACGACATACTTTAAGTGGTGTATTGAGAAGTAAATATGCACGTATTTTAGACCCTTGCGGTTTTACATTTTATGATCAAAATAATAGTCACAGTATTTTTTTTTGTATAATAATAGTAATATTAGTAATTAAAGTATATACCAACATAAATTTTGAGACAAAACTCCATTACCTTTCACAGATGTTTCAATGTTTTTTCTACTATATATTTATTTTTGCTTCAATAGTGCGTGTCACTATCCGTAAGATAAGGCAATTTCAAATACATATATAAGCAAAATACTTGTTGTAAAATAGAGTAAAATATATATTTCAAAGAATGAATTTATATTTAAGACATCATTTTAAATTTAGAATTTTTAAATTGTATTTTAAATTAAATTTGAAAAAAAATCTTACTTCTACTTTTATATTTCTGTTAAATTTTTCAAAATCTGCTTCTCTCTAGCTTTTAATATTAATTAATTCTAAAGATACTGATACCAGTTATGATTATACAAAGCTCCGTGGAGATATGATTCATAGAAATTTTATCTTACGAATAGTTTTAATCCTCCTAAGACCCCTTAAATTTTTTAGCGGAATGAATACAAAGTCAGTACTGGAAGATCCATTCTTTCATTAATACTTGCATTCTTATAACGTATGTATTTACTGGTTCCATATTACTGTAGAATACGATTATGAACTTGGCAGGTTTATCTATTTAACTTGATTTAAAGCTGTAATGTGTAAAATGATTTACAAAATAATCACGCCAATTTATACATTAAATGTCATAATACCGTGTTTGTATACTTAATATCTTTTTGAGACCAAGCAACTGCCTTTTGAAATTAAAAAAAATTGGTTCCAAAATTTGAACGATGTATGCACATTTTTACGATGTTCAAATGAGTTTTTCTTAATCAATTTGTGACAGAAATCAATTTTTCCATATTAGTTATTAATAACTGGTTCAATAACAGTATTTAAATTAGTAAAATCAATATTTGCTACTTGCTTTGCCTTAGAAAAGAAATATTAAATTAATACTTCTATTATCATTGTGTATCAAGTCAAATTAAAAAAAAAAAAATATTTTACGCGAAGCCTTTACATTTTATCTATGAGTTTTCTTAATACTTTGAATTTCGCAAATAAATTAATTATAAGCAAAAAATAGATTTTTATTATTATTCTAATAATGATTTAAGATAGATTGGCAACCACTGTACTGGACTCAAATAAAAGCAAAAAATATATGAGTTTCGTATTTCAAAATACTATAGAAAGTCTTACAGAGGGAAATAAGAATGCAATGTTCTGAATAAAAACATTACTTAATAGCACCAAAAAATATTTCAGCGTATTATACATAATTTTAGTTATATTTAGCTTTAAATATGATGTCTAGATATTTTTATACCGTGAAAACTTACTTTTTTTAGCTGTTTAAATTATTTTTGTCACTAATAAATTTGGATTGTCACATTGGCCTACAGATTTATTAGCATATTAAAAATTAACCTTATTTTTTACAGAAATTGTTTAGTATCATTATTGATATCTTAATTATTTTATCATCATTAATATTCAGTCATTACATTTTGAAAAACAAAATTTTAAATTTTAGGTAGTTGTACTAAGTCATAGTAGTGTAGATTGTGTAGATTGATGCATCAAGTTTTTAAGCTTACATTACTCGTTGTTGAACTTAATAAATATAACTTTTTTGGCGCCTGATTGATTCTTAAGCCGATAAGGACCTTTTAAGCTGAATTGACTCTATCCACAAGTAATGTCAACTCAGCAATGTCTTCCCCTTCATGTTAGTGTTAACAAGTTTTCAACGATCAGTGAGAGAAAGCAAGAAATGCCGGCATCAATTACCTCTTTCTTTGTGATGGAAAGGACCTTTTGTTAAATAAAGAACAGTTTCTATAGAAAAAGGATTAAACCAAGAGAATAAATAGTTCAATTTTACCCTCTTTATAAGAAAGAGCGTAAAAATACTAATAATTTTTCCAAAGAATTTTTGTTTAAACATGTAATCATCATTATCATCATCATCATCATCACCAGTAATATTATTATTATTATTATTATTATTATTTCGATTATTATTATTATTATTATTAATATTATTATTATTATTGCGATTATTATTATTATTTTGAATGAAAATCGAATCGAAAATTATTTAACAAAAATTAAACTTTCAAATTTAACTGCTGAATCAAATTTCTTCTCAAGCTTTAATCTCAAGCTAATCATTTTCTCAAAATTTGCGGAAATCTTTTTTGCCCATCTTAAATAAATGAGCTATAAATCCATTGAAGACACAATAGGGATCTGGGGAGAGAATATTTGAAACCAATTTTTATACACACTTTCACATAAATACGGAACATCACGGGAAATTTGTTGATGGCGTAAAAGAAAATCATTACATTATCATGACGTGACACATGATACATAAAACCCTACGAACATGCATACATTATTTTGCATTTTCTGCAAATTAGATTTGGGAATTGAACATATCTCCAGAGAGGAAACATAAAGCAATACGAGGAAAAAAAGTGCATAATTTAACGCATTCGATGTATTTCTTAACTACTTATGAAATTCATGGTGTAATGTCCCCTGACGGATTATAACTCTACAGTTTTGATGATAGTTCAGATTGCAGAAGCCGAGAATACACTGCTTGATGTTTCTATGGGAAATTATAACTGAATGTACTCATTTAATAATAACACTTGCTATTTAAAATGTTGAATTTTTCTTACATTAATAAAACTATACGTGTATCACTAATATAAATATCACGAATATACGTATTTCACGAAAGTATATTTCTGTGTGAAAAGAGCTACGTTTAGAGTTATTAAACGACGTGAGTTTTTTAAATGAATTGATGCAGTTCTTCAATCATTTTCGCATTTTATTATTTTCATTGTTTTTGTTTTTTGAAATTACTATTTTAACACTTTCAAACACAAAATTTTCTTGTCAATATAGAGGACCAACTACAAAGACCTGCTGAAAGTGTGCAGCTGTTGTAATCGATCCATTTAAATTACCAACAGAATGACGATTGATCGAAAAGCCAATCCTGAGCCACCGAGATGACTGAGCGGCCGCACAGCCAGTTCCGCTGCCGCTGTACTATCTCAGAGTTGGGACCACCTAACCATATTTTTTGCTACTAGCAGTAAAATCGCTGAAATAAGATGGTTTTACTGCGCAACCACCGCTCTTCAACAATCAAGCGAATAATCAATTTAGATGGGAGGAAGAATTAATCAAAATAAAGATAATCAACTTTTTGTGAGTTTCAGCATTTCCTTTTTTCCCATACATTTGAATGTACTCAGAATTTATGTCACACCCCAAATGCCATTATTTCGAAGCCAGGCAAAAATGTGTTTTCTTTTTTCCACCGAAAAAAAGCTAATGAAAAATATATTACTTTCGTCCAAATGTGATTAAATTAGTTTTGGGAATAAGAGACGCAATCATATGGGAAAAAAATACCGCATTTTGCTTTTTCGCAAGATATGTCAGACTAATCATCAGTTTTAAATGCAACCCAGCAGAGAATTTTTGAGAATAAAATTTAAAGTGGGTTATAATTTATCAGATATATTAAATTAGTTTGTAGTAGCAAATTGTGTAGGATGTTGTTTGTTATGTAAATTCATGCTTAGGGTAGAAAGGTATTGTTCAGTAATCTAAGCACTTGTTGTAAGTTTGGAAAATAATGAAATAATGTGTTTGTGCGGCTTTAATTTTATGACCTGCTGTAAGATTTTCATGTAATTAATGAATATTTCATCATTTTAAAGTGACTTGAACAGAAATGTTACGTTCGTAAATTAAATGTTTCCATGAAGACTATCTTGAATTTACTAAACGATATTTTAAAAGAGCTTATTTCCATAGTATTTTAATGAAAATAAAGGTATCACTGAAGAAAATGATCAATTATCTTTCTTTATATACCGATGAATAATGTTTAATTCAGACTATGAATTTTGAGAAAAATACTTATATTTTGTTAATTTATATTATTGTATAAGGCTATGAATTCATTATAAATATTTTCCATTTAAATGTTTATAAATAGCTGTTATCATGTGTACTTAACTTTTAATAATTAGACCTTTTGAAAATGAAGTTAAAACTAAAATCTGGAAATATGAAATTAATTAAAGGAAAATGTGATTTCATATTTCGCCTTTCTTTACTTCAGACATTTTTAATTAATATTTAATTTTGAAAAATGCTTTGAAAATTTATTAAAAGCAAGATTGATATGATATCGCTATTATTATCGCACGTGGTATTATCGTAAGTGAAGATAGTTCATCGTAGATTGTTTAATAACATTTTTTAATAAATTTTATTAAAGAACTATCATTGCCGTTAGATAACTTAGTTTTTAATCAGCAAACCTTCAAGGTTGTTTCTTCCCAAAAAAGTTAATGCTTGACATTAAGAAATGATTTCCAAACAAATAAAAAAAAAATCTGAGCAAAAGGTGTAAAATATTAAGGTACACGTATTACTTCAAATATTTAAAATATTAACATAAAATTGAAGGTATAATCTTCGCGGACATCACGATTTAACTTTATTGCCAGACAAGAAGAAAAATGATTGTACTTTCTCCAATGATTATTTTCATAAATAAGAAACAGGTACACGCGAATACTAAAACTATAAATTCTTAATTCTTAGAACGTTCACAAATTCTTGTAATAAATACGTGTCTGCAAAAAACCGTCAGTCAATGAAGAACAACTAGATTTCCTTCTGCTGTATGAGAACAGCATTATTGAGGTCAGACCTTATAATAAAATTCTAAGACTTGAGTAATTCCTTTATGCGTCCTGAATTTTAAAGGAGTTATGAAGATTGAAAATTTCAGATGTTCTCGTGTCAAGAATGTATTTGCAAATGTTCGTCCTTCCTGCACAGATCTAAGAACATCAAAACTTAAATCCGAAATAGTAACTTTATATTTGATGTTTCTGTGATAATTATAACTCTTGGTACGTATGTAAAGAGATATTCAACAAAATTATGTTGGATAATTTTAAACGTGATTTTCTTTTGAGAAAATTAAATGAATTACACTGCATTTGTGCAGACCGGATTGTATGGTGTGTAAAGCACGTACTACGGTATCGGGTTCAACTTCCGGTGGTCGGGGTTCGATCCCCGACTGGCTGCGGTTGTCATTTGTCCGCCCCTTCATAGGGGGCGACGTTGCCACCTACTAGGTGCCCCCATAATAAAGTGGCCAACAATCCCGGCCAGTTGCAGCCAAAGCCTTCATCCAGTTGTAGCCAAAGCCTTTCAATGCAGCGGCCGGCCATTTGGAAATGGCCGGCCGCAGAAGAAAAAAACACTGCATTTGTCTATTTGAAACTTTTTGTAAATCTAATTTGCAGAATAATGCATGATATCTGAAAAAAGAATTAAACATACTCTTCATTACTTTAAAAATTGAGAATTTCCGTTTATTTTTAGCACGAAATAACCTAATCAGCGCGATTTTTGCACATCAGTTAATATACATTTTAGAGAATGTATCTAAAAGTTACTCCTATTTAAAATCATGTTAGGGAGTAATAAATAAGCGTTTTAGACAAAAACGTAACGTCTAAAAGTAACATAAGATTTTGAAGAACGCCGCTTTTGAATATGATACTTTAAGAAACCGAGTTGGATCGGAAGTAAATTTATATTTTTTTAAAATTTCAAAATATTTGTTTGTTTGATGTGAGAGCTCAGATCACATCATTGAATGTGTCATTCAGAGGTATATGCTTTCTCCTAGCAGTTTTCCGACGTTATTTGCATCATCATAAGAAAGTTGAAGAATTCTGAATATTGACACCCCTTGGAAAATGTTGATGACCACCTAGGGTTGTTTCGAAACTACGGACTTAGAGTACACTTTCACGGCACGATGTTTATCAGTGGTATTTGGAAATGGACTTAACAACTTTCCCGATACCAGTAAACGCCTTCAAAACTGTGGTAAACTGATATTTTTTCAATTTATTTATTTCAATATTCCATTTATATGTGATTTCAAATCATTTCCTTAAAACTCGCTTTTGAAAAAGTATGTGTATGTCATTATGATATCCCCATTTATATACACGTTGGGTTCTGAAACAAATGCAGACATCAAATCATGATAATGTATACTAACATTAAAGTAATTCTATAAAAATGTTATATTTATATCTCCTTTGCATAGATATTTTAAGACCACATATTTTTTTAAATTTAATTAAATAATTATTTCTACAGTCCCTTCTAAACTTAAAAATGCTACTCACACTAATGTTTTATTAAAACTGTGCCACCATAGAGCTGTCCAATAAAGAAGAATAAATGGTTCTTCTTCAGCTGTTGAAAAACAGCATTATTCAACGCAATCCCTGCGATAAAAATCGAAGATAAAACTGTCTTACATTCTTTAGTCAAGTGTTGTGAATTATCAATGAATTATGAACATTAAGAAAGTGAGATGCTCTTGCGTCAAGATGGTACAGTTAATAAATCATCTTTGCTGAGCCAGCTTAGAAGATATCAAAGCTTATTTCCGGAATTGCTTCGTTGTGGCTTCCCACGACAAATGCTATCCCACGCAGCGTGTTAGAATAGGGATTCTATGTATTTTTAAAGATATAGATAGATAGAATCCGTATATATATATATATATTTATATATACACTGTTCACACACATTTGTATCCTCTATTTACTAACATACTTCATAAATGCTATACACAAGTTATTTTACCCTTAAAAACCGGTCAAAGTCTCTTACTTACAGAACATAATTTTGAAAATGAGATTATTTCATGTCTAGATATTTTATAAAAACTTTTTAACATAAAAAATTAAACCGCCGAAAAACTCAAAAGCAAAAAATAATAAACCTTTTCTTAATTAACCTTAATAACTAAGTTCTTAAACTAATGTAAGTATACCTAAGTAATTTTGAGTCGGTGCCAAACAACCAATGAACAAAGATCACTAAATTGCCTAAATCTCTATTATTAATAGGAGTAATTTATTGTTCACACACAGATTTTGAGTTGTGTATTACAAAGTAGACCTCTCTGCATTTCTGCGAAAGCTCGTTGATCGTGAGCGACGTGAGGAGAGCGCATTTTTTGGAATGGTAATGTTTATCGCCGGAGATTTCACGTTGCAGTGTCAATTTGATTTGGTTATTTCTTTAAATTTAAGGTAATTTAGGGATCTTTGTTCATTGGTTGTTTGGCACCGACTCAAAATTACTTAGGTATACTTACATTAGTTTAAGAACTTAGTTATTAAGGTTAATTAAGAAAAGGTTTATTATTTTTTGCTTTTGAGTTTTTCGGCGGTTTAATTTTTTTGTTAAAAAGTTTTTATTTTATAATTTTTTGTGGCTATAAACGCAAATTAACAGCTTAGTGACGTCAAATTGAGCACGCGAATTCTATACATTCATCTGTGTACGTCACACAGTAGTTAGAATTAAAAAATAACTATTACGCATGCTCGAAAATTCAAGAAATTTCGGATCTTACAACAGTTCTGAAATTTCCAATTTGTAATATTTGACGCATTATCATACCTCCAAAAAAAAAGTCGCCAAGCGGTACACATTTCTTTATGGTTGCCAGTCAAAACTACCACCGGCAGGGTACTTCACTCCCGCTGAACATCGCCCACGATGGCGCCAGAACCAACATTAAATGAACATCAAAATGTAAACAGCACCGGATACGGAACATAGACCAGTTCTTTTTAGCTGTATGAATTTCGAAAAAAATTAACGAATTAAACTTCAGAAATTTTAATAACATTCAAATACTCTTTTGCGAAACGGCAAACAAAAACAAAATGTGTGCGTGGGATTTACACATTCGCATGCGTTAACATGATTTATTCAAAATTAAATCATCGACGCATATGTATCGACGTAAATTCAGAACTACAAAAAATCTTAAAAGAATCGTTTTAACAAGCGAAAACAAAATGTACACATATGTGCTGTGTACTGTGCACGAAGATGTATAGGTGGTTTGATGTGCAGTTTTAAACGGTGACGTAAAAACGTCACCATTTTCCCTTGCAATGGACGATATCGATACGATGCTATTTCAATCACGTGTCGGTGGAAAATACAAATTTGAACTAATCAGATTGAAACATTGAGTGTCAACTGAAACTACATTTTAAGTTGAATGGTTGGAGGTCACGTGTAGGCTGAAAAATGACGTCACACGGACACCGTCCATTTAAAAAAAATCAACTCTTCTGGTAATAGCATCTAACAAATATCGATTCAAGAGCTTATATTCCTCGTTAGAGCTTCTATTTTATTTTATGAAAACTATAAAATTTAAGAAATATTGAATTTTCACGAGGAAAAGGAAAAAGATCACTAAACGAGCTGGCATTTAAAAAAAAAAAAACTATTTAAAAGTCATATTTTATGCGTGTTCATACATTACAATCAGTGAGTGAAAAATCAATCATCCCCTGTTTTCCTACCCTTAGGGTTGGAATTTTTTTTCCAAATCTATATGGGACCAACTTTGGTGTATACCCTTTCCAATAAAAATAGAATTATTAAAATCGGATTACTATTTAAAAAGTTATGCGTGATCATACATAAAAAAAAATATTGACGACTTGAATGACGAAATGGTGTCGACTTGAGAACCTCCTCCGTTTTTCGACGGTTAAAAATAGAAAGATTCATTAAAATCTTTACAAAATCTTGTCTGACTAAATCCTCTAAATGTTCAAAGAACAATGTAGAAAATCCTCTAAATGTTCAAAGATTAAAAAAATGACTGCATGCTGAAAAATGTGAGGGTGGCGGCGCCACCGTAAGTTATCCTTTGTTGGGGGGGCGACTTTTAAAAGGTTGAGAACCGCTGCATTAGAGGGAAGAATTTTTAAACGCGCATCTAAATAATTAAAAAAAGTCATACAACATTTAAGAAAAAAATAATTATAAGTTTTTCTAAAAAAAATTCCAGAAAAGCAAAATTACTTCTCATTTGGTGACTTTGCTAATGAAAAAACAAAAAATATACTTTCTTTATTAAGTATCTTTATAAAGTATCACATGAATTTCAGATTTCCTTCGAAACCTTAGGTAGGACTAAATAATAAATGATAATATACTTTAATGAAACTCATAAAATATTAAACAGTTAAAATATTTTAAAAGTAAATTAAAATAAGCTAATCAAAACATATTTGCAGCTGTCAAACTAATTTCACCAATTCGTTATCCAGATTCAAATTTAGATTTTCAGTTATTGGGGAAAATCGTTTTATTTTAATTTAAGAGTGAATGGAGTTGTCGAAGTAAGCTATAAGCTCCTTATATTTTAATAAATAAATAAATAAATAATAATATTAGTAGCAATGATATTAATAATAATATTAATAATAATATTATCAATTTAGGTCTCAAAAGATGCATGTATTCAAGCAGTGCTTTCATTACTTTTTCAGATATGTTGACGATTTATTCAGTCGGTTAGACTTTCTAACTGACTGAGAAATTGACTTACTAAAATACTCTTCGCTTTTACATTCTCATATGCTTAATTTCTAAAGATAAAATTTTATTCCTAGAGAAAATTCATATTTAAGCAAAATTATTTAATATACTATATATGGTGCATGCATACAATGGTCCGCAATTTAAACTTTTTACATTATTGGATAAAGTAAGTAAGATAATTCTTAGAATTGCAATAATATATATTTCTCTAAATGTTATAATGTCTCTAAATCTTTTTATTGAGATAAATCTATTTTTAATCAGTTTAGACCTGATTATATGCATAAAAATTCGCCCTTTAAAAATTGAATTTAAAATCTGCTATTTTTAATTTAACTATTTGAAAATATAAATATATAATTAGATTCCAAATGTTATTTTGACTCTAAATATTTTTTTTTATTCCAGATATTTTATTGTGATTTTTTCAGCCATTAAAAATATATTATGAGAAAAATTGAAAAATTAGTTTCACAAGTCTTATCAACTTATAAGAATTATCCTTCAGTAAATTTCTCGTTTAAAATATTCCATTTCATTAACACGAAGAGATTTCTTTTTCAGAAAATTTCTTCATAAACAAGTGACGCAATTAGTATGAAGTAGCAAAAATGTAAGAAATATAACAAACTTTATCCACGTAAATTTTCTCCGAAACTAATCTTCTAATGCATATCATTAAAGGATGGTATTGTCTAAGTTTAATTAAGTTCTAAAATAAGTGAGTACAAGTACTGCTAAAAATATTGTAAAGGGTAGACTTCTTTGTGAATGATATTAGTTTTATCAAAAGAAAAGAAAATGTATTAAAAGAATAATTTATCTATGCAATAAGTTATACTCTCAAGTAAGAAAATAGTTTAGCATCATAAACCCTCCTTTTTATAAATATCCTCAAGGAAAACCAGAAGTTTCATTGTTACATACATAGTGTACGTTGTTTAATAACACATTCAAACAATTTTAATTAGCCGTATAGCATTTTTCTGAATTATACAGCCTTGTGAAGAATCGATTTTATGATGTCATATACATGCAATAATTCTTTAGTATACATGCACATAATGTACATGTAATAATTCTTTCTCGTGCAATAATTCTTTAGAAGAGTGACTTCGAAAAAACGTTATCTGTTTTTGTAATGAAAATATTTTCATTTGTATTGTAATTATTTTTTTATCGTCACTGACAGCATTGAAGTTTCAGTTGATCCTCATCAAAATATGACGACACCGAAAAAAAAAAAAATGGTGAAATACTTTGTAAATTTTTTGAAAGAGAGATTGTTTCAAAAAATTTTGGATTTCTTTTACAAAGGACATTCCATAAAAAGAGTAAAATCATAAAAAATTTAGAAATATATTTACAGCAAAAAATACATCATTCTTTTTCAAAATATCTTCCGTCAGATGATATGCAACGGCCCCATCGTTTAACCCACTTTTCAAAACAAGTAGAGAAGCCCTTTTCTGGAAGCTACTTCAAAGAACCCTCCACTGCTGAAATAACTTCAGGATCTGCGTTAAATTTTCTGCCACGGAGCTTTTCCTTCAACGTCGGAAGCAGCCAGAAATCGAGAGATCTGGACTGTAAGGGGGATTTGGCACGATTTTAATATTCCATTTACTAAGATATTGCTGAACAGAAGTAGCGACATCCGGGCGAACATTATCGTCATGTAATGTCCTATTCCCTACCAGCTCATCTCCATTTCTGTAGGGCAAATAAAACAGCTCTTTAAACAAGCACGGAACTAGGAAAATAAAATGGTCTGCTTCGTTTAGAATTTTGTATAAACGTACAGTTAACAGTTTGAAAAAATCGCCTGCACTTCTATATTTACTTCCTTGTACGTAGTATAAGGAAGTAATGTGATCCCGTAAAATTTTCGGGGCCAAATTTCGACGAAAAAAACCGATTTTGACTACCTCTAAATTTAATTTTAAGAATTTTTTCGATTCATCTCATCGTAAGCTAGCATGCACGATCTTATTAACGCATCTGCAACTCATTTGACCAGCGGCGAGTCTATTGTAGCCAGTTTTTCCATGCCGTCTGTTCGTACGTACGTATGTATGTAACTCGCATATCTCAAAAACTATTGGTCGTAGAATGTTGAGATTTGATATTTAGGATTGTTCTATGATCTAGTTGTGCACCTCCCATTTTGGTCGCAATCGAATGGATAGTTTATGTACAGGACCGCCGAAAAGATTCGAAATACATTACGCTCTATGGGCCGAAATTCATTAAACTCGCATATCTCAAAAACTATTAGGCGTAGAATGTCGAAACTTTATATTTTGGATAGTTGTAACATCTAGTTGTGCACCTCCCCTTTTGGTTCCATTCGACTGGATAGTTCATCTACAGGACCTCCCAAAAGATTCGAAATACATTACGCTCTATGGAGCGAAATTCATTACAGCGTATTTTAATGGTATTGGGCTATTTCAAACGACTCAGATATGATATATGCTGTTCAGAGTTACAAAATGAATTTCTCCATTAAATAAAGTGTCTTTATCATTTATAGTTCTGCTACAGGAACTCTGCTACAGGAATTTGGTTCCAAAGACTTCCAATACATTACGGTCAATGGCAATTTTCGGGGCATTCATTCATTTCAAGCACAATACCGTCCTACCACATAAGTTAGGTAATGGTCCGACCACGGTCACGTGCCTCCCTCAAGAACTACGCCAAAAGTCGCCAAGCTTGGCGACTTTTGGTGTACGTGTGTGCGTATTTAACTCTCAAATCTCAAAAACTATTATGAAATTTCATATATAAGATTGTTGTAACATCTAGTTGTGCATCTCGATTTTTGGTTCCAATCTACTGGAGAGTTTATTTACAGGAACACCGAAAAGAATTTCAGTACTTTAATGTCTATGGACATCTTCAATATAATACAACTGTAGACAGTCATTGTTTGGTCCATGCCCAAAATCTCGCCGTCTGTCGTCGACCTTGGCGAGTTTTGCTGAAATACCGCCAAATTTGGCGATAGTCAAACATTTGGTCTATGCCCAAAGTATCGCCATTTGTCATCATTTTTGGCGAAATATCGCCAAATTTGGCGATAATCTGTCATTGTTGGGTCCATGCTTAAAATGCTCGCCATATGTCGTCGACATTGACGAGTTTCACCGAAATATCGCCAAATTTGGCGCCAAAAATTATTTCGTATTTTGTATAACTCTAAAACTTTAACCCGTAGAATTTTGAACTTTTGT
Source organism: Cheiracanthium punctorium (assembly GCA_038373885.1). Taxonomy (NCBI): domain Eukaryota; kingdom Metazoa; phylum Arthropoda; class Arachnida; order Araneae; family Cheiracanthiidae; genus Cheiracanthium; species Cheiracanthium punctorium. The sequence continues at coordinate 451,078 of JAWZYV010015836.1, read as the reverse complement.
ATTTAGAACTATTGTAATATCTAACTGTTTTCAATATCTTTTTTGGCAGCAATCGACTGGGAATTTATTTACAGGGTGAGCCAAATGACTTTAAATACATTGAGGTGTATGGATGCATTCTATTCATTGAAAGTCTGTGGTCAATGACTATTTGGCTATCCCCAAAATCTCGCAAACTATGTCAAGCTTGTCGGCTTTTGCTGAAATATCGCCAAATAAAGTGTCAGAACGAAATCTTTCAAACTGAACTCAGCTTGGCGATATCGAAATATTTGGATAGAAATCGCTAAACCTTACTATTACTGATATTTTATCTCTTTCATACAAAAAAGTTTAGAGGAAGTGCGTCAAAAATATTTTTGATTTAATAGACGTGCAAGGAAGTCATGTGTTGTACACATCAGACTTTTTAGTTTCGCGGTGTTGCAACTACGTGGAAAAATAACTCTCAGGTTTATGGAATGCCCTTTGTACTTTTAGGTTTGCAGGATGTTTCCTTGAAGTTGAATGTAAAGCATTTGGAAATGGGATTTTTCCCAAAATTAAAAATCGTCCACAAAAATGCATTCCACATTTCTCTTCATCTGTAGCCAGAGCTAGTGAATGAAGTGAGACCAAATTTCACAAACAGAAAATATAAGACGCGAGGAATGATTTCCAAAAATTAGGTGCAGTAAAAATTGCAGAAATGGAAAATTTAGGCAATGCTGTCAGATACGCACTATACAATTTGCACAATCAAGGTAAATGATGCAAATTTTTATTGCTTACGTCATTTTGGAGCTGTTGTAACAGAAATTATGTACACAATTAGAATGGATCCATTGAAAATGGATTGAGATTTTTTCGTCTTTTGCAGAATTTGACCCCAAGCGATACTGCCAGACAGCACATAAGCTTAAATAAAGCTTGACATTTCGTTGAATTTGACGTATTAATACAAGTTTGACAGTTCAATTCATTTTAAGCTTGCAGCAAGCTTGGAGATTACAAAAAAATGAGTCAGCAAATATTTTCCCGCCGAATTTAAAACCTTTGAACTGTAGAGCTTGAATACAACTTGATTATTGCTTGATTTGGAAAGACACATAACAAATAATTTATTATCAGTCATTAATGTATTTCACCATAGAATTAAAAAAAAGGATTCTATATTTCCAAATATTGAAATTCTTCAAAATAAAATACAAATATACTACAAAATTGATTTCAAAATCAGTCGTTTCTCTCGATTTTGGCCAATATTGCCCAACATGAGTTTTGCGATATTGAAAGTTTCAAAACGTGTGCTGCTTTTAAGTTTATATTATGCTTACTTCCCTATTAGTAGAGTCTATAAATCACACATAACATTATTTTAATTTTGATTCATACCATGGAAAAATAAAAGAAGCAGATCGGCATCAGCCATCGGCCGATACTGATCAATCTCGCCAAAAAACGGCGTGACAACCATAACAGTCACTTCAAACTTTAGTCACATCACCTCGAGTTAGATTGGCATGCTGGTTAGGGCGCTGGCTTCCCACGCCTTAGGTCCCGAGATCGATCCCAGTCGCAGACGCTAGACCGAAACAGATTAAAATAACTTGTGGTTCCAGCATAGAGGGAAAAATGAGTGGAAAATAAAAAATACAGGGTTGTCCAAATTAAACTTCCCCAACTCAGAGGGCTGTGCAGGATGTTTTATGATCATAATGTGATGAAATTTTGAAAACAGGCACTTCAGATCACGCGCTCGTGATTTATTTAAAAAAATTATTGATACAAGAAGTTGCCGATAGGTGGTGCTGCAGATCAACAAGACGTTCTACAGATGTTCTATATGTGTGCCATGGTTCTCCATAACTCTTTCCATTCGTAAACCAGTGTGTTCCACAGCGGAACGCAGTAAGTCCACATTAATTCCACCGGCATTCCCAATAATTGCGTCTTTCAAATGTGCCAAGGTTGCTGGGTGTTCTCGGTTCACCTGATCCTTTAAGAATCCCCATAACCAAAAGTCGCACTGTGTGAGATCAGGCGAGCGAGAAGGCCAAGCTGTTGGGAAACAGCGGCTGATCACACGTGCATCGGTGAAAGTTGCCCGTAACACCTGTTGAACGCCACGAGCAATATGGGGAGTTGCAGCTTCCTGCATACATATCGTGTCCTGGAGGCGGCCATGTTGCTCCAGTTCAGGGATCACAAATGTTTGCAACATGTTCTGATACCGTTTTCCTGTGACAAAGCAGGTTTCGAACCCTCTTCGAGTCACCTCTCCAAAAAAATACGGCCCAATGACGAAAGTTGCGGTGAAACCGCACAGTACCGTAACCTTTGCAGGGTGCAAGGGCACTCGATGGATTGCGTGCGTGTTTTCGCTTGCCCAAATGCGTCAGTTGTGCGTATTTACTTGACCATTCAGGTGAAAATGGGCCTCATCTGTCCAAAGGATATTCCACGGCCAAGCAGCATCTACTTCCATTCTTGCAAGGAACTGCAGGGTCCCCGTCGGACAGCTGATGAAGACTATGGATTTTGTAAGGAGTATAATCCAGGACTCTACGCATTGCACGCCAGACGGTCGAATAGGGCACATCAACAGCACGAGAAACAGTTGGCACACTGACAACACCCTGTGGCGATTGGCTAGTGGCGTCCACGACCGCCAAAGCAACGTCTTGAATGCGTGCAGAATCCACAACATGTCGTACTCTACCTGGTAAAATTCCCAGCTGTCCGGTTCTTTCGAACTTCTTCATCATGTATCGTAAAGCGCATGGTGTCATTAGTCCTCGGCGTAAGTTCTTCAGCCGACGGAATGCTCTTATCGCAGTTCTCGTCATTCTGGTAGAAAAGTTTCTCTATCTGAGCATGTCTTTCAAAGTCTCCATTGTGCATCAGCGAGCTGGAAACAACTGCCTTTGCAGCGCCTGTCTTCCACTTTTGTAGGGCTCGTCTTTTCGATACGTTGGGCAGAAGCTGTAATTTCTGCAAATCACGTTATTGAAACATGCAAATTACTAGTGTTACAGCGCAACCTATTGGCAACTTCTTGTATTAATATATTTTTTTAATAAATCACAAGCACGTGATCTGAAGTGTCTGTTTTCAAAATTTCATCAAATTATGACCCATGCAACATCCTGCACAGGCCTCTGAGTTGGGGAAGTTTAATTTGGACAACCCTGTATTTGGGGCGAGATCGCTGACCGGCGCCCAATGCATAAAAAAAAGTTAGGATTTTTTTTTAAAGTTTAAATTAAGCTTGCTACATGAAGCTTCATTCAAGCTTGCTATGTCAAGCTTAATGCAAGTTGGGCAAGTGTAAACTTGAACACTTGATTCAAGCTAGCATTAAGCTTACACGCTTGAAATTTTCAAGCTTAATTCAAGTTTGATGCAAATTTGCTGTGCTGTCTGGGTGTATCCTCGAACTTTTTCATCATACCTCTCATTTCTACAACATGTATTGAACCTTTTAAAGAAGCTATGAAGCTTTTTAATTCCTTAAGACTCCGCAAACATTACGCATTTCGTATACTGCATCTCTGTGATGAAAAATCATGGTGAATAGAGGTAGAACGTGGTATCAAAAAGCTGCTCTTTTAATTTTACCTTTTTAAAAAGGGATGGCAAACGCTCTCCCATGTAAGAATTTAGAAATTTATAGAATCTAGAACCCCGTAAATCGATGCACAAAATTAGTCGTACGTTTTGATAGCAGCGAGTAATAGCCCACTATCGGCGTCGGTGTACAAAGTTTACTTTCAATATACAGGCTATACCTTTTAGAAGTACAGACATTATCTCAGGAAGTTACTTTCAAATATACGTATATTACTTTTATTAGTTTTAGCTGTTGATGCTACGGAATTGTTGAGGTTTGAAGGTAAAGTTTTAATAGAACGTATGTGATCGCAGAGCTCATAAACATTGTATATGCAATATGCTGATACGTCGCACTTTAAAATTAACAAAAAATCTGTATAGAATTAAAAGTCGTTTTATTTTTAAAAAAATAAAGCACTATCATAACGGTGGCTGGTAGCTAACAAAAGCCTGCATGAATTTATTAAAACTCAGAACTCCAACTTGGTGAGAGAGCAAGGAAGTACGTTCTCCAATTCAACACATTGAAAAAAAAATACTTGGCAATTAAATATATATTTTTAAGAAAGAAAGGTTACGAAAGAAAATGATTTCTTGCGCTCTAACATTAAAGGTTCAAACTTAAGTTCATGTATGGCCCTTGGCCATCTTTCATATAATATATAATTGAAGCATTTTATGTGGAAAGACTGAAAAATTGTGCTCCACCTAATAAGTTTAGGACTCATTTACCTACTTGGTGATTTTTTCTGTTTGTTGTTCTCGAACAGCGCCACGTATCGTTTTCTGCCTTTACTTTCTTATGTAATTATGCTTCCTTACGCTGTTGTCTTCTCCCCCATGCCCGTACACGAAGTTCCAGGACACCCTGTTTATATATACACTGTCTACCAATAAGTATTTGGGCACGTATGCAAATGACGATATCTACGGTCTTGAGGTACGTCACGGCCTCCGCCGGTATATATCGCGTAGGAAACAGCATCGACATTAGTCGCATGCAAGATGCCGCGCAGTTCGGAGCTCTCTGATTTCGAAAAAGGTATTATTATCGGGTATCGCAAATGTGGCTGATCCTTAAGGGACATATCTAGCGATCTGAAGTACCCAAAATCGACAGTGGCCTATGTGATTAAGAAGTGGAAGGTGAGCGGTGATTGCCGGAATGTGCCCTGAGTCGGCAGACCAAAGAAAATGGGAGGTAGAGACCGACGAGTGCTGTCCCTAAAAATTCGGAAGAACCCGGAAGAACCGATGGCCCTCATCCGGGAGTATTGTTTCAAAGAATACCATCTGTAAGGAAGCACATCTGCTTGGTTTTCATGATCGTGCTGCTGCCCATAAACCTTTGTTCACAAAGTCAAACCACGCTGCTCGGTCGATGGTGCAAAGCACATCGAAATTAGACTGCAGATCAGTGGAAACGGATTCTTTGAAGCGATGAATCAAGGTTCACCCTTTAGAGTTGGGATGGCAGGGTCTGGGTCTGGAGTCTGCCTGGAGATTTTCTCCTGCCAGAATGCATTGTGCCAACAGTCAAGTTCGGCGGAGATGGAATTATGGTCTAGGGGTGTTTTTCCTGGTATGCACTGGCACCCTTAGTCCCCCTTCATGGTAAGCTCAACGCCGATGTCTACTGCACTATTTTGGATGACAATGTGCTTCCTACGTTGTGGCAGTTTTACGGGTTGAACCCCTGTTACTTTCAGGACGACGCTGCCAGTTGCCATGTATCGAGGTTAAGCAAGACTTCGGATGGTGGCAATGGAGTTCTTCGAATTGACTGGCCTGCCCAGAGCCCAGACCTGAACCCTTTCGAGAACCTCTGGGACGAGTTGGATCGCCGAATTATGGGGTGCGCTACCCGTTTAAAATCGGTGAAGGAACTTCGATGTCTCCTCCAATCCGAGTGGAAGACTAAACCACTAGCTTTAATACAAAGACTTGTGGAAAGTATGCCCCGGAGGGTTCACGCAGTAATTGCCTCTCGTAGAGGCTCTACCAACTATTGATTTTGAATAAAGTTAGTTTTTCTTTTCTATCACAGGTGTGCAAATACTTATTGGCAGACAGTTTATATATATATATATATATATGTGTGTGTGTTTGTGAGTGTGTGTGTGTGTGTGTGTGTGTGTGTGTGTGTGTGTGTGTGTGTGTGTGTGTGTGTGTGTGTGTGTTTAAAGTTCGCAGCCTCTCTTGGTTAATATGGAACTATATTATTTTTCATAATTTGTTAGATAAGGACCGGCGACCTACCGACACACTCCGTGCTTTTTTTCTAGCCCCTTACTATCGCGGGAGTGCTCGTAATTTTCTCGCTCCTGACCTGCATACTACCTTGTTGGTTCTCAACTTATCGCAAAAGGGCGTTACCCTTTCTCCAATTTTTCTCTTAAGTGACGCCAGCGCATTTTTGACTCTTAAATGCCTCAAAAAGTGTCTCTGAAAGTAATATCTGTCTGGCCTAGAAGCAAACCTTACAATGAAAGTACTCTATTTCACAGATTAAAGATGGTTTTTCAGATGACTTTAAATTAAATTAAATTAGATTGTCAGTTTTAGGCTATTTTCTTGTTATATATATATATATATATATATATATATATATATATATATACAGGGTGTGTCACAATTCCCTCCAGGGTTTGGAAGTCTTATATAAAAGGATATATTACCAATACAGCAACAAAGTTGACTTGACTGGAGAAAGAAACTCTACAAGTTTTGTTTCACAATTAACGAGCTTCCTCGTCGTTGGATTGATCGAGGTTCTGATGACAACAATCGCCTTCTTCCGTGGCCACCTTACTCTCCGGACCCAACCCCATGCGATTTTTTTAAGAGGATGCATTAAATATCTTGTGATTGGTCCCCCTATGCCTCATGATTTAAAAGATTTACCCCAAAGCACCACAACAAAATTTGTTATCATTAATCGCGGCATGTTAAAGGGAATGTGGGGAGGGAAGAATTTGAGTTTAAACTTGGTATCTGCCATATCACGAATGGTTCGCATTTTGAACATTTATGAAACAAAACTTTTAACATTTCTTTGTCTAATAAAGTCAACTTTGTTGCTCTATTGGTAATATATATATATTTATATATATTGTAAGGCTTCCAAATACGGGAGGGAATATTTGACACACCTCTATATGTGTGTGTGTGTGTATATATTATATATTATAAAAAATAATTCTAAGTAGTTTTTATAACTTCTACGAGCATTACTTTTTAACGATAACAGAAACACTTTTGTAATACATTTTACATCACTTTCTTATGTAACGCTTATACCAAAAATAGTTTCTCCTGGAGGGAGAAAGTAACTGATTATACACATGCAAACAGCGGATAAATTTCTTTCTACTGTAACTTCGACGGCAATTAAGCAAATGTTTCTAAGCATAGAAAGTGTCGTAAAACACATTTCGTGAGAGAAGCAACACGCGATGATAGAGTTTGCTGATTGTATGGCTTTTACGGTAATTCAGTTATTAATACAAAATAACATTTGATGATTTGCTGAAGAAAACAAAGAAACAAACAAAAAAAAGAATGTTTTTACCTCTATTGTTATATATATATATATATATATATATATATATATTATATATATTATATATATATTATATATATTTAAAGGACAGAATGTTATTGTACAAAAGCAAATAATTAAAGGATATCTATTCAAAAAGTTTCCCATTGTTATTTGAATATTTATCGCAATCATTAAAAAATTCAACTATAATATTTTAATTTTTTTACACTGTCTGAATTCATTTATGCTATTTTAACGATGATGTGTGTGTGTGTGTGTAAATATGAGTGAATTGTGCAGCAAGTAAACTGTGAATTCGACTGAACTACGATTTCATATGTATACACAGTGATTCTAAACTCCTTGTACAAATTTTTAGGCGAGATATGGAACATTATAAGGAATCAGAATCACATAGCAATGTGGGGTCGGAAACGTCGCCTTCATGCAGGTGTTAACAATCACTTATTCTATTTCATTTCATGGATGAGATTTTTGGAAACAAGCCCATTGTATATGAAACTTGCTTAAGAAATTAGAGAAAGGTTTCAACACTTTTCATAAAGTGATTATTACCAGGTAAGTGAAAACGGCGTTATTGACCACCCATTGCTATGTGATTCTGATTCTTCATTATGATCTGCTGGATTTTGGTGTGTGTAAAACTAGCATTTTTACTCACCGTATATTAAAGAATAGTCCCAAGAAGCTCATGCATGTCGTAAGAAGTAACTAACATGGGTACCCGTGCATCGGGGGGTGTAACCAGGCATACTGGGAATTAAATCAGGAACTGGTCCTCCAGGAATCAGAAATAGGAGTTTAATCTTAGTATAATATGTTGTCATGCTTCTAGAGAGGACAAAACGGAAGAACCAAAAGAAACTTTCTGTAAAAATTTAGACTAATTGTATCACAGTTTACTAGAATAGAGTGTAAGAGGTGTTGTGGGATACCTAAATGCTAAAGTATGTAATGAAAAATAATGTATGTTCGTAACTGAAGGATTCGGTCTGCATGATATAACAAATGATAATGGACGTAAGTTAAATAGATTCTGTTACTTCATATGATATGTTTATTGTAAGCAAATATTTTCCATATAAGGATATTCACAAAGCTACTTAAACTGCTTCATGTGGCACCTGTGCTTATCAGATCGATCATTTTCTAATTGATGCTAGTCATTTTTCTAACCTGATGGATATGAGAGTTTTCTTGGAGCTCATGTGGGCTCTGATCACTTTTAAATAATAGCAAAATTTAAATCGACAATTTCTAATATAAGGGGAAGAGACGAATAATTAAGAAGTTTGGGGGAGAGACCTTTGTTTGACTGTGATGAACTAAAAAGCGATAAATTAAGACATGAATGCATTCAAAATATTGAGAATCAGATAATTTCATGAGTAGTGATGACAGTTTGGAAAATAAATGGTATCTTATAAAGACAGCCACGGCTGTCTTTTCTCTAGGTAGTTCTGTCATCACATTTCAAGGTTTCGGTAAAGTTTATATTGCCACTTTATAAGTTGCACAAAGCAATCATGAAAAGCATCAAAATTAAAATTTAAAAAAAATTCTGAGGAGAAGGCATTTATTATGAGTATGGTGATGCTATGCAAAGAAGTTAAAATTTTAGAAAAGGCATATTTCTGATCAAAAAGCGTACATTATGACGACAAAATAATCTATGCTCGATGCACTTTAAAAATGAATAAAATCCAAATGAAGAGTAAAGTAGTTCGTTTAAAGAGGACAATACCTATAACGGTGGCTGGTAAGCTAGACAAAAACAAGCGTGGCTTCTCTGGCGGAGGACAGAGTGATGAGCGCTCGAAAAATGCGCTTGAACAGAGGAAGCCAACTTGGCGATAGTGCTTGGAGCAAGAAAGAATGACCCCAATTAAATCACCAAATTAAAAAAAAATGATTTGGCAATTAGAGATAACGCTACAGTAATGAAATTTGAATGTGAGCTCGCCAAGAGGGAAATAACAAAGGGAACATGGAACGCTAGAAAATGTGCAGATGTCCCACTGGAAAACTCAAGGATATAGCACAGAAAGGACATAAGGACATCATTAAGTCGTTGAAAGACAAAATTATTTAGAAAATAAAGTAGCTCAACGGATACAGATGTGAATTTTAAAAAAGGCAAAAAGTATTAAATATAGAATATAGAGCGGAAAATCAGAACTACTAAAAAATATGTGATGAACTGAAATGAGTATTTTCTTACACGGTTAGAGCGTCATCTCTTTTTATAACGCGATTTTAGTGCTTCAGTACCTTCTGAACATCCCCACATGCATATACATAAGCGGTACAAAAAGTAAGACAACAAGAGTTCTCACGGATGCACATAATCTCCGAGCGAATGAAATTCTATGGCCAGGTACAACAGACAATCACAGCAATCAAACGCCACCGCCAGTAGTTGTCACGTATTTCGCTACAGCGTTTCCGGAGGAACGTATTGAAGCATCCTCTCTACAGCTCGGCTCTCGCACCCAGTGATTTGCATTTTTCGGTCCTTTGAAAAAACACCCGATCGTATGGTATTTCAAAACCGATGCTGCTGTTCAGGAAGCCGCTTTTAAGTGCCTGAGCGACGAGGGCCCTGATTTCTCCAACGCTAGTCTCGATGATTTATGTATAAATGCAACAAAAACTTTTGATTCAAATGGAGTTTATTTTTTTAAATAACCTAATAATGCATTCCTAAGTTTGTATGGTTATTGGATTTTGTGATTAAACATTTTGTTCAAAGGACTTGTTACCTTACTTTTTCAACCAGCCTCGTAGTTTTACTAAAAATGAAATCCAGAATAATATTGTACATGACTAAGTAATTAATTTCTTAATTTCCGTAGGATTTCCCCCCTTTTTTCGGCCCAGGGGGGACCGAAAAAGAAGAATAATTAATTTTGGTATTTTTAGTAAATAATAATTGATTTGCAATCAGTTGACATGGTTAATCCATATGAATAGTGCTTAAAAAGCTGCTAACTTTTTAATAGCGATAAGCTACTAGTTAGGTGCGGGAGCGGTTTGATTTCGACTCAAATTATTCAAATTATTTTTCGACTCAAATGATTTCTTTACAAATCTGTTGAAAAGTCCATCGATGCACGCCTGGTTTTGAAAACAAATAGATTCTCTTAAATTTACTATGATATCAGTGAGATGTAATTCAATTATTCGCAAATATATCATTATACTTTTTTTGGACCCATATATCTTTAATTCCAGTTAACGATGGAGAGCTGCTTGTAACCGTCAACATTCATTAAATTGAAGCAAAGAGCTTAAGCAAAAGCTAAATCTCCTAATATTCCTACCTGCATTCAAACTTTTAAACAATATGATATTTATTAAAACTCATTAGCAATATTAAACTAATTACTTCTACAAGTACTACTGTAGAACTAGTAAAAAGCATGAATCATAAACAGCATTAAATTGTTTAATTTATTAACCTGCAAGTAAACAGTATTCCAAATATATTCATACGTTTCAATATAATGATACTGTAATAATAGCATACTTCGGTAAATGAATAAAAAAATATAATTTTAAATATTAATTTATTTTTCTTGAATTAAACAGTGAATCTTAAGTTATTTTCTAATCTCCATATTGATTGCTCTTCCTTTTTCACAGACAATTAGTTTACAGAAAGCAGCGCCTAGGTCATATTAGGTCATTTCTTTCATATACGTACAGTCGAATCACATATTATTATTTCAGGTGAAACAATTGATGCTAATTTATTACGAGTTTTCCATCATTGCGCTGATATCAATCTTCTGGAATGTCTATTTAAACGGCTAAATTGAAACAAAGTAGCATATTTCCATATGAGTATTGTAGTTTGATAAAGGAGCAACACATATTTGTGCTGTAATGAATTAATTCAAAGCTTGCCAGTACAATTTCTAATTTACATTAATAAGTTGAGCTATTTACATTCATTGTAAAACATTTTTTATTTTTAATAATGTAATGACAAATTTAAATTAATTATAAAATGCCTACATATAGCTTTTAATTGATAGAAAATACTAAAATTGATGCGAAATAAGATTTGCCTGCAGCAAATTAAGCAATTTTTCCAATCATGCTGAATTGGATATACTGTAAGAATAGTTTTACACTTTCGATGAGCGCAATGAATTTGATATATATTTTGATTTATTAATAATGCAGGAGTATATACGTTGTCGGGAAGTAAGACAATAGTTGAAATTTTAATTAAAAGTTATTTAAAATTTAATTTAATTTAAGTAAAATTTTATCTATTAAAGTAAAGCCACAGATGCATATTTTATAAATTTACAGTTTGGTTGGTTTGTGCCAGTGTCCATGGGGACCAGATGACCATGAGTGTGCAGAACACAGCTGGCTATCTACTTGATGTTTTCGGAGTATAGACTGTTTTCGATGTCAAAAGGTAGAATACTCCGAACTGAGCCAGACACCTTAAAATGGCAGGGCAGTGAAAAATGTGTTTTGGAGTCTTTGGAATATTATCGCAATTATTGAAGAGACGGTAGATTCTATTGCCATCTCTTTGGATCTTCATGTCTCGAAAGTGGCCTGTTCTAAGGCGAGTAATAGTTTTAGTGAGGTCTCTATTAGCGTTTATTTCACAAATCTGTGAGTTTTTAATGGTGTTTTCTCTGAGACGGTACCTTGCAATCGCATTTACATTGTCAAGAGTGATGATATTTCCATCATTGAGATTTCTCCCTTCCTTGGCAATTTGATCTGCCTCCCCATTTCCTAGGATGCCAACATGCGCAGGCATCCACTGCAGAATACATATCTTGTTTAATTTGTCAATTTCTTTCAATTGGTGTAGGATACCATGTGTTAGCCTTGATTGACAGTTATTTAATCCTTCTAAGGCAGCTTTGGAGTCTCCAAAAGTTGACAAGCCTATTGGCTTTGTCAGTATTGTTGAGTAAGATGTATTCATGCAATGCATAATTTATTGCTGTATGTTCACTGGTGAAATTTGAAGAAATGGATCCAGTCCCCAATGAATAGTTCGTAGTTAAGCCGTTGGGCAATACAAAGTGCACACTCGCTTCTCCTTTTTGAATAGTTTCGTCTGCTGAGCTATCAGTGTATGTATGGAAAGTTTACTTTCCGGCATTGCATTGATAGTCTGCATACCCTTTTAAGAAATATCTGATATAAATTTCTTTTTGCAGCATGGAACAATGAGATTGGTATTGACAGTAGTATTCCTGGGTAAGTACTTACAGACTGTGGGCTCTTCCAGAAAAACAAGAGTGCTGTGCTCGAGACCGATCTCTCGTCTTATGTCGGAATCAAATTGTAAAGTAGATGATCTTTTAAGTCTGGTTTTCTTGGAGCGAATTTCAAAGGTTCTTCTTAAAATGTGATCTGGGTCACGACATAGTATTTTGTTAGTATAATTTATGGTTTGATACTTCCTTCTGTTTTTGAGTGAGGTGAGGAAACATTCTCGTATCACTTTTTCATTGTTAGTAGAGGACATCGCGCCACAGATAATTTTCGCCGCTCTTGCCTGGATACTTTCTAAGTAGTTGAGTGTTGTGGCAGAAGAATGGGCCCAAATGGTGGTGGCATACTCAAGGTGTGGTCTTACCAGGGCTATACAGGTGGTCCGAAGAGTTTTGGGGTTTGCTCGCCAGTTGCTGCTACACAAGCTCTTTAGGATCTTTAGCCTCTTAAGAGCTTTGTTTCCACAATTCCTGAAGTGTTCTCCAAAGCGCAATTCAGGATCAAGTTGTACTCCTAGGTATTTTGGATTAGCTATTTGTGTAAGAGGGACGTCATCCAGCATGATGATAGGTCTCAATTCATTTCTGTGTTTTCGATACGTGGTAAACACTGTGAATAACGACTTCTGAGGATTAAATTTCAGTTTAAGTTTCTGAGAACAGGTTAGGACATTCTTCAGTGATTGGTTAAGAGTGAGGAGAGTGTTAAGAGTTAGATTTTTCAATGTCATTGGAAGTATGCCACAATGCTATGTCATCTGCAAAGCATGCAATTTTTGTTTCATCACGCAGGTGTTGGTGGATATCGTTAATAAAGTGCGTCCCAAAAGTTTATAGACAACAGTTTTTTTTTAATTTTATAATTGAAAAAGGTGAGTAAATATTTCAAAAAGCTTTTTTAATTATAATTAACATCAAGACAATAATAATACTATACAAAAATAATATCGCACAATCACAGACTTTGTGATAAAACTAAAAATGAAAATTTAATGTCCCAAAAGTTTATAGACAACTCATTTTTTTTTAACATTCAAATTTTTGAGCCATTTTTTCTAATCACTACAAAAACTCGATCAGGCATACTCGAATAAGAGTTTGAAGAGATTCTGGCTTTAGAGAAAACCAACTTCTTTCAATTTGCAACTTTAGATCTTTAACTGTTGCAAATTGACGCCCATTAGCATATACGTTTCTAGCTAACATTCCTCAAAGACTCTCCACTGGGTTCAGGTCAGGACTTAGGTCTGGCCAGTCCAAAACAGCTACTTGGTTTCATCTAAACCACTGCATTGTGGAGTTTGAGACGTGAATGGACAAATTGTCTTGCTGATATATCCCTTTGTCCCCCTCTAGTAACTTTCCGAATGCTAGTAGCTGTACTTCAAGCACATTCTGGTAATCTTCGGAACACTGACGACATTTTAAAAAACAATATTGGTAGTTTCATTATAGGAAAATGCTCCCCATACCATGAGTGAACCCCCTCCTTGCTGTCTGCTGAAAAAAGTTTGCGGTTCTTTGCGAATATCATGCCAGTAATATGTCCATCTATTGTGGCCATCTAAATTGAGCTTCTTTTGATCACTCAACAGACGGTCAACCATTCATTTGTCCAGTTCATATGCTTTCGAGCCCTCTGAATACGAGCGTCCTTATGCCTTTTTGCCAAGTTTGGTGAACGAAGAATTTTGCTATAAGCAAGCAATTTACTTACCTGCAGCCATCAATGCACCGTGAATTTTGATACTGGAATGGGCAATTCTCTAGAAATTGACCGTAGAGACAAGTTCTGGGTACAAGCTAACCTGAAGATCTCTCTGTCTTGCCGATTAGTTGATTTCTTTGGTCACCCAGTAAGAGATTTTGCTTTCAAATTGTCACCTTTCGGCAGAATTCGATAAATACCAGCCCTACGCATCCAAGTTTTCTTGCAATATCTACAACTTTCATCCCACGAGCATCCAAACGATAAATTTGGGCAATTTTGTTTTTCGGAAAACTTCACGTCACGAGGCATCTTTACAATTAGTCAAATAAAGAAAGACAGCTTCGCTTTTATCTCAAAAAGCTATTGAATGAATAGTACATGACCTTGAATAATGCTAATTTGGAGATCAGTACTCCAATCAACTTTTAACACTGGCTGTCTATATATTTTGGGGACAGCATTATTTCGTTTTTATTTTTTTATATGAAATCTATGAATGTTTGAAGCACTTTAAGCATTTTACTATTTCTGTTGCGTCAATATATATTTGCATAATTTCTTTCGTCTTTCTTACTTGATTGATTAACTCTTAAATCCAAAAACGCTTGTCTATAAACTTTGGGGACGCACTGTATACAAAAGAAAAATTAATGGGCTAAGGACAGAGCCCTGGGGTACTCCTGCCCAACTTTTCCTGCTTTTCGAAAGAGCTCCATTGAAACGAACCCTTAAATTCCTATGTCTCAAGAAGTCTGCAATTCATATTAGTGCGTTTCCTTTGATTCCATAACTGTGGGCAATGTAAATCAGCTTTTTCCTCCAAACAGTGTCGAAAGCTGAGGACATGTCAAGAAAGACAGCCGTTGTTTTTCTTGGAGGTTTTTCATGAAAGCCATCAATGATGGATTGAGAAAGGTGGAACAGTTGGTCTACTGTTGAATGGTGCTTCCAGTAGGCACCTTGATAGTAGCTTAGTTTTTCTGTTTTGTGAGAGCACCCAATTGATGAAGAGATATTCCTGTATAATTAACTGTCTAAAAGCCTGAAAATACAATTGTATGCATCTCTCTATTCTAAAAACAAAGTAACGGCCGCTGTCGCCGCCACTGTCAAGAGCTTGTTGGGCATATCTTCTCCTAAAACGTGGGGATTTTAATTTAGAGAAGCGGAAAATTACGAGAAACCTGATAAGCTGACTTAAATTTCGAAAATCGATATATTTTAGAGGATATTACTAAAAAACTGGAAAATAAAACATAATGGTTGCCAGATTTGGCATAAAATCATTCATTACTTCGCAACAAAGCAGTTCCAAGTATGTAGTATCGCGCGAAATTGACAAACATGAAGTAGAATTACACCCATTTTACGCCAAATGAAAAACTATATGAAATAAATAACTCAAAGTGTGTTACAAAAAATTGACAATTTTCAAATACTAAGTTCGCTTAGACAACAGGAGTTTAGAATTAGCGATTATCCGTTTTTTCAAAACAGAATAACTAATTGTAACCTATTTTAAAAGAGCCATTTTGGCATTAGGTACGATCTGGCAAAGTGTTATCTTTCCAAGCAGGGTGAATCTGAACCGCGAGTTCAAAAATGTTAGAACCCAATATCTTGAAAATGAAAAATAATTAAAATGCAGATTATTTTAAAGCCGGTTCGGTCCAGCTGGAGTATTTGTACCAATAGAAATATTTGGTGGCTTTAACTAAATTATAGCAGTTATAGTACACTTCGAATATTTGCCAGCGCAGCGAGATGATATAATTCGTTGTGCTAAATACGCCAACCTGCGGAGGATTATGTATATGAAAGTACCGAAAACGGTTTTCCGGGAACCTTACATGAGCAGTAATTATAGGTTTTGAGCATGTTTAAAACGCCATATAGTGAAAAGTCGCCGTTACTGGCAAGCTGTTACGTAGTTTTATAAAAGAAAACGTATGAAGTACTGTTTTCTTAGAGCTAATTCTGAACTATACAAGTACGCAAGTAGCCAAAATATGAAAATTTGCTATAATCGGCTAATACCAAGGTGTTCCATGGATTTCACATAATTAAAAATAGTGCGAGGTTTAAATTTTTATGTGTAAGTAACATGAGAGAACCAAGCAATGCGTAGCTCGGTAACATTCTGTCTGATCCAACCATTGGTTTTTGATTGTAGAAATTATGCCTTTTTTACTAATAAGCCTTATTAGGGGCCCGAATGCCTCATACGAAAAGCAAGCGTAGCGAGACTATGGGCCTTGGCCCCCAAGTATATTAAATATTTTATTACAAAAGGCTACATTAAGTATTTATAATCAAACATTTTTGTAATTGCATACGTGAAAAGCTCGTCGTGGCTTTCAAATGTGAGTAATTTAGAATGAAAATCATTAACGAAAAAGTTGTTTTAAATTTAAAGTATGATTTAAGCAAACTTCATTAATTAGGAGAAATATAAATATATAGAGAAAAATAAAATATTTAATAACGATAAGTTACTTTTTTTGCCATTTTTTTATTCCTTTTATTAAATTTTTAGGTAACACAAGAGTTTTCTTCGCAGCTTTTAATAGTAATTAAAACACCATTCTCAATTTATTACAACCATATTATTCCATAAATTAAAAAGAAGCTATTTCTTTTTTAAGCCTCAACTGTTCAAAATATCTATCATTTACAATAAATCAAGGCGTTAGATAAATTTGATCGATGATCTACTTGCATTGGTGTGATATACGAGGTAATATATGCACATAATTATCTTGAAAGGGGAGAATTTCAGGGGAAGGTTGGTGCTAGGTAGGATACCTCGCAACACCTGCTGCACGATATTTGTTCTGGAAATTTTCTCATGAATTCTTAGGGGTTATAAAGTACCCCTTTTGTTAAGACTCTATAAATTTTAAAAGCAAATTAGATAAATATGGCTTTGTATACCCAGATGATGAATTGCGTTACACTTACACGTAATCTTTCAGGGTATTTAAGAAATTTATGCTTTGAAAATAAAAATATTTTAAGCAACGTTTCACAGATTTTTAAAGCTTCTTTCACAAAGGTCATTTAAATTAAAGATAGCTGTTACAGAAATAGATAAGTGTACAACATAATATAAAATATAAAAATATGAAACATATTACTGTATTCCACACTTTTTTTATTTTAATACAAGGGATTTCTATTTTACGTTATCAATATTTTTGTATGCGTCAGAAATTGTAAACTTTAAGCGCACTTTCACATGCATATCCATGATAAAAAATGGTTTTTACAGATTATATCTAGTTCTATACAAAATATATACTAAATAAATACATAAATACACACACACACACACATACTATATATATATATATATATATATATATATATATATTCATTTATTTATTTATTTATTGCAACTTCTAAGTAGATTTTGTATAAGTTTAATTTCTCACGTTGCGTAATCATTTCGGAAGTTAGTATTAATTTTAACCGCTCATATCAATAAAACTTTTAAACTTTAACATGGATGATATAACCTCAACTATTTCATAAAATTTAGCTTAATTTTTGGAATGAATGAAACTAATTCTGGTGCATATCGTTTTCTGTTCGGCTGTGTATACAGTAAATTGGGGTACGAAACGTTACCCCAAAGCATACGCAATAAAGCAATTGTAGTTTATATTTGTAGTAACGTTTCCACATCTGGAATAAAATTGCTCACGAACGTTTCCATATGTCGGGGAAAGGTATTGGAAAACGTAACTGCATATTTCTCGAACATTTCCATGTTTCTAGGAAACGTATTCAGAAACGTTTTTTGCATATTTTCGAAAGATGCTCAGAAACCTTCATGCACTGTAAAATATACTACAGTGAAAATTACGGCCTGCCACTTTTTTGTCATATTTGTGACATTTCTTGAGTAAATTTTTATTTGTATCTAAGTGAAGATTACAGAACAATCATTTTGAAACTCACAATTATAATTCTCCTACCATTTGTTGGGTTCAATTCTGTGGGGATCTGTTAAAGAAAGTTGCTCGTATTTTTTGCAAGCAACTCAGGAATGTTTAAAGCAAGAATCATCAAATTAATATTCACAAAGTCTTTCTCAATAAATGCTGGCTAATGTATCGTATAAAAATTTAATGTTCAAATATTGTTTGAAATACGAAGGGAGCTTACGCTGAAAATTTATCCCGAAGACAATCTGTATAAGATTCACTAATGTAGTTGAAAATATCATCGTATTAGTATTTGAATGCAGGCATCTGTAACAGGCCTTTTAAACAGACCTTCTCAAAATTTTTAAAAATCCTTTGTCACTATAACAAACATTTTATCTGAACCGCACTGTTACATGCTGATTAATCGATTATACAGCATGTCTGAGACTGTTTGGTCACAAAAATGTTTTATATAATTAATCACTAACTTGAGTCATATATGGCAATTATAATTAAAATTCCTTTCTCAATAGCATTCAGCAGCTAAAACAGGTAAGCAGATAATCACAAAATTTGACATGTGGACTGTAAAAAATAGGTCCTAAAGAATTCTTTTTTTTTTAAGTTTAGCTCAGAAATGTGCACTAGATCGCTTTTTGCATGGCTAAATCAGATACAAAAAAAAAAAAAAAACTCGCATTAGTTCTTAAATGTTCAAAAACTATTACATAAATGTTGAAATATATTTTGTAATTAAAATTAGATATTTCTGACGTTAAAAGTTTTTTTTTTCCATGCAAAATGCCACCTAATGGACATTTTGTTTTTAAATTCCTGAAGTGGATCTCATGTATAGTGTATGTACTAAATTTATTTGCAATCCGTTTTCCCGCTTTAGATTTACAACACTACTTATAAGGAATGCTTAATTATTAGCACCCTGTAGATACAAAAGTTAATAGATTTTAATAGGGGCTCTGTTTCAGCATGCAATTCATCTAAGCCATAATGTATTTTGTTCCTCGGGATATGGGTTATGTGTTATGAAATGAATAGAATCTGTGATTTCCTTCTTGAGTGCCACTAAATCTGAAGGTATTTTAGGTAATATCACACACAAAAATTCAAGGGTTTTATAATAGATATCACAAAGAAATCAGACAACATCGTTCAATCAAGCTATTGTGGGTAAATTGATTTAAATCATCAACAACAGACGTTGATCAATATGAAGTTGCAACGCCCTGGTTAAAAGCTTTTTCACTCTTACGTTCTTCAATTCACTTGCCGAAGACCTTCTGACACATTCAATGTCATATATCGGATTTTTTCCACGTAAATTAGTGGGAAAATTTAATCATTATGTTTAACGTCATTCAGATGTCAGGCTCAAACTTATAATTAATTTTATGTTTAATTTTGTAAAGTACCAATATTTCATGGACTTAATGAATGTTAATAGTAATAATTCCATGTATGCTTTTTGCACACCCTGCATATTTGAAAGGTCGTCCCAGCCTACTAACAAATATGTTGTCAGCTTAAGAATTCTATTTAATAACATTAGAATCTATTGTATCAGCATTTTATTTTTTTTACTTAAAAATCTTAGAAATTTGAGCATAATTTAAAATATAATACTTTAAATAACTAAAACTTATAAATACTTTAGATATCGTAACTCATTAGTCTATAAAATTAATTATGTACAAAATCTCATTATTTCGTGAAATCATTTCGTAAAATTTATTTACTACTCTGCATTTTGTTCTAAGCCTAATTGCTTGAAAAATCTATAGATAATGATCTACTTTCTGGAGGGGGTGGAGGAGTCATCTCAGGAGATACATTATCAGCAACTTTTATCTAATGCCTTCATATGATGGATGTACTACATGCATCGTGAAGAAATTTTGCTCTCATAGATCGTAGATTTTCAAAATACTTTTCAATTGATTGATACATATGAAGGAGTGCCATCTATTTCTGCAGAAACTTCCTTCTGATTGTCATTTTATAAAATCATTTAAGAAATTGATGTTGCTTTCTGTCGCAAAATTCCAATATTTTCTATAAAATGCCTTTAGGAAACACATTGCAATGTGTTCTAAGTTACTATTTCTGAGAGATAAGAATTCATTATGTTCTTGCACTGATAAAATTTTAAAAGATCTCATTTAAGATTTCTTGATTTTTATTTTTCCCTTCTTTCGGTGTTTGTAGACTGAAAAATTTGTAACGGCATTGTTCAGTAAAACTGTGTAATTTTATTCCATTGATTAGAAAAAATATAAATTAGAACCTTTACAATATGGGTTTTAAGGAGAAAATAAAAAAGCATAATCGTACTGCTGCATTGAATTATATACGTATATGGTATGTAAATCATATCAAAAATAAAATTAAATAAAGCCGTCATATTTTACTCTGCATATTAATATCTTATAAATCGCAATTAACATTTTTCTTTCTTTTTTTTAAATTTCCAGTATAAATAATTTAATGCGTTACAGCAGCATTTGTCTCTTTCATGCTAAGAAAATATAAAAAGATTAAGTGAACATTTTTCTTACATATAACCCGATTATGTTTGGAAGAAAACCACAAAATTTCTGTGGCATAGTCTAACTAACACTTTTGAACATTGTTGAAAATTGTTTTTGGTTTCGTTTTTGTCTGTCTGCATGTCCGTCCGTCCTCTAACTGTCGAAAATATGCGCAACTCGTTTTCATGATAGCGCCACCTACATTCATGAATTATAACTAAATGATCAAGCCCACAGATGTTTTATGGAAGATGTGTATAGTAGTTTTCTTTTTCATTTATTTAATAATTAGAGAAATGATATTGATGTATGCTAAAATCCTTTGATCTTGAAATATTTTGTTTAGTAATTTTATAGGAATGTAAATTTCTCGTTATAGTTATTCCTTAAAAAACTGGAAGAAAAAGGCATGTTACGCGCCATCCCATTCTTTAAGTTAGTTTTACGCTAGCATTTTACATTAAATTTCGAAAATCTCCTACTAGTCTGAAATAAATGAATTAAAAATCCACTGGAGACACAGTAGGGACCTGAGGACCAATTATTTGAAACAAATTGCAACATACTTCCACATAAATGTGGAACGTAGTAGGAAGTTTGTAAACGGGTTAGAATAAAATCATTACCTTAGCTTGACGTGACACGTGATATATAAAGCAGTATGAGCATGCATACATTGTTTTGCATTTTGCCAAATTAGACTTGGGAATTGAACAGATCTCTAGAGTGACGACATTAAGCATCTACACAGCGAAAAAATATTGCATTATTTAACCGATTGAAGTAATTCTTAACTACTTGCTAGTTTAGTGGTGTAAAATCCCCTGATAATGTATAATACTATAGTTGGAAGGATTGTTTAGAAAGCTCAAGTTATAAATTCACTGCTTATAGTAAAGTCGGAGATAGTAATTGAATATACTGGATTAGTAATATTAAAAGCGATTTAATAATATATACTTTTTAGTAGATTATTGAAACTAGTCATCTATATATATAAACCTAGAACATTGTTTTTCCTCTAAAAAATAGTTACATTTATGTTATTAAGTGAGCAGGGATGCATTGTGGTTATTCCAAGCATTTGTCCAAGCTTTGGCTAAACTCTTCATATTTGAAGTGACTCTAAGTTGCTTATGTGGATGTGGAAACTATAATGTTCCTCTGAAAACATAATTTTTAATTCAAATTTGTTTTTATTAAATCATACACTTTCCCTATTTAGAAGAACCATTTATACGCGTCTTTAAGAACAGGTTCTGGCATAAGGTGGGATGAAGATCCTTGAGTTCCAATTGCGGCAACCGGTGCATTTTTAGTGCCTGCTTTTGTATTCATTTAAATAAAGGTATTTATTCATTTTTTGTTAAATGGATGTGTGTATAAACGCGCCCACGCATTTATCTACCCATACTTCCACTCATATTTTGAATGCCTGTTTTCTACCTCTTTGAATGCATTTATGTATTCTTACCTGTGAATATACTGTTATACATACGCATACACATACATTATCTGCCAATAAGTACTTGAACACCCATGCAAATGAGGGTGTCTGAGGTTCTGATCTACGTCACGCCTTCTGTACCTTTTTCCCCAATGGGCAGGCACTTTCTAATCAAGCATTCTGCAACAACTAAGGCCCGAATTACAGGAACTTTTATAACGAAAGCACCCAGTGGCCGCTTAGCGATACCCCCTATGAAGCGATGGTCAAGTTCACATCCATGCCCAAGCAGGGATTCAAACCCGGACCCAAGGCGAGGTAGAATTTTTCTTAATCCGCTACACAAACTCGGAGGCTTTGTACTTAAATATCGTGTAGAAAGCATCCTTGGCGTTAGTCGCATGTAAGATGCTATGAAATTCACAGTTGTCGGACTTCGAGAAGGGCGTAATAGATCAATATCATAGAAATAGCCTATCTTTAAGGGACATATCTACTGAGTTAAGCATTCCAAAATCAACAGTGGGTATTTTAATTAAGAAGTGGAAGGTGAGTGGTGATTGACAGAGTGCGCTTTGACCCGGAAGGCACACGGAATAAAGAGATAGAGACCAACGATTGCTGTCCAAAGTAATTCGTAAAACCACACCAAACCAATGACCCACATACTCCTGGAGTTTCAACAAATATCCTGCAGTGTTGTTTCGATAAATAACATCAGTCCGTGGTCATGCTGCTGCCCATAAACCTTTGATTACAAAACCCAACCCCCGATGCTCGTTTGAGATGGTGGAAGGCATGTCCAAATTGGACCATAGACTCTGAAATGATGAATCGAGGTTCAATCTTTACAAATCGGATGGCAGATTCAGGTTTTAGTGTTTTGCTGGAGAACACATTTTGCCAGAATGCTTTGTGCCTGGATTGGGGAAGATGGAATTGTGGTCTGGACATGCTTCTAGTGGTGTGGACCCTTGATATCAACAATGGGGTGAACTGGTTGGAGTAGCCTGACAACAGTCCAGACTTGAGTCTTAAAGAAAACATTTGAGACGAGTTGTATCGCCGTATTAGGGGTGCAGCAACCATTCAAAATGGGTGAAAGATTTTACATATCTTATCCAAGCCCAGTGGAAGAAAATACCTCTTTCAATCATCCAAACACTTGTCGAAAGCATATCCCGTAGGGTTAAGGCTATAACTGCTTCAGGTGCAAGCCCCAAACTACTGTCCATTTTATTATGTGAGTACCCTGTGGACATCACTAAAGGCGTGATCAAATGGTTCTTTAACCGTTACAGTACACAGGGGGAAGTAATATTTTTTCTCTAACGCTAAAGGATAACAATTCTGTTTTTATAATTACAGTTTAAAGCATACTTAAAAAGAATATTCTCAAATAAACATTAATCTCAGAATCCTATTCATATGTTTCATAAAATAACAAGCAATCGAAAATGAATGCTTACAGTGATATCCGAGATAACAAATGCATTGGCACGAACCGTCGACCTACTTTGACAAATTACACCATGATAAATTCCGCCGAGTAGTCTGTTTGGGTGATAGGTTGTCAAAGATATCAGTTAACGGTATCTTTAAATCCCAAATCTCCATGAACATCCAAGCAAACGATGGCTTCCTAACACAACATGTTTTGAACACATATTACGGGGATTACAGACACAAAAGCCATCCAAGCGACGAAACAGTACTCTCTGTATTACAGATACCAGATATAGTGGCGTGGTGTTATCGTAGTATTGATTGATACATGCTCTCAAAGTTTCTTCATGTAATGCTTGTTTTAAGACTTTACCCCCCACACACTGAAAAAAAAAAAAAAAACTATTCAAGTAATAGCCAAGTTTCTTAATTTAGTTTTGCGAATGACTAATTTGTTATTTGGAAAAACACAAAATTATAAAGAAATATGAGTAGTTACGAGGATAATCCGGAAAGTAATTTTCCCGCTGCCAATAAAAAGGAACAAATATTGTAACCTAAAAATATTTAATGCAAAATATACAGAAATATCGTACGTCTCAACAAAGGATTCATCAGAATTGTGACAGTTTTCATACCGTGGGAAAAGATTTTGCTGTTCAGGGTCATACCTATCCGTCGCCTGAGAATAGAGAAAGCGTGTCAAAGTTGTTTGCAGTCTTTTTGCCTGTGGGAAAGAAAACTGCAAACAACAATCCGGAAAAGTATTTTCTCCAGGTGCATGTTGCTAGGAGCGAGATCGGTACTTAAGGGTGGATGGCCAAACAACTAGCAGAAATTTCGGTGAGCGTAAAAATTACCAGTCCCTCTCCTCCAGAAATTTCTGTTGAAAAGTAGCTGAAATATTGCTGCATCTTTAGGAATAAATTTTTCAGGTAATAATGTTTTGTGATATGATGTATATGATGACGTGTGGTGTGTATATGATGATTTACTTTTACGGGGACAATGTTTGAAATATGAATCTGATATCGAAAAGTGCTTTTATGAGAGGATGTACAAATAGAGGCGTAAGACCATGGATGTAATGAGAAATGTTTTCAAATGCAATATCACATTATAACTTTTTCATATTAATAATACTACGTGCATAAGAATCATATGATTATCAGTGCATTACAAGTATTTTAACAACATTTTCGGTTAAATGATCATAATATTTATTCGTTAATTTCGTATCTTAAATCGGTGAGATGCAATAAAACGCATTTGGTACAATTAACTTTAATTTTCATTTTCAGTCCAATATTTTCGCAGATTTCTTCTTAAAAAAAAAAAAAAAAAATTCAGGCATGCCTCAAATATGTAAATTTCATGTGATCTGTCAAGTTTGCATACGAAATCAATTTGAATAAAATGGATAAATGTCATTCGGAATAACATGGTCTTCGCATATATTTCTTCTTAGGAAAAGAACCACATGCATACGTTAAGTTTTCATACATATCCGAATGTCACAGGGAGTGAAAAGTTATTCCTCGAACGTAGGAGTTACAGCAGAGAGAGTATTACATGCTGACACATTATATGAATAAACGTTTTTCTGTTAGACATATGCATTATTTATCACTTCATTCTTGGAATATTAAAGGTATGATAAGTCTGGCAATACGCGTTACAAAGAACGAAGGTTGTATTTTCACTACCATTCAATCTTTTTTTAATCTGTTTATAAGGTGTATTGTGTATGTTAAGCAACAATTAATTTTATCATTCATCTTTTTTTTTAAATGGTTTTTTAACAACACCTTCAGAACGACATATTTAGAATGGTTTCTACGAAAGTGATTAGGTTGAAAAAAAAATGATGCATAGACATCCCCGCCAGAATACCAGCTGCCATCTTTTCAAAAGGATTGTCGGTATTAATAAATTATAAAGTGGCCAAAATTATGTAACAAATTTATTTAATTTAGCAAATGGCCTTCGTGTAATAAGGCTTTTCCTAAAGGCCTTATGGAGCATTTTCACGTGACGTCACTGAAATTTTTTTTTAGGTCAACTCGGATATTTAGGGATACAAAGCCACGTTTTCGGCCAATGAACATTCTGGAATGAATGAATGTTTGACCAAAAAAATTTGGTTTCTAAGGTGTGACGTAGTGATAATGACGTTTGTGAAACAACTCTATTACACGAAGGAATTTTCGTATGATTTGGTTGCTGCTACCAGTTGAAGAAACCTCTTTCCTTGAAATTTCCCTCGGTTACCTAGGAAACACTCAACTCTAACTTTTTCGTTCAGAGGCGGAAAATATTGCAGGTTGCTGAAATTCCCGCCAATCGTAGTGCTTTCCATTTCGACGTCACAAAACAAGATGTCGGAAGAATCAGCGTCAGCCATACCGCTCGTGGGGAAAGGGATCAGCGTGTCCGAAAACAAATGTCCGTGAAATGGAATATCGACATGGCAATTGATTTGATTGACGAAAATAAAAATAAATAACAATACGATCCGAAGATAGACACGACGTATAAACAACCACAGATATGGTATTTATAATTACATGCTCTAGCTACCGTCAATTCGGCGAATCTCAGGCATTTGAGAACACATCAGAGCTTGCTTACTATGGCAGCCCTGCGTTCTCATCTGGGCTCACTGACTTGCGGGAATGAATTGCAGCAACGGTTGCTGCAACCAAAATTGCTCTAAATTTTGTCCGTGTAATAAGTCCTTAAAGTATCTTTGCAGTAGACCACTCATCAATTTCTTTTATCACGCCTTTACAGTTTTTATGCAATTAAATAATAAAAATTACTGAAACTGAAACTTATGTAATTTTTGCTCTTTCCTTTCAGCCCTAGCATAACTACAAAGTATTTCACCTTTTTGGTGCCTCTTCTCGTACAGTTGTTATTGACATCTGCACATTCTTCTGCGGTTTTATACATCCGCTACGTAAATCGTTCAAATGGGGCTCCCTATGGTTCCTTTTTATCGCGAAATTTCTACGTGTATAATTTGAATCTTCTTTAACGCTGTTTTGGTAACGGTTTTTTTCAGTTAGGCAGTTATCTTGGTATTGAGGAGCCGCTGAGAGTTAAGGCGGCGCTCTCCCCGTCGCTGTGTGATTTGAGGGAGCTAAAGCGAAGCAATTTTCTATAATTGTACGCTCCCAATAATTGTTATTGAATGTATATAATATTTTTCAAAGTACAGAGTGAATCCGGAAGTTTTGTAAATTTGTGATGTTCAGATTGACTGAATAAAGTAACGTGTTTCAAGTCCAGAAACATCTAGGTGAAGTTCTTATTTAAAGGCAAATGTGTGCAGTTTCTTCGTGTTATAACGGTTGTGTCATTGTTTGGAAGAAAAAAAAATAGACAGCCGCCATCAAAAATGAATTTTTCTTTCTAATTGCTAACTAAATTGCGTGCTGTAAGAAGAGTGGTGAACCATCTCTATCGTTTTTACTTCCTTGTACTGAGTATAAGGAAGTAATGTGATCCCGAGAAATTTAGGGGGCCGAATTTCGATTAAAAAGCGATTTTGACAATCTCTAAATTTAATTTTAAGAATTTTTTTCGGTGCATGTCATCATAGGCTAGCATGCACGTTCATATTAATGCATGTACAGTAGGATGGATGAAAAAAAAAATTTTCGGAAACTTTATCTCCTCAAGTCTCAAAAGTTGTATATTGATATGAATAAGACGTGTGTCAAATTTGAATGTTCAATGAGAACGTCTTGGGGTTGCGCATCCAGCTTGAAATCTAGAAATTTTTGAAAAATATATCTTCTTTAAAAAATCGACCAAAAAAATTATTTTCCGAATTGTTTGGGACCCGAGGTTTTAGGAGATGTACATTGTTATGATTAAGACTTATGCAAAATCTTGAGAGGCTACGACAATTTCTAGGGATTGCACATCGAGCTTGAAATCTGTAAATATCTGAAAATTATGTAGAAAGCAAACTCATTTGTTAAAAATGATTTCGTCCTTTTATATGTTAAAATATATTTAGAGAAGCTCAATGAATCACAAAAAATTGCTTTACGAATAGTTTCTACAATGCCCATATTATGCTGTTGTTTTGTCTTGGACTCAGTACGCACACTGTGCTCAAGACAACTAGCGCCGGTTTGCCTTTCCCGTGAAGGTGATGCACAGGCGTTCAGTTAAACCAGGCACAAGATATTTCGTTGAAACATGCATTAGTTTAACGTGTTAGACTGATGGTGTTTACAGTTTGCTTTCAAAAAAGATAAAAGGTGGTTGCCTTGCACTGCTACGATTCTGAATAAAGTGAAGCTGTCTGCAACAGGACATGAACAAAATCGGTGTTCTTAAATGAGCTGGGAATGTCGTTGGAATTACCTCGTACCACGTTACAAACCCGAGACGGCATACTCGTACTTCTGTATTCTTATTTTGTACTTAAGAAGAAAAAATTCTGAATAAAGGGCAGGGTCCCCCAAAAGGAGAAGTAACCTTAGTTGTTGCGATCAAAATGCAGGAAATTTGGATCAAGGCCAGTATCCCCACTGTGTCAATCCAAAGAATTTAAGAGGTTGAATGTAGGTAATGTGCCTTACTTCAGGTAAAAGATACATACATATATATATATATATATATATATATATAGATAGATAGATAGATAGATAGATAGATAGATAGATAGATACCCAGCAAACACACAGGTTCTCTGAACGTTAATAGACGTTCAGAGAACCTGTGTGTGTTTGCTGGGTATATATATCAATCAATTTTTTTAATTATTATTTTTTTTTCAGGAAGAAAATTTTTATAATTAAATATGCTATAGACAGTTTGATTTAGATTACAATACTTTTTTCAAAGAGTGTAACTATTGGTTGTACCAAATAATGTTGAGAGTGAATATTGCAACTAAATTTTAGTGACTATTTCTGTAAATGAAAAAAAATGTACCGAAGTATTTGACATTTTCCCTGCAATTTAATGACGCTTTAAAAGTATAGACCACATATTATTGTTCAGTTATTTGAAAATATTATACTTCAAAACAATACTAATAAACAAACGTAAATTTTTATGTTGTATTATTTTTTAAGTCGTCATAAATATTACAAAGTACATAGCAATTATACCGTTGACACGAAAATGATTGAATGTAGTAGTAATTATAAAAAAATATTTTTCTTTTTTTAAACTTTTATCTATGAATAAAACTTTTCTATATAACAGTATGAAGAACTTTGGAACATTTCCCTTTTTTAATTCAATATGAAAAACTTCAAAGATAAATTCATGTGCATATATTTTTTTAAGCTGTATAAAACTATCATTAATACAGTACATTTTAAAAAGTAGTTTTCTTCCATATGCACTATATGATTTACCAACCATTAAGCAGTGTTGTATGAAAGTAAAACACCATCAGTGCTCCGAATACGATTTTTTAAACCACATAATCAACAAAAATCTTTATTCTTCTAACGATCATATTGTTTATTGCCTCTCATATCGCTTAAAACTTTTGGTGTGCAGTTGATTGTAGTGGTAGATTTTATGTTTTTATAAGACATTTTCTGCAGTAGCGTGTATTGTCTGATGTTATCATGAAAGAAGTTATGGTATTTTTATCGATGAGATTTTCTTCAGGGATAGTAATTGGTGTTTTAAGTGTGTCATGTAAAAGTTTTCGGGAAGCATTTTGGTTTCTATTTATGTTGGATATTTTGTATTTTACGTCTTTCGTACACACTTTAATAATTGCAATAGCTCCTTTGCTGTTTCTTAATATAATTTTTAAATACTCTTAAATTAGGCATAAAACGAATTATTCCAACTAGAGGTTCGAGATTTTTAAATAACGATTCAAAAGGTAATCTTTCAAACCTTCCAGGAAATTGCGCAGTAATATTACACAATATTTTGTTAATTTGAGCATGATACGTAATCGTGCACGGTTTGAAATATATTTTTAAGCCTCAGACAAAATTTGTAAAATAGCAATATTTAAGCTTATTTTTCATTAATCCATTACTCTAATTTATCAACAGAATCATGCCACCATAAATATTATTATAACTATTATTCTAAGAATCTAAATCTAATTGTGACTATTATTATAAGAAACTAAAATTACCATTAAACAGATGAAAATTATTATTTAGTTTTATTGGTATGACTAATATAAGTAAGCAGTTGATGCCTTGAATAGCAACAACTGCCTGCGCTCTAACTCTCTTGGGTCTTACAAACCGTTTCCGGTGGAAACATTTTTATCGTATTTTCCATTTTTTTAAGGATGCATCATTTATAGTAAAATTTCCGATATCAACATCGTGTATTTGCATGTAAATAGTTTGATATTTGTGCTCAAAGTACGCATTTCGTGATCTAACTGAAGTATAAGTACAGTAGTTTCACCCATTTTCATCCCATTTAGGTACTCAATTTACCTAAATGGGATGGGCGTAAGCCGGTTAAACGGAATTCTGGTTAAATCAGAGAATGAAAAAAACATTTTTTAAAGTTGTATTTTCAGCACGAATTAAAAAACAAAAAATAATGGAACTTTTCATTTTTGGTATTTTTTTTATATTTCTTCTCCTTCTTCTTCGTAAATAAATTAAGACTGGTTAAAGCAGAAAACCGGTTAAACTGCGCCCCGTTAACAGGAAGTTTGCAGCTTAAGGCTGATTAATTTAATTGTTCAAGTAAAGAATAAAAGTTTCCGATGAAAAATATGTTGCACTTTAATTTAAATCTTTATCATTCAAAGAAAAACAAAAGGGAATTATGTAAAAATGTACTATTTACATACAGTCGTTTTATTTTTAAGAAATATTTTAGCTTACTTTCTTAGAAATTTAGATGTGCAAAAAAATGGATCTCATGTCTTTATTTTTCATGTGTAGCACTTTTTTTATGAATTAATCGACTCTTTTCTTTGAAAAGAATAATAAAGTAAAACCTTACAATACAAAATGTAGATTCTCCGTCAAATTTTTGTAACAAATGATGTTGAATGGTTCAGTAACTCACATCAATCAAACCGAGACAAAGAAGAGAATCTTCCTTGATCTTTATGCCAAAGATTTTGATGTTACTTCTACAGAACAATGGATTTTCCGTTGGATCATGTTAAAACTCATTCATTAAACGCAGTTTGTGCAATTCTGGGTTTTGACAGATTTTTTTTCGTTTTTATTGTATTTTTTGTGATGTGGATTATCCAAACATTTATTAAAAACTTAATAGATGAATATAAACTTCTTGGCGTTAATTTATTGGCTCCCATTGCATTAATAAAAGGTAGTATTGTTTAAATAGAATGCTGTTTGATTTTACGAAGTTATTGATTATTTATGTCATCTATTTAGAATGTAAATCCGAAGTGAAGATTACGTCTCATGTAAAGGGCACGTATTTTAGCCACAAATTACGATTTTAGGATCAGAACTAAGGCCAGATTGAGAGTCTAATTCTCTGACCTTTATTTATGTGATATTCTTTGAATACTTGTGCATGTTACAGTACAAGCTATTCCGGTTTTGACTAAATTAGCTTTTCAAGTGAACCACCAGCTATCACCGTATATATTTTAGATACAGTACTGACCATCATACATTCGAGAGTTACGAAGTAAACTGTTTTTGAAAAAGCAAAAAAAAAAAAAAAAAAAAAACTGTTTAAAAAGCACAAAATTGAAGTTCCTATGCGAAACAACAATTTCACGCGGTTTTATGCAGATGAACAGGCCTCACAATTTTTAAATTATTTCTCATCTAAACATGGGGTATTCTGGATTTTTGATGCAAACAAATTTTTATCAATATAGTCACTAATGGGGTTTCTCAGTGTTTAGTGAATCTTTCTGAACATCAATAATGCTTGAATGTTTTAGTGATTTTTATTGATTACATGTTATTGCTTGAATGTTTTAGTGATTTTATTGATTACATGTTAATATTTGAATGTCTTAGTGATTTTATTGATTGCATATTTCCCAAGTGAATCAAAAATACGTTACTCATCATTGATAATAAAAGTCCAAGTAACTCGAAAAACTTACCATTCATATCTGGTTTGTTCGAATCTCCTGAAATTTATCTTTCCGAAAGTAAAAGGTTAAATTGCTTCTATCTTGTAGGTTATCCTTTAACATTATTTGGAACCACCAGTCGTTTGTATATTGCTCCTGAATATTCAAGTAATCTGGTATATCCACACAAAAAAGAGGACTTTTTTTATGTTTGATTGGGAAGTTAGCTTGTTTACTCGAATATTTACAAAATTGCGTGTGTCTGGTCTTCTTAATTTAGGTACAGAATGAAGAAAGAAAAATTGCGATCTGTGTCTTTTGTTTTTAAGTGAATGCTTGTATTTTTCATGTAAGTAGCATTAAGTTCACGCTGTTTATTCAAAAATCCCAGAGTTGACAGAAGTCCATGGAGTAGTATGTATTCATATTTTTAGATTTTTTTCTTCTAAGGAGCAGATTTATCAAATTCATTATAATTCATAACTGAGGAAAGTTATTTATGCACATTCAATTTAAAGTGAATAGCAAATTTTTCTTTTACCTTTTATTTAATAAACTTACTTAAATCGTATTATAAGATACAAAAAAATTTCAAAATTATTTCGTAAACATCATGAATAACATTTTTTGTTTATTAAATGTATTTAAAATATTTCATTGGAGTGCCATAATTCATACACATCTTAATGAAATTCAACGAAACCCTTTGAATTAATGACTACTGTGAATAATGACTTTCCGCAGTTGCACCATCCTTATCTTTTCGACTACCGAATTAATATTTGCTGTGTTGCTGCCCCAAAGACAACCAATGGAAATGAAACTTTTGACAATCGGAGGCACGTGTTTGTACTGCGCAGTGTTATCTGGGGACGCTTCATTTTGAGAACGCAGGAAACTAATTTGCAAAACGGAATATTCAGTTCACTAACATCTTCCAGATGCCTCCGGAAAGGCGTCCTATTGATACGAAAGAGGGTGGAATTTATTACCAATGAGTGTCTGCATTACGGAATTTCAGTGACTTTTGGGTGCGCATTTAGAGTGACACTGCTCTATTGTGCCTGTATACGTACAATCTATATAAATAAAACTGTAAAATGTGAGTCGGTTAGTTAGTTAGTTTGTCCGTGTGTCGAGTAGCACCTAGACGGGGGATCCTAGATCTACCAAATTTTATATGGAAATTATCCAGGAAAGGTCCCGGCATAGTACCTCGAAGTGATTTTTCGAAATTCGAATTATTTTAGGAGATATCGATACAAAGCGTATGACAAAAGTCTAATTTTTGCTCTCCGCCATTTCGCAATTGTAATCCCGCACTGGAAAGAGTGAGAATTAAGCATATCCAGGTTGCCATATTCGGCAAGTTTATTTAATAATTCGGATTCTTGAAGCAAAAATAAAAGAATAACGATTTTTTTTTTGTCTAGATTATTTGTAAGATTATTTTTTAATCAAAAACTCGTGTGCATGGGAAATTAGAGCAGGAATAAAATGTTTTATACTAAAAGAAAAATTGTATTTGGAAATTTTCCGTGACTAAAATGTGCAACTTTTTAATTTTGCGAAAAATAAAATGGTTGATATGCGATTTTGAGAAGACGTTATTGGAGAAGAAGTTACCGTCTGCTACTTGGATTATGAATACACCTCAACAAGTGTTTGAAATTTTCATTCAGTCCGAATTGTGCATTTTTCCGCGCAGCTTTTTCCTATCTATTTCTAGTGTATTACATCCAGAAAAAGGATGTTAGAATTGTATATTTTAATTTTGTTTATTCACACTCATGAACAATGACACGTTTTCCATCTTCATTTAATAATGAAAACAAATAGGGATGACGCATGGATTGTTGTAATACGCTTTTAATAAAGTGCGTATTTAAAATCTGAGAGTGTTTCAGATTTTCTTACTTTTTTTTTCCTTTCCGTTTTTTGATAAAGGGCAATATATCTTGAAGCTCTTCAAAATTAATAAAGGACGAAAATAATTAGGTTTGTATCACTTAACCATCTTATCTTTGTAACCATGGGCAGCCCGACACTGTAAGCATCGCATCTGGGCATCGGTTTCGAAGGGGCGTCATTTCGAACTCAAAAACTAAGTAGAGCATAAAAGGGGGCGTCTTTTTTTCATTAGCAGGGGGTGCCACTTATCCTACGGCCGCTGATGTTTGTAAACATCTCAATTTTAAATTTTATTCAGAATCTGAGATATTTCAGTGTCAAGGAAGCCGGACAAGATATATTAAGATGGCGAACCAACTGGTCGCCGGAGGCGGCTTGTGTATATATACATATATATATATATATATATATATATATATATATATATATATATATATATATATATATATATATATATATGTATATGTGTATATAATATATATATATGTATATGTATATATATGTGTATGTGTATATATATGTATATATGTGTGTGTGTGTATATATATATGTGCATATGTATATATATAAATGTATATATACATATATATATATATATATATATATATATATAAAAATAAAATTAGACTTTTGTCGGTACATTTCTTGGAATTCAAAAATTTTGCGATTTCTATCAGTTTCAAGCACCTGGGAATCCGATGTGACCCTCAAAAAAAAGTTTTTTCTGTCTGTCATTCTGTCATTCTGTCCTTCTGTCATTCTGTCATTCTGTCCGTGACGCTTTTTTTGTTTAAGCATCACGTAAAAACGACTGAAGGGAATGATATGAAATTCGGTGTCATGATAGGGGGTCACTCAACTTAAAACATAGGCGTCGAATTTTTAAAAAATCTTGATTGGATTTTGAGATTTTGCGAAAATCGTTTCAAACTGCGTAAATTTGTGTTCAAGCATCACGCAAAAACGACTAAAGCGAATGATTTGAAATTCGGTGTCATGATAGGGGGTCACTCAACTTAAAACATAGGCGTCCAATTTTTAAAAAAAACTGATAGGATTTTGAGATTTTGCGAAAATCGTTTCAAACTGCGTAAATTTGTGTTCAAGCATCACGCAAAAACGACTGAAGCGAATGATATGAAATTGGGTGTCATGATAGGTGGTCACTCAACTTAAAACATAGGCGTCCAATTTTTAAAAAATCCTGATTGGATTTTGAGATTTTGCGAAAAACCTTTCAAACTGCGTAAATTTTTGTTCAAGCATCACGTAAAAACGACTGCAGCGAATGATATGAAATTGGGTGACATGATAGGTGGTCACTCAACTTAAAACATAGGCGTTGAATTTTAAAAAAATCTTGATTAGATTTTGAGATTTTGCGAAAATTGTTTCAAACTGCGTAAATTTTTGTTCAAGCATCACGTAAAAAGCACTGAAGCGAATAATAGGAAATTGGGTGTCATGATAGGTGGTCACTCAACTTAAAACATAGGTATAGAATTTTAAAAAAATCTTGATTAGATTTTGAAATTTTGCGAAAATCATTTGAAACTGCGTAAATTTGTGTTCGCACATCACGTAATAAGTGCAAAGGTGAAAAAATGATATTTGGTGAAATGATAGGTGGTCATTCACCTTAAACTAGAAGCATCTAATTAAAAAAAAATCGATTAGATTTCGCGATTTTATGAAAATCGTTTAAAACTGAGTGAATCTTTGTTCCCGCATTACGTAATAACGACTAAAGCGAATGATATGAAATTTGGTCACACGATAGATGGTTGGTCAACATAAACTATAGGAGTCCAAATTTTAAACATTTTTGTTATATTTTGAGATTTTGTGAAAATTCCCTCAAAATAGATTATATTTCTTCAAACATCACGTAATAACGACTAATACGAATGATACGAAATTTATTGATATGATAGGTAGTTGCTAATCTTAATTTATAGGCGTTGAGAATTTTTAAAATATTTTGATTACATTTTGAGATTTTTCGAAAATCGTTTTAAAATGCTGAAATTTTTTTCCAGCATCACGAAATAAAGACTGCAGGGAATGAAACGAATTTGGGTGACGTGATAGGTTGTCACTCAACTTAAATTCTGGGCTTCGAATTTTTCAAAAATGTTGATTAAATTTTGAGATTTTGCGAAATTTATTTCAATATGCGTAAATATTCGTTTGTGCATCACATAATTACGACTAAAGCGAATGAAATGATATTACTTAGTTACTCTCTAACCTGTAATATTTTAGCAATACATAAAAATTATAACTTCGCTTTCTTTACTTTGGCAACATTCTACATCCATTCTGTGTACTCCTACAATGCTGACGAAAGTTCTTGCTTTTTGGAAATTTGCATTCACTAACCCGTCGAGGACGGGTACTTCAGCGAGTATATAAATATATATATATATATATATATATATAATACAGGTTGGTTATAATTAAACTTCCCCCATGAACAGTGCTCTATAACTGAAAAAACACTCAAAATACTGGTGTTAAACGATAAAGTAATTAAAAAAACTTTGTAAAAAACACACATAAGAAGGAAAGAGGATACGCGTTTCGTTCAAAAATTGTTTTGAAATTCTTCAGTCCAAGCCCTTCGTCGTAAAGAACACAGGGAACAGAAAAGAGAAAAACAAGCAAGATGTTGCCACAAGGGGCAAAGAAAAGACGAACAAAACCACGGAGAGGGGAGAAAAAAATTAAAAAAGGGGGATAAAAAGGAAAGGAAAGAAGCACAAAAAATACAGAAATAAAAAAGGAATAAAGAAAAATAATAAAAGGGAACACACAAGTACAAACACACACACAAGAACGAGAAAACAGAACAAACAAACAAAAAACAAATAGCACACGTTTTTTTTTTTTTTTTTTTTAATAAAAACCACGGACAGGACAGCACAATAAATATATATATAAATAATTTTTATTTTGATTTTTTTTTATTTGCGGGCGAACGTATTGTAACCAAAACTGGTATATTATATTGAATATACATGATATGTGCGCAAAGAATTTTGAAAAAAAAATTAGTTCCAAAAATGTCCACTAGGCGTCATTTTGCATAATAAACGACAAATTTTATGACGGAGATTTCTAATTCGAAGTATACAAACAACTTTAACATTTATTCGTTATCTTTTGGGCATTTATTCACTAATTTGGGTAATATTTGAGCTGATTTCACCATGCAAAGTTTCATCTAGTGGACATTTTTAAAACTAAATGTTCTAAAATATTTCCTTGATCGTATCGCTTGTACAGTCCATTTGCCAAATTTAGTAGCAATCTGTTCACCGGTTACAGATGCAGAATGCTGATTGTTTAATTATAACCCCCGTATATATATGTATGTGTAGCGCGCCTCCTATATCATTTTTTTTTCATGCGACGCTCCCCCTACCGGCTGAAGAAAACCATAGAGTACGTTTTGTTCATCTTTTTCTTCGCTCGCGTATTCGCGCGTAGCAGCTACCGTATGTTCTGAGATAGTGATTATTCATTCTAAATGTAACTTGTGTGTTGTAACCGTTGTTCTCGTTAGTAAAATGTGTTGTTGTCTCAAGTGGTCTGTTTTCATGGAATGATCTACGTCTTTTTCCTTACGTCCCCCTGCTCTCTGCCCCAAAGCTAGCCGACCGGCACAAATGGCGCCCAACCCGTGGCTCGAAACGCGACGATGACAAAGGATATATCTACAGATAAGTGATTTTTACTTTTTTGATCAAGCACTCAGGGAACTTTCTTAATTTTGTCATCCTGGCCAATATAAGAAAAATTTTGGTTTAGAATTCACCCTGAATTCAGTTCATTCTGATCATCCGGATCGAAGAAAATACTTGTTTAGCTTTGTTTTGATCATCCAGATCAAATTTAATATACGCATACCAGTCAGTTCCTTTGGTGCCTGAAGCTTGAAAATCTGAATAATTTTCATATCTGAATTCTAAGTTTTGAAAAGAAAGGAAAAATATTTTTTCATCCTGAAAAAAAAAAGTTGTCTCAAGTGGTCTGTTTTCATAGAATGATCTACGTCTTTTTTCCTTACGCCCCTGCTCTCTGCCCCAAAGCTAGCCGACTGGCACATATGTATATATATATATATGTGTGTGTGTGTGTGCGTGTGTGTGTTTTATTAGAATTATTTCTACAGGTTTTTAATCTTATAGTTTGTAAAATAAATAGTTATATGTAATGTCACGATTGTTGAAAGCGGCATTGCACGTAGAAATGTTTATAAGTTATACTGTAGGGGAAGGTGGCCTAAAATGATTCCAAAGGGGAAAATGATCCACACAAATTTAATAACATACAGGTAGCGCTATCTACAGGATAACATATAAATTAGTTGTGCCAAGGAAAGAAGAAGTAGTTCCGGTATTTAAGCGATTGATTTATTTACATATACAGTCATTAATGCACAGAAATAGGACTCTGTTTACTGAGCGGAGAATGCGTTTAGATGGGAATGACACTTGCAAATTTTTCTCGGCGCCATCCCGTAATATGACCTAAAATGAACAATCAAATTGGCGGGAAAAATGATCCATTGACATAAAAATGTCCGATACCAGGTCCTAACCATAATGTCAGCCCTTCAACCGCTCTCAAAATGCGTGACACCTGCAGGTCTTTCTCCAAGACCAAGATTGTCCAACTATTGTAGTCTAAAATTCTTGAACTATAATTTTCAAATATTAATTTTTATTTTTGTGGCACATTTTTATTTTTTCGAAAAGTAAGTTATACTTACTGTTTGATTTTAAAACTTATTTTATTTCATAATGTATAGTTATAATTAATTTGATATCTTTTATTTTGACGATAAAAAAAATAGAATTATTTTCAAATGAAAGATCATTTTGCTCTTTGTTGATGGTAAAATGATCCTTTGGACAATTTTTCGAATTTTTTTTTTTCATAAGATAGTGTGGGTTTGAAATGTTGTTAGAATGTGTTTATAATGTAAAATATAGTGCAAAACATGCTAGAAGAGGGCCAAACTTTTATTTAAACGTGTATGCTATTTTACATAAGGTTTTCCCTTAAGAGTAATAATTTAGAACACCTGCGTATGATTGCTCGTGGGGTTAGACCGATTGACTGCACAAGGATCCTAGGCCTATAGGGGGAATGCCCACCTTGGGGAACATTCTATGAAATCCTAGCCCGTTTTTCCGTCAGATTTCTGAGAAAACCACAGAAAACTGCAAACGGGTATATCGACAGGCGCGAGAGATTTGAACCTGGTACCTTCCGCCTTCCAGTTTCAAGATCAGCCCCTGAGACCACATTACCCTGCATACTATTTTGTCCATGAATCTCAGAGAAACTTTGTCTTACACACATTGTTTTTCAACTCCTTGTAGAATTTACATTTTTGCTCAATTATTGAGAATAAGAAGAGGTTTCGATGAAGGATTGATGATGGATGCAATGAAAAAGCGATACCATGTTCAATGAAACATGTTCTTCTTTATTGGCTATGTATTATTGGTAATTCATTTTGCGTAATCATCACATCGTTAATTAGAATAAAACATGGTGAATGTATTTAGCGCCACAGGAAATAAAAAAATGTAAAATGTTTTGCGGTTGACTAAATG
Source organism: Cheiracanthium punctorium (assembly GCA_038373885.1). Classification (NCBI taxonomy): domain Eukaryota; kingdom Metazoa; phylum Arthropoda; class Arachnida; order Araneae; family Cheiracanthiidae; genus Cheiracanthium; species Cheiracanthium punctorium. Next base: position 412,000 of record JAWZYV010015836.1, on the reverse strand, counting down.
TCTAAGTTGCTTGTCGCTGAAAAATGAAGTAACATTGGAAAATATTTGTAACTCTGTTGTATACTTTGGATATTAACCTCCCTTAGTCAGGTTTGCATTATTTTTAAGGTACAGTGTGTCTCACGAAGTTCCCCTAAATTTGAAAATAAATAACTCTAACCAGGTGATTGATAAAAGCATGAAACCAGTTGTGCCTTTACATAAAAAAAATAAAAAAAACCTCTTAAGAATTTGTTAAGCCTCAGACTTTTAGTTGGGCCGATATGGCGCTGCAAACGATAACACAGATCTAAGAAAATACTTATTTGCCTCACAGATGGGCGCTCCGTTGCATCAAATTTACCGTTTCGGCTGCACTCTCACGGAAAAGCACATTAGACATTTATACTTTCGACAAATGATGACGACTAACAGTTAAATTGGGTGTTTGAAACATTTGCGACCACTCAACAACTTCTGAATGATCGACCTGTTATTGCATGATTTAAGCAAGCTGGAGCGAGCCTACATCGTACACAATAAGTTTTGTTCCTTCTGGACAAATAATTGAATGATAGAGCCATTGCGTTGAAGTATATTCTAAAGTTATGGGGAAAAGCATGAATTGACTTCCGTATTCTCTCGACCTCAATCCCTTCGTCTACTCCCGAATTTTTTCCTGCCTACGCCCCAGACATTTACTTTAAAAGATACACATATCAAAGGTTCCGATTTGATAGTGTTCTTGATGTCTGAGCTTTCTCTTTGGCACCAGTACAGCCGCTTTTCGAGCCATCTATCGGTGCATTTTGTAACTAAATTTTTGTAGCTTCCGTATCAAATTCTTAAGGTTCTTTTTATTAACATGTAACATTTTTCATGCAACTATCGATAATATTTTTTGAGTAATTCATTTTCAAAATGAGGTGTTCTTCGTGAACAACCTGCAAAAAAAATCTTAGCAATGTTTTGCAGATATTCTGCGTTTGTTTCATTTTATTTAAAACCATATAAGCCCGATCTTGATAAATAGATTTCTCTGAATTAGGGTTAAATTGGTATTTTCTCGTCAATTTATACCCCTTCTTTGTATTATATCTTTTATGATGTATCTTTAAACCTACTGAATTTTAGTGTCATGGAATCTATAACGCACTAGTAATATTCCTAACTTTCAAACCTGCAATAGTCCTTGGTAGATTCCTTATATTCCCCAATAGTCTTAATTTCCTTATATCCTTTTATTTTCCATCGAAAATTATATACTATTATAAGAAAACAAGCAATAGTGTAGAATAACACAACGCATAATTATGTATCTTTTTCGCATGAATTTTAATATATGAGCATTGACTAATTTCAGTCTATTCTCTGTTGACTTTTCCTTCGTCTTAACAAGTCGGAGCATATATGAATGAACATGAAACAAAATTTGTTTCATAGTTTTACATATTTTAAGAAATTTTAAATCTTGAATTAAAAAAAAGTGCTTGGAATTTCCAAAGTATTATTTACTGAGTAACCCTTTTATTCATTTATATTCTGATTTTTAGACACATTAAAACTGAAGTTACTTATCCCTTTTTATTATAACATATTTATAATTACTCTAACGAATGTCCGAATGAATGGTGTATTTGAATGTTTCAATTTTCCTTTATAATATCTTTTTGACTTAAAATGAAAAATGCTTTATAAATTTAATTATTTATGCTAGTTTATAGAAGAAGTACGAATACCATTCGTACTTGACGTCTGCTTGCAAAAATGTTTTTCTAACTGCCATTATTCTTTTAGAAGCAGTATTTAAAAGAATATTTTAACGCATTTTCTTTGTCGTCACTAAATCTACACACTTGCCAGACTAATTCTTTACTCATTACTTTATTCTGTATGCATCATATATATATATATATATATATATATATATTCCTACATGCATGTTTTACTTTTAAATCTATTACACAGATGACGCACTTTACCTTCTCGCAAATAATCCTCAAAATACTGTAAAAAAAAATCAAAATGAAAAAAATGTAAATGCAGTCATTTTAAGCAATGGCCACTAGCTTTTGCATCATAACACCAATCTTGCTTGAAATGTATTAGTATTAATGCTACTATTCGAACCATCTGTTTCACCGTACTTTGAAAACTGAAGTGCTTTATTTGCGCAATATATGTAAAGAGAATCACTGTGTAATGGATGTTGTAGAAATACTACTTATTATTTTATGAATTTCTAAGATTTCCGTAATGTTTGTAAAAGTTGGATGTTTTACACAAACCTATTTCTAAGCATTAACAATGTTTTCTAATGTTTTGACATTTCAGAATTACGTTTATTAATGATGCAACGCTAACAAAATTTTGAGAAATTAAATTATGAATTAAACCTTTACAAACATTCAAATGTATTTTGATTATGTTTTTATTTTTTCTGTTTTATGCTTCTGGAACACGCATTAATACTACTACATAACTAAAGCTAATGACTAAAATTGCACGTCTTTAGTGTACGTTCCTTAAGAAATGCTCCAAATAAACTTGGTGACTTTTGTCGATAAGTCGCCAAATGAGGCACAATAAATACCTCCCCAAAATTAAGCCCAGTTTCGCGATGTACTCTAACTACTATATCTGGCGATAAGGGAACGACCCTATTTTATCCAATGTGAATTTAAACTTTCGAAACTCGCGTTATAAATAACTAAGTACCAGGTTACCAAGCCATGCTCAGAATATAAAGGCTCCTTAAGTGTAAAATAATGAATACGTAAATGCCTTGGCACGCATCAATAATCTTCATGGTTGCCAAAGATTTTCATCGCTGTCGGATCACCCATACATTATCAGGTAAGCTTTGGTCGGCATTCAATGTTACAATGGCATATCCTTTCTTTTGAAGAGGGATGCTAAATATTCGATGGTCGGTGCCATCAAAGTTGAGCAAAAAGTAGTTTAACGTAAGGTGCCTCCTTTCCTTCTATAGCAGATCAGCGAGGGTATCAGCGAAGACCTTGGGCGATGCATTCACTAACAGCGTCTTCATTACTTCAGAAATATATCTGTCCATATTGAGGACGTTCAAATTCAGCATCAAGAATTTGAGTTGGTTGAACTGTCAGATGAATGAGTTTATAAAAAAAAATCATCAAGTCTGTTATACACTGTTCGCAACGTAGCAGTACACACCAAAATCGTTAATAGTTTCACTCGTCATACACTGTGAACAAAGCCATTGTAAAGTATGCTTTCAAATTTCGAATTCTTTGAAATGTGGGTGACATCGGAGAAACAACCACACCAATTCATTAGGAAATTCGGAATGTCCTACATCAATCTTACAGTCCCCAAAATGGTTTCGGATAATTTTTGTTTTTACTCTTCAGAAAAATACAAAGCTCCAGGGTGAATGCAATCCATGTTAAAAATTTTTAAACTATGATAATAAGTACCCACATTTGTGGCAGATTTTAGATACTTAGACTGTTTACCCGAAGTATTTGTCGACGTCTAGCTGTTCTAGGTCGTTCTCCTTCCAAATACTAATCATATGTTTCATCTGCTTGTGTTTGAACTGCACGTTCACACATTTGGGCCAAGTGCTGCTGCCGGTGATCATATGTTTCCACAGCTCGTTTTTGAGCTACACTTTCATGCATTTACGTCTTTATAATACATCTATGATGATAATTCTTTACGATTGAAATTGTAAATTTCTCTATAGTGCTTCAATTCAAGCATAAAATACTTATTTTTTCTAATTCAAAGAAAATACATCTTGCATAAACAAATTCTACAAACGTAAATTCAATCTTATAGATACATAGATGCCATAAAAGTATAATCTTACATAAATATGCTTTAAACATAATTTTATTTTATAAACTCACGCTTAAGAAAATAAAAAGTGTAACGCAATTTAAATTATTAGTACAAAAGGGCACTTCGAAATCATAAAATCAAAAACAGAATAGATCAAAAATATTCTTTTATAATAACCCTAACAACTACTTAAACGTGACAATAATAGAACAAACGGATAGACTGAAGAAAATGGACTTCTAACCTCGAATAAATCAAAAATACATCGCTCCTATATAGTTAAGCTGATCCCTGACTCTGTCACAATTCCAGTTCAACCACTCAAAATAAAACTTTTACCATCATTAATCGAAACAGATTAAAAATGTATTTTCTAAAAACTTAAAATTTACACCGTTCGTTGGTGCGATCAGCCTGAAAATTATCATAATTATGTAAAAAAAGAAAGAAAAAGAAAAAGAAGAAAGAAAAAAAAAGAAAGAAAAAAATCTGATAATCCACCCGTTCCCTAATTTTTAAGCGTTTTTTTTTTAAATTATTTTTTTTGTATTTTTAGCTCTATTTCATTTAAGAGAATAAAAAAAGCTAATCATTTGAGGGTCAGAATCATCTATTGCAAGTGACATTGACGTTACATTGAAGTCACGGTTATCAGGCTTTGGAGGAAAAATTACGATTCCAATTCGCTTAAGATAGCTTTTCTAAATTACTACTCAGTTTAACTTTTTTTCAAAAAAAAAACAGTTTTCTATGCATTAAGCATGGATATAGGAGAGGATGTTGATACCAAACGAAATGTTTCGAATACGAAATGTTTCTGCAGATTATACAATTCGAATTTCTACGCATAATAAAAATTTAATATGAAGTTATTTGATTTTAAGTGGCTAAATATTAAATATTTTGAGTGTAGACATTTTATCGCCCGCTGTAATTGTCTCCACAAAGGGCTTTATCCTTTAGTTTAATGATAGTACACAACACAAAACAACATAGTCTAATCCACGTCTAAATAAGAATTGAAAATTTATTAGAAAAAATCTTAGTAACCAGATTTCAGCCTCCCAATTTAAAGCTTCCACGTTTGGGGAATTCCCAGCTTGCGGCCGGATGAGGGCCCGCCATGGCTTTTGGACCAGCATGCAGAACAAGTCAAAACCCTGTATAAAACCTATATAAAACATTCAAACTTCCATATAAATCCGAATTACACGGCCCGCGATTACGCTAACATCCTGAAGTCAGGCCCAGGAGTTCGCTACTATCGTAAAGTTCTGCCCGCAACTTTTCAAAGGTTGTCCATACGATGATAAAATAAATGAGTTGAAATCATCAACTGCAGTGAATGAAAAGTAAACTGATGGCTGATCACCTGCAAAAATTAATTTGAATATCGGCTGCGAGCCCAATTTAGGAATCGATTGTATCATTATAAATTTTTTTCATCGGAGTTTACAAGATCGTTTCATTATAAAACGGTTGTCCCTTAAAAAAAAAAAAAAAAAAAAAAAAAAATCGTCAGGGTAACTACATTTAAATATTTATCGTCAACTTGGCGGAATAAGGCAGTTAAAGTAGAATTCAACCTAGTGCCGTTATTAAAAAAAAAAAAAAAAAAAAAAAAAAAAAAAAAAATGGAATTTTTCATGTTACGTCACAGGATCTTTTTTTCTTACTGTGGATAAACTGAAAAGGGTGTCATTTTCATTTAAATTATTCGGCTAAGCTGAAAACTTTTATGCACTTTTGAAATTCGCATCCTATGGATCAATAAAATACATGAAAAAATCTTTATTGTTTTAGTATATACGCGAAAATACATTTAGCTTTACGTTTGTTACAAAAGGATAATTGTAATAAATTCAGGCAATTTTTCACATAAGATTTACGAATAGATTTGTATTAATAACTACGAATTAAAAATAATCAAATTATTTACGTTTATTCCATCAAGGTGCTTGCGGGGATGGCAACGAAGATTCTTTTCTCTTTTTCTTTTGCTGGTTGCCAGGACGATAGTTTGAAATAAAAATAACTTTTTAATTCTAAACAAATTTATGTAGCTGAATGGTGTAATATATCTAATTATTAAAATATTTATTTGTCTGTGTACTGGATATCAAGTTCCATTTATTTTGTTACTTTGCGAAATTAATTTTTACTATTATATATCGATGGCGTGTATTTTTTAATCCGCCCCAAACTTATTTGAGCGTCCCTTTTAGGAAGATTGCATCAAGTGTGTTTTTCAAACGTTCAATAGATTCCGCTACCGTCCAAAAATTTTAAATTTTAAATTTTGAGCGTTTTAGAGTTTTTTCGATCACGTGACCTAGCTCAATCGTTTTAGGGGCCCAAAAAACCCCCAGGTACGAAATTTAAAAAGAATCCTTAGAGCAGTTTTCGAGATCGCTTGGACATACACGCACACACACTAACATTCCTCGTTTGATATAAGAGCGGATTTTCATGCAACAAAAAGTGAATATCGATTATTTATAAAATAGAACATTATGTTTAGGCTAAATTTAACAGAAAGCAGGTACACTTAAAAATTCATCAAAATATCACTTCTCTGTTTTACTTTTCGGTAGGTTGTATTTGATCGTGGACCTCAAGCCTGTTGACCTTGTCCGCACAACGGACTAATCACAATTTGATAAATGGTATATATGTAAATACAATAAAATCAAAATCATGAAACTTTTCGTCATGGCATAACTATCAATAAAATTAGATATTTTTGTTATTATTTCTTTGTCATTAAATAACAGTATTCAAAGCTTCCTAAGACAGTTCATTAGCGAATAAGATAGTAGCAGTTGGTGAATATACTATGGATGAAGCTACTAGAGATTTAGTATATATATATATATATATATATATATATATTATTACTCAAACTTTAATTAAATCCATATAAATAAAATTAGACTTTGTCTGTATATTACTTGGGGTAAAAAAATTCGGACTAGTGCGCTTGACCTCGAAGAACCAGTTTATAATTCATCGCCCTTATAAATAAGTGAAGGGAAAACAGAATAAGAAGGTGTCCTCAGCGGCGGTCTTTCTAAAGTGGCCTAGAGCTTATTTACGCAAGGTTTCGGAGAAAACCTCGGAGAACTCCGAACGGCTTGATTTGGCGAACGCGACCTGGTTTTTATCCAGACATTTTCCATCTCCTAGTTTATAGTGCTATGCACTCCGTCACAACATTTTTTTATCATTTTTTTTTTAATGCGTACATAAAATAGAGTCATGTTGAGTGATTCAGAATTTATTACAATCGTTTATTAGACGAGCAATTACTAAATGTTCCCGATGAAGTTTCGGCTTTAGCTTGCCAACTGCAAGTTTTCAAAACTCAAGTTGTGTAGTAATAAACTGTGCACTTATTCATTATTACGTAAGTAAATCACACTGGTATGTTCTACAACAGAAGATTAAAAAATTGCCTAACTCCTTTTGTTTTTACATGTAGGTGTTACGGGGTATTTTTGCAATTCCCGTCAAATTAGAGTTGATATTAATTTTGTACAAGTGTAAATAGAAATAATTTAATCCACTCGACATTTTGATGTTAATATTTTTATAAAATAAAAGTTCTCATGGAAAAGAAAATTATCCAGAGAATTTATAGAAACGGATAAACGCTTGGTCTGTTAAGTCTTTTTTGAATTTCTTTTAATTAATGCACATTAATTTTCAAACAAAAAAGAAAGAAATCATAAGACTATAAATTTAACAAGCCAGTAGCACTGAAACTTCAGTTAAAATTTAGCAATACGAATACAAGAAATCTCATTTTCGGAATGAAATAGGTGAAGAATTAGTGTAAAAAAATGAAGTCACGCGCAATTTTAGTAAAAGTTGGCAACGTCCTTCGCTTAACATATTGCACGTTTTTTTTCACTAACTAATATATTGAGTTACGACTGTAATATGATATTGTAGGTAATTTGTTGTGTTGTGTGGGAACAAGAATTCGGATTTGTGTGCTTGATCACAAGGAACCGCTTATAAATCCACGTCCGAGAAAGGACAAAGCTTTCATGGGTATCTAGCGCGTATTCACGTTACATCTGGAGAAAACCGCCCAAAACTCGAGACCGCTAGACTGACGGCCCCGCGACAGGGCAGAACCCTGTTCCTCCACTTGAGCCATCTCCCAATGTCAGTGACTTTAACCACTGTGCTACTCATTGGTGTAGGTTTATAAACAGGAAATTCTCTAATACAATTTCACAGATAACCAATAAAAACAAGATATGTCTTCCTGACTACAGAAGTGCATATTTCTCTGTGGTCTCAAAAAAAAAAGGCACTTGTAATTTGTATGTACAGATACAAATTAAAACTAATATTTTAGCTTAATTGATATTACTAAATGTTTAAAGTTTTTCAGTAACTACCAGTTGAAAACTTATTTATTTATTTAAATTTTTTCTACCACTTTGTGTCTTATTCTAGGTTACCTAATTATTCGGAATGAAATTGACTTACGATCTATCATTCTTTAAGCCTGAATGGGACACCAAAACACGTCGAATTTAGCCAGGAAATTTTCTCAAAATAAAGTAATGCAAAATGTCACGTGTCAGAAAAAGCAATAGATAAGTGAAATATTACAAAATGTTTACAACAAAAGAGAATTAATGTAATATGGTGCTACCAGCTTGAGTGCAACACCTGCTAGCTTATTTCCAGACAGAAATGGGATCCGTGAAATATACGTCTCATTTATTTTATTTATTTATTTTCCTCTTCCTGGAGATTAAAAAATGTTTTTTTGTTCTTAAAGAAGACGTATTTTTTTAGGAAGACGGGGAGTGCAAGTGTGAACAAGGTAAGCGATATTTTATCTGAAGATAAATTCAAACCATGACAAGAACAAAGTGGCAAATATTTGATTTTCTGCAAGATAAAATGTAGAAAGGGATTGCATAAATACATAAACAAATAAGTAAATAAATAAATAAATAAATGTGTTGTGAATCACGAGAAAAAATATTTAAAACTTATTTTAGCTTACAATGTACTATTATCTACATTTTTGTAAATCCTGAAATAAAACGAACAAACAAACAAAAAAGCATTAAATATATCAAAAGGATGTCAGAATCATGGCGATGTGGAACTCAAGAACTTTGTTTTTATGTTCTAGCAAAAGAACGCTCTACAAAAGATGCTGATGTGTTTCGTACGTGCTTTGTAATGCTTTATAACACTGATATTATAATAAAAAAAAATCATTTGAAATGTGGTAAAATTTAGTGTGATATTTTTTCAGCTGAATACTTTTTAATTAAAATAAATTATTTGACAAAACATGGAAAGAAATTTGTCTAACAACTCATCCCTATCTAGGGAATGGTTATTTTATTTTCTAAGGGCGGTAATTTGATCATCACTCATTCGAAACTAATAAAGCCTAAAATATTGTTCATTTTTATTATCAGGTAACCTAGTATGCGGCAAACGTTACCCCCAAGAAGAGATCGACAATGTTTACAATCAAACCCAAACCAGTAATTGATACAGGACCGAAAGTGTGATAAAATGATACTTAAGGCACTTCACTATTTGGGCTGCTCGAAAACTCCTTCTAAAGTATTTATCTGTATGGATGCAATGAAAATCTCATAAGAAAATCTCTGGTTCGAGCAAAACAGAATCAATTATTTTAAAATATAATTTTATAAGTATTCTTAGCTAAGATACAGTGGAACGCAAAATTTCACTTTAGTAAATAATTGGGAAGCGAGCAAAAAATCTATTACAAAATTTTACATGTGAATATATTGAAATGTGCAATGATATCTCTAATATGAAAAGTTTTCCAATATTTTCAAAACGATATTGCCACTTGATGTGCATACAAATTATTTTATTTTTATAAAATGAATAATGTTCGATTTCTATTATTTTATAAACTGATTTCCGAAATATTATTAGGTTGTAACGAAAGGTTCCCGCCACCGCAAATATCGTCAGCACACAGTTTGCGTGGGCGTATTTGCTCATATTTTGTCAAACGATTTTTGGCATTTGAAAGAAAGAGGCTTACTTTATAACACTGTGTTGTGAAATCTGTAAAAAATATAATTATCATTAAGTATAAGGTGTCCCAAATGGAACTATAACTCTAGAGGATTAGAACCATCATTTACTTCCATTTGTGTTGCAAAAAGTCAGCTACATAATATCAACAAATTATGAGTACAGCTTTAAGTACTATTGTTGTATCATGTGACACTGTGCAGGTTTGGTACCGAAAGTTCAAAATCAGTTATCTAATGAGTTAGAAGTTAGTATTTCAGGCAGATATGGCGGAAAACTTTCGTTACAACCTGATACATTAATCAAATGTTTTAAAATTATTGCAATATTCATTATAATTTTTGAGCACAATTTATTACATTGTTTTAAGATCAATAGGAAATCACCAGGAAGCATTTTCATATATCTTAATTTAAAACAAAAAAGGAGTTCCTATTCCAAGGAGAAAAATAAATTATAAAAATATCCTTGTTTTTCAAGTTTTCTAAAGATTGCGTAAAGATAGTTTACATATTACCTGAAAAATTATTTTGAAATATTTTAATATATTTTCTACGAGAATCACTAAATTAAATACGTTCACGAAAGCTGATTTTAAGATCGGAAATAAAACACATAGGCATAAAAATACAACAGTACGTACGTTTCAAATTGTACAAAACTCAGCCCATTTGCACAAGACTCAAGACAAAAATACAAACACCTGTAACACATATACGTTTCTAGAAGTTTGCAGGGCATTTTGTACCATCACCAAAGTTTGTACTATAATTTTTTTGAATATATGCATGTCTTCAAAACGCTTTACTTATTTATTTATTTGAAAACAAAGCTAAGTGAGATTAAATATCAAAAATGCTACCTTTACTCATATTGGATTACAGAAAACAATGTGTCATTTATAAATATATTTCCTCGACAATTTTTGATTTATCGTTTCACAGCCTCAGGTCTTTTAAATGGATATTGTTGTTAATTAAAACACAGATTACTGATACTATAAAAAGAGCATTATATAGAGCTTCCATAAAATCACTTCTACACAGATATCTACTTTTATGATATATTGTTGTTAATTAAAAGCACAGATTACTGATTCTATAAAAAGAGCATTATATAGAGCTTCCTTAAAATCACTTCTACACCGATATCTACTTTTATGATATACTAGCTGAAGTACCCGTCGTTGACGGGTTAGTACTGAATGCAAATTTCTAAAAGCAAGAACTTTCGTCAGCATTGTAGGAGTACACAGAGTGGATGTAGTATGTTGCCAAAGTAAAGAAAGCGAAGTTATAATTTTCATGTATTGTTAAAATATTACAGGTTAGAGAGTAACTAAGTAATATCATTTCATTCGCTTTAGTCGTAATTATGTGATGCGCGAACGAATATTTACGCATATTGAAATAATTGTCGCAAAATCTCAAAATCTAATCAATATTTTTGAAAAATTTGAAGCCTAAAATTTAAGTTGAGTGACAATCTATCATGTCACCCAAATTCGTTTCATTCCCTGCAGTCTTTATTTCGTGATGCTGGAACAAATTTTCAGCATTTTAAAACGATTTTCGAAAAATCTCAAAATATAAGCAAAATATTTTTAAAATTCAACGCCTATAAATTAAGATTAGCAACTACCTATCATATCACTCAGTTTCGTAACATTCGTATTAGTCGTTATTACGTGATGTTTGAAGAATTATAAACGTATTTTGAGAGAATTTTCACAAAATCTCAAAAATCTAATAAAAATGTTTAAAAAATTGGACTCCTATAGTTTATGTTGAGCAACCATCTATCGTGTGACCAAATTTCATATCATTCGCTTTAGTCGCCATTACGTAATGCGGGAACAAAGATTCACTCAGTTTTAAACGATTTTCGCAAAATCTCGAAATCTGATCGATTTTTTTTTAATTAGATGCTAATAGTTTAAAGTGAGTGACCACCTATCATTTCACCAAGTATCATTTTTTCACCTTTGCAGTTATTACGTCATGTGCGAACACAAATTTACGCAGTTTGAAATGATTTTCGCAAAATCTCAAAATCTTGTCAAGATTTTTTTTTAATTCGACGAATATGTTTTAAGTTGAGTGACCACCTATCATGACACCAAATTTCATATCATTCGCTTCAGTCGTTTTTACGTGATGCTTAAACAAAAAAAGCGTCACGGACAGAATGACAGAATGACAGACAGACAGACAGACAAACTTTTTTTTGAGGGTCGCATCGGATTCCCGGGTGCTTGAAACGGATAGAAATCGCAAAATTTTTGAATTCCAAGAAATGTACAGACAAAAGTCTAATTTTATTTATATAGATATTACAGGTTAGAGAGTAACTAAGTAACATCATTTCATTCGCTTTAGTCGTAATTATGGGATGCGCGGACGAATATTTACACATATTCAAATAATTTTCGCCAAATCTGAAAATCTAATCAACATTTTTGAAAAATTGGAAGCCTAGAATTTAAGTTGAGTGACAACCTATCAACTCACCCAATTTTGATTAATTCACTGCTGTCTTTATTTCGTGATGCTGGAACAAACATTTTAGCATTTTTAAACGATTTTCATAAAATCTGAAAATGTAATCAAAATATTTTAAAATTTCAACACCGATAAATTAAGATTAGCAACTACCTATCATATCACCAAATTTCGTATTAGTCGTTATTACGCGATGCTTGAAAAAATATAACCGCATTTTGGGAGAATTTTCACAAAATCTCAAAATCTAATAAAAAGTTTAAAAAATTGGACACCTATACTTTATGCTGAACAACAACCTATCATGTGACCAAATTTCATATCATTCGCTTTAGTCGTTATTACGTAATGTGTGAACAAAAATTCACTCAGTTTAAAACGATTTTCGCAAAATCCCAAAATCAGATCGGTTTTTTTAGATGCTTATAGTTTTAGGTGACCACCTATCATTTCACCAAATACCATTTTTTCACCTTTGCAGTTGTTACGTGATGTGCGAACACAATACGCAGTGTGAAACAATTTTCGCAAAATCTCAAAATCTAATAAAGATTTTTTTTAATTCGACGCCTATGTTTTAAGTTGAGTGACCACCTATCATGACATCTAATTTCATATCATTGGCTTCAGTCGTTTTTACGTGATGCTTGAACACAAATTTACGCAGTTTGAAAGGATTTTCGCAAAATCTCAAAATGCAATCAAAATTTTTTAAAAATTCGACGCCTATGTTTTAAGTTGAGTGACTACCTATCATGACACCCAATTTCATATCATTCGCTTCAGTCGTTTTTACGTGATGCTTGAACACAAATTTACGCAGTTTGAAACGATATTCGCAAAATCTCAAAATCCAATCAAAATTTTTTAAAAATTCGACGCCTATGTTTTAAGTTGAGAGACCACCTATCATGACACCCAATTTCATATCATTCGCTTCAGTCGTTTTTACGTGATGCTTGAACACAAATTTACGCAGTTTGAAACGATTTTCGCAAAATCTGAAAATCTAATCAATATTTTTTAAAAATTCGACGCCTATGTTTTAAGTTGAGTGACCCCCTATCATGACACCCAATTTCATATCATTCGCTTCAGCCGTTTTTACGTGATGCTTAAACAAAAAAAGCGTCACGGACAGAATGACAGAATGACAGAATGACAGACAGACAAACCTTTTTTTGAGGGTCGCATCGGATTCCCGGGTGCTTGAAACGGATAGAAATCGCAAAATTTTTGAATTCCAAGAAATGTACAGACAAAAGTCTAATTTTATTTATATAGATTGTTGTTAATTAAAAGCACAGATTACTGATTCTATAAAAGAGCATTATATAGAGCTTCCTTAAGATCACTTCTACACCGATATCTACTTTTATCAGGGCCCGAGTATTCCATAAATGCCGATAGCTAAATGGAAAAAATTCATTTGGTTTTCTGGCAATCTGATATTTATGTGCATGATATTCATCAAGGAATGTATAACGCAAGAAAAGGAAAAATGAAAGTGAATTCTCTGAAGAAATGGGAATCTTGAATAAATACAGCTTTTGGGATGTTAGCTGATTGCCTTTGAGTAAACTTTGGGCAATCCTATTAGACGAGAAAAAAAATAATAAAATGCATTCGTTTTCTAATTTCATATTTTTTCTATTTTTTAAAAGATTAAATATTGATTACCAAATAGATTTCTGATTTTCATCATAATAGATATTGAATTTTTTATTTTCTTATATTTTATATTTTTCTGGAAATAAAGCTCTCATAAAAATAATAATAACAAAAAATATTCTACGCAAAAATATATTAATATAATATTCTTTATAAATGCAAGCAGTGTTTCAAAAATATTTCTTCTTTGCTTTAAGTACTAAAGGAGGCTATGATGTACGAAAGAAAAGTGTCGTTATCACGCGGCAAGAAAGATTGAAAAAAAGAAAAAAAACTGCACTTTAGACGAACCTACAGATTTTGAGAAAATTTTTCGTCCATAACTTTAAACAATATCTTAATTGACAGATTTTTATTATGGTTTCTTAAAATTTTTTGCTATACATATTTTGAGATTACATCTAAGGAATCTAAATAAAACTATCGCTAATTGCCATTCATTAGGGAATACTGTTTTCTGGCAATTTTAATATTCAAGGAAGAAAACATTACGAAGAATAACTTCCTTTCGTAAGTAATTAAAAAAATCTGATGTGTCCAACACATGACTTCCCTGCACGTCTATTAAATCAAAAATGTTTTTTACGCACTTCCTCTAAAATTATTTGTTTGAAAGAGATAAAATATCAATAATAGTTTATCGATTTCTAGCCAAATATTTCGATATCGCCAAGCTGAGTTCAATTTGAAAGATTTCCTTCTGACACTTTATTTGGCGATATTTCACCAAAAGCCGACAAACTTGAGATAGTTTGCGAGATTTTGGGGATAGCCAAAGTAGTCATTGACCACAGACTTTCAATAAATTGAATGCATCCATACACCTTAATGTATTTAAAGTCATTTGGCTCATCCTGTAAATAAATTCCCAGTCGATTGGTATCAAAAAAGACATTGAAAACCGTTAGATATTATAATATAGTTCTAAATACAAAAGTTCAAAATTCTACGGGTTAAAGTTTTAGAGTTATACAAAATACGAATATATTGGCGCCAAATTTGGCGATATTTCGGCGAAACTCGTCAATGTCGACGACATTTGGGGAGATTTTAAGCTTGGACCAACAATGACAGATTATCGCCAAATTTGGCGATATTTCGCCAAAACTCGCCAAGAAAGATGACAAATAGCGATACTTTGGGCATGGACCAAATGATTGACTATCGCCAAATTTGGCGACATTTCGGCAAAACACGCCAAGGTCGAGGACAAACGGCGAGGTTTTGGGCATGTCTGTCCAACCTGACCAAAAAACGTGACCAACGTGACCAAAGAATGACTGTCTACAGTTGTATTATATTGAAGATGTCCATAGACATTAAAGTACTGAAATTCTTTTCGGTGGTCCTGTAAGTAAACTCTCCAGTAGATTGGAAATCGAGATGCACAACTAGATGTTACAACAATCTTATATATGAAATTTCACAATAGTTTTTGAGATTTGAGAGTTAAATATGCACACACGTACACCAAAATTCGCCAAGCTTGGTGACTTTTGGCATAGTTCTTGAGGGAGGCAAGTGACCGTGGTCGGACCATTACCTAACTTATGTGGTAGGACGGTATTGTGCTTAAAATTGATGAATGCCCCTAAAATTGCCATTGACCGTAATGTATTGGAAATCTTTTGAGTGTTCCTGTAGCAGAACTGTAAATGATAAAGACACTTTTTTTTTGGAGAAATTCATTCTCTAACTCTTAACGGCATATATCACTTCTGAGTCGTTTGAAATAGCCCAATACCTCTAAAAAACGCTTTGATGAATTTCGGCACATAGAGCGTAATGTATTTCGAATCTTTTAGGCGGTTCTGTAGATAAACTATCCAGTCGAATGAAACCGAAAGGGGAGGTGCACAACTAGATGTTACAACAATCCAAAGTATGAAGTTTCAACATTCTACGCCTAATAGTTTTTGACATATGCGAGTTTAATGAATTTCGGCTCATTGAGCGTAATGTATTTCGAATGTTTTGGGCGGTCCTGTAGATAAACTATCCAATCGAATGGAACCAAAAGGGGGGTGCACAACTAGATCATAGAACAATCCTAAATATCAAATCTCAACATTCTACGACCAATAGTTTTTGAGATATGCGAGTTACATACATACGTACGTACGTACGTACGTACAGACGGCATGGAAAAACTGACCACAGTAAACTCGCCGCTCGTCAAAATGAGTTGCAGACGCGTAAATATGATGGTACATGCTAGCCTACGATGAGATGGATCGAAAAAATTCTTAAAATTAAATTTAGAGGTAGTCAAAATCGTTTTTTTTGTCGAAATTTGGCCCACAAATTTTTTCGGGATCACATTACTTCCTTATACTACGTACAAGGAAGTAAAAAGAAGGAGTCCTATATCTGTGATTAATCACACTTAAAGTAAGCTCCTATCATTCTTAATAATAATCTAAAATATTCATAAAAACTAGAATTTTGCTAATTTCAAGGTTCAAAAGTGTGGTATTTCTTGAAATTTCGGTATTGAAATTTCAAATATGTATTTATATATCTATGTATAAATCTATCTGTCGCATATATATACAGGGTGTCCAGTTCTAACGGTGCCCAATGGCTATTTCATAAACCGTTAGTCAGAGACACATAGTTCCAGTTGCAAAAATGCTTTAAATTGTATAATCTATTACATAAAAAAATGAAGTCAAATAATCAATCACTATAAAAATTACGAAATTCAATTTTTTATACGGTCCCCCGGTCCTATCAGCTATTCTTAGAAAAATATTCTTTTTACAGTTTCATGCATTATAACACCAGTTAATTTAAGAACTCTGAAAAATTCTGTTATCAGTATAAGCTTTGTTTTTATGTTAATTTACTAGATACTAATAGTTAGATGTTAATCTTCTTTATTGCAGTCTACAATCGTAAAACAGTGATGAAATTGTTAATAAATATTACAAGGCTCAAAACCATGTGCATTAATTTTTCTGAAATTCTTTTTGTATATAACCCCTATTTCGCATCTCGAAAAGGGCTCTAAATTTAAGCAGATGTAACTCGGTGAATTTTGGTCGTAGAAGGACGTTTTTTTGTTGTTTTTTTAAATTGTGTGTGAATTTGTATAAGGAAAATCTTTCTAGATATAACTGATAGAACCGGGGGACCGTATAAAAATTTAAATTCGGTACTTTTTACAGGAATTGAATTATTTACTAATATTGTTTCTGATGTAACAGATTATGCAATTTAAAGCATTTTTGCATCTAGAACTATAAGTCTCTGACTAATATTTAGGAAATAGCCATCGGGCACCGTTAGCACTGGACATTCTATATATATATAAAATGCATTTATTTAAAATTTACAAATGGTTATATCATGAAAACAAGGAAAATAACCGGTGATGAAAAATTACCTTAAAATGCAAACTTTTGAGTTCGTCTGCCTCTGAGGGCTAACTACAGACTACAGTCCAAAATTCGTATTCTATGCATCAAATAATAAAAAATTGCATTTTAATGCATGGGAATTGGTTAACTAGAACGCGAGATAGGGAGTTTTGTGTGTCGTAGCGTTTTCTTGAATTCTCGAAAAATACTGGTGCTGTCGTTAAGCTAGCGCCAGTATTGAAAATTTGTTTTGGCGCCAAATTTAGCGATTTTTGGCAAAAATTCGCCATTGCAGGCGACATTTTGCACGATTTTATTAAAGGGCTGTTATGCTTGTTTCTCAGCGGCGGTATTGCTCAATAGCTCGGTATTATTCAGTATTTTCAATTTCACAATCAAAGTTCGTGATTGATTGGTAATTTTCTAGAAATGGAATTTTGTGAAATCGCTAGAAATTTTGGTAATACTATGTAAGGGGAGACAAATCGCTCCGAGAAGTTCAGCTCTATCAACTGAGAAGAGAAACGTTAACTCTGCCGAGAAGCTGTGCTCCGTTGTATTGCGGTATGATAAGCGATCCTTTTGCTTGTTTTGAGAAGCCTATCTATGGAACGGTC
The DNA here is from genome assembly GCA_038373885.1 of Cheiracanthium punctorium. Lineage (NCBI taxonomy): Eukaryota > Metazoa > Arthropoda > Arachnida > Araneae > Cheiracanthiidae > Cheiracanthium > Cheiracanthium punctorium. The sequence goes on along the minus strand of JAWZYV010015836.1, from coordinate 393,982 downwards.
TTCAGGAATACTTCATTGATGTACCTTGAAGAATATATGCCAGTTTTCTTTGAGAATTTGTACCGAATATCAGCCTGTGGGAGGATTTTATTGTGTGAAATAAATCATCTGAGAAAGCTTTTTCGATAAACTGGCTGTTATAAGATGTGTCATCGCTGAATAAATCCTTTGAACTGAGTGCAACAGATTGTTCATCGAAGTTTTGTCATCATTAAAATTTGTGTTTCGCCCTGTCAACTGTACTGTTTACTAGAATTTCTCATATATACTGCACTTTTAAACGACGGAAGCCGAAAACTAATCAGATTTTTGTGCAACAATTTCCCTTGAAAAACACCTTCAAATATATCACTAAGGCACAGAATTGTGTTCGTGAAAATAATGCAAATGATATTAAATATACAAAATTTATGAAGAAATGAAAGCCTCTTTTTTAAGTTTCAATTTTTGTTTATCGTTTATTTTTTATTAATAAAATACCCTCGTGCTACTTAAAATGTAGAATTCGTACAAATTTTCCTGTCAGATGTTCAATGATATTTTTTGGGCATGCATGTAATTCAAGTATTTCAAATCTAAGTAATAATAAAAATAATGTGTTTATTATAATAATTAAGGCTAATAATACTAATTCAGTGTCGCAGTATTAAGGAATGTGGAACTTGGAAAAATATTTAGAAATAGAAACACAATTCTGTAATTCAGAAGAATAAAGTGTATAAAATGAATATTTATTACATGTTCAAAGAGTACAAATTTTGTCAGACAACTTTTTTTTTCAACAAAATTGACCAGATTTTTCACAGCTGTGAAGAATCACTAACGTTATAGTCTCCTGAAAAATAAGCACACGAATATCCTGTCGTTGTAAATGATGTCGTTGTAAATGATTCATCTCTTAAAACAGAAACTTGTTAAAGTTATAATAAAACACATAAATACTTGTAACTTTCTAAACTTCAGGAAATTAATTTAATATTGCAAGAGCACTTTAGAAAACTAATTAAATTAGTACAAAATTAATTCAGCAGCATTCGCATTAATATAATATAAGTTATTTTTTAGCTGAAATTATCACAGCTTCTAATTATTAAAACATACAAGAATTACATTTCACAAGAATAAAAGTAAATTTACTCAGAGAGTAACATTCAGAGCTGCAAAAACTTCACCAAGAGTCCTGCAACTAAGAGCTCTAAAATTCCATCACCGCCTCCCATGTGCAAAGGCGTTGCTGGTACTTCAGTTGCCATCAGTGATAACATAATGAAGCAAGCGATAAAACTCATACTATTCCTTGCTAATCTAAACATTCTGTATTTTCGAAAGCTTATCTAGTCTTAGATGCTAACTGATTTCATTTGCATAACGCGTGATATATATATATACCGCTTGTCTGACTACGGAAATGGAACAGTTTTTGCTCATTAAGAAAATATATTCAGCGACATCTCTGTGGTGTAATGAATGTTTTTTTAAAATATCAATAGATTTCAAATAGCAACCGGATGGCTGGCTTATAAAATAATAGCATCCGCTTAGTCTTTCAAATAGAATTCATAACCTGCTTCCGCTTCCGTTTAATATTTTGGTCTTCAATCAAAGTTGTCGTTAATCATACTATTTATCATCATATTTTCAAGTTACTATTGTTTTGAAATAAATATCATAGTTTTTTATCCAAAAAATATTCCACGTAGTCAAATGTGATTGATGATGATTAAAATATGATTGGCAGTTCCGGTAAATTAAATCTGTAGATGACATTATTCATCATACAAAAAAATCTTCGAAAATCAGTTTCGTTTCGGAACTTTTCAAACATTTTTGGAGCAATTTATTTTAAGCTCTAAATAATGATCTGCTTCGTATTATCTATAACTTTAATATTTCATGTACCAAATAAAAAATGGGGTGAATTTTTGCTGCTGACGTGGTTTGTCGTTATGAGACAAAATTTATTTATTAATATTGATTTCCATTTTATACCTTTTATTTTTTATTTTTACTTTGTACTGGATATATATACACATACACAAAGTGATCCTTAATTGTACGCCAAAATTTAAAGGGTGGTAGGGAGGGCTAGGGGAAGACGTTTCAGAATCACATAGCAATGTGGGGTCGAAATTGTCATCTTCACGAAAAAGCTTATCGATACCACAAAATTCTGTACCTTTTCTACATAACTTTATGATTTATTGTGTAGGAATATGATCAATATTTTAGGAATAAAAGCCTATGGCAATGTTTTTGGAGTACCTTATATAATTTTCTTCAGAATTTATACATTTAGAGAGAGTGTATGTTCATCGTAACCGTTAGATTTAGAAAGAGAAAATTGAGTAAACTTTCTTTTCTACTGTATATTTCTATACTTCAGTAAATTATTAGTTTGAAACGCTTAAAATTCCTGACACTATTTAATCTTACTTTAAAGCTAGTTGAAGGATAAAGTCTATTTCACGGGGAAATAGAAACGAGGAAATTATTCATAGATGAGTGACTTCTTTTCCTTAAAATAAACATTAATTTTCAGATTATAAAAATAAAAAAGCGACTATTTTTAGAAATTTAAACTGTTCTTCTAGACAGAATATTTCATTTTAGAAAATATTTGATTTTATTGTAATTTAGATTCAGTGTATATTAATTTTTTTCTTTAAACATTGAATTCAAATATTTGTAATACATCTAACTATAAAAAAGAACATTCCGTTCGTAGTTTTAAGAAACTTGTTCTATTGCAGAATGATCATATTTTGGGTTATTGAAACTTCAACTCTTGCGGCATAAAATGGGATATATTTTAGTAAGGGATATATTTTATCTCTAATAAGATTTTAATGCTGATTTCAAAGCATTCCGTTGAAAATAATGCTCCACGGAAATCGGAATGATTGCTGTTTCTAATTGTGTTTTATGGGTAAACTGAACGTGACACAATCCGGATAAATTTGTATTTGTTTTCCAGCACGTTTAAGTTTATGATAATTTTCTCGTTCCTGAGCAGCATTTAATTACCAAAAAGAAATTAATATGTGTGTTCATTTATTTTATTAAATATATCAGCTGGAATTTTTCTTAAATTGCAAAAACAATCATAATCTAATTCAAAAATTTCGTGTACCATTTTTAAATTATGTGCATGCATTTGTAAAAATCTGTAGAAGGCAAAAATGTATTCTTTTCCGAGATAAATTAATAAAACTATAGATTAGCTCTTTATTCTGAATATTTAAGTGGAATATGGATGGGACTTGTAATTTGAATAACCGGGATCATTTGAAGAAAAATTGCACAAATCATTTTGAAATGGATTAAATATCGCATGAAATTTGATACCACAACTCTTTAAAATTTACTGTATACGCCTTAAAACTACATTTTACTGAATCATCATTTTGAAATTAATTTAATATCGCATGAAATTTCAAAATACAACTCTTTAAATATATAGTATTTCAAAATACGCCTTCAAACTACATTTAATAAGTAAGACTGAAAAGTGCTATGTAAGTGCTTAGTGTAGAACAATAATAATATGTAAGTGCTTAGTGTAGAACAATAAGTATATATATATATATACATTCAGACAGATACACAGTAATAAAAATGCTTCTTAATGCATAAGATGCAAACTATTCTAAAAATATGTAAATATATCATTCAAAAAAGAGGAAATATTAATGTTATGCTTTTTTCTGGGTTCTCTCCTTTTATTGATTAGAGAACATGGTTCTTATTGTTTCATTGAAAATGTAATGAAGTTTTTTTCTTTTTTTTCCAGAAGTATATTGCCAGAAATTTGAATCAGCCACTTTCTCTACTAAAGTATTTTTTTAAATAAATAAATAAATGTGTCTATATCGGTGTAACCTGCAAATATTTGTCCTTTATTTTAAAAATATTATAACGGCTGAATCAATATTCCATGAGCACACACGAAAAAAAAAAATAAAACTTTTAAATAACTCTCTCAAAATCCGTACTTGTGATAAGGAATCGTTTCGGGGGGTACCGATGTTTCACCTTTTATCGGCTTAATGAAATATTCCCCCAACCACATGAAGGGAAAGTTTAAAAGTTTTTCCTGACACGTTTCCACTTGAATGAGTATACTTTGAACTAAGCAAGGGTTAACCTTCTGGATTGCCCTAAACGTTAGTCTTCTGATACTAACTCTATTATCTTAGCATTGAATTCTACTTATTAGATGCGTTATTTTACAGAGCTTTTAATTATTTTTTGAACCGATGTTTGTAGCATTTTTTTGATACCTGAAGAGGGTCTTCTTATGTAATATTCCAAGAATATATTCATTCAGTAGTTTATGTGTAATTTCATATTAAGCCAAACAATTAAAAAAATATTTTTTGACGTAACCATGTAAATTTTTTACATACATTTAAAAAATGTGATATTTATATTCGGGAATTTTTTAAAACTAAAATGATACTTAAATTTATTTGATCAATATGTACGCACATTTTATGGATATGGTGTTTAACAGCATCATGCTAAACAAAAGTTTTTTAATTATATGCAAATTTATTTTCCACAGGGGAGGTATTTTTTTCCGTTGTAAAAAACAGGCTATTACGTGTACTAATTTTATTAAAAATATTCTTTCTGACATAAAAACAAGAAAAACAGTGTTACGAAACAGCAATTAAAAGCATATACTATGCAGCCAAAAAAATCCCACAAACAATAGATTTGTTTTCCATTAATATAAAGCAATAAAAGTATTCTTCTGAGTTACATGAGTAGCAATAAGCACACGAGTCGTTAAATGAAAACAAAACATTTCTGTTTCCATTTTATTTTATGATTTTCTTCTGGTGTTCACAGACCGTAGCATGGAAACCCAGCCGTGCATATAAAATATGTATACAGCGTCGAGTTATCATAGAAAGTCATTGGTATGAACATGTATCATGCATCGTTAACCTTTACTTGGACGATTAAATAAGCGACATCTAAGTAGGAATACATTGGTTTGGTGTAAAGATCAAAAATACTATTTCTTTGTCTTCTGTGTAATTTCTGTGTAAGGTTTCTAACAGTTTTCAATAAAGCTGAAACTCGTTTATGATTTCCTTTTTGTTACCTTCCGTACTCTAACTTAAGTAAGTTTCAATTACTAGGAAATTTAGATGTTATTCATATGTACTATATCATTTACACAGTCGAAAGTGGTCCACGTAGCGTTTATAGTTCTTTCAGCAACTGAAACAATTAGAGTACATAGCGCTCCATGAAAAATTATTCTTTGAAGTGAATTTTAACTACATTTTATTTCCAATCAAATAAATCCTTACACGTTCCTTTAATGATTGATACATTTCTTTCTCTAACAAAAATATTGCATGAGTAATTTATGATTCTTTTACATTATCACTCCAATTACATGACAAATTACAGTCAGTTTAAGGACATAAAATCCATTCCAAGCAAAGCGCAATAAGTAGGTTATACACTGACACATTTTGCGCAAAATATATATTATTGTGTTTCAAATGTGAGTTTTATAAAAAAAATTAAATAAAAAACAAATGAAATATCTTTAGAAGTTTTCACTTAATAGCGCTCAGAACATATGGAGTAATCTTCATGATGTACATCTTATGTCAGGAATAATTTTGCGTTCTACAAACTGAATTGGCCAATTATAAAACTACTTACGTTACAATTTTTCAGGAGTCAATATAAACTGTACAGCACACAAGTACTGGAAATTCCAAGGACTACTTGGGTTGGTTTTATTGATTATATGCTTCAAAGTATCTAATACTTGAGTGTTTTGGGAAAAAGCATGACCTATTTGATATATGAAATGGCTATTTCAATTTTTAGTATATCATGTTCGTTTACTTGGATAATAAATATTTCAATTTGTGATAAATTATAGTGAGAAATAATAAAAGATATTTCTTTTCAAAAACTTAAAAATAAATAAAGCAGTATGAAAAATTATAACATTCTCATACGTTTATTTTTATATATAAAAAAATGAATAAAACGTTTACGAATCCGATTCCTTTGTACTTTTCACAGTGTTTCGACCAATGTTAATGCGATTGCAGGTCGAGTATTATTTAGAGCAATATGAATTTTGAAAAAATATATTCACAAATTCAACTTAGGAATTTTCAATAACATTCAAATATTCTTTTGTGTAACGGGAAACAAAAATGAAACGTGTGCGTCTTTTACACAATGCAGAATTTACACAATCAAATGAGTTTAAATCATATATTCAAAATTAAAGCATCCAAGAAATGTGTTCGTCAGTTCTTGCCGAACACATTCATTTCAATCTGAATGTCAGTTCTTGCCGAAGCATAAATCAATCATTTCAGTACAACAAAAATTCTTAAAGGATCGTGCGAACAGTAAGTCCACATGTAAGTCCACATAAGTCCACATGTAAGTCCACATGTAAGTCCACATAACAGTAAAACATGTAAGTCCACATAAGTGAGCCTCTGAAATTAAGAGATTAAACGTTGTTGCATTCGAAATTTATTTCAACTAAAATATAGGATAATTTGTATTTATCTGGGGAATTCTAAAATGAATTGTACATATATAAGGCTAATACAAGGATAGTTTGCGTCAATCTCCTAAAATAAAAACTGATGTCGAGTGAGACCCCGCCAACGAGCCCCTGAGATAAAAACTGATGTGGAGTGACACCCCACCAACGAGCCCCTGAGATAAAAACTGATGTCGAGTGAGGCTCGACAATTGCTCCTGAGACAGATGTCGAGTCAGACTCGACATAATGTTAAATGCTGAAAATTTTTCTAATGAAAATGTCTTATATATTACCTGATACTGGAGTTAGTTATTTAAAATAAATTTAAGAGTTAATTATGAGTATGAATTAATAAAAATATAGTACGTTACATTAGCATTTCCTGAAACAGTTTATAAATTTCTGGATTCTATTTCGCAGCATATTTTGTATGATTTTGCATTCGCTTTCTCTCTCGTACACTATGAAATAAAGTTCTGATAATAGTTTAAGCTTTGAAATGCATAAATGTGCATGACAAGAATTCATCCTTAAAGAAAAACCGTTACGAAAATGAACTATTAAAAATAATAACGCATGTAGCCGAAAGAAAAAAATAGGAACAACATTTTTAAAATTTGGATGAGATACTCTTCTGAATACATTTATTGACGTTCTAGCAGCTCTGAGAGCTGAGTACTGCAAGAAAATGCTGCAAGAGAAATTTCACAGTGGAATATTTATCTTCTCGTACGAATATAAGAAAGGAGAAATGTAACTAGACTTTGAAAAGCATGCCTCAAAATTCGAAAGAATGTTCACGTCAAGAATATCGGCTGTTATTATTATTATTAGAGTTTCGAAATACATATTTTAATTCACTTAAGTTATCTGAGGCATCTGATGGCTAATCGAGGATTTTAATTGACATCATCGTTTCTTTTTTTCTAAAATAGCCTGTATTCTAATATTAATTTATGTGTAGAAGAGACTGGCTACTAATGCAATGCAATTTGCAGTCTAATGTAAAATGTGTAATCGCAAACATTTTTTATTTCTCTTTTTTTCTATTAAGACAGTTAATTGGAAAAAAGTTTTATATTATTGGATGATTAAAAGAAATGTAATCAATGTAATCGTTTAATTATTAAAACAATAATTAAAAAAAAACAAAAAACGACTTCAAATCAATATGTCTTAACAAAAATTTTTTCCCATTCTAAATTAATAGGGTTTGGTAAATTCTCGTCAAATATAGAATATATCGCAAAGCGGAGTTCATTCATTTTTTTTTCTTTTTAAAAAATTAGCATTTCATTTGTTTGGCAAACTGATATCACCAACAATAACAACGAAAAATGTAGGAGCTTGTTTCCTGACAAATCGTATCAATAAGGAATCCCTTAAATATACAGGGTGAGTTTGACATAATCTGTCAAATGAAAAGGAGTGGAAGAACCAGCCCATGTGCAGCATACAAAGCACCACAGTAAACATCTATTATCTCTAACCGTGTCAGAGTTATGGTGGACAGAAGGAAATTCTGTTTTTTGTTATACCGTATGAAAAAAAGCAAGTTTGTGAGGTTTCTGAAAGACTTATGTGCAAAATAAGCACATATTTAGAAAGAGCAGAGAAAAATCACATAGTTTGGCACCGTTTACATCAGGTATCTCTATTTTGTGAGGAGCTGCAAGCGCCGAAACATTGGCGAAGTTAAAAATCGAATTGCAGCCCATAAACTGTAACCGGCGATTCCACAAACACCGTTTTAGCTATAAGTGGTCAAATGTCCCATAAAAGTCGTGCATTCCACAAGCGTTAGAATCAGCGTACAATAAAGCACATTGGTATTCTAGATCAGGAAAAATGTTTTTTTCTCGTAATGCATCACCAAAATCGCCGTTTGTCTAATAAGGAGACACCCCTAGTAGCACAAATAGTTCAAAAAACGTTACAGTTACGTTGCAAACCCGTTTTTTGACGTTAAAAAACGTGTTTTAAACGTCTTTTGGACTAATTGTGCTACTAGGGACACAAGGTGCCATGGTCTTTCCTGTTTTTAATATCATGTACGGCTTTAGCCTGTTGTTTTGTCAGATGCGAAGACGAAAGCTATAAGTCAAACAAGTAGCATTTTATTAAGTTTAGAATTACAACAATGGAAACAAAAGTTTCCCACGTCTTTCACAAAGGAATATGGAAAGGAATTCCCAATGCGTATCTCACATCTACTAGTATGAAGAAAACACTTACTATACATTATTTAGTTATTAACAGATTTGTATACGTTTAATTTACCGAGCATCTGGTATTCATTTGGAGATTGTCGTCAAGTGCCTTATTAGACGAAAGCCGATTTCGATGCTACATTGCAAAAAAAAAAAAAAAAAAAAAAAAGAAAAACACTTCTCAGTATCTAGAACACCAATATGCTTTATTGTGGGCTCATGGATACTATACGTCATAGCTTTTAGCCTTACTGCAAAAATCTTATTCACCACTGACACAAAATAATAGTATAAAATATAAAGCATGAGTTTGAAGCTTCATAGAAATTATTGTTTCAAATAATTAATAAGGGATCAAAACAAGCTCTTACTTAATATTAAAAAAAAAGTGCTTTCAAAGATTTTGCTTCTTGTTCTAGCAAAGTGCCCAAAAAGGTTTAATATATATTTTTGTGTGAAGATAGTCCGGTCACAATAAAATTTTTTAACACATGACTATACTGTGTCACGTAACAACTCACTTGTCTCAAAAGTAGTTCATATGTCCAATAAGTTACTAAATGCGTTTATAGCTAATTCCATACTATATATATATATGTGTGTGTGTGTATGTGTATACAGGATGTCCCAAATATGTTGTAGCGCACTAGAATTCTTTAGCAGTTAGCGATAAATAAAATGTTAATTGAAAAATATGTTCAAAATAAGGTAGAAAAACGATTACGCTATGAAAAATCTCCTCCCGTTAATTTAAAAAATGCACATTTTAAATATGTATACGAACCTCCGTACAAAAAATTCCCCATTACTAAAATGTGTCATATACACTAATCAGGTGATGCACAATATTTGACAATTATATTCTAAAAAGTGTCCGAGATATGAAGATCAATAAATGCTGACTTAACCACTTTTCAGTCGATCTTAAAAGGCAAGAATATCGTCCAATTATTGCAGTTCAGGGTCGTACAAAAATTTACGAAAGAATTTTATTTTTTCGAAAATCAGTTTACTTTCAAAATCATGTATAGCCCCATATCATCTTTCTTTGGAGATATCCTTGAGTCCATGTTGTGTGATTATGTAAACATGAAAAACAGCATTGTATGTGTATTGAAAGGTTAAACAAAAACATCTCTCTCATAATTTTACTGTTTTATATGAGACATTTTTGCGTGCTATACGAAGTTGATTGCAAGTCTTCATCAATGCTAGATGGATCTGTCTTATATAAGCCCGTGCTGTAGGAGGTTGGGTCTACTGATTTTATACATATTCAGAATTTTTATCTTAGTTTATGTGTGTTTCTTTTACTGAATTTTCATATCAGAGCTCTGAAATTTTAAATATTATTAATATAATGAGTGAAATTAGACAAGTAATAAAGGAAATTTTGAAAAAAAAAAAAGATATGAAACTATAATATTGGTTTTACTGTAAAATAAGTATTTTTTCATCAGAATATATGACCACGCTATTCAACAACTTATATACTTCTTACGATATAATATCTCAAAGCTAATGTGTTTTAAAATTGTTTAAACATTCCAAATGAAACTACGTCGTTTATGAGTAGAAGGTAAAACACTATTACTTAAAATCATACATTACTATTCAAAAAAAGAAAAGAAAGAAAAATAAAAGACTGGAGTCTGAGGTTATAGTTAAAATACCAATTAGCCTTAGGTTAGAATAAACGATTAAAATAAATTACTTTCTTATCTGTGCCTTTCAGAAGTCATACGATTACAATTTATTAGAAATAAAAGAAATATTTTGAAAACTGTAATATCTTGAAGGCATATAGTTTATGTATGATAAACATTTCTGAAAACAGATTATTGTTTCTGAGATATGAAAACTCGTTCAGAAATGAACAGAATAAAAATTGATGTTTTAAAATAAAAGTAATGTGAATGATATATACATTTTTGTATTAAAATTCGGGGTGTTATATTTCACTAGAAATATAATATGAAATTGAGCAAATAAATGTGTCCGTGAAAACGAAAGTAGATACATTTTTCTGAAGTTACACATCCTCCAAATTTCATTAAAAATTCTTTTAGTTCATTTTTAAACATTTTTTAACACTTTTTTTCTTCTAAACTACTCCATTTTTAATCGTAGTAACCATAATTCTGCTGTAAACACCATGAAATAAATCTAGTGAACAAAAAAATGAATTTTGTACATTTGTCACATTTTTTTTTAATTTTATAAAGATTTATGGGTTTTTTTTTCTGAAATATTGCCTATATAAACGAAGCACAGATTTTTATAAAGATGGTTTGTTATCATTTTTTTATGTGTCTCTATTAAATTCGATCATTTCTAATGGGTATTTTCTCTGTCTTATGTCTGTGTTTGAACAAGGTTGACTTTATGTTAATATTTTATTTAAAAAAAATAAAGCATTTCTATTCAGGTTAATTATATTACAACTTACTACGAAAAACTCCCTGTAAACAACTTTTAGGCTCTGAAAAGATATTTCCTAACTATACTTCAATAAAGATATTTCAATAACTTAAAATGTAACTTGAAAGTATTCAGATTGGATAAGTCAACTCATATGCAGTAAATTTCAAAAGATTATTTTTTCAACTAACCATAATTTGTGGAACAAAAATTCAAACTTCATATGTTTCTGAATGCTGTATCATGTTTTCAATAACTCTGTTTATTTTATGCATAAAAGGAAAACTTCCAAGTACTTGAAAAACGAAACTAAAGTTCTAGTTTTGATCGCTTTTAATACCACTCAGGCTGCAACATGAATTGTATTCTTTGCACAAGCCATTTTGTCTCTTCGATAGAAAAAGAACTTTGTTCTCCGACAAAGGCGCTTATTCGAGACTAAACATCTTTTATTTCACAAATAATTGCTTCGAACTTTCAATAAACGCAGAACAGTAAGTAAGAATGAAAAAGAATAAAATACTTCAATACATAAGGAAATGGGGAAGCCTGACACATTCAGTTTCCTTTTCTATTCACAGATATTTTGTTGCAACTGGTAAATCTTTGATCAGAAAAAAAGTCTCTGATGCTTTATATATTACACAATTTCATTATCAAGTATACAATTAACTCTTCTTAGACATCATTCCCTTTTTTTCAACGGATTTGTATTCTAAACAAGGGTGCTTTTCGAAGTTAAGGAATCTTTCTTATTTCACATGCAAAGTGATGCTACATTGGGAGATACGGTGCATGAATTTATTAACTTTTATTAATTTTGCTGTAAGTTTTATTTACATTTTTAAATCATGTAGTTATAGTAATTAAAACACAGCAAGTTTAGTGCAGTAGACTCCTCGAACAGAAGAGGGTTAGGAAAGATTTCGTTAGGATGAGGTCAGTTTGTAGATGTTTAATTGTTAAGGTAAGAAAATAGTCAAACTGTTTACTGGAAGGAATAGATATTAAAATGTCTCACTTGATTCAAGAGACCATACACACAATTAAATGATAAAACAGCTCAAAATAACTGGTGTTTAAAGCATAAAATAATGAAAAAAGCTTTGTAAAATAACACCATAAAGTTTACTTCAACGAACGGACAACTGTTTCGAGCAAAAATTCCTTCCCCCCCCTTTCCCTGGTTTCTTATTTTTTTAGTCCCTCTCTTTTGGCAACTATTTGTTCGTCGGTGGTATCTGTTTACTTTCTTTTCAGTTCCCCGTTCCTGTCTTCAGGTGTTTGTCACTGAAGAAGAGGAAATCTATAATATAAAATAGAAGAATATTGCGCAAAAATTGGTTGGAATGTGTACGATGAGATGGGTTGAAAGACATGATTCTACTGTATAATCGCCTTGGTGGAAGTTTTCAAAGTTCCAGCATGGCAATTATACAGCAGAATCATGTCTTTCAATCCATCTCGTCATGCACATTCCAACCAGTTTTTGTTTTTTGACTCTGGACAATATTCTTCAATTTTATATTTTCAGACAATGTTGTCCTTTTGGTGTTTTGAAAAAAAATTATTTTACAAAGCTTGTTTTATTATTTCAGGCTATCGAATGGTTTCGAAAAAGGCTCTAGACAATTTCGAATACTGACATTAAACAACTCGAATGCCTACAATCCCTAACGAGTTTAGACAGATTCATGAATAATGAGATAAAAATAAAGGTGTTAGAGTCTTTTGCTCATAAACTCTGGTTCGGATTTTGAGAATGAAGTGTGATATCAGACCATGCTCTCAGGAAAACAGGTCAGTTAGAGGCTCCGATAACACGAAAACATGAAGGACGAAAATGGAAGAGGAGACTATACGGATATAAGTTGAACATATGCTGGATTGCACGACTTTCATGAGAGAAGGTGAATTGTAAAAACCATCAGACGTAAGTTCATCACGTAAAGACGTAAGTAATGGCATCATTATATGAATCTTATAGTAAAGTGAATGCTCCATTAGCGGGATACTTCAGGATATTTCTTCAATTATCATCCTTACGTATCCGTACACCTGCGGAGACTTTTTTTTTTGAAATTTTAAAAATTTTACACTTAAAACTATATTTTATCATTAAATGTAAGAAAAAAATTAGATAATCATTTAAAACAAAGTTATCAAATATCTGGACAAAAAAATTGGGGCGGGAGAGACAAAAAAATATCAAAATTTTTGCATTTCCGCAAAACACCATAACTCGAAAAATTACTTAGATATTCAAAAACTGCAAAAAGCATAAGATTAATGATAATATAATCTAAGGAATAGAGACTATTATCAAGAAGTTTGTCCAGCTACATGAGAAGCTGGAACAGTAAATCTGCATGAATATGGTAAGAAATGCGAAAACAGCCAAGAACTTTAATTGAAAACAGCCATAAATTGAAATATTATTAGTTTATGTTAATGGGCATAGTCTATTTCCTCTAATAATATATAAACAACATGCGAACAAAAATGTATCCCATTCAATGCATTGCTTTTTAAGTTATGATGTTTTGCGATACATAAATCGTCAAAAAACTTCATTTTGAGAAAACGCTAAAAACAACTTTCATATACACCTTATTTTTATCATATACACCATTTAGCTTAAAGCGACTAATTTTCAAACTGCTATATCTCTGCTTTTACTTGAGATACAATAAAAATTCAAGTGGTTTTAGAAAGATGAAAGATCCAATTTTATTATTTCATCAAAATTGAAAAAACGATTTTTTGACCGAAAATTACGTAAAACCTTAACTTTGGAAAAGTTTTGTTAATCTACATTTCTTTATGGTTGTTCAAATTGATATCTAAAGTAATAGTCATCTAAAATATCAAAATAATTTTGATATAATTTGAAAAGAAATTAAAACTTAAGTCGCTTCTATGCGCCAAAAGTGTGCATAGCAAATTTTCATGTACCACCATTTTGATGTACCAAAACTGGGCGATCTACATTTCTCAAATGGCTAAGAAAAATATAATGAAGTCGTTATATATAGTAATAATAACAATATATAATTCTTATACAGTATAAAAATTCATGAAAAATGACAAATGAAATATTTTATTTATTTATTTTAGTCACATGGGATTAGTACGGGGCCCCCTCGGCCCACTTCTGGAGCATTTAGTAAACCATTGATCTAAAAGTGGGACACCCATCACCATCCATAAATAAATATTTTTTGTTTCTTTTTCAAATATATTGTTATCGATCATTTGCTTATACAGGGTGCTTCTGAATTGTTTTTACAAAATTTAAGGGAAGCTAGGGCGTAACGGAATAATAACGAATCAGAATCGAATAGCAATGTGGGATCGGAAACGCCGTCTTAACGTAGCTGTTAATAATCACTTTGGAACGGGTGCTGAAACGACAATGAACTTTCGACCATTGTTTGTAAAAAATTAACGTATTTTTCCCAGAAAACATGTGACTGAAATCTATAGTTTAAAGATTCTATTTCATTCCATGGATGGGATTCTTGGAGATAAGCCCATTGTACATGAAACTTACTTAAGAAATTAGACAAACACTGCATCTTTTTTCCCAAAGTGATTATTACCAGGTAAGTGGAAACGGCGTTTTTAACCCCACATTGCTGTGTGATCCTAATTCCTTATTATGTGCCCTATCTCCCCTAAAATTTTGTAAAAAAAAATTATAATAACTGTGTATAATCAAAAGATATCGATAACATTAGATTTTAAAAAGAAAATTATGCGGAATAAACAGTGGTTTGAATGAAGCTTTGACTCTTACGGAAATCACTAATAACGGGCTTGGATTGCTTCTCTATGACACCGACTTCAGCAACAAATATTATTTTACTTAACCCTTTAACGTGCAGTATTCCCGCTCTGGGAACAACAAACTCTGCCGTTTGGAATTGTTGCCAGTTACGAAGAATAAGATTTGATTTCTATAAAAATAGATTGCCCAATGCTGAAAAAAGGGCAGCCGTTGCCATCGTTCGACTTAACTACCAGCAATAGGGCGGACGAAACGTTCACCGCGTGCCACACATCTGTGGCACGCGATGAATGTTTCGATCGTCCGACATCTTGCTGGTAGTTAACTTGAGCTTGTGGCACGCGATGAACGTTTCGATCGCCCGCCATCTTGCTGGTAGTTAAGTCGAGCGATGGCAACTGCTATCCTTTTTTCAGCATTGGGAAAGGGTTGCGCCTCAAAGTGTTAACTAAACAGAGAAGGAAAGCGCCACACCTTTGGTATTTATTTAATAAGAGTTTCAGCCAATCAGTGGTCGATCTCTTATCTCCATGGATAGTTGGAATTTCTTGTTTTTCAATTGAAAATTTAAAATGACCCACTGTTGGAGCATTTATTTTATGAAAAGTTTCATGTCACGTATTTTAAAGTTAGGTTATTGCATTAAAGAATCATCATCTCCATATATATTTATTAAAATATGGAATTAAAATTACGTTCAACATTTAGATTTGCAACTCATGTGCGTTTGGTATAAGTTCACATTTGTTACGCACAGCTTTTGCATTTGTACTCTACCTACAATTTTAATTCAACGTCCACATTTCTGGATATCAAGTGAAGTACAACATATTTTGTAAGTTTGCAAGTACAACTGTGATATGGTTTTTTGTGAATGTTTTAAGTAAAATATTCCAAAGTATCCAATCATATTTAGGAATTGCCTTTCAAATATTTTTTGAACGATAAACTAAATACGAATTGATAAACTGAATTTATTTTTAAAATGAGGACCTGCACAAAATTTAAGATCTTTTAAATACAAAATATTTTAAATTTCGGAAAGACCTGAACAAGTAATAAAATAACTGTTTTTATTGCCTGAACATACAATTTTCATTTAGTACTACTAAAAGTATAAACTTGAATACACAGAGTAGTAAAAAAAATTATTCAAAAAATCCAGTCAATGCGAATAAAAATTCACTAAATCCCATTAAAATAGCTCAGCGTAAAACCTGTTACTTTATTTTGCATTTAAATATGAGGAAATATAAAGTTGTTCGATCATTGTAATGTTTCACGTTTCAATATTTTAGTCACGTTTCTCTTTTCATAAGACGAAAATCTCCGTACTTCGTGAAATAAAGGGGCGAAAGTAAAAAAAAGAAGGCCCTGTTAATTCTGTACAGTTATTTTTGTAAACATTAGCATATTTCTATTATAAAATGCAAAATAAATTATGATCGTCATTCATAACTGCCACCACCATAGAAAACTACACTTTTATGCACAGCTGATCTATAAAAAATGCTAGAATATTTATATTTAAAAAATCATTTCTGTATACTTCATGCTGCAATAACTATTTTTTTGAAAACCCCCAAAAATAGGCATCATCGTAAAACATCATCAATGATTACAAAGATTTCATTTCAATGTGACTTTTATTTTTACCTTTATGTCTTTCGCTTTTTTTTTTCTTTTCAAATAGTTTAAATGAATTGCATTTTTAAAAGCCAAATGTGGTAATTCATTATATTAGTACATAAGTGACAGTAAAAGAAATGATTTTTTTAAAATAAATTTTAATAAATATCTGATATTTTTGGTAGAAATAGGATTTTTCTTTCTTAATTTAACTTTAACAGATCAGGCGTAGACATAGGTTGAATAATATGACATCGTGAAAAAGGCTTTATTTTCTTTTTTTTCCGATTACTATATTTTTTTCCATCACACAATAAACTTTTTTCTGTTTCATAATTGAAACTTTTTTATAAAATACAAAAATCGTTGCATTGCTCGGATTATCATCATCATTATGTTTATCAAGGGAAAAGGATTGGTCAAAAAGTATAGTTCAACTTTGAAATGATACAAATACAAGGTTTAAAAGTATATAATATTAAAGTTAAAAGTTAAATGAAAAATAACATTTTCGTTTTTATAAAATTTTATACATTTCGCATGAGGATCTCCTAGTTGAAATGGACTTGGCTGTTTTTCAAAGACATGCCTAAATCAAAACAATATCCCAAATTTGAAAGATTACATTTCTTCAAGCAAATAATTAATTGCAATATTTTAGTGGTTTTTAAACAAAGTACGTAGCCTGAATTGCTAGCTTTTGATAGCTGGTCACATTTAACATGCATAATTTTATAAACCTTATTTTCAAATTTCCCTCAAAATGGCAGAAATTGTAACTTCCTTAGCTTTGTAATTGCAGCTCTTCAAAATTGTCATATTCTATTTTCGTCCACACTGAAAAATTTCCGTAAACCAATCGCTCAGATATCAACGAGTGTGCAAGGCAATGATTCTAACGGATACAGCTAATTTGCCAGGATTTTTTTTCCCATTGAGGTAGAATGAATGTAACCACTCATCCCCTCCTTCATACAAGGAATATAACAATGCACACGGCCACATTTGGGAGTCTCCGAAAATTTGGTTTAAATATGTTTTTCGCTGCTTGCGATTATAAATAATCTGGTGTTTGAAATACCAAGCACACAGAGTTTCACTTTCTTAACTGGCCAAATCAGAGTCCCATGTCAAACACTTAAACCGATTACAGTTTTTTTTTTTTTAAATTTTTTGTAACTTTCAATTTATATAGCTGAGCATCTATATTTCTGTATATACAGGGTGAGTCTAAACTCTTGGGCAAAAGTTTAAGGACTGATAGAGCACATAACACGGAATCAGAATCACATAGCAATGTGGGGTCAAACACGCAGTTTTCATTAAGCGGTAATAATCACTTTGTGAAAAGCATTGAACTGTCCATGTAATTTCTTAACCAAGTTTCATAAATAATAGACTCGTCTCAAAACATTCCATTCGGAAATTAAATAGAATTTTTAAACTATGAATTTTAGTCTTCTGTTTTCGGAGAAAAATACATTAGTTTCTGACGAACAATGCTCATTTAGATTTGCACAAATTTATGTTCTTTTTATTTATTAAGATATAAATTCAAAATATTAAAGCATTTCTTTCGGTTGCATATTGCAATTTGTACCTACATTTTTGGGATTGGAAAACACCAACTCATTTGTTTTCCGATCCAAAGTAGAATTAATATTGGTTTCAAAATTTATCAGAATTCTACATTTGTATGTTCTGTCAAGTAAATTACATTTACAAAATAAATGTATATTAGTAACTTACTATGTAAAACAAAATGTGAAAAGTTATTTTTGAGTTGAAACTAACAGCCTTGTTAAGATTTTAAATTCGTATGTTTGGCACATATCCCACACCTGGAAACTAAAAATTTCACAAATTATCAAAAATGGAACTTTTGATTAAAACTTCGCAAAATAAGTCACATTTTACTATCTTTTCGTATAATAACTAATTCGTAATTATCAGTCGGTGTGCTATGTGGTTATTTTGCTTCTTCTATTGCGATATTTTTCTTCTTTATTTTGCATGTTATCACTCTGCATATATAATATAGAATAAATAATTTCAAATTGCGTTTATTTGCAGCTCCAATCGTACGTATCATTGAGAATAATATTTCCAAGAATTAGTTTTTGAAAAACTCCTCTCTTTTAAAATTGTTTTAGACATTTTACAGCAGTTAAACAGATTATAATTGTTATCAGAAAGAAATGTTTGCATTCTCGCTCATTTTCAATAACGAGCTCTTTCAGCAACTTCACTCTTGACACTTACAACTGTAAAAGACTAGAAAACGCTTAGTTTAACATATTTTCGTATGAACATTCGTTCATCGAACATAACTTTACCGATATCAATTAACAATTAACAATATACATAGAGGGGGTATGATTAAACTTCCCAATAAACAATGTTTTACTAGCTAAAACGGGTCAACGATTGTAACCACATTTGATATATAAACTATAAATGAGATGCACCCGAAGAATTTTGATAAAATTAAAACTTCAAAAACGTCCGTCAGGTAACGTTTTGTGTTTAAAAAAAAACAGATTTAACTATGGAAATGACATATATTCAGTAGATTTTGAACATTTATTAACTATTCTGTAATTTCTTGAGCTAAATTTTCATGCACAGCGTCACCGAATAATTTTTAGTGGAACTAAACTTTAGAAAACACCATGGTGCATCTAGTGTACAGCCCACATGCCATAGTTGGTGCCAATTTACTCACCCTTTCAACATCTTCTATATAAATAAAGCAATGTGTAAAGTGTCCGTTTGTCTGTCTGTCTGTCTGTCTATGTCTCGCGTAGCTCCGAAACGGGTGATCGTAGACCTACCAAATTTTGTACGGAAATTCTCCAAGACGGGTCTCGACACATCTCGAAGCGATTTTTTCGAAATTCGAATTAGAAAATGTTTTATTTTATGTTTTGTCCGATTTTTAGCGATTTTTCTTGCGTAATACAAAATAACACCGGTAATTGGACTCGCAAGAAAACCATATGTACATCATCGTATAGAGTAGAAAATTTTATTTTAAAAACTGTTTGTTCGGACTGTGTAACATAATTTGGAGATTTTGGGGAATTTTTCAAATAAAATTACATTTGACGCTGACTTTCGTTAAATATTTTTAAAACTGCTGCATCTTGAATTCTATCAGTCATAAGTTTTTTATATTTCGGCAAAAGACGGAGCACACAATTCGCCCACTTTTAAAAGAAGAACGGGAGGAAAATATAAATTAGGAGAATTTTTACGAATTTTTAAGTAAACAAGGATTTCCATTTCAGTAGGAGCTGCTTACAAATGCCGGTTTGATATCTTGCGGTTTGGTTGTCCTGGATACACAATGATTAAAATTGCCAGTTGAAAAAAATAAAAAAGCGGGTTCTGCGCGATATCTCGAACCGATTTTTTGCGAAATTCGAATTAAAACATCTGTTGTTTATTGCCTTAATGCGCCAAATACTACTGTCATTGTACAACTAAAAGTCAAAGCCCGTTGTGAAGCAATTACAACGAGCGCTCTTCTGAAAACGTGAAGAAAGTTTCTCATTCCAAAGATTTCGTTTTGTGTACATATTTATTCTTATGTCCGAGCAGACGATTTTTTGCTTGGCTCGATTTCCTTTTATAAATACTGGATTTATTTGTGAGAAGAAAAATTAAACTGCATAATCTAGAAAAACAATTTTAAAGTCTTTATAAATAGCGCAGTCTTATCTCTTTTCTTTTTGTAGTAAAGGGTTGCAAGAGAGGGTGACGTATTTTTAAAATTTAAAAAAAATGTCCATTTCATGTAGTGTCTGAGGTATTTAACGCTAAAACGTGAACCTAAAAGACAGCATGTCTGCGGAAATAAGACAGTTTGAAAGTGAGAAGTTCACTGCAAACGGTCCATTTTCACTTTTTTGATACCGAATGACGCTGACATAGTTTATTTTGCGTCATTATATTGCAATTATCTCAGGTTATTACATATATGACGCAAACTTTAAATCAAGAGTGAAATAATTTTGCTTTTTCTAGATTCCACATGACTGGAATTAATTCGAATTACACATGTGAGGAAATTTTTCGTTTCCTACCATGCGAAGAACGGGCACGCAGCTAGTATAGAATATATGGCATATTGATCACATATTTAATATTAATTCACATTTATTTTGTGTTTATTATATTTAATGCATTAGAATTCATGCATTGAAACTTATTTTTCTGTCCTCAATCTCTTTTACTTTGGCTTTCAAGTCGTTATTTCACTTTTTCCAAGTATGCACAGTTAATTATTTATTTTTCTTATCGCAAAATAGTGGCCATCTCAGCTAAAATTTCATTGTGCTAGTTTGCAATCAAAACGGATTTTTGATTCCCCCTCTCTTGACACTTTTTTGGCATACATTATTTTTGATTATCCTGCACCATCTTTAAAATTACTTCTTCGTGGTTTAAATATTTTTATTCTTTTTGATTTACATTTTATGGTTGTTCTGGAATAGGAGTTGTTTGCCTCGGCCAATTATCTGTTCTCGCCAATTTAAAGTTCTGTGTTGGCATAGTTTTCAATTCATTACTCCTTTATTCAACTGATCTTGTAGCACGTATCGTTTACCTGGCCACCAGCTGCCAATATTTATCAATTGTTAATTAATAATTCTTTTACTTAAATAAAAGAATTATTAATTAAAATAATAATAATTAAAATTACAATAATTACAAAATTATAATAATTAAAATTATAATAATTAAAATTACATAAAAATACTATAACCATCTAATTCATCAGAGGGAGACTGGTGTGCTTGTTAGTTACAGGTTTCTGGACTGGTGTCAGGAGATTGTGAACTATTGTATTGACAGAATTATTGACTATTGTATTGACTGAATTATTGACTATTGTATTGACTGAATTATTGAAGCTTAAATATCTTGAAATATTGCCTGTTTATTATAATTTTAGTTTAATCAACGGACGCCAGTTCTCCCTGACCTGCAAAAAAATTTCAAGCATTGTTAAAATAGAATAGAAAATGAAAAAAAAATACTTAAAACGTGGCTGTTTTTAACTTCCAGCCGTAACTCCAGGGAACTGGTGTCCGTTGATTAAACTAAAATTATAATAAACAGGCAATTTTTCAAGATATTTAAGCTTCAATAATTCAGTCAATACAGTCAATAATTCTATCAATACAATAAATCACAATCTCCTGACACCAGTCCAGAAACCTGTAACTAACAAGCACACCAGTCTCCCTCTGATGAATTAGCTGGTTATAGTGTTTTTATGTTTCTTGTCTTGCTCTTGTGTGTATTTTTTTGACAAAGACTGCGTTTTTTTTCGTGTTTTATAATACAATGTCACTATAAACGCGAGAAGTTATATTAGAGCTGCAGTTGCTGCGCTCATAATTTTCGTGATAATTTTTACTATTTTTTGCTTCTTTCTATAAATATATATATATATATATATGAGACGTCAGATATTTCAAGTAAAGTTTCAGAGTATGGTTTATTGAACAGTACATTTAAGTTACAATTTAGAATGAGAAGAGGGGAGGGGAGACGGGTACAAGAATCAGCGTGGACTCATGAAGCAGTTCCAGTGGCAGAAGTCCCTCGATTTTCGATGTGCGGGAGTATTTACGCTTACCACACCACGTGGTCTGCGAAGACACAACTCCTCCTCTCGCTTATCTCTGATCGAACCACACACATTTCCCAACATGACCCACATCCGGGGCTGCAAAGGCGTGGGGACACGTGTACATCTAAAGAACTCAGAATCGACGGCCTGATGTCTGGCAAATAACAAAATAAATAAAACATAGCTCCAGTGCGCGCGTGGCAAGTATGAAAGGAAAGCAAAACTTACAGTGAAAGTACCCGCTTGAACAATACCCAAACTAGTAAAACCCAAATTACCTTTTTATACATTACAATATCCCCCCCCCCCCGCAAAATAAGTCTGACGAGCAATATCATTGAGGTGGACATCTCTCACTTGCGAGTCAGACGTCCTTGCAACCTAATCTTAAAACTGCGAACTAATCTAATTTTCAAGTTTAGACACCTTAAATTTTTCTGGCTAGAATTCTGGAGTTATGTTGTACAACACTTGAGGGGCAGGATGCAGTTTCTAAAATTTGACAAAACATAATGATGCAATAGTACGACAATAAAAATGAAACAATGAGTGCGCACAATTTTTTTCAAATTATCACAAGTAATATTTACAACCTAGGTGGGATACAATAATGCTGTACAACAATATAGTAATATAATTAAACAAAATGGAATAAACATGGCTGACATTCATTTTCTTTGGCAAATACTCATGGCTTTGGCTTGCATGGCATAAAGTGAATGGAATGAAAATAACTTGGCAAAATGGTTGGCAAAATGCAGTTGGCAAAATGGAGTAAATTTATTTAGTGTAAAGGCAATGTAAAAAAAAATGTAAAAATGTGCGTAGTGTGTAGAAAATTTCGAAAACCATAGCTGTGAAACAGCAGTATTAACAGGAACGCTTGCTAGAAGAATTTTTCAAGGTAATACAATAAATGATAGCCTGCATGAGGTACTGCATGTATGTGACCTGACATTTTTTTTTATTTCTAGCAATGTCTTGTTGCACTTTTCTTATTTGGTTATTACTAGTATTTCTTAACAATCTGAGGGCGAATACTCTCCTCAGAGGTTTTATTACTAGTTAACCGTCTAGGCAAATTTAAATTTTATTACATGAAAAAAAAATAGTTGGCATCATTATTCAATAAAGGAAATAATATACGATCATTTTGGCACACAAAAATTTTACACAGTAAATATTCAAAATAAAACATCTACATTTAAGCAAACCTAATATAATGCAAGAAATTTTTTTATTTTCATTGACACAATAAGTATTTGTTGTTTTCATTTAAGTTATCGTACCCGGGTGCATGAATTTGTCATAAATTTTCAAGTGACTTTTCAGTGAATAAAATGACATAATCTCAAGTAAATTAGAATTTGTGTCAAGTTGAGAGTCCCAATCGGTAAGTCATTTCAGGTAAATAATCGAATGAATCTAAACTACGTCATAGTATGCAAATAATAAAAATTCAAATTTCGAATCTTCAGGAAATATAGGTAATGTAGTAGTAATTTAAGCATTAATTTAATAAAAGTAAGACCAGTATAAAACATCAATTGAAATAAATTATTTAATAACACAATTCAATTGTAAACTTACCTTAATGAAAATACTATATTAATCAAAAGAAGCGCAGATATATCAATACAATTTTTTTTTCTTTTCTTTCTTTTTTTTATCAACATTAAAATTGCACTTTAAAATAACACACACAATTAATAACCATTTAAATATAATGCTCTAATGTTCCCTTCAACTCTAAAATAAAAATCGCTTACTTTTACGAAAGAAATTGATATCCACAAATTAAAATCGTCATCCCTCAACGATAAACAAAACACACACACAAAAAAAAATATCTTCTCTCACAGATTTAAGGCAGACAGGAGAAGGAGGTTCGGTCAACATAAGTTATACGCACAACACACAAAAACAAAAATATTCGGCGCGGGAAAAGGGGGAAATAATTCACCAGTTGCACACACTTCTCGTGGGGGGCTGTTTTGTGTGCAATGAAGGCAGTGAAACTCCGTCGATTTCCATGGGATTTTCAGAATAGCAGCGGGCGTGCGAAGAAAAAAAAATAAATAAGGAGGCACAGATTTCTGGATGGTAAACACGGTACAGAAAGATGATATCAGATAACGGAGGGCAGGAACTTCTTTAATTTACGTGTCGGCATCAGCGTCGTTAGTCGCTATGGAAAACTCAGGAGCGCAAATTTTTCGATGGGCTTCATGGGAGGATTCGATGGGAGGTCAGGCGAAAGTAGTTTCATCAAAGCAGGGAATGAGAAGTCCAGATATCTGCAGTCGGCGAAGAGGCAAGTCGGGTATCTCTGATCGGCAGGCAGTCGGCATAGCGCCGCATCTCCGGCATACTCCGCATCTTCGGGTAAGCAGTGTACCCCGTCTCCCAGATTATTGAGCGTTAATTTTTTACAATTTAAATTTTTAATTGACACACAGGCAGTCATCCTGTCGACTATTTGAGACGTCAGATATTTCAAGTAAAGTTTCAGAGTTAAGGCAGGTAATATGGTTTATTGAACATTACATTTAAGTTACAATTTAGAATGAGAAGAGGGGAGGGGAGACGGGTACAAGAATCAGCGTGGACTCATGAAGCAGTTCCAGTGGCAGAAGTCCCTCGATTTTCGATGTGCGGGAGTATTTACGCTTACCACACCACGTGGTCTGCGAAGACACAACTCCTCCTCTCTCTTATCTCTGATCGAACCACACACATTTCCCAACATGACCCGCATCCGGGGCTACAAAGGCGTGGGGACACGTGTACATCTAAAGAACTCAGAATCGACGGCCTGATGTCTGGCAAATAACAAAATAAATAAAACATAGCTCCAGAGCGCGCGTGGCAAGTATGACAGGAAAGCAAAACTTACAGTGAAAGTACCCGCTTGAACAATACCCAAACTAGTAAAACCCAAATTACCTTTTTATACATTACATATATATATATATATATATATATATATATAGAGAGAGAGAGAGAGAGAGAGAGAGAGAGAGAGAGAGAATGTGTATTCATATTAAAACTGTTTATTACAGATATATTAAATATTGTGGTCTGGTGGTGAGCAGCAAGCAAAAATGCGAATTAATTTTACAGAGGAGAAATGACAGAAAATTTGAAACAGAACCTCTTATTGTCAGAATCATGTAATTGCTGGCATAAATAACAAGCGCCATTTTGTGACTAAATGAGTGCAGATTAATTAAGTAAAAAGCGATTGTTAATTTTGAAAGCAAGTGCATAGCGTCAAAATAACTGTAATAAAACATGTTAAAATAATTACAAATATGTAGGAATCTCTACATTGAGCCTTGTAGGAGAAAGCCAATTGCCTTCGAAGAGTAGCCATACTAATGGTACGCACTTGTGCAGAATGGCAGTAACCTAAATGATTATGGCATTTTCAATTATTTTAGGACAAGCTGTATATTGAAAATTACTAGTGCCAAAAACAGTTTCCCTAGAATGTATTTATTTTCTTAAGTAATGCAATTAATACTCCATTTTCCATAGATATCAGCCATGATAATGTCATAGACAGAACAATTTTTAGCATCAAAAAGTACTCGATTAACAGAGTTTTAAATGCTTCAACCAGGTATTTCTAAATCTTTGAATAAGTGACAAAATGGGTGGGGATGTAAGGGAAGAGAAAACGCTCTACCATTAGAAAAATTGAGATATATTTTCAGAACACATGTCGCTCTATCGTTTATGAAGGATTACTGAATAAAAAAGTCTGTTACAGCATGAGACAAATAATACGAATTTTTCAGAATGAAATAAGGCAATAAATCAGAATGAAAAAAAAGTTAATGCTTCATTTGATACATATGAAGCAATAAAATATTCTTAAAACTAATGTTAAATATGTGACTTTTTATCACATATTTAAAATACATATATATTTTTTTTAATTTGAAAATTTTCATGATATTTTTAATCACTAAAACATGTAAGTAAATGACATTTTTTCCTTTCACTTAAGTTTATACGAGTTATTCAAATAAACCTAATAATTCAAATGCAAGTAAAATACTGAACGCTTTTGATAAAGAAAAAAAAGTCAAAACCGTTTAGAAAATTCAAAGAATTTGTTCATACATAGAATATTTCATTCAAATATCTGTCTTTTTCTTGAATAAAAAAGCAATATGAATTTCTCTTTTTGTTTTTGTGAATTCAAATTAACTTTTTGGAGCAATAACTTCCTTCACTGCAAAAGAAAATATTATTTTGAGCATGTGAGTTAATTTGGTATATATATATATATATATATATATATATATATATATATATATATATAAACATATAAACATTTCATTTATACACTTTTATCTTTTTTTCTTAGAAAGTTTTAAAAAATCCTTTAGCAACCCATTTGGAAATTTTTTTTCAGTTTATATGTTTAAAAAATAATTTATTAAGTGTAGATTTTTGATACCTTTTCTCATAAACATAATCTTTAATATGAATTCCTATGCGTTAAGTTACAAGATCTGCAAAAGAGTATTTCCCAGCATTTTGTTTTAAAAACATTTTAAAAAAGGTTTTGGTTATTTTCCATTGTTTAAAACCCATCTTCGTGTTCACTTTACGACTAATGGATTGACTTTGTGATATGTGGTCGATTTTCTTTATTTCGAACCTCTCGTTGGAAACTTAACACAAAACAAGAAATGGACGCCATTTGGAGTTGGTGTCACGTGTGCTAGCGCCTAATGTCCCGAATAAACTCTTTAGATTTTGACATGGCAAGTTTGAAACATTGTGGACAAACATCACTTTGGAAGCGTTGCTGTGCTTAAAGTCAAATTTAATTTGCACGACGATATACAGAAGAGCATATCGTTTAAGAGGTAATTATTATTGATCATTAATATAGTACGTAGAACAGGCACAAGTGTTGGTGTGTTTACCGTTAACTTTGATTTGCACAGTGAAATACAGAAGAGGATATCTTTTAACAAGTAATTGATATTAGAAATTAATATAGTTAATAGCGGGATACACACAGCTAGAGAGCGGGACATGCAACTAGTGTTATCATGCATAATAAGGAATCAGAATCAGATAGGTCAAAAACGGTATCAAGAACTTTATTCACTCTCAAATTAAGAAATTTAATGCTTTATGGCCGAATTTCAACCACTGGCAGACAATTAGTTAGAATAAATGTTCGTAGTTAATTGGTTATTCCATTAAACGTGCTTGATTGTATTTGTTTGCAACACATCTGTGATGTCGGTGTTCGCCAATGTAGCTACTTGAGAAACGTTAAAAATGTTTATACAGATCTATTTATTTTTGTATACCTGAGATTGATCTTTTAAGTCTGCTTAAACTGGACAAATTGTGTACGGCTGAAGGTTACAGATCTAAGGTTCTGGCCTCTCGCGCGGTTGTTGTTTAGCATATATATGTGTGAGAAAAATATTATTGGCCCTCCAACTAGGCACACAGTCTTCCCCTAGGCAGACAGCCTTCGTGCAGCTTTGCCTTAATCAAATAAATCAAACAAAAAATCTATTAGTTTTTATACTGCATCTGAGATGTTTTGTTACACAATTTTATTCTACAGCATACCTGTATATGGTCTCTTCAAGTAATACTTCTTGACTAATTAACTTGTTAGATCATAAAATTGCAATTAAAAATTCCATATCACTGAATTATTATGTTTTCCGTTTCTTTGAATTAACTCAAAATAAAGTACTTTAAAGTATTTATTCAAAAAGTACAAACTTAATGCATAATGTTTATTTGAATTTATAATTTTTATTTAGGGAAACAATTTTTTTCAAACACTACATCCCACACCATATATGACGCATTTTCTGAAATATATCAGTGTGGTCTGCTTTAATCCATATGGTAAAAACAGGGACGCTCAATACTTTCCTACATGCGAAGAACGCATAAAATGAATTTTCTCATGAATATTAAATGAACTCAAGAAGGAACTTTGCGTATAACTGTATGTATCGATCTTATAAGAAGGGAAATTTTATATTAAAAAAAAACTAAGTCTGACGAATTTATTGATAAGTAAAATAGGTAATTATTATATCATTGAGAATTTAATATTTATCTACTTTTAAATCTCTCAAGAGATAATTATACAATATTTATATGTTTGTTAGCTCAAAGCCAAAATTTAATTAGTAATTTTTAAATTTAAAGTAACTAATGAAAGTTTTAAAGACAGGCGTAATGGACTTACATATATACTATATGTGTGTGCGTGTGTATGCATATATATATATATATATATATATATATATACATACATACTTTTACATAATTTAATGTGAAATGTTGTAACGCCCCCCCCCCAGCCTGTCATCGTTAACGTGAAAACACTAACGAACGTACAAAAAAGATAAGGATATAATGCAAATTAGCAACGTCTCTTCAGAGACAGACTTCTGACTACCACAACCTGATGTTTTGCAATTTTTTTTTATTATATTGCATAGTAAAATTCCTATGTGAATCAGGCGCGTAGCCAGGAAATTTTTTCGAGGGGGGGATATGCGCCAGGAAAATTTTTTTCGGGGGGGGGGATATGAACCTATATATGTATAAATAGACGGAATTTCATCACTAATCCAAAAATTTCGGGGTGGGGGGATGTATCCCGATCCCCCCCCCCCTGGCTACGCCTCTGATGTGAATTACGTTTTGCCTAACAGTGGCTTCTTGCTTTATGGCACACCCAAATTTGGTGTGTTATACATCAAAGCCCAAATGGGGCTCTTAACTCACAGTACAGAATTTTAGGGGAAATAGATGTTGTTGGTGTTGGCAACAGGCTAACTGAACTAGTGGTCGAATTTTCGGCTCAGAGTCTGGGATATCGGAATTAAGTTTGGTTTGATATTTTGAATTGTGCTCCATCTGCGTAAGTTGGTGTCTTCTTTTTATTCAGGTTTTAATATTTGAATTGTATTTATATGTGTTTTTGATATAAATAGGTCAGGAAGAATCTCATGGCTGGGCTTTGCCGTAAGAAACATATAAAAGTTATTCAAATTACAACAGCTTTGCTATTTGTTATTACATTTATTCTGTGCTATGCGTATAATAAGAAAAATGGCAAAACCTCAGGTTGTGAGTCAGAAACTTATGGATAAAATTTGGCAATTCCCCTTCTGAAGAGACGGTAACTATTTGCATTATATCTTTATTTTTATTATACTTTGCATTTATAGTGTTTTTAGATTAACAAAGATTGGCTGAGGTAGTTACACCATTTCACATTGCATTATAATGCACACGACTCTTGCAAGCTGCTTATTGTAAGCGCTACAGAATTTATGTAATAATTTGTTATCTATGTTTATATAATTAAATAAATTATATATATATATATATATATATATATATAAACTTTCATTAAAGTAGTATAAAGTGATTTATTTTTTAATTCTTTATTTTCCAAAGTAAACTAAGTATTTTTAATTCTCATATAAATTTGTTCGTAACTAAAAAGTTTCAGGAGGTATATGAATATTTCAGATATATCAAATAGTACCCTTTTACGTGAGTTGCTATATATATTTCTGGCCTTGGCAACAGAAAGCGTTGCCAGGCGTTCGCAGATGATTTAAATCGAAAATTTGATATTTGTAAACATAAATTCTTCAGAACGTTTTGCCACTTCAGCTTGATTTGTGTTGTTTACAGTAAATTTAAAAATTCATCTCGTTAAAGAAATGGAGTTAAAACGTGAAAATTTTCGTGCAATTATTTTTCATAACTTTCAACGTGGATTGTCAAGACAAGAGTGCTTCGACGAACTTAAATTTTTATACAGCGATGAAGCACCATCGTACAGCACTGTAAAAAGCCAGCATAGCGAATTTAATCGTGGTCGGTGTTCGATCCAGGACAAATTCCGTGCAGGTCGTCCAAAATCGTTTGCTGTGCCAGAAAATATCGATGCTGTGCGAGAACGGATAAAGCAAGATCTTCATGTGACATACCGTGAAATTGAGGTATCTTGGGACATTAGTATGACAAGCATCAATAAGATATTACATGAACATTTGGCCGTAAAAAAAAAAGATTTGTTCGCATTAGATCCTGTATAATCTGACAAACGCTCAAAAGAAGGCTCGTATCGATTGTTGCAAGGAAATGCTGACAAAATACAATGAAGGTGTATCAAAGGCTGTGTATAACATTTTCACAGGTTACGAATCATCGATATATGCATATGAGCCGGAGACAAAACAGCAACCGACTGTATGGATCTTCCAAGACGAAGCAAAATCCAACAAAAATTGTTCGAGCAAAAAGCACATCGCAACAAATGGCTGCCTATTTCTTTGGCATTACCGGTCACGTGCCGACAGTGGCGTTAGAACAACGCAGGACGGTAAATTCTGAATGGTACACGACTATTTGTTTGCCAGAAGGCGTACCAGAAATTTGAAAAAGCAGAAGAAGAGGCGCATAATCTTCATCGTGGCAATGCGAGCTCTCACACATCGGCTCAAACAAAAAATTTTCTGAAATGCCAAAGCATCGAATTGAAATGTCATCCGCCGTACAGCCCTGATTTGGCTCCCAATGACTTTCTTTTATTCCCGTACATCAAAAATAAATTATGTGGACAACGATTTTCGACACCCCAAGAAGCGGTTGATGCATTCAAAACGCATGTTTTGCAGTTACCGCATTCACAGTGGAAAAGTGCTTCGAAAATTGGTTCAAACGCATGCAAAGTGCATTGATCTTCATGGAGAATATTTTGAAAAACAATAAAACCAATTTCAATCATAAATATTTGTTGTTTCATTATTAGACCAGAAATATAAATAGCAATCCTCGTATATTTATTTCAGTTATGGAAATAAAAATATTAAAAACTTTGAATTTTCATATAAAATACGCTTATTCATGTTTTGTAGTTTTAATACTTGCTGTTTGTAGGAAAATAAGTAAAATGGTTATATAATTAAAATTGAGCTGTAAATTGTACTACGATATTATCTCATTTCAAACTTAACGAAAGCGATTAGATGAAAATAATGCACACGATAGATCAAATGATACTTTTCATTTACGCCTGAATTTACACATTATTATATAACACAAGGAAAAGATTGATGATTTTTTAAAGCCGGATTTTAATTAAATTACAGTTATATGATTTTTGATGGCAGGAAACATTTCAGTTAGTATGTCATGTTTGACTTAAAATAAATTTTGCAACAATAAAGGAAATAATCCAATTTTTCAAAAAGAGAAGTGCGAAATTATTTGAATGCAATGCCGTGGAATTCCGAGTTTTCGGCCCAAAATAAGAAACAAATGATAAAACTTCTATGAATAATAAATGCACTATTGCAAAAATAAATGCATTATGTTTGAAAGAATCGATTGGATTAAAAGGATTTTTCTCGTAAACAAAGAAGTAGTGATGCAACTCGACACTTTGAAGGTGTTTTGTTGCACTCTTGTATTTAAATAATTCTTTTATTTTATTGTGAATCTTTATTTTATGGAGAAATAAAAAGAAGTCGCATATGTTATCTTTTGTTGCTACAGATTTATTTATTTGCTAAACTAATGCATGCGTAAAAATGTTATTTCTGTCCACTTTTTTTTTCAACTAAATGTTCTTTTAGAGTACATTTCAAACCTCCGAAGAATAAAGTAAATTGATTTGTATGACTTTAGGTTGGAGTTTCTGCAACTTCATTTTATCCAGTTTTGGCATTTTGTTTCCAAATGAATAGCAGTCAGCATTTGGTTTTAAATAAATAGTTGTTACACATCAAATAAGAAATATTGCATTATTCTTTCGGAATTGTATATTTTTTCAGCAATTGAGAGATTCGGAAACTTTTTCCTGAAAAGCATTTTGTAATTCTCTGAGATTTTATTTATTAATTACCATAGCATTTTGAACAGAAAAAATTCTTATCCTAATTATAATCTAGCAAATATTAAATAAATTACAATTTCTTTATTAAGAAAAAATAACACTGCTCTTATTTACTGAAACAACCTTCACGTTTACATTATCTTATTGTATAAACAAAAGGACATTAAATTAAAAATGAATTTTAAGGAATTGTGTTCATCAAAATTGTAATCTGGAAAAGAAAAATTATAGAAGTCCTATCGTTTGCCGTTTATGTATTAACTAACCTTCTATTTTGATTGTCATGTATACCACAGTAAAGAAATTATTTTTTACTAATAAGCTTTAGATATTTACAATACATTCACACGAATCACTAAGACATTATTTTATCCTTTAATAAACTATTAAGCCTTACAAATTTGGCAAAAAATTGAAGAAACAATATATTTTTGTTTGGTTAGGTGAGTTTTTAAGTAAAAAAATTGTGAAAAATTTAGCTATCAACGCACACTTTTTACAAAATGTATGATCTTTTTAACAAATATAAACTTTCAACTACGAGGTGTTTTTTTCCAAAACTTCTAAATTTTTTTAATACCATATTATTCCTGAAATCCTAAACTCAAATTTGTAAATTCATTACTTCCTTCTTTAGTAGAAAGTCGAGATCTCTATAGTAAATAGCACAAAAGGCAACAGTTTCATTCTGGGCAGTTTGAAGACTCAGCAATTAGGACCTGTAGAAACTGTAGACGTCGGACGGGAAACTCTATCACCCTGGTACCACATATAGTTCAAAACACGTTAAAAGATGTTTTTAAAATATTTTTTGAACCAGTTGTGGTTTTAGGGAAATTGTTTATCTCTACTGCATGGACCAGAAGTAAAGCTTTCTTCGTCTTATCTGTTTCTTACACGTTTAATAAATCATATTTTATTTGTTGACTGTAATATATGATTGATTTCCTGGATAAAGTTCTTGATATCAAATGATTTGACAATTTTTAAAAACTTATATTCAAGGAAATTTTGTAGCTTTTCCAAAAAACATTATTTTTACACTCATTGGCTTATTCAAATTCACCTTTGTGAACGTTCTTACCACCTCAGAAAAGCATTTTGAGAAGTTTCTCCCTCAACATAAGTAAATAATGGAGTATAACTCAACCGTTTGAGTATATCGTCGGCAACAGCGAACGGTGTCTCAGTATTAGGCTTTGAAGGAAACCCGAGACAATTTTGCTTGGCATGGCAGAAGATACACAAAACACAAAAAATTCATGGTCATTCTTAATATTTCAAAATTTTAATGAATATAAATTAATTAATTTCTTTATTAAGTTAAATTTATTAAATTATTTATTTTTTATTTATTCAGTTAATTTTTATTTTACATATACTATCATCATACATTTATGAATGTACTTAAGATTTTACTATAACGTAAAATAAAATGTAATATTGTCCAACGAAAATACGCACGTGGTCTAAGCGGTAGCAGTGATCCAACAAAAATACGCGCGGGATCTAAACAGTTACATAGCAGTTAAAAACAATCTGACAACACCAGTTTCATAGTCCTCCATGTTTGGAAATAACGTTTCCAATGCTATTGGCTGACAACGTCAAAGTGTTTTTCTTCGAGGAAAGCAATATATCTTCCCTACTGGTACAGAGGTGTATGACGAGGATATAAAATTTGTCTCCTGATATTGGTACACAAGTTTAAATAAACCAATTCCACCAGGGACTCAAAAAATCAATGATCATTCCTCATGCGCTGTCTTACACACTGAGATAACTATAAAAATGGTGCAGCAAAATTTTTCAGTGTATAGTCATAACTCGTAAGGAGAAATTCAAAAAAGTTAAAGTGCTTCACATAATTAGATTTTTTATTTTTGCAGCAAAATCAAATGATTTTTTTAATACTCCTATAAGGAGTGACAGAAACACTGTTACGAATGTAGGCGAGAACTTGTTCTCATGTCTTTTAAAAGACATATGGGCAGTATATATCGATTTATAACTTATATTAACATTAAATTATCTTAAAAGTAGCCAATTAAAAATTGTTGTCAGTATGTATTTAGAATGATATTCATTCCAACTGCAGCACTACGAAATTGATACATCAACTTTTAAGGGAGAAGGAGAGCTTTGGACGATCCTGAAATTATTCTCCTATTAAAATTTACTTTATTTATTTCTTTTTCATACTTATAACTCCGATTTTGATAGTTTCTGTGTATACGTAGAGAAAATGGATCAAAGTTTCAGACTGATAAAATTTAATATTTCGCAAAAAATTAATAAAACTCAATATTTCAATAAAATACGAAATTCATTATCTTCGTCAAATATATTTTATTGTGATATTAACTATGATATATGTTTGATCATTTTCATATAGTCTTGAAAGTGTAATATGGCTTTTTCTACGTATGCACAAAAACAGAATTGAAATGAGTTATAAGTACGTAAAAAAATATAAAAAACGCTAAGCAAATTTGAACTCGGAAGCCAATGTGATCGTCCAAAACTTTCCGTCTCCCTTAAATACATAAAAGAGCTTTTTTCCGACATAATCATCAAACATAAATAGAAAACATAAAAACGTGTGGAGTTTAACAAATTCAGTTTCATTAAATTCAGGACAGATGTATAAAGATTTATAAAATAAATTATACAACTTTACTGTCGCTAATGTTCAATATATAGCTCAATATCTTCTATGATATAAATTAAAAGTTTGGTTAGTTAAACAAGATACTGTTTATATGAAAGATGGTAAAATAAAACAAATAAAATGTAGGAAATTCATTTCTATTACCAAATTTTTTTTTCAGTTTACACTTTGAAAATTTAAAACAGTGTAAACTCAAAAATTACATCGTCAAATAACAACAAATTATATTAATTTAAATCGGGAATATTTCAGTTAAAAAATATTCCTGTGATTAAATTATTTAAAAGAAATGCGTTTATAAATGATTAAAGCAAATAATATTTCAAGCTGACTTATTGCATAAGATAACAAAGGAAAGAAAATAATCACCGTCTGCTATACGCTATTTTATATTTCGTAGCAAATTAATAAATCTCATGTGAATGTAAGAAAATGTCACCGGTAGCATGATTGATGACGTGAGTGACGTTTTAATAAATAGTTCACCAATGATGCAATTTATTTCATTTCTTTATTCCCGACACAAACAAATTACTTTAAATACGTCATTACGTAACATGAAGGGTTCGGCATTCATCATCGCACATTATTCTATGTATTAAATGCAAGGTATCAGTTTAAACACGTTTTCTGTTTAATATGCGATTTTATTCGAAAAATAAATTCACTCTAAAATATAACAATTTCAGTCTTACTTCAGTTTGAACAAAATTAAATACACTTTTAAATAAATTAACAAATTTTAATTAACTTTTACAAAAATTATGTGTTTGTCTTATTTCAGCTGATGCAATATCGTTTGTTCCGAATTGCATATAAATGTGAAAGAGACTATATAAAAATGATAAAATGATATTTCATCCAAATATGAAATCGAAAAAAAATGCATTAGAAAATTATTTAATTGAATATACACTTTTAGATAAATTATTCTTGAATATTACACATCCAACTTTTGAAACTGAATCCCCCCCCCCCCAAAAAAAAAAAAAGAAAAAGAAAAAAAACTCCTCGTCACACGGAAAACATTGTTTTCAGGAAAAAAATTAAACATATATATATTTTTTTTATATTACCATAGAACGATATTCCAGACATC
The DNA here is from genome assembly GCA_038373885.1 of Cheiracanthium punctorium. NCBI lineage: Eukaryota > Metazoa > Arthropoda > Arachnida > Araneae > Cheiracanthiidae > Cheiracanthium > Cheiracanthium punctorium. The sequence continues at coordinate 358,049 of JAWZYV010015836.1, read as the reverse complement.
AAAAGACAATTTAAACTCTATGATAGAGATGAGCGAAAGTGTTCCTTTTTCAGTGCTTTTGATCATTTGTGTTCTTTTTAATTTTGCATTATACTTTTGCTTGATGGTTAAATGCGTTCTAAAACATTTTAATGCTTAATTTGGATTTTTCATTACAATATTTTTTTTTGCAAAAAATTTTTATTCTATGTCATTTTTTTAAAAATGTAAATATATATGTTTTTGTTCGTTCAGTGTTTCATATTACTTTGATTTATAGTTTTTAAAGACATTCTCACCTTTCCAACATTTCTAAATTTTATAGGTGCTGAGCAAAGGACTATTGCATCTAATAACTTTTTTTTATAATTAAGAATAGAAGACTTGGAGAAAAATTAAATTTCACTCCACATTTATTTATGCATTTATTTTGTGGGATTTTAGTATTTTTTTTATCTAACGGAAGTCAAATACGATATGAAAAAAACACAGCAGTATCATAACCCTATAAAATAAAGAGATACAAATTGTTGCACTTCATCATCCCATTTTCTGCTGTAAGAAATTAAATATGTAAAAGACGAAATTTAATAAAGTGTTAACGAAGTGCTATTAAGCCTTATTATGATTTGCGGAACACTGTTAGTCGTATGAATCTAATTAAGATATAACACACAGTATAACAATTTAGATGGGATAAAGCGGTGCGTTTCAGCTTTATTAAATCTATCGTATGATTTAATCTGGTAAAATGAGTTTAGTTACTAAGGGCATTTTTCGATTAGATTTAGGAATTTCCATTAAATATATTTCTTTGTTATTTAAAAAAAAAGCTTATTGATAAATATTACCATGCAATTTGTGGGGTTCAATTTTACATCTCAAAAAGAAAATAATACATTGAAACCGAAAATTGTTTATATATATATATATATATATATATATATATATAGCACACGACACCCTGCATATATATATATATATATATATATATATATATATATATATATATATATATATATATATGTACAGGGTGTCGTGTGCTAACGCTGTCCAATGGCTATTTCCTAAACCGTTAGTCAGAGAAACATATTTCCAATTGCAAACATGCTTTAAATTGTAAAATCTATTATATCAGAAGCAATCAAAGTCAATAAATCAATTTCTATTAAAATTACAAAATTTAAATTTTTATACGGTCCCGCGGTCCCATCAGTTATATTTATAAAAAACTTCTTCATACAATTTCATGCACAATAAAAAAAAGTCGTGCTTCTACGACCAAAATTCACCGATTTATGAAGCAGCAAACATTGTGACTTAAGTCAATTTTCCACGTTTAAAAATGTTCCCGTTATGGTAAACCGTGACGGGACCATATAAATACTGAAATTTTAAATTATAGGTTTCAATTTCATTTTCTGGATAATGCGGAAAAAGAAGCATCTTCAAGGTGACAGGGCCTTATTATCGCATGGGCAAATCGGGACTTTGGCCAGGGCCCCCCAATTTCAAATGTTGTTCTGAAATATTCTTTTTTAATCAAAATTTTATTAAACATAAAACAAATTTCATAGATCAGGGGCCTCCAAATCCATCAATGGCCGGGGCCCCTGTTGGTCATAAGCGGGCCCTGCAAGACAGGGTTATTGTCAAGATCGTTTAAAATCTATCTGAGGTCAGACTTACTAAATCGTATATGTGTAGCATAAGAGTGTGCTACGCAAAGTACAAGAAGAGTTTTCTTTACGGGTGCATATTCAGATTGCAGTCGAAGGAAGTTATTTAACACCAGTTCATTTAAATGCTGTTTAAAAAAATTCTATTTTCAGCATAAGCTATATTTTTATGTTACTTTATTGCATACACATAGTTAAACATTAATCTCCTTTATGGCAATCTATATTCATAAAATAATTAATGAAATTCCTAATAAATATTACAAAGCTCAAACCATGTACATTAATTTTTCTCAAATTCATTTTGTATACAACATCTATTTCTCAGCTCGAAAAGGGCTCTAACTTTAACCAGCTGTAGCTCGGTGAATTTTGGTCGTAGAAGGACAAACTTTTTTTATTGTGCATGAAATTGCATAAAGAAAAAATTTCTAAATATAATTCATAGGACCGGGGGACCGTAAAAAAATTAAATTTCGTAATTTTATAGGATTTGATTTATTAATCTTAAACTGGGCTATTCTGAAAGTCAAAATTCTTCTGGCGTCTGAACGTAGAAGAACTGATAACTTAATTTATCTGGTAACATGGGGTTTTGCTAACCAGCATTGTACGCAAGTTCTTTATTCTGTTTATGATTTATCTATTGTTTGTTAATTATGCGAAAAATTAATCCTGTGATGTAATAATCATGTTGAGTCTTTCACCGGAGGTTCTGACAGACAACTGCTGTAATTTTGCAGGTTAGTTGGAGAGCAGGCCTTTTGTAAACCGTAAACCAATAGGTCAGTTGTCTGCTCTCGGAAAGTCTGTAAATCTGTTTAAGTGATAAAAAATCTATTTTGTAATAGAATAATTGAACTTTCTAGGGATACTCCGATACTGAACACTATAACACGTCACAAAAATGCACATAACGCTCAATTTTGGACGGGAAAGCTTGGTTTTCAGATAATTCTTTGAGCTGTATTATGAGGAATCGCCTCATCGTCATAATGTTTTTTTTTTGTTTTTTTTCTACTTTATATTTCTGCAGCAAGTTTTGCCACAACTCGTAAAGATGCATTTATGAGGCAGACATTGGGATCCAACATGATGAGATCCATCTGTAAAGAAGTTAATTAGTAGGGCTGTTTTAAATTATTAAGACTTGCGTTATGACACATGAAAATCCAGGTTCGATACACTTAGTTGAAATATAATAACAAGACGTTAAATACTTAAAAACTGTTTTATTAAAAAGATACTATTCAGATATAAACTTATTACAACGGATGGTGGTGGCTCAGCGAAATAAAAAATACGTCCTATATAGACAGTGAAATTAAGGTGGAATGACTTAAAAATTACGCCAGCACAGAATTACACATTGGCGAGAACAAACACTTGGCTGAAATTAATAACGCCAATTCCAGAGCAACCCTAAAAGTTAATCCAATAAAATTACAATGACGTAATCGCGAGCAAATAATTTTAAAGACGTCGCAGGGGAACAAATAATAAAAACGCCAACACCAAGCCAAAGGAGGGGAATCAAAAAGTCGTTGCGATAGCACACGAACGTAATATAATCTATTATTAGCACACCGGTCTGGAATTCTTGATTTTGGATAGATTACATTAAAGAAAGCCAAAGTAAATGATTATTAAATTAGATATGTGATCTAAGACCATCACACCCTCCTTATTAGACTAGACGTCAGGCAGTTTGCCAAAAGTAGTCGGACGCGTCGCTTCAGTAAGCTATACTGTTCGATCACCGAATCTATCATGTTTCGATTTCTTTTAATGAAGGAATGAAGAGGTTGGTTTATGACACCCAGTTGACAACGCTGAAGAGTTGATATCTGAAATTCGGTATATGTCTGAAATATTCCATAATGTTGAGAAAATTAATCGGAGTAAACAGTGAGGGTTGCATTGAAGTCGGCCGATGAAAAATTGAACTCTGTAATCGACCCATGTTACATATGCTTATGTAAATTAATTAATTAATTGAACATTCACTTACTTAGGGCGTGTTCGAGAATTCACCGGTCGGTTATGCACCGGTGCTACCGGTTGCGGTTATTCTTCGGTTAAGTAACGTCACGGTTGTCAACCGGTTTCGGTCATCCTCACCACACGGGATTCCAAACCGAGAAAACAAAAATAAACATTCACAACACTACACCGGAATAACCCACCTCGCTAGCAGGGTCATTCTAGTTGCGCTCTGGTCACGCTGAGCAGACAACCGGTACATCACCGAAACGTTTTACAACAAGGTTACTTCCAGAACTCTGCCCAACTCGCCGCCTTTTCGAACGCTCTGGACGTCCACCGGTGTTACCGGTGCACAGCCGACGAATTCTCGAAAGCTCCCTCAGTATTTTTTTTTTAAATTTATAATATTCCTGGTTATACTCCCGAGTCAGGAATCATTTTAGACCATAATTCTATTACTACTCCTAGAAATTCTAAAACGTGGCACTGAGATGTTTTAGATACAGCTACATAATATTTGGTGAAAAATATTGTAATAACTTTTAACTATAGCTATAGGTGCATACCGAAGGATTAAGCGGATAGAACGCCTTCCTTTGATAAAATTAAAATTTAATTAATTTAATTTTTTAACATAAAAAAAGCTTTTTTTAAAAATAAAGTTTTACTATAGTACCTTATAATTAATATGAAATTGAAAAAAAACCACTTATAATCACGCACACAAACCTGATATTTATTTATAATTAAATACATAGTAATGTTTGGTTCATAACATTAGAAATTGAACATTAGAGGACTAAAACATGAAACACTTATTCTGTGGATAAAGACTTATTTAAACTTGCTTATCTTAAAACAATCTCCAATCTCGTCATTCTTTTAGTGCTTTGGAATACTTCCAAAAGGCACTTACTTTGTGTACATGTAAAATAAGACACAAGTATGCATTTTTTAAAGAAGAAAAAAATTACAAAATGTAGTTAGATTACATGTTTACGAATTATTTAAAGTGTTTTTATACATACCACTGACGAAAACATGCACATTAGGGTGGAGTGAAAATGACCAAAAATTTTTTTATTTTTATTTTAATATTGCCTGACTCAACAAATGGTGCTGTATGGCAAAAAAGTCACAGAAAAAAAATTTTAGTTCATTCACTAATTGTCTTCAGGTTCCACACTGGGCTCGAAGAAAGGAATGTTAACGTAAAAAGTAAAAAAATCATTTTTTTTAATTCTAGATTAATGTTTACAATAACTTTATTTTCTGACTCAAAAATTGTTCTAACTACCAAAAAGAATTAGTACGGCATTTTTTTATTGCCGTTAACAAACAAAAATAAAAGAAAGAAAGAAAAAAAAAGTCACTAACTTGCAACCGAGCGTCATAAGTAGACCGCGGATTATATGCAATCGCATATTTGCATATGCAATTGCATATTTCAGGTGTTTTTGGTGATTATGCATAAAATGACGTATTTTCTCTGTTGCATGCATAATCAGGCCCTGATTTTCCATTAGGCCCGGGCCTAAGGCCCCCGAATGTTGGGGGACCACCCACAAACAAAATCCCAATTCAATTTTTCTTAAATTTATCTTTTTTAATAGCAGATTTTTATATGTATTTTCAAAATTTTTCAAACAATATTTTAAACAAGTTGTCAATCTGCTGAATGACTGGATGGCATTTATGACCAGGGATTGAAAATGTTGTAAATTATTCAAGGTATTTTATGTATTGCTTGAATTTGTTAAATTCATCATGAAAAATAGTAGACGACCACTATTTTTTGGGGGGGGAGTGTAGACTTTTGACAGCAGGGCACAGTTAGACTGTAATTTACCTTTGGTTAATTCTACGCTCCCTACATCAGTGTTAGGGGGCCCCTATCCCGAAATGTGCTTATAGTCAAGAATTTTCTAAATCGGGCCCTGTGTATATTTCAATTTCTTTAGCTTTGAACAAGCAATTCTCTTTTACCTTCCTTTCAGTATTTTTTTCTTTAACTCTTTAAGTTCCATGCTTTGAAAAATTTATACAACCTCATGTCCCAAGCAATTATTACCTGGATGCTATTTATAAAGAAGTACTCGACGAAATTCGCCAAGATATTGGAACAAGCTGCATATGGATTAGTGCTGATGAAACGACAGATAAAAATGGCTGTTACATAGCACATTTAGTTTGTGGAAAGCTAGATATTGCCCCATCACGTCAAAATCAAATTTTTGAAAGTACCAGAAATTCTTTTTTAGCATAGCAAGATTCGTTAAGGAATCATTGAAATTATTGTGGCCTGAAAAAGACAACGTGTTAGTTTTTATTACTGTCACAGTACCTTATATGATAAAAGCAGTAACAGCACTTGAAGTTTTTTTTCCAAATACCATACATATTAATTGTATAACCCACGGACTTAACAGAGTAGTAGAAAAAGGATGAGAAATAGACTCTCCTGTGAATAAGCTGCTATCCTGCATTAAAAAAAATATTCCTAAAAGCTCCATTGCGCACTAAAACATGCAGAGAAATCAGGGACGCAGACAGGGGGGGGTATCGGGATATATCCCCCCCCCGAAATTTTTTGGTTTAGTGATGAAATTCCGTCTATTTATACACATATACGTTCATATCCCCTCCCGCCGAAAAATTTTCCAGGCGCATAACCCCCCCCCCCGAAAAATTCTCCTGGCTACGCGCCTGAGAGAAATATATCCCACCCTCCCACTTCCACCACAGCCTGTATTGACAAGATGGGGTACTTGGTTAAATTTCGCTGTATTTTATTCTGAAAATTTTGATATGTCCGTCCTAAAAAGTCTGGATAACCAAAACACGCATGAAAATAGAATCTCAAAATCTGCTGCTGAGTGATGCAATATGTCAAGTTGTAAAAGTACAGGAATGCGTTGGTAAGATTTCAGAGTCATTAGGAGAAGAAATCTGTGAGAAATTGAATTTTATTTCAAATAAAAATTTAGGATTTTTGGCAGTGAAAGAAATAAATAATTTTATTAATTGTGAGGAGGGGTATGAAGTACCAGAAAAAGTTGAACCGTCCAAAGCAAAATATTATAAGTAATGTCCAGTGGCATACGTTTGATGTCTTACTTTTGCATACTTTTAGAATTTTAGTGCATATTTTTAGATTTTTAGTGCATATTTTTCCATATTTTGATGCATATTTGCATGCATATTTTGTCATTTTTTAAGTGCATAATATCCGCGGACTAGGCATAAGTTTTGGGATATATTTTGAATACATAGTTATTAAATATCTACATATTAATTCATTTTAAAAGACAATTCATATTTAGAAAGCACACTAATACAGAATAGGAAATGACACCAAATTTACCTTTCGAGTATTATTGACTAATAAAACACTTTACTTTAATCAGTCTTCAATTTTGGAGTCCACATCCGGGCAAAATAATGAACTTTGGTAGTTCCTTTCGTGATTTGATTCCCCAACGAATGTATCCATCTCTGGCTTTTGCTCCACATGTTACCAATGATGCTTGCGTTAGTAGTCTTACATGCCTTTCTACTGTTTGAGAAGGGCAAGGGAGCTTCTCTATTTCAAATTCTGAACCGTTTCTGATCATACTTGCTACGTCTTCGTCACTAGGGTTCATGGTAGCTGGTGGTTCCAAAGGATTGTCCCAGTGTATCATCTGAAAATACTATACTCTGCTTCGAAATATAGATTTAGAAGATCAAATTGGCGTATTTTTCCCTTCCAGTCAGTTTTTCTTGCTTTCAATATTCTTCTTAGGTCAAATTCTTAAATATGTGATCATTCATCAAACAGCATTGCCAGCATAATATTTTCAGAAAGAGCAAAATAAGAGTTCCTCTGAATAACTTCATGAATGATTCACTTAAAATCTTCTGGGAAGAATGAACTTCTTTTCATCATTCCGTGCTCCATGACTAGCTCCTGGGATTTTCTTTATTTCAAACCAAGATGGCACGTACACTTTCATCACATAGTCTACTAGGAGTTTAAAGCATTCTGTTGGTTTGACAGTCGGCATGTACAGGCGCAACATTCAGTTCACTGTAGTGAGTCAGCTTGATTGAGACATCCTTCCTGGACTTCTGTTTCCCAAATCTGGATGGCACTGTCCCGAGCATACTGCCCTAGAAATATCGAAGAGGTACTTTTGGTCTGTACTGAGGTCTTTTTTATCAATTTCAGGCAGAGCAACAGGAATAGAAACAAAATTTGTCACAGCAAACGTTTCATACGTTTCCAGAAATTTTCCTATTGTTCCAGAAAACTGGTGTGGCCCAGATGTCTTTCCCTCAATCTTATGGAAAAGGTGGCATTAGTATGCAATAAGCATACAAACCAGTGCAATTTATGGCCAACAAAGATTTCAAGCTGCCTAACTACGCCATTTTTCTTCCCAATGTTGACTTTCGGTGCATCTCACCCAACGGCAACAAGATTCTAAAGTGCAATCTCTTTCTGTGTAACAAAGTTGATGCTGCTGCAGGTAATATCAATACTAGAGCCTGAATGCAGAGTCACATGTCCTATGTGAACAGAACCAGGTTCTGACAACTTGACAATATGCTCTTCCACAGATACAGTAGTATATAAAGAGCTTCACTTCTTACATAATAGTTGTGTCCTTTCTTCCATCGAAGTATATGGTGTACAAAGACTGTGTTACTTGTATAGAATTAAGTTGTGATCGTATCTTTCATTATAATTTTTAAAAAGGGGAATTACTTCTTGGTGACTTACCACAGGCAAGTACGCTTTCTTCCAAATTCTTTCAACGTCCAAAGAAATAATTTTGATGATCTCTTTTACTAAAGGATCCTTTTTGTTCCCGTTATTCCACAGTATATCATTTTTTGTGATTAACAAATGCTTCATTAAATCAGAATACGTTGGTGGTAACACTGTCTCTTTCAATAGTACTGGAATTCCGAAAACACTACAAAACGTTTCACTTCTAGTTGTGGTCATACTTAAATTCAAAACTCCGTATTATTTTTTTTTTTTGTCAAATAAAAATCAAAATTAATAAAACGTATTGCTCGATCTTACAGAGGAGAAACAAGTGGTTGAAACAAAGGCAATCGCAAAAACGAATCATTCCACACAATAAAAGTGACGTACCTTATTAGGTTATGATATGATAGTTAGATTAGAAAACGCGCTGCCATCTAGTAGATTTTAGAGTATAATTTGCTTTTTTATGTACAAAAAGACATTTCTGGATCTGATATCTGGCAGTAACGTTTTAATAAAACAATTTATTAATGAGAAAGTAATTCATTAATATTATTTTATAAATTAATGAATTATTTAGTAAAATATTAAATTAAAAAAATATTTTTTACATAAAAATCATTAAAAACTTGAAAAAAAGCCAATATAAACATTCACTTGAGGTGCTAAACCTCAAGATGTCAACATTTTAAGCTGAAATTTGGAGACAATTGGTTTCAGCTAGTTTGGCACCATATAATGACTCAGGCAATATGAATTTCGAAAAAAAAGTTTTTTCGATCCACCCTAATGCACATTCTAGTACAATTTTCATTAATTAATTATGTACCTAAATAATTCTTTGAACATAATCATCCACGCTGTCTTACTTTTTGAAGTAAAGTTTGGTGTTCCATCTTTATCAGGCAAGCCTTTTAATTCAAATATTCATTATTCTTTAATTTTAATTAATTCAATTTCAATGTAATTCTCATATATTATCTATCTTTAAAATTAACCGAATGCGCTTAATGTGCGTATGTAAATGTGAAGTGCAAAGAAAGAATTACAAGAAGGAAATACGGATGCACTTTCGAAAGTAAGTTTCGCCATTTTATTTCACCCAGAAACTTTACTGCGAAAACAACCTAAATAAATAAATTAAATAAATTAAAATTACACCATGCCATCACTAACTACACACCTTGCACTATTTTTTTACATAGTTGTTTCAGACTTTGAGACAATTTTCGTAGCTTGCAATGAGTCTGAAGAAAACACTCTGATATAAAGCTGCACTCTCGGGACCGTAACTTTCGATGCAGTGCTGAGTTTCAGCAGGTTGTGCGACAATTCCTTTCAACATAGGTCACTGAAATGTACCAGAATGGTTTCTTTAAACCGATTACAACCTTCAACTAATGCCTCAGCGTTGGAGGCGACTATCTGGAAAAGTAGTACAAGGTATGCAGTTCTTGATGCCATATTTTTTTTTTCTTTTTGGCAATAGAGTTTCTGTAAGCTTATTTTTTTGAACGACCCTTGAATTTGATTTACTTCTTTGTAACTCAAGTGTCGGCTCATGACAAATTTTAATCGGTATTGGTCTATTAACTGTCACATCACGGAAAACATAAGAAGTCTTTTCAAGCCCATTACATTTATTCACACTTTCATTATCGCGCCTGCCATAGAATTCTATAAAGGTTAAATATATTATTATATTTAACTGCATTTCCACAGCATTAAATCTGACAAATATAAAATTTCAGTCGGTTTCAAATCCGACCTAAACAAGCCTGCTATCGTTCCATTAAACGATTAAAGAATAGACACCATTTTTACATCTATTACTCCATTTCCAAAGCAATGGTAATCGAAGCATTTAACAAAACTCAATGTAGAATAAAATGCACTTTATCTAAATGTAACCTTAACGTAAACAAACTCTGTACCTTATCCTAATGACCATGCTGTTAGATGAAATGACTGAGTTGAAGGACTACAATAAAACGTGGATTGTAGATCTCTTGGAATGCCATTTAAGCGCATTTCCAGCGTTAAGATTGACTGTAAAATTTAATTTAACAAATGGTTTCTGGAATAGGTGTTTTAGAAAGCGTATCTCTATTCAATAGAAAAGAAAGTTTAATCATATTTGAATAGATTTTAAACGTTTTCAATAAATTTATGACATGGATTTATATTTAAAGTACCAACTTCACCTAAATTTCAAACGTACTCCGTATGTATTATAACTTTTAATGGCTCATAATTTAGCTGTTAAAGATATCAGCCCTATTGATTTTATGAAAGTGTAATTTAAGTAGGCGGGTTGTTAATACTTAAAAACTATGTGTTACGTTTTGAAGTTTAAAAAGCTATTGAATAGAACAATACATGTTAATTTAACTATTTCGATATTGAAAACATTGATACAGTGGCATTCTTTGATTCTGCAATAAACGAATGGTATTAATATCTTAACGGTCGTATTATTTTCAAGAAAACAGTCATAAAAACTATTTTAATAAAAAACTATTTTATGAAAGTAAATGTACATACAATAAATGCATTCATTTAAAGGTTTTGGATATTTTCATATTAAAAAAAATGTTCATGCATAAGAATGACATATTCTAACTTTTCTGGCGCATAACTGTGGAACTCTCCAGCCCTTAAATATCACGGAAGGGGTTAAAACCTTCAGAAATATTATGGATTTCAAAAAGGTAAGACAATATTCAATAAGTAAGAAACACACGCGTGTAAAGGATTGGTCTTCAACGAAATACTTTTTTAAATATTTTACTTAACTTTATAAACTCGTGTAGTTCCCATCTATGTGTATATGAATCTATTTGACAGAGTGTTGTCAAATTTGGTTGTACGGAATGATCTACGGCACAATATTGGATTAGAGACCATTAATGACATTTACGTTATCTACGATGCTCAGAATTCACATAACGCGTTGTAAAATTCGAGAATACAAAACACAGGCAGTACATAATGTGCAAGTAACTGAGAATCTAGTAATTCCGAGTTAAATCAAAGAAAAGAAAAACGCTGAAATGTGAGTCGAGCTGAAAATGCATTTCACGTAATTTTCGAGCAAGGCACTTCGGAAATCATTTGTTATTTTAAAATCCCATTTTCTTGTGTTGTTGTTTTTTATATAATCCTGAATTTTAAATTTGAAACATTGGGTAAGACTTATTCAAATTATGATTTACGTTAACTTTAACTATTTATTATAATTGCTATTTTTTAGTATTATTATTATAGCTATTGTAGTTGCTGTAATCTACAGTTAGCTATTTCCACCGCTATTCAACCGCTACTAGTTTTACTAGTGAGTGACATTTCGGCAAAACTTATCGAGCTGCAAACCGCTCACAGGTTTCAACATTTTTATATATTTTTGGAAGCATGGGTAATTCATTACTTCTAAGACAATATGTATGTAAGTTGAAAACATAAAATTCTCTTTGAAACTAATATTTTAACTAATTATGTTGCTTTTAACGAGAATCCCAAAGTGCTTTTTGAAATTATTTAAAATTCCAGTAATCCTTTGTGCATACGTCGAAATTAGAAACAAGCTTAACATACTACATGCAACTAGAATTTCAAACAGACGTTCTGTGCAACTTCCTAAATTGTTAAAGAAATGCATGCTCTTTGAATTGCGAGATGTTAATGTGAAAACAAAATCCCTTTATGTGTATTTCGAATCCATCAGAGGGAATAAAATATGTTATTCTTTTTCGTGAAACAAAATCAACTGATGATTTTCCGGTGGAAAATAACACATAAAAGTGGAAAATCTTTAAGTGTTTCCCAGGTCTTACATTTTCAAATATGTCTGAGATTTAAAGAGAGAATTCTTTAAGGAATAAGGTTACACATATTTATTCATATTTTTGTGCAATGTCCAGCTTCCAGCTTCTTTTTCTTTTTTGAGTTTCTTCAGAAGTTCTTCTAGGTATTGGAAATCACGCATACACAGGTTGAAATGTTAATGCATTCATTCTTTGTTTAATAATATAAACATTTAAAAGTTTTAGTAATTTGATGTGACATATTTTAGTAATGTTAAGTTTTGGTAAAACATTTTACACGTTTATATGACGTTTAATGCATATTATACAAAAAAAAATGTATTTTGAAATTTTTTGTAAAACGACAGTAACCTTTTTGGCCTATATTATCTGAATATGTGTAAAGAAGGAAATCACATATGTTTAAGGGGTCTTGTACACTTTAAAAAAGATAGAAAATCGAAAGAAGTTACTTTAAGCATATGATCCAGTATTTACAAAAACAATTTATGTACTTGTAAGAAATTACATACCTATTTACAGAAAAAAATAATTAATTATTTTTCATTAATTAACAAATTAAATTATTTGTAAATTGAAAAATGATATTATGTCGATTATGAAAATAAGTCATTTAAATTATGCATCATCGGAATATATATAGGAAAAATATCCAGTCTGTAAAATGATTTTTACGTTTGTTAGGTGCTCGCAGTGAACCACATACAAAAAAATAGTTGCTTTTAATCTGCTAATTGATTTAAATTTACTAATAAACCTGGAAGACTTTTGAAGATATTAATGTAAACATAAAAGGCCATTGTATTGATATTCAAAATGACTCACATGTAGATACATCATGCATGTAAATATGTAAATATACATGAAATCATTTTTTTCGATTTTCATCACTTTTAAAGGGTACAAGAGCGCTTAATTCTAAAATCTTTGTTAATAAGTTTGCACAACAAAATATTTAAGTCTTTCGATCAAATAATGTAAAACGAGATCGTTGTAATGTTGGATTTATCAATAAAATAAAAACCGTTATGAGAGAGAAAGAAATTTCTATATCTATGCGAATTGATACGATATACTAAATTCAATATCACCTTTAAGTTTGTGTGTATCGCATTAAACTTTGCATTAAATTCCCCCAAGTCTGGCTAATTTTGTCCGATTTTATTCCTCATTCCATTCATATTTTCATTATATTACTTTATTCTAATTCCGATATTGAATATGTATAAGTAAAGGGATGGTGACAGAGAGCATTGAAGAGTGGCCGAAGTATTGTGCTTACTGAATAAATAAGGTTTTCTTTCAATCAGCCAAAATTCGGGTCTACTGACTTGGCTCAGTCGAGGACCGGTGGCTTGGAGGTTCAGGGCCTTGTCCTACTACGTGTCATTCACCTAAGAGTATGGCATTGGGTTTGATTCCCACTTAATCCGCTGGCTGATTAAATAATTCCTTTCTCTGCGTTAGTAAAAAGGGGTCTGTGCTGTCAACTTTATTGGACGAGAATTTATAAACGGTTCTAGGAACGAAGCACACAAATACGAAAATAAATTTATCAAATACAACTACTGACTCACTGTCTGCGATTTTTTTTCGCAGAATGTGATTTTCTTTTCTGGCAGTTTAGTATAATAATACTTGGAATATGGGCAATTTTTTAACTTATTTGTTGAAATAAACCCTTAGCTCTCTTTGTTTCTACTTTGGGTATATTAACTTATCATGAGTACTAAGAACAACTATAACATTATTTCCTTAATATTTTTATACTAATATGACTTAAGAATATTCCATTTGCATTCCTAAATATTATACAAATGTTAAAGTGTGTCTGTTTATTTATTTATGCGTCAACTCCTCCCACACCGCTCTACCGATTGGCTTGAAATTTTGCACAGACTGTACAGGAGATCGTCTCTGACGGTAGAGTAGGTCGGTACAGGAGAGGTCGTAGGCTGCTTTAAAATTCTGGAAATCCACCTGTTCCCTAATTTTTAACGATTTTTCTTAATTTTCAGGATAGAAAGCTACTGAAATGTTCAATTTGAACACATTAGTGAGCATAGTTGACAAAGTTAGATTTATTTATTTATTACCTTCAATAATTCAAGTGTTATCGACGTCATTTTGATGTCACGAGTTTTAAAACTAATTAGAAATTCTAATTAGGTTAACAAGCTTTTACAAAAATTCCACCAAAAGCGAAGTAATAAATTTCCATCTTATCAGATGCTGCAGAAAAGTAAAATAACAGTTTTTTTTTTCTTCTTCATTCACTAATTCAAGTTAGATATCGCAACTGAGAATGATGTCATTTTTACCGCATGAGTTCAAAAATGAGTTGGAAAATGAATTAGGGCTGGGATGAAAACCTCAATTGACCATCATTATAAACCAGTTTTATGGACAATTCTAGTTTTTAAACTAATAATAAAACTAGAATCGGACAGTAAATTTGTTTATAGTGACGGTAATGAGAGCCTGCATTCCAGCTTTACTTAAAAGGCTTTGACGTAAAAATTTACTTTTATAAAAATTCGAAGTATTTTGTTTAATGCGCGAGCTAACCTTGCCGATTTTTGAGCACTATGCTCTTTTAGCAAGCGAAATAAATTAAGAAAACTTGCATTTTTCAAAATCGTTGGAAATTTCAATTTCGCTTCAAGGTAGAAAATACTCATTAACATGATACATACTAGAATTATCTGTGGCTTTGACGACTGTCGTCGTATGTGTCGCTAAAATTCATGCAAAAGTTTTGATGACTTTTGGTGGCACATACATGTATTAGACTTACTTTTTTTTTTCTTGAATTCTAGCAACTTGACAAGCTCTTGAACAAAAGTTACATTATTAGCAAAATACCTCCCGAAAATATTTGAAATACTAATTAACTCGGAATAAACCCAAAATCACTCAAATTAACTTTATTAGTTAATTAAGTTCTGTTGCAAGTGAGAGTTTTTAAACTTAGTATGTTTCAATATTACTGAATATTGAAACATATTTATTTTTGAAAACTACTGCGCTAAATGAACAGACTCCAATACTTGGGGTCAGAACGTCACGTCATAAATTAAAAGTTGCAATGAATTTGTAAACTCTGAAAAAAGATTTATCGTCCTATTCCCAATTTGAGCGATTCTAAATAGTACATCGAGGTTGCTCTGTCTGATGTTTTTGACGACCCTGAAATAAGGGCTCAATCTGACAAGAATTATGCTTAAAAATGTATGGAGAGCTGTTTTAAGAGCAATGCATAAATTCCAAAAATCAGCAAAAGGAAGAAAGGCACCATAGGTCTATAATATCTAATCTGATTCTTTAAATTGAGCATTAAAGAGGGACAAACGCAGTTAGATAATATCAATATAAGTAATAAATAATATAAGTAATAGGTAGTAATATTAGAACTGTTAGGGGAATATGGATTAAAGCGCAGTATATCACGTTAATAAATATTTAGTGAAATTAAAAGTGTTGTAATCATATTTTTTTAAAGATCGTCTTAAAAACTAATTAAACAATTATCCTGAGTTGCGTTAATAGATCCCGCTGTAGTTTTAGCAAAGGAACTACTAATTTTTTGTCTTGAGATTTTGTTTTCGCACAAGTAGTTACGATTATATTTCTGGAAAATATTCATCTCCTACAGGACGAAGAACGTTTACGCACCAAGTATTATAAAAAATCTTGGTCTGTTTATGAAACAGTGAAATACAGCTTTGAGAAATAACGTGTCAGTATAAAATAAAGAAAAATTTTGTGAAAAAAAAACATACATAAAATGATGCTTGTAACAAGATAGGATCGTTTCGACTGAAAATTTTTTCAGTCTTTATCAGTCAAAAGCTCTTATGATTTTGTTAATAAAGTTAAACTTCTTTCTCCTACTAATTGTAAAATGCTTTCTCTTGATGTTAAATCTTTAGTTACTGATGCTCCTACCCAAGGTGCGATTGACTGCTTAGAAAAACATTAACGCAAGTTTCATTTTTCTTCTATTGAAATTAAGGAGTTTATATCTTTAGTATGCGTTTGTGTTTAATAAATTGATTTTATTTTAAATGGTCCATTCTATAAAATAATCGAGGGTCTTCCTATGGGTAATCCTCTCTCACCTGTTTTATGTGATATTTATATGCATTACTTTGAAGAAAAATTCTTCAAGGTCTTTTATTTTCCGTAAGGGGTCAGATATGTTGACGATACTTCATTCTAGTGGATTCCAATTGTTATATTTCAATTTACTTTCAGCGTTAATTCTGTTGATCCGTGTATCCAGTTTACTCTAGAATAGGAGTAAACTATTCTTTACTTTTTTTGAATGTTCTTGTTTCTAAGAATCCTGACGGTTTCTCTACTACTGTTTTCCTCAAATCTGTTTCTATTTCTTTGCCTCCTCATGCCCTATCTAATCATCCTTACCAGCAAAAACTTTCTGCTTTTAACACTGATGTGTTTCGTGTTATCAAAATTTCTTCTGACACGTCATCTCTTCATAATGAAATTAAATGCTTAAAATCATTAGCTATTTGTCGTGGTTTTAACCCCTCTATTATTCATTAAGCTAAAATTCTAAATTTAAAAAGCCTAATGCTAATTCTAAATTTAAAAAGCCTAATGCTTCTGATACTGATAATGCTTCTGATTTTCATAATGAATTAATTGTGCTACCCTTCTTTTCAACTTTATGCTACAAAATTTCTAAACTTCTCAAAAATTTCGGTTTCAAATTCACTTTTAAGCCTCTTAATAAACTTAATTTTTCTTCCCTTAAAGATCCTAATCCTACTGAGAACCGTTGGGGTGTTTATTATATTCTTTGTGGATCTTGTGATTTGGGCTATATTGGTTAGACCAGAAGAGCTCTCAAATTTAGGCTCTAAGAACATGAGAGACATGTGTCTAAGCACGAGCTTTCCAAATCTTCTATTGCCTCTCATTGTTGGAATTCCAAAAACCGTTTTCAGTTTTCTAAGGTTAAGATATTGTACACTCCTCAGTCTTTGTTCCATCTTGCTTTTTTGGAAGGTTTTTTCGATCACCCAGCACTTGGAACGTCTTGTGAACGATTTTTCTTCCGTTCCTTTTGTTCATTCTGCTTGGAAGCTGTTGTTGTCAGGCTCTATTCACTTTCTTCCTAAACCCCCCCTCTTTTACTTTCTTTCTTCTGCTGTCAGTTTTCTTTTTCTTTCTGTCTCTCTTTTTTAATTTAGTTTTAACTTGGTGTTTGTGTGTTTGTTTCTGTCTTTCCTTTATGTTTATTATTATTTTATTGCATTTATATTTAAAAGAAAATAAATAAAGTTATGTTCTGTATGTCTATTAAAATGTAGTGTTTTTATATTATTTTTGTTTTTAGTTTTTTGTTTGCTCTCTTTTGTTTTTTCTTTGCCTGTGTGCATTTTTGTCCGTGTGTTCTTTTTTGCTTTATATTATTATTGATATTATTATTTATTTATGCATTTTTGTTTCTCCTTATTTTATTCTTTTCTTTTTAACCCACCCCCTTTTTCCCTCCTTTCTTTAATCTCCGCGTTTCTCTCCTATTCTTTTTTCCAGATGGCAATTTGCTTGTTTGTTTATCTTTTTCAGTTCCCACTGTTTTGTGAGACGATTAGCTTTGACTCATGAATACGCAATAAATTTTTAGTCGAAGTGGTCGTATCTTGTTATAAGTATCATTGTACGTGAGTTTTTACACAAAGTTTTTATTTATTTTAAAGTTTAACGTCCGCATTTTGAGTGTTTTTCCAACGTGTCAGTATGTTTTATTAACTGTAAATTTTCAAAAAGTAACCAATTAAAAAGATATTCCCTCATTTTTGAATAGAGTTTTTATGTATTTTTACCAATTGCCTTTTCATAAAAAATAATTTGATTATTAATTCACGAAAAGAATTGAAGATTGCAAATATTACTGCGACAATTTATGTTCAGTATTATATTCTGTACACATATTTCACGTCATTAACTCATACTCTAGTCAATGCATATATATTTTGTTTATAGGTTACCATAAAATTCACCTTAATAACTAAGCAAAAATTTTGACAATGTGCATGTAGTAATTTATTGTGAGTAACAATCCGAAATTTCAAAGGATTTGTTACGTGAGTTCAACTAGCAATGAGCTGCGTCGTTCAAGTCGTTTCACATTTGACTTAAATACAGATCACATGATATTTCACTTCGAAAGGTATTACAATATCACGAATGTATGCAATGCAAAATAATCCAGAATTTAAAGGCATTGCAGAATTCAGTGTACATATTTATTACAAGTGTGATATATAGAAAATCACTTGGAATAAAATCTTTTTTAAAATAAGCTGATCGAAACTGTCTATAACAGATACGCTTATACGCATGTTTATGCAATGCAACATAATACAGAATACAAAGGCATTGCAGAATCCAGTGTACATATTTATTACAAGATTGATATAAAGAAAATCACTTGAACAAAATCTTTTATAAAATAAGCTGATCGAAACTGCCCATAATAGATAAATTTATACGCATGTTCTATAAGAAAAGAGCAGACAATTTTCTTTAAATTTGCATAAAGAGTGAATGTAATATATCAGTGATATATAAGGCAAATAGTTCCTCAAACACTAAATATTGTTGATATCAAAATCCATCAAATGTAAAATATTCGACTGTATTATGATACCTTGTACTTTATTTTATATATTTGATTTAATTCATAATATACTTTTATTCATAATATTGATGTTGTTGTAACATATCAAAATTTTATTTTTTTAATTTTACATACTTTTGGTAACTACTTTTAATTTAAAATTATTTTTGGAGCTTCTAATTTGTTTGGAACACGCATTTAAAATATTGAATTCGAATAAATTTGAAAGCATTTGTCAATATTTAAGAGAAACAATATTTACTTAAGAATATTTAAATTCAAAAATGTTTTTAATGTGATATAATTAGCTCTATGTTTTTTTTTTCTAATAATCTTTTAATTATATCCTCTAAGTTCGTGCATTTAATAAACCAAAAAAAAAGGTAAGTAATGTTTTGAAATAGATATACATTTGCATAAGAATTTTTTTTTTCCTTAAATACACATTTTCTTTTCTTTATTATTCATGTAAATATAATTCTTTACTCAAGGAACACAATGAATATTTAAATATTTTAGAGTTATAATTAAACAGTTAAGTATGCGAATGAATTCATGTAGTATGCACAATCTGCATTCTAAATGATTTTTTTCTACAAAATTTTATTTGTCAAATTTATAAAATATTTTGGATGAGATCAACTATATATATATATATATATATATATATATAACAGGAAATTTAGAAATAAAAAATTGAAACGCATCTCTTCTTTATTTTTATTGAAGAAATAAGTAACAGTTTGACGAAATTTATCTAACTGTTGCAAGAAATTAAAAGCAATTTATGTTAGCTTCTCCTTATCAAGGCTACTTTACTGAACAAATTCCATGCTATTCAGTAGATAAGCGCCAGAAATTGCGTCTCCAGACAAAGTCAACAAAGCAACTTAATCTTCACCTAATTTGGTGTGATTGTTTTCTTTGTCTGAGGGGAGATTCTAAAGCACAATTTGTAACAAAGTACCTAAATAAAATGTATTCGTAGCGGGATGTTTACATCGAGCTAACTTTAAGAAAAGTAATTGAGTGCTTTACTACTCTCTTTAGAAAAATATATACTGTTTATTTTTTCAATCTCGTTCCCTGCATATATGCACAATACATAAACGCTTGTTCTTCGTACGGAGTAATTGCTACCTTAAAAAATAATTTTTATGAGGATTTCAGAATAATCAAAAGGCTCCTAGATAAAATACTCGATCTCTGGTAATCTGAAATATGCATTAATTTTTAGTAGGTAAATGCGGGAGCGAATAGCGAGGAAATAAATAAATATGCGTTGTTGGAAATGTCACCGCTGAACAGGGATTTGCAGTTGTGTTTGGAGAGGGGATAGCTTCACATAAACTTTCATTTTGTGTGTTTGCAACAGGCCGTACAATATTCTTTTTCAAGGAATTCATCATACACGATTCTGGTGCGCATTTTTCGCAATATAATGTAGATGGTAGCACCAGAAATTACGAACCAACTATGAACCAGAACTTACATGACGTAATATGATAACATAGATTCTCATTTGGATGCTCTAAGGAACAAGTTGCATCGGTTCGTTCTCATAATATGGGTTGTTTTTGACGGTAAATTTTAAAAAACCTAATACTAAATTTACACCTTATTAATCTGCTGCCTCCTGCACCATATTCAAGAAATAGGAAAACAGCAGATTTAAGACACCCGCTAGATTCACATTGAATTATGTCTGGGGAATAAGATCCTTATTCCGCTGTAAACAATTTCTGAAAGCTTTATGCCACGATATACAGCTTTGAATGTTCAATATTGCAAAACGTATAAGCGATCGCGCTCACATTTACTTACAAAGTCACGCGTTCAAACTGTACCTTTATTAAATTTAGGACTGACAAATATCTTCTGTAATTGACGATATTTCTCACTAGTATCCAATACTAGAGCTTCTAATTAGACCTGCATGATCAGTATTCTGAAAAATGCATTGCCCATCATAAATTGAGCAGTGACTATGGGCATCACACTTTCTTCCCAGAATGCAATGGATCTGTGAACTGTTCGGGGTACCTAATTCATCTGTAATGTATTGTATATTCACTGAGTCATTCAAGAAGCCTGGAGTACAGACAATATTTTCTAAGCTTAATGACTGCCGATTTTCAATTGGTTAACGTACGGAAAATGGATTTCTCTCGAAATCTGTAGTTCCAAAATCTTGCACAAAAACAAATTTTAACGTTGCGCTCTCTTTCAGACAGTAATTTAAAGAAGCATATATCTGTTTGGCCAGCTACCACGAGCGCTTGGAGCACTGCTAGTGCTAGTTGCTGTGCTATCGTAGACTACATTGAAAATATTCATTAATGTGGTCATTGTCTCTGCTTTCCAGCCTCCGCCAGCTCTTAGATCCTAATAGTCTAGTTTCCTGGATTTTTTTTATCATACTTCATAGGATTATACTACAGCAGTGGACTTTTACGAAATACATAAAGCCATCTAAATTTTAATATTACTGTAAAAGAGCTGTATCGTGGTCATGACGCAAGCTGTCAATCAACGAGTATGCTTCTCTTCTGTCGAGATTATCGGCATTCATGCGAATGAAAGCCGATAAATAAAACTTAGTTATTTTTATTTATTAATTTATTTTATGTGTTTAAAAATTATTGCATTAAAGTTTCAAACAGCAGCATAGAGAAGCCAGAAGTAAAACAACGCGACAAGCGATTATCCGTGCAAAAATATATATATCTTAATCGCAGTACTGTAAAAATCTGAATGCCGATAATCTCAACAGAAGAGAAGCATACTCGTTGATTGACAGCTTGCGTCATGACCGCGATACAGCTCTTTTACAGTAATGTCGATAATCTCGACATTACTGTAATGAATGATGAATGCATGAATTCATTCACATACAGTAATGTCAAGATCGTTCTGCGATAACGTTCAGTCAATAGCAGAGCTACTGACTGAATGTTAACTCTCACATTTTTAAAAGGGTGGGAGCCAAGCTCTTGTGACGGAAGCACAAGGAAATTTGTGTAATTTCCATCAGTTTCGGAAATTTCTTAGGGTGCATCCAACTTCTATCGGAATATATTATCTTCGAGTTGCAGACGACAATCCTGTGCTAACAAACCGGTGAGGATTTAGTGAGAATTAAATCAATTCTAATGTGAAAGCGATTAAAATATTTATAAAAATCAGTTTAAACTACTACTTACTTGGTTGAAATCATACTAACTTATTCGAAAGATCTACAAGTACGATTCTACTAACATTCGAAAAATATTAGTGCTTATTCAGATTACAATGGTTGATCCCTTCATCAATAATTCGTATGACGTAATTATTGCCGTTTTTCTCGATTTTTCAAAATTCACACAGAAATGTCAGTATTCGATTTTTCTAAGTATCCAACAACACGACATAAAAAATGCTTGCATTCAAATCATAACAAACCCACAATTATTTTACCAGCGCACTTGTTGACAAAAATAATGGTAAAGCGAATCTCCGGAGAACTAACAAAAAAAAGTAACGTAATTGCCAGTTTTTAAAATCAAATACGATGATTATAATTGCATATCTCAAAGATTGAAACTAATGCTTATCCTTATTCATCTGCCAAAAGCTACGCCCATTGCCTCTCCCATACTTTTTTTAAGTAAAGCAAGAATGTCATAATGATTTTAATTTATTGATTAAATTATGGAACATTGCTGTTTCGCACAGGATGGTTATTACCATTTATAACGCAAATACCGTTATTGTAAATACTATTTGTCAATCATGACATCAAATAATGCACACTTTCATACAAAATTTATGTTTTCATACCGCTTTTTTAGACAACACTAGCTTACAAATTTCACTAATACGAAGAGCTACCGGAGTAGATATCTGGATACACATAGGACGAACTTGGCGACAATACCAAAATCTCCGAAACTTAGTTATTTTTATTTATTAATTTATTTTATGTGTTTAAAAATTATTTTATTAAAGTTTCAAACAGCAGCATACAGAAGACAGAAGTAAAACAACGCGACAAGCGATTATCCGTGCAAAAATATATATATCTTAATCGCAGTACTGTAAAAATCTGAATGCCGAAAATCTCGACAGAAGAGAAGCATACTCGTTGATTGACAGCTTGCGTCATGACCGTGTGATTACCTGAGAAAAACCATGGCGATTCCATTCGCTGATTACAACTTAAACTCCTCCTTAAGCCAAAAATTGAACACATAAACGAGTTGTGCCAAATGAAGACGAAGCAATGGCGGTATTAAAGTGGATGATAGTATTAGGCGTGTAAACAGAAGTCCTTTAAAAATTCGATTTTAAATGATTTGTCGTAAAGTAAACATTAACTTTCCTGTCTTTCTCTCTCTCAACCCCAATCCCCACACACATAAACGCTCTCAAAACCAACCCTCAACTAATTAAAGAAAAGAAAAGGAAAATGATAAATAGAAATGTTCGTGCAATTACTTTTAGAGAAATGAAAATACAGCAACAAATCAATTTAACAACGAGACAAATGTAATTGCTATTTAGAAGTCAGAATAATAGTCAGTACTGAACAATAAAACGATAAACCATTTTTATTGAAAATATCCATTTCCCATTAACAGATTCAAGAATTGAAAATTAAATCATGCATATTTTTTTTCTTTTAGAAATACAATCAATTAAATAATAGTTTTAAATGTATTTTGTCTCGCTGCAAGTAACAATAATTATATTTATTAGAATGTTATAAAATATAGTACCGAAATCAAACAAGCTATTACATCTGCATTTAAATAGTAAAATAAAATTAGTTATTTTAATTAAATTCCATTTAAATCAGTTGTCACGCAATTAAAAGCTTTGTTCACTGTTCATAAATACGAAGGCCATCGGTTATCATTTAATATGAAAAAATCACATAAATGACGATTAATCATACGTTCCATATAGAATTTTATGAAACTCGAACACAGTGTATAACAGATAGTAAACTATAAAATAACATGAAAAGAAATTACCAGACACTTTTGGTATTATGGAAATTTAAAATATGTAGAAAATCATCAAATTGGATGTGAAAGTTTGGTATAGGAAAAATATGTTTAACATGGAGTATGACCCCACCACCTCTAGAAGCAATATAGCACCAACAGCGATGTGCGATACTATCAATTATGCGGTCTATGAGTTCTGTTGGAAGGGAGACCCACTGCTCTTGCACGGCTAGTTGCAAGCGTAGCAAGGCTCGCAGAAGGAAGATTGAGAACAGTTATATGTCTTCCTAGAGCCTCCCGGACATTCTCGATATGATTCAGGTCCGGTAATGGAGCCTTCCGCGGTATTGTTTGCTGCTGAAGATAATCATCCACAATGCCAAGTTGTTACCCTGTGCTGTCTAGCATTGTCGTTCTGAAGCATTAAATCATTGCCTATTGCCCCGGCATAAAGACGCACATAAGCATCAAGGACGGCATCTCTATAGGTCTGAGCATTGACGGTTCCACGTGGAAACAGATGGGCGTCTGTACGGCCACCCAAAGAGATCCTACCGCAAACACAGACACTGTCTCCTGCGTATGCGACTCTTTCACGGATGTTTGATGGATGATAACGGGTTCCACATTCTCTAGAAATAAAACAACGCCTAGTATCGCTTTGGAGGCTAAACCCGGACTCATCCTTAAATAGAACAATCCACACAGCACTCTATGTCCAAATCAGGTCTATTAGATGTCCAAACTGATCTATAACATCCAGGACATTTGAAGAATATTTATATTAGGAAAAATATATATATATATCTATAGGGCATCTAAATTCCTACCTCTATAAGATATCCTTAGAGTGCTTGTAGATATCCAATAATCATCCGACACCAGATATCTATTGGAAATGTATTAGTGTTATCCATAAGAAATCCATCAGTAGACATCTTATGTAGCTAATGAAATAGATGCCCCATAGATATTTATTTGCCATCCAAAGCTACAAATCTATTGGATATGCGTGTATAACATCCGGAAGAAATGCATTTATAGACCTCTTATTTACGTAGAAGATTGGGTGGTTTCTGTAGATTGGAAATGACTGGACCAACAACAGGGCTGATCTCAATGACGTTACACTCTCAGTTACACTGATGCTGAGCACGTGAGATGTCAAAACTTCTTGTAAAGCTTTGTAAAATTTATATTTATGCAGTGAAACAGGTTTCACACATTATTGTGTTTTTGTTAACCAAAATAAACGTTTATGAAAGTTTGTTCCCATTTTTATACATTTGAAAATCTTTATAAAAAATTAAATGCATTTATAAGGTTATGAGGGTATTGCACATATATTTATGATATTCTCACGATTTCACATATTTTTGTCGGTTTGTCCACATTTCAATTTGCACTGGGTTATCATTGCAAATTTTTGATTTTTTAAAATTTAATTACGTTAATTTTTAAGATTTTTCGAGCCCTGCTATATAGGTATCCAAATTAAGTATAGTTTTTTTTAAATAAATAATTGAAAATTATAGCACCCACCCAGCTAGAAAAGGTCTGCATTTTTCCAGAAATATATAGATTGTGTACAATTTCTACAAACTCTGTGGATGTTTTTACGTTTCTTAAAGTATACACTTTTCGTGCAAATTATATCCTGTTTTTATGTATACTGAAATAAAAATTTACGCAGTTTGAAACGATTTTTAGAAGCATCTGAAAATCTTATTTAAAAAGTTTTTTTTTTCTAAACTCGACGTCTATAGCTTAAATTGAGTGTTCATGTATATGCCACCAAATATCATTTCTTTCGCTTTAGTCGTTACTAGGTGCTGTGCAAACAAAAATGTACGCAATTTGAAACAATTTTCGGAATTTCGAAATCTCAAAATCTAACAGATTTTTTTAAAATATAGTTGGAGTGACCATCTATCATATCACCAAATTTTATTTCATGCGCTTCAGTCAGTTTTATGTGATGTGCGAATAAAAAAAGCCTCACTTAGAAAACGACAGACATATTTTTTTTTTCTCCCGGGCCGCACTGGGGTCCCAAATGCTTAAAAGGGATAGAAATCCCCAAATATTTAAATACCAAGTAGTGAACCGGCGAAGTCTAATTTTATTTATTTCGTTACATAAATGTTCCTAAAGATCACCGAAATTAAAAGAACAATCACTTCAAACTTTAGTATTTTCACCCCGAGTCGAACCTATCTGCTGGTTAGCACGCTCGCCTACCACGCTTTGGATCCAGGCTGCGATACCAGTCGCTCTCTAAGTTCTCACGTACGATAAGAGATGACAGACCCAACGTTGTAAGAGAGGAGGAAGAAATCTTAGCGTGCAAGAGCAATTCTGTCTCTGCAGGTGTTGGCAAGATATGACGTAACTATGGCGTCACAATCCACATTTTCCCAATCCCAAAATAGGACTATTACAGATTGCTATGCTATTCTGGATAAGGTATAGATATCCGTTTACGGTCTGTTTGAGAATTCTTGGATATTTTGAACGTCTAATAAATATCCCTTAGAGAGATCACACCTCAGATCTTTTACGGAGCTCCATTTTATGTTACCTGGAGGATCCCTGACTTCTAATAGATATGCACATTATCCAGCTCTGATGACTTACAGATGACCAATGGATAATTTTGTGCTGTGAGGGAGCCATTTTGTCCATTGATCAGCCGTCCAGTGGACATGTTGATGTGCTCACCTCAAACGTATCCTCCTGTGGCGTGGTGAGAGGGACACGCAAATGGCTAATCTCCTCGCGCACAAACCACCATCGTGAAGCCTTGTGTGGTGGTTTAATTTTGTTATGGTTAAAATTCGATGAAAACTAAAGCCTAAGATGATCGTACAGTGGTATTATGCCGCGCATAACCTGCCTGGCAAGTACTCCTAGGATTACGCTGAAAAAATGAAAAATGATTGACATACACCTAAACACTAAAAAAAACTAAAGACTCTATGAATTGCAAATAAATTCCATTTATTCTTAGTCATTCCACTAATATTAATTAAAAGACGATATTGACATAATTTTAAACTCAAAACATGTCTGGGGGAGATGTGGTTTTGGAGGATAAGGGGTATCCACAAAAGTTTTGAAACACCAATAATAAATAAATTGTTGGGGATATTCACCATTATGATGAGGTAGCCATCTTTACACAGGACACGATCGACGCGTGCACTATTAGAACCGTTTTCTTTCTCTTAAGCCATCATCAAGCCACCGATTCCATGTTTTTTTTAACACAACTTGATCATATTGATTCGAAGCACACACACTGATTTTTTTTTAAGCCCGTTCACACCTTCTCCAACACTCTCTTCTGCTTGCTTTTTTCTCGCACACTCGTTCTGTCGTCTTTTTTCTTCTCCCACGGGGCTGTTTCCTTTTTTCTTACCCCCTCTTACATCATTGGCTGGAGTTTCTGATTTGTTCGTATCGGGGAATTAATGCATCCTCTCGTCGAATCCCAGACATGTAGGTGGGTCATCAGGGAATATACCCCGCCAAATTTGCATATCATTTTCGGCCATAAATATTTTCGGCCATAAATATTTTAACGTTGACAGTTCATTGTGCTATAGTGTCCAGACTGTCCATTGCCTGGCGCCTCTTCTAATTTACGGTCCACTTGTGTGGTCTTCCCATGGGAACCGTCTCAAAATTATATTTTACTGCTGTTTCACTCCACCACACCTTGTACGCACGATTGAAGTTGACACCAACCTTCCGGTGAATATAGCAAGGGAGGATCTGAGTTAAGCCGGAGTTTCTGAACTATTCCTTTGTGCACACAACTACAAATATTTGTCATCGCTGCTGGTCGTAACAGTGGGCTTCCATGTCTGAACCTCCAGGATGACGAATCCGTTGTTAGAAATTGTTGCCAAAGTCTATAAACCACAGACGGGCTGGTATTTAGCCATCTGGCCACTTGTGTCTGATTTTGTCCAGCCTCTAGTCTCCCAATAGCTCTCAATCGCTGTTCTTCTGGAAAAAGGATGCTTAGAGGTCATTGATACGAATTGCTTCTCCCTTCTAACCTTACAGTCAAAAATGCTGCAGGCTTGATTTCAAAGATGCAGTTTTATGTTTCTAGTAATTGATTTATTTTGGTAGCAACGCGAGTAAGTTGCATACACAATTTTTACTCAGTAACATTTATTTGACATCATATTCCAATTTCATACGGGTTGGCTTATTTTTAAGCGAGGTATCGCTATTTTTGTGATTTTTCCTTAATTTCTGGAATCCAGTGTATGTCACCAAGCTGACAAATAAGTAATTATTTTCTCTTCAATTCTACGAAATACCGTATTGAAATAGAAAAAAATAGTAGTATTTTTTCATTGTTCACGTTAGACTTTTTAAATTTTCCCTTTTATCTTTTTTAGTCTGTATGCAATGCAGGTGCTGTAAGATTTAGTTTTGCAAGTCCTCAGGCCGACAGATGTAAGGTCATGAACAGCACTGTGTAGATCTTCCATTTCATGCTGAATCTCATTTCTTTTTTCCTTCCACCACAGGTGTGTGTCTGATTCACATTTTAAACGGGTTGCTTAATATTCGATGCTAGTGTTGATATAGAAAAATAACTGGATAAACTGCTCAATGCTGAAAGAGTGCAGCCGCTGTCATTGCTCGATTTAACCACCAGAAACACGGAATTTCTACGAGTGAAACCCCAATCGCGTAGCACACAGCCAGCTGTGTCAAAGAAGTTCATTGGCCGTATTGCACGCGATTGGCTATTCGACCGACCGGCGTTTAACCCATTTATGCCTAGCGTCCCTGTTTTGGGACGACATTTTCGCTATCATTCGAAAACGTTATTTATTTTTCCGAGCCTTTATTCGCGAGTATTGAACCTCAATTCCACAAAACATTTTAATATGGCCAAGTGGGATGTTGACATTTCAATTTTTATACATAATGATTTTAAATGAAATCATCCCTTGTTCAAAAAGTTGACATCAGAAATTTATCAATTACTGCTGGTGTTAGCAAAAATCGAAGAAAGTCTCAAAAATATCCAGGCACGAATGGGTTAAAAATTTTATGTCTGGCATCCTGCATATAGGACACTTCAATTTGAGCATTTTTCTCTTTTGATTTCAAATATTCTTAAGTGTTATTTAATTTTCCTGTATTTACTTCGTCAGTATTAAGTATCATTTCCAGAAAATTCGTAATATGATAAAGTGAAATTATCACTTATATATATATATATATATATATATTTTCCATTTTTATATAGTAAGGTAGGGCCCAGATGTGTGGAGTTAATATCTCTTCTGATATGCCACACAATCGAAACCCTACTATTTTGTTTGCTCTAAATTATAATCCACTGTTTGCGGCCCCTGACGATGGTGACAGTGGTTATAATTTCCGTTCCATTCTATTTTCACAATAATTCTTGCACTTTATTTGGCTTCAAAATGAGGTTTCTAATTCTTGCTAATAGCTGATATATTTTTATGCGAGGTATGTCTTATATCTCTACTTATTATAAAAGAAGGTGTCTATGTGTGTGTGTGTGTGTGTGTCTGTCGGCAGCGTTACGGACAAACGGCTACAGCTAGAAACACCAAATTTGGTACTCGGGAAGATGTAATTATGTAGTTGTGCACCTTGAAGCGATTTTTTCAAAATTCGACCTAGATTTTTTTTTATTTTATGTTTTATGCGATTTTTGGCATTTTTTCTCACCTAATTCGTAATGACGGCGGAAATTACGCTCGCAGCAAAACGGCATTTGTATCATCGGATAGAGGAGAAAATTTTCTTTTAAAAACAGTTTGTCCTGAATACGTAACATGATTTACCGATTTTTAGGAATTTTTTTACTAAGCATTTGCTTCGGAGAATTGTTTCGTAAAATAATTTTAAAACTGTCGCATCTTGAATTCTATCCGTCATAACTTTTTGATATTTTGACAAATCGTGAAACATTCTTTTCTCCCTCTTTTAAAATAAAAACGAAAAAGTATGCAAATTAGATGATTTTTTATGAATTTTAATGCAGCCTAATGTTTCGAATTTAATAGCATCAACGCGATCTTACGCCATTCATTACATTGCGATCACGGCACGAGAATTTATCTTCGGTTGTTGCCACAGAAAGGATTAGAAAAAAGGGTTTTCTCAACCAATCGAGTTTTTAAATGGGATATCGGAATTTCAATTCGCAAGTGAGGATCTATGACGTCAAATGCTTTAAGATACGTAAAAATTACGCCATAATTTTAACTCATTTATTCCAGCTCTATTTTCAACACAGGCAGACGATATTTTGATTAAAATTTACTGTAGAAATAAACTAAGAAATTCACGATTATTATTATTAGAAGTGATATTTTAATCCGGTGCTTATTTAAAAATTGAAATGTCTTCACGGTGCTGAAAATGCTCATTTTAAAAATTACAAAGTTCGTTTCAAAGCGCGATAAATTAAAATTTTT
Source organism: Cheiracanthium punctorium (assembly GCA_038373885.1). Classification (NCBI taxonomy): domain Eukaryota; kingdom Metazoa; phylum Arthropoda; class Arachnida; order Araneae; family Cheiracanthiidae; genus Cheiracanthium; species Cheiracanthium punctorium. The sequence goes on along the minus strand of JAWZYV010015836.1, from coordinate 327,691 downwards.
CTATTTACTATTTTTATTTTTGACATTTAATTATGACGCAGACGTTGCCTAACATATGCATGCAGGCTGCGAGTATAGTTTTATTTTAACGTTGAATTACGTTCCTATATGAAGGTCCTACATAACGCAAAGTTTTAATGATACCGTTTGAAAACTACTATGCGAAATATCGAAATTAACTCCCTCAAACAACTGAGGTATCCTTTACGGCAGTCAAACAGTGACGTCGTAAATTAAAAAAATGCATGAAATTTGTAAACTCTGCAACTCTGCGCCATGTCACAATTAAAGCGGGAATAAGTAGCTCCTCGAGATTACACAGTTTGATGTTTTTCAGGAGACAGGACTATGGAGGATATAAAAGATATCGCTATATTAGATACATGGATATTTAAAATGGCCTCCCTTGGATATTTTCTCCCCACAATAAGATGAAATGGTTTGCGGCGCTAAATACGCCAATCTTATAAAACTATGTATAAATTAAATATATATGGAGAGTTTCCTTAATGGCAACCATTATGTGAAATGATTATTATTTATGCTAATGTGTAAATTGCAAAGAATCGCCATAGAATCAAAAGATTCCATTGGGGCCAAATAATCTAAGCTGTTTCTTTTAAGGGAGCCTTGAAGAGGGAGAAGCGAAGATAGATAGTATTAATGTTCGTAATAGATAGTATCATTAGATTCGTAAGGATAATATGAATAAATCATAATATACCACGTTAATAAATATTTCATGAAATTAAAAGTGTTTCTCCTTTTTCAACGGTTGTCTTACAACCAACTAAACGAAAAGTAATTCTAATTTGCGTTAATATATCCCGCAGTAATTTAAACAGAGGAGATTACTTGAACTTTCTTAAAAATGAAATTCTGTTTTGTCACATGCAGATATGATTTTAGTAGTAAAATATTCGCTTATTCCCGTATGAAGAGCGGGTGCGCAGTTATCTTAAAAACATCGCTTGAAAATAGCACAAATGAATTCAGAAGACCTCAAAACGTGTAAATACACCAAAATCTCGAAGTCGAATTTTTTCATGATTACAATACTTTCCTTATATGGTACATGTTCGGAAAGAAATAAATGGTTGTCCATTCCATGTAGTGTCTTAGGTATTTAATGCTACAACTTGAGCCTAAAAAACAGTATGATGTAGAAATAAGACATTTTGAAAGCCAGGAGTTCTCTGCAAACCATTAAGCTTTCCAATTTTTTGATAGTGAATGGCACTGACGTAGTTTTTTGAGTCATTATACTGAAATGATGCCAGGTTAATACTCGTGACGGAAACTTTACATCAAGAGTCAAATAATTTTGCTCTTTTTCTTTAAATTCCACATCACGAATAAATTCGAATTACACATGTAAGGAAAATTTTCGTTTCCTACCGTGCGAAGAACTGGCACGCAGGTAGTATATATATATAACAAAGGATAGAAATGATCTATAAAGTTCAGCCAGAAATTGATCTATTACAGCAGGCTTCAGTAAAAGTTGGAAATTGTGATGATAATTGTCTGTGCACAAATGGAGCAAATAAGCGATGTCAATGACTGGGCTTTTTGTGTTCTGGTTTTATGGAAGTTGTCTATACATTTGTTCTATATCGACGGACGCAACTGTCCAACACACGGTGATATAGCTGAAGTTTCTTTTGCAATCCTTTTTACGAGCTCCGTACCACTGGGTAACGGAAATCTGCCAGTTCTTCGTTAGTAAACATATGCATGTTTTCTAAACGCTATCTCCAGAATCACTACACATCTTTAGTACTGTTTCGAGCATTGTCCCTCTAGGGCAATGTTCGCAGTGAAACTCCTAGTCTAGGAATTACAACCTCTAGCGGTTGCTATTCAATTTTTCGAACTCGGGTGTCTCTTAAAGTCTTGTTCTTCATATTCTGAAAGACCGACTTGTTAAGCTCATAGACGACATTTTGAGACATGTTCTGCCGTATTGTTGTAGTATTTAGAACATGTATTTTTGGACTTGCGTGCTTTATTTAAATAAAAAGCTTATAATTCCTCGTCGAGTAAAGTTGGCAATACAATGAAAGCCTGTATTAGCAAAAGTAAATGAAATTTAAACAACCAGGGTATGCATGGGAATCGAATCCATGACCGTAGGTTTAGGCGATTGGCGTCGAGCGGGGCAAGGTTTCAACCTCTATGTCGCCGATCGCCAACACGATACGTATTTAATGCTATCATATGTGACAACCCATTTTTGAAAGACTTTTTTTAAGGCTTACACATGCACACTGTATGATAAAACCAATACATTTTAATTTAAGCATCATATTAAGCTTAATAGCTACTGACATACCAGTCTTAGAAAAATAAAATTAAGTTTCTCTGGGAAGCATGCAATCTTAAACATTAGTTCCCTTCATTTGCTTTGAAGAGATTAAAAACAGTTTCATTATGCATGTTATTTTAATTAAACATAGCGAGCTGGAATTTCTCCCAGCGGAATCTCGTTCGAAATAAATATTTTCTCTAGATATTCCTCTCTGCAGTTTCCTTTTTGGCACTCATAATTTTCTCGTTATCAACACACTCTAATTTCTGCCCAATGAGGAAATATAGAGTCAGCGGATTTGTTCCTGCCATCGTTCATAATAATTTATAATTCATACTGAAAGTTAATGAGATGTCGTAAGCAAACAACTGCTGACTCACGTCCTTCAACTCTGATTACTTGTCAGAAGATTTCAGAGAATTTATGGCTCCTTGAAATTGCTCAGAACTTTTGTGTGTTTAAGCAAAATGAAAATTTCTTGAACATTTACACAAAAAACGACTGACTCTAAATATAATATCAGCTAACATTTCCTAAAAAAAAATACTATTTTCCCTCATTTTAAAAGCTTTTTATCAAACAATATACTGAGTGTACAATAAATATAGTGACATGCTTTAATACTCTATCCATCTATGGCAAGTTGGCAATGAAAATTGATATTTTTTTTTTTCAAAATAAGGTCAGCAGAAAGACTATAGTAGAAAAGAATCCCCTCATCAGTCTTCAAAAAGTTTCAATTAAATTTTTATTTGACCCCCTAGCAAAAATATCCCCATCTTAAAAATGTATGAATTTCTTTTTTATTAAGGAGTACTATGCACAAAATATTTTGCTGTTTTTCCATTTAAATGAAATAAATATCTTTGTTTGTACGAGGGTTTTCCGGAAAGTAAGTTTTCCACAGACAATAAAAAGGAAAAAAAAAACATTACCTCAAAAGTATTGCAAAATATATTGATTCTAACTACTTCCCAACCTAAGAATAGTTCATATGCGACACTATTCATACCATGCGATAAGTTTTTGTAGTACAGTGTCATATAAGTCTTGGGCTTAATAAAGAAGCCAGATTGTTGTTGTTTGCAGTCTTTGTCAGGGAAAAAGTTATGCACATACAAAAATTTCTTGAGGTAAAAATCACTGGAAGCAAAATCGGTACTATGTGGTAATTAGTGACCACTCTGTCAGGCCACCACTTTTCGACTGGCGAAGACAGCAAGCAACTGTGACAGTTTGGATTCTTTCTGAAGCAGCAGACTTCTATGATACTGCGCTAGAAAAATTTATCATATCAAAAGTAGCCGAAATATTCTTTTTTTTAAATTAATTGTTCCTTGTAATAAAGTTATTTCCGCATGACCCTCGTAGAAATTTTCATTTCGCATTATACGTGAAACAATAGACTTCTGTGAAATAATTCGTAAAATAACATTTGTAAACATTTTAAACTTTCACTAGCAGTTTCTCGTTGTTACTTGGATTCCTTTGTTTTTAAATCCCTTTTTACTAGCCTATATGTTTTTGTTTTGTTTTACCATTCATATGGAATTTGAAAAAAACTGGGTATTGAAACATATTTAAATGTTTTGATAGAGCAGTGCATTATATTATAGTGTTTTTAATGCAAAAATCGCAATATAAATTAGGGGTGTCCATAGTGCGGCCCATAAGCCATAGGCCGCTGTCGTGAGAATGTATTGCAATCCCAACGCAAATAAATATGTGTGCAATACATGGGAAACTGAAACATCTCTATTTCTAAAAGTTTTTTTCCAGATTCTTAAAAAAAATTGCATTAATTCTATGAAGCAAGCTTGTAAGAAAAATCCTTAAATGCTGATTTATGTACGGCTATTTTGCGAATATTGTCCATCTCAGCCATTAGTTGTCCAAATGGCTGACCTGGTAGTTCAGCTTTCCCTAGCTCAATTAAATGCTGATCAGTTAAAATAGACCGATGCCCGATGATTAATTTCCACCAGCTTAATTATCGAGTGTAAAGTTTAACAACAAATCAAGGTACCAAAATTTAAATTCTGTAAATTTAAGATATTTTATTCCGTAAACAATTTTTAAAAGTCGTTAAAACAACCATGCTGTTTTACTTGAGTCAATTTTCCCTTATTTTTTAAACAACAATGGAATGTGACATTGTATTAAAAATTGATTAATATTATTTTCCTCCAGGCTTATACACGTTTGTCCTTGTGCTAACTTTTAGAAAAATAAATAAAATAAAGTATATAAAGTCCACCACCCACACACTGACTAACCACAATGAAAAACTCTCAAATTACTGCTGTTAAATGATGATATAAATAAAAACTTTGTATAATAACACACAAAGAAAGATACTTATTAATAGGTACGATTGTTTCGATAGAAAAAAAAATATTCAACCTTCTACAGCAACTTCAGCATACTCTTCTTCTCACTGAATATTGGGAACTGAAAGATAAGCAAAAACAAAAGCAAAGAAAAAGTTGCCATTTGGAAAAAAGAAAAAGTCAAAAACCACGGAGAGTAAAGCAATGGGATAATTGGAGGGTAGGTAAAAAAAGAAATATAGATAAATATATAAACTATAGACAAATAATAAATAAATAAATAGATGGACAAATAAACAAGATAAGAACATACAAAACAGAATTGAAAACATTGCTAACAAAACATAAAAACGCAGTTTTTGTTTCTTATTTCCAAATGCTAAAGAGGACTGAATATTTTTTCATCCGAAACTATCGTACCAATTGATAAGTACCTTTTTATGTGTGTTATTATACAATTTTTTTATTTATATAACACACTAACATGAATTTACAGAAAAAAAACTATATGATCAGTTATTGACGATTTGTGTACCACCAACAAAGACAGAACAACTAATATATCCAGTATTCATTATTTCAATCTAGTAGAATCGTTTCACAAGTTATTTTTCAACAGGCTGCATCGCAGCAGGCATTATCATCCAAAAAATGTGAACAAATCCAAGAAAGTGCAGTATTTTTCTTTCTTTTTCTCCTGACTTAAATTATTTCCATCACAGTTGGTTTTACAAAAAAAAAGAAGTAATAATAATAATAAAATAAAAATTCGCTTTATAAGTCCTTCGAACAATAGATTTGTTCAAAGCTATGCATTAGCATTATATTTAGTAAATAGCTGGCTTTTCAAAAATATGCGGCAATTATCGATGCCATTATTTATTTCAATATAAGTTATTTTGGTATTTATATAACATTGTTTATTAGGTTATAGATTGAAAAATATGTATTTGTTAAGGGGTTGAGAAAATCTGATTGAAAACTCATACCTAAATCAAATCCTGGATGACTTCATACTCTGTTCCCATTTTTGAGATGTATCTTCTGCATTACTTCTTAAATTTAGAAAAAAAATTACCACATTTCGCAGATAATTCTATTTTAAAATTAATTTTATACACTTTCATCAAAAACACACTTTCCATAAATTTCATTTAAAGCTGTATTGTAAGATTGTTCTATTGTTTTTTATCCTTCATCACATTTACTGTGTTCGGCACAATACAAAAAATTAGTTTTCTATTTTATTCCCATCCTGAATGCATTTTAGATAATCTTGAATCACTGAAATCATGACATTCTCCGTATTCTCTTCGTTATCATTTTTCAAAGGCGTGATAACTAACGCACTTCAAAAAATACGAAGCATTTTCAAAAGGCATAATTTTATAATACTGCCTATAAAACAATTCTTTTTTTCATCCGTCAGCCATGCAGCCTGTAATCTGTCATCTGAATAGAAATGACAAAACGTAATTATTTTATAGAAAACAAGTACATGGCCATCTGCCAACCATACACTTCTTACTCTGCAAAATGTCTAGTAATATTTTACTGCTCTAATAATCTGCTAAAGGGAAGAAAATTCTTTTCAAAATGCTCGGGATTTTTTGTCTAAATGAGGATGCTGTAAATCATTTTTTTTCAAAGCTGTCTGATCAATAAAAAAGATCCCTAATCCCTACCATATTTTTTTCTCTTTGAGTAATTTTTTTAAAAAACTGGCATGCAAAATTTTTAAATTAAAGTAATCTGAACATGTTTTAGTAAATTTAAGATGGTCTATGTTCCAAAGCATTTAAAATGCGTTGCATATTTTGAATTAGTTTGTAAAGAAAAAATCAATAATTTGCAGAATGCTCTTTCACAAATTGTGCTCAATGCTCTGTTTCAAATGACTTCTTAAACCTTCTCTGCAATTTTCTAGTTTTTATTTTTTTTTTATTTGGGAGTCACTGCATTGCAACTAAAGTAGAAACTGAAACATTTGAATTGTTCAGAAGTATTGATAAGTACTTTAGTCGCTGACATCATAAATTTCGTTTTAAAGCTGCTCAAAAAAAATTATGAGTACAATTTATCTTTTCACCCAAGAATTCACTACTCTCGAGCCACAAAATGTTGTTATAGAGCAAAATCATTCGTGGTTTTCGAACTGTGAACTCCATTGTTCATTTTACAACTTGAAGAGGAATACTGTATTTTTCTTTAAATTTTCTTTAAATTACATTCAAATCAGATTCTAAAATATAAATTTAGTCCTATTTTTAATTAGAAATGCTGATAAAGTTGCCCCTTTCTTTGGAATCAAACTATAAAGTACGAAAAATTAATGATGAAGTATTATTCTCTTTACAATAAAAGAACTAAGGTTTAAAATTATAGTGATGAATAAGTAATTCTCATTAGCAAAGTTATAGTTTTTTTTTCTAATTTTTAGCAAGCAAAGTTACTTTTTTTTCTACCAGAAACGGTGTTCTGCAGCGTTACAGATTCTCCAAACGATATTTCAGCAGTGTCTCCATCTCTTACCAATGTTAGACACTAATTTAATGAAACTTTTCGTAGTTAGCCTCACCGTTCAGTAGAATTTAGTATTTTCATAAGTATTAATAAGACTTATCGAATTTACATTATTAATAAATATTTTCATTCATCTCAAAAACAAGATTTCAGTAAATGTAACAATTTTCAAAAGTTCTTTTTTTTCTGTATACACTTTACGACGTATCTTGAAATTTGGATTTATAATGGATATGAATTTTGGATTCCTCTGTTTTATTTATTAAAAATAATAAACAATAGATTTTACAAGGAATGGTCTGAAATTATTTTAGAATCAAGTAAAAACTATCTCGTTAAATTAGATATGTAAACTGAGAAGAGTAAAAAAAAGAGATGAAGTCAGCTAATTTTTATATACGTCATATCATGTGTCGTCAATCAGTGGAAGTTTTACTTTTGCTTAAGTTTTTTTTTTTTTTTTAATCAACATGTTGGTCTTTTTTGTTAATATTTACTTAGCACATTGTGCTGCCGTGCTAGTGGTGCGGGGTTCAATTTTCGGACTGGGCAAGGTTGACTCATTCACTCATCCCTTGAGCGGGTTCATGAGCTATGGAGCAAGCTTCCATGGAGATTAACTGATGCCTCCCGATCAGCTGACCACCTGGGAAGGGTATATGCTTCCACACTCCAGAGCCCGCGGTTGCGAAGAGATGGATGGACAGCGCGGAATTCGTCCCGCGTGGGCTGTTGCGCCAGTGAGAGTTATTTGAAACGTAGAAAATAAATGCCTGTAAAACTGACGTAAAAATGTTTTTTTATGAAACAGGAAATATCGAAACAAAAAGGATCCTAGTTTAACTGACAGTTGAAACTCTAATAGCTGTGTACTGCCCCTTTGTCATTAGCGATCATTGTAACAATAAGATTTAGTAGCTCACTATATATTCCATTAGTACATGTACTTTCTTCGTGATTTTTTTAAACGATCGGATTTTTCTCATTCTATTTTTTATATATTGTATCACATTCTAAAATATATATTTTTTTTTTTGATAAACGCATCTTATGACATGTCTAAGGGGGAAAAAATCAATTCATGGCACTAGGAAAAAATAATAATTGAAATATTTTTTAAACACCCAATATTCTTCGATAACACATTTTTCGAGGATATTTTTCATTGTTTAAAAAGTAAGTTTAAGCTTTCCTCTGAAGGATTCTCAATTGCTGTGATTACAATACAGTAATACTGGAATTTAGGGGAAAAACACCAAGAATGAAATAATATGTTTTGCAGGAACTTCTCAATAAATGAAATACTCACGTAGAAATCGAATACTCCATGTAAATGACAAATATATATTCTAAAATATTATTTCTGAATACTCGTATTGGTTTTTAAGAAACGATAATGCTAATTTATGTATTTCTAATTTTTGAAATAAATGATAAACAAAACCTTGAAAATGGCATACTATCATCTCACTCAGATTAAATTTAAATCTTTTACATCAGAATATATAAATTATGAATATTTGACCATTTAAGCACATTTACTGATCATATTTCACTGAATAAGAAATAAATATAGACACGTTTAAGAGAGAAAGTTAATAAAACAAAGCTCATTTGTATCACCAGGACTTTAGTAAGAGAATAATGTAAATATATACTGTCGTTTTCCCATTATACAGTAACCAAAGTTATAAATTATAAAATTGGCATTTCTACAAGCTTGCCTAAAGCCTTCATTAGGTAATTCCTTCTTACACTGTTCTAAAATGTTTTAATTTAAAACCATACCAAAACCCTCTAACATTTACATCATAGAAAGTATAAAGTACATGCTATAGTGGAAGATACTTTTTCATAAATAAAATGGAAAGGCAAGCAACAATTTGTCAAGCTTCGTGATCAGAATGATTTGTGAGCTATTATTTAGTCACGCTCAGTTAACTCTGGAAAGTTTTTCCACTTTCTTTTATGAAGAACGACTTCAGAATCTACTGATGCCGCCATCTATCAAATTATTTGGAAAATAAAAAGCAAACTCAATGTATATATACTGTCAAATAGCTGTAATGTAAAACGTCGAATAAAGTATTATTATTTAAAAAAGTATAAATAATTTTGTTATTGTTGTAGACTTGTATTATATGTTTTATTATTAATATTATTAAAAATGAAATAAATAAATAAATAAATAAAATATTACAATGACACTTTAAAACATTTATGAAATTTTCATTCATTTTGAATTCAGTAAAACGAATATTGTTATATTAAATTTAATAAATTTGTTTCTATTTCTTGAATTATGAAAGCACTTAAATTTCCTTGATTTCTTTTCTCTTAGACGTCGTTTTTACTGAGAAATATTTTTTCCTTGATAAATATTCCCGTGATAAAGTTCTAAAAATAAGTTCTCCAACCCATATTTTTAAGTTGATAATTTGCAGAAGGGAAGAAATGTTTGTAAAGCTATATTAGATATGCAAATTTGGTCGATTTTAAAGGAAAGTGGTGATTACATTTGCGAAACGATGCTAGAATGGTTTGCATAGTTCTGCATTTCTGTACCTTATATTCAGTGCACAACATTTGAAAAGAAATATAAAAAAATAGGAGTATTTTTTCGTTTTATTTTAACTTTCCTTTCTAATAAAGAAAATAACAGAAAAAATGACTTTTAAACTAAATTCAAATTTAATGAAAGAAATATTTAAAATGTGCATTCTTATTATATATTTTAAAATAAAATTTATTTTTGGTGTTAGCACATAATGTAGTCTGAGGATTACGCTTATCTCATCTGTATGCGTTTTTCTTCTTCATTGTTTTCTTCTGATATTAAATTCATGTCACGAAACGTTAATTTAAAAAAAAGGATTTTAAAAACTCTGTACTCTGTAAAAACTTGTCAATCATTCAATCTGTAAATCTGTAAAAATTATTATAGGAAAAGCTTTTCCACTGATTTTGGAACGATCTGAAAGCAAGTCGATTGGAATTTTTCACTGAACTACCCAGGCGATACTTTCATATGATATCTAAAAAGGAACAACGAACAATTGTTTGAAGCAACATTTTAAACAATACTTCCAACATTTTTTTTCTTAGATGATTATTTTATGGTATGTAGTTAAGTTTGCTTTATGTTTAATAAAGGAAATATATTTTGTAAACAATGTGACCGTTGAAAGTATGTTTTTATTTCTTTTTATTTCTACATTAACGAAAATTAGAACTCGAAAAAAAATATTCGTAAATATCATTCGTTTTTGTTGAAAAATGCTAAACATAACATTTGCAGAAGAAAATTGTATTATATTTGGCCAGCCCAAACTTAAAAATAGGCACTAAGCATATTTTTATGAGTTTAAGCTGACACGGGCCATATTTTTTAGGCAATTTTTATAAAATTTCGCATCCGAAATAGAGTTGTTTGACTATGAAAAATGATAATCAAAGTTAATCGCAAAGTTTTGAAATTAAGAAAACCTTAAAATTCCCTAATTAAGGGTGTTTTTGAAAAGGCTTCTTGTTCGCTCTCATACATTTTTGCTATTTTCTTTTTACTTAAGCTATTTTTATGTAGTCACAGTAAAAATTAGCATTCAATGCTTACTTACAATCAAAATTTGATTAAATATTTTTTTTTTTGATTGACTTATTTGATTTTTTATTAACATTTAAAATAAAGAAACCCAAAAATATTAAAAAAAGGGATTAAAAGACGACTTGTAAAATTTGTTCGAAGTTTTATTCAAACGGTTATAAAAACCTTTCCTTCAATTTTCAGAAATATTTAAAAATTTATACGTGCGTGGAATTCTTATTTAATGTATAAATGAACATATTATAAATATTTCGTTAATTAAATGCATTCTAAAATAAGGTTTGATTTATTATTTCTTTTTCATAATAAAGAAAAATTATATAAATGTAAAAAAAAATATACCGGTTTTCTAATGAACACAGAAAAAGTTTTAATGGTTCAATGCCGCCTTCACATTCAATTCTGTAAAGACCTAATGTGATAGGTCAGTGGAAATTGTGAAAGAATACGATTTATTTATCTTAAACTGTTTTACAAAACTACGAACTGTGCAGTTTAAAAAAATGCATCATAGAAGACTACATGGGATTTATTCCGAGTAAAGTACAAACAGCAATAATGCAGTGAAGATACTGAATGATTCATTTTGAATATGTAACTAGTGTTTGCCTTTAAAATTGTCTGATGTAATATATTACCGCAGTCATAAGCAACAATGAAAAATACTCCTTATTCCTATCAAATGCCATTTATGAAACTCCGAAAGTAATTGCATGCTTTGGGCAATGAATTTAATCAAAAATTCTTCATTGGAAATTTCCATGATATTTTTTGTTAGATCTTATTCGTAAATATCCTTGAGATTCCATTAAAAGATTTACAGCTTCTTATCTAGATTTCAATTTACCTGCTTCCATCTTTAAACGTTTCCATTTCATTTTAAAGAAATATTAATGTGTGTGGTCTGAATTTCGAGGAGTTTCTAAAATTGTTTAAATTCTTCTAAACTATTTTAGATTCAGTGGAATGCTAAATAACATGATGTGGTTTTTGAAAAATTTTAACATACTAATGCTTTTGAAAAAGGGTGCAGCCATTTTTCAAAATAGAAATAATCGTTTAATTTCTGTATTCCTGCGAAGCTCGGCAGGTGGATAATTTTGGATTTTGAATTGTGCGATATATTAATTGTCTTGATCTGTTTTGTACGAAGTTGAACATAAAAAACAAAGGTAAAAATGGTTTTTAACGATGTTAACTTGTGTATAAACGAAATAGTATATTTGATCAGATATCGGTAGCAATGGGTGATAAAAATTTTGCAGCAAGTTCAAGTATTTGATGGTTCAGTTTTTTCAGAAATTTATAATCAAATAAATGCATGGAATAGGTACAAAAAGCATCCTTTATTTGAAATGATAAAGCATTTGCGATCAATAAATTTTTCTCTCAAAGATTGTATTCAAAGAGGGAGCTATTATTTCTAAATGCACTGTTTTCGATTTCCTTGTTTGTATGCAATTTGCGGAAGTAGTTTAGCATTGAATTATATACAATTTTTTTTAATTTTAGAGAAAACTTCTGCTGGATTCTATACAAAATCAAAAACAGATATATATATATATATATATATATATTAGTTTATATATATATAGTAGTAATATATATATATATATATATATATATATATATATATTAACATTAGTTTCAATATCTATAATAAGAGAAAAGATTTTAGCTTTAAAGTAAATAGCTTTACTCATTTTTCCTCATGTTTACATAAATCTGTATTCCGCAATATCATCTATAATCACTGCTGTAGAATCAAGTTTCTATGTTCTCAAGGTTTTAAAGTCTCTAATTTTAAATCTCTTTTTCTGTCAGCTAGACAATACAACTTTCCTACTAAGATCCTAAAATCTATTATGTACAATTCTTGATAATGATGTGTCTAATGTCTCTGTTAATTTACTGGAGGTTGGGTGGGGTTTTGGTTTTAAGGTTGTAATTGGATGGTTTGGTCGGGCGGAGGAACTTTTTCTCATATTTAAAAAAAAAGAAAAAAAAAAGAGTAATATGTATAAAAACAATCTGGATGTGTATATGTATCCATATGTATATCTGGAGGGATTGAAAAAAAGGTAAGATGATTATACTTGAATAGTATCCAGGTATATTAATATAATTCCATCCTATATTGTGATTATTCTGTCCTAAACATTTTTTTAAATTTATTAGATTAATCTTCTGTCATACAAATACTTATTATTCATAATTGTCACTAATAATAATCATTATATTTTTTAAAACAATATGTTATATTAAGTTGGCTAGTCAATAATTTTAATTTATTATTATTCTATATATATTTAATTATATTAATATACCTGGATACTATTCAAGCATAATAATATTACCTTTTTGTATTTGGCAACACCTATACTTTCTTCTTTCCACTTTTACGTTTTTATTTTGTGGCAACACCATTTTTCACTTTTTACATTTCTTAACATTGGCAACACATATTACTTTAAGTTTCCCATGTGCTCAAGTCTGGTATGTAGATTATAATTGCTATTTCTATTTTTGTTATCTTTTTGATTCTTCTTTTTTCCTTTTTATATCGTAGGGTAGGACCCAGAACGTGTGCAGTTAATATCTCTTTTGATATGCCACACATCCGAAACCCTACTATTTGGTTTGCTTTTAATTATAATCCACTGTTTGTGGCCCCTGAAGATGGTGACAGTGGTTATAATTTCCGTTACATTCTATTTTCACAATAATTCTTCCACTTTATTTGGCTTAGCTTTCATTAATTCTTTTTTTATTTAATATCTTTTAAAAATGTGGTTTCTAATTTTTGCTTATAGCTGTTATATTTTTATGCAAGGTATGTCTTATTTGTAGTATCTTTTATGTTTTACTTATGAGTTATATATATATATATATATATATATATATATATATATATATATGTGTGTGTGTGTGTGTGTGTGTCGTGCGTGAGTGGTTTAGGAACAGCACAAACGGCAATGTCCATCTGGATTATTTTATTGAGGCATATGAACAAATTATATACAGAGGAGTTTGGAAATCTCTCGAAGTCAGGAAGAGCTGCCCTGCGGTAGATGTCTCCTGGTTTTGTTAGTTAAGTTCATAGAGTGTCCGCTAGGCTGCAGCTCTGTCTTTCCATCATCTAGTTGGTCGAAAAAACCATAACAAAATCCTCATTTGTTAAATTAGCAGACATGGGAGGCGCCTGCTGGCGAGACACCCTTATGATTGACAAGTTAGACCCTCCTAGGCAACAAGTATTGCACCATGTTTTGAAATTATAACTTATAATCCAGATGCCCCCAAAGTGAAAGATGTTTTTAATTAAATCATCGCTTGTATCATATATATATATATATATATATATATATATATATATATATATCCAGAAGCCCGGGAAGGCAACGGCACTTCTGCTGGCATACTGTGCCGGCCATTAAGTTTATAATGCCCAAAATGAAACGGCCGGGTGCCGGCCATTATTAAAAATAAAGGCACTGGCCTGGCACCTTAACAGTGACTACAATATAATGGCACGGTACCGGATTAGTGCCTATTTACAGTAATGCTGCCATAATTAAAATACGAGCCAGTGGCGGATTCTGGGTAAGGGGCTTATTCATCAACCCCCACACCCACCCCGAAAAAAAAAATTCCTTAAGGGTGACATTTTGAAAGATAAAAAGCAACATAAATGAAAGATAAACAGCAAAATCCGGCGGGCAATCGTTTGCAAATTATGTGTGCCTATAATTAGTGAATTGTGTGCAGTTTTCATAAACTGCAATTTTCTTACAAATTTGTAGTCGCAAAAGAATTTTTTATGAGAGAGGCGGTAACACATTTCAGAACCATGTAACATATTTCATACTATGGTAACACACATAACTTTAGGGTAACATTTTGCTTTAGTGAACATTTTGTTTAGATCAAATTATTTTTTTAAATGTTAGCTATTCTGAAAAGAAATTTTCTGTATCTATACCTGTTGTATACTACATGATTCAAATTTTATGGAGGAAAGTACTTTTATAAGCTAAAATAAGTATCATTAGTAACATCACGACTTAAAAAAGTCACCCGTTTAGTAGCCATTTTCTCAATTTTAGTTCCCAAAATAGTAACATTTTTTAATGATTTTGTAGTTAAGAAATAAACATGCTTAATTCAGCTTCATTTAAGAAGGATTGAAAAAAAATGATTTAAATACTGTACTGATTTACTGTTTAAAAACCGTACAATCCACTTTATGTATCCATAACCAGCAAGATATCACTGCAGAACCAAATGATATTATAATAATTATTGCTCCTAACAGAGATACCTCACTAGCCTCTATAGCAATAACCTTCTCGAAAGTCTACAACAACGACCGGAAAAACTTTGTATCTTTAAAAAGCGTATTTCATCAGGCCTCCCGCTCAACGTTTCAAGTTTTGTGAAACGAAATTAAACATCAAAAGAAAAGCGGGTTACTATATAGACCCCCCCATATATATATATATAGGCTATCTTGCACATCTCAGATTAAAATAGACAAGCAAGTTTTTATTTTCTTTCTTAAAATGCATAAAAAATTCATTTGTACTTCGTATAGATAATCTGAATTAATATAGCCAAATTCGCGATAACAGTTCGATTGTTGCTTATCTGCAGCCGTGAGAAGTTAAGTTGACTCTCGATAGATGTATTGACCTCTTGCTTCTATAGTATAATTCTTGAGGCCATAAAAGGGTGAGGGTATAAAACATTTGATTCGAGAGTAATGGAAACAGAAAGAGATGAAATAAAATTCCTAAAATAAATTTCCCCATTCCGTACTTTCTGACTATTACATGTAAATACTGGTTCATTGCTGAATTTCTAACAAAATAACTGCAGCAGCTCTCATTTGTTTTATTGTAAATTTGAGCATTAATTACCTAATTTATATTTAAAAATTAAGTAATATTTTGTTTTATCACTGCTATCTTTAATATAAAAATCTGATGTGTCCAACACATGACTTCCTTGCACGTCTATTAATTCAAAAATGTTTTTTACGCACTTCCTCTAAACTTATTTGTTCTAGCCAAATATTTCGATATCGCCAAGCTGAGTTCAATTTGAAAGATTTCCTTTGGACACTTTATTTGGCGATATTTCACCAAAAGCCGACAAACTTGAGATAGTTTGCGAGATTTTGGGGATAGCCAAAGTAGTCATTGATCTCTGACTTTCAATGAATTGAATGTATCCATACACCTTAATGTATTTAAAGTCATTTGGCTCCCCCTGTAAATAAATTCCCAGTCGATTGCTGTCAAAAAAGATATTGAAAACAGTTAGATATTATAATATAGTTCTAAATACAAAAGTTCAAAATTGTACGGGTTAAAGTTTTAGAGTTATACAAAATACGAAATAATTTTTGGCGCCAAATTTGGCGATATTTCGGCGAAACTCGTCAATGTCGACGACATTTGGCGAGATTTTAAGCATGGACCAACAATGACAGATTATCGCCAAATTTGGCGATATTTCGCCAAAACTCGCCAAGAACGATGACAAATGGCGATACTTTGGGCATGGACCAAATGACTGACTTTCGCCAAATTTGGCGGCATTTCGGCAAAACTCGCCAAGGTCGAGGACAGTCGGCGAGATTTTGGGCATGTACCAAACAATGACTGACTACAATTGTATTATATTGAAGATGTCCATAGACATTAAAGTACTGAAATTCTTTTTGGTGGTCCTGTAAAGCAGCAGATTGGAACCAAAAATCGAGATGCACAACTAGATGTTACAACAATCTTACATATGAAATTTCATAATAGTTTTGAGTTATCACAATAGTTAGAGATTTGAGAGTTAAATATGCACACACGTACACCAAAAGTCGCCAAGCTTGGCGACTTTTGGCATAGTTCTTGAGGGAGGCACGAGACCGTGGTCGGACCATTACCTAACTTATGTGGTAGGACGGTATTGTGCTTGAAATGGATGAATGCCCCTAAAATTGCCATTGACCGTAATGTATTGGAAATCTTTTCAGTGTTCCTGTAGCAGAACTGTAAATGATAAAGACACTTTTTTTTATGGAGAAATTCATTTTCTAACTCTTTACAGCATATATCACTCCTGAGTCGTTTGAAATAGCCCAAAACCTTAAAAAACGCTTTGATGAATGTAGGCCCATAGAGCGTAATGTATTTCGAATCTTTTAGGCGGTTCTGTAGATAAACTATCCAGTCGAATGGAACCGAAAGGGGAGGTGCACAACTAGATGTTACAACAATCCTAAATATAAAGTTTCAACATTCTACGCCTAATAGTTTTTGAGATATGCGAGTTTAATGAATTTCGGCCCATTGAGCGTAATGTATTTCGAATGTTTTGGGCGATCCTGTAGATAAACTATCCAGTCGAATGGAACCAATAGGGGAGGTGCACAACTAGATGTTACAACTATCCAAAATATGAAGTTTCGACATTCCACGCCTAATAGTTTTTGAGTTAAGCGAGTTTAATGAATTTCGGCCCATAGAGCGTAATGTATTTCGAATCTTTTGGGCGGTCCTGCACATAAACTATACATTCGATTGCGACCAAAAGGGGAGGTGCACAACTAGATCATAGAACAATCCTAAATATCAAATCTCAACATTCTACGACCAATAGTTTTTGAGATATGCGAGTTACATACATACGTACGTACGTACGAACATACGTATTTACGTACAGACGGCATGGAAAAACTGACCACAATAGACTCGCCGCTGGTCAAAATGAGTTGCAGACGCGTTAATATGATCGTGCATGCTAGCCTACGTTGAGATGCATCGAAAAAATTCTTAAAATTAAATTTAGAGGTAGTCAAAATCGGTTTTTTTGTCGAAATTTGGCCCCCAAAATTTTTCGGGATCACATTACTTCCTTATACTACGTACAAGGAAGTAATAAAAAATATCAATAGAAGCAATTATGTAGGCTGTTAAAAATATAAATCTTAATATATATATAAAATACTAATGTTCGTTTGTAAAGACAGGGTTTTCTCTATCACCACCAACTCGAATTAACTTTCCGTGGGGGTGGTAAATACCCCTTGGCCTCACGGTGAAAGTAAGGGAGTTTGGTCGTGGTGGGTGGAAGTGGGTGGATGTGGGTGGCGAATCTTAATATATATATAAAATGCTAAAGTTCGTTAGTAAAGACAGGGTTTTCTCTATCACCACCAACTCGAATTAACTTGCCGTTGGGGTGGTAAATACCCCTTGGTCTCACGGTGAAAGTAAGGGAGTTTGGTCGCAGTGAGTGGAAGTGGGTGGTTGTGGGTGGCGAAAATGTGAAAAAAATATATATCTGTCCTTTTCTAACTCATAAGAACTTCTGAATTTCAACTCTAATAAAATAATAAAATTTAATGTTAATCGTCTGTTGCCAAATCAGCAGAAAAACTGAATCTCAAGCAATTATCGTCTGCGAACCATTTAACCTGAAACAAATTCAAGTTATTTTGACAAGTGAAAAAGAACAAATTATTTGAATAATCTAGAATGTTCTGGTACTAGCAATTTCGATGTGTTATTCCGTTGGACCGCTTGCTATGAAAATACCATTCAACCAATTTTGATGAAAATTGCCATTTAAGGATATTTGAACACGGAGAAGGTTTTTATGCTATCCATTTTCCTCTAGCTTGCCGCTAGGTGGAGCTGCAGAACGTCGAATTCTATTCCGTTCGAATTTTTGATATGCAAGTACCGTTCAACTAATTTTGATGAAAATTGGTACACACGGATATTTGAAGACGTAGAATAATTTTACGTTATCCCTTTTGCCATAACTTGCCGCTAGATGACGCTGCAGAACGTCGAATTATATTCCGTTCAACCCTCTTGCTATGAAAATAACGTTCAACCAATTTTGGCAAAAATTGGTATATGTATGGACATTTGAACACGGATAATATTTTTACACTATCTGTTTTGCCATGACTTGCTGCTAGATGGCGCTGCAGTACATCGAATTCTATTCCGTTCGACCGCTTCCTATGCAAGTACCGTTCACCCAATTTTGATGAAAATTGGTACACACGGATATTTGAAGACGTAGAATATTTATTTTTTATCAAATTTGCTATAACTCGACGCTAGATGGCGCTGCAGAACATCGATTTCTATTCCGTTCGACCGCTTGCTATGAAAATACTATTCAACCGATTTCGACGAAAATTCGTACACACGGATATTTGAAGAAATAGAATATTTTTACACTATCCATTATGCTGTAACTTGCCGCTAGATGGTGTTGCAGAACGCCGAATTCTATTTCATTTAAGCCTTTGCTGTGAAAATACCGGTCAACTGATTTGATGACAATTGGTACACATGGATATATGAACATGGAGAATATTTTTACGCTATCCGTTTTGCTATAACTTGCCGCAAGATGGCGCTCCAGCGCATCAACTTCTATACCGTTCAACCAATCGTCATAAAAATTTTGATGCCTACACATTTGAGCACGGAGAATATATTCTAACTATTCATTTAGCTTTTACTCACTACTAGATGGCACTGCAGCGCATCATTACTTTACTCGCCATTAGATGGCAATGCAGCGCACCAACTTCATGACCGGACAATTGATCTCTATGAAAATTGATATAGACAGATACTTGAACACGGAGAATATTTTCGTGTTATCCATTTTGCTATAAATAGCTACTTTTGTGCTGTAGCACATCATTACTTTAACTTGCCAATAGATAGCACTGCAACGTATCAACTTCTTACTTTATTTCGTCTATTGATGGGACTGCAGCATATAAAGACTGTTCAACTGATCGCTATGGAAACTGGTATAGATAGATATTCGAACAAGGAGAATATTTTGGCGTTATCCATTTTGTTATAACTTGCCAATAGAAGTCACTTCAAACCAATATCTTCAGGACCGTTCAACTAATCGCCATGGAAATTCGTAAATATAGATGTTTGAACGAAAAGAAGTTTTTCTTAGCATCCGTTTAGCTATAACTCGCCTCCTTTACAGTTCAGCTGATTTATGAAAATTGGTACACACAGATATTTGAGCATGGAGAATACCTTTACGCTACCTATTTTGCTACGACTTGCTTCTAGATGCGGTTGCAGCGCACCAACTTCAAAGCCGTTCGACCTTAAAAATTGGTGTACTTACACATTTGAGTAGAAAGAATATTTTTTTAGTATTCATTTGGCTGTACTCACAACTTGATGGCACTGCAGCCAGGGCCTCATTTCCGGAAGGGCATTCGGGGCAAGAGCCCGGGCCCCCAACAAAAAGAGGGCCCTACATTGTTCTTTAAGTTTAAAGATTTTTAAATTTTTAAAAAGTTTTCGAAAGAGGGTCCCCTAATGAAGCTTTTGCCCAGAGCCTCCCAACTCGGCAACTCTGCCCCTGACTGCAGCCCGGGAGTTTATTATTTTAACTCACCACTAGATAGCACTTCAACAATCAACTTCTTGATCGTTCGACTAACCGCTCTGAAAACTGGTATATATAGACATTTGAACACTGAGAATATTTTCGCGTTATCCATTTTGCTTAACATTCGCCCTTTGATGGCGCTGTAGCGTATTATTACTTTACACTAGATGGTAGTCTTACACTAGATGGCGCTGCAGCGTATCTTGACCGTTAATCTGTTTGCTATGAAAATTCGTTCATATAGATATTTGAACATGAAAATATTTGATGCTATCCATTTTGCAAAAACTTCGACATTTGATGGTGCTGCGCCGAATCATCTTCTTCACCGTTCAAACGATCGCCATGAAATTCTGTATGCATAATTATTGAACGCATATAATATTTATGAGATATCAATTTTGCTATATCTATTCATTATGATAATTAGTAATTACAACAAACCGTAATATAAAAAAAGACTCCATTCATTCCCGGGCGAAGAACAGGGCATTCATCTAGTTTAATCTAAAATTCTCTGAAAAAAAAAGAATGTCATGCAAATTAAACCCTGACTGTTCTTCGTGTAATACTCTCTAACAGATTCCTGCACCCTAATTTGGTAGATTTTAAAAGAGTCTTAACATAGAAAAAAGTCTCTAAATATGTTTTTCAGGAAAAGTTTAGCAAAATTGTAAAAAAATTAATATAAATTAAAAAAATTTTAAGATTAAAATTCATAATTCTGTACATAGTGGGGGTTATATACTGTCATATACAGAGTGGTGGTTACACTGTCGGTGTAGTAAATATTTCTATAGCATACTGAACTCGTTTGTATTATTTTAGTTTTTAGTACTAAAATATTTGAAGGCACAATATGAACTTCTACCCTTACCCACCCGCCCCCTCAAAAAAAAAAAAAAAAAAAAAAAAAAAAAAATCTTTGCAGTGACCCTGCCTTTGGGAGCCCGGAACTTATATCCCCTAACACTTCTACACCGTATCAATGTGAAACGATATTATTTAATTAAAATAAAGAAATTTTATGCCAACACTACGAAATATCTACAGGCCCATTACTGCCAAATAGTGCTGGCCCGGTACATTTTAAGAAGTACCACGCCGTTAACTTTTCTGTGCATGTCATAGACACATGGCAATTCGCCGTTACTAGTTATATATATATATATATATATGTTTGTCTAAGCTATTTCATTCTTTCTATTTTTCTAAGCAGTAACTCAGAAAAATTGTTTAAAATGTATTCTATATATAATATATTTTAGTACATTAACTGCACATGAAAGGAAACATATACCGAAAATTATATCATATACCAGAAAAAACTGTACATAATACCGAATACAAACATTTAAGAAAGGGAAATTTTCAAATTTAAGTTTTAAAAAGTGATCTTTTAATTTTTTTTTCACCCTATAGGGTATCTTAATGTTGTTTTCAAGAAAAAAAAAAACAAAACATAGATATTTTTATTCCAGATTATAGATATTTTTATTTATGTCAGAGAGGAGTATTAAATTACAAGAAATGGTGTTTTGGGGGGAACGCATGAATATTATTCCCAGAAACTTCAGAGACTGGTGCTCTTGTTTCGAGAATTGATAGCAATATGTTTGAGAGAACGGCTATCCAGTCAATATCAGAGCGATGGTTTCTGGAAGTCATAGTTCCTTTATTCTAAAAGTAAGTATTATATTTCATTTTCAAAGCATTCCACACGAAGGATGAACACGAGACGACCTTTTTGCGAGACGAGACAAACATTTTTAGTATTACGATATAGGGATTTTTGCGAGACGAGACAAAGCTTTTCAGCTGTTTTGCGAGACACAAGACGCCAAATTTTCGTCTCGCATCCATCCCTAAAAGGAGGAATTCGTAGCTCCGTATAGATTTTTAGTAATTCTAATATCGTGCCGAAACAAACCATCAAGTACATTTGATCTGTGTTATCCTAAACCTTTCAATATACTTAAAAAAATTCTCTAATTCATATCACTAGATCTCTCTTTAATGTAGAACCCCTTACAGTGAGAGTGGAACCAACAATATGGAATGCAATTTATCGTGCATGTTCACCATGCACACAGATTGGTCTTGGATATAGATTCGAAGACATTCGAAACAGAGTCTTTCACCTGGATTTTGATTTCTGTGATAGGGACTATAAACCAATTTAAATGTAATTTTTTTACGGTCTTATAATCATCGATAACGTTCTCCTTAATACACCATACACACTTAACCTTTCTTCCCCGTTTTTTTCCGGATTAGAGAAACGAATTAAATCTATCAGTTACAGTCAATTTCTCGGAACGTTAAGAAGAAACATAAATTCTCTCTATTAATCTAGAATTATTTCAAACACTAAACTTCCTTTTAAAGCTAAATTAAGAAAAAATACCAGGAATAACTGGATGAATGGAAATAAATCTATAAAAATAATCTCTTTTCATTTTCTAGTTTTCTTTCGCTTGATTTCCTTTGTGATGTATGTCAACCATAAACGTTTTTCTAATACAGTACAAAAAATGTTATGCCTGAAGGATGTTCTATAATTGGCGAACATTCAAGAATTTTTTTCTGTTCCCATTGTTAACCTTTCAATAGCACTTATTCAATAAGGAATGTTATTATCAAGCTTGACAACTTATTATAGGACTGAAAATGGAGCCTTATATTTGATACATAGAAACAATTGAAACATTTTCTTCTAAAAAGAATGTATAAATATTTTAGTAATTGATTAGTTTTATCATAAATATTGGTGTAAAAGTATTTTTTTATGAATTTGTAATTTTAAAATTGTTTAAGTAATCATGTATTAATGAAATTCATTATCAAAAAGTATTACGATGTGCTCGAATAATTTTCAAATAAGTTTTTGTTTTTTTTTTTTTTTCTGAAATAACTATTATCGTGTGATAAAATATTAGAAATTGCTGAACATATTAAATAAAATATAATTAGATTTTAAATATGCCTTTAAGGGTCCTGTACCCTTTAAAACTGGTGAAACGCAAAAAAGTTCCTTTATGGATACGGTCCTATATTTATAAAAATATTTTGTTGATATCTAAAAAAGTTTATATATCAATCAATGGCCTTTCTTGTTTACATTAATGTCTTCGAAAGTTTTCAGGATTAATTAGGAATAATTAATTTGTTAACTTTTTCGAAATTTGTTCACTGCTCACAGCCTAACACATATACAAATGATTTAATAAACTCATTTTTTTTTCTATAAACACTCCGATACTGCATAATTAAAATGACCTATTATAATGTAGATGTTACATACCTACCTACAGAAAAATTTTATTAATATATTTCTTCTAATTGGCTAATTAAATCCTTCGTAAATTAAAAATTTAAGAAATATATATAATGCGAAGTATAAAAATATGTCATTTTAGTTACGCATTATCCGAATGTACGTAGAAAATATATTGAGTCAATGATTTTTACATGTGTTAGACTGCGCGCAGTGAACCACATACGAAAAATAGTTGCTTTTAATCAGTTAATTAATTTACATTTCCTAATAAATTTGTTAAACATCTGAAGATATTAATGTAAACAGAAATAACCATTGTACTGACACAGAAAATTTCTTACATGCAAATAAATTATTTTTGTAAATATACTCATTATCACATATACATGAAAGCGCGTTTTTCTATTTTCATTACTTTTAAAAGGTCCAATACCCCTTTTAAAATAAAAAGAATCGTGCACATAAAAAGATAATAAATCTTATATATATATTTATTAAACATGCTTATCGTAATATGCTGCAGAGTCTCAAAACCAAAGAAAAAATATAACTCTTAATTTGGTTATTTTGACACAATGATCTAAATTTATTTGGTAAAAAAGTTACACAAGTTTTCTGAACAAAATTATGTAAGCCCCAACCAGAAGCTTTATATATATAACACAACCCTTAAACATACTTCAATTAGAAATAACAGCAAAATATTAATCCTCCATATATTATCATTGCTGTTTAGAGTATTAAACAAAACATGAGCCAATGCATAACACAGAACAACACTTCATGTATTTTTAACACGAGAATGCTTGAAAAATACAAATTTAAACGCAGAATAATGAAATAATAGATAAGATTTCTTACATGGAAAATGACTAGGTAAACAATATTTGTTTTTCTTTCTGCGAGGGTACCTAAAGTTAAATTATTAATTTTAACAGAACAAAGCATGTACTATCAAAAGATGAAATAGAAAGCGTAACATTTTTAGGCTGATCCTGTATACAGAATTTTTCAGTAGGAAGAATAAACTGCAAACTTTGAAAAGCCATGGAAAACATTTTTTTAAAGAATACTATTTTATAAGATATTGATAATTATTTTTTTCGAATTACTGAAGTTTTGACTCTTAAAATTTCAACTTAAATATTTAATGTGTGGTTATACAGAAATTGAATAAAAATAATTAATCTTTGCCTGTCTTTATTAATGTGTGATCTTTTCCTTCATTATGAGGTTATTTATTTTTTATGAATAGCTTCTGATTTTGTGTCTTTTCCTTTTTAATTTTGTAAATTTTATATTAAGACTTTAGTTTTATAAATTTTCTGTGAAGAAGAAACTACGTTACCTAAATAATTTTCAAAAATTAAACCGGTGAGAAGAAAAACATGATAACGCAACTTTTTATCGATCTTAAACTGAGACAGCCATTATTAGTCTGAATGAGCGACTCACAGTTGAGTGGAAGAATTTAAAGAATTGCTCCGTTTTCGATGGTATATATAAGGATAGCATTCATAAGATTCAAGTCATCGCAAAAATAATTCAACACATTCCTGAAAAATACCGGTTATCTTTAAAAATATACCACAACGGCGTACTGACTCAAATGAACTTTATTAAAAACGTAACCCTTTTTTCTTCATGCTGGGAAACTAGATAATCGTTCTCCTTTCAAATAATCTCCCTTCTTCTCATTTATATCACAGTCCTTTTATTGGGGGTGGGGGTCAACTAGTGCTCGAGCTCACAATGTTCTACTCTGGGAGACGGAAGATGCCTGGTTCAAACTCAGGTCACGTCCGTCGATCTAGCCGTTCTTAGTTTACTGGGATATTCTCGGTAACTTTGCGTAAATGCGGGTTAGGACTCCTTATAAAGTCCTGCACGGAGGGCACCTCCGTACACCTGACCTAGCTCCCTCGTGTAGCCGGCCGTATATTTACCCGTATCGTTGTAGCCGGCCCCTGTATTCGGCCGCATTCCCGAAATCATATCAACAACAGTCCTTTTAATTCATCTATCAACAACAGCTGTTGCCTTTGTCTATTGAGGCATTTTCATGCTAGGTTTATTCTCAATAAATAATTTACTACTGTTGATAAATCAGTTTTAGTGTTAATTAGAAAAGGAATATTTTCAGAATAAATCAAAATAAGAACAAGGTATTAGTTAACACAGGATTATTAACAGAGAAAAGACATTTTTATATTTGCAATAATTTCGGCATTAATGTTCTCTGCCATTTACTTATTGTGATGACTTGATATTAAAAATAAATATATAAATAAATAAAAGCACGAAACATTTACTTATGTTTTTCTTTCCTCAACATAAAGGTTGATGAAAATGTTCCCCTTTTTCTTACCGGTTCGGATATAAATTTTCAACTGTCAGCTACCTTTTCCTTAGAAATAACTGAACTGTGATGTTTATTCCTCCAGTATAAATGCAATTTTTATACTGGCCACTACCACCATACAACGCCACTATTACAAAATATAGATGAATCAACTTATATTTAATTAATTATTTCAGTATTTACATTTACACAAAAGAAAAATAAATTTGTACTGAAACTTAAACACGTGATCGAGAAGTTGTGAAGAAACACGTATCGGAGGCAATATTCAACGAGGGACGCTCTGCGTTAAGTCCGAGGCTCCACGTACAAAATAAAGATAAAATCAATCTACTTTAAAATCACGCTACATTAACTTCTAGTACTTTTGGCCTAAGCTTTCAGCTCTTTGCTTTGTTGCATGACAGTAAACAGGCTTTAGTATGAAATAAAACTTTGCTTATGTATTAAACCATTATTTCCAACCTGATCAATGGCGGTTGTGGCGCATCTGTCAAGGAAATAAAACACTATAACGCGAGATTTAGATGCCTTACGATTATTTTTATGATGCTATATAAAATATTTATGGTCGCTTTATTGAATCGGAATCGTCACGGATCAAATAAATGCTTTCCCCTCACGCGTGAAGCTGATGAACTGTAACATAACTTAGCCCTTTCCTCTGCACTTTTAAATGTCGGAATATGCTGTAAATAAACGCTGCCATGCTGTTAAGCTTTAGCAAAAACGAAAATCCGAAAAAGTGAGCTGTAACAAATGACTTACTTCAATTTTCGTGCCAGGATGATGCTTAACTTGAATGGACGCTGATAACGTTCTGGGAAAAATCTCTGAAACTCGCTGGAAAAGCGCCACGTCGAAATGATGGATAGGTTAAAACGAAATATTTAATGGAACATGTATTGAACGTGTTAACAAAAAAAGGAAGGTTAGGTGTTCAGAGCATTTTCACGATCGTGTTGGCGTTTGACACTGAAAAAAAATAGACTCTTCAGACTTCGAAGGTGTACTTAAACGATTTGGTGTATTTTCCACGTTCCAGGAGGAATTTATGGAAAGCTATTCAGGTCGTAAAATTTGAAATTCATGTGCAGAATATGTATGCAATATACATTCTTATTTCAGGTGTGTAAAGGTGCTAAATTACAAAGCATATTAAACCATAAAAATAATCTGAAATTCCATATACATATATATATATATATATATATAAGGTTCTGTTTTTGATAAATTACTGACACCATGAGTAATGAGTATGTTATACAAATATGCATTTTATTAATATCTATTTTTAGAAGCTTTTTAATGACATTATATTTTGTCTTTTCTTCATCTTGTCACACGTAAATACAAATCGCCTCCAGAAGTTAGAAATATAGAAAAGTTTTACTCTCATTGGGTCTGGTGGTTGTTGTTGTTGTTGTCACCACGTATATCGGATTTATGTGCTTCGCCCGAAACCCGCTTATAAAACCTCGTCATTAGGACAACACAAGGGGGGATGCCCTCCGTAGGGGGGGTCTTTCTAAGGGGTCCCAAACCGTATTTACGCTAAGTTTCGGAGAAAAACACGGAAAACTCCGAACGGTTAGGTCGACGGATGCGCGATGGAATCCGAACCCGGGACATTGACACTTCGCCCGTCTACCATTTCCAGTGACGTAACCACTGTGCCATGTGTGGTGGTTAGTGTACCTGACTCTCACCTAGGAGTCCTGAGCTCGATTTCCGGGTGCGTTACAGGGGTTTCATGGTGTAACAGTGAAGTATTATGGTAATTATAAATAACTTCATAAAATAATATCTTTTTTTAAAGTCTAGAATTTTTTGGACTCCTCAAAAGAACTAGAGAAAATAATGGAATGCTATCATCTTTTAGATAATGTAACATTACACACATCAAGAAATCAATGAACAATTAATTTGATTATAA
Organism: Cheiracanthium punctorium; assembly: GCA_038373885.1. NCBI lineage: Eukaryota > Metazoa > Arthropoda > Arachnida > Araneae > Cheiracanthiidae > Cheiracanthium > Cheiracanthium punctorium. The sequence goes on along the minus strand of JAWZYV010015836.1, from coordinate 299,889 downwards.
AAGGGATTGAGGCTACAAAACTACTTCATTATAAGTATTTAAAGAAACATTTCTTTTACCGGAGTCTGCAGAATAAAGCTATTGAAGATTATATAAAAAATATTGGAATTTTAGATTTGACATATGATTTTAACTGAAAGTAATATGCAATTCTTATACAGCCGTTTCCGGTTCTATGCAATCACTATTAACAAAATTATTTTAATAAAATATAGATGATAATTAATCCTATTTTAATATGGATAATTAGCAGTTCCAGTTATCAGGGAAGGGGGGTCCATTGTTAGAGTAAAATTTGATTTACAGTAACTATCTTGTTGTGTTGTGGGATTAAGGCCGATTAGCTACGCATGGGCTCTAGGCCTATGGGTTAGGTGCCCTCCGTGGGGGTCTTTCTAAGGGGTCCTAACCCGTATTTACGCTAAGTTTCGGAGAAAACTACGGAAAACTCCGAACGGTTAGGTCGACGGACGCGCGATGGGACCCGAACCAGGGACCTTCACACTTCGCCCGTCTACCATTTCTAGTGGCATAACCAATACGCCATGGTGAGGCATAAATATCTTGTAAAATTATGTTATTACTATTGTTCATGGGGCACGATAGAGTCATCTAACCAAAGACCCTTCAGTGCATTCGAAATAGGACCTAGATCCATGTTATTCCAGTTCTAGCATCGATCAAGTAACTTTTAGGAAGGTTACGTACTAAAAGGACACAAATATTTAGCAGTTCATCAGGAAAGACGTTTCCTGTTGCTTCAGAGAGAGATGCAATGAGAATCGATGAATTTGATACGGATAGAAATGTTTGGCAAATCATAAAATACTATATTTGGAATGGTCCAAACTCGTTAAAATAACTCTTAATAAGCCGTTGTAAGCCATTCGCTTGTATGGAGATCGACGAAATTTCAATAAATGGCTTGATTGAGGAACATATATAGAATGAAGATTCATTAGACGAAATGAACTATCTTCATAACTTACCACATTCTGATAGAGGAAACTGATTTCTCTTGTATCTTATCTTCATTAAATCTCTAAAATATTTTAAAAAGCCTTCGGAACCTTTTCAATGTAGATATGATTGACTAAATTAATGCCTTACAAGCAAATACATCTCAAGTGGAATATTGGTCTCGAATGTTTTTTAAATATTTTGAACATTTAAAAATTTCCATCTCCTGCGAAAGTGAAAAATTTATATTTTCCTCAAAATGTTTCTTAATGTTTAAAATTTCACTCATTTACAGCAGTGCTTTGTAAGATTAAATTTTTATTTTATGCATTTTAGGGCTCCACAATAAAACGCTTCTACTCTTAAAAATTGAATTTTTACTTATTCTTTATTAAGAGTTTACTCTTTATATAATAAAATATAGTTATCACATACGGTTAGCGCGTTTTATGCTCGATTAATTGAATAGTGAACTTATATATTTGAATTTATTTCAAAATATGTGTTGAAGATTTTTTATTTCAGTCAGATTCACATTAACTATCTTATAGGAAAAGAAAGTTTTCTAACTAGCTACTGGTAGTTCTCTACTTCAGAACTTCTTTTGATTTAAATCAGACGTGTTTGTTATTATTATCTCTTGCTTTAAGAAATAAACGTACATATGCAGTACATTCAACAGCTAGCTATTAATCCCTTTTTATTGAACCTTCCGATCTCAGCAATATTTGGAATTTACAAATAGACGATACATCCTATATTCCTTCACATAATGAAGCATAATACATTTTGGGGAGCGCATAATTACCCCGAATTAAAATAAACCAACGGCAGAAGATATTCCTTTATTAACTCGTTCTAAACCACCGTGAACAGTAGTGTTCCCTGGGGTGCAAGGATCAAAACTCATTAGCAACTCCTGCGGTTGTTAGTCTGCGGCTCCCGAATAAGACATGGCAAGAATTTCAAATTATACTTTAATTCAGCCCTTTAAGAAAACCAAGCTCAAATTTGGAAGAATACGGGTTTGCATATTTGATTGGCACGGAATCTAAATTCATCCATGTACGGAAAATGTTAATGAAGTACTAGGCATATATGGGGCTCATGCTTTATCATTCAAATTAGGGTGAGGTATGAATAGAACAGACAGCCGTCTGAAATGAACCTGGCGCCGACAGAAAATAAGCTTCGTGTTCTCACTATGATTAAATTACAGATATTTATTGTTTTTGTAAATATTCGATGATGCAGTTGACATAATTTGCAGCATCATGCCGTAACAAGAAGGTGAAAAATTTTATGAAAGTAGCTTTAAATGGCTTTCAGAAATTTAACTAATAAAAAATACTCAATTCTATAAAAATTTCGAAGATAATCCATAGTTTAAGGAAAGTTTAGTTTGAAATTAGGCATCAGTTTCATAAAAATGATTTTATTTCCTTTGCATTAGTAAACTTACAGATATATTTATAACGCATATTGCTTTATTTTAACCAGTTCTATTTCCTAAAATATTGTATTTCCACGCTGTTATTATTATTATTTTATGTCATTGTTTGCGTAGCTTAAATAAAATTATGGAAAAAAAGCTATCTGTTAAATATTTATCAGTTATTGTTCAGTTGTATTTTTCAGCTAGTTATCAAGTATTGTTCGTTTGACTATCTTTTTAACTGAAACTTTAATCTTTCGTGCTCTGCAAGCGATTATAGGGTTTTATTAGTTCACATGTTTGTACCATTTATAACAGAGCAGAATACCTTACAATCCTTTCCGAAAAGTGCAGAATTATCTCGAAACTTAAATAAAGTAACACCAAAGTATAACACACTGTTAAACAAATCCAACCGATAGAGTTCAGTAGAATTGATTGAAATCCAAGGATTTTAAATATCTATAAAAGCTGATACAATACATAGATTGTGGTTTCAAAAAAAGACATCAACAGGATAAAATTATATTTTAATCTATCCTAAAAAATGGGAAAAAGGAAACTAAGTAAAAAAAAGTATTTTTTGCGAATATTTTAATAAATCATTTTTAAAAAATACTGATAAATTTCTAAATTTATTGGATTTTAGCTTTGTTATTGAATTAGGTTACAAGTTAGATTTGAAAATATTTTTAAAGAATAGAAAGTAATGGGAGATACAAGAACTATTTAGTATAAAATTGCTTTAATAGAAAATGCATTGTATTAATTAGTTTAGAAGGTTTATTATACTGCATAAAAGAAACGACTCAATACCGGGCTTTTGTGAAGTAGAACTTAATAAGAAATTAATAAAAGACTCCAAAATATTTTTAATGAATTTTAAACGATACTTGAAACAAGTCTGTAAATTTTAATGCTCACATTTCCAAGTACAATAACTTAAAAGATCTTCGAAAACAATGTTAACCCAAACTGGTCATTATTTCGTATACAAGGATTTCTTTAAATTTGAAATTATTTTCAATCAAACTGTGATTTAGGTGAAAGCCAGTAGCGTAACATTTTTATATAATATTAATCTAGAATTCCATAGTTGACATCTTTCAGTATTTTCAATTAGAGAAAACAAGATCCTCGAAAAGAAATGAGTGAACATTTGCCATGGGCTATGTTTCGCTACTGGAGAGAGATACTTCGATTTGGAACTTAGCATTACCCATCCATTTGTAAATCAGTATTTGCTACTCATAATAGCCATGCTTAGAACTCCTCATATGAGCTTCCTACATTATGTTTAGATTACTTGCTTTTTCCGTTAATTAATCACATTTCCAATTTATATATAGTATATATTAGCAGTAGTTAGTACACTGACAAATGCAGTAAAAGTAGCATTAAAGGGAAACACAATGTATCCATACATGTTACTGATATAGGCATCGTATTCAATCATGATTCAAGAACACACAGAGTATTTCCATGTTAGACATTTTCCCCACTTAAGAGAATTGGGATTTGAAGTAGGTTTTTACGAATTTCATTACGATTGTAAATCCGACTAAGAAAGAAGAAAGGCACTTTTTTATGTTATAAAATAGTATTAGTTTGAAGTGAATTTAGCCAATGCATACCAGTGTTCTAAAATTTATTTTTCTGACAAAGCAAACACTTCAAATTTTTGAACACTTTACACGTCACTCATTTATTAATAAGCATGATAACGCGCAATCCATCTGAATTATGGAATACTTTAATAAACCAGCAGCAAAAGATATTCCTTGATTAAACCTAATTGCCTAAATAACCACGCACATTGCATTTGAGATTTCAAAGATGAAATGCCATATCAAATTGATATGATTGTTAAATCGTGGCTCCAAAATAAGACAATGCAAGAAACTCAAATTAATTCTTTGATTTTATTTTTAAGCAAACTCGAATAAATACTTAAATGCAAGAATGCATAGTCAAGCACTCCGAAACGAAATTTGTGTATGTGTTACGGCCAAAGCCCGAAATCGGCCTTACCAGCCAATGTCCGATCTTTTCTTGATTTCGGGCTTTGGCCGGCCGATTCGCGAAGTGGCTTGGGACGATCGGCCAAAGAAGGAAGAAAAAATGAAGTATTTAAAAATGAGTACTTCTGTGTACTGCTATTTTTTTCTTTTCTTTTTTCAAAACTACAAATGTTTTAGAAACGAGTTCAAATATAAGTGACAATATAAACTTTTAATATATAAAAATATGATCCCGTGTTATTCTGTTCTCATATTAAAGCCATAATAGAAATTATTCAGTGGGCGTATACGCTGAAACAACGAGATAACGCGAAAAATATTGGATTTGCGCCCTTCAAAATGAAGAATTATATCTTGAGCAAATGCGTTGCGTAAAAATACAAAGGCAAATTGAGTGCCCCATTTTTTATCTACCTTTAAGGAGTATCCTTAGTCTTTTTCTGCTCCAGATCACACTGTCTCCCGCTCAGTCTACCCATTATCACTTCGGTCTTTGGCCAAGGATGCCTAGCTACTTCGCGAAATGGCCAGCCAAAGTAGAATATACAATATTAATTGCAAGTACTACGGACTTTAGCAAAATCTCTTGGCCAAAACGCGAATCGGCCAGCCAAATCGCGAACTGGCCGAACTTCGGGCTTTGGCCGTAACATATGCATTGAATTCTTTAATTAGATGAACTTTTCGTGTACCATTTAATATCCTTTTAACAGCAATTTATTTGTGTTGTTGTTTCTTATACCACTTGATCAACAGCAGCACCTGGATTAGAGTTTATCAAACTGTAGAGTTTATCAAAGACCCTCAAAGTGCTCCCACCAAGGAAAACTTTCACCTTTTCCCGGCGGGGAAATTTTCGCCGTGCTGTTTCAGAAGGACGGGGGCATCCGAAAAATGCTTTCCCCCATTTCAATGACTCTTAGCTGAAGCTGCTATTTGTGCAACAGTCATTGATGGATTACTCTTTCCCGCCCCCATAGTAAAACGAACTTCTTAAACCTTAAACAAGGGGATTACCTTTACGTGTATACTCTCCTTTTCAGAAACTGGGGTACAACTGAATAGATGGATGGATGTTGACATCTCTCCCCTTCGGTCCAGTACAGGTGAACAATTACATACGGGGAAAGTATTAGTTGGTCGAAATATGAACCAAGCCCGCCCTTTAAGGTGTTCTACTGCTTGGTTGAAAAATCGACCGCCCGTCTTCAAAGGGTTAAACGAATCCCGATACAGTCCAGATACAATCCGTCATAGATCAAATATATGAATTCGTGTGTTTTCAAACAAGATTAAGCATCCTATGACTGGAATATTGCTTGCGATTCTGGCAGCTAATGCATGTTAAGAAGTGGTCAGGAATGGATTGAGTGAAATTGCGTGCACGAATATGGCTACTGAGGAACCTAGACCCCCTACCCAGATTTTGCTGTGTTTATATAAAAAATCTAGGTTTGTAGTTGTCATTGTTTTCTAAAACTAATATTTGTTTCTGAGAAAAGAAAAAAAATGATGAACGTGACAACGGCGCGTGTTTAAAAATGACTTCTTTTGAAGATGAAGTGAGTTCAACACAAATGGTTGTTTTCTCTCAAACAATGCAAACTCGTTAAGCTTTCGTGCAACAGTAGATTGGGAAATTCGAGCTTATGTAGCAGACTGAAGATCGAAAACCTAAATCTCTTATAGTCGCTTTGGGAATTCCTGGAGCCATTGATGACGAAAAACGGTCTTGGCAATGGTCGCCCTTGAGCTGGCTGTGATCCCGTGCTTAGAGTAAAACCCGAGTCCAAACACTCGATATGATACTTCGAGAAGTATTCAAATATTGAGCAATCTCAGCTTGTGTTTAACGTAATCGATTATATTCGCCACTTAACATTTAATGCATGATTTTTAAACACGTTCGATGCCGATGATGCGATGGCCACGAATGTAAGATAAATTTTCTGTATCAGGTTTATGAATAACTTATTACTTTTTCAAAAAGAACCTAATAAGTTATTCATAATCTTTATAATAAGTTATTAATAAAAATTTCGCACATTTATCGCATAGTTTGTAAGAAATATGTGAAATATTTACTGTCCACGACATGAATCATTTATTATTAAAAGTATGTTATATGTGAAATATAAATAAGAAATTTGGCTTATACTCAAATCTGTTAGTGAACGTGTTTTAAACATAACATGCAGATTTGCAGAGCCACGCGCTTAATCGTTAAGACCTTCACTTAAATGATATTGTTCAGCTATACGTATGCACATGATTAAGTAACATCTCGAAAAAGCTGACCTGGATAAAGAAATAAGTAGTGGAGAGTAGAGTGTTTGGGATAAACATTGTTATTGGTGTAGAAGATTAGATTGCTGAATATCTGTTGTTGCCTTGTAAAATAATAGTCGAAAAAATTCCAATTTTTAGTGAAAAAAAAATCAGCACCGACAAGTAAGTATGAAAACGTCCTGTTCTACCAACAAAATGCAAACTTGTCCTTTTTACGAGCTTTTTTATTGCAGTTTCCGATTCTCTCAAACTTAAGCATTCTATAATAGTAAATACGCCCATCTTCTTTTTTACTATGCACGATAAAATCATAGATTCTCCAGCAACACGTACTTACTCATGTACGTGAAATTTAAATTAACCTGCAGCTGGATGTAGTCGTTGATTAAGACACTTCAAAGCACTGTTGTGAGAAAACAGTGCAGCTCTCTCGTGTATAAGCATCCAAACCCATTAGCAACTAATTCGGTTGTTAAGCAGTGCATTCAAAATAAAGTATGACGAAATTTTTAAACATTAAAGTTTAATTTAGTCTCGACTAGAAGACTAGTAAGACGACTAGTAAGAAAACGAAACTCAAAGCGAAGTAATCCAAGCTTCCATATATGATTAAAACAAAATTGAAGTCCATGGATAGTATTATTGAAATGCGAGATATACGAAGATTTGAGCTTTATTATTTAGATTACACGAGGTTATATATTAATAGACTTTTATGCAATAGACAGTAATTTAAAAGAAGCGTTTCATAAAATAGTCAATTTAATTAATCGTGCGATTAATATAAGCTATTTATTTAATATAATGTACAATTGAATAAGTTATGTTAGCTGCAGAACTAACTAATAAATAAACCCGTATGAATTAATTTCTATGCAGTCGATTTTTTAAGTCATTCTGAAATATTTTATTAAATGTATAATACATAAATACTTATTGAAAGCATCATAAATAGTACCGTTTGTTTTAATAAAACATCGTTAAATAAAACGTTTAATATTGCCATCCACTGCCTTATGCCGAAAATAAAGCAATAGAGAATATTCTATTATAAATAGAGTGATACTTGGAGACGGATACTTGCCGAAGTTTCATTTTTGGGCCACCATCTTTTATGAAGCTGCCAATTTCCAATTATCATATTTCTACTTTGTTTTAATTCTTATTTAAAAGAAGCGTCTTACTAAATAGAATCTAATCAATTAACTGTGCGATTGATATAAACTGTTTATTAAATATGATGTACAATAGAATAAGTCATGCCATTTGGAAAAATAATTAATTAACATACCTGCGTTAATTAATTTATATGCAGTAGATTTTAGCTTGATTATAAACTATTTCATTAAATAACTAAAGCTTATGCACCATGCGTCTCAAAAATAACGATTTGGAAAAGCAATTAAAGTGAAAGAGAAATCGATAGTAATGTACTGTTGGCTGCATTCTATACAGTTAACATGGAATTTATTGTCACCAATTTTCAAAATTATTTACAAAGTTCGTCAGCAGATCGCGCAGCTGACTATTGAAAACTATGAAACAACGTTTTCAAAATAACCACCGAATGCAGCGACAACGTTACGTACTCTGAGGAGAAAAATCGCTGACGCCCGTGCAATGGTGGGATTTTTTTCCTTTAGAGGTACTTGAAAGACCAAGTGTATCGTCACAATCTACAAACTGTAAATGAACTGGAATAATGCATCTCTGCTGCTTGCCAAAATATTCCATCTAAAATGTTTACATAGTCTTCTGCGAATTTTGTCCTCGGACTGCGCCACGTTCTTGCAGCAAGCAATGGTTATTTTGAAAACATTATTTTATAGATATTCCTAGTCAGTAGCGCCATCGGTTGACGATATTTGCAAATAATTTTGCAAATTAATAAGAATAAATTCCCTTGTTTCTGAGCAGATGCAACAAACCGTACATTTTTATTTATTTCTCAAATAGACCGTCAATTTTGGGATACCCTGTTCTTACTGGAAGCTCCATCAATGTTGTCGTTTGTTTTAGTAAAGCATGGTTAAATGAATTTTTTATAATTGTCACCCGTTTTCCTTACGGCGAAAATACAGCAATCGAAACTATTCTACTTTAAAAGGAGTGATAAGATGAGACGGGTACTTGCTGAAGTTCTAATTTTAGGCCACGGTATTTCGGGAAACTGTTAATTACCAATTTCATTATTTCTATTTGGTTGTAATTCTTTTTCTAGTTTAAAGAAATGAGAGCGGCTCGTTTTATGATTATATCGATAACAATTCCAACCAACAGGAGGCAAAAGTCTCTTCTGTTGAAACTACCGCAGGATGTATTAACATAGCGTCGTAGGTTGACTTACCATTAAGCTAGCTGCAAGGCTGTTGAAAGACCCCGAATTATACACTTTCAGCTTAATATGCACAAAATGTTCCGCGGTAGAGTGATTTAATCCATAGTAATATAACAAATCTACTAATGCTATATATCTTCGTATCTCCCTCTTAACGTAACGTCTGAATTTAAATCATCCACCAGTCAACAGAAAGAAAATACTTTGTATATTTTAATCTCGTGAAAAATATCAAACTGTTTTATCTCGGAGAGCTATTTAGAATAACGCAAATTGTGAATATGGTATGAACTGAGTGAAAGAGCTTACACATTTCACGAAATTTTTAATTTATGACGTCATGTTTATGAATATTCTAAAAGAAACATATGCCATTTCAATTAGTTCAGTCAGGCTACTATATCATTTAGTAATATTAAAAATAAATAAATAAAAGTTGGGATACTGATTTTTTAGTAATACTTCTTACAGCTAACATGTTCGCAAAAAAAAAAAAACCTATTGCATGTTTCATATAAATGCAGGTACAGATAATGATCACGCCAATAGTTCGGGATGATGGGAAGTTTTTTTGTTGTATAAAGGGTTGCCAGCAGTCAAGAAAATCCTGGAATAGTCAGAAAAGTTAAACAGAAAAAGTCAGAAAAAATTGTAAATTTTGGCTAAGCACCCGGAAAATCTTCAAAAGTCATCTGGAAAAATATCTGAAGTCTGCATGTGGGAATATTTTTTTTTAATTTGCTGTATGCTTGGAATGATATAAGTATGCCTTATATGGGTGCAACGTAGTCCGATAAAAATTATTTTCGAGATAGAATGTATCTAAAATAAAGTTAAATCTTAGCTTTAGGGTAAAAGTTTACGTCCCGCAGTGACCTACTCGCTCAGCTCCGCTCCCACAATAACAGTTAAAGTAAAGTAGCAGCGACGTGGCCTGTACTTTAGATTGTGAAAACCTCTATCGGTTTCATTGCTGTGGAAGAATATAACACGTAACAGATGCACGTAAAATACGCCGTACATCCATTATCTTCCATGTTCAAACAATACCTCTGGAAGTGTCGATCCCGGTGTTAGGTACCTATTTTTATATATATATACGATATATATTATATATGATGGATTTACACAAAAATCTGAAACTTGTTTATATGCAGCAACTGAAATAAAACTTGAAAGCGTAAATATATAGGGGAAACTTTTGTACCTGGGGCCAGCTATATTCAAATGGCAATATCTTTACTTATAATTAACTTACAATAATAAAAATAGTTTGTATACATTAAGTTCTTCATTCTGCTTAAATAAAAATCGCTTCAAGTATCGAAACAAAAAAATTGGAAATGATACTAAAAATTTTTTTAAATTACAAATGGCCCTAGGTAAAATAATACTATTGTACCTAGGGCAGTTATTTTCAAAAACCGAAATTGTTGTTTACAATATAGAAAAACAACGTGTATGCGTAATTTCTTTTGTGCACTGTTTCTAAAATCTTTGTAAGGAAGAAATGTTTATTATTCCACGCTTGATTCGCAAAACTGATACCAAAAGTAGGTAAAAAGCATTGGCGTTCTGAGCCTCCAACAGTTTTTAGTTAAGGCAATTTAAATATAACATCATCTCTGTTGATAACGTAAGTTGTATCACTGTGATATAAAAATTTATTCGAATCCTTAGAGTCGTTTCGGGTATTTAACAGTATACTGATCATCTGTAACGTCGACTACTTCTGCTATGTAAAAATGCTTTACTTTTTCCCCATCTAATTTCGTCAAACAGAAATCTCCCTTTTCAAGTTCATCACTGGGCCTTTCATCAGCTATTGGAGAATCTGTGCTGCTTGCAGAATCTGAAGAGTCCATTTCAAGTGATTCCTCAGGTGTATCGGTGAGAATTCTACACTTGCCAGGTTTTTATCCACCTCTTCTGGCAGTACGAGGTTCAGCCTTAAGAAAAGGACGTACTTGTTCAGGTGTTACACACTGGGTTCATTCACAGTTTGGTGTGGAAGGCTGACAATTAACAAATGCGTCCATTTTTTCTGTAACCGTTGCATTATCAATAGGTCTGCTCACAACCATACTCTCAGAAGTTGATTCATCTGCAGTTATTGTGGGCCTGTCTGTTACGTAGGAACTCAAATATTCATCCTCACGAAATATATTCTCATCAACTGGCCATATGCCTGATACTCTAAAACCAGACTGGATATTTGTAGGGGTAAAAGCTAAGGGATATGTTTTGCTAACATTCTCACCTACATCATAAATTATAAGAGGTTTACCTGGATTTGTTTGCATCCAGTTACTGCAGGCAACATTGTAATATTTTTTAAAGGGCCCTAATACACCTCTGTCTAATGGCTGTAATTTATGACTAGTATGAGGCGGTATTGTCAGTAATACCATGCTATTTTCTTTTGCTAAGTTGACGGCATGGTTGAAAAAAATGGAACAATTTTTAAATATTAGATTTGTGCTATAAAATCCCATTTATCTTTCCCATCCCCATTTTTATAAAAAGTTAACAGCACAAACAATAATATTTGTACCTAGGGCCATGGCCCTAGGTACAAGATGTTCTTGTTTTTGGCGAAATGGCTTTCACAGCCAAAAATCTGCAAAAACCAAACTTTCTTTGTGTTTCATTTTTCCCTTTAATGATTACAAAAAATTATCTGCTATACATTAAAACATCAGTTTTCACTTACTTTCACAAAATAAGACTTCAGTTGATGTGAAAAAATTTAGTTTTGATCATCAAATCAAGACTTTCTTTTTTATTTAACTATAGCTTCTTCTTCCTTCCATTAAAAATAACTGCTATGATTTGAAACAGTGTTGCCACTCACTCCAATGAGTAAAAAGTCTGTAAAATAAAAATTACTTAAATAAAGCATGGTGGCCCTAGGTACATGATGGTCCTAGGTACAAGAGTTTCCCCTACCTTTCGGAAACTCAACACCTTTGTTTTTGTGCTCGAGATAACATCTGCTCCCAACCTTAGATAAAAAATGGCTGGAGCATTTCCTCATGCGGGTCCCTATTTTTTCACTCTTTTTACCTTATCAAATTCTGTAAAACAGTTTAAAATTTTTACATTTTGATAGTTATGATGGATGAAAAGTAATATGCCGGCTTTTCTGAGAGATCTTTTACTTTTCTGTGCGCTCTACGTTTATAAATATTTTAGAGTTTTGATATCATCTATGTCTGGGATATTATCGATTAAGTATTTCTGTCAAGAGACTTATTCTCAGACTATTAATAAATAGCTTGTTTAATATATATATATATATATATATATAAGGCAAGTAGGGCACTCACCCGGCTATTAGAAAGCAATAAAAATGTTATATTTTCTTTATTGTTCTTATTCATAAAATTATTAAGCTTTACGCTATATATATATGTGTGTGTGTGTGCGTACATTTTTGTGAAAATATTAATAATGATACATAATATGATAAATTTAATAAAAATACTTTAATAATGCGTTTTACTATAGTACAAACGTGAGAAAAGAATTTGCCCATTAAAAAAAAAAAAAAAAAAAAAAAAAAAAAAAATGTATCTGATTTTTAATGGTGCGCTATTATATCTGGTATAATTTTACAATACAAGCGTTTATAATTTTATAATATAAAAATATTAAAAATAAATTAACACACAATTATTTAGTCTGGAGTATTGAAGAACACGTCTCCAGATATATTCAATTTATTAAAAAACGGATGTATATGTTCCTGTAGGTGTGATGCAGTTAATCACATATTTATAATTAATTTTCTTACAGTAATTTCACACATTTATAATTACTAATTTTTTCCCTTCACCTATTCTAAATTTAATACTCTTTGCCATTTTTAAATCTCCCATCTCTCCATAATGCTATATAACTTTTTCTTAAATTACTTTGGTTTTAGCATTTGCAATACAGTTTGTTGGTGCCTTTCGTCTGAGAATTCATTTTATTCTCTTCGTTCCCACGGGGCTTTAATAATTTTGCATAGGTAACATTTTATCTCTGTTGATCCCCCTTGTGGAATCTCACATGTGAATTTTGGCTTACACATATAAAGCGCAACGTTTCTTTTCATTTTTACAATCTGGCGATTTATTTGGCGACAGTTCCTTTTAGCGCTCAGCTCCATCGCCAGGTTGGCTTTCGGTTCTCAGACCTTTTTCACGCACACTTCACGCATTTGATCTCTGCCCAACAGGTCACGTGTCATGTCGCTATTTTGCCAGCCACTGCACTAACCGTATATGATTTGTAACTATTGATAATGTCAATAAATGTAGTACAACTCTCTATCGGCATGGAGTTACGAGTTATTGCTTACTTCCACTATACGGTAGAATAGAATAAATTATTTTTCCGAATATAAAATGTTTCCCATCGGAATTTACACCACAGCAATGATGAAACTAAAATCAGGGGTGTCTCCCCCTGACGAGGCTCGAGCAGCCAAGTTATATATATAAATATATATATATATATATATATATATATATATATATATATATATATATATATATATATATATATATACGATAGAATAGAATAAATTATTTTTCGCGAGTGTAAAATGTTTCCCACATGATTTTACACCACAGTAGGGTATGTCTGTTTTGCAGTGTTTTTCAATTATTTTGCTATAAAATTATTTATTTTTTTGTTTTTCTACAGTAAGATTTGTTTTCTACCTACTAAATGTGTGGATATGCCGCACAACCTAAATCCTACTATTTTGTTGTCATTAATTATAATTTTCGGGGTATGGCCCCTGACGAATGTCCCAGAGGTTATAATTTCCATTCCATTAAATCATATATATTAGATTATTGTAATTTGACTTTCAAACTGTTTGGCTCTCTGATGCTGTTAATTTATTTATCTTTTTCCTTCCGGGTATGTCATTTTTGCAGTAATATTCCTATATACAGAGTGATTCAAAACTTCATGCCATAAATATAAAGCAATATGCGGTCGGAAGCATGGTAATTTTTTACCTGTTATTAGTAACTTTGGAGGACTTTGGAGGATTTGTCTAAATTCCCAATCGAGTTTCATACAGTAAGATATGTTTTCTACCTACTAAATGTGTGGATATGCCACACAACCTAAATCCTACTATTTTGTTGTCTTTAATTATAATTTTCGGGGTACGGCCCCTGACGAATGTTCCAGAGGTTATAATTTCCATTCTTTTAATTCATATATATTAGTTTATTGTAATTTGACTTTCAAACTGTTTTGCTCTCTGATGCTGTTAATTTATTTTTCTTTTACCTACCGGGTATGTCATTTTTGCAGTAATATTCCTATATACAAGGTGATTCAAAACTTCATGCCAGAAATATACAGCAATATGCGGTCGGAAGCATGGTCATTTTTTTACCTGTTATTAGTAACTTTAGAGAACTTTGGAGTATTTGTCTAGATTCCCATTCGAGTTTCATAAGCAATGAGCATTGATCCGATAATTTCAACAATGGAATGAAATAGAAATTGTAAACTACCAATTTCGGTTAATTGTTTTTTTTTTGTGCTGATGCATTGATATTGACATATGATGGTTGGAAAGTTCGCTGTTACTTTAACACGTCTTACAAAGTGATTGTTAAAAGGTGAATAAAGACGATATTTCTGACCCTACATGGATATGTGATTCTGAATCATCTTGATCACTCTGTCACCCTTTACATATTTGGCACAGAGTTTTGAATGACCCTGTATATATATAGATAGGGTGAACTAATATAACGATGTGTTTTTTGACTGATCATTACTCAAAAAAACCTGACCTTCAGCTAATTATCTTAATGAAAACTTTCGGGGTCGCATTATATTCGAAGCCACGTTATATTCGGGCCAATAGGGTATATATATATATATATATAATCAGTATATATATACTAATTAATGATAGCATGAAATTCATAGATAATAGATAATTTTAATTTTTTTTCTGTCTGTGTGTTAAATTTTAGCTTTACTATTTCTTAAGTTAATTTTTAGATTTGACAAAAATAAGCTTACTTATATTATGGTTTATGAAATGCGGGTACATAAATATTTTTATACTAGCTGAAGTACCCGTCGTTGACGGGTTAGTACTGAATACAAATTTCTAAAAGCAAGAACTTTCGTCAGCATTGTAGGAGTACACAGAATGGATGTAGTATGTTGCCAAAGTAAAGAAAGCGAAATTATAATTTTTATGCATTGTTAAAATATTACAGGTTAGAGAGTAACTATGTAATATCATTTCATTCGCTTTAGTCGTAATCATGGGATGCGCGAACGAATATCTACACATATTGAAATAATTTTCGCAAAATCTCAAAATCTAATCAACATTTTTGAAAAATTGGAAGCCCAGAATTTAAGTTGAGTGACAACCTATCATGTCACCCAATTTCGTTTAATTCCCCGCAGTCTTTATTTCGTGCTGCTGGAACAAAAATTTTAGCATTTTTAAACGATTTTCACAAAATCTCAAAATGTAATCAAAATGTTTTAAAAATTCAACACCTATAAATTAAGATTAGCAACTACCTATCATATCACCAAATTTCGTATTAGTCGTTATTACGCGATGCTTGAAAAAATATAACCGCATTTTGGGAGAATTTTCACAAAATCTCAAAATCTAATAAAAATGTTTAAAAAATTGGACACCTATACCTTATGTTGAGCAACAACCTATCATGTGACCAAATTTCCTATCATTCGCTTTAGTCGTTATTACGTAATGCGTGAACAAAAATTCACTCAGTTTGAAACGATTTTCGCAAAATCCCAAAATCGGATCGGTTTTTTTAGATGCTTATAGTTTAAGGTGACCACCTATCATTTCACCAAATACCATTTTTTCACCTTTGTAGTTTTTACGTGATGTGCGAACACAAATTTACGCAGTTTGAAACAATTTTCGCAAAATCTCAAAATCTAATCAAGATTTTTAAGAAATTCGACGCCTATGTTTTAAGTTGAGTGACCACCTATCATGACACCTAATTTCATATCATTCGCTTCAGTCATTTTTACGTGATGCTTGAACACAAATTTATGCAGTTTGAAAGGATTTTCGCAAAATCTCAAAATCCAATCAGGATTTTTTTTAAATTCGACGCCTATGTTTTAAGTTGAGTGACCACCTATCATGACACCCAATTTCATATCATTCGCTTCAGTCGTTTTTACGTGATGCTTGAACACATATTTATGCAGTTTGAAAGGATTTTCGCAAAATCTCAAAATCCAATCAGGATTTTTTTAAAATTCGAAGCCTATGTTTTAAGTTGAGTGACCACCTATCATGATACCCAATTTCATATAATTCGCTTCAGTCGTTTTTACGTGATGCTTGAACACAAATTTACGCAGTTTGAAACGATTTTCTCAAAATCTGAAAATCTAATCAAGATTTTTTAAAAATTCGACGCCTATGTTTTAAGTTGAGTGACCACCTATCATGACACCCAATTTCATAACATTCGCTTCAGCCGTTTTTACGTGATGCTTAAACAAAAAAAGTGTCACGGACAGAATGACAGAATGACAGAAGGACAGAATGACAGAATGACAGACAGACAAACTTTTTTTTGAGGGTCGCATCGGAATCCCGGGTGCTTGAAACGGATAGAAATCGCAAAATTTTTGAATTCAAGAAATGTACAGACAAAAGTCTAATTTTATTTATATAGATTTCACAAAACTATCAATACATATATTTTATAATATTACAGAGGATCAATTAGAATAAAATTTAAGGTAAAGTTTTGCATCTGCATTAAATATTTACCTAAAATGCTGCCCTTGGCTCTTCATTCCACGAGCTTCGGGAATTTGCGTCTTCGATATTGATTTACCCAAGCTTTCTAGAGAATAATGACTTTAAAATCAATCAAACTACGTTAGGACCGGCGTAGGAGGCACTTTTCAATGGAAGTTAATAATAGCAAAATTTAAAGTTTTCCACATCCAGTTATAGTAAATAGTGTGATACAAAATTAGATTGTTAAATCGATTCGGTGAATTTTGTTCAGATAAGAGTCATTTTCCTTGTTCAGCGGCGTATTTTCGAATAAAATTTTAGAATATTCCTTTTAGTTAACACATGCCACTTCCTATTTAGTATTGATAATGGACTTTATGTATCATAAATTAAATAAATTTTCAATTTTGATTGTAAATTTTCTTCTGTATTACTACAAGTAGACTATAAAAAACATTTACTTTTTTTTAATTCTTTATAATCACCCTCCCCCTTACCCTAAAGGAAAAGCATCCTGTGATTTTAGATTAATATATTGGTTTGTGGATCTAAACGACGTCTATTTTTCAGATTTGAAGATCCTGTATGCCCTCCTTAAATGTTCCTGATTTAATGTTTTAAATCACTAGAAAAAAGATGGTTTTGTTCTAGTGGAATATCAGTTTTTTTCATTGAGATAAATTATGTTCATTTTCAGATCATTAAAATAGGATGTCAAGTTGAAGAAATGGAATGTTTTAGACACCTCCTTGTTTTTTTCTATTAATCAAGGTTCTACTTCCACGAAAGCCGCTTCTGAGATTTGTACTGCTTATAGAGAAGATGCATAGCTGAAAGAGCCGCTAGTGATTGGCATGGGAAGCTCAAAATGGAAATTTGGACCTCAAAGACTGAACTTACTCCCTAACCATTTTTGTTGTCAGACTGAGAGATTTCTTGCAAGGAAATATCCGAAATATTGTTGAACATTGGTAAGAAACTATTAAATAAAAGGGAGAATGCATTATTGGCCTACTACTTCTTAATTTTTATTGAAAAATAAAATTTAAAAAATTGCCAAACCTGCATTAAACGCTCTAGATTACTGTTAACATCACGCTTTATAGAGAAAGCAAGTGCTCAAGACAATGATATTGGCAATGAAAAACAGTATTACTTCACAATGACAATACATCTCTCTCTTTTTTGACCCAAAACACTATATTAGAACGAAAGCTTTTGGCAGTAAAGATCACCCTTGCTAAAATATAATTCAAGAAGATATCTGAAAATGAGTCTTACCGTTAATTGAATTCTTTTGCATGAAATTCATTTACATGTAACTATTTTTAAGAGGAATTCTTCCGAAATAATGCAAACCTGAAACTCGAATTCTCGTTATGTAGATTGACTTACTTAAGTACTCTTAGAAATATTGAAACTTTTCTAGAAAGATACTTTATACACAAAGCTATACTGAATGTGTAGGATTTCGCATATTCAGTAACTTGATGAGAATTCATGATTATTTTGTTTCTGCGCTCGGCAGAATTCCATTTCATTTGTGAATTAAAAATAAATAAGTAAAAATTATGGAAAAAAATATGAATTATAAATCAAAGAAATCTAAGTACACCAATAGATGAGTGGTTAAGACACTGAACATTGCCAGATGACCGAAGTAAAAAAGCCCGCGATTCTGGTGAACGATGCTGCTGTAGATCTAACGGTACAAAAGTTTGGAGCAGTTTTCTTTAGACTTAACATGAATACGCGTAAAACTCCTTAAAAAGTCTCTTATGCGTCGAAATCCAATTTTCTCTTTGGCATACAACCCCAGTGTACTTTTCCTTAACAAAACGACAACTATAATTGTCCGAAAAGTAACAATTCTTCTACAGATATATGTCAACTGTTTAAAATTTTGCTTTAAACAATTAATACATTTTACTAGCATACACCAGTGCACTTTCTCTTTATCTTCATTTTAGAACAGTATATATATTAGGGTGAAGGGAAAAACGGTTTTTTTTTTTGTAAATTTCAAAATCCAATAGTGACCAAAAGTTGCTTTTTGTATTAAAAAAGAATAGTACCGGATTTCAAATGTTTTTAAATGTATCTCGAGGGTCCGATATTGCACCAAAATATCACAAAAATTCAAAAAATTGAGTATTTTAATATTATTTATGAAGTATATAAAAAAGATTTTCTATATCCAATATCGAAAAACAGTTGGGTTAAATGCTATTCAATGACTGCACAAAATTTTAGAATTGTCAGAAAACATCTCGAGGGTTCACCAGATAGAACAAGAAATAAGTTATCGTGAATTATTGTCGTGAGTTCATATCACAACTCGTTTTGTGTGTGTGTGAATTTTATTTCTAGACTTAAAAGATTTTTAGCTAAAATTGATTTCATTTAGAAGGTAACAAACTTCTTTATTCCTGATTTGATTTTGCATTTCAGCAAGAATTTGAGCATAAAAACTACAAGAGATCTTAAAAAGCCAATTTTAGATTAACCAAAGCATTTGGGTGATGTTATAATATGTTACTTACATACGAAGAAATTTTGCAGTTTTATTTTAAGGAACCTACTATCAGCAAAATATATACAATTATTGCAGATATTTTAGAGTTAATTTGGAATCGCGCTTGAATTCCAGATTTTTCAAGATAAATAATCCTCCAAATGCTTATATGCCAACTAATATCAAAACCTTAAGAAATGGTTTAGAGGTAATAGAAATTTAGCGATTCTCTCCTGCAAAAAGTTAATAGTGTTTTAGCTGAGTGTAAAAGATTTAGCTGACTGCAAAAGCGAACATTTTTGTAACGTTTCCCCCTTCCCCATCCCTTTATTCGTACTCGAATTGAGTCCTGTAGGATGGTTCCGTGCTTTTATACAATACAGAATATAAAGAAACTAATTTCAGATAAACAAAAAGTTTCGGTGATAGAAATAAAATGTGAATTACTTGAAAAAGTACACGTCAAAAGAGGAAAAAAGCAAAAGTTTAATGTTAATGAAAAATTAAAAAATAAAATGTTAAACTTAAATGTTAAACTTTCGCATTTTTTTTCTCTTTTGACGTGTACTTTTTCAAGTAATTCACATTTTATTTAAGGCTGTTTTTCGAAAAAAAAAACTCTGTTTTTAGTCTTGGTACACAAATTGAAATAAACTAATAGCACCATGGTCTCCAAAAAATTCCAGATGGTTCTTCATAAGCTGTTTTACACACTGCGATAAGCGAAAAAGCTGTGGCTTTTGTGAAATTTTCAGAAAAAATTCTTAAACATGGATCTGAGCTGCAAGATTTTTCGAAGAGTGACACGCTTTGCGAAAATATCCGATTTTTAAGAATTTTTTCTAAAAGTTTTGAAACTGATACAGATTGACCTGTCTTCGCAGTATATAATACAGCTTGTAAAGAGACAGTTTCAAAATTTTGAAGTGCCTGGCATAATTACTTCATTTCTAATTATGTACCAAAATCGCATGATTTTTTCGAACTACACCGTTAAGTGCACTTCATCACACAAGCAGTCATTTAGAATAAAAAGTGATTTTTTTCCAATTTTTTGTACTCGTTTGTTCTCTGCAGTAAACCCTCAAGATAGTTTCTGGCAATTCCGAAATTTTGCACAGAATTTAAAAAGCATTCAACCAAAACTTTTTACCGCAATTGAATGTTAGAAGAATATTTATTTTTATCTTATAAATAACATTAAAATACTCAAATTTTCAAATTTTTGTGACATTTTGGAGCAATAATGGACCCTCAAGATAAATTTAAAAAATTGAAATTCTGTATTTTTCTTATGGAATAGAAAACATAAATTTTGCTCGCTACTCGATGTTGAAATTTAGGGAAAAAAGTTCTTTCACTGTTCGCAAATATATATGCATTCACATACGCAAACAAAATATGTTTTTCTATTTATTCAGCCGATTTCTTCTTCAAATAAATATTTCCCATTATTTTTTAATTTTTAGATTTCATCAAACAGATTGCAGAAAGAATATTACAAAGCATAAGTATCTCCTTTAGTATCAATCTTTGCTACTTTCAAAAAAGATACTAATGCTCTACTTCAGAAAAAAAGTGAATTTTTTCATTCACTATGTTAATTCATTTTACTTGAGATCGTTCAAATATGGTACGAGTAAGTATCTAACAATTCTTATATACTGATACCATTTAACAATACCAATTAGCAATTAAGAAAAAGCATTTCCCTCTAAAACAAAATGAAAAGTACAAAACAAGCAGCAGCATAAAAAAGAGAAACACTCGAAAATAGCATTAAATAAGAAATTAATTCATTTTATGCATTGAATTGAAAAAAAAAATAAATAAAAGAAACACTTCCAATGAATAAAACGTTTTTCTAAGTATTTTTATATGAAATTACTTGCAAGTTCGCAAAAAGGGTAAAATGATTAAAAAAAAGATATTAAGTAACTGCATGATCATGTTTTTATGTTTTTATTTTATTTATTTATTTATTTATTATTTTTTTGTTTTTTAGAAATTGAATGAAAGCAAATAAGTACGACATACGTATTTTTAAAATGATAATGTCTGATTTTCAGAGCTCACTCAAACATAAAGTAATGAAATAAGTTTACTCTAAAGTATTCGTTTTCAACGAAATGCGATGAATAAATATGAATAAAATATTTTTCAGATTTTTAAAGTAAATGAAATATCGACAATTGATTTATGCTATTTATAATAATGTAAACACATACAGAAAAGAAAATTTTTCGCAGCATGAAATTTGAACATCATCTATTTAAAAATATGATACAATATTAAGATAAAAATATTTAGTATTTTGAAAATTTCTGTAAAAGCAAAACCCATAACAGGAAAAAAAAATAACATATCAATATACACTCTAAAACACACACGCACATAAAAAGAAAGAATTCACCAAAGGGGTCAAAAATCAGTAGATGGATTGTGCATGCACAGAAAAACGTTTTTACAATTTTCTTAAAAAAAAAAAAATAAATAAATAAATGGATGTTTTATTCTAGATTGTCACAAAGTGCACTTGTCGAAATTGATTTTGGCGAACTTTGGATCTTATGCAACCTGTTATTCGGATCTGCATTGATTAATACGGTTGGTGAATGTCCTCTACAGGGTACGGTAGAAAATTCTGTCTAACTTACGCGTTAGTTCGGCAAAATCTTGAACTGAATCTTGAACTGAAGTCCTAGATTCATTAAAGAATATGGGCCAACAACTTTGAAAGTTTTACAGTTTGAAACTGCCTATTCACACACTACTACCTGCGTTTTCACTCCAAAAACGTGAAAAAAAACAGCAGTAAAGAAGGTCCAGAATTATTAAAATTACACTAAATGTTTTGCGTTGCACTGATATTAGCCCTGCGAGAGGGATTCATCATTTAAAGTTTTTACAATCTTGTTTTTTAATTCCGAAAATTTCTTCTCATTATTTCATAATTTTTTTACCGTCTTCTAAAATTCTAATGATTATTTTAAACTACCATTTCTAACATTCCCATATTTCCCCAAACGCTTTCGATAAGAGAGTGATCCAATGACCCTTTTCTTCAACGTAGAGACTTCTGAGCACGAAGACAAAACAATAGAAAATATCTTGCTGAAACCTAAGATCAGAACGGCGTGAAATGAAGGACAGCATAACAGAGCTTAGAATATTGTCCAGGTTACCGCTGTGCTGTAGGTAATTCGCGGATGACAGCATAACGGAGGTTAGAATATTGTCGAGTTACCGCTGTGCTGTAGGAGTTTCGCGGATGACAAACAAAATGATTCTGCTATGAAATTAAATGACACCCCGGGGTATAAATTGCTGTTTTGCAAAACAGGGCCGGATAGTCGACAGAATGTCGAGTGAAAAAGAGTTTGATAGCACACTGCTCTTTGGGAAGTCTACAGAATCGTCTTCGCTGGCCATCGGGGCTCGGTTCAAACAGGGAGTCATCAGTAAAGCAGTTCTACTCCAAACCAGGTTGAATGTGCCCTACAACACAGTAAATGGGCTCTTCTGTGTTCAGAGGTCAATGCTAGTGATGAAAGGGGTGCCATGAGCTCAGTCCTTTTCCGGAACTGCCTATCAGGGGTTCTTGCCGTCACTTCAATATCGATTGTACGTAAGATCGATGATATTGATGACCCAGGGGGCTCTGAGTTCCGCTTCGACGACTGATCGGCCATGCTTCGCTCTTCCTTACAACATTATTTATTAGTGGCATCGCTCCTAAACGACTGTCCAGCAATTCGCTGATTAGACCAGCGGTACGTGTTTATTTATCAGTTACCAAACTTTGCAATTTTGCAATTTTGCAATACGTCGAAAAACCTGTAACCTGTAAGCATACAATTTCTGCCCAATTTGCATCACTCCTTCTCGATGTGTCGTTTTTTTTCCCCCTTGTGTTCTTCTGTATTAGTACATATATATATATCATTGTTTGTGCATTTTGTGGTCTAAAGCACAAGCTATCTCACGAAGTAAGTATTTGAACCATAGTGGTACTTTGATATACGTGCATTATGCATCCAATGTCCAAGGTTCACCGTTAACAGAACCTCTAAGAGTTCAACGTTTCACGATACAAAAGAGCTAAATTAGCTGCATCCTTTGCACACTCCAAAATGCTTTTGGAGCATTTGCTAAGTTTTTGCTAATTTTTTAAGGATGTTGTTTCACCGAATTTCCATCAGAACACTGTTTTGCCGTATTGGTATAATTGAAATTTCTCAACTCCAGAGTGTAATGGTATACATTTATGCAATTGATATAAGACACATTTCGTGGCCAGCCTAGCTGAGCCAGGGGTACACCATCATAAGTAACTAGCTTAAGTACCAGTCGTTGGCGAAACAGCATGCAATTCAAATTTCTAAAAAGCGTCGATTTTCGTCAGCGTTGCAGGAGTACATAAAATGAGATTATCTTATTATGGTAATATTTTAGAAAGCAAAATTGCAACTTATGTGTATTGTTAAAAGATCACAGCTTAGAGAGTAACATATTGCTAGGTAAAACTGACAAGAGAGAATATATATATATATATATTTTGTTTCAAAATTAAAGTTTTTCTTGGTTGAGTCAGCTTTTCAAGTCAAGAAGTCATACCTAACTATTAGCTAAATTTCGTTTGATTAACTGCAGATAATGTGATATAATGCCTCAAGAAAATTTTGCAAAATTTTCACAAAATCTAAAAAAGGAAATAAACATTTTTAAAGAGTTTTATAATTTATTTAAATGAAAAAAATAAACATTTACTGTTTAGTCTTTGCTGATCATGTTACTAAATTTCATTCCAGTCACTTAAGTCATTTTTGAGAAATGCAAGAAGAAACATTTATAAGATTTTCCCATAACCTCAAAGTCTATGAAAGATTTAAAAAAATTGTGGCATCTATATTTTAAATCAACTTGCAAACTATAGTATAATTCCGAATTTAATTCCATTTTCCAGAAATGGAACAAAATTTCACAATATCTAAAACATTTTGAAGTACTTCGACTCCATAAGTGACCAACTGTGACGATTCTAAATTTTATTCCTTTCACTTCGGTGGCTTATGCTTAATGGATACTCATCATGTCATCAAATATCATTTCATCAGCTTATTCATTAGCACGTGATGCGAAACAAATATTTACTCATTTTGAACTCCTACAATTTAAGTTCAGAGACCATCCTTCAAAACACCAAATTTCACTCCATTCGCTTAAGTCTTTATTACGAGATGTGCGAACAAAAAAATCATCACGGACAGAATGATAAGAGTGCAGACAGACAAACCTTTTTGACGGTCGTGCTTGGTTTCCAGGTGCTTTAAACAGATAGAAATCGCAAACATTTTGAATTCCAAGAATAGTATAGACTAAAATGTAATTTATTTATGTAGATTACATGACAATCAAATGGTATAAAAATACAGCTGACAAAAATTAAGCTAGAGACAGCAGTGCACCTTTTGCAGCGCTAGAAATTATCTATACTAAATCACTATATAAGAAATCATCTGTTATCAACAAAATATTAAACGCATATCAGTAATATTTAGGTTTTTCGAGCAACTACTTTTTTTTAATCAAATCTGTACTTTTAGAAAAATATGCACAGAAACACTTTGAAGCACAGGTATACACTATACGTATATTTTTGCTATTCCTAATTTGAAAATTTCATATGAACATGGAACACATGAACATTAAAAAATATTTTTATATTTTAATAAATTGTGTAAGTAATTATTCCGAAATGTTCTAGATGTGATGACAACGGTTTATTTTGTGTAAAAGTTTACTTTATCAGAAAGGCAACACTTGAAAGTCAGACATCAGAAAGTCAAGCATCTATGTTGTAGCATGAGTTACCATATAATTAATTCAATAATCAATTTTATAAAATATCCCATACAAAACTAAATGATGTTTTGCGATGAGAAATGTACATACAAACTCTCTTAAAGATTATAGCACTAGCTGTTGAGCATATTGAGCTGTTGTAGAAATAAAACTCACTTTTCTGCCCATACCTCGTCTTTTTTTGGTAGCCCGAGTTACCAAGCAAATTTAATTAATATTTCAAAAAAACTAATTAGTTATAAGATATTTAATTATTTATTAAAAAAAAGAAAACAACTTATAATCAGCATAAATGTCGTTGAAAGAAAATAAGTGCATTTTTTATTACTAAGCCGTGTTTAAAAATGGGATTTTTAAATAATGTAGCATGCGTTGCTGTAGAATCACAGTATAGCCATGTTTCAACTTTTGAGGTTTTTTTTCGTCAACGTTTGATATTTTTATGAATTGCCACTCAGAGAACATTTTGAATAGACTAAATATATCAACTGAATGCGAAAAATTTTATGAATTTCATATTAAAATATACATCATCTCAACAGCTATTTAAACTACAGATTACAAAAACGACTGAAACTGCTAATGACATTTAGAAGTTTCATTTTCAATATGAAGCTGATTAATTAAAAAATAATAAATCTGAAAGTTAAGAAGATTAACAGAATCTTTAGAATTTAAAGCCTGTAAACGAAATATATTAATGGTTTATAAAAAACACCAGGTTTCACAACAAATAAACGAATTATAATAAAGACAATCTGAAAAAAGTAATCGAAAACGTCAAGAACAGGATAATTTAGTCTTTAATTGTTTATAGAAAATAATAAACTAAGCCAAAAATAAAACTACTTTCGTGTTCGAAATTAATTAAAATTCTTAACCTTCATGAGCACGTAATAAATACTATAAAAAACTAAAACCTTTTCCATTAAATATAAAATAGCTATCGCACTGAAATTTTTTTCTTCGAATTCATTAAAGACATCGATTTAAAATCTTTAAAAAATTTCTCATAGAAAAGAATAAAAAATGAAAAATAGACAGACAGAAAGAGAGATGAAACTACATCTTTGCTAATAAACATTTTTTTTTTTTTTTTTTGTACATTTATATCCACACAAACAAGGACACGGACTCTAGGAATGAGAAAAATGATATTTTCTTAAAATTTTATTCCGCTGAGTACACCGAAAGTAAAAGTGGTTGCAAGTGCAAAAAAAAGAAGAAAATTTAGTTGAAATATAAAAAAAACGATATATTCCACTCTTTTATCTAATAAAGAAAATGGAAATCCATCATGCAGTAAATGTATTTCAAGTGAAAGTAAAGACTGATTTCAAAGAGGCTCACACGGGAGAAAGTTCGAAATGAAAAGAAAAAGAAAGAAAGAAAAGGAATTTTTTCCACTTTTCTTCGCATGAGAAAGCATAAAATCCCTTCAAAATTTCTGTCAGGATAAATAAAGCCAAGTGCATTTGAGTAGTTAAATCTCAGGTGCGATGCAGTGCAATCCATACATTGAAGAAATAAATTATTTTTTGTTAAAAAGCTGTAAAAATTATATGTACCTTGAATGATAAATATTCAGCATTACTTAACTCATCTTCATGTAATAGCACATTGCTTAACTCATCTTAGTGTTTGAATTTTTAAATGCACATTATTAGAGTATTTAAGACTTAAATTGAGAATGAAATCTTAACCCATCTTCAAAATGTTTTAAACATGGTGTCCCGAGAAATGTTATAACACGCTTTAATTCATTACTTTTTTAAAGAATTTGCAGAGAAAGACAGTATACAAATTCAAAAAGTGAAATTTTATGAAAATGAACGAGAGGAGCAATTTTTAACCTAGCCATTTTCCTATCTCATGTTGAAAAATTTTTCAAGCTCCGCTACTCACTTTTTTCAGGTAGAAAAAAAATAAATAAAGCATATTATCCCATTTTTTGGACATTATGGGACACTTTGCAAATCTTAAATGCGAGAGAATTCAAGATCTAAAGAATCTAAATTAAGAAGATTCAAGATCTAAAACCATTATGGATGCTAACAATCGTTGCACGTATCTTTTTCCCCCTCTTCTTCAAACGCTTCAAAAGGCACTGAATGATTGCACATAAATTTAAAAATAGATTTAAGCCAAATTTTGGCGATTGTAAAATGAAAAATGTGCATTTGGCGATATATCTTGCATATTACTTTATTTTTTCCAAGCAGAGTTTTAGAGTTACAGCATCTATAAAAATAATCATGTGAAATATCATGAAAACAGCAATGCAAATCGTACTGCGATCCAACACAAAAGATTAGTTATTTCCGCTAAACATTCTAAGCAAATAAGTCTAATACGGCTAAGGCATTTTATAATGAGTCAAACGCCGTGAAGGCCAAGATTACACTGGCACTATTCAAATGACAATTACAATCCATTTGGAAATCGAATCCATGTTTGAAATTTGGATGGGATAATTAACTTGCAAGTTGTGTATCGTATCCTTTATGTAATACAGGCATACTATCTCTATCAATCTAACCCAACCTGAGTGAAATGCGTTTTATAATAGAGAAACTTTCAAACAAACATCATTTAATATTGTCTAGTTCTTGTTTATATATTTTGTTAATATTGTCAAAAGTATGATTGAATTTTTTCAGCGACTTACAAAAGAATATTCATCTTTAAAATCATTTCTACGTGCATGGGAAATATACCAAGGCTATTACAATAAAAAAAATAAATATTACACATCTTAAAATCTTTAAAATTCTGGCAGATTCTAAAGCAATTAAGTTTCTGAAGCCATTTAAGGACTATTAGTCATCATTTTGCGTATAAAAATATCTCAAGCTGAAACTTCCGCCGGAGAAAAATCGTTTTCTTTCTGAAGTAATCTCTTTGTTAAAGAAAAGAGTTGCTTGGTATAATGGGCTGCCTCGGATAAAAAGATAATAATCAGTATGAAAAACTTCCAAAATAGTCTTCTTTTGCTATCAAGACACAATTTCAGCTTTCCTCAGAGGGCGTTGTGTTACTAACGTACAGCTTTGAAAGAATTCTATATTACCCGCATGGCTTTATTTCTGTGTGTAATAGGTTGAATTATATTTTCAGCTGAAAATAACGTGTACGTTATTTGAATAAAATTTCTTGATGATTTTGTTTTAAAACATATCTTTGCATATAACAGATTACCTATTTCTATCAGAAGTCACTTAATACATGTTCAAAAATTAATTCTTGAGATATATCATTATTAATCTAAATTTGAGCTTTTCATGTGTTTTTGCTTAGTTTTGCTTTTTCTTGCTTTTTATGTGTTAACATGTCTAATTAAACCTGAAGAGTAGCGAAACAACTCTGAAGCTGTGTTCTTTATTGTGCAATATACCAAGCTTTGTTTTGGAATAAATGACATGCATGGTGCATGGGATTGACTTGTATTTCACTATAAAATAGCACGACAGGATAATGTATATGATAGTCTAAGAAAAAAATGAGTTCTTCTATAAACACTACCTGCATATAGCTGAAAATCAGTCTATAATTTCGGTACTCTTGTTGTTAAAAATATCATTTTTATAAAGTAAATTAATATTTTTTTAGGAAAATGTAGCAAATGCGAAAAAAAAACATTGAAATATGTTATTGCTTATTCCACACGGATAACACGGAATATATGTGTTTCTTTCTTGTAATATTTACATTTATATTTTTATGACAATACATCTATTTTGTGTCATTCTTCTACAACTTAAAGAAGACGTATTTTGTTGGTAAATGATCTTTGCAATGCGTTCTGAAATATATAATGGCTACCAGTATATTTATAAAAATCATTAAATAAAGAACAGACAAAAATGTTGTGATAGTTTTTAATTGAATAATTTCATTAAATAATAAAATATATTATTCTGATTATTATTTTCTTACAACATGTGGTGAGAGAACGACATTGCTTAAATTACAGGTCTATTATTATCTTTCACTTTTTTTTTCCAAAAATATAATATTGGACATTAAAATTTAATAAAATAGCATTTTTAGGGAATATTTGATAGTCGATATGAGTATCGATATATGAATTCTTTGGAGAATCTCGTTTTATTTAAGACCACCTCGTATACATGATTTCTTTAATTTAATTAACTCACCATCTTTAAGAATTTATTCATTTTGTATGGATATTTTAATTGATTTTATAAACTGGGTTTCGTTGCTTATTCCGAGTAGACAAGAAAAAGATATCACTTACCTATAGGAATTGGATGCATTTCAACTTCAGATATACTTGGAGTTACAGATGTATGGTCCCCTAAAAAAGAGTATAAAGTTAGTATTCCAGTAGTGATTTCATTTTTCTGTTAAAAATATGAAAAACTTACTAATATAATTAATAGCATGGTGGTAAGTGTGTTTAAGATATTACATATATATTAAAGGTGCACCGTTACACATTCATAATTAACGAAGAGCTATAGTTTTAAAGAAACTATAAACACACAATTAGGGTTTACTTATTTTAGTCCTAACGCTTTTTTAAAATATCTCAAATACTGGCTAGTCCTTTATATTTTATTCTAAATATACATTTTAACAGTAAAATCAAAATTCTCTTAGAAAAACTTTAAATTATCAAATGTGGAGTGACATTTTCATCGGCAAAACAGCCTCAAAAATTTCCAAATTCAAACATTGTCAGTTGATTCCTGGCTTAACCTCTGTTTGGAGCAATGAAAAAATTCGTTATTTCACTAGTTATCCAATCTTGTCGCCAGGAGCTTCGAGCCCTCACTGAGACACTTACGGAAAACGCCCACAAAACAACAACGAAAGCAAAAATTCAGAAATTTGAAATAAATATTATAGGAATTAAAATAAAAATACGAAGAGAATGAAATAATTAAATGAATAAAAAAATACGCAAATATGCAAGAAATCGAAACACAAGAAATTGAGACCCACCGTTCACAATTGAGGGTACAAACTGTCTTATAGGACGGATATCCTAATTTGTGCATATAAAGAAAAAAGCAATTTTCCTAGAAAATTTAACTATCAGGATTTCTTATTTGTTTTCATTACAAATTTCCTCTATATTATAAAATATAAAATATCTGATTCAAAGAAAAATCGTTAAGTCAGGTCTGAAAGTGATAAACGCCAAAAGCAAATTATTGGTTCATCTCAATCGTTTCCTCACATAATACAAAATCTCATCATCTTCCAATTGGGGAAGAATGAGCTTAAAATAGGATTAACTGAAAGTGCCGTTGGTCATATAATATTTGTAATCTCAAAACATGTTATTCAAATTATGCTTTTACTTTAATAACTGTTTACTGTGCATAGTTGTTTCTTATTTTGGGGGGTGATTTGATTTTTCTTAAAGCAATTAAAAATTGAAAAGAAATACCTTTTCCCTTTTAAAAGAAAGTTACATTTACCGTTTTTCCACGATGGTATTAAATATATTATCAATTGCTTAGTACGGAGTTTAAATTATGTCATGTAGTATTTATTTATTCTTCACTTACTGCGAGTCTGTTAAGATATTTAATGAAACATGCAGACAGAAGCCTATTATCCATGATATGTATGTGCACTTTGGTAAACTATCTAACTAGTAAAATTATTCAGAAGAAAAACTATGCAGTTTTCTTTACATATGAAAAAGAGTTTTAGACGTATGCAAATCACTTTAATGGAATATTCTTTTGAAGTATCCAAGAGAGAGTTTTTATATATATTTAAAATGCGCTACATGTAGCTCCATGAGTTTTTAAATTGTGAATTTTCTATTTCATATTACTTTAGAATATGAAATAATACTGTTTACTCTTTCCAAGAGACGTTCCTTATTCACATTTGCTTTCGAAAAATTATATAAAAATCTATATGCAAAGTTTGGACTATTTCCTTTTAGTCTGAAAAGAAAAAAATGAATATATATATATATATATATATATATATATATATATATGAAACTCAACTTTAAAACTTGAACAAGTATCTTCTTATTTTCTGTGATCATTTTTTGCATTGAGAAATCACACAAATGAAAATGTAAAGAGTTTTTTAATTAGTTGCCATTCGTTTTTACGAAACGCATTAAAAGAAAAAACAATCATTTCATGAAAGTTAAAGAATAAAAAAAACTACTACTTAGCGTATATTTCATAATGTTGCGTATAAATTTCGGTCCTAAAAACATACTTCATATATCATTAAAAATAAAAAGGAAAATTATGTTTAGAAATAAAATACTTAAACACATAATTTTATTTATGTATTATATAGGCACAATGCTCATGCTTGTGCCTATAATGAGTAAAGAATATGACAAACGTATAACTGTGCGTTTTAAACAAATATTTATTCTTACAATTCGAAATTTTAATTTGAAAGTTTTAACAACAATTTTAACAATCAACCTTGAACCGTTGTCCAAAATATGCGTTTACAATATTTATATTAAAAATTTTTATGAAAATGTGAAGTCGATATTTTAGAATTTACAATACTTAAACATTAAAATGTCTATTTGATTTAGAAATATCATTTTTTTTGTTAAGTTATACAATATTAGTTGAAATTCTATGAAAATTTTTATTTTGCGTCCTCTTTGGACATGCTTATTTCAAATATCAAGTTAAATAAAAGTTCCTCACTTTTAAACATTTAAAACTCTCTTCCTATTTTAATACGTAAATGACATTATGCTTCCACGTAACGTTCCCACAACGTAAAGCAATAATTAATATATAGAACATAAAGAACGTATTTACCGAAAATATTTCTTTTTTTTTGTCTGGGAGGAAATAAAATTTGTTAGAAAATGCTTTTTTAAAGATTATTTGAAGGGGGTGAAGGCAGATTATTATTTCTTAAATAACATCGTCACAGTTTGTATAGATTAGCTAAAAGGAATAACATAATTAAAAACAATATTATTGCGCAAAGTAACTAAATCCTACAGACCTATTAAATTTTTACACATTTGCATGAAAAAAATGTAAATGTTTCCCATATAAAAATAGAAGCACGGGGCAACCCATCGTACTATCATTGCCTTCAGTCACGCAAAGCGTTATTTACAGGAAGCATAAGCAGAATGTATACAGTTATAGCTTTCGATGTACAGCCAATGTGAATCACATAAAGTGAAATCATCCAGAGTGATCAACATTGTTTGCTTATTTTTATCCAGTTCGTAGGTTTCACCCCATGTGCATTGTGAATGTTGCCGTCGCCCTTATCCTCTCGACCCAAGGTCCCCAATTAAACAGTGAAGACGACAGATGAGTATTTCAAACAGTAAACGAGAAGAGTGAGATGATCGGATTGTTCGTTTATATTTTTCAACAAAAATTCACTCTGGATGAATCATAGGGTCGGGGAAATTATATTTTATCAACAGTTCGTCGGGGGTCAGTGTTTCACTGTCCGCCATTGTTGTACACTTTGGATTAAATAAAATTGAAATGCAGTCCACAATCCTCACTTTGGAAGATACCCCGAAGATGAATATAAAGTAATGATCGTAAACAAACCCTTAGTTTATTTCACTTTATCGATATCATGAAAAATGCTCAGACTATTAAACACTTGAAACTTCGCATATATTTATTCAACTATATATTTCTTTTCGTGATATTATTTCGAGAAATACGTGTACATATACGGGGTAGTCCTAAATTACATGCTGAAGGTGTAAAGACATAGGCAAAGCCAAAATATATTATATACAGGGTGTTTCGAAACTCAGGGGCAAAAATTTAAGGAGTCGTAGAGGAAACTAAGACGGTTTACAATTATATAGGAGTGACGTTGGAAAAGTTGTTCCCATTTACCTATTAGTAATCACTTTAATAATTAATCTTGTAATCATTCCATAATACCTACTTACTAATCAGTCCTCTTACTAATCAGTTTTAATCAACTGCATTTTGTGAAAAATCTATCAGTTTTTGACGAAACATTCTCAGAAAGTTCACTGTTATTCCAAAATCATTGTTAACCTACCCTTTAATTTTTGTCCATGAGTTTCAAAACAACCTGTATTTATACAATTGATTTTTTTTAAGTTTTAAAACTTTACTTTGGATTTTACATTACATTAATGTACTATCAATAAGGATTTATATTACATTTTTTGTGCACTTCAAACATGATTATACGTTTTCCAATTTTTCAGTAAAACTATAAGCACGTGATATTTCTATTTTAAATTAAAATACGAGGAAAAAGTAGAAAACCAAAACTTAGTTTTGATCAAAAAACTTATTTCACACATTTTTGCTATCAGAAAATTTTTAAATTTTAAATTTTACTTTTCAACTACAAACAGAATTTATATTATTAAGAGTTTATGTTAAAATAATTCGAATAAATTAGCTTATTTAAATAAGACATGGACAATTCAACACTAAAATCAAGTTGAACAAGTTACACAAGTTAATGTAACTTTGTTAGGTGAACATAAAAAAGTTCAAAAAAGGCGAAGAACACCGTTTAGTGCCTAAGGATCTTATATTTTGAAAAGTTTTATTTCATGGAAAGCACATGTGTATTAAGATAAGAAGGACTTCGATATCGCAGGCAGTTTGAGCGTACGGACAATTTAATAAAGGGCCCGACTTTAAGCAAACTTAAGTAGGTGCGTCTTTATATCATATTACTGCTAAAACACATTTCCCATTGTGCATAGAAATTGGACCAGAAAGCGAGGCTTCACGAATATGCATGGATGTACATGTGGTTACACGAGTAAACGCAACTGGATTGGAGGGATGTTTCTCCATACGCAAAATTTCTTCAAGGAACTCACAAGGAACTTTGGATATTCCAATAACTGAGAAAACAGACGATTGTTCACGACGATTGGTTAAAACCGACTTGCATCCAAAACACCTTTTTTGGAAACTGACATAGACGTCAACATCTGGTTTAAAATTGCTATAACGGGACATATGCACTTCTAAACAGTAGAATGTGTTTATTAATGAATCTTCGGTCGTACTGTGGTGGTTGCTGCTGATTGAAAGATTGAAATCCTCCGTGAGTCATCGTTTCCTCTTGAGAAATCCTCAATACAACTAGAGAGTTGAATACCATAGCACTTGTCCGTTTTGCATATTTTCTTGTACTGCCATGAGACACTTTAGCAGGCCACTGTTGAAATGCAGAAGACCATTTACGGCACGAACATCCAATAGTGTGCTACTTTAGCCGGTTGTGCCACTTTATATTCACCAGCTTAAAATGCTATTGCTATAATGAAAATTAAAATCGTATACGACATCCATCGGCAGATGCGCCTTGCGACTTGTTCTTTGGTCTATAAAGCCTTCTATTTTTGATAGAGCTAGAATCTAAGACTTGATAGCCACCATTCGTTCTTCTCTAAACGTCTTTGTCCAGAGGCAAACTGTAGAGAGTAGTTGGAATCCTGCAGACATCTATCACTCAGGGCATTATCCGTACATCACCGCAAAAATTGGAGCTACTTTTTACTCCCCTGTATATTTCAGTGCTGTACAAAATGAACTTTTTATAAATAACATCATTTATTTAAAAATGAATTCTCCTTGAGTATTATTTTTTCATCACATTCTAAATACTATCTCATGATGCTGCATTCAATATTCGTGTCTAGTAGCAGGCATCGCAGTCGGTCCCATTTTTTTTTTTAATTTCCTCACTCTATAAATAATAGAGTAAAATGTTCTGCTGCCTCAACAGTTGTTAAATGTTAAGGTTTCGCCTACCAAACCATTAACATACTAGGCTATATAAATAAAACGTTGATGAAGGTAGGAATTTTTAAAAAATGGACCGATCGCGACGCCTGATAGTAGGAAAAAATGAGCAAATACTAAACGCAATCTGTCCACAAAAAAATTAACACCACCTGTTCCCGATGGCGCAAATAACTTATGCAAAGCACTAATTTAAGCTACGGAGCAAAATGAATTATCCTTCTGTAAGAGAGTTATTTATAATTGTAACTTCGACATTATAGAGGCAAGTCAACTCCTGTAATATCGGAAATATTTCGGGAATATAGTAATTTTGGAAATATAACTTTTGTTTCTAATGGTTGCGTTGTCATTTCCTCTAAATGAAGATCTACTGGTTTAATACTTTTTTAGAGAATAAATAATTAATATATGCATGCACTCATTCAAACATATTTTTATTTTATTTATTTAATTCTTTTTGAGGAATATTTTTACAAACGACAAAAAAGTAATTTATTTTCTATTGGAAAATAAATTATGCAAAAAAATACAAATAAATTAAAAACACAAAAGAAAACTATATTCCGATTTTAAAAAGTAAGAAAAAGCGATACGAATTTCTAAACAATCACAGCCGGTCTTGCTTCTTAGACAAGAGTTTTACAAATAGAAAGTAAAAATCGATCTCGTAAACGAACATTAGCAACATGCAGAATTCTACTGACCGAAAATCAAGTTATCCAAAACAGTTTACTTAAAAAAATACAATATATTGAAACATTACCTGTGGTAGTGGAATATCTCTTATTCCTTGGAAATAGTTTCTATTCTCCAAAACAAAGCAAATGCTAGAGATTTCTCGAACTTCGCTTAATATATGGCGGCCATTATGGTTTTTTTTAAACTTACAATAGACATAAGACATTTATTTTTCAAAATGGTGAATATTAAATGATGTTGTTCCGCACGGAAGTGTTCAGAAAACAAAGCATATTTTCTATGCAAAGCCATTTATTTTAATGTGTGTCTGTTCCGTTTCGTATTGAATAAAGAGATTTTCTATACACATGATGTAGTTCTGAGCAGTTTATTAAACAGTAGAAAGTATTTTAAATTATCGAGTGATGAATTTTTAAGGGCTAACGCGAGCATTTATTACTAGTTTTTATTCATACTTATTGCATGTAGCGCCATGTATTTTTTTGAACAGTGTACTATGTGGATTGTCGGTCGAATAATATTTTACAGACTTCGGATATAATTCATTTACAATTAATCTATTAACATTTGTTAGTTAAGTAAAGTTAAAGGGAAGGATATGGAAACAATTTAAAAGAAACCACATTTTAAGTATCAAGGTTAATTCCAAAAGTAAGATATTTAATTTTTCTGATATACCAAATAAACAATAACTGTTTGGTTTCTGTAATAGTTATACCATTTCAGATGTTGATGACTGGTTTATTTTTCTACAAAATCCCCATTTCGTAGGATGTACTTTTGAAAATGATGTGGCATTTTTTTAATATTCATGTAATACCAGCTTGCAGCCGTGTCCTTCGAGAAGTTTTGAGCCTGATCTTTCATTTCGAAGTTTCAGCATGCCGTTGATCATAAAAATGCCCTTCAGTTTAGAGAACAATTGTTAGGGGCTCGGTGACTTGTCCAGAGTGACTGGTGTATGGATTATCACGCTCAAACCAAAGATTTGAAAGGGATCGATATGCACTTGCGAACGCTTTTGACATTTATGCACATCTGTACATTTGCTTACGATAAGTGAAGATGAATTTCTATTGTGCTTAACGCCTTTTGCAAAAAAAATTTGATTAACTGCTTGAAACTGGTTGTTGGAGGTAGCGTTCTAAGGATGCTTCATTTTGAATGGCTGCCGGATCCCGGTGGATGGATCCCGGTTTTGCATCGGGTTGCCATTCAAGCTAGTAACCGACTCCATGGTTCCAGGTTGCCATGGAGACAGACGATTTATACTCTCTTTGGAGTGAGTGGCAACGGCGAAAGGAAGAAGGAACGTAAAAAAAAATAGAACAGCTTGCAGCAGTTATTGTTATGCCTTATATTTAGATTTGATTTGTGTGTTTTGAATTTAGAAATGCGGTTTTACTTATAAATAAATGTTATTAGTGAAAAGAACTTCTTATTTGTCATAATCAATTCGGCCGTCTCATTTATTTAGATTAAATGAGTAGTTTTTTCTCCAGTCGCCGACAGATATATATTTTTAATTCCATCTCTTTGGGATGTTGTGTGACATACTTAATGGCGCCCCCGGAATGGGCGGCCTGGATTGAAACGGCATTAAGAAGCCAAGAAAGGTATGATTATTTAGAATATAATAGATCTCGATGGAAGATTTATTATTACTGATTTACTGTTATTGAAGATTTATAGATTTATTATTACTGATTTACTGTTATTGAACATTTATATTTGGTACTAGTAGAAATTGATAGTTTGAAAAGAAATAAAATGGCTCATACAGCTTCATATACTAAGGCATATAATAAATTAGAAAGTACATTAAATGATGATAGCGCCGATTATGATGAAATAGAAATGTGTTTAGGCTTATTGAAACAGAAGGAAGAAACTTTAGAAATAACTCATAACAGTTATTTCGATAGTTTAAAGGATGAAAAGGAATTTGAAACAGAATTTACTACGATCGAAGAGTATCGGGAAAAAGCTTTAAAAATTCAGATAAAAGCTAAACGTGTGTTCGATAACGTTAAAAAGATTCCGATTGAAAATAAGACTTCCGATAATAATTTTCAGTTACAAAATGGTAGAACTTCGAAAACTTTGTGTACACGGCTCCCCGAAGTGGAACTTTATAAATTCGGTGGAGATTTAAAGGACTGGTTGACATTTTAGAGCCAATTTAAAAATATACATGAAAATGTAAATTTAACGAATGCAGATAAATGTCATTATTTAATTCAGTCAACTATAATTAGTTCCGAAGCTAGAGAAATAGTGGAATCGTTCCCAGTGACAGAGGAAAACTATTCTTTAGCTCTAGAAAGCTTAAGAGAAAGATATGGAAGAGAAGATTTATTAATAGATTTTTATGTTAGGGAGCTGTTAAAGCTTGTTTTGAACAACGTGAATAGGAATAAAAGTGATTCTTTGAGTGTCTTATATAATAGGTTATCTACTCAATTGAGAGCACTAAGCTCCTTAGGAGTTACATCTGAAATGTGTGGGGTAATATTATATCTTCTCGTTGAAAGTTCACTACCAGTGAATGTTTTACGTTCATTCGAATGACAAAGAAAAATTATAGAAAGTGAACAAAAATTGTCGAGTCTTGATGCTATAGTTTATTTTTTGAAGAATGAGGTACAATCCGAGGAAAACATAAAATTAAGTAGAACAGACATATTTCATCCCCCATCAGAGAAAAAGACAGTGACATCACCGAAAGATCACAAGAATTCGGCATCGGAATTAATTAGTCAAAATTCGAATGATGATACATTGTGCATGTTTTGTTTAAAAAATCACGCCACTCGAATTTGTAAGAAAGCCTATTTTATTCCTTTGAATGAAAAACTGTCTGTAGTTAAAAGAAAAGTTTGTGCCACGTTTGATTAACTAAAGGACATTTGGCTAAATCCTGTCCATCCAGTATAAAGTGCCATATCTGTTCTAAAAGACATTTGAAATTTATGTGCCCTAGTTTAGAGTCTAATCAAATGGGTGAAGTACCAAAAGAAAATAATTAAAATAAAGAAAACAGCACAGACACTTGTACTCACGAGCACAAGCAACGAATGAAGTGTTTTTGCAAACTCTTGTAGTTATTATTAAAGGGGAAAAGACACAGCGTAAGTCTAGAATTATTTTAGATACGGGTTCTCAAAGGTCTTATATTAAAAAATCTACCGCCGAAGAGTTAGGTTTTGATATTCAGAGAGAAGAAGAGTTTTCACACTCATTATTTGGAGGTGAGGAAACTAAGACACAACGGCATAATTGCTATAAAATTTATCTTGATAGCCTTGACGGTGAATATAGTTGTAGTTTAGATGCATTAGATCAGAATATAATCTGCAATGACATAGCTAGCGTTCAGTATGGACCTTGGATGCGAGAATTAAAACAAAAAAAGAATATTCATAACAAATTTTTCAAATGATTTGAAGCCCATTGAAGTTCTTTTAGGATGTGACGTTGTTGGGAAACTGTTTACGGGAAAGCAAGAACGGCTGTCATCTGGTTTGG
This sequence comes from Cheiracanthium punctorium, assembly GCA_038373885.1. Classification (NCBI taxonomy): domain Eukaryota; kingdom Metazoa; phylum Arthropoda; class Arachnida; order Araneae; family Cheiracanthiidae; genus Cheiracanthium; species Cheiracanthium punctorium. The sequence continues at coordinate 260,683 of JAWZYV010015836.1, read as the reverse complement.
TTGCCATGAAGACAAAATTAGGTTGCACCCTGATGGGAAAAGTCCCTCAGTTTCACTATCAAAATGTGAATATGACTGTCGTTAGTATGCTGTCTCAGGAATTACCTTTTTCATTTTTGTGGGATTTAGAATTGCTCGGTATTAGTGTCCTGTTGAGCAAAATACTAAAGAAGATTTGCAGAAGTCAGTAATGATTCATTTCCAAGACACTGTTCGGCAAACCTCAGATGGAAGGTACGAAGTAAGCTTGCCATGGAAAGATGATCACGCCCTTCTACCGGATAACTATGACTTGTCTCTAAAGAGGTTAGCATCTACTTACAAGAAATTAGAAAAAACAGGATATAAAGAAAAGTATCAGCAAGTTTTTTAAGAATGGATAGAAGAGGGAGTGATTGAAGAAGTCCCTTTTGAAGAATTGTCATTGAATGAATCGCATGACCTTCCTCATCGTTCAGTTATTAAAGAAAAATCAGTGACCTCTTCTTTGAAAATCAGGCCCGTCTTTGACGCCTCAGCTAAGATTCCTAACCATCCATCACTAAATGATTGTTTAGAGACCGGAATTAATTTTATTGAGACAATTCCTGCCATTTTAGCCAGGTATTCGGCTGTATGAAATTGGTATTATTTCTGATATAAGAAGAGCATTTCTGAAAATTTCACTTAATGAAAAGGATAGAAATTTCTTACGAATTCTTTTATATGATGAGCAAGATCATGTCAAGACCTATAGACACAGACGAGTCGTTTTCGGTCTGACCAGCAGCCCGTTTTTGTTAATGGCTGTCATTCACCACCATCTGTCAAAGGAGACTTTTAAATTACAGTACTATGAAGAGTTGTTGGAAAACTTAAGAAACAGTTTTTATGTAGACAATTGTGCCGTGAGCCTACAGAGTGTGACAGAATCAGAAACTTTTATCAAGACAGCCACAGAAATCATGAAAGAAGATCAATTTCATTTAAGAGGTTGGGAAAGCAATGAGCCATCTGTTTGCTCTATTTCAGGTTCTGAATCGCATGTACTGGGCTTTGTATGGAATAAAGACTCCGACAACATGAGAATTGATTCGGAATCGCTGAAATTAGAAGAATCGGAAAAGTTAACGAAAAGAAAAATTTTATCCATCATAAGTCGAATTTTCGATCCGATTGGATTTCTTGCTCCAACTTTAATTCGACCCAAACTTTTACTTAAACGTGGAAGTGTATAGAACATTGGGATTCAGAGGTTAATGATGACATAAAAAAAGGTTTCGCCCATGGGTAAAAAGTTTATACTGTTTCAATGATATTAAGATCTCAAGATGGTTAGGAGTTACGGCAGACTCAACTCTAAGATTTCATACATTTGTTGATGCAAGTCAGGCTGCTTATTCGGCTTGTATTTTTATAAGATGCGAAACCTCTAATGGTACTGTTACAGTCCAGTTACTCCAAGCTAAGTCAAGAATTACTCCGTTGAAAAAAATAACGATCCCTCGCCTTGAGCTGATGGCAGCTACTATTGGAGCGAGATTATTTAATTCCGTCAGCCGTGCCCTAAATTTAGGAAAAAATAATATTGATACATACTTTTGGACAAATTCTTCGACAGTGTTAACTTGGATAAAGCGGCAGGAACATTGGTCAGCATTCGTGAGCAATCGAATTGCTGAGATAAGAAAGCTGACTCCTAAAACTGGTTCCATATTCCGGGAAGTCAGAATCCTGCTGACCTTCTCTCTAGAGGATGTGGAGCTAAACAGCTTCTGAAGTCGGAGTGGTGGTTAGGACCAACCTGGATAAAGAATCCTAAAGACGATTGGCCTAAGTCAGTTGGGAATGTCGACGAAGAGGAAGTTCAAAAGGAGAAGCGGAAGACTGTAACTTCGGCTAGCAACGTAGAATTTCAATCCACTGCAACGCTATTGGCAACGAGAATTTCAAAGTTTTCAAGAATAATTAAAGTTTTAGCCATGGATGTTACGCTTTCAACCAAAAGCTAAAGATTTAAGGAAACATTCAGATTTAACACAAGAAGAAATAATAAATGCACGGAAAACACTTACATTCAGTTCAAACAGAGCGTTTTAATGACGAAGAAGGTAGAAAATCATTAAAAAACTTTCAAATCTTTACAGATAGTCAGGATATGCTTCGACTGAAGACCAGACTTACAAACAATGATGAGTCACCCGATTTCGTTGCTTCATTAATTCTCCCGTCAAAACATTTAGTGATCAAACGACTTATTGAACAGGAACACTTAATTAACAAACATGCTGGGACTTCCATTCTTCTAACTATCCTACGAGAAAGATTTTAAATCATTAAAGGTCGGAAAACTATTTGCTCTGTTATTAGAGAATGTATAACTTGTAAAAGACAAAGGGTAAAAAACCTGTAGGTTCCATTTCCACCTTTGCCTTCAGATCGAACTGGTTTTATCAGCAGTGTTTGAAGTATCCGGTGTGGATTTGGCCGGACCCTTGATAACCAAGTCTAATGAAAAAGTTTGGATCGCCCTCTTTTCCGGTGCTGTTTATAGGGCTGTCCACCTAGAGTTGATACCTTCTCTAGGTACAAATGCATTTATTCAAGCATTTCGAAGATTTATTGCACGGAGAGGTAGAATATCCGTTCTATATTCAGATAATGGGACTAACTTTACTGGCTTGAATTTTGCATTAAAACAGCTCAATTGGCCAAAAATACAAAGAGAATTTGAAGTTAGCCAAATAAGATGGAAGTTTAACCCACCTGCTGCCCCATGGTGGGGAGGATTCTAGGAACGGCTAATTGGAATCCTTAAAGACCTTCTCAGAAAAAACTTAGGACGTTTACCCTGGCTTATGAAGAACTCTTGACTATCGTCTGCGAGTGTGAATCCGTTATGAATAACAGACCTTTAACATACTTATCAGGAGAACCCGATTTTAAAGCTTTAACACCTTCATCATTCCTACAAGATCTTCCTTCAAATGATATACCCGATCTGGACAAAATTGACAAGACCAATATCAATAAAAGATACAGATATGTTCAGAGACTGAGAGAAACGTTAAAAGAAAGATTTCGAACTGAATACTTAGGGTTCTTGAGGTCATCCATTCCTAAGAAACTCGACCAAATTAAAGTTGGAGATGTTGTCCTAATTGGTAGGGAAGATAAAAAACGACTTTACTGGCCCTTGGGTCGAGTGATGGAACTTTTTCCTGGAAGAGATGGGCGTGTCAGACTAGTGAAGTTAAAAACGTCCAAAGGAACTCTACTCCGACCTATCCAAAGATTACATCCTTTAGAGGTCACTGAAACCACGAGTGCTCCGACCAATGACTAGAACTTGATATAGACTCTTTTACATATTCAACACTTTTAGGACTCTAATTTTAAAATTTTACATCTCATTATTGTTATATATTAATTTGTGTTTTAGTTTTGAATATTTGAATTGTATGTTTATGAAATGTTCAGTATTTTTGAGTTTTCTTTAATGTTTAGTTTTTGTTGAGTTTTCTCCTAAGAGTACAAAAACTCAAGTGGGGAGAATGTTGCATCGGATTGCCATTCAAGTTTTTTCTCCAGTCGCCGACAGATATATATTTTTAATTCCATCTCTTTGGGATGTTTGGTGACACCTGGTTTGAGCATGAACAAGTGAGCATACTTTCATGCTTATTTCGGAGTAGACAGCGTGTGGCTAACAACCGTATGGAAAATTAATCCAGCGCCTATATATAGTTTTTTACCTTTATTCCATTAACACATACCATTTTTTTGGAGGGGGAGGGTTTTATTCGTAATTAAATTATAAAATGGCAAAGATGTATACATGGCGGATGCAGACGCAAAGTCAAGCTTTTTTTTAAAAATGTATTCAGTTTTTCATTTCAGCGCGTTCGTCTTTTTAAGGCAAACTGGATTTTATACGGATTTAGTCCATAATGAGCATATTAAGGCTGAAAATAAACATTCTGAAAATCTATGTTTGATTTATAACTCTCATTATTCAAGAACTGTTCAGCAGCAAAACTCACACTTTCAATGTAAACCAATAATGGAGGCTTGCAAAGAATTATGTGTTTGTTTTCTGCGCACTTGTGGAGGTTTTCAAATAATAACCAAGAAAACTGTTTAATATATGCTCTTTTGCGTGTTGTTTTTTTGCTGTTTATTACCCCAAAAGCATGTTCAGGTTTCTCTTGGCTCTTTTTGTTTTAAATTTATTTTTATTTTGGTTTATAACTGCCATTACCCATAAACGTTTGCTGCGAAACTCACATTTGTGTGTCACATTTCTGTGTTAAATCTGGGAAAGATAAATTTGAAATTTATCTTTCCCAGATTTAACACAGGTTTAAGACTATTTGCATGTAACTGTTATGGCAGTAATACCACACAAAAAGTGGTGCCAATATATCAATAATCAGTTTTTTTCTTCTTTACATTTTTCTAAGAATGTGTTCTAAGTGTGAGTTTTACTTGCATAAACTTCCTATATATAAAAAAAACCGCCAGTTTCCTCTATTCCGAAGTAACCGCCCTTTTCATGGGATTATCGGACTAGGATAAGATAGAAAACTCAAGTGTATGTCTTTATTGTGCAACTACTTCAAAGCAGATTTACGAGGAAAATATTTGTATTATTACGAAAAAAAGCACTCAAAATATTGCCATTAAATGATAAAATAAATAAAAACTTTGTGAAAAAAACGCACATAAAATGTTACTTATAAAATGTTACGATCGTTTTGACAAAAAAATTCTTTCGGTCTTCATCCTTGATTGTACAGACGGAAGACGCCGAAATTTGCTCCTTGGTACTGACCTTGGACATGTTCTCATTGGCAAGTAGTTGCCTTCTGCGATTAAACAGCGTATGTTTGTATTCTAAAAAAACAACTTAGTGCAAAATACAGGAATCAGCGAAAAAAATCTGTGTAAGTTAATTTATAACCATATTAGTGGATGGATAAATGAATATACAGAATCTAAATCATTGTCTTCTCCATAAAGATACAGCGTGAGCACAGCAGAAAAATGTTTATACGTTAATGTTTTTATAATCGAATTACTTCGTCATATAATCAACAAGCACATATGAAACAAATCTGCTGAATTATTTCTCTCGAAGGTTCTCCACTTCATACCATCCAGTATTTATATACTGAAATACTGTCATAGTTGTCATTAAAGCTTAGCATTTTGAAAGTTTTCAAAAACAGCTGAATCTCTCATACGTGTTTAAATATAGCACTTATAAGGAATTCCATGGTTTCATTCTGAATTTAAGATATCACACTAATATAACTTGCGACTTTTTTTCAATATAGACATTTTATAATATACATTATAAAGATAAATATGCCGAGTAATAAAGATGCTTAGGTAGAAGTTCATGAGAAAAAAAAAAAGTCTACTAGAAATCTGTGATCTAGAAATGGCATATTTTTACACCTCCTGTCTCCCGATAATAAGTTTTCTGCAAAATGAACAATTTGTTCGATTTTTATCTATTTATTTATTTATTTTTGAAGACTCCGTGGAAGACTTATTATCCATTTCATATTGATATGCCATATTTTGTTTATATCTCATACTTAATTACTGTTAACTATTTTAAAATGTGAGATTGCTTGTATTAAGAGAATCTAATCATAAATCCTGGTAATAGAAAAGACAACGTCCTTATTGAAATTAAAAAAAACTTGCCAAAACAAGAAATACGGCAACAAAACTATCTTTATGATAACTGTTAAAATATGATTCATCCTGCTAATCATATCTCTCAAAGTCATTCAAAAGTATTTTAAAAGTTACATACCTGTCAAAGAGACGTTCTCTAACAGTACATTCAATACGATTTTATACATTCCATTAACTTATGTATTCTTGCAATGGCTTCCAAACTCGTCAGTGCATGGGAATACAGATCCTCGGTTTTTTTTTTCGACGAAGAGAAAAATGTCAGGTGGCAATGACACCAATATCATAAGCAATGTGATTTTTGAAATGTAACTGAACATATATGATGTCTACATTTTTCTTTCCTACACTATTTCTATTTATGCCTCTGATAACGGAATATGTTCTTTCAATATAAGTGTAGGAAAACACCCTAGGAAATATGTCATACTACTTGTCAATCTTCATAAGATTTGGGTCACATAAAGCAAATACTTCATGTGAATATCATTAGAAACGAATTCTTGAAACTGTTGAGATAAATTAGATTTATTTATAAAATAGCAAAGAAGTTTTAAGATAAAATGACAATATTAAAACAACATACTGAAAATAATGTATTGGATTATCAATACAGCTTCTTTTATTTTATTTTTTTGTTATTAATATTGTTACGAGTTTTGGGGTTGTTCTGCCCCTTCAGGGTTTAAATACAATCTAAAATCCGTATCCCACGCGTCAAATATTTCAAATTTGCATTATGCTGTATCAAAATCGGTTCCCTAGAACACGAGTTAGAAAGTCTTGTATTTCTCTTTGCTTAACATAGGGGTTTCTCGGATTCTGGAGAAATATTGGTGTTAGAGCTTTCGCTTTTGGGGACTTTTTTGGTGCCAAATATTGCGATATTTCGCCAAAAAATCGCCAAGATTGGAGACAATTTGTACATACATTCGCGATTTCATTAACGGGGGCTGGAATGTTTGTTTCTTGCATTAGTATTACGCATTAGTCTTTTATTACTGAATTATATTTCCATTATGCAATCAAAATTCGGGATTAATCAAAATTTTACCAAAGCTACATTTCTCTTGAAATTTTGTGTAATCTCGGCCGTACCTTTGTAAAGGAGGCAGAACGGAACAGGACTTCAGTTGAGATCGAATGCTCATTGAGTTCGTTTCATTAAGCTGTGTATTGCTTGTTTTTAGAAGCAAAACTTTTCTTATTTTGAGAAGCTTATTTTTGAATTCTGGTTGCGTGTTCTTTATTGTTGAATCCTGAGAACCATTTATGATTTCCCCCGAGAATTTTCACTGAATTTTAACCTCTGGTATAATCTTGCTGTGTGAAATATAAAGAAAGCTTCTGTGATAAGCTGACTGTTATGTAACTGCTTAGTCATTCCTATGAATTTTGTCCAGCAGATTGTTCGACGAAGTTCTACAAGCAATAAAATTTATTTTCCATCCTGACAAGTGGGTTGTTGATCAGAATTTTCTACGTACACTAAGTTTTCGAACGAAGAACCGGTAAAGTAACCACTGCTTACTGCAATAATATGTTTAAATTTTAGTTTATTCCCAAACAGAATTCATTAAAACTCAAATGTAATACACATGATTGACACTTCGCGTTAAAATCAAAAGTGGCATACATTCAAAAGTATTTTTTAATGCGATGTTCAAGGCGGTTTTTCTCTTACAGTACTGCATACCATTAAAAAATGTCGACCTACATTTTTAGAAATGGAAAGTTTTTATTCTTCAGAAAATCCATAATTTAGAAAGATATATGAACCGTTTCTGTTTTTGGAAGAGTGGTTTGAAGAAAATGTGATTAAGTATTCTGAAAGTTATGTCTAGAAGTTTGACTAACTTTCAAGAACAGTTTTAATTTCCTTAATAAAGTGGTGCTTTCAAAAGAACTCACTTCCCGTAAAAGCAAAACTAATCAGCTGTATTTTTTGTGAAGTAATTTAGTGCATGTCTTGTTAGACATTAATTAACGTGATGCCGTAGAAGAAATATCATAAAATGGCAGCAGCAGCTGTTGACCTATTTCAGCATTGGATCCTTTAAAAACAGTGTAAGTTGAAGTAGGTTTAGCATACAAGTTTGCATAATTCCCCTACTCATTGGATAGGTATTTAATAATTTTGAAATTATAAATGTTTATGGAAGATATTATACAACTCTTGCAGGATTTTTTTTAATTAAAACTATACTAATGCTAGAATAATAATTGTATTAATAGTCGAAAAGTAATTTTGCTTTCTTTCAGCATTATAAAAATACATTTTTATAATAAAATCAACCTTAAATAAATCAAACACGCCTTCATATAGAATTTCGTGAATCAGGAAAATGAAATAGCAACATATTTGACTAAAAAACTAATAAATAAGTAAATAAGTAAAATGCTAATAAATACTAGTTTAAATAGTAAAATATAGTAAAAACACATCATAATAATTTTGTCGAACAAAAAACAAAAAATATATCTCCTCATCCTAGGCTAATCTGTTGAGTGAACTGACATTTGTGTATTTTTAATAATTAGGTGAAATAGTCCCGCATAAAGTGAACAATACACAGCTCTAAATTGGCTCCAAAAAATAATCAAATAATTCTCTCTGCAGAAGTCAATCTTTGCTTTGTCAACTATTAATTTAGTTCTAAAGAGATAAAAACGTCAATTCTGCCCAACGTAAAATCTTCAAAACTGAGGATTAGGTGCTGGGGAACGGTGGTATTGAAAGGGAAATAAATAAATAAAAGAGGAATATTCATTAATATAAAAACATTTTTAGAAAATGGAAAATAAGCATGTGCTTATTTACCTCCACTTTTTTCTCCAGAGTGCTCCTTTGTTATAAGTATTTTTTTTCAGTTGACTGTACCTATATATAATCGAACTCACGATTTTTCCAACTTTTTTCAAATAAAAGCTTAATAGAAATATAGGTAATAGAATATAGGATAGGGCTGTGTACCTCGGTCATTTAATGACAAACAAGATCTGTACATGTGTATGCTTTATGCATTCAAAACTTCTAAAGCGTTTATAATGAATACAGTCATTTAGAGTACGTTGTGTGTGACGGTATTCATATTCAGTCTCTCTCTTCCTTCAAAGAAGACGATGTATAAGAAACATGAAAGAGTGCCGTTTTATAAATCTCACAGCATATACGTTCTTTAATTAAAAAAAGTCTGAGAACCAATGGAATTTCTTGTATCAATTAAAGAACATATCACAAATTTAATTATTGTATTATTTTATATACTTTTATCAGTTTTAACAATGATATCCGTCCTTGATTTCGATTTGTCTATCCCCGCCAATTTCCCTTATTGCATGAAAATCAAAAGGTATTTTCTAAAATTCTTAACATGTAGCAGCATTCAATCTTAACTTACTAAAAAAATAATGCTGATGTAAATATATCACACAAAAAGAGTAACCAAACCTGAAATTTGTAATATGTAACTACCCTCATTTTACACGTAAGATGTTTCGTAATAAAAGCATACACTCGGAATTGCCTTTATTACGAAACTCAAGACAATATTTTTCGTACAAAGATGTTCTAACTTTACTTTCAGACGCTTCTTGAATCGTAATTTATAGCAGTAAAACCAGGATTTAATAAAATACGGAAAAAACGGACAGGAATTTTATGATTTATGCTGACGTTATTGCTCTAAACAAAATATGTTAAAATAAAGTGTATCATAAAAGAACACGATTTTTAGTTTGTTGCTCAATTCGAAAAAAAAGTATACTTTAATCTAGGTGAATAAATTTATGGACATTAAATCAAAGTGAATGCACAGTTTTCTGAGTATTCATAAACTTGTAAGATGTGTTTTATGCTCTTTCCTTCCTGACGAAGTTTTATTCTCAGAATATAAGAAAAAGACGAAAATTTACATCTTCTAGTGCTTGAGAAAGGGGAAAATGACTATTAAAACTTGTATTCTTTAAAAATTTGGCACGAAACATTAAAAAAATGATTTATTTTCAGTCCTCACCTTGAATTAGGTTTAATATTTTTCAATTCTTTAATATAAAATAAATGTACAAATGTGATATTTATAACATTTGTGTATAACATTTGTATTTATAACATTTGTGTGAAACATATTAATGTAAAGTAAATAAAAAATTTCCCTCTTTTATTTATTTTAAGTAAATCAAACGAATTATCACCAACACTTAAATTCACGTGAATGTCAATCTGGGAATAAACATTGGGAAGTTTAGCGATTCATAACCGAATTATAACTACAGTAATAACAGATAAATAACAGTATACCGCGTACAGTTATTCTAGGATCAGTAGTGTAACATTTATACTGCAGCAGGTAAAATATAAAAAAATAAGTGTTAGTTTTTATTTTTTTCTGGGGCGGGGGGGGGGTGGCGGAATTTACAACAGCATAGAGTTATCTGAAATAGTATTTGATTCTGAACATGCGTGAAAATTTTTCAAATATTAACAGAATAAATACGCAAAGTATGTAGAGAATTTATTCTTGAAAAATGAAGAATGCCAAATTATTTAAATATTCTAAAAAATAGAAAACCACGAAAAAATTGGCTGTGTAATTTTTTTCTCATAAAATTCGATGAAGAAATACAATTCGGATATTCTAAGAGAGTTTCAACTTATTTAGTTTAATGTTAACCTAACTTATTAAGTTGATTAAAAAATCTCGACCTTCTTGAAAGACAATTTCAAAGAAAATTTAAAAAGTTTAAGGATTTTTGAAGTAGTTCTTTTCGTATTTCTTTACAACACACACAATATTATTGGCATTTAGAGCACATCCACTGAATTTCATTTGAGTAATGAAAGGCGGTCCGATGAGGAACTATTCGCAAGTTTTCCTAAAAACTTTTACTTCTTCCTGCACTTATAATGATATTGGAAAAGTAATTACAATGAAAAGTTGTCGTCATCAAATATTTTCCGAAAATCTCGTTCAAGAGTAAAAGTGATGTATTGATATTAAAAATACACAGTGAAAGTAATTACCTGAGAAAAAGGGAGTAGCCGTAATAATTTTCGACTTTATCGGATTTACTTGCTGACTTATTAATTTATCAATGAGGCTGTCAATGCTTAGGCATTCTCGCTTAGACAGATATATATGGATTTCATGGTATCTCTCTCTCTCTCTCTGATGGCGATTGAGTATAAAGCTGTCAGCAGAAATACGCATAGCCTTCATACTTCTTAGAACATAATTTGTGATTATAGTTTATGAAAACTATATATTTGAAAATATAGATGATTAAGAAAAGACAATATAAGACTTTTACCTCAGTAAATAATAAATTTTGCATTACTAAAATTTGAAAGGAAAAACGTATGTATCTATTTAAAAGGATTAACATTTCTACATATAATAAATAATCAGGAGGTTTACAGAGACTTTGCACCCCAATTTAAAGTGAGAAATAAGAATATAATATATATATATTTGCATTAGGGTCCTTCTGATGAGGATCCAAATTGCGGCGGTAAACTCCTGGAAGGACGAGCATGCAGAACTAAACGAGACATTCGGTGACGTGAGCTATCAAACTATTGTACATCTGCTGCTGATTTTGTAACACCTGCTAGCACGCCAGAGTAGTTAAATGTGTTGATCCTAGTAATGTGACCCTAGAAATGTGAGGTTCTGCTAACCTGTCATGGATCCCGGGGAGAAGATAAGAAGCTCGAGCCCCACCAAAAGACATTGCTCAATAGTAACATTTTGCGTTTGTGCTACATTCATTCATTTGCTACAATTTATTTAGGTCAAACGAGCTTTTATTTGTAAATTAGCCCCTTCTCAAAAAGTTACAGAATTTTCGGGAAACATATTGTTTTATTTTGTATTTTGTCTAGTCAATCAAACATTTGAAAAATTAGAGCCCCTCCAAATATAATTTCCGTATCTACCAGAAATGAGAAATCCACTCCCTTATAAATTTTGCCTATGAATCATGTAATTACCAGAGATGAGTTTTTGAAAAATATCCTGAATGTAACAGGATACCACTGCGTTTTAGCATTTAACATGCAGTGTGATTTTAAATTGCGTATAAACATGTCTATCAATGTGTTTTTTCAGTATCTTAAAATCTGGGCTTGTAAGTAAAGAGAAAGGCTGATTTTTGTTTCTTTTAATAACGTGCAGGCACTTATCACTTTGGCTAGGCATTTGCCACTACAATGGCCAGAAATTATTGGTCATTTTACTATGAGGACACTCAGTGGCCAACCAGCATTTCCACTTATGAAGGGACAGATCGAGTTAACACTCAAGCCCAAGCCAGGTATCGAACCTGGGCCCAGTGCGTGATAGAATGCGTATTTAGCCACTGCACCATTTGGGCGGCAGACATGATAAAGTGTCCCGTAAAATGTTTCTTCCCAAAATTCTTTACACTATCATGTTAAAATTGCAAAAACTGATCTACCGAGAAGAGAAATAATTGGAAATTCATCAAACTCATATAACTAAAATTACAATGCATAAAACGTATTACAATTTATTGTGAAATGTTGATTCCTCGTCCACTTAAGTATCAGTATCGAATCTTTTCAGTATCGATAGATATATAAGACATACAGCAGTAGCTTTAGTTTACTCTGACAGCATTTTGGTAGTTAATTTTGCCACTATATCGACTTTGAAAATCAATAAATATTTTGCTTTATCGAGTTCTGGTATCAGTAGAATTAATTAAAATGGGATCAATTAGACAAAAGATAATGTAATTCTACTTACGTTATTAAAATTTCCGATACCCATATTCCATTTGCTATGATTTACTTAGGTAATTGATAAAAATTCTATACTTTTAATGTATAACATTTATCTCCAAATATTTAAGATAATGTAACAATCATACTTATATACATATTATTGTTTTCCTGAGTGATTTATTCATGCCTACTGCTTAGTCTTATTTTTGCGTATGTTTTGTGCTGCACAATGTTGTATAATTGCAGGAATTTACTTGTAGCACATGATGAAATATCATGAAATATAATAGTAATGAAAAAGAGAGCAAATATCAGAAATAAATTTGAATAGTTACAGCTCTGTAAAAACAGCATTTTGAAAAGCTCTTTTTCCTTTTTAATGTACATTAAATTTGTAGGCTCCTTAGTAATGGTTTATTTCAATTTAAAATTAATTTCGCTGTTTTAAGTATTGTAAAATAATTTAATTTTTACATGGAAATGTGTTCGTGTAAGCTAGTGTTCCTCTACGACCCCATCTTTTCAAATTTATTTCAACACTTTAAGATTTTAAAGAATGAAATAATTTCTCTAAGCATGCTTAGAAAATATTTTTAATCTACTTTAAAAATAAATATAGGAATTCTACAAGCTTTGTATAGACATTTCAAGCTTCAATGAGTATGAGAAAAATATGCAGGGAGATTTGATGAAAGATGGGCATACTTAACAAATTTCTTAAAATATATGAAAATAAAAATAGAAGAACCACTAAACTTGCTTAAATGTTAGTATTGACGTTTAATGGCGATGGACAGTTTAATGATAAGGAGTTTAACAAATGTTAATCAACACACACGTATATGGATATTTTTCCGAAGGTATTCAATTCGTCCATCTTTGGGATGATCTTTTTTTTTCTTCAAAATCTTTGTCTCCTGGGGTCCAGATGTACAGGATTTAAAGTGTTGCGCACAGGAGTTGTGAATGTCACAATCATTGCCATTAGAAGCTTCCTCCTTCCTGTCTGGGCTTTCTCATGCTCCAAAATAAAAAATCAGCACCCATCAGAAATATGAAGTGTGTTAAGTGTACTATCTTTCTATTCATGATATCTATGGAAGTGGGCTTTTTCAGGTTTTCGGTAGATTTGGCAACCACCTATGTGACACAGTTTGAACTAATACCAGCTGCGGCCTCTGCAATACGGATTGCTTCTTTTGGTATAGGTGAACGAGAAACAGGAAAAACACCACACAGGTCAGACCATTATATGAATTTGTGATTGTTGCAGCTTTACATCAAGCACGTCCAATTAGTCCTTACATTAATCTTCTTATCTAGTTTATTTCTCACCCCAATTCTAGTGGTAGAGAACCTTTAAACTTCTGACGCTGGTGGCGGTACAACTGTTATACCACCCAAACTATGTGACTAAAACTGGGCGTTAGCACAAATGCCTTACCCAAGACTCATTTCTCCTCTTTTGACGGGATATCCAATCACCCTTCAAGGAAGATAGATAAGGAATTTCTAGAGGTGGGAATTTCTTTTTTTATAATGTGGGAAAGTCGGGCGTGTTATTTGATAATTGACTTGGGAAGAGTCGAATACGAGGGGCTTAGGAATCACTGTGAAATAAGGTCAGGAATTTGTCTTCCTCGGAGACTACGACACTTTTTGTATCGTATATTTACGCTCCCTAGTAAACTCTAACAGTTCTTGGTGGGCACAGCACAATTCCTCTCTCAAAGTATATAGTTGGGGTGGGTAAGTTTTTTCATGTAAACATCTTTAGGTTGGTCGACAGACGGAAAATTTACTTTGAAAAATAAAAGTTGTTACATATTACTTATTTATTAGTAATTTTTGTTTTCCATTTTATTGGTCTTTTAACCTTGAAAAAAAAACTAAAAAGCTTTGAATATTGCTTTATAGATTCTTTTTATATCTTAAAAGATAAATATTGAGTAGTTTGAGCTAAACTAAAAGAGCTAAGCTATTTTAACTTTCATAAAAATATATTAATCCGTGGAATAAATAGAAAATTTTATAAAAGCAGTTGAGGATTAAATAACAATATTTATGCGTACAAATAACCCAAATCATATATTTTTTAGGGAACATATACATCTTTGAGAATATTTTATGTGAGTGCCAAAAATTACGCATTTCTCAGTGTTTCCACCTTCTCTGTCGCAGCTTACATTTTACGTTACATTTTTCACTCTTTGAAAAATGTATTTGGTTTTCAAATATTTGAGTTTTTTACTTCTAGTCTACTACTGTTCATTTACATTTTATTTTTTGAGTTCGAAGTAGGTAACTGCCCAAAAACACTGTGCTGCATTTCCATGAATTGTGCGGCATTATAAGAACTGCATATAAATAACTTAGAGAATTGAGTGGAATTATAATTTTCGGTATATTTCCAGATAAATTACTTACTAAGATACAATAAAATGTATTTTTGTAGTAAAAGGACTTATACTTTCCAATAAGTTGTCGTTTTATGCATGCGCCTTTCCGAAATAAGTTACCGGCCCTGAGTAGCTATTCGCGTTTAAAAACATTGGTTCAATGCTGTTACGATCAAAATGTTCAGTAAAAGATCTTTTTCATGTAAACAGAATTAAACATTTTTCCCACCAAAAAAGGAAAAAAAACCTCTCTTGTTTGACAAAATCCATTTTTGCTGTAGAAATGAAATTTTGAAATATGATGCCTATAATGTTATGAATATAATCTTCCAAAAATGCGGTTGTGGTTGATAAATGCAAGGTAAGGGGTCCTTTAAAAACGTTTATTCACGATATCCGAGAGATACACAAGCATAGCAAGACATTTCCACCCTTAATAACAAGCTGTCTAAAGCATCTTCGAAGGAATTAGGACCTGTTGCTCTATGACGAACACAGTCCTTTTAAATTCCGATCAGAGTGAATGTCAATCGGAGATGAGTTTCATGAGAAACTCGTTTCCACGAATTCTATTATCAATTCTACGAGCACATCGGATTCACCCATCAGAATGTAAATTGTGAAGATTTCACATTCCAATGGAGAACATTTCCATATTGACCAACTGGAGAATGCAAATGTCATTTCCTGCACATAAGTTTCTGATTTTTTTGTATCTTGGCTGTGAGGCAGCCACGTCACAATGAACTTACTGGAAGAATACCAGACAGTCTAAGACATAAATGCATGAAATCATTAATTATAAATTAATTCATAAAAGTACATAGTAAGTGACAGTAGTACTTCACATTTCCTGTATCCACTTTTTATTTCTCTGTTTCCATTACTGCTGCTGCCTCATTTGACTCTTACTTCCGCGATGGTAAGGGGGCAATGCCTAACCGTGTGCGTCGGTGCATTTCGCTCCTATCAACTGAAAGCCGGTTCAAAGTCAGGAACTTTTCATTTTGTAAATTTTACAAACTCAGATATCACTATTACGTTATTATATTCACTTAGTTATTGTGTAATTATTTTAATATATTTAAAATACCTTCATTAATTTTTAAGAGGACTTTTCATTTTTATTACAACTTTACATTTTTAACAGTTAAAAAAAATCATGACTATGAGCAACTTCTTTTTCTTATCTCGGTTCCAATCTACAAGTTTTTCGCATTGTGTACTTCAGGTTCAGTGGAACTAGGCACTATAAATAAAGGAGCTTTTTTAATTATTTTCAAAAAAGAATAATTTCCGAATTATTTCAGGTATAAAGCTTTATTTCACAATATCAATAATTAGGCTGCTCAAGGATATGGACAAAAATAAATAAATAAATAAATAAAATAGGATGATCTTTACCATTTAAGCTATATCAAAAGACTTACGTACTTATATTATGTTTAAATACAACATTTAAAACTGCTCCAAATAACTTAATGCAGAATAAATGGATGTTTTATTTTTTTAATATTATAATATTTTAATAATAGCATTAGCAATTTAGCTATAATTCTTCATGAAAAAAACAGAGTAAAATATTAAAGAAAAAGGGTAATATTAATAGTGTTAATGAAAATTAAAGAGTATTATTTCATGTCGGAAAAAGAAATAAGTTTTAAAAACCCTCATGTTTTACATGAATATCACTACTATTTTGTAAACTATTTTTTATGAAATATGATATATCTTAAATTCTAACTATTTTTTATTGACACTTTTTTTATAAATTACTATCAGGGTGGTTTCAGCATTATTGTAAATATATATAATCTATCAGAGTACTAGTATAAATTTCAATAAGCTCCGCACAAATGAATTTATTTACCCTGTAAATGCTAACAAATTAATTCTCATTCAAGTTAAATCCATTTAAGGGGACGAATTCTTATTTTTCGAATTCGAAGGCGATTATCCTCTTCCAAATAAGTTACAACTAGAATCAACGCCATATTGTGCGAGTAGAATGTTACGACATAGAAAGCATATTTCACTTGCTCTCGGCTCGGAAATTAAGGAACTTTTATTCCACTCCAGAATTTCTTTCCCAGCTAAATCGGAACGTAGTAACCCAACTAGACTTTAACCGGAATTGCGACATCACTCGGTCCTAATTCTGATCGGAATCAGATTCCTCTGTGTTCAAATTAGAGTCCCTGGTCTTGAGATACTTGAAGACACCGCTCTCATACGTGGAATCTGGTTGGAAATGGCGATCTGCCATATGCTTCTTCAAAGGCCTGGAGAGATGGAAGTTACTAGATTCTAGTATCTCCGATATCCGGGCTGTGCATAGGATGACCCAAAATGTTTCATCAAACCATTGCAGCCAAACACGTCGAATTTAGCGGCCATCTAGTGGTGTGTGATTCCTGTGGCCATCTGTTGTACTTAGACGGGCAATTCCACTCCTCATCTCTTGTTTTCTTACACTTTGAACCCTGTACGTATTTATACATACATATGTACACTAGTGTGACGCAAAAAAACGCCTATTTTTTTTGTCTCATGTGAAAAAATGTCAGTTTTTGATTTAAGAGCCTCCTCCAAAGGACAGCTCAAAAAAAAAATAAGAGGTCGCTCAATATTTTTTTTTTACATTTCAAAAATCGTCAAAAATCGATTTTTTTTCTTTTTCAATTTTTTTATCGTTACGCTCGGCTATAGTTTTATAGACCAAAAATAAATAAGTTTCTGATATAGATAAAATCTGATATATCCAAAAATAGATAAGTTTCAGTTCAAAATTTAAATTTTGAAAGGTCGCTCACACTTGTTTTAAAATTTATTACTGCATTACTTTAGATATTTTCGAGCGACCTTTTAATATTCAAATTAAAATTCCATACACTTTTTTTTCTTCTATTTAGTATAATATAATAAAATAACACTTCGAGATGAACTAAAAATCAATAAAACTTGTTAAAGTTTTAAATTCGGTTTCAGATGAAATATTGTTTAAATGTTGTAGTTGATCAAAAACAGTATTAAATTTAAAAAGATAATGTTTTCTATATTCTGCTTGATTTTTAGTTCATCTCGCTGTGTATTTTTATCGATTATTCTACTAAATAATAGAAAAAAATACGGAATTTTAATTTGAATATTGAAAGGTCGCTCGAAAAAAATCTAAAGTAATGCACTCATAAATATAAAAAAAAATGTGAGTGACCTTTCAAAATTTAAATTTTGAATGAAACTTTCAGAAACTTATTTATTTTAACATCAAAAACTAACATTTTTTCACACGAGACTAAAAAAAAATAGCCGTTTTTTTTGCGTCACCCTAATGTACACATGTATTAAAACGAGATGAAATTATAATATCGCGAGTGGAGTATTCCTATAGAATTGAGAATTATACAAAATTGAACGATAAATCAACAAAAATTTAAGAAACTGTAAAAATAATAATAATAAATCCAGATTATAAACACCGATAACATTGTGTATATTTTATTTATTTATCATTGTGTGTTCTGTGGAAATTTCATAATTGTGTTGAACTTGATCTTAAAAATTCCTGATATATCTGTGCACTGGGAATAAGTGCCTAGTAATTTTAAAATAAAAACCCTTAAAAAAGCATAAACAACTATATAAATGCGAGGGGGAAATATCTGCCTATCCAGATTTTCCATCTCATCTCTCTATATATCTTACAAATGCATTCTGACGTTGCTCGGGCAAAAATATTTCGATATGCTGTGAAGTTAAGGTGATATCTACATTCAAAGATGAATGATTATTTTTTTCCTGAAAACCCGTATTTGAGAATATAAGATCGGATCTGATGCATTTGTTTCACTCTAAAAATAGAATGACATTGACGTATGAAGTGTGACCAAAGAAACAGTTCCGACAAAAAAATATATAAAATTAAATAACTTTTCAACAAGAAGTGTGCAAATAATATATTCGTGAGCATTGGTAAGAGCATGCACCGAATCTGTATAAACTTACTTATACTTTTAATACTTATTGAAACCTTTAATACAAAATTAAATAAGCATATTTCAATAAAGTATCATTTTCAGAAATGTTCCATTTAAAAAAGTAAAATATATGTAAAATAATATTAAATAAAATTCACATTGTTAATGGCCGTTTGACTGTACTTTGAACAAAATCATAACACCATCTTTCTAGTCATTTTTTTTTTTTTATCATTGCGATAAGAGTAATATTCTTCTCCAATTCAACTTGAATTATTTACAAAATACTAAAAACAATATTACGTTCAATTAGAATAAGTAAATACTACGTCGACTTTGTTCTCAAACAAAACAAAAATAAGCATGACAGACGTAAACGTTTTTTATAATACTAATTTTTTAGTCACATAGCAAACTTCAAGTACATCACTACCGAGTTTTATTTGTGCCGTCTCTGAATTTTATTAGCTCTGTTTAATCAACCTGTCTTTTTAGAATACTGCAATTTACTTTCGCATATATTTTTATTTTAAAGGAGTAAAATGCGAACAGCAATTTTGAAATGTATGAAGGCATTTATTTGCAATCTGAATGAATGCATTTCTTTAACATCATCATCAACAACAACGATAAAAATACAGTAAATGGCTGTTAAATATTTGGAACGGTAATCGAGTTATGTAAGGTAAAAAATAGCGTCCTTGTTATTCATTTAAATTAGTCAGAGGGTTCTGAATAGAAAATACGTATAAGAACGAGTACTAATTAAAAACACAAACGGTAGAAGCATTTGTTCATGATGCCATCCTTAAGAAAAATCTAATTAATGCTTGATTCTAATATATTTATTAGTCTTTACTTTACCTGATTGATATAAATATATTTATTATCTTATAGAATTCATGTAACCTTTATGAATTTTACAAGACATTAAAAATATTAACAAATCATTTTTCTTTCTCCATCTGAATGATTGTAATAAAATAATTTTTATTCTCTCTGAAAATTACATGACACTATGATAAAAACATACCAGAGGTATTGTACCGAAACAAAAGATATAAATTTACAAGTCAATATTTATTTCATCTGTTGTAAATCTAATTCACATCTGCAAATATACTTTTTCGTCTAAACAAGCCGTTAATTTAAATTTCATCCGATATCGTACAAAATTTCTTTTGCCGAATTCAGGCGCTTAAAAATTATTTAAAAAATATATTTTTATCAATTTTTATTTTTAATATGTTAAATGTATTTAGTAATTAAGAAAAGTCACACGATACCATGCTAGGTAAATAAGAAACTTCATAAAGGTAAATAAGAACAATTTTATAACTAAATACAGGTAGGATAATTCAAATTTCTATTTAAGGCATTGTTTAAACTGTCACCTTTGCTGTAGAAAATACATATTGCATCAGAACAATTTATCATATTTTGTGTGTATAGGTCTAAAATTATATATATATATATATATATATATATATATATATATATATATATATATATATATATATATATATATATATATATAATATATACGTGAAATGAGAAAATTTTGTAACCAGTTTATTTTTCTCTAAGAAAACTTAATAAAATATTACTTTTCAAATAATTGGGAATCATAAAATGATAAAGTGTAATAAATTTAAGTCAGTCGACTTATATATTCTACATTTACGTTTTTTAAAACTAACTACGTTTTTCTTTAAAACGCTTTCCCATTCACCCATTCATCAAACAAATGCGATATTAAGCGTGCATTGCAAAGATAAGAAATATATGATATCTATCAAAATAAAATTTGCAGATGATGTATTCTGAAATTTTCTGATATATATCACGGAAAAAAATATATATTTATAGATTGAATGAAAAACGATCATAACTCAGGCACATCGTATACCGTATCCCTGACGGTTTTAAAAGTTTTACTATGACTGACATTTATGTCCCTACACGCAACACTGGGCCTTCCTTTGCATAGGCGGGGAAACATTTTTCACATTTTATATTAAATCTCAACCAAGGCATTTTTCATCTCTGAGAGGCATAAAATCCACAAATACCGGAAAATATATGCAAAAGAAAGATCGAAGCGTTAAATTCCTGTTGCCAATAAAGTATAAAATCCAGTATAAGCAGGCATACTACAAATTTTCAAGATTTATGCGTAATCCGGGGTTTTAAAGATAAAGTAATAAGGTTAAAGACTCATTCGTTAACTTTACAAGATAAAACATGTATATATAAAATATGGCCAGTAATATGTGTGTGTGAGTGTGTATAGAGATAGGTAGATAGATAAGTATAACTCTGTGTGTTTATTTGATGTAGTAATATATATAAATAAAGTAAGTAATATGTAATAATAAAATCTATATTAATTTGGCGGTATAAAAAATGCGAAATCTAGCACAAAGCTGCTAATCCTGGTAGGCATAACGTCATTTCAAACTGATTAAACAATGTGTTAATATCTGCCGTAGTAGCTTGAGGACGGTAGTTTGCAAGCCTCTCGACAATTCGTGGCATAGGTTTGTAAAGGGAGAAAAATCTGCATAACATGCTAGTCAAGGCATACCCTTCTGTATTGAAGAGGGCTTGATGATAGAGCATTATCTTGAGGAATATGCACGATGCGGTGGTGTACTCCCCTGTATCGTATATATCTCGACACGTCTAAAGCTTTTTAATAATGAGCTGTTGAAAGATGAGATCATGCAGGCCCAGAAGATAGGTCTCAGTATCCGGCCACGTAAGTGATTGCATCGTATAGTCAAAGCCGCAAAATACCATAGGCCGTGCGTCCATGACGAATGCAAACTGGCAACGATCTCCAGCATGCCCCGAGACACAGAAGCATTCATAATTACGTGAAGACGTTTTTGTGATTGCAATAAAGTGTTGCCCTTGCACGCAATACTGTTGACCTGCCTCTCGCTGCAACACTTCGGGGATAGCAAAAGAAATACTCCGTCTGAATCCTATTTCCTGCTGTAAGCCATTCAGATTTCTGATTCAGGGTTCGCGATGTAACTGCATAATTCTTGAATGACGAGTGGGCAGAATTTCGATAATTTCTGGATGTTTTTACAGGAGGCCGTAGACATACTGCATGGCTTTCTGTAATGCTCCTTTGTAAATTTCAAATGCAAAATATGGTGAACGTAGTTAATCCATGTTTATAAAAATGATTTGACCGATGAGAAGATATATTTAACACTGGAATTTTACTTCTCGTATGGAAAACCTAGCGATTGAGCAATTTAGCACAAAGTGTGATAAATGCAGGCATCAAAACAGATAAAGTCTCTATGAAATCGTTAATCTTCTTTAATTTCCCGTAAAGCAGCGTCTCGAATCTTTAACTAAGCTGGTATATTGAAATGTGCCTAACGTGCAAGGCATGTAATAAATGGAGAGAGCTTGTGAGCGAAAGAAAGCACACTCATGTTAAAAATTTCCGAGTTAAAATCTCTCAATTTCTAAAGGTTCAAAATGGCAACAGCTTATTTACTTGATCAAAACAAAATGAGAAGCTGCTATTGAGGTAATATTGATTTGTGAGTAAATGATCTCAAAATCGTCAGAGATCTAATTTTTAGATTAGATTAGATTTTTGCCTTCTGTCCACTATTTTGCAATTAGCAAAATCTGTTTTGAATTCACAGCTCTCTCTCTCTCTTTATATATATATATATATATATATATATATATATATATATATATATATATATATATATATATATATATATACCATATATATATACCATATATATATACCATGTATATATATGTAGCGTATTCGAGTGCAAATTACATAAAAAATAAAAATTGTGATCATAACATTAAAAACGAATTTACTAAAAATAAATTATAATAATTTTTCGAAACAATTCATTGTCTAAAAGTACTAGCTGAAATCGATAATAGCCTCGTTAATTTTCTGTGTGTGTAAATTATGTTTCATTTCCTATTAGATTTTATCGAGAAAGCAATTACACGAGGTCCCATCTCTGCCAGGAACTTAACTTGTTGTTTATCACACATATCATTGTTGCTGTTATGAATAAATATCATTAGAGAATATGCGGCAACAGTTTTAATTGTGTTTTCCCTTTTTCTTTCTTTTTAAATATAACTATATTTATGTTTATACTAATTTATTGAGATCTGTTCATAATTTCTGCATAGCCATAATCAGATTTTCAAAGGCTTTTGAATCCCACTTTAGTAAATTTACACTAATATACACGTTCCACTAAAGGATTAGATAAGTATCTTATTTTAACATGTATATTGACAAACTTTTAAGGGAAAAAATCTTAAAATTTTCTGAGAGAGAAAGAAGCTGTGATACCATATCTTTGGACTATCTTGTAAACTTCCATCAGGATCTGGCAATACGTTATTAATATCCCTTCTTTTAATATTTATCTTACTTCGTTCCCCTTCTTCATATGGCAGGAAGCAGGTATTTCTAATAGGAGGAAATTTAGGGATTTGATTGGATCAGAACTGACGAATCGTTAAACTTTTTTACGAAGAACTCTGAGCGAAATGTTTTCAATCAGACTGCGTAAACTTAAAAAGAATATTTTTCACTTTCCCTTGTAGAACTTTCTAAAAGTTTCTCAAAATATTTAGGTCATTACAGACTCGGCGAAAATTCGCCAATATTTTCCTGAATGAAATTAAAAACAGTGTGCGCGTTTTAGTCCGTTGTCACCCCAATAATTTATGAACAGCAATAGTTATAATCATAAATGTAGGTATAGTAAAGTTGACATTCGCTATACAAAGAAACCGCTTACAGCACCACCTCGCGGTTAAATTTATAGTTAGCATTCTCAAAAACGATCCGAGGTACGGGAAAAAAGTCAATTACAAAGTTCTTCAGCATCGTGAATTTAGTAAAGAAAAACACCTTAATTAACACATGATGCTCAATAATTCACAAAATAATTCTGTGGATGGAAAGCATGAAACACACTTTAGATTTTCCTTTGTTTGGTCGATTTTTCCAAAAACTTCACTAGCCTGACATTAAGGTCAGTTGTCTTTTATGCTGAAAGTGTTTTCTGTCACCAACAATACACATCTGGTGACTGGTCTGTAATTCCCACTAAATTTGTACAATATGGCTGGTGACAAGCTGATAGAAATGTCAGTAATATGTTTATACACTGCTGGCCATCGTAAATGCAACACCCTGAAGGAAGCATGCAAATAATATGAAATTTACAACATGCATTAGCTGAGGTGAGATATGCAAATGATTAGAATTTCAGCGCAGACGCACATCAAGCGCGCCTGTGGCGCCACCTCAAAGCGCTATTTAAGGCTTGGAGATTTCGACGGTTTCAAGTACAGCAATTGTGTTTTTCTTGCTTTTTTTTTAAAAAAAAAACGATAAATTATGCCTCGTAGGAAACAACGATCATCTTTTGATCAAGTATCCGAGTTTGACAGAGGAAGGATAGTGGCATACCGAGATTGTGGGTTATCTTTCAGGGAAATCGGTCGTCGTATTGGACGAAACCAAACAACTGTGATGCGGATATGTGATCGTTGGGTGCAGGAGGGTACGACGGACAGACGTGATCGACCGCATCGACCTCAGTGTACCACGTCACGTGATGACAGGCAGATTGTACGCATGGCAGTGACGGACCGCTCAGTCACATCACGAACCATATCACAGCAGATTCAGTCTGTAACGCATCATCCAGTGTCTGCGCGTACCATTCGACGTCGTTTACAGCAGAATGGTCTGTCCGCAAGACGTCCGTTGCTTTGTCTACCTCTGACGCGGAACCACAGACGTCTCCGCCGCCAATGGTGCGATGAAAGAAGGATGTGGACGACAGAATGGAATGAAATTCTCTTTACTGACGAGTCACGCTTCTGTATGCAACACCACGACGGTCGGATTCGAGTCTGGAGACACCGTGGAGAGAGGATGCTGAACAGCTGCATTATGCACCGTCACACTGGTCCTGCACCGGGTATTATGGTATGGGGCGGTATCGGATATCTCTCTCGCACTCCTCTAGTACGCATTGCCGGTACTTTAACCAGCCAGCGCTACATCTCCGAGGTGTTGGAGCCAGTTGTCCTTTCTTACCTTCAGGGCTTGCCAACAGCCATATTTCAGCAGGATAATGCACGGCCACACGTGGCACGCATTGTCCAAGGGTTCTTCGTCAATCACCAGATTGAATTGCTTCCCTGGCCGGCGCGCTCTCCGGATCTTTCGCCGATAGAAAACATGTGGTCCATGGTTGCTCAACGACTGACCCAGAGTTCATCCCCAGCTGTCACACCAGATCAACTTTGGCAACGTGTGGAAGCTGCTTGGTCTGCTGTACCCCAAGAACACATTCAAAGTCTCTTTGAATCAATGCCGAGGCGTGTGGCAGCTGTGATCTCCAACAACGGCGGCTACTCTGGGTACTGATTTTGGCAGGAACCACGCTTCATAGAATGCTGTAAATTTAATCATTTGTTACTTGGTCAACATGTTATCTACACAATAAATTTTGTTGTGATATCTCTTGTTTTTCTTGGTGTTGCAATTTGGGTGGCCAGCAGTGTATGTCATGCATTTTACGCCTTACATTTTTAACATGAACCGGCAGTATTCACGCTAGGTATAACATACCCGCTACGTTTTTGTTTCCGATGTGCCTTCCTAACTTTCTTTTGAAAATAGATGAATCCTCGTGAGGCTGGCTCTAAGGTCACAATCTTGAAGAGAAAAAAAAATTTTTTTGAAAATCTTCAAATAGGTTATCGGCTGAACAACTAGTAACGGCGATGCTGAACAACTTTCTAGCCGACTTTTTCCGCGTATATCTTTGAGATAAGAACACCAACTCCAAATTTAGCCACTGGCTGGTACCGGACGAGGTTATTTTGCGTAGCGCATGGCAACTTACCGTACCTAGACCACACTTTATGACTACAGCTCTTAAAATTCAGAAATTATTGGAGTGACAACGGACTTTAGTGGGCACACTGTATATGGGCAAGACCGCTTAATTGAGTCATTTTGCACTGAAAAATTATTTTAACAAGAGAGGAATTCCATCATCCGATATCATATGGACAAATTACTATGATTTGGTACTTGGAAATTTACTATATTATTTACAAGAAGGATGTTGGAGATAGTTGTGAAGCATTCATAACGTGAAGACGATGAGTTTAATGTGTCACGCGCTGTTTAAGTAATATTTAATATTTATTCGAACTATCGTGTTGTTGTAACTACTGTAACTGTCAAATAAACCTGGAACTGTATTTTTTGTTACCAATTCCGTTTTTCTCGTTGTGATATATTTTTTGTGTGTTTGATGTTTGGCTACGTTTCGATGTCCATATTAATCCGAGTGTGTTTATTTATAAAATCTGTGTAGTTGTGACCCTGTTTGTCCAACGCATGATATTCTTCTCACAGAAAATGTACCGTGGATTTGAAATCATGACATAAGAAAGCTATAATTTCGAATGGCATTTATAAGGGAATCATGACGAAACTCTCATGCTACATGTAGTAAATACGTGTAACCATGGTTAATATATATATAGATATATATAAGTAATATACAGGGTGTCCAGCCTTAATGTGACCCAATAGCTTATTCCCGAACCATTCGGTTTAGATATGCACTTCCAATTTGAAAAATGTTTTAAAAAAGGTAAAGAATGTTTTTACGTGCTTTTCGAACCAAAAAACCCATTTAGAAAAAAATTACAAAAATTAAATTTTTATACGGTCCCCAGGTCCTATCACTTATATTTAGGAAAAGATGCAGTACACAAAAACAAAGTAAACAAAAAAAGTTTCATTTTATTACGTTAAAAACTGACCAAGTTATGGAACTTTGAAAATCATACATTTCATCCATTTTCTCGGCCAAATTCAAGAAGCTAGTAAGGGACCGTCTCCAAAGTGAAATTAATTGGAACTCTGCCAGGAAACATTCGCTCTTGCACGTCACTCTTATGTAAATCGTTTTTAAATTTAAAAGTACACACATTACGTTAATATTACAATAACTGAGTACTTAAGAAACAAAATTTATTCTGTGTACGTGTAAAACATAGATAAAATAAATATTTTGGACGAAGAAAACTTTTCAAAAGCAGTTCCAAAAATTTAGACTTATTTGCCTGCGGCTTCAGACTGATTTGCTGCGGTACTGATCATGGCAAACGTTAAAAATCTGTTGTGTAGTCGCTTGCAATTGCATACAGTCGTATTCTAATATTACGAATTCTAGTACAGGAGAACGAGATGTATACAAATGAAGAATACTGCGAAATGGTACTGTTGTATGGGCAGTGTAATCGAAATAAGAGAGAGGCGGCAAGACTTTATGCCATTAAATTTCCCAGTCGAAGACATCTATCTTATTGTACAGTTGCCCGTGCTGTTCAACGCTTGTATAGAACTGGGAGTTGTCATAGACGTATTCCCTTGTCTCGTGCCACACCTTCAAGCTTGCGGATACCCGCTGAGGATGTTCTAGGATATGCCCTGGCTCATCCTGAAAGTAGTGTCCAGGATATTAGCAAGGCTTGTTCCTACTCAAAATCGATGGTGTGGAACATATTACATAAGTACAATGCATTTCCTTATCGTCCAGTCCTGGCGCAGGAGCTAATGCCTGGAGACCAGTTGTATACATCTCGTTCTCCCATACTAGAATTCGTAATATTAGAATACGGCTGTATGCAATTGCAAGCGACTACACAACAGATTTTTAACGTTCGCCATGATCAGTATCGCAGCAAATCAGTCTGAAGCCGCAGGCAAATAAGTCTGTTTTTTGGAACTGCTTTTGAAAAGTTTTCTTCGTCCAAAATATTTTATTTTATCTATGTTTTACACGTACACATAATAAATTTTCTTTCTTAAGTACTCAATTATTGTAATATTAACGTAATGTATGTACTTTTAAATTTAAAAACGATTTACATAAGAGTGACGTGCAAGAGCGGAAGTTTCCTGGCAGAGTTCCAATTAATTTCACTTTGGAGACGGTCCCTTACTAGCTTTTTGAAATTGGCCGAGAAAATGGATGAAATGTATGATTTTCAAAGTTCCATAACATGGTCAGTTTTTATCGTAATAAAATGAAACTTTTTGTGTTTACTTTATTTTTGTGTACTGCATCTTTTCCTAAATATAAGTGATAGGACCTGGAGACCGTATAAAAATTTAATTTTTGTAATTTTTTTCTAAATGGGTTTTTTGGTTCGAAAAGCACGTAAAAACATTCTTTACCCTTTTTAAAACATTTTTTAAATTGGAAGTGCATATCTAAACCGAACGGTTCGGGAATTAGCTATTGGGTCACATTATGGCTGGACACCCTGTATATATTAGTATATATAAGTAAACTAATAAGTAAAACACAAAGTATAGTACTACAAAAATGGCACACCCCGTTGGAAAAAAATATATAACAGCAGAAAAAGAGGGCCAGACAGTATGATGATCGAAAAAGAATGAACCATATTTTATACAAAAATTAATGGAATGAAAATTATAAACTCTGGTACTCTCATCAGGAGCCATACCCAGTAGATTATAATTAAACACAACTAAATAGTAGGGTTTCGGTTGTGTTGCTTATGAAATGAGATATTCTCTCCATACATTTAGGCCCTTTCCTACTATAGAACAAGAATATAAATCAAGAAAATAAAAATAGAAGTATTTGGAAAGCAAAATAATTGAAAAAACACTGCAAAGCAGACATACCCAACAGGAACAATGCAGATCGCATGGCATGAGACAGCAAATTTTATTGTAAGTAACAACAACAGAAACACCATAGAACTATGCAAAAGTAATCTGAACATTATTACAGATTGTGGGTCGAAGTCAGGCAAATATTAGAATGAAGATAGTCCCTATAAGCAGTTGTAGTTTACAAAATATTCAAAAAGAATAACGATAAATCATAGATGCTGATTGAAAAGGGGTAACTGAAAGTAGTAACTAGGAAAAATACAAAACCATAAATGCGCTTTTGCAGCAAAATATAGCCTAAAAGAAGATTTAAAAAATAATTTCACAATGCAAAAATGGCATATAGATACAAATCAAGTATCCATACAAATCAACTTTCGCAGGCTTGTAAAAGCTTGATCATTTTAGTCTAGGAAGTTACCGGAGATGGATGAATCAGTTTTTATTTATTTATTTGCCAGGAGAGGACAGCTCGCGTCACTGAATGTGTCGCTTGGAGCTACATATACGTCCTTCCCGGAATTTCCCGCCACAATTTGGAACCTCATCAGGAGGTGGTGAGGACTTCTGAATATTGGCACTCCTCGGAAACTGCTAGCGACCGCCGAGAGGACTTTCGGAACCACGGATTTAAACGTGCACGTATACTGCATATACACGGTGGTCTTTAGTGGTACACCGGTATCGAAACCACAACCTTCCGGTTACGAGTCCAACGCCTTAACCACCAGGCTACCACGGCCCGGATGAATCAGTTTACTAACTTGGAAGTAGCGAATACCAGGACTTGATTACCGAAAAGGCTCAGGAAGCTTAAGCTTCCCCTCAGAATTTGAAGGAGGGCCAAAAATGACTGCAAAACAGGAATGAAAATTCAAAATTTTGTTTTTAATTGATCTTTTAAGTTATTGTAAAAATTTTTAATGAACAGAAGTGGAAAGCTATTTTTAAGGTTTTTCAGAAGTCTTGATACTTAAGTCACAACATATCTAACTTGTTTCAGTTCCCGGTGTCTTTGGAGATATCTTCCTCACTTGAGAGAGTTTTTTCTATTGTGGGGAACATTTGGTCGGGACAAAGGGGTACACTTTCGATATGTTTTGTGTCTTCTAACAACCCCTTTAAACATCTTCCAAATGTCAAAATTAATTCTGAACTGTAATGCTGTGATTTTTATGATGACATCAAAAACAAACAAACAATTTCTGAAAAAAGAAATGTCTAATTAAAAATCTGACTAAATCAAGTTTAATGTTCCAGTAAGGTAATGTTTTTAGTTTACTTTTTAAAATAATTTCAAAAATACTGCAAAATATCATTGCAATGAACTAAACTATTATGAAAATTAATGAATAAAATATTTTTATAAAAGGAAAATTTCAGATTTATGAGCAAAATATTTTTATCAAAGGGAATTGTTGCAACTAATTAAATCAATGAAATTTCATTTTAACGAATAAAATATTTTTATGTAAGAAAATCATTTAAAACTTTTTAAAAACAAAAATGGCAGGGGGGGGGTGCGAAATGAGACTGAGCTGACCCTCATTTTGGAGGTTAATCGGGAACTGGTCAATACGCATTGCTTGCATGGTGCTGCGGACGGGTATGAAAGAGAGACGGTATGGATGTACCTTCAGCGCAATGTTTTCAGGCGTAAATGCGAGGGAGAAATGCACGTAATGTACATCGGCCAATTCTTAGTTTGTAAAGCTATTCATCAATCTCCGGCAACGTCCTAGGCCGAAAGGATCTCCCTGTAAGATACGCACTCGTAGAAAACTCCATTAAGTTAAATTGCGTTGTAGTGCAAGTCTACTGTACTTATAAGTAGAGTCAGTAGATAAAGGGTTAAGTGAGCAAAAAAGCAAAGCAATTTTTTAAAGAAAGACATAAATCTTTCATGTGCCATTCGTGTTCGATATCTTTCTAAAAAAGATACACACACACACATATATATACATATATATATGGATGGATGTAGTTTTGCTATTTTAACAATCTATGGCCAAATAAATAAATAAAAATGAAAAATAATAAGTACAATGTATAATGATTTATTTAATTTTATTCTTGCGAAGAAAATTAGTAAAAATGTTTCATAGTTCACTGCCCAGTTGCCTTTACATGTAAAAACTTATTATTGATGCCTCATATAGATGTAAAATACTAACCAAATAAAATTATTCAATAAGCATCATTTGAAAAAAAAATGCTGTGCAATTTTTAACACAAGCACTATATTTTTTCAACCATACAATACACGTTGTCGAAATAATTAAATATAATTATCGAAGTCAAATTGAGTTTGCCGTGAACATCTAAGCTTTCCCACATTTTGTAATTTGTTCAGCCCTTAGTCATTTTTGCTAATTTGTTTTGAGGTTTCCCAAAGCAAATTAGTATCTGAGAAAAAAAAATTCTTTCCTCTCTGAACACGGCCAACAATTTAACTCCCATTTCACGTGTCTGTAAAATATGCCAAGTTATGAGAATACTTTAAAAGCTGGAGGAATATTTTCAGAGCTGCTGCACTGAATGATTGCAGTATTTGCTTTGAAGTAGCTTCTGCAAATTAACAGCACTGCTCTGTTTGCTTTTCGTTGTGTGAATATATTTAAGCGCAATAATGGGTGTTGTATAATTGTTAGTTTAGGGTGTATAAAGATTTCAATGGGCGTTATCTTTGAGTAGCAAAGAATAATTTATAAACTTTCTCGACGAAAATATCTAAACATTATTCTTTAGCCTCTTATATAGTATAATTGATTTTTATAAAAGAATTTAAGGAAATATTTTCAATGATTAAGATAAAAATTTTCTATGCAAATTGACAAAGAAATTATATATTTTTTCATTTTTAAGATAATTGAACTTGTTGATATCAAAAGGGTTTATCTTCACGCTTGTCGAGCTAAGAAAAAAAATTCACGTTAAGCTTTAAAAAGCGACATTTTTAAAGTTTGTTTAAAACTCCGTTGGATAAATTTTCGATTCTGTAAAATTTTCCGCGTACAGTAATGCGGTGATTCACAAAATTTTAGTATTTCTTCATAATTAATCTCAGAGAAATCCTTAAACAAACAAATTATATAAAGGACTATGCATGAATTTGAATGTGAATGTTTAAACCTACAGTGCGAAAATAACTTTTCTTTCGTAATTTCTGCATGACCCCTAGAACATGAACGTTCAACGTGATAACTCCATTCGACAGCTGTTGAAAATGGTTTAAAAACGCTGAGCGTCTTGGAAATGGTCAAATAATTTAAAAAAGTTATATGGTAAAATTTTCATGCAGCTTCAAATTTATACAAAATAAAATTTAGATAGGAAAATTTGTATTCATTAAAATAATGAGCTCCTATATAAATTACAAGCTTGAATGTCAAAACATATTTAATGTTATCTGTGTGTTATAAATAGTTTAAATTATAGATGAATTGCAGTGAAATCTGGAAAGAATCGGACGGGATTTTATGTCACAAAATTTTAGAGGGTTTAACTCAGCATATATTTATGTTCGTATCTCTGACATTTTTTAGGATATAATCCATAAATTCCGTATATAAACACTTTAGTGTATGGGGGCACATTTTTAATTCTACCTTATTTTCATTATCTTTTCAAAATGCATTGCCTACTTTCTCCAATAGGTAAAAAAAAAAAGTTAAAATTAAGGAGTGTTGCTACCTTTTTGGGAAACTCTGTGTAAAACATATCTACTAAATAAGGACTTATCGTGTATTAACGTGATTTCTGCCATTCGCAGCTACGTTGCAATAAAACAGCAGTTTCCTTAATAAATTAGAATGATTCGTTTCCCCTTTCGTCTTTTTAATATTCATTGATATTTCGAAAATGTTAGAAGCCTCATTTTATGATCAACCGTTTCAGATGTAAACTGACTTCATAAAGCGACTGCATGCATTTATAAGCACACAAACATAAGCATAATCACACGAAAAACTGATGTACTTTTAAATACATAAAATAGGAAATCAAATCACTATTAAAGTAATTTAACATTTAATTTAAGTTTACTTTTTTAGAGGAAATATTAACTTTTTGGGACTTTAAATGTTAGATATGCTTGCATAGTAGTTAGTACTTGGGTTAGCTACAAAAGATTTAATTAAATATATGAGTATACTTGCGGCTTTTTGATGCAATGCATTTGCATATGTTACCTCTTAAGAGTCCTCTGTAGTCGCCTTGCGGAGATTCAAGTCCCAATGTTTCGCTATGGAGAAAAGTGCCTTAACGCCGAGTCATTTTTCTCAGAAAGTATTAGGTATTTTTAAATGGAATTTTCCTGTGTGAATCTTGAGAACTATTCGCAAGGATTGCGAGAATCAGATTTGAATTAATTTAGCCGAAAGAGATTTTATTGCAGTCTAGAATTTATGTTACTTTTCCGACTGCAATAAAATCTCTTTCGGATAAATTAACATAAATCAAATTCGCGCAATTCTTGCGAATAATTCTCAAGATTCACATAGGAAAATTTCATTTAAAAATACCTAATACTTTCTAAGAAAAATAATTAGGCGTTAAGGTACTTTTCTCCATAGCAAAGCATTGGGACTTGAATCTCCGCAAGCCCACTACAGAAGCCTCTTAAGTGCATAATTAAGTTATACTACAAATAATCTAGGGAATAGGCATACCAACTATGGTTATCAGTTGCATTACCGAAGGATGCTTTATTTCTTTAATCGCCTAGGCAATCCGCAAATTAATCAATATCTACACGTGGTCAATACAAATCACTCTTTAAACTGTAAAATAAGATCTTCGTTGAACAACTGAATCCTTTCGAAACGCTTACATTCATAAAGAGTTATTTAGTTTAAATAATCAAGAAATCAACAAATTAGTTGATATAATAAATCATTAATCCATTATGAAACTATTATTGGGGACCAAGCATGGCCGAGTGTATAAAACACTGAACATGGTAGTTGGCTAAAGTGTTGAAGTCTCGGGATCGGACCTATCGCTCTCCTCTCGGGCTAACGGAGTTCTGGGCGATTGTCTCCAGATGTGACTTAATACACGTTGGAACTCCTTAAAAAGTCCTTCACACAAGGCACTACACTAAGCAGGTGCCACTCATGTAGGCTTGCAGAAATACAAAGCAAGGAAGCTATAATGGGAGGAATCAAACAATTTAGAGTAGAATTGCAATGAATTAAATAAATTTTCAGTGCACGTGATCAAATTTTGCTTACTTCCATTAGTGCTATCTGGTGATTGGTGAATTGCAATTTTGAGTTTCATAGCAATTAGTTTTTGCAACAAGCATACTTATTTGTGATTGATTCAGATTACCAGTCACTCCAAATCTCTGCCCAATAGGGAGAGCAGTTTTATTACTTTTCAAATAGTATGCAAATTGTTCTCTGTGGGTTCAATTAAAAGTGTAAAATATTACTATTGTGACTGGATAATATCTTGAATTTTTGGAATTCCGATAAAAATCAACATTTTTAACTAGATGTACAAAAAAAACCTTTTTTTTCTTTTCTTTTACTGTTATTATTCTGCTTGTGAGAAAAGAACCCTCTGGGTTCAATGAGGTAGATGTATTTTTTTTTTCTTTTCGACGAAATATTTCTTCTGACTCGGCATTGTGGTTATTTTTTTTTTTTTAACAAAAACTACATTCTACATGTGTTACAGAAATATAATAAACATGCAAAATTATAATACAAACACTAGTTATTCATGAATTATGATATAAAATGATTTATTTGCTTAAGGATTATTAAATAATTTCAAATTACTGCACAAAATAATGCCCAGTGGTCGTCGCTTATTTCGGTGGGTGGTTAAGTCGGTTAACCGCTTATTCCGATGAAAGTCGTTATAAACAGAAAGGAATGACCAAACTGCACCGCTTTTCCGCCGGTTACCTTGGTAGCGAGAGACGCTTTATCCGGTCATTTTGTGTTTGGAGATAGGATAAAATTCCGACTAATTAGCTTTAGGGAAAGTGAAAGCCACTCAAAGATGACTCATATTTGTGTGGAGGTGTTACAACACAGTAGACCTTCTATAACACGGGCCCATACAACACGGATCCCTAGAACACGATGAAAAAAATTGCGATCGTTTCATGTAACACGTTAAGAGACTCGTACAGCACGGTAAAATGAGACAGATGTTTTGGTTTTATTACACTTTAGCTGCTGTAATTAATAAAATTGTTTAATGGCAACATCAAACATCATTGTGTTTCTATGGAGTGCAAATAAGTTTGCCGCGATTACACCGAGCAGTCCGCACTCCAGTTGGAATATAGCTCAGGACCCGTACAACACAGATCTCTATAACATGGAATGCTCTACCATTTTATTGTGAGGGGGGGGACTACTGTAATTCAACCAAAACAATATTTAATATATTTCACAGAACTTTAATAAAAATGATGATGAATCCGGCACTCTGAACAAATGATGATGATGATGACGATGATGTCCACGTGTGTAACCGAACCGAACACATGTCACAAAAGTATATATACTGATCGCTATAGAAGCTTAACGTAGAGCACTTAATGAAAAAAATGTAAGGATCACCTCTTTCAACATTAAGTTAAATTTGCGCTACATGATACTTTTGCCCCTAAAACAGCATTTAGTTCCGGATTCCCATCCCAAGAAGTTATAATTCGTTTCTTAAATAAAATTGTTCATACGCATTTTTTCACTTGTTTTTTTTCCCTTTATTCTTAAGTAATTATGTGCATAACTCAACAATTCACTAATACAGTTCATATATTTCGATCTAATTTACCGATTTTTCCATAAATGTTATCACTCTTGTTTTGGGCTTGCCTTTTATTTCGCATTTCGGTTATTCCGGTCAATCTCACTCGGCCAAGATGTGACCGGAATAGGTGGTGACCACTCTATTATAATAAATACTATGAAAAAAAATGATAAATTTTATTGAAAACTTTTGTAAGATAAATATGTTATAAGAAATTTATAACGAGGTACAAAAATAGGAAAAATACCACCGATTATGTATTTTTGGGAACGAGTGTGATAATGCAATGTTTTTTTTTTTTTTTTTTTTAGGTTCTACATAAAACCCAGTTCATGTTCATAGATTAATATTGATCTATGGCTAAGTACTACTTTGAATATAAATTATTTTTGAAAATCTCTCTTTATTACAGCTGATATGAAATTTACTGTTCCGAAATGCAACTAACTATAAAGCTAAATAAATAACGACATTTACGAAAAGAGGCTCTTTAGTATCAAAACCTGTAAAATTTTAGCGTTACGATCCATAAAGATATCGGCAACAAAGCTCTCCCCTTCCTCCCACGTAAATTAAGAAATTCAGTTTTGTGTTTCAAACGGCTTTTCAATTCATTTAAATTGAATTTGTATTTACCACACGTTCCCAACTTTCTATATATAAATAAATAAATAGTAATGACTATGTCATTTCCTCTCTCACCCCCTT
Source organism: Cheiracanthium punctorium (assembly GCA_038373885.1). Classification (NCBI taxonomy): domain Eukaryota; kingdom Metazoa; phylum Arthropoda; class Arachnida; order Araneae; family Cheiracanthiidae; genus Cheiracanthium; species Cheiracanthium punctorium. The sequence goes on along the minus strand of JAWZYV010015836.1, from coordinate 224,611 downwards.
TATTGAAACTTGTCCGAAAATTGTGTCCAAAAATTTGACATAAAAAAGCGATATAAAAGTATGCCACATAATTTTACATATATTTAAATACTATTAGGTCACAACAGCTTTAATCTATTGTTACAATATTTCGTAAGCTGTAGAATATGTTACACATGTATTTTTTACATATATATAATACCATTAGTTCACAACAGCTTTAATCTAGTTTTAGAATATTTCGTAAGCTGTCGAATATGCATCACATGCATTTTTCTATAAATAGGTTACAATCATAAAAATTTCAACATAACGTTACCAGTCGAAATACACGAAAGATGAAAAATAAAATGACATAGTCAATTAATATCATTTTAATACGGCAATAATGAAACTAAAAAACTAAAAAAATTATGGAGATTCAGGGGGGGGTCTCCCCCTGACGAGGTTCGAACAGCCGAGTTATATATATATATATATATATATATATATATATTTACTTTTTTATTTTTTTATATTTTTTTCACTTTATCATTGGATTATCTTGGGATTTCACTTTACGTAAGTAAGCTATTATATATTATATATATATATATATAGATAGATAGATAGATGCGTACATATATGCGAGTGTATTTATATATACACAAACAAATGTATATATATATATATATATATATATATATATATATATATATATATATATATATATATATATATATATATATATATATATATATATACACATATTTGATAAAAGAACAAACTTGATAGCATTATTTTTCTTCATTTTTTTGCTTCAAAACTTTTATACTCGAAGAATTCCGTCTGAGTGTTTGTGTTCACCTTTTCCCTTGAGGAAGTAACTGAACAAAGTTCTTGTTAATACTGAAATAAGCGACGAAAATAAAATAAAAAAGTTTTTCTGCTCCCGCAGTTAGGAATTGTATTTGTGAAATTTTCTGTAGCTTAACTACTCGAAAAATGTTAGAGTTACGTGGATGTTTAAGTTCGTTTTATTATGATTCTTTAGAAATGCTGAAATTCGAAGAATGCATTTATAAAAGCACATTTAATGATACAGAATTTTATAATGACTGTTTTTCGTTCATTACTTGCAGGAAAGATTATGAGAAGGTTTAAGATATCCTTTTTTATTCTTAAGATTTATTTTCTAGAGTGTTTTTATTCCTGTTTCATCGACTATTCTCTTTACTCTGCCTACTTAGAGCTTTCGTTTAGTTTTTCATGTATACATCGCCTACGCCATTAATTTGCGAAAAATTTAAAAAATCCAGAATAAAGGAAGAATATTTTAAAAGAAAAATATGTAGTTAACTATAATATATCGATGGCATACATGAGATGACGTCATTTTCTATTTAAAAAATGGTGTTATCTCTAATTCTTTTTTGAAAAATGATAACATTTTTTAATCAAATATTTATGTAATTCAATTAAAAGCATGACGCGCACAATATACGTCAAATGCTCTTGAAAACTAAAAAATTCCTTACAAAAGGTACATAAATGAAAAAAACAATAATTTTCATAAATACAATAATATATCTGACATTATCATGAAATTTTGCCTCATGTAATGCATTTCTGTACCATCTATCAATATCATTTTCAAAAGTATTCTTTAAATGAAAAAAATGATTCTGTATATGATTATATCCCTGAAAACCGCATTTTTTGCTCATTATTCTTTCGTTTATAATTATTTTTTATACTTGCACGAATTTAGAATGCAGACAGCGTATGTACAGCTGCAGAAAAAAAAGTTCCACTTGTACTTTTTTCGGCCGTCGTCCGTCGTACAGGAAAGTTACAGATACTAATCGTTTACGATTGACGCACACTTTAATTTGCTATGCATAAAAATTGCATAAGGGGCCATCTACATATTAAAATTCGCACCAACTTTTTTTTTCTCAATAGCAACCCCTAGATTTCACTTCATATTTCGAAAATTTAGCTCATTTTAACCCCGAACACCCATTTTCAATAAATTTTGACAGAAAATGAGTGAGTTATGAGCTCCCCAAATCCCCCTCCCCCTATGTTAAAATATTTTTTCATACTTCAATTCATATCTCCTCTAATATTGGTAATTAAGAAGCTGATTTTTATTCGTGCTATTAGAACTAAACGACCCAAACATAATTTAATGTTATTATGATTTTAAATAAATTATTAATATGAATTACGAATTATTAAATTAATATTCAAAAAAATTATGAATAGCGACCTAGCCAAATTTCGATGGAAATAGATGCAGAAATCAATATTACATGGCTGTGCAAAATTTCAAATTTTTACGTTCAGTAGTTTAATTTATATTAAATAAAATGTGTTATTTTCATGAGTTAAGGGACCATATATAAATTTATTAAGTGAAAATTAGATTTATTTTGTGCAAAAGCACAGTAAAAGATACCAGTATTAAAAATATCAAATTTTCAAGCAAATAAATTAGAGGTTTTTATGCTTTGATAGGGATTCTATAAAGCGTGTATTGTTGCGTCCGCTACCATATTCCCGAAATAAAATATTTTCCAGCTATAGAATTAGATATAGTAGATGTAGGTCTTCTAATACAACGTCCTATTTCTGAAAAACTAACATCCTCAACTTTCCAGGCATGGATGTGACCTTTTTTAATATCGGAAACATTAGGTCTTTGGACTTAACAACTTTATCAAACATACTTTATCATACATTATCACACATTCCCATACTTTATCAAACATTCAAAATCACGTTTTTCTGTAAAAATTTTTCATCTAACTATAAATTAAAATACCGACAAAAGTCTTAAGAATATTGCACATTGCAGACGATAGTATTAAATGAAAAAAGTGAAATAACTTACACAGTGATAATATTGGGTCGGCAAAATGTAATTGCGTTTTTTACATGAAATTCAAACAAATAAATTTTCATTCTGGAAATCATTCTTCAAGTTCGACCATAGCTGAGTAATATTCTAGCTTGTAGTCAGAAGAACAGAGAGCAGCCTCTAACTCCTGCCAACATTTCACCTGTCTAAGAGAACCATCAACGGAAATACTCAATAACAATTTCAAAATTACAAAGATTTTCAAAATCGTGAGAAGTCTTTTTGCATTTTTCCCTTAAATCATGTGTACGAACCAAGGAAGTTATGAACTCACGGGTCATTTGGACCACAGACTAAATATTCTAGTCTACCCTTAATATTCTCAGTACAAAAAACTTTAAGACAGATGGAAACAATATTTTCCTTGAAAATAATATTAATTTCTTTTAATTCTCGCGAGCGAAATTAATGAAAGGCGAAAAGTTCGGAACCTACAAATAGCGTTTTTCAATTTGCAGAAAGTGCCTTAAAAACTCGCAAAAATTAATTCTTAATATCTCCGGAAAATATCGTAGAAAATTGGTGAGAATTTATATTTAGGGTAATTTGAAGGTTTTCTTTCGTTTAATAAAGTCAAAATAGGGGGTTGCCATTGAGAAAAACGAAGTTGATGCAGAATTTAATAGGAAGACTTCCCCTCATACAAATTAAATTAATAGTAAATTAAAGTACGCGCTATTTGTAAACGAATGGTATATATAACTTTGCTGTACGACGAACGACGGCGAAATAAAGAGCAAGTGGGACTTTTTTTTCCGCAGCTGTACATACATACATAACTGTGTATTCAGTTTTTGAATACATTCTATGGGCTTTTTATCGATTGCTTTTCATATGCAACTTTTTATTATTTGCACATTTCCTCATCTTTTTTTAAAGCATTTGAATTTCACTTCGGAAAAACGACACAAGTTCTGAAGCGACATATTTTTGAAAACTCCATTACAGTGTAAGTGTTATTAAGAGTTTGCCAATGATTGGAAAAGTTGAATATCGGAGGTTTCAAAAATTCTTTTAGCTCCTATATCGACTGTTCTTCTTTCAATGTGTAGCTATGACTCATCAATTTCTCTTGATTGAGGTATTACCTTGGCCAATCATGATCAGATGGTTTAGACACTGAATATTGTAAATGGCGGAAGTATAAAGGTATCATTTTTGGACATTCCGCGCAGTTGTCGATTTAAAGATCTGGAGTTTTGAGTGGTTCTCCCAATATTTAACGTGAATACACGTTAACTATTCGAAAATAATATCGAAGTGTCCTCACCCCAAGTCTCACACTGTAGGCATATACTCCTAACGTAGGTTTTCTTATCACAATACATGCATACATACAACGATCTTTCATTATGAATTTCGCTCAATTTAACTCATTTGTTTAACGTGTTTAATCATTCTCAATGAATATGGATGGGAACGCCTTTTGTTTCTTTCACGAACACTAATTCTAGTAGCTATATAACCTGGAGCAAGACACCTTTCTTGCTTCACACTTTTGCCATTTGTACCTAGAATTACATTCATTTAGCTTGAGAGGCGGTGTAGCCCTAGTGTCAAATGATTTGAAAAGTGCAATATGAGCGTTAGTTACACTAAAGTTAGTTTTGGTGAAATCTCTTTATAATAAAAAATTACGACTCTAGTCCTCTGTAGTCGACTTGCGGAGATTAAAGTCTCAATGCTTTGCTGTGGAGGAAAGTGCCTTAACGCCTAATCATTTTTTATCAGAAAGTATTAGGTATTTTTAAATGAAATTTTCCTGTGTAAATCTTGAGAACTATTCATAAGGATTGCGCGAATCAGATTTGAGTTAATTTAGCCGAATTCACACAGGATAATTTCATTTAAAAATACCCAATACTTTCTGAGAAAAATGATTACGCGTTTAGGCACTTTTCTCCATAGCAAAGCATTGGGGCTTGAATCTTCGCAAGCCGACTACAGAGGACACTTATGGCGTCCTGTGCTTCAAGGGACTTCCACATTCCACCTGGACATTGTTCTTTAATTACAGTCGAGTCCGCTAAATTGCTTAGACATTTTCCACATAAATATTTTCTAATAAGTGGACTATTCTATTTACCAGCATCGCATAAACACATTAGTTTGGTACTTTGAAAATTTATTCACATCAAGCAGGTTATTATTTTAACAGAAATTCCTGTAAGCGGCTTCGACTGTACTAGGAGTTACCGCATAACATGCTGGTAGAAGTACCACAATTTGTTTCAGAGTGGCTCTCATAATAAAGCTAGAACCATGCAAAAACTTCTTGATCATAAGCCGAATATCCTTGTTTATTTTTTGTTAATAACTAATTAGTTTTTCGATAAAGAAGTATCGAAAGGAATAGGGGATGTTGATGTTATATGCGGCATGGATATTTTTTACGGGAACAATATTTTAAATGTGAAATTGAGATATGATATTTTGTTACGTTGAAATATTTTTTGAGAGAGTTTGTTTATAAAAAGGAATTCATGTTTAAATTTAAAATGTTTATAACATATAATAAGAATACCTTAAAAATTCAATGGAAAAAATCAAAATCTGTAACAGGGAATCTATGTTAATTAATATTTTTAAAAAATTGAAAACTGCTCTATAGAAAAATGAGCGGTGAAATAATAAATAGCATTGCCATGTAATTATTACCATTTGTAGGAACTATTTCAGGAATTGAAAGAAGTCAAAAAATAATGCCAGTGTAAATACAAATGGGACAAAAATATCAATTCTTTTTACTGAAAACTCAAATGGTTATATAGTAAGCGTAGGTGATACAATATATCGTAAATATAGCTTATAAGATGCGCAGGATATAGTCCAGGAATATACTAAGATATGAAGCAGAAATTTAATACAAATACAAAAATTAAAAAATAAAAAAATGATATACAGACCTACTCGAATTTTTTTCTATCGAAAATGAAATGGACAAATAATAAATGACGATGACCCGAAGTATTAGAGGATATAAATAAGGAATAAAATGATGTTAAAAAGTAAAAGTAATGCAAATACAAATTAAGATATATGACGAAAGTCTTATTTTAGGCTATTGAAAATTCTAATGTTAAAATATTCTAAAGAAATAGTTCAAGACTAAAATGATGTGCAAAAAAGTCAATACAGAAGCAATAAGTTATTAAATAAATAAATAAATTTGTTAGAATTTTTCTGCCAAAAATATGTATGAGAAAATAATAAATCAAATTAACCTGGAGGTTCTACAAGGTATTTGCGAAAGCGAAAGTAATTCAGTGCAAGTACAAAAGACACTCAAATGTAAAACTGTTAGAGTTTATTTTATAGAAAAAACTCATGGGAAAATTATGCATGAAGTTAACCTGTAAGATGTGCAGGAAACAGTGCAAAATTAAAAGGCTGCTGCGAAAAAAAGAAGATCGATGAAAAAACCAAAAGAATCATAAAGATAGAATTGCTAGAATTGATTCATGAAAGAAACAATATATATATATGTGTGTGTATACTTTTTACGTAAAATTCAAACAAATACATCCAAGCTGTGTCTAAACCTATGATTCATATTTGTTGCATTTTAAAGTAAGAGTTGTAAGAGAAATATTATTTTTTCCTTCCAGGACCACCATTTACCGTTTTTTATGTCTACCCCCCTTGGGGGACGTTATTGAAGACGTGCTAGAATTGCTTTTAGGTGTTCGTGCATATTTTAAGAACACGCAGGACATATTAAAAGAAAGCTTTGGCTCCCAGCTCACTCTATATTCCGATTCGGAATATGCTGTCTAATCTAGCACGTACGTAAAAAAAACTTAGCGTACCTGCCGAATTTCATATCATTAAATTCAATAGTTTTCGCTCCAGGTGAATCCAATAGTTTTCGCTCCAGGTCGCAATAGGTTTCGCTCCGTGAAATACTGTCATACGGAAAAACGCAATAAATTTTTCACCAACCAGGAAATAGCTCCTGGTTTATGTACAGAGTGATAAATAAATTTCAGACATTTGTGAGGTATGAAGAACGTAAATCTTATTCTAAAAATATGATTAAGACAGGGAAATAGTCTCATTTAAACTTGTTATCACTGAGTATTTTATGGAAATCAGATTTTTTATTCAAGAAATTAACTAGGAAAATAAACTAATGCTTAACTATTTGAGTGACTTACAAATTTCGCTACGGTCTATAAATAGATCGCTGGACGTTTGTGGGTAAATATGGGGGTGTACAAGAATAAAAAGTTTCGAGAAACATAATTTCAGTGTAAGTACAGGAGAAACAAATCGATAAAACTGTTATATATTTATTCTAACGAAAAGTCATTTGGGAAAATAATAAATGAAGTTAACCTGGAGGACATGTAGTAAGTAGTTCAGGAATAAAAGGATGAAAAAAAATTCTCAATCAAGTACAATCTATGTATATATATAATTAATAAATAAAAGAGGGAGAATATTACAGCAAAAATGACATACCCTATAGCAAAAAAAAAAGTATATCGGAATTAGAGGGCCAAACAATATGACATTCGAAATAAAATGAACCATATTATACAATAATGAATGGAGTGGAAATTATAACTGGTACATTCTTCAGGAGCCATACCCAGAATATTATAATTAAAGACAACAAAATAGGATTTCGGTTGTGTGGCATATCAAAAGAGATATTCATTTCACAGAAATCTCCTACGAGAATATAATAAATAACGTTAACCTGCAAATTTTAAGGTAATTCGAGGTCGAGTTTCGAGAAAAATCGCTTCGAGGTGCACAATTTCATGTTTAGAACTTCCCGAGTACCAAAGTTGATGTTTCTAGGTGTAGCCGTTTCTCCGTAACGCCGCCGACACACTCACCCACACACAGAGACATCTTCTTTTATTCAATTCCTACTAATAGGTCACTCTCTCCCTATATATATCTTGCACAAATTTTCAATCGTTAATAAAATACCATTGATCAGAATGACGTCAAATATGAACGGAATATTATTGAGCACGGGGGAAAACGTATTACACAAGAAAAAAAAATGGTTCCAAACTTTAGCAACAGATGGCGCTGTAAGCATCCGAATATGTAAATTAAAACACCTGTCATGCGCACGACTCGTTTCACTTGTTATAAAAGCGCCGGGTACACGGCTTTTCTTCATTTCCTGCTTGAGAATTTCGCCATGACTGTGTCACTGAAGGACTGCGTTCTGCTTGTAAAGCTTTTTTTACAAGAACAATGCCTGCGCACCAGTAGCTCTGCAGAAGTTCCGGACACTCAAGGGTATGGCAAAAGGCGTTGGTCCGATCCCTGTGCAGGGTCTGTTAAAAAGGATTCAGAAATTCGAAAAGACAGGTTCTTCTGACGTGCAATCTAGTAGAGGGAGGAAAAGAATTTGTAAAGAAGTTATTTGCTTGGGGTATTTTAAACTATTGAATTGCGTTGTGACATGAAAATCCAGGTTCCATTGCACTTAGTTGCAGTAAAGAAAAAAGACATTGGATGCTTAAAACTATTTATTTAAAATATACTATTGAAAAATTATTATAACGGGCGGTGGTGGCTCAGCGAAAATAAAATGACGTCCTATATGGACAGTGAAATTAAGGTGGAATGACTTAAAAATTACGCCAGCACAGAATTACACATTGGCGAGAACAATAACTTGGCTGAGATTAATAACGCCAATTCCAGAGCAACCCTAACAGTTAATCCAATAAAATTACAATGACGTAATCGCGAGCAAATAATTTTAAAGTCGTCGCAGGGGAACAACTAAATAACTTACGCCAGCAGGATGCCAAGAGGAAAATCAAAAAGGCCGTTGATTTTGCAAACGGACGCAATATAATCTATTTTTAGCACACCGGTCTGAAGAGACGAAGAACAAAAAGAATAGTGCATACAGGGAAAAGTAAATATACAGATTTAAAAGCCGAAATGGCAGAAAAATGAGAACAGAAGTGATTTAGAATTCTTGAATTTTGGATAGATTACATTAAAGAAAGCCAAAGTAAATGATTATTAAATTAGATATGTGATCTTCATCACATAATTCATTCGACGGTAGTTGAAGAAGTGGCCAAAGCAGGGCAGAAGGAGCCCAGCAGTGGTGTGAAGCCGTGTAGTGCACGAGGAATTTCTCGAACATGGACATGGCCCGTGACCACTGTGCATAAAATTCTACGAAACATCCTGCATTGCCATCTTTACAAAATTAGCCATGCGCTACAAAATTAGCCATGAATGGCCGTGGAAAATTTAGTGTACAGACGAAGCCCATTTCCATCTGACAGAATACGTTAATACGCAGAATTGCTGAATACTGGCGACAGAAAATCCACTCGAAACTCAACCTGTACCAATTCATCCTGCAAAGGTCACTGTGTGGTGTGGGTTTACGGCATCATTTATCACAGGGACATATTTTTTCGAGGAGATGGGTGCTTTAGGTCCTATAACCACCGTCACTGGTCAGCGCTATGGGTGTCTTTTGCGCAACCACGCCATTTCAGCTCTTCAACAGCGTGGATGTGTGGATTCCAACGCTTCACAGCGTGGATGTGTGGATCAACAGCGTGGATGCGTGGGTGTGTGAATCCAGTGAAGCTGCTGCTGAAGCGGCATATCGGAAATACTAGAATTATGATTCGTCATTTGCCTACAGCGTGGCCATCCCAATCACCTGATATTAACCCGTGTGACTTCTTGCTTTGGGGTTAATCTGAAAGATGTTGTGTTCAGTACTCCAATTGCACACTTGGCTGAATTGAAGGCACGCATTGACCAACACATTCCGAACTTGACCCCGAAGACTTTGCGATCAGTTGCGAACATGCTGTTTCCAAATTTCAGCTTGTTGCAGAAAATAGTAGGCAGCCAGAGCCCGATCAAGACAACTGTGGGCCCTGGGCAAAAGAAAAAATTTGGGCCCCTCGCCATAACCTCCTTCCTTCAAAAGAACCAATAATGATTGGTTTATTCTGAAAAGTTTTAAATGTCTCCCCCCCCCCCCAGACACGACATTTTAAGTAATCTGAGATAAACGAATATATTTATGATGTCAATGAAACAGAGAACACCAGTGAAATGCTACGTCAAAAGGCTCTATCAGAGTTGCCGAAATGTACGGAACTTAATTAGCCACTTTTTGTAAACAGTCATTTTTTAAAATAAAAAGTAATTCATACATTTAATTCAAAAATTTTCTATTTTCTAACCTTAAAAATACTGTTTACAAAAAGTCGTTAGTTCTATTCCGTACATGTTGGCAGCTTTGTGCTGTATTGACTATAGAACATTTATACAAATGTAAATTTAAGTTATTTTCATTATTCATGCATTATAATTAAAAAATGACATTGCAGTTTTTCTCCCTTGGAATCGGCAGCGCCGAAACGGGTTTCGCGCCGAATCGGCAGCACCGAAACGGTAGCGCCCCCGCGGCGCGGGAGAGAGGAGAAAACCAATGGAAACGCTTTGTTTTACCTACTTGGTGTGACGTCACAAGTAAGCGCCTCGGCTTTCCTCTCCAGGGAGGCGTTGGCCGAACCGGCCGCGCCGAATAGTCCCATCCCGGTTTTTAGATGTGAATTGCGTTTGTTTAGTTTGTGATATTCCTCGAGGTGTTAAAGTAATGTGGCATAAAGTCGGCACCCATGCTGCCGGGTAAAATGATCCATCGACTGAAGAAACTCCAGTACCTAGTCCTAGTCATCATGGCAGCCCGTCAGACGTTCCCAAAATGAGTAACTCCCCATTAAGTATTTATTTTATTTTCTGTATTTATTGTAAGCAATAATTTTCGAATAATAATTTTGAAATCTTCCATTTTATTGTTCGTGGCACATTTTTATTTTAAAATTTTCGTAAAATAAGTTATGCATACTATATGATTCTGAAACTTCTTATTTCTTATGTACAGTCATAATTATTTTTACATCTTTTATTTTGCCGATAAAAAAACAATTTAAAATTATTTTTGAATGATGGATCATTTTACCCTTTGGAGCAGGTAAAATGATCCTTTTGACACATTTTTTAAATACTATTTTTTCGTAACTTAGTGTGGGTTTAAAATATTACTAAATTGTGCACATGATGCAAAAGTATTATGGCAAAGGGCCAAAGTTTTATTTACCATTTATGGTATTTATGCCAGTTTACCTCGTAAGGGGATCATTTTGGGCCACCTTCCCCTACTTACTTTAACCAATTTGATTCTTAAATGAGAAAGTCTTTCAAATGCAATTCCTATTTTGACTTCTTAAAAGAAATATATATTGTCTTAAATGCACTATTGTACAAATGAATTAACTCGATTTTAAACGAACAAAATAATGAAAATCAAAGAAAATGAATAATCGAAATTTTTCGTATTGCCATAGAAAGGACCGCCTATTATTCAACGTTTCTCTGTTAACTTGCGTTCAGTTATTGCTGATCTGTTTTGCTGGAAAATATTTGAAATGATAGAAATTGTATTTCGTTTTCTCGACCATCTTCCGTTTCACTCAAATTGTCTATCTCACTTAAGAAACTAAGTTTCTTTAAAGAAAATGCTCTTTCTTATAAAAACATAAATTTTCTGGCAAGAGAATAATATGGAGTAAACATTTTCTTCTGGGTGATCAAACTTGGCTGCCCTCAGAAATACTTGAAGTATATTTGGAAGAAATAAAAATATTTCGGTTTACATTTTCTTTTCATCCACATTTTTATGTTGTGTTTTTCTTTGTGGTATTTGTAGAATTAGAAACATAAACCCGAAAATACTTCACTACGATGAAAAGAACTAAAATAAAAATAAATAAACAATTTTTTTTCTTTTTATTTTAAATCCATCGCCAAATGTTCATATCTTCAAAGGTACTTTAAAATGTTTCCAAAATTATTTCTTTTTCCTTAATGAAATGCAAACAAATTTATTTATTTCTTATTTTTATAGAATTTAAGATTGTTATTTTTTAGACTTATTAAATGTACACAATATTACTGACCTACATACGGCTTACATAGTTTAACATTTTGTATTAAAAGTGTAATATGATCTGGTATAACAAATGCTAACAAAAAAAAAAACCAATAGAATATTTTAAGATGTATAAAAAATATTCGGAAAAGCAAAATTACTATCAGCAGTTTTTTTTTTTTTAACATAGAAGTGTAACACTGTAAAGTTATAATTTTATGTTACCACTCATATTAAATTATTAAAATGTGATTAAATGGTGACTCTTGATTTTTTGAGGCCTCAAAATGATGAAATTTGTAAAAAAAAAAAAAAAAACCTAGCCAAACTTATTTACTATTAAAGTTACCAGAAGAAAAATTCAAGATGAGCACCAAAGGCAGTATTTCTCAAAGAGACCCATGATAACTACCATTTTGTTTAGAAACTCACACTTATGGGAGTTTCCTATCGACTGAAGCTGGTTACTTTTATTTATAATTAGAATAAATTATTTTTAGAAACATTTCAGTAAATTAATAGATTCAATAAATATATTAAACTAAAAACGAACATATTTATTATTAATGTTTATATTAATGAAAAAAATTGTACATTTTTTCAGATAAATTAAGATTTTATAAAATATCTATGCACGAGATATTGTGTTTGACATCTATGAGAAAGTGGAAATCGTGATATAATTTATTGCACTTCGGGGTCAGTCAAGAATTTTAAATTTTCATCTAAAAGAACGTAAATTAGCTCTGATCAGATAGCTAAGAAAATCAAAATTACATCAACAACTAAAATAGAATTTCAAAATTCATCGGTGCAAGAAATTGGTATATCTTTGAACTAAGCGGAGTTTTAGATAATCGTAGATTTTGGCACTTAAAAAGTACATTATTTTTGCGTATACTTTTAGTTATGGGGTCTGGAAGGAATTAAAATAAAATTATAGCTTATACTAATCTAGGAAATTGTTCTGTATCAAACGCGAACCTCTCAATACAAAAAGAAAAATAAAGCAACATTTTTCAAACACACAAAATAAATAAGAAAAAAAAATGAAGCATAAATTTAACTGAGAAAAGGAAAGAAATGTATACGGTACGTAGTTTCATATTTGAGACTAGTAATATACTTGGTTCAAAATTTTATCAATAACTTATAAAAATCCTCCATATGTTAGTTGAAGACACAGTTTATCGAGATTTATGGCATTAGTGCAGGTCCATCTTTATTACAAAGTACACTTTACGTCACAAGGACGGACACGTTCACATCTACACTCAAATTCAAGAGGTGTAACAGGTCCCAGATGATTATAGTAAGGCGCGCTTGTCACTACACAGTCTGAGCGACCTTTGCATGTCAGCTATTTCTAAACTTTCAAAAATGTGCGTCTTATAGATCTCCACAGATTTAAAACATATTTTTAAGAGTAATTACACTTATATCAATATCTGATTGATCAGTATTTCAATCAATATAACTATCGAAATTTATGAAAATGATGTCTAATAAAGTGTGATAGGGGATTCATGTCTGTACAAGTTGATTAGAATGACTGGTATTGGATGCACTTTAATAACTGCATGCCTCATAAACGCATCTCACACCCAGCAAAATAAAAGGGGGGGGGGCAATAGGTTGGGCCGAAAAAGTGAAAGTTCATAAATTCTTTAGCGGTAGAACCAAAAAAAGGTGCACTTTCTCATCTGAGTTATTGGTCATAGTTTTGTCCAGATTAAAATAAATCGTGGACAAACGAACAGTTGCTGACTTTTAACGATATCTTTCCTGAAGATTTGCATTAATTCAACACAAGTCTTTCAAAAAATCTCAAGACATTGACGACGTATGTAATGAAGGTATATGCACTTATATGATTTCACATAAAGTTAAATGTGTCTTCTATTGTGGGTTCCAGGCATGTATTTAAATTGATACAAATTACCTTCCAGTAGAGCGTTAAAAAGTAGTCGATCCTGTTATATACAGAAAATTGAAGGTTTTCCTCTCCTAAAAATATTCTTCTGGGAATGCTGACAGATTAAAGAAAATTTATTCGAGAAGTATCCTTACGAAGAATTCTTAGAGTAAAGAGTGATACAGATCAGATAAGAGAAAACTGAAAAAGTCTGTCATCTTCGTTATAAATTTTCGAGCTACTGATTACATGGAAATGTTCTCATGGCAAAATTCACACGTAAAGGAACCGCCGATAACGATGGGAAGTAAAAACGAAGAACTTAGTTAATCGGAGTTATCTACCTACTTTGATCAATGGTTTCTAGCAGAGTTCCCGAAATTTTCCATGTCCATACACAGACTGATGAAAAAATAGTAAATCTTGCCACGGAAGCAGCCAATGTGAAAAATGTATTTACCCACTAAAAGGAAAGGATCACCCTCTTTTTTACTTATTTAGAGCTATAAAGGACTTAAAATTGAATAAATATGAGTGGAGTTAGTAAGGGTACTTGTACATAAGTATTTTTATAGTGATTTTATTTCATAAAAATGCATTACTTGCTCATTGTGATAATATCGGCGGATATTTCTATTTTATAAAACTTTCTGATAACAATTTCTTTTCAATTCTAGTATACCTATTTGTTCTAATTTATTTCATTACCAAAGATGTATAAATTACTAAAAAATTCGGAACTTAAAATACTTTTAAAATACTGTTTTTTGTATCTTTTTTTTCAAATTTATAAAATATTTAAAACTCCGAGCGGGTGAAATGTAACTTCTCTAGTAGAGGAAAATCATGCACACTATATTTGTGTTTCTCCAGACACTTAAGGTATTTTTGTGTCACAATATAATTTGGGCATTTGGAATAGTACAGCAAAAGAGATATATATTTTAGTCACTATTGATGATTTCTATAACTTTAAGAGATTTCAGGAAAAATAATTCTTAGAAAAGCACATTTTTAAAAGCTAAATTTCTAGTCACCGGTGCCCCGTGATGGCACTTTTAATCACTTCTAAATTTATGGGATGTTAAATTTGGAATTAAAAGGCACCGTTTTCGCTCTACCGCTAAACGAAAACAAAAAACCTTTTTCTTAAAACCCCGGCTTCTGACCACCCTAATTTGAAACCTTTCGAAAGTTGCGGGCAGGATGTTAGCGAAAGGTTTATGAAGCGAAGGGTTTAGTTAGCGAAAGTTTAGGACGTTAGCACAGGTCCTATGAATGGGATTTAAATAGTATTTAGAATGGGTTTGAATAAGTCTTTTATGGGAATTTGACATGTTCCGTGGGCCGGATCAAAAGCCGTGGTGCGCTGCATTAGGCTCGTGGGCCGAGATCGGTACATGTATGGAATAATTTTAAACACATGCCAAATGGCACATTTTAAACACGTGCCATTTTAAACACGCAGATGTAAGCACATACTGCGTGTTTAAAATGGCACTGCTCAAACTTCCTGTGTAGGGATGTGCTGACAAATTTAATCATTGGAGTATAACAAACTTAGGCGGTTGTTAGAAGAACAACCGCCTAAATTTGTACGCGGGAAAATATGATGAGCAGAAACTAATAGTAGGGTACCCCATGATGCTACTTGGGTTTTACTCAAGCATCGTGAGGACCTATTAGATTTTGTAGTTTAGATAATAAGAAGAATAAAAAGTTATATAATGTTTCATTTCAGTGGTTGGGGAAGTGTATACAGACCTTGAAAGATGTAAAAAAAACATTTACATGGAGATACGTAAGCGCTTGATATATTGATAGTTTAGATGCCCCAGCGTGTCTTTGATACAAAAGGTATGTTCATCTGCCGATTTGAGTGGTGGGGTGGCAATCCGGAAGGGTAGAAAATAGAAAAATGATCAAATGGTAGAAAATGTATTTTTATGAACAACAATATCTGTGTATGAAGTTCTGATTATGATTTTATTTGACTTGCCAAAAATACAGTTTTTGTATCTGCTTTTCCATGATCAGAACATGAGAGTTCATGGTCGATTGTTCAGGTAACCTTATTATCGGTAGCTGAATATACATAACACATATCATGATTAAGATAAATTGTTTCGTTACTAATAATAGTAGCCATCTCCTGATCAGCTCAGTGATTAATTAAAAACTTGACAAAAGCTTCTTTGAATTTGATATTTCTAAATTATTTCTGAACATTTGCTTCTCTTGTTTATTGAGGAACAGAGATGGAGAACTTCTTGTCATCTACACTAACTCGAAGAGCGTGCTCGTTGTCATTGATCGAGCTATCTTTACACGCTCTGATCTTCATTGACGATTTTTATTGATTTGTTTCGTATTTTTATTGCTTTGGCTTGTATTTTTATTACTTCAGCTCGTGGAAATCGGCAGATTATATTTGTTTCGTGATTCTTGCATTATTTCCTTCAAAATAAAAAAAATTACAACCGCGCTCGAGAATGTCAAGACAACGTTATTTTTTTGCAAATTTGTAACCCCAACACACCCTTACGTTGCACTCAAATCAGATTTGCAATCAAATTTTGCAATCAGTTGCAAGTTCTGCACAGTTCAAGCAGAGATGTGCAATCAGTTGCAATCAGATTTTCTGAATGTACACTTTTTAGCTAGTAATTACCCCACCTTATCTTAATCTGACGCGCTTCAATATTTCTGAGGAACATTTTTTTTTTTTTTTAACTAATCTGATGAGCTGTCCTAGACGCACGGCCCTACGTAAAAGGCTTATATATGGTGGAGGTACTTAACATGATGATGCAAGGTCCCCCCCCCAATTGATTGCAATATGATTAAGGAATGTTTTACTTATGAGTGTTATTTAATAAAGCGTTTAGTTAATTTTAATTTTTGATTACTATTTTTCAGCTTGTATCTTTGGTTGATACTGATTTATCACGTTTACTGCAGCACCAAAAACTATTAGAGTACAAGGAAAATTTCTTATGTCAGTTCCCCATATAGTTTTTAATAACCATTTCTTTATGTTGGGAATAATAAAAAAAAAATCATACATTTCTTTCAAACTGCATGCTTTTCGAAAAAATAACTAGTTATTCACAAAACTGAAATTGGAAATTTAGCTTGAACTCGTGACTATGTTGCGATATTTCGGAATGCGCATCGAATGTGTTAAATATCATGATAAAGAAATATATAGATGAATTTAATTAGGGACATTGGTAAAATTGTCGTTTATTTTCCATCTGATTCAAAGATTTGTATGCGCATATGTTTATGGAAAAGGAACTAGATAATGAAATATTCCTAGAAGTGTTAATGGCAGTTTGCGGATTATGTAGCCTCTTACATTTCTTCTTGAAAGGGAATCTATTGATAACTTTAATTAGCGGTAGTGCCACTTGCTTTACTTCATGAAAGAAAATGTGTTAGTAACTTCAGTTAGCAGTAATGCCGATGGTAACTTTAATTAGCAATAGTGCGATGGTTTGGCTAAGTCTACTTTTTTCACGATTTATCAACTCAAGCATTTCTACGAATTAAGGGGCAACAAATAGCAACAAATAAAAATAAGATAAAATAAAAATAAGGTAAAACTGAATTTTTATTTGTTGCTCAGACTGTTAATACGTAGATGGCAAAATGCAGTTTCAACATTTTTCAACACTGGATAAGTATTCTAACGAAGTGAGTTTTGTTTTTTATTTTTGTGTCCAAAATTTGATGAAGGAAATAAACTTTAAGACATTAAAATATCTTTTCTTTCAATTTAATCTATGGTTTCTGTTTTTTTTGCAATGTATATTTACCAAATTAATAAAATATGCAATTAAATGGTAAGCAGGCATGTGAATACATATAAATATAAACTAAAATACATAAGATTTTAGTAATCAAGTGGACGTGTATAGTTTATTATCTTTAATGGTACTTCACACATTATGTTTTTCAATTTCATGTCAAACGTCGTAAAAGTAAGAATATTAAATAATCCAAATCCTGATGAAAAGCTGCGTTCTTTTTTCACTTACTCTTTTGTATTGCATGTTTTCATTCTTTTCTTTTTCAGGTGTGTGATCTATTCAATGCCGAAATCACCCAAAGTGTATGTAGTTGGAAATGAAATAGAGTAAAATAAACCACAGTATATTTATTACTCAAGGAAATCGAGTCTATCACAAGAAATGAAACAAGTAATGTCCACATGAAGAATATAAAATTAAATGTATATGTCAAAACAATATATTCTAGACAGTGTACTTAAGAAAATTTGCTAGGATTAAATTTTAATTCCCTTTGTGTGTATATAATTTTGGAATTTTATAAGCATCAAAATTGTTTTAATAAAAACAATAAAATAGAAAGCGGTTTGTGTGTGATTTAGCACTAGATTTAACCCGTGATAATAAGTATCTGTAAAAGAGGTAATAGATTTATGGGAAAAAATGTGCATGTAAAATTAATTTGGATTCTGTTTCTTGAAGCCTTAGCTTTTAATTTCTTCTTTTACAAATTATGGTTGAATTAGAATTATGTGTTCAATTTCGTGTTATTTGTGCATTTATATTGCTTTACTGCCGACCGAGTTGCATGGTGGGTAATGCAGCGTACTCCGGTTTCGGGTTCATCTCCTGGCGGCCGGGGTTTGATCCCCGACTGGGCGTGGTTGTCAACGTGTCCGTCCCTTCATAGGGGGCGACGTTGTTTCACCAACTAGGCGCCCCCATAATAAAGTGACCAACAATTCCGGCCTGATGTGGCCAAAGCCTGCACGGCAGAAGCCGGCCAATAAAAATAATGCTTTGCTTTTTGTGAAGAGACATAGATGTTCAAATAGGATAGATTTTGCATACGATATATTTAAAAACATATTTACTTGTTATTGTACTTGCACCGAAGTTCACATTTTTGCTTTTAAATAAAGTTCATAATTACGACTTTAAATATTAACGTCAATAGAACCTTTAAATTAAAAGCATATTGTACTCATTGATTGTTGCATGAAATGCATTCGTTAACAGTAAAAATAAAAACAGCAAACCACATTTTAGGTCAGTTGATATATAAAGAGTCATTTATTTGTTATAAATTCACCATGTAAAACGTCATTTCAAATATTCTCATAACAAACATGACAAAAACGCAATTGTTTAATCTCCCTTCTTAAATCTGATAAATATATATATTCTAGTATTATATATATATATATTATACACATTGGACATAAATTAAAGTAAATGCTAAAAATTGTATAATTAGTGGTTTCGCATAAACAACACCTTAAAATCTTGTTCCTAAAATAAGGCGTTCTTAAAGATGTTTGAAATAGTGAAGTACCAATTTATTAAAGCTGGAAGAATTTCTTAGAGAACAAGATGTAAAGAAAGAAAACTAGAAACTAGAACAATGTTCATAAACATTGTACTTTATTCTTCTAAAGATCGTTGTAATGCTAGGAGTTAAACACAACGAAATAGTATTACTGTATGAATATTTGATTATCTTTCTCAGAACGTCAAGATCGTGAATAATGTAAAAGTTACAAACACTTCTCAATCACCTTCTTCAAACCAAAAAGTCAGCGTTCTTTACAACGTGGAATCCAAGGAAATAATTTACTTTAATTCCTTCTTATTTGAAAAAAAAAGTCTCACTAATTTAGAAACTGTTAGATAATTACGCTTCTGCAAAGTAAAAACATAGTAAATCTCCAAGTTCGTGACTTAATTAACCTAGCAACCATTTCTATCAATTTAGACTCTTTGGTTTGTTTTTATCTAATTAAGCAGTGCACGAATGTAATTGCTGGGTCATTTGTCATAAGAATTTTCGTTAAAACTATATATATAATGGAAAGCATTCATATATATCACTTTTGTATCTCTATTTCAAATTTAAGAAAGAAGAATTGAGATGATATAGATTGAATTAAAATATTTTGTAGGTTGTAGTTCCACTTTTAATCAATTAACTTGAATGTGAGAAAATAAAAGTTGTATTTAAATACAACTGTTTCGTAAGGGGATATTCAAATTATTCTATTGAGTTCTGTGTTAGATTAGTGATGTGATTTTATATAAGAATTGGGCGTTGTAAGAACTTTCAAAACTTGAAGAAATTTTATCGCAAAACGAATTAAAATAAACACAATTTATAGGTATGTCTTTTGCTCTAAATAAACGTTTCACGGTGGCAAGAGATAGAGCTAACATTAATGTTTTGATATTTACTTATTAATCTTGAAAAGAAATTAGGGAAAGGTGCGCAAATTCGGGTAGTAAGGCGAAACTGGATTTTGATTTTCCTGCTTATCAAGTGCTGCCATTTCATGTCATTAATGTATATTGTGCATGACTTTTCTATGTTTCATTTAATTTTGCGATAAGGTTTACAAAGACAGATATGCTATTAAAATATATTACTTTTTCATTACCCTGCTCTAACGAAAATATGATGTTAGGATTTTTTTTTGTTATGTTCGCATGCAAACACTAACGTGATCGTTTACTTGCTAAAAGGGGTGTTTCAAGGCTACATTCCGCGCAATTTGTTATTTAGGCCTAGTTGTTTTGAATGGCTCCTTGTAAGGCAAAACGGTGTATCTGGTGCAAGTCCTTGTGCAGGGCGCCGACCAAGAGAAAAGGTTGAAAACGTCTTATAACAGACAGTTCACAAGCTAAAATACATCGAATTTCTATTTACCAGCAGACCCACGAAATCAGCCAGTGATCCACAGGATGTAGATGCTACATGCTTGTACTGGAACGATATACATGCAAGATCAGCGCTTGGAGAAGGATGCATGAAGTGGAGTGATTGTAACAAATTGGCTCATGACTTGTGCGTTCGTGTTGACGAGCACGATGATAAGTTTACATGTGAACTCTGTGTTATGTGAACTATGTAGTATGCAAACTGTGTTTGTACCCCATTTTTCTAAATCCTGTAGGTCAACATGGGGTACTTCCAAACTCATACATTGGCGCAAAAGCCCCTCTGAAGGGCCAAGGCCTGCGCTGCCCAACCACGCCTTCGCGACCATGGTCTCTGTGGTGCGGATGCATATGCCTCGGCCAGGTGGTCAGCCTGACGCGAAGCCCCCAGTGTTTCACCCCAAAAAAGCTTAGTTTTCATTTTATCGACCCACTCAAATGGATGGAAGGCTGCGTCGGTCTTGCCCAGCCCGAGATTCAAACCCAGGACCTGTGGGACGGCAGCGCGGTGCGCTAACCATTATGCCACTTGGCTTCCATTGGGTAATTTGCAGCTTTAGATATATTCAGATACAAATCTCAAATTATGCAACATATTTGGAGTTTCAAAAGAGCAGGATTAAAAACTAGCATTGTAAAACTAAAATAAGTATTACTTATTTAATTTATTCATTAAACTCATTTAATTTATTCATCGAACTCATAATCTTGCCCCACCTCCAGTTTTCCGAAAAAAAATTGTTTAATAGTATCCAAACCTATCGTAAACAAACTATAAGGCACATGAATTTTAACGTCAATAGAATTTTGAGAATATTTAATGAAGAAGAAAAAATGGTTTTTATAACTCCTTCACAGTGAAGTCCAAAATTTACAAACACAGATCTAAAAAAAAAAAAAAAATGCTTTTAAGGACTTTACTTACAAAAGGAGCTCAAAATACGTTTCTTGAATGGGATTCATAACCTAATTCTAATTGCAATTACTTACCAGTAACTGCTAACTGCAATGTAGAGGCACAGGAGTTCGGCATATCGCCCGGCGTTTTCATTCTATTTACCT
Source organism: Cheiracanthium punctorium (assembly GCA_038373885.1). Lineage (NCBI taxonomy): Eukaryota > Metazoa > Arthropoda > Arachnida > Araneae > Cheiracanthiidae > Cheiracanthium > Cheiracanthium punctorium. The sequence goes on along the minus strand of JAWZYV010015836.1, from coordinate 203,072 downwards.
CAGCCTTCGGAAGAATGCACTACTATTTGATATTTTCTACAGTACCTTTCTTTTTACTAGACAAACGCATCATTTATTTATTTCATATAATTTAATAAACAAGGTTTTTCTTTTGTATATTATTCTTATTTTTCACAGATGAAAATTAATTAATACATGTATAAAAAAAAGTTTCCTTTTTTATAGAAACCCATCTATTTGTTATGTCAAGATGCGGATGTTCAGTAGACTACATACTACTAACAATGTATTTATTGAACAAATATCATTATTTTAGTCTTTATTCAAAATATGTTATGTCTATGCATACATTTTAAAGCCTTTTTTGTTAATAAAAATACATTTATACGTATATAATGGAAATTTCGCGCTTCATGTGGAATCACATGTTTCATTTTATATATTTATATTTAAAGTTTAGAATCAAAACTAAACATTAAGTTTGTAATCTCGGTAATTCGATGGATTAAATCAATAAAATTCGATAAACCTAATTTTCAACAAAAAAAAATATTATTTACTAAAATTATTTATCCTTAAAATTATAATAAATTTGATTTAGAAAACAATTCAAATTAAATCATTTAGTGCAATACTTATATTAAAATTTGAATTTTTGTTTATTTTTGATAAGATAAATGTTTATTGAAAATAGAAACATGTCCGTGCAATCTTACCTAAAGCGTTTTTACGTCTTTTGTTAAATATAGAATACAAAGCTCTGGCTGTAGAATAAAATATGTCTTCGGCCTGCCTTTCTTATTTTTATTCACGGTATAAGTAAATCCCTCCACTACTTATGCAATTATTAACTTCAGTTTAAAATGTAATGTATTCAGAAGAAAATACTTATTATTCCTAATTACGAAATAATGGAATGGTTAATTTCACACTTCAATTGCTTAATTAAGTGTTTATGAAGCAAAAGCTGGAATAATTACGTTAGGGTCGAAAAAATACGAATAATGTTTTTGAAAACGTCACGGAAGAGTAATAGCAGAAAATTCTCATTTTAAAAATAATGTGTAAAAATTAAACTAAAGGACGAAACAAAATATTCAGGAAAAATGAAAGGATCTAAAATGCTATCCATGTGTCTTCTTTATTAACTTTTTACTGTTTATTTGCGATTTTGAAAGCAACATATTTTTCTTTGTGAATGATACTAACTCATTTCTTTCTTTAAAATGTTATGCCTTTCATTAGTAAAAATATGCGATTCCGTCAAAATTTATGATACAGATTCGGATTGCTGCAATGGTATAAAAAATAAATAGAAAAACAAAGAGATCGTTACTCTTACATTTCAATTGAATAAGTAAATATTTGTGAATTTCTGATAGAAAATATACGTTAACAAACTAAAATTAGAATATTTTTTTCAAACTGTCATAAAAGTGTAATATTAAACATATTTTGAAAATTGCTCGCAAAAAAAGAAAAATAAGCCACTCCATATGCATCAATATAAAAGCCTTTTTAACACGGAATGCTTTTTTTTCGGCAATGCGTCGTCCTAGAATTTTACCGATATGATTGCATAAAGAAATTGCATTAATATAAAATTTGTGAGGTCCCGTACCAAAATTTTAAACGTTATTTTCATTATTTCAGCGAAGTTTTTTTGACCATGTATATACTTAGTGCATCGCGCTTGAAATGGATTAATGTCTCTAAACTCCTATTAATGAGTTGGAATTTTTTGTGTTTATCCCTGCAGACACCACATATACTATATTCGATAGGCAGGTTTAAATCGTAATCTTCAACAACCCATATCCTTTTTTGGTGGAAATAGGATATCCCTAAAATACGCTTTAAATAATGATAGAGCATAGAAAGTAAATTATTGGAATTTTTAGGGTACTCCTGTAAAAGAGTTTTCAATACTATGCATGTGCAGTACAGGAATATCAATAATGAATTTCGTAATAATCCCAATTTACGGCAGCTATACTTAATTTTCAGCAACAAAATACAAATTAAAATTTACATACTTAAAAAAATAATAATAAATTGATATAAAAAACTAATAAAATTAAATCACTTTGTGCAAGACTTTTATTTTGCGGATTAATGAACAGACAGACGAATCAGAACCCACAGATCACAATTTTTTTCTAAATTGTTAAAAAAAAAAGCTAGAAAAAGATACTGCATATAGCATACTCGATACACAAGACTAAATCGTAATCATTATATTCAGATGAAATAAAGAAATAAAAACTTCAATATATAATAAGCCTTTTTGTTCGATGTTTTACGATTTGGTTACAACTTTTACGAAAACACAATTTTCTTTTGTGAATGATGTAAACATGTTTAATTTTTTGAATAACTATACAAGTTAGAAAAAAAAAATGTATGGCTTTCCAAAAGCATAATATAAATTCAAAGGTTTGTTGTGGTATAACATCATGAAGAAAAAACAATATAAAGTGTCATGCGTTAAAAAAGAAACAAAATAGTTAACCAATTTCCTTATGATATCCTACATTTTTATATTTATTTAAATTGCACGACTTTTGAATTACAAATCCTAATATTCATGTGTTTACGTAGAGTTCAAACCAGACATATTCAGAAAACTAATGATCAATTCCAGCTGGAAACTTAATGACCAATTAGGATATAACGATCAATTAAAAATTTAATGATCCGTTCCTATTTAGCAAAGTTGCATTGTTTTACCACTAGCTGTTGCAGTTAAATATCTAAAACTACTATTAGCTTTTTTTTCAGCTTTAAGATAACAGACTAGTTGTAATCAGAAAAAAAATAACTGTTCATGTAGAAATTATGGTTTCTTATGTATTATTCCTATTTCTTTAAATATCGTATAGTGATCATTATTCAAAAATGATAGTTTTCGTAAAAATATGAATTCTTAAAAGTATTTTTTTATTCATTACATAAAAATGTTAATTTAAAAAATCCATTACATAAAAAATGTTAATCATAAAAAATGTTAATTTATATTCTGTTTCTCGTTTTCATAAATTATTCTAAAACGTATCAATTATATATGTATCTAATACTGTTGGGTGTTTATAATCTAGCACTCAATGATGAAACCAAAGGTATGAACAATTGAAACAAATGTATTAGGAGTGATAATTTCGTATTAGCAAGATGGACCGCCTCCTCACTTTAGCAAAATGTAAAATATGGCATAGAATGTAAAATATGGCATAGAACTTTTCCCCGCAGTTCCATCGTTAAAATCTCTTTCTTCTGATTCCCCCTTTTTTTCAATTACCTCGTTTTTATACCTATTTGTAACTTTAACTTGTTAAGTTTGTAACTTTTACACAACATATGCTCACGAATTTTCCATTATTAAATAAGTTAACCCCTCGCTCTAACTCACCCCCTTTATTTTATTTTTGATATTTCTGTAATAACGTGATTACCAAATGTAAATATTCCCGTATACACATATATGTACGGAACAACTAAAATATGACTCCTGTTATAATACATTTTGAGTAAATGTTTCTAGAGGTATATCGTTAAAACGGCTATTTAGCTCAAGAAACTGCTGTTGGATTTTCATTTAATTTTTAACAAGTATTTTTGTTGTTGTAATAAAACATTGAGTATTTTCTTCTCGACAATCGTCTAACAGCATTTTTAATCTTCGGCATCATATTACGTGATTTTGCAAGAAATGACATTTCGGCTTATTACTGCGTTGAAAAAGTGAAAGGAAACACAGAAAATTAATATTTAAATGTAGAAATTCTTTTAGCCTAAATTTAGTCTAAAATAAAAGCATAGTTATTAATTTACCTTTTATAAAGCCTATATTGATATATATCGTGAAATATATATTTTCGCAAATACCTCTATGCACAATAACAATGAATAAAGACCTGTAAGAAAATACTTAGTACTTATACGGAAATTTCTTGCTCGTTTACTTTAAGAAAAAGTCTTTTTCAATTAACTATAAATTTTAAAAGACATTAAAAAATAAATACCTCTGAAATAGTTGGATCGATATGCATTAGCAGCAAGAACACTTTGGGTCATTCAGTAATTGTATTTCAAACAGAATCATTCTCGGAAAAGAGTTTCATTTTTTCAAACTAATATAAAGGAGAAAACTATATATAAAGACGCAATAAAAGATAAACTTATGGAATTTCTAAAAAAATATTCGATGCATAGTGAATTAAATTGCGTAAGGTAATGCATACTTATTATGCAACATGTATAGACGTATTTTTAAACTTAACTTCTTTTATATATGCCTGCGAAGCAGTTTAATAATAAATGAAGTTCAAGAAATTTTTTCAGGATTTAATTTAATGATACGGAAACATTAACATTTCTTAATCTACGTGCCTGTAGACACATTATTTTGCAAATTTTGAACAAAAAAGTAATTTTGATAACTAGAAAAGGTATGCAAGGAACTTGAATAAAAATTGATGATAATCATTAATATAAATATCTTAAATACGCACACAACATTTTTTATGCAGTATTTACATTATTTGATCTCTAGAGGAACATTAAATCTGGTGAATTCTCCCTGATGCAAAACACAGCCGTGGTAGCAAAGTTTCATAATGTTTAAGGAGATATCAAATTTCTGCAATGAAGCAATACTTACTGATAAGATACTATAATTAGAGCAGTTCTAACATAATTTTGGGTTTGAGTTAAAGACTAGCAAATTTAAGTGTTATTCAAACTCACATTCATACTGAGTGCTTACGACATTTATGAGACAAATTCAGAATTATTATTTTTTTTTTTACCATGCATTTAATGTATCGATATATTTAAAGTAATCAAATTTTAAATAGTACGTGGATATGATATTTTAATTTTACAGTATTAGGGTGTTTAAGTAATCTAGTTAAAATGTTTTCTGTGTCAATTATATTAACAAACAAAAAAATAATACCTTGTTTTGGAAACTACATTTTAAAAACCTTATATTTTACATTCAATCGAATGCTCTTGTTTTGCTTTCTTAGCTCAATAAATAACAAAAAAATTATTTTCAACTAATAAAGACCATTTAACTCCATAATATGTACATCAAATTGTAAAGAATTAGTTGAATTGATCTGGAAATTTCGATAGAAAATGGCATTTTAAAAATATTTAAAAAATCCCAAAAAAACGTTTCACTAATATATCATCACATAAACCAATATGTTTATCATTTTTAAATTAATTATCATTTAATCCTTTTTAATCATCATTAATTGTGATTGAATTTCAAATCATCTTTTAATTAAAATATGTGCAAATGTATTTACATAAATATTTTGCTTTCAAATTAGCTATCTGCGCATAGTCAGAATTTGCATAAACACAGTATTTTTTTAAACCATATTGGACCACCGGCCTATTTGTAGGACAGTTAAATTAAATTCGGATATAATAAAATGAAAAATTAAATCGACATAAACCTTCTTGTAAATAACTCCAAATAGGCAAAATTTAATATATTAATTAAGAAAAATGAAATTTCGGAAAAAAATAAAGAAAAAAATTCCTTTAAATTTACCCCTAAATTTTTCATAGCTATAAGTCATTCAATAATTTTATTTTTCCTTCAAGAAGCATAAGTATTTTTTTAGTAGATCATCGGTGTTGCTCAAAACATTAAGCATAACCATGAAAAAAAAAAACGTATTACAGATATTTGACACGTGTTTTCTAACAGTGCTATAAATAGGACAACGGTCCTATACTCACCTTTTTTTTTAAAATCACTCATACATCTAGATCACATTCCTTGAATTCGGGGAACAATGAACCTTTTCAGCTTGTCATGCTCGGTGACATGGAGTAATTAAAAGGTGGGAGGTTTTTTTACTTTTTTCGTATCCCCCATTCCCCCCACATACATGGCTCGTTTGCAGCTAAAAAGGATTTTGTGCCACTATAATTAACTTAGCTAATTTGGCTGCACTTAGGGATTATGCAACTAACTTTGCTAAATCTTAGAAAAGAGTATCTGATTCACGGTCTGACAAAGCCAGAAAAATAGCATTTGTTTGCTGGAATGATAATCGTGGGCTTTCATTAACAATTTTCGAAGTTACGCAAGTATAGACAGTAAATTACAGCGTTACGTGAAAGAAGGCAGAAAGGACACAGATGTACCATTATAGATAATTTGTGTTACGACTTAAAAAATATGAAAATGTAAGAGACGTATGCAACAGCAATATGGAAAATTACTTTATTTATATTCAATTAAAATTGTGGTACTGGACTCTTGGTACTTTTTTCTTTCCTGAATTTCTTTCGAACCACTCTCATCGCTGCCTCGATTTTTTTTCAAATTATTTTCTTCTAACTATGCACGGGATTCCTTAACAGTTTTCAGGTCAAAACAAGCCGTAAGGTGAAGTATTGTTACAATGAGTTACCTAGGTGAAGCAATTGCCAGAAACAACATTACACAAAGAGCATAGCGAGGAACTTTATCTTCTAACTGTGAGCACAAATTTATGAAATATCTAGTTAGTGTTCAAAGGCGTTTTCATTTAAAATCTCGCAAAAAAAACTCATTACAATTTACACTATGTGCAACATTGGATTATATAAGAACTATTTTTTGGATTTCTCTTCAGAAAAATCCTTTTCACAATGCAAGTCAGCTTTTGTAACTTTTGGTAGTGTATTGGACCGTTGTCCTATTTAGAGGACATTCCGAATTAAAATCTATCTATCTATCTATCTATCTATATATATATATATATATATATATATATATATATTATAAACTTTTAAAATTTCTGTTTTATGTGTAGAAGTACTTCACATAGATCACGATTTTAAAAATTTACGATTTTCTTGTGGTTGATTTTTTAAGTGGTCCAATATGGGTTATAATGATATCGCTTTTTATATTGAAATTACTAATTAAAGTGCAAAAAATTGTTTATTGCAATCTCAAGTAATATTTTCATCGTGGATGACGAAAAATAGTACATTGAACATGAAATTTCTATGGTATATTTATCCTGTTTTATTGCTATATGTTTTACTTTCAAGGAATATAACTTTCACATTCGCTCTTAAAACTGTGAGAGACATTAAACATCATTAAATGAAGACACATCTGCTGAAGTAATATATTCTCTACAATACAAGACACTCCTTTTAGTTTGTTATTCTAATAAATGGTTTTGCTGTTGTTGGGTGTTATACATTCGGAGTGTTCATTTACATCTTATTTAGGAAGGCTTTTAAAACAGAGGCAAAATCTCAGACATTCAAATTTTGTCGCGTATATATAAAGAAGTCTGGCATTCAAAATAAATATACAAGTAGTATTTTGAAAAGAAGAGCTGATTAATATGTGATAAGTTAATGGATCTGGCGTGTTCTTTTTAAACACAACCTGCACCTTGAGTGTCGGCTATACGGTTAGTGCTTCAGAATAATAAAAAAAATAAATTGACAAATGAAAACAAACAGCATGTAGAGGAGATAATGCCACTTTTTGGTATTTGTGAATTGATAAAAGCGTTTAAAATATACTCCTAAAATTTTACTTTAACTGGCTACTCAGGAATGAGATTCCTCACACAAGAGAATTAGTATTGTTATTTGTTGACATATAAAAATACTAGGAAAAAAGTGGCCTCTCCTTCCTAAACTTATATCATCCCTCGAATTATCTTAATAATATGCATTATTTAAGAAAAATTTCTTACAATATAGTTGACACAATTTTCTTGAGATGTTTTAGGGAAAAAATTGCTCTAATTTTGATGTTTTGTCAAAACGTGCTACACGCGTAACTGCCCTTGGGAAAATAATACTGCTACGAACGTTGTCACAAAACCAGAAATCTACATCTATAACAAATTATATTTACAATATATATAATTTGTTATATATGTATAAAAACAATTCAAATGAATATTATATCTTTACCGTGCACAGCATTTTCACAAGATAAAATACTAATTCTCTCAAACTGTATTCCAGTGATTGTTATTTTCGAAATAAACAAAAACATGGAGAATTTCTTCATTTAATAAATAAAATCATTTAAATACTAAATTAGACTGGAAATGTGTATAACAAAGAATTTTAAAGAAAAATACTTGAATGTTATATCAAAATACCATTTGTATATGATGGTACGTTTCATGAGTTTTCAAATTCAACACACAATTTTTATTTGATTCAAAGCAAATTGAGAGCAAAAAAAAGTATAGTAAAGCATTTTATTTTTAAACTTATAAGGAAGCGTGTGAGATTGATGCATTAGAGTGTGATATTTTGTCTTTTGTGCTTTTACACTGCAAGATTTAATTCCAAAAAGGATATAGGGTCAGGTGGCTCAAAGTGATCCCAAAATAACACATAAGCTAGTTGCGCCGAGTAAAGAAGAAGCAATGACACAACAATTTAATATTTTCCGATGTGCTTTTCCTCATTTTGAATTATTTAAATAAATTATTGCAAGAAGTTTAATTATTTAAAGAACCCTTGTACTTGTGTATTAAATCGGACATTCGATTTTTTGTGTCGATATTGTAATTACGCGTAGAAGGACTACAAACGTCTGTAGGAATGAAGATAATTTTCGCGAGATTTCCCGAGATGATCTTGGCGATACATCTCGGTTGCTTGGCGGCCATAATTCCAAGTACCGAATACTGTTTCTTTAAAATAACTATTGATTTTTCTCGTTTGGAACACGTTCATTAGATTTTTTTTCAAAGCATAATATGCAAAAATAACTTGCACATACTTTAATGAATGTAACTTAGTAAATTTCCGCCGGTTTCTGAGATAGAATGAGGAAATTATTATTGTTGTTATTAATTATTCATATTTTCAAACATGAAATATTTCCAAATATGTTACTTAACCTACTTGACTCTTTAAAAGAACGCTAAAAAGATTAAGGGCATAGAAATACATTTACTACTGCATAAAAGCTAAAAGCCGGCAAGAAAGAAATATTCCACGCAAAAGAAAATTTGCCAAAAACTCTAAACGAAAAATACAACAGGAATATATATAACACGCATACTTTAACCATTATTGAAAGTGTAAAATTGCGTGTGGAAAAAAATGTGTTGCATGATATTTTTACTTATTTCTTGTATGAAAAAGAAAAGAAAAAATACATTCTACAATTCGTCTGAATATTTTTATTTTCTGCATAATATCACGTAATCTAAAAAGAAATAAAAACAAAAATAAATAATGACATATACGAATCAAAAGAACCAACCTATTTAGTATTGTAATATAGTTTTGTGATACTTAATATTAAAAAAAAGAATCTTGAGAATATAACTGAAGCATAGAAGTCAAACAAAAGACGTTTTGAAAGCTATGCTTCAATAGAACTAAGTTTGTCAGCGATTAAAACTGGGAATGTTCCTGATCGATTAACATAATTCATCATTGGATTTTTTTTCTTTCCTAAACTATAGAAATGGTTTTCTTGAACCTAGGCAAATCCGTTAATATTAAGGATAAGGAGAAAACAATTTATAATCACAGAAGACCGTGCATATGGTGGTAGGTCTGCGTTCCAGTACAACAGAATGTAATTTCATTTATTTAAAATTAACAAATCAGATTGTGCCCATCAAAAGCAATTAAGTAATATTTCTTATACCCATTAAACGTGATAGACCCATTAAACGTGGCTCTGTACCCCAACGCGGCCCAAATACAGCATTTTGAATTCTAGTTCATTCCATTAACTCGATCGGAAAGCCGCCATTTTGCTTTGCTGCGTCAAATGTTAACATACGGAGAAATTCTTCTCTTTTCGAAATAGTTTAGTTTGAATTATTTTAATAAAATAAAATTACTTTAGGTTTCTCAGAAGACAGTTGTCTACGAAGAAATATTTTAATGAATGGGTTAAATTCGGTTATAACTTTGAAAATTCCCGAAATCGCGAATATAAATAGGCAAAAGTTATTTTGAAATGAATGTATTTGAAATGAAGAGATTTATATATAAGCAATTGTCGGGTGTACAATGTAGAAAATTTTTTTTAATTCAAATTGCACTACTGCAGAGGGAGTAAATATTTCCCAAAGTTTAACAAGGAACTAGTAAAAAAAAAAACGGCGGCAGTACAAAGCCTTTGCACTCTAGTTTTATTTAGCTTGTAACAATAGAACTACTTGGGCTCTACAATTCTTTCATTTGAGGTTTGAATCATAGTTAGTCAACTGTTGAGAATATTTACAGCTATGTTCGAAGTTCTGAAATTGCTTTGAATTGCCGTTTTGATTTGTTCTTCGAAGCTATAATTTAATCTAAAATTTATATAGAATGTACCAAATATTTAACCTTGCATTCTCTTTCATGTAGTAAATTCGTTAATTAGAGCTGCAGATAATTGGATTTCGAATTTCCATTGAATAACATGCGGCTTTCTCAATATCTGCAAATATTTCACGAAAAGTCCCTAAGACAGTCAATCCTTTCGGCGAATTCTTGCGCTGCCTTTATGTGTTTTTAGCTTTCTGCGTGGATATTGTTTTTGCGCAATTAAACCACGGGAACTGTGTAGAAATTTATGGTAAATAAAATACATGAAACATCCACACCGTTGAGCGAAATGTGTAAAATGAGATCAGTATAAACCCAGTATAGACCACCAAGAGCTGACACTCTTTTTTTTTTTTTCCACAATCAGACAAGTGGGGATTCAGTTTGAAATGACACAAATCGTAGAAGTAGAAAATGAACTACCGGCGCGATTAATATGTTGCTTAAACTCACAGGATTAAGCAGGCAAAGATTTCGCGAAAAAAGAGAGCCTTCAGGTATATATATATATATATATATTTTTTTTTTTAAAAGGAAGTTGGAAGAGGTTAGCTACATAAGTAAAATTTTATCACTTTCCACTGAAAGACAAATTAGTTATTTTGATTGAAAATAAGAATTTTATTTTAACTTGCTCAAAATTTTGAAGGAAATGAGCCCCATGTTTCATCCGATCTGTCGAAATAATATCAGGTACGTTTAGAAACAATTCAAATCATTGTTGTTTTGGACAATCGCAGGATTTATTTATAGCTATTAATTGGTTCAATACCCTTGCTACATGTAGGAGCACATGCGGCTTTAAAATTCATGAAACATACATATTTTTTTTCTTGTATGAGAACTCACAGTAAAATAATTTAATTGATCTGATTTATAAAAAATTAAGATAAAAAGCACAAGGAAAATTACTGATTTTCAGCATTGTTACAGTTTTTGAATGTCCATCCTTTGAAGTTAAGACACTGTATCAAGCCTTCTACAGATTTCGACCAGATGTTCGATTTATTACAAAAGAATATTTTTTGCAACTTTCTTGATCGTCATGCAGAAAAATGTCTTAGAACCTCACTAATAATTGTTTCCCTTGTTTAAACAGATTTTATTTTGTTTGTTTGTTTAGAGGTCTTAAACTCTATCCGTAATATATTTTCCTTTTTTAAATTATTTTCTTCTTCTCCAAGCTCCAATTATAAATTTCAAGATTAGGAAGTACGTAATGCTGTCTTCCGTCATTCTTTGTCGGAATTCTTCACAATCGTAGGGCGTTTTTACACAGGGAAATGATTATTTCCCCTAAACCTTTTGTGGAAGAAGACGGAAAGACTTTACGAAAATCCTGTTTTTTGGACAACTCCCTTAATAGAAGATAACATTTTGCACATTTTAGACATGATGTAAAAACTTAATAAATATATTTTTTAAAATGTAACCGAAAGAAGTATAATCAGAGTTTGATTTTAGTGAAAATAAATATTGGAACAATGAGCAACTACGTAGTCAGAATCTTCCTTTTATTTTTTTCAAAACATCGCCCTTGACAAAATGTTGTACTTCATTAAATTATAAAAATGAATGTCCTCCTCTGCAACTATATACATGTATTTTTCACAGAAAGTAACAATCATTTATTCAAAACTTTTAGGTCCATTTTTTGTTCAAAGTTCTACAGTATATAGGTGGTAAAAAGAAAGACAAAATGCATTTATCTTCGTTTCACACATTGTCGAAAATGAGATGATACTATTTAACATTAAAGTTAAAAATAGAATAAACCAAATTATTTTACCATTCAGAAACCGAAATATATATCCTCCACGCATAAATATTTTGTAAGAACTTTATTTTCAGACATATAAATTTTAGATGATTTTAGTAAACTTTCCCAGAGCGAGAAAATAAATGTTAAAATAATACACTTTACCAGTAGTCTTTGGTAGGGAATTCTCTCGAAGCAATTGCTTTTCGAAAATAAACTTCAGTCTTCCTACGTGTTAAGAAACGAATTTCTTTTAAATAAATGCATTTCGAAATCTGGGACAAATGTAAAGCTACATGTAACATCTTTATGGGAACGAATGCTTTTGAGTTGCACAAGATAAGATTGTCTGTTGAATAAAATTTTTGAATAAAATATCATTTAATAACAGCAATGCTTAGAAAGCAAATATATGCAAATAAATTTAAATGTTTTCAATGAAGAACTATTTGAGAAGCCTAGCTTCAGTTGTAAAATATTTGCAAAATTTCGTATCCCCATTAAAATATCCTGTAATCTTTTGAAGTAATTTTTAATGCATTTAAAGTATTTTAAACTACTTTTTAAAAGTATCTGCTCAGTGTTGTTTCTTAAAATGTAATAGCATTTATCACAACTATTAAATTTCGACTGTATATTTGCTAATATTTTTCATTTTATAAGTCATTGTTATCTTTCTTGGCATGGGCACATGCAATTTTAAAATAAAGTTAAGCATGGCTTGTATAAGCGTATATTATCAGGTTATTACTTTAAGTATTTCCTACGCTTGCATATAAACACTTTTAACAAACCTATTACATTTAAGAAAGCCCTAAAAGTATAATACTTCTTCTGGAAAAATTCTAGACTTGAAAGGATTGTAATATGCACTTCACATTAAAAGAACTGAATTCAGTTCGCAACATTACAGACAAACACACACACACACACACACACACAGCACATACACATGTATTTATATATATATATGTATGTGTTTTTATATTCATTTTAATATTGACGAGGCTCGTTGGATTAAAACTTATTTCGTTTACTCTTCAAATATGCTCAAAGTTTAAATATTTTCATTGAAAGGCTCTTTGAGAATTTGATTTTTTATTTGTAAAACTTCACTGCAAAACTTTATATGCATTAAAACAAATTATAATCCATTGTTTCATCTTAGAAATGAAGATAATACATTTTATAAATGGAGCTCCTGGCAAGAAGCAAGGTCTTTGTAGTATTAATACGTCGATCTCCCTCTGATGACACTTAACATTATGTAATTCTATTTTGTTGGTTAGGATTTTTGTCAAACACTTATGGGTTTTTTCATGGGCATTAAATAGTTAAACTTATATACAGGGTGATTTGAAATTAGTCTTACAAACTTCTAGGACGAGTAGGATACACCAAGATGGTTCAGAATCACATAGTAATGTGGGGTCGGAAACTTCGTCTTCATGTACCTGTTAATAATCACTTTAGAAGGGTTAAGTAATAGTAAACTTTCCGATGGTTTTTTAAAAAACTAATCCATCTTTCATAGATTAACTTGATGAATTTTTTTTTTCATTACATTCATAAAATTCCGATTGAAAGACCATTCTTTATAAAACTTGATTAAGAAATTAGACGCACACTTCAACATTTATTCGAAAGTGATTATTTATAGGTACATGAAGGGACGTTTTCGACCTCGCATTGTTATGGGATTCTAAACAGTCATGGTGTATCCTACCCCTCTTAAAAGTTTGTAAAAGTAATTTCGAATCACCCTGTATATATATATATATATATATATATATATATATAATGCACAAACATCAATTTACTTCTATTCTTAGATATTCAGTTTACCTTGTCTGTGTTTTTCACGATCTAACATTGTTACTGACCGACTTTCGACATTTCGAAGTCCAATAAAATGCATGGGAAACAAAATACATCAAGTCGATTTCAAGTTAAGTGCTGTTATTGCAATAAGGCAAAGAAAACAATACTTAAGTGATGTTATCACAAAAAAAGAAGGGAAAAAATGTCAAGGAAAGCTAGATGAACAGCGATTGAAGAAACCTGGCGAAACAAGCAGGAATAGAATGAGAACAAGTAATCGGAACAGATCCTGGCAGGGATAGCAATTTTCCGCTGGGATGAAAAATGATCTTTCTTTCGTTCCTTAAAGATGTTTTTTAACAGATGAGAAAAAGCAATACCTTGAAGTTTGGCCATGGAATATATTTTGTATCGTTATTTCGTTTTCCGTTATAAAGTGTTCTGATTTGTCAAACTCAGCGTAAGTTATTCTTTATTCATGATGTAATGGATCTTCTACTATGCAGAGTTGTGCTGGTGCCGTATTGTGTATATAGTAACGTTGTCTAGTTTTTAAATATAAAGTGTTTTCAGCTGTAAGAGCCAGTGTCTGTCATTCTGATTTTTTTAAACTTAATTGTCGGGAACCTGGCCACTAACAAGGGCATAGTTTCATTTTGATAGCTGTATGAACTTTGGTGTGAGTTTGGGCGTTTCTAACGATGGTTATTAAAGTCGAATTATTAAAATTAACCTCTGCGATCTCATTTCGTTTCAGAATTATTTGATAGTTTAAGCACGGTATGTTTTAGTTGATCAAGCAGGAGTTTCAATATGCGTGGTGTAACATTCCTACAAACACGGATCTATGTATAACCAATTTATCAGCTACTCTGGTGAAATAAATTAAGAAAGTTTCCATATTTTATCGAATTTCACGAAAAGAACTGAACTGAATGTAAAACCACTGCTTCTAGACAAAAATGCAAATCTTGCAGGCCAAATAGGTAAGCGTTCATGTGTGTGTAGGCGGACACAGTAGCGAAACATATTTTATAACCGTGCGTAAGTTAAGACGCATTTCGTTCGCTAGCGCGCATAGGTGAATTTCTAGGTGCTATTTTGCAGCAAGCAGTTAATCTCAAATTGTAACAGTAAAAATGAGTGACCACCAACGTTTAGAGGATGGAATGAGGTGACGAATTTTGGGGAGGCTATATGCAGGCCAATCTTTAATACAGATTTGTAGAGAGTTCAATATAACGCCCAGCGTCGTGCGTAACTACTGGAAACAGTTCCAGAATACCGGATCCATCGAGAGAATGCCTGGGCAAAGTCGTCCAAGAGCCACGTCGGCCAGAGAATAAAGCCAATTGTCCATTATAGCGAGGCGTAACAGGAGTGCTACAGCTTCTCAGATCCCTCGTGTCTTTTATGCAGCCACAGGAATCCGTGCATCAAGCGTGATTGCTTCCAAAATACTTCATGTGACAGGGTTGTTCGGAAGAAGACCTGCTGTTTGCGTCACGCTCACTTCTGCGAACAGGAAAATCCCTTTAGCTTGGTGTAGCGAGTATAAAGATTGGAGTATGGATCAATGAGCGACCGTTCTCTTCACTAATGAGTCCGGGTTCAGCCTAAATACCGATTCTCTCCGTAAGTCTATTTGGAGAGGACCAGGGACCACCTACGTACCCTCCATTGTAGATTGGGGGTTTCTCCGATTCCGCGAAATCGACCATTATAGCAGAGGAAGTTTAACTCTTTAGAGCATAATGGTTTCAAGAACATACCACACATTCGAACTTTTTTCTGATTCATTATTAGTAAGTATAGTTTCAATACCAAATGCTATTTAACCATTTTACCACTGTATCGGTAATTACTAAAAAAATATTGTTTTCTCCTTTTCAATGCCATTATTTACATTGTAAATATAAATAATTTTGTGTTTGTGTGTAAAACAATGTTTTGTGCGTCAGAGAGTTAATGGTCTGCGGTTGGATGGCCGCAAACCTATCCATGTCTGTGAAAGAGGAACTGTGACTGGTGTAAGTTATAGGGATGAGGTCTTGGAGCCCTGTTTTCGCCTTTTCAGAGGTGCAGTTGGCCCTGAGTTCATTTTAATGGACGAGAACTTGAGTCCACATACATCTCATCTGGTCAACGGATTTCTAAAGAGTGAGGATGTTCACCGTATGGATTGGCCAGACAGATCTCAAGGCCTCAACCCTATAGAGCATGCCAGGGACGCTATGGGGAGTGCAATTGAAACTCGCCCACCCCCCTCTGAGAACCATCCAGAGAATGAAAGCAGAGTTGCGGTACGAGTGGTACCAGTTGTCACAGGAAATGATTAACTGTCTTATTTCAAGCATGAAATCACGCTGCGAGGCATGTACATCTCTTACAGGGGACTGTACCCCCTATTAGCCTATCTATTAACCCATTTTTTTGTTTATTCTGCAACCGCTGTTTCATACCTTCCGACTCCGACGTGTGTTACGCACGTTCATGCGTGTAGTACAACTATTGAATGGTTATTTGTTTTGTATTGTATCAATGTATGTACGCATCAAATTTCTTTAAAATCGGGGCAGTAGTTCTAAAGATAATCATCCAAGTCTGTAAATTCTCTTAAATTCTTACACCAGTGTATTTCAGAATATTCAGATATTCTAGATATGAGATATCTATCCGTTCCTGGTTGTTGCAGATAGCTTCGATATACTGAATGTGAAACAGATAACTATTTCTGCGATATTTGTGAACTCTTGAATATCTGGGCCTGTTATCTGGGCTAACTGGTTTAGTTCTCGAATCGGCCTCTCGGATATTATTTTAATCGTCAGAGATATCGCTCCTCACAACTGTAACAGGGGTCCCTTTTCAGTTAGCTGGAGGTCCTTGGACATCAAACTAGTACACGAATACATTTGGTTATGGAAGAAATTACGCTTTATGTGCATTCTTTATTTAAAGCTGGTTTTGGAGACATTCGTTTGTTCCCAAAAAAATAAAACTGATATATTCTATCAAGGATTAAAAAATAATGCTTTCCATCGAAAATAAAGTAATTAACATTTATAGTTCTTATACAGGAGCAATCAAAATATTCCATTGCATTAAGGTCTGAGACAGTTTAGACACAAATCCATTTCAAGAACAAAACAATATTTATGTAAACGCTAATGATATCATACTCTTCATTTAAATGGTATAAATATCATTAAAAATAATCAGCAAAATTAAACAAATTTACGTGAACAGCGATATCCATTTTTTCTGAGGTTCTTCTGAAAATCTCGCTAAGTTTGACAATGATTCCTCGCTAAATTCGGAGCAAAAAAGAAACTTGTTAGAAAGTTTTCTATAATCGTTACACATGATTCATCATTATTCCTTCGAGATGGAGATTAATATGCAATTGTAACAATGCTACAAATATAACCACGCATTTTTTATAACCATTTACTTCATGAAGGTATGATTCTATTGTGAAACAAATTGTTTCAATACTTAATCAACGCCAGCTAAAATCATATTTTATAGATACAATTATATTCGAAAATTTGTATGATGAAAGAATTTTAAAATCTTGATTTAAAACGAACCTTTGCTTCCTGTTTATTCCGTAATTATCAGATTCTGACGATAATATTTATGGGTTTTCATGTCTTGAAAAATTATGTTTAACGACCTGTCTAAGTATCCCCGACGTCTTTATTTTATGCGGTAATATTTTCAAAATAAATTGAGATGAATGCATTAAATCTAATTATGTTTAAACAACTGAGAGTTTATTTGCGAAACGTTCTGTAATGTACATAGGTTTTATTAGAAGCAGAAACACTGATGTTAATAATTATTATCTTAACACAATGAGTGCTGCTGCTAATAAATGTTATGGATAATTGATAATCTCTTCTAATGCTATATGCTTTTACCTTTTATAGTATTTATGTATAAGCGTACGAGGGATATTCCGAAAGTTAGTTTCACCATTTTTTGAAAACGAAGATGGTACAACATGTTAATCAGACAATTCTCATAAGAATCCATATCCATTGCTGGTTTGATGGCAAAAACGCCAATGGAGGTGCTGACTCTTATCCTGTATTAGGGCCCGTTCTATAATTCACAGGTTAGTTATGCACCGGTGCTACCGGTTGCAGTCATTCTTTGGGTAAGTGACATCATGGTCGTCAACCGGTTTCAGTCATCCTCACCACATCCGATGCCAAGCCAAGAAAACGTAAAAAAAACATTGGCAACACTTCTCTAATAACCGGAATAACCCTCCTTCCTAGAAAAGTCAATCTGGTTGCGCTCTGGTCAGGCCGAGCAGAAAACAGCTACATAACCGAAACGTTTTCGAGCGCGGTTATTTTTAGAGCTCCGCCCAACGCTCCGTCTTTTCGAACGCTCTGGTCATGCACCGGTGCGCAACCGGGGAATTACAGAACGAGCCCTTAATACTGTTATTAGACGACAACGCGCAATCACATACAGCTATGTTAGATCTTGCTCCATCAAACTTTAACCTGTTCCTTACATTAAAAGCAGCTTTTTCTGGAACCTTTGCCAAAAAATACAGAGGTGAAGCACGTTGAGAGAGAATTCCTTGCATCGCAACTCAGGGATTTTTTATAGAGTGGTCTTTTTAAACTCTTTTCACGCTACGCCAAATGTTTCGATGTCGGTTATGACTATCGGAAAATAGAACAAGGCGTACAGTTCGAGGTGCTAAGGTGTTTTTGTTTCTGTGTGAAAAGTTTCAATGTTAAAATAGTGGCACAATTTACTTTCGGAACGGTCCTCGTATGACAGTTTTTCTTCGCTTTATACAACTTCTACACTACAAATGAAAAAAAAAAAATACTCATTATAATAATCTAAATATGAAAAACTCAAACTTTTCCTTGTATGCATTTTTGAATGTGCAATTTTACAGTGACCCAGTCAGTGGAAGCTCGATTACGATTAGAACATCAGAAGGCAATCTGCGATAGTTTTTTCAGTCACAAGGGATAATGACTACATCTTGACTGGACTGATGTGCAACTGTCTATGCTAAAAGAAGTCAGCGCTCGTCGAACTATTCCTGGTTCCAATGTCCTCTATGCTGAAATGACACTTCTGGAACTGAGGATAAAGAATGGCGGTCTCGTAGGGTTCAACTTTGGCTCACGACAGGCTGTGCCCATAATAAAAGGGCCAGCACTTCCGGATTCTGCCGCGCCGAGTGCCTAGATAAACACTTGCCCACCAGTGAGGAAAAAAAAGACATGTTTCAACGCGCTAATCTCAGGAAATACAAGTCCGATAGAAACTTACATGTGCCTTATTTTTGAGTTAGATAAACTGGATAATAATATGATAATAAGGTGGATATAAGCCCTATAACATTCCACTATGTTCTACATATTACTCAATAAAATAAGACATATAGAATGTGATGCCCCCCCTAAAAAAAAAGGGACGATCCTTTAGACACAGATCGTTCAATTCTTAGTTTCTCTAAATTACTCAGTCACCCGGCTTATTCATTCGAGCCCTTATGACCAGAATTACCTTAGATTCGAAAGACATTCTCCAACATATTACTTGAAATGTTCGTTTTATAGTTTAGCTTTTGTAAATTTGTCTCGAGTTTGTAAACCAGAACAGGCAGATGTAATATATTTGAATGATTTCGAAAACCCCCCGAAGAACACCTCAGCTTTCTCGGGAGTCATAATATTTGGATAATCGATGGATATTTTTCCACAGCAATTACACGAAAACCACACTGCTTGTTTATTCAGCAACCATTTACCACGGCACTTAGTTATGTAATTATTTCACGTATGGGACAGACATGTATAATCCAATAAAACATGGGGAAATCCGCAAAATATACTTAGTTTCTGTATGTATTTCGATAAGGATATATTAAAAATAATGAATTGTAGAACTGCACATTCAAATATGCATAAAAGCAAGATATATGTGCATACAAACGGGCAGAAAACTATAAAAAAATGCGTTTTTCATAAATAGCATCGGAAAGGGATTAATTTTATTTTAATGATAAAAAAAAATGTTTTTACATTAAAGTTGGCAATAGACTGACACTTATACGAGACAAGTTTAAATTAAAGAACTCTGTACTCCTACTCATGCGGAAAAAAGAACAAAAAAAAATGGTTATTTGGTATTTTATTATGAATTTGTGGAGTTTTTACGAATCCTGACGCACCCAAGCTACGTCTACTTTTATAAATTCAAAACAAAAAATGTTAAGAGACGATAAAAAATTATGGTTGACACGGATATCATTGCCGAGATTTCGTTGGTGTTTATTTATTTATTTATTTATTTTTAATCGGACACTAGCGTCATAATATGCATGTCAGCGCCATCTATTTGTAATATTTTGTGCTAGAACGGTTTTTGTAAAACATCAAAATTGAATCGTCTTTTGATCCTGCTCTTGCAAACTGCTTTTATTCAAAATACTTCTTCGTTCTGTTTAATTCATATTGCTTTAAATTTGGACTAATTTATGCAGCATATATTACGCCGTATATATATTAATTACGTAGGACAGATATAGAAAAATAATACTTTCAAATATTTTAAGAGACTTCGGCGTTTTCGCTAACTTGCTTAGTTTCATTGTATTTGATTGTACTGTTTATTGATCGTTGATAACATTAGTTATACCATCTTATTCCATAATTGAAATTAAGTGACTTTTACCTTCAACTTGATTATAAAAAAATAAATTATTTTATACATACCTATTGATAGAGTTCATTTGAAACATAAAAATGAGCGGTTGAAAAATAATTACATTATTTTTTTAACCGCGATGAATAAAATAAATTCTATAAAATTAAGTTTAATAATAATATTCAAAACCTTTTAAAGTAGCACTATTTTAAAGATTTTTTGTCAAAACTGATTGAAACATATATAAATGCACAGCATTACACAACAAATTGATTTGTTTTATGGAAAAAAGGATCTAATTTAAACTTTACATATGTTATCGATAAGCGAAATCTAAACTACGCTTTAGTATACTTAAAGAACATTTTTACTTTCCCTTGTAAACACTTTTATTGATTTCTACATTTTTCTCTGCATATTCACTCAGATAGGATATTCTGATTAAAACATTAATTTCGCAGATGGAGATCGAGATCCTAGACGGAAGAGTAGAGAATCTGGTATTCACTTTCCCATTGAAGCTTGAGAAAGAAAGCATACGTTGCTTAGGACCGCAAATCAATATTGGGTAGATCGGAATGTACTTACTCGTCTTCTTCTTGTTAACTGAACCGAAGAATCGGTAGAATGGGAAGGGGACTTTCTCTTTCAACATAATATGTATATTTTACCTTTTTCTTTCTCTGTCAAGTAAGTATGACGATCCTGTTACGACTAATTATTTCTCGAAGAGATTTTTATTGTTATGTACCTTTAATTGCTTTGTAGATGACGTATTTCTTTTTTTCTTTGCCGTGTGTATTATTTGTTGCTGATATTATTTTTTATTGAAATGTTATAGCGATTTTTTAAAATTAAATATTAAGCATGTTTGACTTATTTATTTATACATATTTAGATGTATTACAATAATATTTTTTTCATTTTCTTATCTATGTGTTAAATCAGATTTTTAATTATATTTTTATAAAATAATTATTCTTTCAAAAAGGTTTTTTGTGATGTATCTTAAATTGCTCCATAAATTGTACGTTCTTTCCTATTCTGATTTGATTTTCTAGATGTATTAAAAAATATTCAATGAAATATTAGGAATACTATTAATTAATTGTGCTTTGTTTCTCTAAAATTAATATAGATATTTGTATGTGACCAATACATAAATAAAATATAATGTTTTTCAATATGGTGCGTAATACCATAATTACAAAATATTTTTATTTTATTTATAAAAGGCCAGTCATTTGGACCACATTAGACCACAGGTTCATTAGACCACAGAGTTCTTCAATATTTCTGCTGTCTTCTCTTTCTGCTCTAAACTATTACGAGTAGAAAGAGAAGACAGTGCAAGAGTCAACAATGTTCAATTGAAATAGATGGGCATGAAGACAATAACGCCCAGCCAGAAATCTAAAAGTTACAACAGGAAGGTTTGTCACTTGAAAGATGCAAAGCTGCTTCACTGAGAAAGCACATGGAAATCCTATCAATTTATAAGTCGATTATAAAATATATCTTAAAACGGAAATACTCAATAAATAATTGATTTAAGTTTTCATATCACATATTAGGTAGGAAAATTTAGGAAACTTCTACATACTATGGATTCATAAATTGTATTACTGAAGAGGGTTTCTGAATTTTAAATGTATAATTACTCAAAGTTATTCGTCTCAATTGAGAATATCACAATATATACCACACTTGTTAAGAGGGTAATCTAAAGCACAGGCACTTGATGAATAGCTGATTTGAATTTTCATATTATTTGCTGGAAAGGAAAATTAAGCAATTTTTTTTTAATATTATGGATTCTCAGAGTGTTTCTGGTTTCGAAATGTTTAAATACTCAGATTCATGCATTCTCCTTTTGAGAATCAAAATGACATCTTTACTCAGGAAATCATGAACTAGTAGGAAATGTCTGATGCGATCATAATAATAAATAAAAATTTTAGTGGAAATATGCTATGCATGTGAATATCAAGATCAGCACGTTCCACTGGACATGGATTTATGCAAAGATTCACCATTTATGAGTTTAATAAACTGTTACGATTAAAAGGAGTGCAGAAGAAGACCAGTCAGATATTCGCTGTAGATTGAAAAATGTTGTTGTGTGCAGTAATGCTATCGTATCATCAGAACTTTCGATAAAGTATTTTTTGAGAGATCTTATGTCAAGGTTGGCAAATTCTCCGTAATATAGTGAACCACTTTTTTAAAACTGCATAATTTTAAGATATATTTTCAAAATACTAATCTGGTCACATTCTACACTCCCAAATTTTGCTACATTCTAAGCCAAAAGTACTGCTTACAAAAAGTTTTTCGGTTATATGACGTAGAAGTTCATAACTGTGTCATACTGTGTACGTTCTACTCATTGATTTAAAAAGTTCTTTCTTTAAAAGCACAGTGTTTCTGTATTCAGAAATTCATTCAATCCTGACGATTTTATGCATCGTTAAACAAGTAGAGTTGAACCTTAAATTTTGAAAATTAGTGTGCTTATATGTGGCCAATATTTATATTCACAAACAGTCGCATTATAATATTTAGTATACGGAGCAACAAAAACTCAAGCGGCATTTTCAGTTCAGAATAATCGTGTGTGTATAGCCTTATGTTTATGGTCTATATATAGATTTGCATGGCTGTTTTTATGAAGTTTCCACTTCTATATATATGTATTTAAAGATGAATGCATGTGGTAGTTTTATTTTTGTGTCCACGATTGCTTGCGGAATGAAGTTTGTTAGCTAAATTCCAGCACTTTTTTACAGTTTTTGGACGTTTTTAGATGGATGTAGAAACAGTGCTACTGGACGTTGATTGGACTATTATGTGGCTGTAATTTTGGGATTAACGGATAGAGTTTGTTTGTTTTCTTTTCAATTTTATGTCGTTAGTGTTGAGTATAGTTTTTTACCTTTGTTCATTCTTTAAATATTTTTGTTGCATTGCAGGTTAGGGTGATCTGGTGCCCGCTGATTAGAACGATAAATTATTCATAAATAACTTTATATATGGTTACTCTATTTTCTAAATTCAACTCTAAATAGAACATATATTATTTAATCAACAAGACAGTGGTTTCGAAACTCCAGCCAGCAGTACAGAAACCTCCAATTAATTTTAGCACTAGTCTCTCTCTGACGAAATCTACTGTATTGTATTTGTTGTGTTTTATATTTGCTTTTCCTGAATTTAGTTTTATGCTTTTAAATGACAATTACTTTTCGGTTTTTCTGGTTTTTTAAAACTTAATTGTGTATTTATGAACATAAAGTACATAATAGAGCTGATGCTATTACAACAATCATGTCTTTTTTTGTGATAGAACTTACACTTTATGAAATTTAATCAGTTTCTAGCTTCGGTATTGCACCACAGAATACGACAGTGTTGTTTTTTACTGTGCCTATAAATTGCATTAGGACAAAAAAAAAAAGATTATCTTGTATACACTATTTAAGAGCAGGGAATTTTCAAGAGAAGATGGAAATTATTTTAAAATGCATAAAATTTACGTTATAAAAAGGAAAACCGAATTGGTTTCATTAAAAATAAAAAAAATAGAGTAAAATTTTAATGTGTAATTTTAGACTAAACAGGTATAAACTGCGAGACATTTTTTCTTATTTTCCTTTCAAATAAAAAAAAAACATTTCATCGAACTTTCTTTTCTAATAATTTATTCACACGAGGTTTCTCATATGATTTACGTATTTTGTAATCCTTTAGAAAAGATGACAGTTTATTCGAGGTTCAAAAAACAATTTCATAAATTGTTATTTACGTATACAGCTCTTTCCCCTCAGTATCCCTTACAGAATTTCATTAATGTAATGTAAAAATTCATGAACTTGGATTTCAGCATAATGCAATTATGATATTATTTTATTCTGAAAGAGAAGTATGTTAATCAGACTTAAGTGTATCCGGAAAAAGAATATTTGGAAGTGCCTTCTTCATATGTATTTAATAGAGAAATTGTCAGGAACAATATGTTACATTTGTTCTGTTAAAAAGTGATAAAATATAATGATAGATATAACTATTCCTAACCATTAAATAATCCAATATCTATATTGAATATTTCATAAATATTCCGTGTAGTTCCAAAAATTCAAACATTATGTTACAAGGATGAAGATTTTCTCAAGAACATTGCTCAGTGAAAAAAGAAATAGGCCAAAGTGTTACGTAGAACCGTAAAATAATTTTTAGGACGATCGAGGCATTATTCCAGAAAAGAGTGATGTACCGCGTCAAATAATTTGAAGGGTATTTCCATTGTTTGATAAATTGATCTATCATTCAGCAGCATAATCAAAAACCCGAAAGTTATGTTTCAAATTCTTCTCCTTGCGTTTTGGATAATAAAATATTAGAGACATCCATCGTAAGTGAGATAGTTAGAAATTTCGGATTCTATGATTTGTAAAGTAAGCGTTTTTGCTTAAGGTGAATCCTACTAAACACCTTTATTTAACTCATACTGCTCGCCTGAAATTTTGTAATGCCAATTTTGCTATCTTCAAAAGTAGTGATGTCCTCTTAAATAAGTGCAAAACACCTTTTTATAATTTTTGCTTCTGGAATGTTTAAACTTTTCTTAACCATGCACCGAAGTTAATACTGAATAAAAACATTGTGAAATAAGGCACAGGCAGGAGAGTTAAGTTTCTACCATTAAACACCAGTTTTTGAGTGCTCTTATTTTGCACTGAGAACTTTTGACTTTATATTTTGATCAATTAATTTCATTATTATTATTCAAATGCAACGTTTAGAATATGAAAACATGAAATTTATTTTTAGCATTCATAAGAACTCTGCGTAATATAATTTCGTTTCTTATTGAATAAACAAATTTTGAATATCATCTGACAAGTAAATTTGCATAAGATATAAAAATGAAAGTAACATGGACACAAAAAGATAAATAATATGCAACAGTTATTGCAAATTTTACTGTGCAGTAAAGGAAGCGAGTAAACCAAACTAACGGTTTTCCCAATAAAGAATGTTATCTTACTTGATTTTATTTTGAGTTCTAATAATTCTTATAAACAGTATTAGTTACCAGCTAGAATGTTCTTTAACATTTCGATGTATAACTGTTTTTACTCTTAAATATATAGCTGTTATAGCGCAATTATATTGTCTTACACCATTATTAATATGAAATTTATTTTAAAAAATTTCTTATCATCAAAAAGAATTATGTAACTTTATTTTTATTAAATATTATTATTATTTTTTAACGGACAAAATAATTCTTTTCTTTCATGAATTGTGCAGTACAAATTGTAAAATACATCTTAAATTTAGGTGTACACAATACCCTTAAATATAAGAACAAGTTTGGATTGAAATGTGTTTCATGGATCTATTCCACGTGCTGATTTTCAAGTTTTAAAGACTACTATCTGAAGCCATACTTGATAGATGATATATCAAGTTGAATAACTCCATTAGACTATCACTTTACACTTCTGTGAAGAAATTCAAACATTTCAAACTTTTATGCCACCCTTTAAATTCATTCTATTTTTCACTCTGAAAAATAGAAACGTTTTGTTCGTATTTTAAGTATTTCACACGGATATTTTCTTAAAATCATTTGACTGATTGACATATCTGAAAGAATAGATATGAATTTTATTTATAACGCTCGAATGCGATTACTTTAAGTGTAAATTTGCAGAAAAAAAAATTATGCGCACCCAAGTGCATCTCCTATGCAAGTTGAAAATAGTTCGATGAGTTACTCCATGCCTTTCTATGCAGTGCAGATATATATCATTGAAAGCACCAAACTTACGTTTCTTGGTAAAATGTTTGAATGAAACTTTCAAGTTCAAATTTGACACCAATACTGTATTAACCTTCTAAGCAGCATTTACACAAATTTGTAGTATCAATACTTTTAACCTTTCAGGGTGGTGTTTTTTTTAAATTTGCTGTTTATAAAGAAGACAAATATGTAACAATCCCTTCACCAATTTAGTGCTCCTCGGATAAAATTGTTCTTAAATTAAACATTTATGATATCTCCTATTTAAAAATTATTCATACATAAAATTTGGACTTATTCACACTGCAATTTTCGTAGAAAATGACATAATGGTATCGGGAAAAGGAGTCATTGCTGGATTGACATAGACAGAGCTCGATTTTTTTTAAGTTCTCTTGATCAGGTCAATATTCGATCAGATGTCCACTTAGTTAAAAATTATTCCGTCCGACAATTAATGATAACGGTTAGGTTAACCAGCTATCTAATGCCAAAAGAAATGCTACGGTTTTTCTGTATGGCTGCAAACTTAGAAAGCAGAATTTTACTTTTGGTTCGGATATTAAATGTATGCTTAAATATTTGTAAGACTACATATAGAATATTTACTAATTTATTATTTTGTTTTCCACTTTGTTATGGGATATAAGCCAACCAGCCTATAATATTTTGTAATTACTGAAACTAAATTGCATAAAATTCTCAATTAAAATGCTGCTGCAGGTTTACTTATTGAATATCTCAGTATTTATCATCTACCACTTTAGTGTTCCATTTGAGAAGAGATAATACATTAAGGAAATGTAGCCACAACGCCTTATGATAAGGACATAAGGCGTTGTGTACATTAATTGTCGGACAGTATGTTTTACCAGATATTGTAGTTTTTTGTTCTATAAGCATGGCTGATGTGTTAATTTGGAATTCCTATGAATTAAACAACATTGTTGACACTTGACTTCGGGCAGTACGCTCCTATAAATTATACATCGGAACATGTTATAGTTTTTGGAAGCATGCATAAAATTCTGAATATAGCATGCCGGTTGATTAAAGATAACTGGACTTTTGGAATGTTTCACATTCAAATTCCTTTTACTCTACTGAAAGTACTAAAAGAAAAATTGTTAAACAATCTTCATATTCATACACAGGTAATCGAGCCTCTCTGTAAATTTACAAGTGTAGAACATGCGTTTGGAAAAAGCAGATATTGTAACAAACTTGCTGTCTGACAACATTATAAAAATTAGAAAAGAAATATACAGTCACGGAAACTATAAATCTGCTGGATCAATTACGCATAAACGATACAAACCAGTGTTTGTAAGAATTTTTTTAATGAAAACGTGGAAATAGCGTGTGTAATTCATGAAGTCATTAAGAACGAAACACAGGAAAAGTCCGCATTAGATAGGCAGAAAGATTATCTCTAAGTCCTTTTTGTTTCTCATTACGCCAAACAAGTTTCCATAGGTTACATAACCGAATTTAAGGTTACGTAACAGAAATACGTATAAGTACCAATATGTCACAAGCTATAAAGAAAACCTAAAAGCTCCCTATCTTTAGAAGTATATATATAAGTATAAAAAATAAATATATTGCGCAATTAAATGAAATATAATATTATACTCCCCTTTTGCTTTGTAATCTTATTAAAATGGCATTTTTTATGCCTTTTAACGTCTGTCTATTTTGCATCGTTTGGTATATATTTTTGAATACTTAAGTACTAAATTTGTTTAAATATCCTAAAACTCATTTCAGTATTTTTCAGAGAAATTTAAATTTATAAAAATATTGTCACAGCACTAAAAAAGCAAAATAATTTCAAATCTAAAAAAAGGGAAAAAAAAAAAAGACTGGGCGAAAAATAAATTCAGATGATAAAGTATCTTATAGAGACAAGCTTTCAAATCAATTCTTATTTTGAAAAGTATATAAGCAGAAAAAAAGTCAGAAGTAAAAGAACTTTGATTATTCTGTCATCGTTACTGAAAAGCGACGTTTTGCAGATTAAGCGAAACATTTTTTTTTAATACGCATAAAAATTTTTGAACCTGCGCTTCTGCATAACATTCAATATTATTGCAAAATGGTTGACAAGAATCTATTTAACGAAGTAACCTCTCGCTTTTGTGACTTTCAATGGACCATAGAAAAATATCGTATAAGTGATTGACCATCATTTCATAGAAGTGTAAAATTGTATGCGCATTAGCTTTTTTTAAACATATGTTAAAAATCTAAGTTAATGATACTTTTAAAAAAATTTAATTTTTTAATTTTTTAATGTAATATTTAAAACGTTCAGTATAATACAAAGCCTTAGTTTGCTTATCATTATACTTATTTCAAAGTCTCACAAATGAAATTTTTTCAAAAAATGAAGTGGTATTATTTTGTCTCTAGTAGAGGAATAGAAAAAATCTCTGTTTCTAAGTCTTTTAAAGTTTTTAAGATGTTTTGGGAATAATCATTTTAACTAGACATACAACCCCTCTCGCTTCATGGAATAAGATAAAGGTAAAAAGTGCTTGATTCGTAATTGAAATATTGTAAAATGAATTTTTCTGTGAGAAATGTAAAATCGCCTGAACCGTTTAAAATGTTGCATAAGTGAGATAAGAGTCCTGAGAGAAGTTTAGCATTATTTCTTCGAAGGCTTGGACGGGACCTGAATTCGGCGTATAACCGAGAGAATCGTATAGCTCAGAATTGCATCAGTTAGAGGTATCTTGTTTAAATTCTTGAAGCGTTGTAAAAAAATATTTATCTTTTTATTTCGGGGTCATTATCAAAACTCGGTGCCATTTGCTACCCGCTTGTATTTTATTTATTAATTTATTTTTTACAAGATATAGAAAAATTTAAATGATTTTTCTTTTTATCATGGTTTTTATCAGGCAGTCTCTAGTACTAAAACAATAGATAAGGAACATACTATTTAATATTTTTTAAGTAGAGAAGACGCATAGCTGTCCGATGCATAGACCATCAATGTTATGCAGAATTACTATCCACAAATTATAAAGTTTCTCCCCTGACATGCTTTAACATGGTGAGATAGAGTTTAAATTACATTACAAAACGGTTTTTAAAGGTTTCAAGAAAAATACAAGACTTTTGATAAGTAGATATAGCCGTCCGGGCATTGATGCTATGTCTGTTATAATACATTATTATCAATTTTTTAAACTACAAAATTGAAGTTTGAAAATAGCAAAAAATGTTTACCAGTAAAGCATGGTAAAAAAAGAAGTATAAACAGGTATTTTTGAGTTTCTGACATTTGACTGAAAAAGCAAAAGCGTATTTGCTATAAGTATTTTTATTGCATGTCATTTGAGTTACCTTAATTAATTGTACAAAATGTAATTATTCATTTTTTAATTCAATTGATTAACTTATATTATCAGTTTTTTTAGTCTATAATTAATGCATCTTTTCATGTTCTTGTGGAAATACTTAGACTCATGAATTTTTGTTCTTTGAAATGTCATGTCTGTTATTATAATATGCAAGAGTCATGGCAAACTTGGTAACAGACGTGACAAACAAAAACTTACAAAAGAAAGAAAAATATTTTTAAATATGAAAGACTATATTATATGCACAAAATGACTCTATAGTTATGCAGCACATCACTTTGAATATTTTATGCTAAATATAAGTGCAAATTTCAAAGAAAATGTCCGGTAACAGACGTGGCAATTTTTTATCAACTATAACAATAGAAAAATCTAAAATATTTCGTAAAAGAAAATATGCATCAATAATACTCAAATAATGTTCAGAAATGAGGTACATTTTCTGTAATATAAAAAAACTGCCTATTTTTTGAAATAGTATTTTTGCTTCTTAAATTTCCAAATTGCACCATATTTTGAAACTGACCCTTTAATAGAAACTTATGGTCTCCTAGTGGTCGAAATGTGTCCGTCATACATTAAATATTTTAGCTTTATTCAGGTTCTTTTGTCCAATAGTATACCTCTATGAGTATTGCACATATTTATATATACACAGGGTGGATCTAAACTTTTGGGGACAACTTTAAGGGGTGATAGGGCACATAAAAAAAGAATCAGAATCACATAGCAATGTGGGGTCAAGAACGGAGCTTACCTGGTTATAATCACTTTGTGAAAAGTATTGAAGTTTTCGTCTAATTTCTTAACCAAGTTTCATAAACAAGAGGCCCATCTCCAAAAATTTCATCCGTGAATTAAATAGCATTTTTAAACTATGAATTTTAGTCTTCTGTTTTCGGAGAAAAATACATTAGTTTCTGGCGAGCAATGGCACTGTTGTTTCATCACTTTTCCCAAAGTGATTATTAACAGCTACATGAAGACGATATCGCCGATCACACATTGCTATGTGATTCTCATTCCTTATTATGTGCCCTATCAACTGTTAAAGTTTTGTCCAAGAGTTTAGATTCACCCTGTATATATATCATAAATATATATGAAAAAAACGAGTTTTAATTTTGTTACAATTTCTTTGCCACACTGGACCTCAAATTTACACAGAAAAATCTTTGTTAATATTTTAATTGGACAAATGCTAAGATTTTTTCGACTATCCCAGACAGCTCAGCAAACTTGCATCAAACTTGTAGCAAGCTTGATTTATCAAGTGAATAAACTTGAATTAAGCTTGAAAATTTCAAGCATGTAAGCTTAATGCAAGCTTGAATCAAGTTTTCTAGTTTACATTTGCCCAGCTTGCATTAAGCTTGACATAGCAAGCTTAAAAAAATTTCCTAAAAAAAAAAAAAAAATCTGAATGCACGGGGCACCCGTCGGCGAACTCGCCCGTCATACTTTATTTTTCCACGCATTTTCCCCTCCATGCTGAAATTTTAAGTTATTTTAATCTGTTTCCATCAAACGTCCGTGGCTGGGTTCCATCTCGTGAACTATGGGCTGGGAGTCCCGCGCGTTAACCGTTCCGGAAATAAGCCTCAGGCAGTTATGACTAAAGTTTGAAGCGACTGTTGTCACGCCATTTTCTGGCCAGATTGATCAGTATATGGGCGATGCTGATAAGTTTCTTTTACTTTTCCATGGGATGAAACAAAATTTAAATAATGTTACGTGTGATTTATAGACTCTACTAATAGGGAATAAGCATAACATAAACTTAAAAGCAGGACATGTTTTAAAACTTTCAATATCACAAAACTCATGTTGAGCAATACTGCTGGCCAAAATCGAGACAAACGACTGATTTTGAAATCAATTTCGTAGTATAATTGTATTTTATTTTGAAGAATTTCCATATTTGGAAATATAGAATCTTTTCTTTTTGTTTCTATGGTCAAGTACATTTATGACTGATAAATCATTTTGTGGAGGTCGGATTGCGCCTCATTCTACCACCCATAAAGTGAAGTATATTAACTAACTATGTGTTAATTATAGTAAAATTTATTTTTAGGGCTAATTAATTTGTTAATGGAATTAACTAATGTTAAATAGATGTAAATAAAACTAAAACTCCCCTCGTGTTACACTTCAGAGGGACTTATCCCATTCATTCCTTCCCCTTGCGTGTTCTAATGTCCAGGTTTTGTGCGATAATAAAATAAAACACAACTTTTGTGAACTTTTCTTTATTGAGCAACTTTGAGAAACGCTAGACAATTAATGTCCATTCTCATTCACAGATGGCGCCATCAACGCACGCTTTCGAAATGGAAAATCAAGCTGTATTCCAGATTGACAATTCAACTTGACTCCTGCAAGCTTGCTGTAAGGTTAATTTTAATTGAACTGTCAAGCTTATATTAATGCATGAAATTCAAAGAAATGTCAAACTTGATTTAAGCTTATGGGCTGTCTGGGATGTAACAATAGCTATTTTTTGGAATTTCAACTATACTTAATTTCTGCTAAATTGTTTTACAATAATGCCTCTCCTTTAAATTTTATTAATTATTATATTAGACAATTTAAAAATAGCATGAACCCCTAGAAATAGTCCACATGTTACAAGTGGGACTTGCCTATATATTTTTGCGTCCACAGAAGTTTGTAAATGAAATCTGTTAGCTAAAGCCTAGTGTTGTGTTAAAGTTTTGGACGCGTACAGATGAATGTGGCTCAGATTACAGGATATACGGACTCGGTTTGTTCACATTTATAAGTTACGGCTGAGGGTTGAAGGCAGCCACGTTTGAAGTATGTTTTTCCACTTTCTGTTCTATTTTAACATAGTTTGAAGTTTTTTGCAGGTCAAGGAGAACTGGTGTCCGTTGATTAAACTTCAAAATTATATTAAAGAGGTAATATATCGAGATACTCGAGTCTAAAAAATTCTCTCATTACAATAGATCAAAATATCCTAACACCAGACTAGAAATCTGTAACTAACAAGCACACCATAAAAAATTCTCTCATTACAATAGATCAAAATATCCTAACACCAGACTAGAAATCTGTAACTAACAAGCACACCAGTCTCCCTTTGTTGAATTAGCTGGTTATAGAGTTTTTATTAGGTTCTTTTCTTGCTCAAGTGTGTTTCTTTGACAAAGACTGGGGTTATTTTGGTTTTATTTTACAATTTAACTATATATATATATATATATATATATATATATGTGTGTGTGTGTGTGTGTGTGTGTGTGTAACGGGAGTTTGAAAAAAAATGTCTATTGAACATAAAATAGTTTAAAATTATGATAAACTACTATGTTGATGATATTTTTGTAAAAAAACTCTTTCACTTTTTGTCTCAATGTCCTGGACCATTTTGTTTCGAAATATAAAATCTCAAACCATCCAATTATTGGACAATACTTGTTGCGAAGTACTATGGACCATGTACAAAAACTGGCTGCCTCAATAAAATTCCGATTGTTTTTTCGAATGTTTGTCATTGAGATTTATTTATTGTCATCACAAATGCATGTATAATTGTAAATTGTGTTCTTCGAATGTTAATAAGTTAAACAGTGTCGGAGGCACTAATACATAAAATCGAAATTCTCTTATTGCTTGCAGTTCTTGTTAACACTTCGCAATCAATAGCATTACGATGCGAAAATTTGGTACGCATTCGTATTCCCTTAACTAATGCTTTTGTATCTAACATTCAGATCAGTAAAACGATGCAATTAACTTTCAATACTAACTTTCGCGGAGGTGGCAAACTACGATACATTTTGAATAGCCGGGCTAAATCCCTCCAATTACTTTTCATGATGACGTTATTGAATGACTACTTCTAAAACATCATTGACCCCCAAAAGAAAGCCGAAAATGCGACTCACTATACAAAAAAAAAAAGAATTTATATGAGAAGTACAGTATACAAAAGTATCAATATACTAAAAGAAATTTGTATGCTTATTGGATTAATCGTTCGTTTCAAAATATGTAAATAAGAAAAATACATGGAATGAAATAAAAATTTTAAAATATAGAAATTGGGCAGAAATCAGTCTATAGTGTAAATGGCACTCATTGATTGACGTTAGGTTTGTATACAATTAGCACAGGTCTCCATTATTTTGCATTTTTCACTTGAGGCCAGCTAACCAAATAGCGCCAAATTCACCAGTATTCAAAGAATTCTAAAACTCTTGTGGATAGTTTTTGACTCGACTGTCATTACCAAATTATTTTATCGTAGCTATGTTATGTTCTCTGTTTACCAGGTAGTCTATTAAGTATATCAGCATTAATAAAAGTACTATCATCATTTTTAGGTGCTAAAACACCTGACTTCAATATGTTATCTAAGAGTGTGTTTTCGAAAATATTTTCATTCGCCTCATTATTAATAATATTTTCCTCTCCATTATTGATGAGGTATTTTAATAATATTTTCACGAAACTGGGTAATAATTTTTTTTTTTCAACTTTTTTGGAATGCTACAGCCCTAGTACTGTTTTAACCTACTTTGTAATGTTCCAACTTGGCACTGCATTGAAACCATTGCCCATATTGGGGCAAAATAATGCATGCCAATTTACTCCTCTATTTTTTTTTTTACAGTGTATGAACATACTGCACATAAAGTTTATCCTTCTGCACTCCTTTTCCATATGAACATCATGCTAAATCTCACACTCCTCCTTTCATGCAATGCGTTTTCAAAGGATACAATGATTTTCCTTTATATATTTATGTATAGATGTAATCATAAGAATTATTTAGATGTAATCATAAAATATTTACTGCACATAAAGTTTATCCTTCTGCACTCCTTTTCCATATGAACATCATGCTAAATCTCACACTCCTCCTTTCATGCAATGCGTTTTCAAAGGATACAATGATTTTCCTTTATATATTTATGTATAATGTAATCATAAGAATTATTTAGATGTAATCATTCATAAAAGTGTAAATCTTGATGCAGCATTCCTTTTCCAGATGAGACATCATCTAATTCTCACACTATCATATATTATAGCATACGATGCAATAAAGTATCCTTGATTTTTCATTGAAATATGTAATTAATCGGTTCTCATGAAAAGCATAAGAATTATTTAGATGTAATCATAAAATATTATGTGATATGTCACACAGTAACTTGAAATAATATGCAAATGAATTCAGTAAACGAAAAGATTTAGCTGAAACGAATGCTAGAAGTTCCTGCCTATGCTTACGTACGCATCCTACTGCAGTTGAAATTATGTGCATAACGACAGTATGTAAGCTGCAAACGTGGCTTCTGTGTATCACTATACGCTCAAGAGAATCAAAAGACTGTGCTGACTGACTGAAATTTGATGTTTAATGGAACGCCCTTGAGAGAACAACTTGACTCCGGACTAAAGTCTTTGATCACGCCATGCCTATCTTGAGGTAGAATAGCACATCAAGGGCAACCAAGTTTACTTATATAATGGAGGGTAAGTATACTACTTTTCCCAGAGAGGATCATGAGGAGACTGTGAACCAATGACATACTGAAAGAGTTCACTCTAAACAAGGGTAGTGGCTACGGAACCGATGTTTTTGAAATGATTATTTTGAGATGGCCTTTTAATGCGTAGACAATGTGCAGTTTTTCGTTGAATGGGAATAAGAGTAGTCCCTCGGAATTTATTCAAGATGAAAATGGATATGGCACGAGGCATTCTGAATTCTGTTACGTGAGTTTTATTGATTAAAGCAGCGTTTCTCAACCTGTGGGGCGCGACCCCCAAGGGGGGCGCCAAGCGTTTGCAGGGGGGGCGCGAGAAATACCAAATAGCAAGTAGTGATGCATGTTTTTTTTTTAAAAAATCATCTTATTTATTCTCATTTTTACTCAAAAATCTATCCATTTCCGCTTAAAATGTTAATTCAAACTTTACTGATAACATTATTTTGTAGAAAATTCAATTAAAATGTTCATTGTTAAAGATTAAGAAACTGAATGTATGCTGAAAAATGTGAGGGGGGCCACCGTAAGTTAGTCTTTGTTGTGGGCGCGACGTTAAAAAGGTTGAGAACCACTGGATTAAAGTATTTAGATCTATTAATGTTCTATCGTAAATGACGACCATGAATTTTGTTCATTGTGCCTTGTATCTTGAATGCATGCGAGTGGCCCTGAACCGTGTTAGCTTCCCAGGCCTTGGTGTCTAATATCACTTTTAAATATTCATATACTGGAAAAATAATGAAAAGAAAATCAATACAGCAGTACATAGCAGCGAATCACTTTATCCTTAAAAGCCTCCTTTTAGCTGAAGAAGAAATCACCCTACCTTTTCACTGTAGTTCTAATAGTATTTTCTCTATTATCATTAATTAATCGCATGTGTGTCGTTATCTCTGTTATAAATAGAAGTTCAACATTTCACCAAATAACCGGTGAAATCACAGAGTTACAAGCAATGCCATATACGCTGAATACTATTAATGGTTAACCTGAAAATGTCTTATAAAAGCCAAGTACCGACTGAACCCAGATTTCGGTTCAACTGTGAGTTTTCCGGTGAACTAACGTGGCAGCCGTTAGACCGCGTTAGAAGGTTAGCGGCGATTATAAAAAGTAAGAAAAAGTGCCTCATGAATCCTGAGAAAACAAAAGAAAATCTTTCAAAAACGGAAGAAAGAACCTTTTTTAAAAAATACAGGCTGGTTAACGGAGCTACCACATTTGGCATCGAATAAACACGCTTGACATCTATGGCTATCTATATTCATTTAAAAGAGAACAGAAACTGATTATAGCTCATAACTCATCAATATTTTTGAGTTGCTATTACTTTTTCTAAAATCACGCGCAAAACACCAGAGCTCAATATTTTATTTTTAACAAGAAAAATTTTATTGCAAAATGAGATAAAACAATACTAGGTATACCTTGTTTCTGCTGAAAAATTTTGTCAGTTGCGATTTAGTTGTTTGTTTGTGTGATTATGGCGACACTACTCTAGGGCGATCAACAAAGGATGCGGGGTGACTTGGTAGTAGGACTTTCTAAGGGATTCTAACGCGTATTCACGTTACATCTGAAGAAAACCTACCAAAACTCAAGACCGTTAAATCGACAGTCGCGCGACGGGACCCGAACCCAGGACCTTCACATTTCGGCCGTCTACCATTTTCAGTGACATAACCACTGTTGTGGCGGTGTCCCTACGTGGAATTTTGAAATAATTAAAATTTAATGAATACTAAGACCAAAGATGATCGTAAGGTGGGATTGTGCCGCGAATAACCTACCTAGCAAGTACTCCTAGAATAGCTCTGAAAAAAGGTAAATAATGAAATACATCCAAACACTGAAATAATCTTAAAGTTATATCAGTCGCAAATAACATCTATTTATTCTTAGACATTCCAATAACATTAATCAAAATGCAATATTCAAATATCTCAATAGAAAATTAAAGTTTAGTACAACAAAGTATCTGGGGAGATGTGGTTTTGCAGGATAACATATACCCAATTGTAATTTAGAGGCACGTTCACAGGGAGAAAATAATCATTTGGCATATTCACCAATATGATGATGTAGCCATCGTTCTTTTCATCAACACTATCGGCTTTCAAGCTAGCACTCATCCGCTAAATCTGGATTCTCAAGATTTTTTCTCATTGCGTGCACGGTTGGGACTTTTTCCAAGTCATCACCAAGCAACACTCCTTCGACACTCTCTCTCCGATACTCTCTTTTCATACTGCCCTTATTTCTCGCCACTCTGTTTTTTCTTTTTTTTTCTCAGGGGGCTGTTTCTTTTTACCCCCTCTTACTTCATTGCCTGGGGTTTCTGATTTGCTAGCATCGGGGGAATCATCTACGCCCTCCGCAGAATTACAGTCGTACAGGTGGGGCACTGGGGCAATATACCCCTCCAAATTTGCATACCATTTTCGGGACTGCCATAAATATTTTAATGCTGACAGTTCATTGTGCTTATAGTGTCCAAAACATCGTCTGACTAGCGCCTGTTGTAATTTATTGTCCACCTGTTCGGCCTTCCCATGGGAACAGCATCAAAATTATCTTTTTTAAAAAACACATTGTCATGACTGCCCCTTTCACTCCATCACAACTGTGCCCTTGTGAGGCAATTTAGTTGTCAACGCGCGATAGTTTGAACCAGTCGTGGGTTCGAGTCCCGAGTGGAACTTTTTTTTTTCTTTTCTTCTAGTAGAGTGTATTAATTTTGCTATATAATGGAGCTGGAGTAGACACCACTAAAATGGCGAATCTTAGCACCACATTTTTCAAAATACCGGTTGCAGCTAATTTGGCACCGGAATTTAAGTGAAACTTTGAACTATATACTTAATAGAGTAGATGTAAATCCGTGTTAGCTTCCTTGCTCTGGTGGAGAAGAGCTCGTTGTGTTCGACAACATACTCAATGAGTTAAGGTTTTTCTACGTGTAATGACAGAAGATTTTATACTTATGCTAAATTATTCAGAGAAATAATGTTTGTTAAGCTTATATTTGAGTTATAATACTTTCTTAAAAATGTTCTTCCAGTATTTTACATTCTTAATGTAATGACTGCTAGTAAATTGTTACATTCTTGCTGTGCAAAAAATTGTCAAAAATTAGAGCTTTAAGATACGACAAACTTTTGAACTAGAATGAACATACATATGATTTAAAAATAAATTAATACATTTTACAAATAAATATGAATGCGTGTTTATTTAATACATCTCTTAGTTATTGAAAAATTAATAGAACTGCAATTCTATACAAAAACTAGATTTCTCGTCCAATTACAAAACAAATCTTTGACAAAAAGCTTTTTGTGCTGTAAAAAGTTTCATTCTGTTTGCTATGTGAATAAAAATGCATTAATGATATTTCAGTTGCAGAAACATTCGCCGAGATGAATGTCTATATATTTCTTTCTTTCTCTCTCTCTAAATATGTGGTATATAATTATGCTCGACGTATGATTGCTACTATTCTACGTATCATCGCAGTGCACTAAAATTATTGCTCACCGCGATGTAATGATAATAAATGGATTGTCAGTGCACCATACATATATTTTTTTAACAATCCACGTCACTAATACCATGTGGTTAAAGTCTCATCAGTTGTAAATGAAAAGGTGAGACTTAGTGCGATAATTTTCCATTCTGTGTAGTACTTATTAACGGTAATTTATTTTTATCAATGTAATTCTGTCTGCAAAATGTATGTATTTTTTGACAAACTTTATTCTATAACTTGGTATAAAAGCTCATTTTCAGAAATTTTATACTATTTTTTTATGTATATATAAAGCTATTTAGTTATTAAGTTTATCTATAAACTTAAATACCTACATTTTCTGATCCTAAATAGATTTTAGTAACTATTTAAATTTTTTCTTCATGATCGCAAGATTTACGTCTACAACTACATACAGCGCATTGGGCAAAGACATTAGAAAAAATACTACTAGATTTGTAGTGAAAAGGTAGGATAATTTCTCCTTTAACTGAAAAGATGCATTTAAGGATAAAGTGATTTGCTCATATGTACTACTCTATTCATTTTATAAATTATTTTTTCAATATATGAATGTTTAATGGTTTTAGGAAACCAAGTACTTCGTGAGACAGTTTTTCTTTCTTTGATTTCACCGATTATTAATTGTTTAAATAATATTCTTTACTAGCATACCGTGCTGTCAAAAAGAATGATATTTTTAAAAAAATTAAATTTTCTAGCAAATTATGTTGTAAAACTCGGAGATAGTTTACTGACACGCAGGACCATTTTTTTAATGTTAATAAGAAAAAGTAGGTAGTAAATTGCTTTGATCTGTTGTAACACACATTAGTCCATTATGTTTGAAGAACCGGTAGATAATTGTACAGTGTTATTATCAAGATATACAGTATTATTATCAAGCATACAGTGTTATTATCAAGAATTTTATCGAGTTTTGAGAATATTTGGAACTTTATCCATTTCATTTTATATGTGTATATATATATATATATATATATATATATATATATATATATAATACATTATATGTATAAATATATATACATATATATATATATATTTTTTTTTTTTCAGATCACTATTCGTCAATTTATCTGGGCTTTAATAGTGAATGTTTCACATTTTGAATTATAATCTCTTGCAGTGATTTGAATGAACAATGAAAAATGACTTCTCAATGAACAAAAATATTTCATGAAAACCCCATGTTATCCATACAGTTCGCTTCTTTCGCCTTCAAAGTTACATTATGAAATAAAATTCTGAGACGGTTCATGAAGAAAAAAAAAAACTAATTTTTTAACTTAACCTCATTTGAGTTTCCGATTTCTTTTAAAAAATGCTTTTCGATCTAAAACAAAACTGGCCCTGATCCAGTTTTGGAAAAGAATTGTAATTCAATAGCAAAACTGATAACTAGATTTCCCATATATTTTTGACTTTAGAAATTATTTTTTCTTTCGCATCTTATCTGCTTCCTTCGCATTTACGCGACAGTGCTGCTTCCAGTGGTCCAAAAAGTAAAGTTTCAAAAAATAATAGATTACGTTAACTATATCAAAACATAGATTCAAAATTTATTTCATAGAGCTAGCATTTTTTTATAAAAAAATGAATCTATGATGTATCAAATTCGTATATACAGCGTGTCTCAAAAAATGTACCCAAACAATGCACTGCCAGATTCCTCGTTGGAAGTACATAAAAATTGCCCAGAGAATTGTACCTGCACGTTCCACCGTTTTCGAGAAAAATAGGAAAAACTTTTACAAACATTAAATTGGACACAAGATTACATATGGGGAGAATCGGTTTTATGGCCTATACAATCATTCGATCTGGGACAGATGTTTGAAAGAATTGATCTATCGAATCCTAATTATAACAACTAGTGATTCAGTCCCTCTCATTCATGATGGTATATTTATGTGGGTGCCAGATTGATGCAATGTAAGCAGTTGGACATTACACAGCGCACGCATGCAAGCCGCAGTATACGCGATGGACATTTTGAGCAGCATTTTATGAAAGCATGTACAAAATCATCTATGTTCAGGATTCCAATAAACGTTCTTTTCGGGCACCGGAAATGACGTTTCTGCTTTTTTGTCGCACTTTTCTTGAAAACTGCGGACCGTAAAGTTATGGTTCTTCGGGCACTTTTTATGTATTCCCAACGATAAATCTGGCTGTGCAGAGTTAGGGCGGTATTTTTGGGAAACCCACTATATATACAACATTTTCTACATAAATCGGTAAGATAGTTATCAAGAAAACTAATTAAATTATAATAATATTTAATCTTTGTAACTATTATTAACAACACAATGTTTTCTCATATTAAGAATTGTATACATCAATTTTTTTAATTAAAATTACATTGAAGAAAAAGTTTCTCTTAATGAAATATTTATATCTATTTGTAGATAAATATATTTAAATTTTGAAAAAAGAATATATTGATCTTCCTAATTATTCTATTTCTGCATTGATAAATATTTAGATATTTAAATGTGTTACTTTAATAAAGATGAAGAAAAATCTGTGTTTTTTATTAGACATGCTAAATTTTCCTAATTTTATTTTGATGGTATTGCTAGCACGTCTGCCTATCTGCACTGAACATTTCTTAATTAGAAAGTACACTGCTAGGTTTGACTTTGAATTACAGATACAGATCGTCTTATGTGTTGCGTTACAATTAATGGGAAATCTGAGAATGAACGATATTGGTTTGTGAGACTGTACAAAGGTCAATAAATTTTTTATATAACTTTATTTCAATTTTTCCTTTTTCTTTTCCTGCATTTTGTGTGATTGTTAATTTCGAAATTTTCATGTCATAAACCTTGTCACTGTAAAACACACACACACACACACACACACACACACACACATATATATATATATTTCTTTCTCACACTTCTTTCTTCCACATTTCGTAATTATTTGTAATAAAAGTTTTGAAAAATCGCGTAACCAAATTCCTCCAAATATATATCGCTCCTAAATATATCACGCTCATAAATATATCGCTCATAAATATATCTTTATTGGATTCAGTAACACGTATTACTCTATTTAAATAATATATTTTAATATGTTTTTAATTTGGAATTCTCTCAAACATTAAATCTCATCATATTTATAGTAATATTATCATAGTTATATTATCATCATACTCTATGGATTGTGTTAAAATTGGAGGGAAACTTATTAATACCTATAAAAATATACATTCAAATTATTAATGAAATATATGGGGCTATCTTTGTAGTTTTTATTTATCATTTTATTTTAGAGAGTGCGTATGTTTTCAGTTGTTTGAGTTACAGAAGTAAAATCTTATAAAGGTTATTTTAAAAATGCATATATTTTTCCAAATGCAGAATCCTGGAAGAATGTACTCGTGTATTGGTGATAACGTACTGCTGAAAAAAAAAAACATTTTGTATTTTTGAAAACGTATATTTACATATTTTCTATTTCTATTTTTTTTACTCTGTATGTCTAATACAAAAATCTTAGTTTTTCAAATATCTAGACGCTATGTTTTTCTTTTTAACCGCTTCACGTTTTCATTCAAAATATGCGTTCAGATAACATAAAAAGAATTAAACTCATGGTTTATTTTCAATACTACTACCATTATTTTAGTATGTAGTAGTTATATAAATGAGTTCTTCTTGTAGTTGTATGTTTAAAATTTGTTCACACAGAGATCAAGAAATCGAAAAAAATTAAGAAAAAGAAAAAAAAAAACAATCATGAATTTTATACGGAAAGAGGATCACTTGTTATAATTCCCACAAGGTTTCAAGTTACTGCAAAAAAGTTTGCCAGAAGTTTCTAATTAACATTGCATTTTAATATTTAGTTTTTTTTCACTTGATTTAGTCTAAAAGCTTTACTTTATTACTTAAAGTAGTAATTAAATTTAATTAAGCATATAAAGCTTATAAAATCATCTCTGTAATTGAATATGACATCCCAAGCTTCAGATTTTATGAATGTGTAATCTCATTTGTCAAAATTATCATACCTCTTTTAATTAGAAATGATGTAAAATGATTCTTGCTCTGTTTAATTAGTTTCCACTCATTGGGGATTTTAATTTGTTGCATTCATTGTTTTATATTTATTTGTGGAATTTTTGAATATGTGTTTTGTATGGTTTATTTCTTACTAATAAAAAAATAAAGATAGTATTTTATAATTTTTTAATAGGAAATGATAAATTTATAGTTGTCAATAGTGTTTTACTTAGTTTTTTCTTAATATAATCTGTTAATTCAATAATAATAAATTCAAGGAAAAATAAAAAATACTGCTATTGACTTTCAATCTCTCTTTCTCAAACATACGCATATATATATATAAATTATAATTAATAATAGTTGATTACTGGTACTTCTTCCTTTTTATGAGTCTGTAACTAATGTAGCCGTACAAAGTACTTATTTACCTTTATATCTCACAATAATATTAGCATAAATAGCAATTAATAAATGTGTAATATTAATATAATTA
Source organism: Cheiracanthium punctorium (assembly GCA_038373885.1). Lineage (NCBI taxonomy): Eukaryota > Metazoa > Arthropoda > Arachnida > Araneae > Cheiracanthiidae > Cheiracanthium > Cheiracanthium punctorium. Next base: position 159,724 of record JAWZYV010015836.1, on the reverse strand, counting down.
TTATCATTATACTATTATAATTAATTTCTACACTTTTTCTCCTTTTCCACTACTTCACCTAAGTACTTCTTAACTACTGCAGCTTGTACTACGTTAAACATAGGTTAGCTATACTAGTGTTATATTTATTTTATTATACATTCATTTAATTATTTTTTTAATTATTATTATTTTATTTTTATTTTTATTTTTATTTTTATTTTTCTTTCCATACTTCCAGATTATTATTTTTTCCCCCACTCTCCCCACTCCATGGTATTACTTGTCTAATGATGGCATTTAATTTTCTCTGATGGCAACGTGCACTAGTACTGCCTCCATAACTGAGCTTCGATGTTCTGGTCTGGTTCACTACCTCGTTGTTTATTTCTAATAGCTATGGTCCCGCCCCCAGGTTACAAAATGACCTTAATTTTAGTCAGGTAACTTGCAGAAACCTAGCTATTATTGTTTTTTTCGATTAAATTGAAATGTGTGTGCGGTGGCGCCTGACGATAGAGCACACCATTTCAATTTTCCATTCCATATCCGACTTATGTGGATACATGTGTCACAATATCCAAATTATCCGCTCTTTCATTGGCTTTGAAGGCTATATTTGTACAATTTTTTCGTCATCAGCTCGTTAATTGGCTACATGTGCTATCTACTTTTTTTATTTACATATTTTTTCACCTTATCAATGGATTATCTTGGGATTCCACATTACGTAACTTAGCTATTCTATATATATATATATATATATATATATGTTATGTTGTGTAAATTTTTATCAGAAACATGCATAATTCTACTACTAATATTAATACCTAACCTAATAATATTATGTTGAAAAATATGCCCATATACATATTATATAGTAGCAGATTTTATTTTATTACTATATTCTTAGTTTTTATACTAAATATAGAATAAATATTTCAAGTAGAATATAAAAATAATATATCAAAAATATACTAAAAAGGCTTGATTACATTCTCGAAACGAATAATACTGTAATTACAATAGCAAAATTTGATGAAAGATTTCTATAACGTAAATAAAAATATATTTTAATCAGAAAGCGCAATATTCCTGTTACACAATTTTCTGTAGAAAATATTTGAATTCTTTTGAATTTAGTTTTTCCGTTTTTGAGTACATTGTTTTATTTTTCGCTAAAATGTCATTTGTTTTATTTTCCTTCGCTGGACAGAAACAAAGTAATTTTATTTTGTTCTACTCTTTTCTTGTTTTTTATTCGTTGCATGTATATTTTTTCTCCTTTTTTCCCTTAGCATAAGTTACACATTTCATTTCTTATTTTACATATATTTCATATTTTCTTCTACTTCTACGTACAGTAGGGAGGTGAGTTACTGTGCATTTTTTGTATGGTATAGAAGAGTAAATAAAACAAAAAATATGATTTTGAAGTAAAAGTTTTTTTTTTTTCAAGTAAACGCTTTTAAATTAAATTTTCTTTTCTTATTAAAATTCTGTATTTAACAGCTATATGCATATATGTGTAGGGATGATAGTTATTAATAATGTATAAAAAAAGCTTTGTTTAAAAAATTTAGAAAAATACCATAAAATATATCTTTATATATTTAATCCTCCCCTCCCTCCCCCCACCCCGAAAAAAAAATAGAAGATATGTTGATCGCTGGCACGTTTTTATTTTCGTTTTGTTCCTTCATATTTTACTTACTGATACACATATAAGCCATACTAAGTGCATTGTTACAAATATTTTATCTAGTAGTATATGCAATAATAACTTAATTAATTACATATAAATAATATTATTAATTGTTTTTACTTACTATTACTATTATTACTATTAATTTTAAATATTTTCTATTTTTTACATTAATTTCACATACTGAAAACAGTATAATATATTCTGTTAATTTAGTTAAATTAATTATATATATATATATATCTTTCGTACACTTTAGCTGAGCCAAGTTTTTGTTGCTCATTATACTAGACTATTAGTACTTTACAATTTCTCCCCCATTTATTGTTTCTTTTTATATAATCTCTCTTTTTTGTTACTTTGTTACTGACGACAATATCATCTGGTTGTTTAATATTTTTTCTCTTTTTAAAATTTTTTTTACTGTTTTTTTACTTCTCTTTTTTACTTTACTACTACCCTTGGTTCTTGCTGCTTAATTTTTGTCAGTTAAAATTCTTTGTTGGCATCACCTTATTATTTTCGACTATCGGCATCATCTTTGAACCTTTTCCTCCATGTTTGGATCTTTCTCATTTATTATTATTATTATTATTATTATTATTAATATTAGCGAGAAGGGCCTCTGGGTTACTTTTATGAACCTTTTTTGTCATGTGTGGGATAGACGAAGATGGTTGAGAAACACCTTTACAAAGCGGGGTCGGAAGCGCCGTCTTCATATGAATGTTAACAATCACTGTGGAAGAATTGGTGTAGTGTGCGTCTAGTGCCTTAACTAAATTTCATAAAAAATGGGCCATCCGCTAAAAATTTCATCAATGTAATGAAAGAAAAAAATGAAAATTAACAATTTCTATCAAGTGCAATCAGTGGACAATGGATTAGATTTTGTTATACCGTGGTTGGAAAGTTTACACTTTCTTTAACACTTTTTCCAAAGTGATTATTAAGTGGTACATAAAGACTATCTTTCGAACCCCGCATTGCAATTTAATTCTGGCAATCCTGGTGTATCCTACCCCTCCTAAAATTTGTAAAACTAATTTCAAGTGTTCCTGTATATAAGTTTTCAGTTTTCCATTTACATAAAAATATTGGGTGTTGATAATTCTACTTGTCAGAAAAATAATTACATTTTGTGTTAACATTTTTTTAATCTGAAAAAGTAAGAAATATACTATAATTTTTCTTAATTAAATTCATGATTGTAACGTTTTAAATATTCTGAAAGAAGAAACTACCGTTTTACGTTTTGAGTTAAGATAAATGCTAAAGCTACTATGCTAAAGCAGCAGTTATTGAACTAATCATGTTCCATAATATAATTTGTTGTTTCAAAATTACAATAATCTTATAAATCGTATTACAAAAATCAATTTTAAAACCTAAGCAACGAAACATTAGAAACAGTTTGTAAATCCATTTAACATATAATATTCTTAGTATATTTTCGTTAAACAACTTTCATATTTGTTGGACGCAGTGAAAATGAATCCTCATCTTGTATATAACTGCAGAAATAACCAATTACTCATGTTTCTTAGAACCCCGTGTATAAATCGATTAGTTATTAATTAACAAATCCAAAACTCTCACTTCCCAATACAATATCAGCGGCCAGCCTTTGTCAGCAGACTCATAATCCTTTCATAAACTTTTCGGCAGACATATAAATATATTGCTTATTTGCGAGCGTGAAATAACGTATATGAATATAATTATTCTATTCATACGAAATTGAGTTAATTAGAAACTTAATTAAGTGCTGCTTTTGGGAATATCTAAAGCGTATTTCTCAAATTGTTCAGAAAATTGGAGTCTATACTTGTCAAAGTGTTTAAATCAGCGTTCTACGAGTCGCCTATGTTATTTTCATAAATACAACACTCATATATTAGAAAATTTACAAAGAAAATCTAGTTCTTTGATAAGTGAAAGAAAATGAAAATAATCTGAATATAATTACGTTTTTACTTATGTATAAACATATAAATATGTTCAACTTGAAAAATAATCTTCGCATTATAATATTTAAAAGTCAATGCACATACACCCTCCAAAAAAAGTATTCGAGCAAGAGAAAAATTTCCTATTTTAGATTTGCGAATAGTAATTGAGTTTTTGAAAAACGCACAACTTCATAGAAATATAGAAAGTCATATTTATACATAGCCTAATTCATATTCTTTCATAAATAATTTTTAATATATGAAACCAACGTAGGGAATTTCTCTCTTGCTCGAATACTTTTTTTGGAGAGTGTACATAAAAAAATAATTTCATTATTAGAATATGTTTTATCACAGATTAAAGTAAATAAACAAATGAGTGAATAAACTCCATGTACTTGTTTTTCAAGATTAAATGTTTATGCACTTTTTAAAGATTTATAAAAACATAAAAAAATTGAAATTTTATTAGCCTTTTTATTAGGTTCCTTCAAAATTATATAGAGGTGTAAAAGCTTTTGTTTCCAAACATAGGAGCTCTCATAATCTAAATTTAATAATAAGGCAATTTATGTACTTCCCTTCGTTCTTCGTCTCATTGTAGCAAGCTTATAACAGCTTGCTGGCACTATGAGATCAGAAAAATTTAATAGACAATAAATATACCTTTTTTGTTGCTTGTGAAGAGCTTATTGACAGTGTGGCACTCGGTATTAAAAGTGCAGACATCTTTGTGAGAGTGGTTTTTCGTGACTTCTGTTGCCATATAAATCTGTGAGAAATGTTCTTCAAATAAAATATGTTTTAAACCAGGAGTATTTCTTTAGCACGTCGATACAAACAGCAACGTAGATCGAAGCTGCGCCACTGCCCTCAGGACTGTTGTAAAGTTCCTGCCAGACTACAATTTCAAAGGTAGCAGCCGGTCATATTTTGACTGGCTTGCTCAAGTCTCAAAGCCAGCGTACCGAGCAGTCAATTGCACCCAATATTTTTATCATATGCATGGACATAAATAATGAAGCTATCCGGATAGAGATTATCTCTCTGCCATACTCAAGGTGCGTATTCCCAGAACATTTGGTCACCGTCTATGTTAAACACACCGTGCTCTGTCCCACTGTCTTCACAGAACTAGAGCCTTCTATAGACAGGTTGTAAAAATTGTTAGTTATTTTTTTCTTCTCACTTTAAACTGGTACTGTGTAAAGTATGCTAGATTGTTTGTCTGTTTTTAATGGATAAATGGGTGTAGTGCAAAAGGGGAGCCCACACACGAAGAAGAATTACAATACTCAGACAGAGCGATGCCAGAGGTATTGTCAACAAGAGGCGTCAAAATTTCCCCATAATAAATTAAAGAAATTTATAGTGGGCAGCTGATTTACAATATTCAGACATAGTGGTGAAAGATGTGTCACTAGCTGACAGTCAAAATTGCCCCATAATAAATTAGAGAAATTTATAGTGGACTGTCTCTGATGGCCAATATTACGCAGAAAGGCGTAGGTCAGGAGGCGGTATAAAATAAGGAAAGAGAACCAATCACAGAAAGCGAGAAACAAAAAATTATGCACGTAAAGAGGGCGTGAACAAAATGACTCCCGGATTGCTTTGGCGGAAAAAGAAAAAGAAAAAACGAAAAGGTGCCCAGGAGATAGTCTGAAAAGTGACATGATAGTTAGATGAAGACCAGAGTGGATGGACTTAGAGTTGATGGTTGTTGAATGAGTGCGCAAAAAAATGGATGTAAAAAAATTCTAAGTAAACCACTAATTTTACTGAAAGAAATTATTGTGGCCGAGGCCCTGGGAAGGATCTCCGTGAAACCAAGCTGACGACTGCCGTTGGAGATGCGGAAGGCATCAACTGCTGAAAGATTGATGTGTGTCGCCCAGCTTAGACGTCAACGTGCCATCAAGCAAAAATATCCGACCAGTGCGTCATTAAAGAAGGTAAAAGAACCTTGTATTGATTTACATTTAATTTTGGGCCGCACTATATCTCCCCGCTCTCCCCTATCTACCTTATCTCCACGATCTCACCACGAGATCTATATTTAATGTTAATATCTATATAAATAAAATTAGACTTTTGTCTGTACATTTCTTGGAATTCAAAAATTTTGCGATTTCTATCAGTTTCAAGCACCCGGGAATCCGATGCCACCCTCAAAAAAAAGTTTGTCTGTCTGTCATTCTGTCATTCTGTCATTCTGTCCGTGACGCTTTTTTTGTTTAAGCATCACGTAAAAACGACTGAAGCGAATGATATGAAATTTGGTGTCATGATAGGTGGTCACTCAACTTAAAACATAGGCGTCGAATTTTTGAAAAATCTTGATTAGATTTTCAGATTTTGCGAAAATCGTTTCAAACTGCGTAAATTTGTGTTCAAGCATCACGCAAAAACGACTGAAGCGAATGATATGAAATTGGGTGTCATGATAGGTGGTCACTCAACTTAAAACATAGGCCTCCAAGTTTTAAAAAATTCTGATTGGATTTTCAGATTTTGCGAAAATCGTTTCAAACTGCGTAAATTTGTGTTCAAGCATCACGCAAAAACGACTGAAGCGAATGATATGAAATTGGGTGTCATGATAGGTGGTCACTCAACTTAAAACATAGGCGTCCAATTTTTAAAAAATTCTGATTGGATTTTGAGATTTTGCGAAAATCTTTTCAAACTGCGTAAATTTGTGTTCAAGCATCACGTAAAAACGACTGAAGCGAATGATATGAAATTGGGTGTCATGATAGGTGGTCACTCAACTTAAAACATAGGCGTCCAATTTTTAAAATATCTTGATTGGATTTTCAGATTTTGCGAAAATCGTTTCAAACTGCGTAAATTTGTGTTCAAGCATCACGCAAAAACGACTGAAGCGAATGATATGAAATTGGGTGTCATGATAGGTGGTCACTCAAATTAAAACATAGGCCTCCAAGTTTTAAAAAATTCTGATTGGATTTTCAGATTTTGCGAAAATCGTTTCAAACTGCGTAAATTTGTGTTCAAGCATCACGTAAAAACGACTGAAGCGAATGATATGAAATTGAGTGACATGATAGGTGGTCACTCAACTTAAAATATAGGCGTCGAATTAAAAAAAAATCTTGATTAGATTTTGAAATTTTGCGAAAATCATTTCAAACTGCGTAAATTTGTGTTCGCACATCACGTAATAACTGCAAAGGTGAAAAAATGATATTTGGTGAAATGATAGGTGGTCACTCACCTTAAACTATAAGCATCTAATTAAAAAAAATCCATCAGATTTCGAAATTTTTTGAAAATCGTTTAAAACTCAGTGAATCTTTGTTCCCGTATTACGTAATAACGACTAAAGCGAATGATATGAAATTTGGTCACAGGATAGATGGTTGCTCAACATAAACTATAGCAGTCCAATTTTTTAAACATTTTTATTAGATTTTGAGATTTTGTGAAAATTCTTTCAAAATACGTTTATATTTCTTCAAACATCACGTAATAACGACTAATACGAATGATACGAAATTGAGTGATATGATAGGTAGTTGGTAATCTTAATTTATAGGCGTTGAATTTTAAAAATATTTTGCTTACATTTTGAGATTTTTCGAAAATCGTTTTAAAATGCTGAAAATTTGTTCCGGCATCACGAAATAAAGACTGCAGGGAATGAAACGAATTTGGGTGACATGATACGTTGTCACTCAACTTAAATTGTAGGCTTCCAATTTTTCAAAAATGTTGATTAGATTTTGAGATTTTGCGAAAATTATTTCAATATGCGTCAATATTCGTTCGCGCATCACATAATTACGACCAAAGCGAATGAAATGATATTACTTAGTTACTCTCTAACCTGTAATATTTTAACAATACTTAAAAATTATAACTTCGCTTTCTTTACTTTGGCAACATACTACATCCACTCTGTGTACTCCTACAATGCTGACAAAAGTTCTTGCTTTTTGGAAATTTGCATTCCCTAACCCGTCAAGGACGGGTACTTCAGCTAGTACATGGTTTATTGAACATTACAATTAAGTTACAATTTAGAATGAGAAGAGGGGAGGGGAGACGGGTACAAGAATCAGCGTGGGCTCATTAAGCCGTTCCAGTGGCAGAAGTCCCCCGATTTTCGATGTGCGGGAGTATTTACGCTTACCACACCACGTGGTCTGCGAAGACACAACTCCTCCTCTCTCTTATCTCTGATCGAACCACACACATTTCCCAACATGACCCACATCCGGGGACACAAGGGCGTGGGGACACGTGTACATCTAAAGAACTCAGAACCGACGGCCTGATGTCTGGCAAATAACAAAATAAATAAAACATAGCTCCAGAGCGCGCGTTCCAAGTATGACAGGAAAGTAAAACTTACAGTGAAAGTACCCGCTTGACCAATACCCAAACTAGTAAAACCCAAATTACCTTTTTATACATTGCATATATATATATATTGTCTGCAAATGAATGTAGTCTGCAAATGAATTTTGAATAATTATATTTTAATAGGTGAGCGATATGTGAAAGTAAGTGTGCTAGAATGAACGGAAGAATGAGATCTCTCACGTAGAAGCTGCAAAAAGGTATGTGTATTGATAAAGAATCGACAGTTGGAAAACCGAAACGGAGTTAACCAATTTTGTAGTTGGTTTACGTTGAAGTTTGTACTTTTTCCGGGTAATTAATTAAACGAATCTGCTATTCATTCAATAGATGTAATCTGATATTTCTATAAAAAATTTGGAGATTCACAGTCGGATGCTTGTGCAAGTGTTTTACATTATGCATATTTCGATATGAAATCAAAGAGCACGACGTGGAAACCTTAATTGAGGGAATTTAGAAAAGATACATTTTTATAAAAAATACAAATTTTCCTAAAACAGATTAAAAAAATCTGTTATCATTTAAGTAACTAACATTTGGCTTATGCTCGTGCCACTGTAATGTATATCATTTTGAGGCTTACGGTCTTTGCGAAATATGCTCAATCTAATGATTCCTCTGTATGATAATGAAAAATAAATTAATACAAAGTTATTTTTTTGCTTTATTCTTGAGAGTTTGTTTGTGGAGATCTTTAACAACCGTAAAAACTTCACGGAAGGTGAGATACCAAATTTATACTGTAAATGACAGAAGTTCATTCCCAACAATTAAAAATGTTATGCATTAAAATCACACTGAAATCCTAAAAGCATAATTAAATTATAACAAATAAAGCTGCTGCTTATTGCAGCTACTGTCTGGTTTAAAGTTGATAAAATACAGCTGCATGTCTTGGGCTCTTCTCAATGTCGAGATTTTCTGTACTACGATATAGAAGCCAACTGCACAGACTGCTCAATTCTGGAAAAAAGTTCGGACGTTGCCATCACCTGAGTTAACTACCAGCAACATGTTGGCCGTAAATCGCTTGCCAGATATCTACGTGTGTCAAGGAATTTCTTTGGCTGGTTTTCACGTAATTGGAGATTCGATCGACCACCATGTTGCTGGTATTTATATCGAACGATGGCAACGGTTGCCGTTTGATCATTCTGTATAATGTTCTTCTATGTGCATGCTTTATACTATAAAAGTAATGTGAATAATTCTTAAGGTGACCGATTATGTTCTTGTCGATGGAGTCTTCTCTTTGCCCATGAAATACTTGCCTTGCAATTACAACTACTTCATAAAGCGAAATTTATTATCCAACGGTCCAGTTGACTTTAACTTCATCGATAGTGTGGATTTCAAGCCACAAGTTTAGAAGTCGAAATTTATTTTGAAATATTGTCTACCATTTTTTTAACGTTAGGAAAAAAAATATCAATCAAATTGCAGAATTTACATGACATTTCATCAATTAATATAACTATCGCCAACAAATGAAATAAGTTAATCGCCAAACACTCTACAGACATTTTGAATGTCAGTGTTACCTGACTTTTGTGTTTCATTTTTATGAAATTAATTTGTCTAAATTTATTTAAAACACTTTAAATCTACGCAGACTTCAAATGATATAAAGTTTGATTAGGAGACCGACTGCAAAAGACAGATTGGTCATAATGAAGCTTCCCAACAACATTGTGTAGCTAAAACGGGTGTGCAGATTGAAACCTGTTTTGGCAAGAAATGTTCAAAACTACCGGGCAGCTATTAAATTTTTTTTATACATGCTTAAAAAAAGAACGAAATTCAATCCAAGGGACTGAAAATCAAGACAAACCTGTCCGGTTTTAAATCCTTCGGAGTCATCTGAGCTCCTTCGATGTCGATTTTAGTTTCATTCTTTAAGCGTGTACATTTGGAATGTCAGGCTTAGTCATTATTTAGTCATTTAAATTCTTAATTTTACCGCCTTCCCATGCATAGCGTCACCTAGTAGACATTTTTAACTATATTTTTTCCACACATTCTTCAATGACATCTCTTCTGTATACCAATTTTTGATATACTCCGCTTACCTATTTCATATGTAGAATCATATTTACAGGAGAAATTTAATGATAACCATCCAGTACATACAGTATGCATGGTATTTCATGCAGTATTTGAGTGATAGTCAAATTCCGTATGCTGGTTACGCATGTACCAGTTTTCTTCATAAAACATAAGTCATGTAGTATACGAAAAACTTACCATCATTTTCTTTTTTCTAAATGCGGGTTTAAAAAGAATCAATTTTTTATTAAACTAAATACAAGGGGTGATCAAATGAAAAGGTACGAAACGTCGTAACAACTTAACCGTTAACATATTTGACTGTGCCGTTATAGGAGAACTTAGCGTACATCTAGGGATGAAATTGGAGTCTTTGTGGAGGGTGGGAGTATGCGGGAGCCCGCAGGAGAGAGCACATAAGCTCTTACATAAAGCACTCCCCTACGTCCGATTGACGTGGCAGTGCATGTGAGGACAAGATGGCGTTCACATTACAAAATTCAACGACTGAGGAGCAGTGAGGCTTTATCCGACGTCTGACATCGGAAGGCGTTAAAACGGCCACTATTCATCGCCTGATGAGGACCGTATACAGGGAAGACTGTGTGTACCATAAGCCAGTAAGAAAATGGAGTGCTCGTTTTCCCCAAGGAACTGGTCAAGTTCAAGTGGGAACAGCTTGATCATCCGCCCTACAGTCCGGATATGTCGCCCGGCGAATTCCATGTGTTTGATCCACTGAAGAAACACCTAAAAGGGAAGCGCTTCAACTCGGACAACGAACTCAAGGAGGCTGTGACGGATTGGGTCTCGTCACGGCTACAGGAATTCTGGGGAAAAGGAATCCTGCGGCTTGTTCATCAGTGGGATCGTTGTGCTCACGCCTATAGTGTATATTTTGAATAAAGTCTACATTTGTATCCACCGTGTCGTTTCGTACCTTTTCATTTGATCACCCCTTGTTTTTAAAATTTTATTTACATTTGAATACATCTTAGACAGGTTATGCAAAGATTGTTATCCTGGATTAACAAAGCCACCACGCGGCGAGTGTGATCATTAAAAGTGTGGGAAAGTATGTTTCCTCGCTTGGTAGGTCGGTATATGTAAGAGAAATGCGGAATAGTGCTGGCCATTTTATCATAGAAGCACTTACTGGCGGTCAACCTTACCCCCACCCCATGAAGGTGGAGACAAGTTAACCCCGCATATCAATCCGGGAACTGAACTCGGTACCATGGTGGGATAGAATGGTCCGTTAGCCTCTATACCACTGGTTCTGAACCGTCTGGTTCTGAAAATTAAGATGATGCATCTATAAAAGTGTACCAAAAAATACTTAGCTAATTAAAGCATTCTTAAATACACTGCTTATGATTTAAGTCATAAATTTAATTGGAAAAAATCCCAAAGAAAGCCTTATGCCAGATGCTTTAAATTTCGGATAAACATAAATGCCCAGCAAAAATACGACGTATTTTATTGCGACATCACTAACCGTTCTGCATATGATATATTTCTAAATGAGCTATTTCAATAAATAAATGTCTAATATAAGAATTATTTACTGTTTGCTAGATGTGAAAGTTTAAACGGGTCTACCTAATGACAATGATTTAGCTAAAAACAAATTGTATAAAATATAAATATTCTTAATTAAATATCCTTAAAACGATACCAGAATACAATCTCCTTATACTAATGAAATCAGTATTCCAAAAAAGAAAACTATAATTTTGTTATTTTAGAAAAGACTCAAAGAAAGAAATTATACCTATGAATACACCTAAACTTATTCAGCATTATTCATACAGCGCAAAGAAGATTTATGATCAAAGAACATCACATTTACTTAACTTAGTCACGTTCTAAAGTTGTATCAGAACTACGATATGCTTTGCAAGCACTTGCGTTCTACTAGAAGAAGCGACTCCTGATTTAGCTAATGACAATAAACCGTTAAATGATCCAACATTCCAAGTCATTAATCAAACTTTCTTCCTGCCAAATTACTGTTTTGTTCCAGCTGCGCAAAACATGTGGTTAATTACATATTAGGATCTGGCGTCGAAACAAATAAGATATTCTGTAAATCGCAACCGTCTGGTGAATCATAAACAGTCTCCATTAACTTAAAAAAATGGTTACTTCTGCTTCGAAAACTTGAAGAAAAAATTTAATAAGCTGCAATTATTATTTCATAACTTTATATTAACTTGTATTAAAATTGAATTTTCAGGCATGCATACATCGAAATAACTGAAAAAAATCGCTGTTTACATTAGACATACATTTCTATTTTACTAACTATATACTAAAACTATAATTACCAAAGTAAACTGCGTAGCTCTAATTCTGTACTCTGATATGGCCAAAGAACCAAATTAGCAAATTTTGAAATGGTCAAGAAATAAATAATAAGAATGCGTCATGCTGTTATTCTAGTCTTGTCAAACGAATTAACTTAGTACAAATTTCATAAGTAATAATAATGACTTATGTAATTATTCAGAAAATGGTCATTAAAATAAGTATTTTGGACAGTATTCAAGAATTCCAGATCCGGAATCTTAAAAGGTAATTACTCGCATCATTATTTAATTTTACATCATTTACTCCAACGAAAATTATATATATATATATATATATATGTAAGGCTAAAGAAAAACTGAGCAAAGAAGCTTTGTGATTACGGTACAAAATGCAGAGAAAATATTTCTTCATGTAAATTGCATTTTTTATAAAAAGAAAATATGTTCTTTATGTATTCAGATACTTTTGAAATAGTTTGTTTCAGCTTTTATTCCCCTTTTTTCTGATACTTAATTGTATGTTTTCTGTATTTTGAATCGAATGTAACTTTAATAAAGTTCTGAGGAAACTGAGTTTTGGACTATCGTCTTATATGAGAAAAAACACACATGTAATCAGTAAACACTGAAAATTTTACTATGAAATGTATGCCAATTCTTTTTATTAATCCTTACTTTCCTAACAGAAGCTTTTAGGCAATGCAGGCTACTATTGCTTTCTCGAGAAAAAAAAAATATGCAAATATTAATACTTTATTACTTTTACCAGTCACATAAAAATATTCAAAGGATTTTTTGAACGTTGAGAAACTTTAGAATCCTAGAGTTAGATTTTATTATTACGAAAAGTTTATAATATCTAGTATATTCTGAATAGATACCAATATATGGAAATCATTTTCACGTACTTTATCGAGCATGTGTACCGTCTGTTTCATAGTGATTTATTCTATACACACATGTACAATATCTCAATTTAGATTAACCCGGTTTACATATACATTTATACATATATGTTTACATACTCAGACACTCACAGAGAGAGATGAAGCGACAGATAGAGATACACATATTTTTGATGAATAAACTATAAATTATATAAAATAATCATGCAATTTCTCTCTTTCCAAATTAGAGAGATTTCTAATCTCTTCTAATCCAAATGCGTTGTGCCAGTATTATAATTTAACTAGATGATAATTCCATTATGGAATGGAATACTGGTAGGGTTAAAAAATTATTACGTATCACCAAACATACTTACGAAATCTTAATTAGACAATATATTAAATAATCCCTTAAATACACTTAAACCATTTTTAAAGAAAGAACAGAAACAATGTTTACCATTTTTCAGAAAAAAGGAATGAGAATTAGCAAGAATGTTACATAGACATGTACTCATATATACATTTAATGAAATTACAATCAATGAATTCTGAGTGATAGAATCTAAAGTTTTTCATTCTTTGGCATCTTAAATCTCAACCATTTTGCCATTTCTTTACGCGAGGTAAATTCTTAAATGTTCTTTTCTATTGTATCGCGTTTTCGCGGCAAGTGGTTGCTGTATTAACCGTGAAAATAGAAAACTCGACTAAGAAACCACGCGCACTTTAGAACTCTCCGCCCAAGCCTCAACTTCGGCGCAAACGTCAGACAGTACATCACAATCTGAACCAATGAACTAAGCTGAGCGCACGTAGCGTGACATATCGCCTCCAATGGCAGACGAAGAGGTCAAGTGCTGTTTCACATATTGTTTTTTAACTACTGCGGCGAAGAAGGAACGAGAATTTTTATATTTCATTATATTTTTGTTATTTACGAAAATACTGTGTCAACATCTTTCTTAATGCAAACTGGACGCCGGAAAATAAAATAATGTCTGTCTACGACTGTGTCTCTGTTGATTTCTACTAAGGACTGACTACTCGGATACGTCAAATACTATCTATATTCTCGTACTTTGTATTGTACATTCCTTCTTTATTTTACATATATATATATAGATATATAGAATTATTTAGTTGCAGTCGAAGCCACTTGATGGAATATCGGTTAAAAGAAAACCCCGATTTATTGGGATGAATTTTCAATTTCACCAAACCGCAAAAAATAGTCAATGTCATCCCGGATAATGTAATACCCTGCTTTTAAGAATAAATTTACTAATTCACAGATTTCAAGGGACTTTGCGTTATGAGATTCGATGTAACTAACGCTTGGATGTGCAAATGGAGAGCTGACAACGAGGACTTTATGTGTAACTCATCTGACTTAAATGATTTGTGCCGTTTATTTCTCTGAAAAGGAATGATGCCACGGAATACCGCATCTTCCAAACATTACCTTGTAAGGCATTGTGCATTTGATTTTATACTATATAAAGTGCTATAGGCGACAAAGATGAACTTTAATAATTCCCTGAAAAAAATTATGTTGGTTTCGACCCAAAATATGTTAATGTATCTTAATGTATTACGTATCTAATTTAGGGAATTTATAGTTATTGGTGGGACATTTTATATTACGATGATTTCGGCCATCTCAAATTGATAAAAAACGTCCTAGTTCCGCAGAACCATTACAGAATGCAATACATTTAGATTAATAAGGCAATTTAAAAGGGTTATACTTAAGCGGCTGAAGCCCTTTTTTCGTATAATGCAAAATTATCTCTTTGTCCTCATACATTTTCTTTGTATATCTTCAAAACGTCACGAAGGCCGTAAATGACACCAATTGTCATGTGTGTATCGTATGCTGTATTCTCGAATTTGATGCATACAGCAGCTTTCTATTTGTTTGTATAAGCCCAGTATTTATACTGATGTTATTAGCTCTTTTGTTAATTACATAACATTTATTATGTAAATTATCGAAACTTGAGTGGGCAAAACATGGATATTTGGCGCCTCGGGGAAATTGTTCATTTTTTTTTCGATTTGGGCATGCGCATTAATCGATAATTGTCTTCCATTACGTTTCCATTAAACAGTTCTCCGTATACTGTAATTCTTTGTAGATTTGCGTAATTCACACAACAAAAGATATCATCTCTCTGAGATTGCAAATGTCTAAACTTTTCCGCTTGAGAACTAGTGGTTGCCACACAGAAAATAAAATAGATTTTGCCAATGGCGATATCACACGTAAAGAGATGAAATGTGCGCAGATGCTTGGAAATGTTCAAACATTACATCTTAAAACTGTGCTTTTTAATGTAAGACACAAACGGATAGTATCTTCTACTATTTTAACATGGAAGGCATGAAGCCAATGTACTTCTCATACAGTATTAAAAATTGGCAATTTTTGAGGAAAAAATGTTCGAAATGTATCTCTTAAATCAGAGGCTTTTAAGAGTGTATGCAATAAAAAAAAATTGTAGCTCTTAGAATGCCAGAAAACATACTGCGTAAAAGAGCTGAGCAACGTAGCCCCAGCTGTATATGGACGTCAAAATGGGACTCCAATTACATTAGTTCCAGTCTTATGCAATGATATTTAAGTGTACATATAAAAGTTTAATTTGATGTAAATTCCGTATTATTAAAAAAGTAATAATGTGCTGTATGTAATAAGAAACGCTCATTCATGTAAACGGACATATTTAGAGTGTTCAACTGTGCCCTCGGTCCGAATGTGCGTCTTCTTTTTTTAAAAGTACACTTTAAACACTACTATAAAATGACTTAAAATGCCACTTAATAACTTTTTTTCCTGTAAATAACAACCTTACTCATGCTTTAGTAAGCAATTTTTCTACAGCGTAATTTACATTGACAAACAATTAGCTTTCAATGAATTGAGGCATTCTTTAAAACACCTATGCACTGTGTTCTTAACATCTATCTATCTATCTATATATATACTATATATATATATATATATAGTATATATATATATATATATGTATATATATATATATATATATATATATATATATATATATATATATATATATATATATATGTATTAAAAATTATACCGTTTATACTTGAACATATTTCAGATTTATTAATATTTCTTATTTTACTCATGGATTTTGAGTTAAGGAAGTTACTTAATTTTATTTCAATATGCTTGACAGCTAATGTAAGTTGAATGTGTAAGAATTAGTGACAGCTGTATAGAAAATTCAGTTCATTTTTACAAGTTTTATTTTTCCCCTTAGTCTTCACGCCGTAATTAAATCATATCGTAAAAAATATTATTTCGGCAAAGTGTAAAATTGGCGGGTACATCATAATTTTTGTGAGAAAAGAATATACCCATACATATATCTTTTTAAAGATATATGTATGGGTATTTTTCCTAGATTATTTTTCCTAATTTTGTAAATTCGCATTTGAGTTAATGTGTCATATTAGTATTATTGTTAAAGTTTAATAATTGAAATCTATTAATAAACAATCACAGACCGAATTGTAGTTATACAAATAATAAATATAAGTAATAAATATTGTAGAAAATGCTGTACAAAAGTTCGAAATGGAAAAAAAAATACAGAACTTTTAATAATACTTTATTAGATCAGTAGAATAAACAAAATTAAAATTTGGTCATTTTCATGAGATATTGTAAAATATTTATACAATATAAAAATTAATTTGGGGTTTAGATGCTAGTTTGAAGAGACGGATGTTTTTGGCTACTATTTTATGCGATGGCGTAAGTTAATTTTTATTGTCCGCCTCATATTTAAAATTATTAGTTCGTGGTTTCATTATTTTAATTTTATTGGATTAAGTTTTATGGTTGCTCCGGGACTATTGCCAGGCGTTGTTTTTCTCGGCCAAGTTTTTGTTCTCGTCAATGTGTAATTTTGTGCTGGCGTAGTGCTTAATTCATTCCATCTTTTTTTTTTTCACTCCTTGTAGGACGTATTTTTATTTTGCTGAGCCACTACCAGTGATCATCGTTATAGTGTGTTTTTTATTCAATAATATTTTTTAAATAAACAGTTTTAATATCTGAATGTCTTCGTTTTCTCTTCTAAGTGTTCCGAACACGGAATCATTCGTCACAACGCAAGTTAATAATTTTAATATTACCCTAAGCAACATCTTCACACACTCTTTATCCATATTATTTACAGAGAAGTGTATATTATTTGTACCCTTAGGGACCTAAATATTTTGCATTCAGAATTAAGGGAAAATGCTATTTTGTCACCCCTGAACACTTTCTTGGATTTCCCTTTCTTTAAAAAAAGCATGTTCCCATAAGTATTCCTTCTTTTGCTGCAATACTTACAGAGCCAGGCTTACTACTGATTGTGGACTACAGGTTTTTTTGTCAACTACATTAATGCTGGGTCGGTAGCGCATAATTCCTGACTGCTGTTACAAGTGGAATACTATTCTTCACAATATTGAGTACTATTAATATTGTTCCCTCTTCATACTTTTTTTTTCCTTTCTTTCAACTGGACCTTTTCTTTTTGTTTATATTAGCTTGTTGGAGCCATTTTTCTAACCAAAAAATGGAAAACAACCAAATTGATAAAGCCAACCTGAAACTGGAAAACGTAAGCTTGTCGATCTTTAGCTACCATTAATCTCGAAAACCTAAATCTGTTTTAATAATAGTTTTAATACTAAGTCTACTTTAAAAATTACAAGAGACTAGATCAAAATATGCAGTCTGTTACTCGAGAACAAATTCTCATGCAAATTGTATCAAACAAAGCCAGAAGAAATGCACACGTGTAAAGTGTGTTCTCAAAACGAGAACAAATCAGTTATAAATTTTGTCTCATCTCCACAAATATGCAGAATATTGCTTCATTCCTAAATGTATACTCATTAACATTTCTCATTATGCCTAGCTACCAATAATTGATTCTATACATTGGAATTATTGACTTTGACATATTATAGACCTATTATAGACACCCCCGGTCAAAAATTGAACCCTTCGTTATTTTTAAAAAGGGGCATTTTCTTCATGCATAATTGTGTAAAAAATAGTCTTAATAATGCCATTGAATATATTTACAGGTGTGACATTCAAAATTATTGACAGATATGACGATAAATGGGTAAATTGACTGTTTTGAAGCACTGATTATTGACACCCCAAAAAAAGTTGCTTAACTGAAAATTTACATTTGGGAACTATATTCTCATTAAACAGAAGTAACGGAAAAGTAGACCTAAGAAAATGAAAGCAATGAAACATGAAGTTGCATAGTTATTAGAGGTGAAATCGAGAGCTACCTCTTAAGCAAAACCGTTAGTTTATGAGCCGTTGCAAGACACTGATAAGTGACTCTACCTTCCCAGGAGTTTTGTCAGTCAAATTAACTTTTATTACTGTGGGAGTCTGTAGCTGATTAGTTGACCTTTGGCTAATTTTTAAGTGCTAAGTGGCCTCAAACACTTATTTTTAATTTTGAAGGAACAACTCAATAATTGGGGTCGTGTCAACAATTGGTGCATTTACCCTATGTGAATTTATTTGATAATTTTTAGTTCGAAGCTATTAAGTTTCGTCAAAAAACTTACACTTCTTGAACAAAATATTTTAAAAGTAGTTTTTATTCCTTTCATATATTTGTATTACTGTAAATGCTAATGAACAGAAATGTAATAATAACCTAAACTGAATGATCTTCACATGAATTATTAAATATATACTTCAAGTAGTATGGCAACTTGAAATATCTGCACTTCTAAGAATGAAAGAAATTGAGGCACATCTGATTTCTACACAATTGATTGAGAAATACTGTTGTCTGTGAAGATGAATACGTACCTTTTAACGCATAATTATTATCAAAATTATGAACTTTCACTATCACTAATAAAACTACCGTATTTGTGTAAAATATATAGCTTAAAAGCCTCGCATGCTTTAATATTCCAATAGAACGAATGCGTTAGTGTAATGTAATGAAAACAAGTTTAATATGATCTATGACATCGAACAAGGTCTTTTTACTTAAAAAAAAGAAGAAAGACCAATTCGTGGTCACAGGAGATGAATGAATTCTCTAATGGGTGAACATCTGAATGAGTACCCTTTACCAACGTACGGAAATATGATCGATATAACGATCCAGGTGAATTCCTCACAACGCTTTTCAAGGGAAGAAATAGAATGCACATTGTGTAAAATGGGTCGTTTTGTGAAACGTTTTGTGAGAAACAGCATTCGCAGGATTACATGTTCAAAGAAATGTTCTTTATATCTGTACTACAAATTCACATACATGGAGGTACGTTTAAGTTTGAATACCGTTAAGACTGGCTTGAAATTGAAATAGCTTAAACAGATTCTGTCAGAATTTACAAATGTGGTGAATAGGAATATGGTAAATTTAAGACTTGTAAAGTACGCACATTGAGAACCTACTGATGAAAACGATCGTTTCTGTAGGTAAAAAGATATCTACTCATCTTTAGATTTTTGTGGTTATATCTCGAGGTACACCAACCCAAAAAATTACGTGTAATCAGTAAATTTTTAACTATATTGGGAAGCAGCTTGTATATAGATGAGAGAAAGACGGAATGCATTTGAAAAAACGTGATACTAATTAGTAACTAACTCTTTCTTCAATTAAATTTCTATCTTAGTTTCATAGAAAAAAACATTTATAAACTACGAATACTAAACTTTAAAATAAAGTTCTACATTTTCCCCTAAAGCACATTAAATTCAAATCTTATGATTAAATGTTTTCGCATAAGAAATTAACTATTTCAATAATTTAAAATACTGTAACAATACAATTTTCACATACTCAAGACTTAGCTAAAATGCTTTGAAAGCTTTATTGATTTAATTTCATTTAAACAGCATTTTTTAGGAAAAAAAGATATTTCCATTTATATAAATCCCATGCGAAATATTTTCAGACAAATACACTCAAACAAATAATTAACTGAAAGTCTCTTAGAGAGTGCATTTTTTAAAAACTTAATTTAACATAAAAAGTGGTTTCCAAAATGTCAAGAGTTAAAAATGTATACTCAAGTTTCTTAGAAACAAGACGTGATTACGTAAATATGTAATAGTTTTTAACTGTATTTAATGTTTATTTTTTTATTCTTCTGTTGCTTGTCTTTTATACAATATCTATGTTTCTAAGAAGAATTGAATAATTTATAACGAAATTAATATGTTAAAACTTCCAAATAAATCAAATACATCTTTTCTTTAACATAATTTGTAAAATTAATGTTTTTTTCGTGGTTTACATCGGATAAAAATTACAAACTCATTTATGCCAACGTTCTTGAATTTCAGTTTAATATAAAATCTCAACATTTGCAATAAAAGATTTAAAACAACGACATTCATAATTTAGAAATTGGAAAATTTGTCTATTTTAAAGAATGAGTTAACAGTTTGAACGCTTCTTGGCGAGATAGGGCTGCATGTTCCAGCGCAATTCAGTTTTGTGCAAAAAATACTTAGCACTAAAACGATTCAATAAAAGTGAAACCATAGTTAAAATGCATTTTGATTTAATTTCTATACGAGCAGCACTGAAAAAAATGATTACAGCACAATGTATGGGTGAACGGATCGCCAGCACGTGGCGGTGTTGGCGTTACGTTTCTTTACACGTTGTTCTGTAGACTGTGCCAAATTGCTATACAATGTTATTCGTGATTGGCTTATCAACGTCATTACGTCATTTTGTGAGTGCATTTGCAACTCACAGGACTCTATTTTTTCACAGCACAACGTGTGTGTAAACTTAACGCCAGCACGCTGTGATATAGATTTTGCCAGTTGCCACAGGTTCTTCGTGATTGGCTTATCAATGTCAATACGTCATTTTTTGAGTGGGTTTACAACACACCTTGCTGAATTATTTTACAGCAATATGTGTGGTAAATTACAGGTATTTCTTGCAGTGAACGTAATAACTAATTAGTAAAATGTGCTTCATACACTAATGAGGTGAAGTACAAAATTTCACTCTTACATCATAAATCGTCTTATAACGAAGATGGTCAAGAACTATAAGAATTTGAATGCAAACGATTATTGCTAGAGATCAAAGAAGAATTTTCTTTCGTAATTCTGTACAACCCCTAAAACTCTATCATCAGACGTGATTTGTGTATGAAGCACATTTTATTATCTGGGAATTTATTTGCGGGTGTCGTTTACAAATTTAAAAGTGTCTCATTTTGAAAATAACGAGAGAAAATTTTTCTTAACGCACATTGTTTTCCTACCTCATTTTGGGCACTATTACAATTTCCATTGCTCACTTACTCTAATGGATAAATAATTAAAGTTCGTTACCAGCTTTTCGGGATACACTGTATATTTAAAAGAGTAATAAATGTGATTGTTTCTGAAATGAATCATAATTCGGAAATAAAACGAAAAAAAAAAACAGTTATGAGCTAAGGAAAAATTTTATTTAAACTCACCTTTCTCGTTTTTTATAGATGCTAGGTATTTATTCCGCTTATTTTTGTAAGAAATGCTTTTGACCGCTTTCTCAAGCAAAATTTTCACCATGAAAGACAATATCAAACCTTCATTAATCAATTTTATCTCCAGGGGATGCTCAGATATTCTAGTCAGATTGTCATCGCGCTTCTTTCTCTTACAAGATAGCAATAAATACTTTCGGTTATCGAAAATCCAATAGCTCGTCTTATTCCTATCACGTTTTCTCAATATTGTTCTTTGCTCTTTAGATACACAAAATGAATTTTCCCTTTTCGTTCTATTTTACGGTGGAGCATTTTAAATAATTTGAAACATCCCTGAAAGCTTTTGAGCAAGAAGGAAGTTCAAATGTATTTTCTCTTCCTTTTTTACGGTAAATTAAATATCAAGAGACAGCTTCATATATGTATTTTTTATGTTTGTGAGTTAAGTCCTTATGACTTAAAATTCAAGATAATTTTTTAAAAAAATCAACGTTCGAAAAAAAAAAACTAAATTAACTATTTAAAAATGAAAACGCAAAAGCAATAAAAAGTGCATTTTTTGGGTAACTATATGTATAAAAAATAATTTCAATCGATGTATCTATAGAGCACACAATACCTGAATTCCAATACTGTATAAATAAAATATGTGGTGCGTTTAGAAATGAAAGGCCCTATTTGAAAATAGAAAAATAAAGCATAAAAAGTCTTTGTGCAGCTGTACTTAAAAAAATGGAGGGACTCCACTCGACTATGTGCAGAATTGGATTTAAAAAAAAAGTGTAGATGACAGATGCGGCTAAGTCAGGCCTTACAGGCCTACCACAGGAGGAAAAAGTTGCCTATCACTCACTGAAGTGGATATCTGCTCTGCACCTGCCAGTGTAGGCTCTCGGCTGGAATCACTAGTGGATTTCGATCACGTGGTAAATCACGTGTTCGATCATGTGTAGTAAATGTCCGAAACTTATGAGATTCCTCATGTCCTATAGTGTCTAATTCTGGAAAGCCTGTAGTGTGACGAGGCCACACATGAGAGTGGCAGGCTTTGAAAAAAAAGAGAATTACGAAACACGCTCATTGAATGTTAACGCGATTTAATACCTTTTAGCTGATCATACAGCGTCTGAACAATTTTATACAAATCAAGATAGATCTGCAAAGTGGGTTTGTAAATGCACATAGCCACCGAATACCGCATTAAAATGCAAACAATTTAACTGCAAAAGTGCAAAACGGTCGCACTTTTAAAGATTAATTAGTGCAGATTCGGAAAGCGACCACCTGCATTCTGAACCTCATTAAGTAGCTTGTGCGCGCTTAGTAACTAAGGGCGCACCAGAAGCCGCATTAAGTCTGGAGAATCAAATTTGTCCTAAGGGAACATTAAGCTTCACGAACCTCACCCTGTAAGAGCACTTACCTTCATTGCTTTAATGGGTGCTCTTTGTAAAAATGTCCCGCGGACACTTGATTTGATGCAGTTTTACGGTGTAAAGTTTCATCCACTGAGAGATATATATCATTCTAGGGCAGAATGAAAGTAGATTTCCGTCAGGTATTACCCCGTTATGTTTCTAAGCAATTAAATGTTCAAGAAATAATGCATTTCTGTTGCCATTCGGAAAGGATGATAGAATTAGAGTGGTATTCATTCGTACTTATATGTTTAAAGTCAGCGTTGGGTAGGAATAGATTGCATTAATAATTATCAAAAGAACATATTTTATAAAGTAATTTCCGATTACTAATATTTTAAAATATTCTTCATTTCAAGAAATGATAAGGTTTGGTACTTTTTTCTTTCTTTCTTTCTTTCTTTTTTTTTACTTTTTATTTCTTTTCAGTAATCTTTAAAATAATTATATAGAAATTTCTTATAACCGACATTTTTACTATCAGAAAAACGAAAAAAAGAATCATAAAAGTTTATATATTGTTAGGTATTAGCTATTAAAAATATAATAGCCTGTTATTTGACAAGAAAATTATATTTATAAATAGTGTGATACAGTTTAGCTATGGATAACCAGTGTAAGACTCTTCTTGTTAGTCATGAAATTAAGATATCACACTTTATTGTAATCAAACCACCCTCCATTGTGATACATTCTCGATTGCGTTTTGAGTATCTAATAAGAGCAGTGAAATCTGTATGTTACAATAGCAATTCATATGTTACAATAGCAATAAAATGCAGATACTTCTCGTGTTAGTTTTAAACAGAAATAAAAATGTATGCATGGTGCACAACTTTTATCGCAGTTCACTCCACAAGCTAGGATTAGAGTCTTGTCAATTTGTTTGACGCACTCCCTTAATTCCCTACATCTGAATAACGGTATACGTCTAATGGATTCACTTACAATTAAACGCTAATCAATTTTTCTCTTAGAAGGTGCAAATACCTAAAAGCAAGTGTTCAGCATCTACAAACATTTAAATAATCAAACAAACAAGTTAGTATCATCTGAAATTTTTTTAAAATGACCATATTAACACAAAATATAAGAAGCAACAGTTGAAAAACACGGGTAATTATGGAAGGAAAAAAACGGGCATGTGATTCAGATGAAATCTTTCCTTCTTTTTATATAACTATCAGAGCTAGAGAAACAAATTTGTTTAAAGAATAAAATAGTTGTTTTTCTTGAATGCTTTGAAGAAATGAGTTATTAATAATTTTTTTCGTCAAACTATACCTCAAGGAATAGAATTCCTGTTCCAGCTTTACAGGCCTAACTGACGTTTTCTCGGTCTACCACAGACTGTTGTTTCCAAGTTCGATTGGCACCGGCTTAAGATATTAAACATAATTGGAAGGAAACACAACCCTGTCTGATTCATTCATTAGTCTCAAGTTCGTTGTTGAGTAACCCGAATACTTAATATGTTTGTATTGGGCCGTGGTAGCCCAGTGGTTAAGGCGTTGGACTCGTAACCGGAAGGTTGAGGATTCGATACCGGCTTACCACTAAAGAGCACCGTGTAAATGCGGTGTACGTGCATATTAAATCCGTGGTTTCGTAAGTCCTCTCGGCGGTCGCTAGCCGTTTCCGAGGGGTGCCAATATTCAGAAGTCCCCCCCCCCCACCTTTTGATGAGGTTCCAAATTGTAGCGGGAAATTCCAGGAAGGACGTATATGTAGCTCCAAGCGACACATTCAGTGACGCGAGCTGCCCTCTCCTGGCAAATAAATATGTTTGTATTTTGGCATAAGTACTGACATCCCTTGATCAGGTGTCAATTAAATTTCCTACGTTCCATGACGGACAATAGCTCTTTACTGACCTCAAAGAGTTACTCTTTTGGTCCAATAAATGTACATGGTACTTAAAGATAAAGAAGATTTTGAGGTATATTTTATAATTATTCGAGATCTGCAAGGGGAAGATACACATCTTTTTTTAAACCGATCAGAATAAGGCAATGAAATGTCGCCCAATCTATGGCATAAAAAAATAAAACTGCCCGCAGTAGTTCTCTTTAAAAATAAAAGCATTATCTCAAGTATATACCGAGGAAACAAAAAAAAATTATTCTGTGTGCCTAAATCTTTAAGTGAGGACGCAAAATATGTTGTGGTTATGTGATATAAGGAAAGTTAAGCACTTACGTAAAATAGTTTGAATAAAAAATCAATTAATATTTGATTTTGTGTCTTTTATTTATTTGTATCTCACTACACTTATATTATTTTCTAGAGTGTTTATTCCTTATTAACTTAAAACTAATACTCGAGATATCATAATTAATATAAATATTTTTGAAGTGAAAACTACTTTAGGCACGTTGGGTACTTTTTGGGATGGTGAAAAAGCACTGAACTCGCATGGCCGTCACATTCAGATACATATACGCGTATGTGTGTGTGTGTGTGTGTGTGTGTGTGTAGCTATATACTAAAGAGAAAAACACGTTGACGTGAAATATTGACATTGGTGTTGTATCCTTTACGGTGCTGTATCCGTAATACTTGAATACAGTGCCATGTCATATCGAACAGGTGAATTACTACTTGGATGCAGCTCTTGAGAATACATGCAGTATACAATGCATAATAGCACGGTATATATAGCAATGTATACGCGTCTCACTTGCTCGTGTTCTCTAGACATAGAGGTTCAGTGTAAAATATTCAACGCAGGTTTCTTTTAATACATAGATGCTATAATTTTCATTTATTTATTTAAAAACTTACTTAATTTGGATAGCTGTATAGTTATTGTGCAATAAAGCTAATTTGATGATGTTGAAAATGTTAATAATTACATACTGAACATCATTTGGATTATAAGTGTTATATTATAGTGCATTTGAATTAAATGTATAAATGAATCATTTATTACAAATAAATAGGATTACTGTTCCCTATAACGTAAGTATATAATTATTCGGGAAAGTCTATACGGGGGATCCAAGAGTTCTTATATGAGAATTCGTTAATTTATGCTAAAGACGGTTCTGAATTACTTGGAAGAAAATTTAGGAAAATATTTGATGGTTTTCCATGATTTTATGCGAAAATTTCAACATTAAATGTGTAGATGATAAAAATCTGCCATTAATAGAATACTTAAATAAGGAGTTTCAATTGACTATGTCCAATGTTCAACATCTCAGCACTACAAGATATAAAGCTACAATTTATGCCGTTTTTAAAAGATATTTGCATTAGATTTGAATCCAAATTAACCGTTACTTATTTTAGCTACCATAGGCCTATAGTACAAGTTTTTGAATATGATGATGATGATGATGATGATGATGATGATAATGATAATAATGAGAGATTGAAATTATGGATGGAAATTGATGAAGGTAATCTTGAAAATCAAATTGATTAAATTTTACAAAATGATAAGTATTTATAAATTTATTTGTATTATATAGATAATAATCATTGTTTTTCATATAAAACTGTGCAATAAATGAAAATTTTATTTCTATAGTAATACGTTGATAAAAATAATTTCTAATAAAAAATACTTCCTAAAAATATTTATTAATAACCCAAAAATAATGTTTAGAAGTTTGTGAAGCTAAGAAGTTTTCACTTCTGACGTGCAGTCCTACGACTGATTCATTTTTTAAAAGTTTAGTAATTATATAAAGCAATCCGACCCTTTAAGCATATGAGTCGGAATAAAATAGCAAGCAACCGAAAAATTCTAAATGATACAGAATTTTAAAAATAATATTGAGATCTCACCATCCATTTCTAGAAATGAAGTAATTTTAAAAGTAAATTCAAGGTAATTTAATGTAGCAGGTATTAAATACAAATGTGCTGTTTTCAAAAAGAAAATCCAGTTTATCACAAAAAATGTATTTTTACGATAAGCCTATTATAAATGATAGTCTTTAGAATTTTTCGTATTCAATGAATGAGCTTAAAATTTCTACGTTTGTTTATTCAGAAAAAGATAAAATATATGTTCAAAAAATTCGTCTCCAAAAGCATAAATATATAAGCCACATATCATAGATTTTTCTTTGAAAATGTAAGATTTTAAAGATTACTCGTTGCTTTGATAGCATTTTTTAAAAAGGTACAGTATTTATCTTCACGCATATTGAGATAACGGATAATGGTGTTACTATTACCACAAAAGAGAGATTACATGTTTTGTTAACAATCACTTATAGAAGGTTTTTTTTTTCATATTTTCATTAAGGATTCGTTTTCATTATATTTCTAATATGCTTTACTTCTGAACTTTAAATATTTATTTACAAATGTAAGCTGTTTTTTTAAAGTGCGGCTCCATTTTAATTACTTGATGTTGAACAATTTTTAAAACTAAAATAATACTTAGCTCTCTCTTAAATTCCTCTAACATATATTCTTTTAATCCAAATAATGTAGTATTTTGAAATGGAAAAAAAATTTATATTATTGAATTCTTAATTTGTGTTTCATGTCATAGTTTGCTTTATGGAGTAGAATATTAAGAAATAATGATACTTGAGTGCGAAATTCCTGTAATAAAACATTCGGGGCAGTTACTCTTTTAATAATTGTTAATTTTTACTGCACTTTTAGTTTCTCAGATTATATAAGTATCCTTAAATAGTATGACATGGATTGATTATTTGCAAATATTGAAAGCCAATCAGTATTTAAATGAAAGATCAATTGATAATACAGATCTTAGAAGCTGGCAAAATTGCAAACCTATAGCACTCGACTTCAATTTGACACATTCGGCAGTTCTTAACAAAAAAACTTCGAAGTTATCAAGGCAAAAAAGCTTAAAGAAATAACATTCGACAAGCCTTCACAGAAAACTTCGTAACTGAAGAAATATTTACAAAAATAGCATTCAACTTGAAGTAGACACATTTGTAGATTTCAACGATTTTAAAGAAAATAATTAGAGTGAAGAAAATAATTGAAATACAGTTTGGATTGAAAGTTATAAAAACTAGTTACCGAAAGTGTCTTGAGATTGACAGTAACCCATTTTTCATATAACGTCTGAGAAGTACATAGTTAAAAAAATGTGTTTATCCTAGTTTCCGTGATCTTAATTGCTGCAGTAAACGGTACAATGAAAGAAACACTCACTACACAGTATATAAATGTTATTTGAGATTTAAGATTTGATATTTTAAATTGCCATTGCCCTCTAAAATCAGTCATCAGTTCAGGGTAGAAGTTCATTCCATGGTCTTAGAGGCTTATCCTCGTCAATGTAATTATGTACAGTCCTACAGAAATCCGTTCTTTTCTAATACCTTCATTTACTTGAGATCATGTGCTTTCACTAAAAGGTCTCGCATTTCCAAAGATGTATTTTTACGGATCATAAAGATTTCAAGAAATAAATGAAAGAGGTTTAAAATGTTGTATTCGTAAAGCTCTGATCGCCTGTAAAATCGATTGCTGAACATAACTTTAAAATCCTACAAGGCACAGAAAAATTCTCAATCAAAAATTGAACGTGCGTGTGCTCCGCATGTACGTGTGTATCTTCGGTAATGATTCGTTATTTTTCCTCAAATTTAATTTCTAGGTTTGATATTTCGGGTCCCCCCACAAAATGTCTTCAATTGAGTCCTGATTCAAATTCATATTCTTCAAACCACAATGGCTTTTAGTTATAACGATTAATTTATGCGAATTTTCTACATTATTTTCAAAACGTCCAAAAAACAGGCAAAATTTCGATCAAAATTAAAGATACGTGCACACCGCGTGTATTTTCAGTAGTCAGTAGGATTAGAATCGCATCCTACAAGCGTCGGTATTTTTCAAAGTTAATTTCCAGATTCGATATTTCCGATTACCTCATAAAATGGTGTTAATTGAGTCCTGCTTCAAATTCATGTTCTTTAAATTAGAATGAGTTTTATTCATAACGGTGAAATCTGTTTATTTCCTACGCTATTCAAATCATAAGTAGGGTTGACGTAATTTTGATGTCACGAGTTCAAAATTGCGTTTGAAACTCAACACTGTTTAAAACTCGGTACAAGAAATAGCGTATATTTTCCGGATTTCATTCCGATATCAGCTTTACAATTACGACTATTTCCCATTATCTTTGTTTGGAATTTTCCCATAAATCCAACTGAGTCCCTTAGACCAACAACTTTAGTTTTCCAAATGCACTATCTCCATCTCTCAAATATGTACAAATATTCATTTAAAATGTGCTGGGTTTGCAACATTTATTCAAATAGCACGCATTTAACGAACATAATCGAAGAATAAAACTTACATCGGTAAATCTCAGTTTATTTGCGATGGGAAATAGTTTAAAATTCCAATGTACTCTTTGAATAGATTGTGCCAATCCTTACGTAATATGTGCTAACGCATTCAGCATCAACTGCAAAAGAAATCACCCAATATCTTTTGAACATATAAAGAAATTTTAGAACTCGTCATTGAAATTCTAAAAGAGAAACTAGAATTCTTTGTGAAATCTCATGTTACAGGCATGTTATTTTTTTTCGAAGATAAATAAAATATTTTTCTTAAACATCCGATTACGTTTCCGAGCATTTCTAGCTAACAGTTAAGTCGGCACAATTCTTTGAGGTATGCATTTTATTCAGGCTGAGCTGTTCTGACATTTTTATATAATACTACTATTTCATTTTTAATAGCGTTCTTTATACAATTTAATGATGGTTCAATTTTTTGTACAGTTTTGTGGGGATTTAACAATAAATAAGCGTGTTTAGGATAAATCAAAAACGTATGAGGTAGAGTTGTTAAAAAGAACTTCCTTATTATTGAGTTTTTTTTGTCAAACATTTTTGTTTTATTTGTAATAAGAAAATCTACTTTTTAACATTTAATTAAAGTAAAATTAACAAAGTTTTGTACACAACCAGAAACGTTAGAACTCAATTCCTTTGCCTGTATAGATGATCTTAAAAAGTACGGTATTGTGAGGTAGAATAGGTAGTGTGTTAAAATAGGTAGACATTTCTTTTTCATCAAAAATATTTTAAAAAATTAAATGATATTTCTTTTCTAACCTATAGTTAGAGACATCTCTCAAATGAGTACAAATATTAATTTAAAAGAGCTCGGTTTGCCCTATTTATTTAAATAACACATTTAACTAACAAAGAAGGAACTTGTGGGTAAATCTCAGTCTATTTGCGATAAGAAATAGTTTAAAATTTCAATGTACTCTTTGAATAGACTGTGCTAATCCTTACGTAATACGGCCTTATGTACAAATTACGTTCGTTGACCAATATTTGTATTCCTTGAAGTGTTTACTAGTTTAATTTAAAGCATACTATTATTTTATCTCTTTATTGAATACATGCTATTTTCTTCTGTCTCCCAAAACCTTTAAAAAACTAATACATCCTGAAATTTTCAGATGTTCTGTTATCACTTTCGAGTTAAAAAAGGTTGAACACCTTACCATCTGTGATGCAGATCATCACATATCTTATTTTTAATTATCAATTACTTAATTGTTAATTATTTCGAAATTTAATCTGTGTTCAAAATTTATTCTTTGCACTTTCGATTTGGATTTCTCTTCCCTTCGCCTGTTAAGTTTTTATTTCTGCACCTACCGTATTTAAAAGCAACCTTCCGTTTTCATTTATTTTTCCTTTTTATTTCACTTTTGCATTGGTAAAGCCTAGCATTTCTGTTTCCATGGTTTGTTTATGACCATATATGGTATCAAATCTATAAATAACATTGGCTTTCATTTTGGGTATTTTGGGTTACAATTTCGCTGATAGATTGTTTGTTTTATCCTGTTGGCATGTCTGGGATTCAAAAATAATTATATAGAAGTGTTCTTAACGCCTACTGGCGTCACGTTACTTTCGTGCTTTGTTTGGCGTGTTTTTGCTTCTCTAATAACCTCTTGGGTTGAGTTTCTTATCATCATTCACGCCTTAGCAGTTGTCTAGTGAACCTCCATTTTTTAGGGGTCTGCTCTGCCACCGTAGGACTTTATAATTTTGATGTTTATGTGTTGATGTCTTAAAATAAAATGCAATTGCCACTATACGAAGTCTTACTCTTTCATTACGGCCTGGGTTTCACCTTCATACCATCATAAAACAAAACTAGGTTTTGTTTTATGATGGTAACCTATGATGGTACTAATGGTTTTAATTATATATATTTTCTTCTATGTATGCTTAATTGTGGTGAGGTAAAATGGGTATACGATTAGACTTATTTTATATTATGTTTCTAAACGCTCCTTATAAATTTTTAATGGTTATAAATTTTGCTCACTAATGTAAGAAAATCAAGGGTAAAAAAGGACTATTTTTTATAAAAAATAAACGCCTATTCATTTTACCCCACCTTAAGTTTCTACCATGACGTGCCGAAAAACCTCATTGAATGAATACTTGTTTATCTAGAACCTATGTCTGGTCATAGTATCTTTAAATATGAATAATTTTTATACGACAATACATTTTAATAAAATGCATTATTTTGTTTCGCTCTTTTGCTAATCTATTACCCGTTTTCACTCACCTGCTACACATTTTCCTTCACCTTTATGGGAAAAAAAACCAGCACTTAAAAATAGTGCTTAATATTTTTGCATTTAAATCTACCGTGTGTCCCAAAAATGAGCGATGGTTTGAAAAATCAATTAAAGAAAAACGGACGGTAATAGAAATGGGCTGTCTGTAGAATTTTGTTTAGTAAACCAGGGAATTTATTCTTACCAATTTTCAAAATTAGCTTACAACGGAAAGCTACACGCTTAAATCTATTGAGTAAAATAATAATCAAACGGAGTATATTTTTACTCAATTATTGACTTCAAACAACCATTCTCCCGACTGAGTAAAATTTGCTCCATTAATCGACAAAAATCAATGGAGCGAAAAATTCTCAATTTTTGAGCATTATACAACAGCTCCATTTAGGCTAAATAATAATCAAAAATGAGGAGTGCCTGTCCGTTTTTGATTAATATAACTGTACTCAATTATGATTATTATTTAAGCTATAGAATGAGCGTTTTTACAAAATTAGTCCTTTTTTAATTAATATATCTGTACTCAATTAAGATTATTATTTTAAGCTAGAAAAGGGTGTCTTATGAAAATTTGCTGTTTTTGATTAATATATTGAATGATTCGTTTTCTTCATTTTTATTATCAGAGCTGTAATCTATGATTATAAGCCCGAGAAAATAAATTTTAAATCAAGGCAAATACATTACATATATCTTAATACACTATAAAAAAGTATTTTTTAATAAATAGAATATAATTTCACAATAGTCTCTAGTTATAAAACGAATTCACAGTACAGTCAGAATACAACAATGTAATCATGGTTAAACCAGCTGTGAGATTTAATTAAAGCAGCAACCCAATTTATTGACATGAAAAAGTTAAAATAGTACTTACTCACTTGACTGAAGATATAACTTCATTTGTACAACAGCGACGAGATTTTTATAATTCAATCGTAAGAAAATATGTGCATTAAAACAAAATGTTTACCGAAAGCATCCTCTCCACATTTAGGTTGAATTTATTTCACAACTCTGAATATGAAAAAGATGCATTTAGTATTCAGATATAAAATAAAATTATCACCAGCGAACACATTCATTCTAAAGTATCATCGGGTATCTTCTTTAGAAACTCTTTTAATTCATATTTTGATAACGACATGTTTGCTCTTCGATGATCGCCGCAAGGCACGATTCCCGCTTCCCGTGTTGTGTTGTCTGTGGTGACTGTGCCGTTTTCCGTTAGAGCGTTGGTCACGGGTCACGTGATAGTAATAGGATACCTTACTACGCATCTTTCGTGGGGGAGAGACAGAATTCTCAGACAAGATTTTAGTGAAAAATGGAGTATAATAGGATCTAGCGAATCCTGAGCATTGAGGGGAATTGAGGAGATAACAAATTATTGTCTTTAATAAGTATTTTTTAGCGTAAAAGGATTTAAATCAGCCGATAAGAAATTTAATCAATAAAGGAGTGTTAGTTTTAATCAATAGATTTAAGCGTGTATTAGCAACGGAATGCTCATCAATAGACATAGCTGGTATTCGATGAGCATCCCGTCTTTTCAGATCGGTATTACTTCTACTTTCTAGGGCAGGGGTGGCGAACCAAAGACAATGGCACGCGACGCAGTATTTTGGGTATGCCACCGAACAAAACGGTTTGCATTTTAATTAAAAATAACAAAGTTCACTATGAAATATCTCGATCGAACGGTCACTAAATCGAAATTATTTGACAGCACGTCTATGGCCTCATTAAACATTTCCTTAGAAAAATGGCACGTTTATCCATAAAGGTTCGCGTATGCTTTGAAAATGGTTAATTCGCTAGGATAGGTATTTTTTTTTTGTTTTTGAGTTTCATCACCCTGATCACAGTTTTAATGCAACGACGCGCAGTTTAAAAGGAAATTCAATAGTAGAAACGGTCCGGCAAACAGTACATTGCCCTTGACTAAGGAAACTTGGTGGTAAAGAGGTATGTGTTTTCTTCCCTATTCGCCAGATTTGGCGCCATGCGATTTTTTTCGGAGGGGGAGGGGCAACTTGAACGACCAGGTAAATCGTCACAATTCACAAACTGTAAAATTGTGGAATTTTGTTACTGCATCACTTCTGCTTGTCAGAACATTCCAACAGAAGTGTTTGCACGGGCGTTCCTCAGGATACCTCACTATGTCGCCACAAACGGTGGTTATTTTGAAAACTTTGTTTTAAAGTTTTTCTTAGTTAACAGCAACATATGTTGACGAACTTTGTAAATAATTTTGAAAATTGGTAATAATAAATTCCTTGGTTATCAAAGCTGAATGCACCAAACCGTGCATTTCTATCGCTTTCCGTTTTTCTTAAATTGGTTTCGTTGGTTATTTTTAGGAAACCCGGTAAAATAGTCATATAAAACCCTTTTACCTGTAGTGTTTGGGGAGGGGGTGAACATTGCATAAAGTGACACAAAAAATGTTGAGTTTTTAACATTTTAAGTAACAAAAAGCTGACCGTGGATAAAAAGTGTGTTTTTATACACGCTTTACCTCATCACACCAGATATCATAGACTGCTCCTTTCCCATGGTAAAAAAGAGCCTCTTTTCTTACCTATATTTGAGTATTTTTTTTAATATTTTGCAAGCAATATACTGAAATTCTGTTCCACCGTTTTTAAACAGATATCTTCATCGTCATTTATCGTAATTTCTTCACGTTTATAAAATAAAGAGTTTTTTTTCTTTTTCTAAATGAGTTAAGGATACGTAAAAACATGCTTAACGAATAATAATAGTAATAAAAGAGAGAGCGATGTAGAATTTAAAACTATAAATTATGTAGATTTTTTTCTTAAAGTACAATATTACGGTAATGCGAAGTAGTTGTATTGTTTTTCAGAATAAAAAATAAAACCTATCAGAAAAAGAAATCTTTGTTTAGCATATTTTTTTTTTCAAGTGAAAACATTCCATCCCAATTTAAACTTTATAAAATGTTCAAAAGCTGCAAATTGGGTTAATTTAAGAACACGAAAACTTTTCCAAATATCCGAAGTCTTGAAAGGCAAACCCAGAAAACTTTTCGCAAATGTGTTGGGGACCAACAAAAGTACTATCGATATCATTCATTCCCAGTGAAAAGATCCCACTTTCGACTACGGTAGGGAAATTTATTCAACTCCTACCCATTTCATTCTGCTTGCTTTTTGGAGCATCAATAAAATCTCGTAAATCAGATCCTAAGTATTGTACGTCATGCCGGCCATTCTTTTTCATTTTTGTATTAAAACTTTCCAGGAGTATTTATAACAGAGTAATTGTATGGCGATCCATTTGCATTAGAATAAATGGTCTTTATGCAGGTGTGTACTATGTGAGACAAAGGAATAGCTTAATAATCTGTGGTTAAGTGTCTGATGTTTAAAACATTTATATTTTTCACTGCAAATCATTTAGAATTGGATTTAAATGTGGGTTTGCGATATTCGTAAAATTCAGAAAACATGCTTAGCTTTTGTGTGTTATAAGGTTTTAAATTATTATTTTGCATAAATTCGTATTATATATATTGACGTGTTTAAAAAAAATTAAATGAAGTATAATATTTGTAACAATACATAATTTCGTTTCGTGACTATTTAAATGCGTGTTCTTGTTTTTCCAATTTTCCTGCTCAAAAAAAACTCTAATTGTTAAGATTATCTTAGGTATTTAGAATATTTCAAAGGCATTTAGATATTTACCACCATCTTTGAAAGCTGTTTAATGTTTATTCCTGCAAGTTCGATAACTAGGTACTATAGTTTAAAAAACTAGTAATGTTAGCTTCCATTCTTTCATATAAACTCTATCAAAAGTATTTAGTATTTCTTATATACGCAGTAATCCATGGCTATCGTCATAATTAGCATAATTATGATTTCTTAACTAGGGAAAACTGTGACGCATCTTTCGTAAACTCGTTTCCTGGCAACCTTTCATAACACTGAAGTCTGACCACAAACAGTTTGAGCCAATTTGGAGTATCGGCAGTGGGGAACCAGATAACATACAGGGTGGCCATAATTAAACTGCACGTGTTCAAGGGATGCTGGAGAGAAAAGTACTGGGAATATTCCAGTGAAATTTGGTATCTACACGTTTCAGAACATGCGCAAGTCAAACATGAAAACAAAATCGCCATTTTCGACCGATAGATGGCGCTGTATCGTACTTCAACGCTCCCCGGTGGCATATACAACTTCCGAAACCAATAGACAGAGCATAATGACATTCTAAGAGGCATATAAACAATATAAAACATCAATTACAGTTTATCAAAATTCAATACAATTCGCTTCAGTAATTAAATTTTTATACTATCATGTAATCAAAAATTAACGTAATTTAAGATCACAAATTAAACAATTCATAAAGACGATGTGGAAAACAATTAAGCCATTATTTTTTCTCATTAACACTCATTGCGTCACTCATTACACACTCATTGCCCTCTTCTTAATCGTTTCATATGTCAGTATTCTTTCAGAGTAGCTGAATAACTGCTACAATTCTCATAGAATATCTTCACTAACAATACACGTTCCTTCTTATTCAGAGTCATGATTGACCATTACTCAATGTCGTCTTGTTTTTATACTGTTCGATGAGTTTAAAATTTGCATATATGCCGCCGGTAAGCGTTGAAATACGATACAGCGCCATCTATCTGGCAAAAATGGCGATTCTTTTTTTCATATTTGACTTGCGCATGTTCTGAAACGTGTAGATACCAAATTTCAGTGGAATATTCCCAGTAGTTTTCTCTCCAGCACCCCTTGAACACGTGCAGTTTCATTATGGCCACCCTGTATATGATTCTCACTCAGTCAAACATTATTCTTTTTTTATTTACAGAATCTATTTCGAGATATAGCATTTATTTGACTTTTAGCATTATATTACTTAAGTTCCATGCGCTTCAACGCTGCACAAGCTTTTCGATTATAACTCTTAGGAATTTGGGCATGAAAATTCATCACGTTTTCCTGGAATTCGTCATCATCAAGGAGCCTTCAATACTTTTAACACCCTGTTTAAACTCACCTTCCCATCCCTAAGCTTATGTTAGACTGAAAAAAAAAAAAAAAAAAAACTTTCACCACACTGCGCTGTCATTCAAAGTTAACTTTCCATTAGTTTTAGCCAAAAATCTTGCAGAAATCTAACGACATTCCAATGCTCTACATTAGTGCAAACTTAAAAGGGTGCTACCATCTTCTTCACTGATTCCCAGGACCCTGTTCGCAAGACAGGCGTGCCAGAAGCATCTGAATTTCTAGGACATTGCCAAAAAGTAAGAAAGAAGAACTGTTGACGTTATCTAATTTTCTGCAACTTCTATTGTTGTTAATTGATAGTCTTTAACAGTAGGTTTCTACATAATTTGAAATAATCCAGGAACCTATTAACATTCACAAAATATTTCGTATGGAAATTTAAAAATTCGAAAAATGAAATACCAGTTTTAGTAAAAACATTTTTTAAAAAATATTTCACTTCATTAATATGTAAGTTAAAAGAAGATTCAATTAATTTCCAAATATAGCCTATTCACATCATCACCGAAACTATGCAATCATTCTGAAAAACCAATCTCAGGTATAGCGTGTGCGATGCCATAAAGAACCCATTAAAATATCTTTCAGCGTTACCACTTAATATGGGTACTTTAAAAACGGCTACGCAGCATTTTGCTGAAAAGAAAATCGCAAGATCCTGTTCCACCCCTTGCCAACTGACCCATTCTCTGCGCCTCGGTAATTGCCTATGTCAAAGCGGCTCCAATTTTATTGATTAGTGGAAATTCCGTATTATTAGTCTGAACTTACTTCGTTAAGCCTAAATGCAGGGGTGCCGGAAAGAAATATTAGACCCAAAAGTAATTGATTTTTTTTTAATGAAAACAAAAAATGGGATTGTATGTGTTAATTTCTATTGTTTTTATAAAAGGCATAAAGAACATTGCGCGTATGTTGGCTTCCTATAATTTTTTATTTTTTCTGTGTGTACGTTTTATATTTTCGCAAGTTGTACAAATATAAGTGCAACAATTGTTTTTTGGTTTAGTGAAATTAAACTTATTTTGAAGAGTAGAAAGTACAGGATTATAAAATAGATATGTCGCGAAAATTTAGTGAATTCGTAATTAGTAATATACAAGGTGTGACATAAAGGTAGTAATGGACCTCAATTCTTTTTTTGTTAGAGATAAGTGGCTAATGTAAATTTAAAAAATGTTCAAAAGGAGGTCGGAAGTAACACTCCGTTAAGAAATAAATCTCTCTCCTTGATTTAGAAAAAAGTTACACTTTTTAAATTTGCATAAGACCCCCCTACGAAAAAATTCGCAATTAGAAAAATATGTCCCATATATTAATGAGGTTACGTACCAAATTTCAGCCTTTCATCATGCAATCTCTCATAGATATAGTATTTAAAGAAATATGAATAGGGGGCTTTATGTATTTTTGAATGTGAAATTTTATTGCTGGATATGAAAAAAAAAAAATACTTTCTTCCGTAATTTCTGTACGACCCCTGAAATATGATTATTCGATATGATTTTTTCCTTCGAGAGCTATACATGTATGAATTAGTTTACTTTAACTGTGCAAACCGAAATTGAGTACAATCAGTATTACTGAATGTTTCTTAAATATCGAAAGGAAAATAGTATGCTTGTAAATATATACATATATAGGATAATAATTTTATCATAATATTGAGCAAATAAATGTAGTTCCTGGTAATCCATTATCCATTTTTAAATCATTAGCACCACAGGAAACTAGTGTGTTTTGTTAGTAATTTTAAAATTACCTACCAGAGCAGTTTTATATGCATTTGTAAACTTTCCCGAAAGTATGTGAAAAATTATGTCTTTCGAGAAGGTTTTGGAATTTGAAATTGGTAATGTTTTATGACTACCTCTGTCGCAGGATTTTTCACTATGATAAGAAAGCAAAAAGATGAAACCAATTATAAGAAAGCCTTATCGCTTTAATATTATAGACGAACATGTTACATCGTTATATGAGAAGGCGCTGTTGTGATCAGCAAACAATGATAAATGGTTACAAAAAGTAATTATTTTTATTAGGATATTGAATCAAATTTATAGTAGCAAAATTTTTATTATGCATTTGTCAGTCTTATTTTCGGCACTGTGTACATGAGGATAGTGATCATGCCATTAGTTAGGTATCCTGAGATGTTTTTTTTGTGTGTGTACTCAAGGCTACCACCCTTGAAGAATTACTTTGACCAGTCAGGAAATATTTTAGTGTAAAAAAAAAATCACAGAAAATTGTAAATTTTTACTGAAAACCAGAAAATCCTCAAATAGGATCTGGAGAATTATAGGAGTTATAAATAAATTTTTCACTTGCCGTTTATCTGGAATACCATAAGTACGAATAAACTTTTTGCTGAAGTTATATAAGTTTGTTTGTTTGTTTTGCTTTAACTAAGATCTTCCAGAAAAACATTTGATTTCCTACACTGTTGCTCATCTATGTCAAATCATTTTTTTTTTCATACCAAGTGAAATCTAAATTTATAAATGCAGACTTCGGAAAAATTTACAAATCAAAATTCAAAACCTTCCAGGTTTTTAGCGAAAATTTGCAATTTTCATTGATTTTTTTTAAATTAGAATTTCCTGAGTATTCCCAGTTTGTCAGGATTCCCTTGATACTCGCAATCCTGTTTAAGATGTAATACCTCCCAGTTTTCCGAACTAATCTCTTGATCATTATATAAACCCGGATTTTCATGAAAATCAGCATTAGATTTTTTGACGCACAATTTAATTGTCAACATTCTTACTGCTACATTTTCTGGCATTGCTTATAGTAGCTGAAATATGTATAGCATAATAGTTTTAAGCAATCTACCGGAACAAATTTTAGATGGATTTTACGTTTGTAGACTGAAGAAAATTATTGTTTCAACTCATTTATCGAGTAGATATCAATGTTTACACACAAAGCTTGTGAATAAAATATTTATTTTAGCCTATATTATACCCCTTTCCATGCATATTTATTACGCATTTTTACGTTAAATACGCGAAAAAGAGTGTTTTTCGAAATTTGCTGAATTTTACTATTATTTTTTTCTCGAAAATTTACTCCCGAATTTTATAAATTTTATACTAATGCAGTCATTGTTTCGTTAAATGAAAATGACATTTTTTACCAGAAAAATAAAACCCCTATAACTCAGTATGCATTGTTATATCGATTTAATTAAGGTATTGCGCATATGAGAATAAAGAAATGACACGAGGTAACCTCTCTTTTATATCATATGAGCTGAAATCAAACATTACTAAATACATTTTTAAAAAAATCCACCAAGGCGTTTTTCGCCTTTCTGATGAAAGTGAAGTATTTTTGAAAA
Source organism: Cheiracanthium punctorium (assembly GCA_038373885.1). NCBI lineage: Eukaryota > Metazoa > Arthropoda > Arachnida > Araneae > Cheiracanthiidae > Cheiracanthium > Cheiracanthium punctorium. The sequence continues at coordinate 119,502 of JAWZYV010015836.1, read as the reverse complement.
ATGACTGTGCTATCTTAATTATACCCCTGTATTTCATTATCAGTACTGATCTAGGCATACATTAGGAAACCCTTGAACATTTTTTCACATCATTTTCTGCCCAATTTCCACATCATCCATCTCAATTTCATGATCGTCGAAACCATAAGTACAGTGATAAACTAGTAATTTTCTAGAATCACCGAAAAAAAAGCAACTTTCGGATGAGTTATGTCACATAGATTTATTCCGAATTATACGAGGGACGATTTTGAAAAGGAGTAATATCACATTTTTATCATATGTTTAAACATAAAGGCATTTTATAAAATAGTCTTTTAATACAAATGTGTCTTTCATTTCTAAATATTTACTTTGAAATATATTCATTACGGTAAATGTAAATAATTATCCATTATAATCATCCTCACTTGACCAATGGAATAAATAATAGATAATTTTTAAATAACGCTGATATTTTTAGGTCAATAAAAGATCACTGTTATCATGTGGTGATTGCTACATTTACAAAAGTAAAGGTATCAATGGTAGTTTAAAATTTATTGCAAATGTTTTTTTTCCTACTCAATTATTTAATATTATTAGATATCCCGATGATGGGTTATGTACTTTAATAACTAATTTAAGTCACTCGCGTGGCTTTTTAGAAAATATATGCCCCACCCATGTTTGAAATGCAACCAAAATATTAGCCCGTAATAGTGCTGGTTAAGATTGTTACCCAATGAAAGAGGTTCTGAAATGTTTTTAAATTTCTCATCTGTCAGAAGTTTTCTCAAGAATATACTATATTTCACGTTTTTCGCTTAATTATGTATAGTATGTTTCATTCAAAATGCATTTCACTGTATGAAGTTTTATTTTACTAAGTTATTTATTTATTATAAAGTTGCTCAGAAAATGATTAATACTAATTCTCACTTTATTATTTATTGTCTCTAGATATTTTATTAGATGAATAAATCTCAGTAATATATTAAGAAAAATATTAACGGGTTTGGCGTCTTGTTAAATTTAATTAATGGGTTATAATTTTACTGCCATATATTAGACGGACGTTCACAGTCAAACAATATTTTACAAAATTAAGTTATAAAAAATAATACAGTAAATACAGGAAAATTACTCAAAAGTCTAATGCTGTTAAGTCATTTATGCGTCATCTCGTAGATATTATTTATTGAACGATAATACAGCACTTTTTTATTTAAACAAGCTTACCGTCAAATCTACCATACTTGTTAAGTTTATCTTAGCATTACATCCATATTTACAGAAACAGTCCAAATATAGTTTCAGTGAATGTTCTTTTATTTTTTTTATAAAATACTAAAAATATAATATATTTATACAAATATGAAACTAAACATTTTTATGCTGCATATTTTGTAAAAAAAAGAATTCAAAATTATTTTAAAAAATTTAATTAATGATAACAAAAAATAAAGTGAACATTTTCATTTACAAACTTTTTCGAAAAACGACTTAAAAGCACAGTTTGTATTCATAATGCACTGCAGAATGTGAAGCGTTGGATGAAATATCATTAAACGATATAAACATGAAACATCATATCTGATACTCTAATATTTTAAACAATATGGATAATGATACGGAATAATACGAATATTAATCATTACTTGTTTTCAGTAGAAGAGTCATAACATTAGCTTATTATACAGGGTAATTTTAAAATAAGTGACCTTATTCAGATCCCTCTAGAATCCGATCTGACTATAGAATTTTGATAAAACTTGGTATATACGTTTTATAGACCACGGGGAAAAGATTTCTGCAATAAAAAACTAATTTCTTCATGCAAATTAGTCCAACCTATGAAGAAACTTGCAATCAAGGCAAAAAAAATCCTTCTGCGAGCTTTTGCCATCCTTTTTCATGCTCTTACGGAAGAAAGATTGAACTTAATCTGTAAATTTATCTTTTTGGGAATGACAGTAATAGCTTAGTTGCGCTGTGTGCATATCGTCGTATAAAAGGATTGCGAAAAGAATCCATGCCGAAGAATGGTTTGAAGAAGACGATTACGAAGTTGAAGATACTGGAGACTTGGATATGTTGTAGGAAGATGGTGGAAACCGGTTACTAATGAAGTTATGGGAGATGTCATTACTGATGTGTTTGAATAGTGTAATATTTTCAACTTTTTCGGAAGCCTGGTCTACTCATTCATCCGACTTTAATCCCTGTGATTTGCGGCTGTGGGTATTCCTAACAGACCGTGTTTATGGAGGAGGATTTAGAAACTTTGCATAAGTCGAAAGCCAGCATTACAGTTCATGTGGCTAAGACTCCTCGAGACTATCTTCGAGTAACCGATGGACACGCTATAATGCGCTTTGAACACGCATTTGGTGTCAATGGAGAACACTGGGAACATTCTGGGAGGGAATAAATTTGAATGATTGAGGCATATTTTTGTCTTTGTTTAGTCAACGCAGCTTCCCTGATTTTCAAAATTTTAACTATTTTTCCTTGCAGAAATCTTTTCCCGATAGTCCATACGACGTATATATAGGGTGACCAAATTCCGTATTTTGAAGTAGTTAGTTATTTTTAAAGAGTCAAATAAAAGCATAACTACTACAATACAATATCCTATTTTAAATGTTCTTGTTAAAGAAATAGTTCGTGTTTTTATTGCAACAACATTCAACATTAATAATGTGTTTATTATCTAAATATTTGATTTTCAATATTCAAAACGTCCTCAAAAATTGAGGACATTTGGTTACAACACGCATATACCATGTCTGGTCTAAATCCGATAGGCAGAACGTGTTCTAGAGGTGTCTGAATAGGGCCACTTATTTTATAACCACTCTGAATATGACTTTTCTTTTTAACCGACGAAAAACGGAGGAGGTATATATATATATATATATATTTTTTTTTTTTTATGTATGATCACGCATAACTTTTTACAGAGTAATCTGATTTTGATAATTCTTTTTTTTTATTGGAAAGGGTATACCCCGAATCTGGTCCCATATAGATTTGGAAAAAATATTCCAACCCTAAGGGTAGGAAAATAGGGGCTGATTGATTTTTAGCTCACTGATTGTAATGTACGCACACGCATAAAATATGACTTTTAAATAGCTATTTATTTTAATGCCAGCTCGTTTAGTGATCTTTTTCCTTTTCCTCGTGAAAATGTAATATTCCTTAAATTTTATAGTTTTCATAAAATAAAATAGAAGCTCTAACGAGGCATATAAGCTCTTGAATCGATATTTGTTATATGCTATTACGAGAAGAGTTGATTTATTTTTAAATGGACGGTGTCCGTGTGACATCATTTTTCAGTCAACACGTGACCTCCAACCAATCAACTTAAAATGTAGTTTCAGTTGACACTCAATGTTTCAATATGATTAGCTGAAATTTGTATTTTCCACCGACACGTGATTGAAATAGCCTCGTATCGATATCGTCCATTGCAAGTGATATTGGAGACGTTTTTACGTCACCATTTAAAACTGCACATCAAACCACCTATACATCTTCGTTCACAGTACGCAGCACAGTTTTTGCTTGTTAAAACGATTCTTTTAAGATTTTTTGTTGTTCTGAATTTACGTACATATGAGTCGAAGGTTTAATTTTGAATAAATGATTTTAACGCATGCGAATGTGTAAATCCCACGCACACATTTTTTTTTTTTGTTTGCCGTTTTGCAAAAGACTATTTGAATGCTATTAAAACTTCCGAAGTTCAATTTGTTATTTATTTTTCGAAATTCATACAGCTAAAAAGAACTGGTCTACGTTCCGTATCCTGTGCTGTTTGCATTTTGATGTTCATTTAGTGTTGGTTCTAGCGCCATCGTGGGCGATGTTCAGCGGGAGTGAAGTACTCTGCCGGTGGTAGTTTTGACTGTCAACCATAAAGAAATGTGTTCCACTTGGCGACGTTTTTTTTTGGAGGTATGATAATGCCTCAAATATTGCAAATTTGATATTTCAGAACTTTTGAAAGATCCGAAATTTCTTGAATTTTCCCGCATGCGTAATAGTTATTTTTTAATTCTAGCTACTGTGTGACGTACACAGGTGAATGTAAAGAATTCGCTTGCGCAATTTGACGTCACTAAGCTGCTAATTTGCGTTTATAGCCACAAAAAATTATAAAATAAAAACGTTTTAACAAAAAAATTAAACCGCCGAAAAACTCAAAAGCAAAAAATAATAAACATTTATTTTATTAACCTTAATAACTAAGTTCTTAAACTAATGTAAGTATACCTAAGTAATTTCGAGTCGGTGCCAAACAACCAATGAACAAACATCACTAAATTACCTTAAATTTAAAGAAATAACCAAATCAAATTAACAATGCAACGTGAAATCTCCGGCGATAAACATTAACATTCCAAATATTGCGCTCTCCTCACGTCGCTCACTATTAACGAGCTTTCGCAGAAATGCTGAGAGGTCTACTTTGTAATACAAAACTCAGCATTAAAAGCTGTGTGTGAACAATAAATTACTCCTATTAATAATGGAGATTTAGGCAATTTAGTGATCTTTATTTATTGGTTGTTTGTCACCGACTCAAAATTACTTAGGTATACTTACATTAGTTTAAGAACTTAGTTATTAAGGTTAATTTAAAAAATGTTTATTATTTTTTGCTTTTGAGGTTTTCGGCGGTTTAATTTTTTTGTTAAAAAGTTTTTATTATATTATTTTTACAGTATTCCAAAATTTCGCCTCGCATTTTGGTTGCAAATTTGAAGATTCTAAATGATTAAAAATTATACTGAAAAGATGGAGACTGGAAAAGACGCTAAATTATCGATTGGAAACTAAGAATTAAGATTGAAAACGATCTATTCAGAGAAAAATTGCATGCTAGAATGAGGAAATCCCTTTAGTATGAATATATGTACTGCAAAAATTTAAACAACAGTAGTCATTATTTGAGAGAACTGATAATAAACCATGAAATATATGTTTATTTGATTACAGTGATTTTGCTTCAATGTTTAAGAGACGAGAAAAAATATTTCTTGGATTTTTTCTTTAGTTTTTAGACAAGTTTAAAAAAAGAAAAATCAATGTATAACGTATAACTTAATAAGGAAGTGGGGATATTCATACTGAAAAACGTAAAATCGACCTGTATCATTACAGACTGAAAATCACAGTCGTAATGTACTTATAAAACTTTAGAAAATTAAGTATGATGAATTCCAACTATAATTCGTGCTTATTTATGTTATTTTTGTAGGTTTGTAGGTTCTGTTTCATGCATATCATTATTTCCGAATAGAGAAAAATACTTATTTTTTTAGAGATTTAAAACTGAGTTTATTAATCTGAAATTTAAATATTCATGTGCATTTAGTTTGATAGAGGTGCAATAATTTTTAATGTAAACACTTGTAGTAGAAATTCAGCTAGGTATTTAATAATGATTAAAGGAATTTCCAAACTTTCACGTTATTGAAGTACCGTGTGCCAATTTCAAATGCAGTATAAGATGAAGCGCATGAAAATAGGTTTAATTTCATAAAAAGAAGTAACAATTTAGTAAGTACATATTCGTTTTTTATATACTTGAATACATTTTACGATATTGAAAACAAAATTTTATAATTTTCAATATATCTCATGCTACATTCATTTTAATTTTGTAAGTTTGAGTACGTTCAAAATGCATGTTTAGGGTGTGCACCCTTCTAGTATAAGTCCCCTTTTTATAATATGTGTAATATAGTTATAAGCCTAGACTAAGTCCCCTAAGGTAGTAATTAAATTTCTTTCAATTTTCTATGCATAGATTTTACGCAAATTGCAATGTAATCTGTAGGATTAAAATTTTAATATTCGTAAACAATAAATTTATAGACTTAATTAAAGTAATTTAAAAATTCTGCTTTCACCACGCATATTCTTACTAAGCATAAACTTATTCTCTTAATTATTATTTTAAAAACTAAAATTATGAATTTATGAACAATTCAAACATTCATTAAAAACATATTTATCAAATTTAAAATGAGATAATGTTTTATGTATGACTTATTTTATAATTTAAATATTCATAAAATTTCCTTAGCTTGCTTGGAAGTTCAAACTTCAGGATAAATCCAAAGAAAACGGTATCACTTTTTTAAAGCCAGTCAATAACTCCTTTTTCAAATTAAACATACCTAGATTTTAATGACATTGAAAAAATTAACGAAATGCTTATTCATCTGCCACTAAAAAACTACAACCAATAATATTTTTTTTCGATATTGAATACGGTCACACTTAATTGTACGCTCTTATAGCATTATTCCATATATATTCGTAACTATAACAAATATTTTGTGCTCAACCTCCTTTTTGCTCTGTGTACTCTGCAAGAGACATAATGTTATCTTTGGATCAATCAGCACTCTGGATTATCAAATTGTATGCGTCTGTATTTAGTGTCGTATTCTAGAGTCAGAAATGTTTAGCTATCGAGCTACAGTAGACCGTAAAAAGATACATTTATTTAAGGAATTTTCGTGTAAGTGGTACAGAAAATTATATCACAAAAAGTATCCATAATTTATTGAACTCGTTAATGCCATCACATTCAATATATTTATGCACCCGCACAAGCTAGAAAATGAAAGTTTCTTTTTTTCATTTTCTTTAAAAGTTAAGCAATGCAACTCATAGTTCAATTTTTATCCAATCCTCAAAGCATTTTAAGTACCCCAATAAAGGTTATATTAAGAACTTATAACATCATTCCCCTTCCGAAAAGTATCAGTAATTTTCCACTATAAAAGGAAAATGATTTTGAAAGAAAAAATAACAGCTTTAAGGTTAAACACTAGCCTTACTTTTTGTTATATTGTTTGCATTTTTTTTTACTCCGACTGTGCAGGAAACATTGCCTATTCCTAAAAAAGTAACTATTAATCAAACCTAGGCACAATCGCTTTGAAATAGATAAATGCAGCTACAACTTGAAACTGCACTTTTTTATAAACCCTGTAAAATACGTAAATATACCTTAAAATTCTAAACAACACCGTTTTCCTCTCGGAAATTGTATTTATTGAAACAGAAAGAATTTGAATTACATGTTCAAAGTGAACAAACTGCAGCTTAACATTTTTGAAAGAAGATCGAGAGTTCTTATTTATTTTTAAATTCTAGAACAAAACAGCGAGGAATTCGATAACTGTCTAAACAAAAATCCAGAGCGGATATTACATGGCAAACTTTGTAAATAAAACGTAAATTAAAACTTCTTTATTCTACGCATTTTCAACTTCGATCTCAGCTGGATGTTGTTGGCCTAATGTTTGTGTTTTTCGAGTAATGATTGATATTCTGCTTTCTTTATGGAAATATATAGTTTCTTTTATAGGCAATTTATTTCCAAGGTTTTTCATTCGCATTTCTTAAATTTCTGTTATGTTCAGCTTCCGCGATATTCGGGTTTCATTCGTCTTAGGGCAAAGTTACATGTACCACTTGTTTACGTATAAGATGGACTTTGATTTTCTATTCTTCCAATTTGCATAACGAGCCGTCTTCTTGTAAACATGCATAAAATTCTATTCTTAATAATGCAGCGCCCTATTTTGACTGTATTAAAATACATGGTATTTACGTATTATCCCGGCGGTCCGCGAAGATAAGGGATTTTTCTCCAAAATAAAAGCCGTGCACATGAAATTATCAATGGTTCTGGATACGATAGCAATAGTTTGTCACCACATTTCCCGAAAAATAATTTCGCGGGAATGACCGCTGGGTTATTACGTAAGTACCAATTATATGATTAAAAATCAAATTAGAGCAGAAGATATAACAATACAGCAATTTCTCAGGATCATTTCCGGAAGTAGGGGAGTTTGGGGATTGTTGGCTAAAGGTGTAAGTAGGGTCATTCCTCATAATTCGAATGTTCGCACACAGATAGTGCAACCAGGTATTCAATAAGATCCTTTTTACTTTCCCTAAATGCTATTGTAGTTTTGCACGGTTACCCACTTCTAGTGCATTTTTACAATCATTTTTTTCACTTTGACAAGTACGTTTTTGATGCTTCATTCTTTTTCTAATTCCCAATACTAGTCTTAAAAATTTCGGTTTAACGTGTGCAGTGTTTGGCAGTATATGGTACTCTATCTCCTTCATCTATGATTTAGTTTGTTTGTTCACGTTTAGAAGGTTATGTTTCTCATTTTGCGAAAAAAAATACATGTATATATATGTATTATGGGGCAAGTTGGCTCAGTGCGCCAACTAATATCGTTACATTGCTTACTAAGTTGTCTATTTTAAGCGGTATCTAAGAGCTGTAAAAAAATCTAATCGAAAGACTCGTAATCATTGCATTGCCACTGGCATGTACAACAATGAACATTAAAGCACTGGAAACACAGATAAAGGTGTGTTTATTACTTTAGTCACATAAGGCTTTGAAAACGAAGACATTTGATTTTATATAAGATAACTGAAACTCTGCGTTATTTCTAGTAGGAACAAAAGCGTCCCAAACATACTTCATTTATTTTTTATTTTTTTATAACTGTATAATTTTAAGTTTATGCTGTGCAGAAACATATAATTCATTTCCTTAAAACTTCCTGGTAAATGTACAAAGGATTTCTCTTAAGTGCATGCATTATTCGAATTTCATGAAACTTTTGATAGAGAATATGCCAACTTACCCCGTTGGTATAGGTAGTTGAACCAAGCCGGGACAAGTTTTCACATTTTTGTTCCTTTGCCCAGGCTTTCGTTAAACTTAAACTGCACACTACACAAGGTGATACTCAATGCTATTAAGAATATTTCGACAAAAGTAAATCAATAACTACAAATTGCGTCTACTAGCCCCAGTCTTCCCTCCCGTGAATTCCTTATTTCACTAATTTGATGCGTGATCTTCAGACTGAGAACAATGTATGAAGGTTTCGAATATTAAGACTGTTAACAAGTTCACTTATTAAACATTTGTTAATTTCTGTTATTTATCTTAATCTATTAATTGTACTACTATCTTTATAATCTTTAAGCTAAGAAATTTCTAAATTTTTCAACCTCATCGGTTTCAAAGTTACCTTCAAACCGAAACAAGAAAAGAAAATTATTTTTTTTCGAAGACCCTGTTTCAGCTGAGAACAGTCGGTGTGTGCATTACAGTCCTTGTAAATCTTCTGATTTGGCTCAACACTCGTCAGACCAAAAGAGTTCTCAAATTTAGATTCAAAGAAAACAACAGATATTTTTTTCAAAGCAGAAGATCTTCGTATATTTTATTGCTTCTCAATGTTGAGTTTTCATTATCGTCCACAATTTTCTAAAGCTAAGATCTTGTGAAATCCTAAGTTTGGTGCCGATCTTAGTAATATATAAGGATTTTACATTACCCAGTAGTGTGTCTTACGAACTAGAGAACTCTCATTCAGCTTGGAAACAACTGTCGTAAGTGTATTTATGTGTTCTTCATTTCTAACTGGTTTTTGCTTGGTCCATAGCTGTTAATTATGCAAATCTGCTGTGTGCGTGACGGAAACTGTAAAAGTTATTTATATTACTAAACACTTCCCCTCAGAAAAGGCTTGGGGTAGTTTCTTGATTATTTTGTATTTATTTTAACAAAGACCGAGGAGTGTGTGTGGTTTTTCCCTACTAAATTTATTTAATTGAATAAAAAATTGTTGATTTTTAGAAAGTATTACGTATATAAATTAAAATCTTTAAAAAGGAATCGATAAAGGACAGGAACCTTTCCGAGTTATTATGTTAAGTGTGATTTATAAAACAAATTCGAATTACTTCATTTCTTCAGAGTAAATACACATTTTCAACAGCTCTTATTTTTGTTACTTTATATTAAAATAATATATATAGTCTACATAATCTATAAGATTATGCAGTTAAATTTCGGAGATTATTTTTAAGTCAAATATTGCCGAATATTTCACAAACAATGCAAACAGGAATCTCTATGTATTTGTCAATGTATTTGTCTATGTATTTGTCAATGCATCTTTATATAAAGAAAGAAATATTTCTGGCGTTCAAATCATTCATCATACAAGATCTTTGACTGAAAAAAAAATGCTGAGATAGTTGAAGACAGAAACATATGCCATGCCGTAAGAAACAGGATAATCATGAAAAATCATCGATGCATACAATGCACATTTCTTTGATAATGACGACAGAAGAAATCCTGCCATAGATTTTGGTTTTGCAGAGATCAGAAGTAACTGCAGAAATTCTAAAGAAAATTTTACATTTTACTGAATTGTGAAGGGAAATGTAAATTATTATGTTCATTGTCCGATGTAAGGATAGCGCGCTAAGGGAATATTTAGTATACTAGAGCAAATACCAATGTAAGTATGAAATTTCCATCTATGATGTTGCCCTAACCCATAATATTAATTTCATAATGAATAAATATTTAAAAATTTGCTTAAGTAAAGCTTGTACTGTATGGAGGTTATATGAAACACGAACAAAAATAAACAGAAAATGAGTTAACACAAGCTAAATGACAGGGTGAATATTAAAAATTGTTGATATTATGGACTTCTAAAGGACTGTCTGTTCAACCAATCAAGATGTTTTTTCAGTGATAGCAATTCAGAAGTATGGGCTCTAGATTCTGTGAACGGCAACAAAGTAGCAATCACGGTTTCAGTTATAGGTACGGAAAACTAGAAATTTTCGAGTAATAACATCTATTTTTTGCCTGCCACAAAATTATCGGTGCATGTTAAAAACCTGAAGAGAGTTAGACTGTTTCGTGAATCACAAAAATAAACGAATTCTTTATGTGTGCACAAATACAAAATTTTAAAATCACTAAAGTAGAACATCTTATCCTTCAGTAACTTAGGATCAATACTCAATTAGTTTAAAAAGAAAACTTCTGAAAACAAGGATATCCTATAAAATCTATTTTAAAATTTAAAATGATTTTTAAATATTTCTCGTTGGTTAATAATTTTCAAACTTTAATGCTGTAAACTTAAAAATGTACGCAATGTACGCAAAATAATCGCTGAAACATGTACATAGATGAAATTGTTTACTTCGCTTAACATGATTTTACATTTGAAGAATTTTAAAAGTAATTTATTATGTAGGATATAGTGTAGCAATCAGACTAGTGGGAGAAGTGGATCAACCACCTTAAATTTCACGATTTCTTTCATGACAGATAGAGATAACATTCTACATTGTTTGTACATTGTTTGTTCTTTCCGAATCAATTTTGTTTTAGAACAGTGATAGCAATTCAGCAATAGTGAAAAGAAAATAATGTCCTGTTATACTATAATTCTAACCTGTAGTTAGAAGATATTATATAAAAATAAAACGAACTAGCACATTAAAATAAACGTCATAAGCTGTTGTTTCAAAGTAATATTTGTGAATACAATGAACTTAAAATTTCTTTTTGACTTTTGAATTTGCCCAACAATGAACATTTGACCAACGGTGACTTTTTAATGTGTTTAAATAAAAATGAAATGAAATAAACAATAACTGCATTTTCTGCTATTGCATTGGTATTGAAAAAAATTCTCATCTTTTTCAGCAAATAGGGAAAAACTAACAGTTTTCTTTCCAAAGATTCAAATATCTGCCTTTACCAGCTCATAGAATTTTACCAGTTGTCTTTCAAAAAATATGGACTGGTAGTTAACATAATCCGAGTAATATTAAATGGGCCATCTTGACTGATTTTCCACCCAATCAAAACTTCTGATAGTTAACAAACGTTTCCATCTCCAGAAAGGCAACTGGTGTGATATTTTACGAAAATGTTCTTATGCCTGTGCTTTTTTTTTTTAGTTTTGGTCAGCAGTGCCACCAAAGTAATACTGGAGAAAAACTTTTCTCGGTGACAGTGAACTTTCCGTGTCATTACTAATTTGAAGTTCCAAAGGAAACATGTCTTATGTCACTTGTTCGTGGCTTGGAAATTAGCTTTTTTGTTTTCCATAATGAAGAAGACACAGGAAAGGGAAGCGAAAAAAAACATGAAATATTCGAAGTAAACGTTCTAAGCCTGTTACTTTTTTTAACACATTTCAATACGACAGTGTGTTTGAGAGCTTTTAGACTCTATGACCAATGACGCTAGTCGCCAAAGTTGGCTCATCATAATTATGTGCATTTTTTCAATGCATTTGTTGGCTACGCTTCACCAATCGACATATAAGAAACGTTCAGAAATCACACTGTGGTCGTTACTGCAAAATGAAGTTAGTAAAGAGGAACTTCAAGCCTCTGTCCTACCATAAGCATAAGCACGCCCTTTGTTATTCTGAATGCTATCGTGTAGCCCATAAAAGCATTAATAATTTTTTTAATAAAATTTGAGAAAGTTTTTGTTTCTAGCCTTGTAATTTTACAAGAATCTGTTGTAAATTAACATAGGATATTTCATAATAACTTTCGGTACCTTTCCAGCCCAGGTTCCAAATTTACAACACAGTTTGCTGTTGTACCAATGGGTTGAATTATTTACCAGATTTTTGCTTAAATATGTCACTCCTAGAAACATATCATAATCCGAATGCATTATATTTACCTGCATTTTTAAGCTGTAGCTATATTTTTCACTGCATATTTAAGTTATAACCGTAAAGGAAAATAAGTAAGTTATAACCGTAAAGGAAAAAACGCCGATTCAAAAAAGTTCGAAACTCTGTCCAAGTTACCTTTAAAATAGCTTCTGCTATTGAAATATCTTATTCTTTGATTGAACTAGACTGGGATTCATCTTGTACTTAGACACCTCAACTATGTACGTAAATGCCTTTTACCTATTAATTAAATGAAATGACAATATTTCTAACCCCCCATTGAAATTTTGACCCATTTGAAATTTTGAAGCATTCTGGTTGATAGATTAGAACATGGTTACACATTGCTTGCAGTATTACCAGTCAAAAAAGAAGAAGAAAGTTATATGATTTAATAATTTTCAAAAATGAATCTTTATTTAAAACAGGAGGTTATTTGACAATAATAAATTCTAAAATTTAACACTAAGCAAACATTAGAAAAGCGACTATGATGCATTAATCTTACATAAATGCAGAGTTTAAAATTAATCTATTTTCTTTCTTCCAAGTTCAAGAGAAAACAAATATGGAAAATCTATTCTTGCATTTTTCTGTAAAAGAATTCATGAAAAGAGCTTCAAATTCATTTCCACAATATTTAACAGCATAGAAAATTGTATATTGTGTATTTTATAATATGCATAACCAAGTTTTATCAAAATGGAAAATCATAATATTAAATTACATTTGATTCCTTTTGGGAAATAAACAAGTCTTATTTTCTTATTATGTTAAAAATACATAAAGTTGAAGAACAAATTTTTGTTTGAAGACATGAGATTTGTGATAATAAAAGAATAAAGAAAAAAAAGTTTTAAATATAAAGAAATGCGATATCCATTTTATTCCTAAAGGTTAAATAGGAATGTTTAGTATTTTACATAGATACATTTTTAAATTACTATTAATATTTTTGATTAGAAATTTAAAAATGATTAATAGGAAGCTTATAAAGAAGAATAATTCATGTTAAATCTTATATAATAATACATTGTCCGACACTAACACCTCATTTTCAATATATGCATGTACATTATGTATTTTTTTTTAATCCACGGTGTAATTTGTGAGCCTTGTAAGATAATTGCTGGGGGATTTTCTAGGACATTTGAATGGTACATTTGAATTTCTTAAATTTCAAGTTATATTTATAAATAGATAAAGAAACAAAATGAAAGTAAAAATTCCTTTTAACTACGAATAAAATTCTTGGCACGGCATACATTTTTCGGCCCTCGGCAGGGGTGTAACAGTGGATTCAGGTTTCTAGACACAACTCTCATTAAAATTTTTCATTTTATAATCTAACATTTGAATCTCTTACCAGATATGTTCGTTTCCCCCCCCACTCATAGTATGCAATTCTGAATCATGTTACTTCAAGTAAACGTGATATGTCGGCACACTGACGTACAGATTGTATTTTTGTTTGCCGTTACCATTTTGTGAATTTTTAAAATTTTAGAATCTGAAAAGGACTTATAAATCATAATTTATCTTTAAAAGTTTCATGATAGTTTTCGATTATGAAGGTAGTGATTCTTTTCGACTGAACACAGATTGGAAATTCATATTCATTAAAAAATTTTAAGAAATGCGTACTTTTTTGTCGTTTTTATGAGTAATAGCTTTTTTTTGAATTCTGAAATCTTCTTTAATTTGGGGTGTGAGAATTAAGTCGGGTCTCAATATATTAAATTGAAGTTACAGTCTGATGTGAAAAAGAAAAAAAAATTGTCTTTAAGCACAGAATTTTCTGTATAACAAAAAATACCAACAGCATGAGTATATTTTAAAGCTGGATGTTCTTGGATGGTTACTGCAGAAACAGAGTAAAAAAAAAACGCAGATAAAACAAAATCATAAATACTTTTTAAAGGGGTTTTTCTGGTAAAAAATAGAACAGAGACACATGAACACTACTTATTCCATATAGTAAATATGGCGCCTGTCGCTGTCACTTCCCATGTCCAACTTTTTTACAAATAATAGTGCTGTACCTATGCAAAAACACATAACTTGTTCACATCTCTTTCTGCATAAATCATAGACTTCAATTGAGTATTGGTTTACTTCGGATATAAGTTAATCCCGAAGTAGTGTCAAAAATACCTTATTATTTTTATCTCTATCCCTCGTGTAGATAATCAGCCTGGAGATACAGCCTCATTTTACAAAATTTAATTGATACGAAATATAGGACATCCATAGTTAAATTTTTCCTATTTGGAACAGTTACTGAAGAAACAACTGGTTGGAATGCTAGCATTCTTGTTGAGCTGCTGTCCTCTTTAAAAGTCCATTGGAGAAAGATCTGCGTGGGAAAAAAGTACTTTAAAATGTCACCACCAGGTGGAGTTTCACAAGCATTAGGGTGAATGAGTGCAACGTTTTAGTGCAAGCAAAGAATACGACGAATCAACCGCGAAGCAGATGAGTTATTCCTCTGCACGGTGGGAGAATTTATTTATGAGAAACTAAAACATAGAACTTCGCCTTTCGTAGTGATTTTTTAAACTACTTTTTTCCACAAGACATTTCTGTTTCCAATATTCCCATAAAGGTTTTTTGCAAATCTGGTAGCATTTTGCCTAATCGCTTTCGTTGCACACGGCTCTGGATAGACGGAAACCTAGAATGAGCACACAATGCATACCTCAGAACGTTTGTCATGTTCACTGGTTTATTTAGATTACTAAATTGATTATTTGTTTAAAATCGCCGTCAAAGCACGTTTAACACAGAGAATATTAAAGGAATTCGTAGATTTATTCCAGCTTTCTAGTGACGCTTATTTTTTTTATAAATTTGACGAAATGTCCACAGAAGAAAAGTAAATAAATAAATAAAATATAAATATAAATAATCCTAAATCCTGGCATTTATTTTGTAAATTGTTATATAATATTTTTCAAATTAAATATGTTAATATACACTCTCAATTTTTTTTAGTGTCTTCATTTTTAGTAGAATTTTCATTCATAATTAATTGGTATTTTATCTATGCAACTATTCATAGAAATTGTTTTACTGGGATTTCAAGAATTTTCCCAGATAGAATTTACCAAACTAAGCCAAGCATAAAGGGGGATATGATGTGGACAGCACATTACTTCCTTGTACGTCTATTAAATTATAAATATTTTCGGTGCAATTCATCTAAATATTTCTTTTCATAGAGATACCATATTGCAATAATACTAATACTTAGATATTTCAAAACAAATATTTGAGAAAACGTCGAGATCGGTTCTAGTTGAAGGATTTATTTTTCAAGAATTATTGGGTATTAGCAAATAATCGGAATATAAGATATTTTAGAAATATTTTGCATTGTTGTGGTTACTTACCATTTTCAGATAAGTAAATGCATTGCAACAACACTGAATAGCTCTAAGGGTCTAAGGCTAAATCAGTAAACTTTAGAATTATCATGAAAAAAAAATGCATTCACCAGTTCTTTTTTATAACATACGAAATTACTTTTTTCTCCAAAAACTGAATGCAAACGGTACATTTTAGCACCTAAAGCTAAAGAAAGGTTGATAGCATTTCTATCTGTAAAAGTTCTGGGCTAGGTAGAAATTACCAATTGATTTTCGTTACAACTGCATCTAATCCACTCACTGGAACAGAATAAACGTCTAGTATTTTGAATTATACGAAAAATCCATTTTCTATCGTATTTCTTTGCTGATGGAATAAAATGTGCAACTTTTGCAAGAAATAATTGATTTATTTTATTTTTTTCTTCGCAGATTGCCGTGAGTAAAGGTAGTTTTAAGACTTTAAGAAATGATATTTGATTTTTTTTTTCCACTTCGAAGAATTTCAATATGGAAATTCGACATTTTAAGAATAAGAAAAATTCTAGGTCAGAAAAAATGGAATTATTAAAGTTTATTTTAAAAGCTGGTTCGTTGGAAGGTTTTGGGGTACGGCATTGTTGCACGAGGGATATGTGAATAGAAGGATAATGCGTTAGGCGCAAGACGATATAAAAAACATAACAAATGAAAGAGTAAAAGAAATGTAATTGCGAAATGTTTTCTATGAATTATAATTCATAAAACGTTATAATGTTCATTTCATATTATAATAATATTTCATTACATACGTTTGTTGAATTATTAAAATATATATTTTAAGTCTGAGCCTTGGTCAAAGCAATTTTGCGTGTTACAAAAGATTCAAACGTGAAGGAAAAATATATTTCTTATTCTGCTCTTTATTTTTGACTTATTAACATTTTTATCTGAAGAAAAAATGCTGAATATTTATTTTGTAAGAGTTTTTCGTTAGTTATATTTCTTAATTACTTTATTATAGAATGTTATACAAAAGAGGACAATCATAACAATATGTATGTTACGGATAAACACTATTATTTCTTTTTCTGATTCAACGTATTCATAGGTTTAAAAAATGAAATTGTTATATTCGGCATGTAAGCTTCTAGAAATTTTTAGTGTTCAGTTAGCTTTATTCTAATAATTATATCAACAGCAGCTGCTCTTAATGACTTCGTGTCTTTTATTCATCCTATGTTAATATTGATTAAGTAGGGGTTATTTTGTTACGGGAATAAAATAATTTATCATAAATAAAGAGAAAGCACCTAATAATACGTACTATTTTATTTACAATAATTTCTTGCAAATGAGATGGCAAAAGAGATACACACAAAGCCAAAATACAGGGTGTCCCATAAATACCGCTCAAACTCTGCACAGCCAGATTTCTCGTTGGGAGTACATAGAAAGTGCTCAAAGAACCATAACTCTACGACCCGTTGTTTTCAAGAAAAGTATGCGAAGCTATTCGAACAACAGGCAGACTTCCTACGTTGGTTCTGTATATTAAAAGTTACTTATCGTAAAATATGAATTAGGTTATGTATACTTAATTTAGGTTAGGTATTAGCAATTTTTCATATTTCTTTAGAGTTTACGCTTTTATTCAAAAATTAATTATTGTTATAAAATCCTAAAACTGGAAATCTCGCTTATACTCCAATACTTGTTTGAGAGGGCGTAAACGCCTTTCAGTGGCATAACCAGATGCTAGAGTAAGATTTAGCGACCGCATGACTGGTACTTACTGTTAATTTTAAATGAAATGCCAGATAAAATATGTCCTTATTTGTTTATAAACAATCTGTCAAACATGTTTTTTTTTTCGAGTAAAAGAAACAATAATTCTTAGTCACATCCTTGTTTATGGATGAATGCTAAAGCATGTGCATCATACTGAAACTCAAATGCATTACTCACATCATTTGAAATTAAGTGTCCTGTAAAATATCCTAATTACTAAATAATAGTTCTTTATCTACATTATTTTTGCAACAAATGAATGTCTCACGGTGATTTAAAAAAGGTCCAAAAACCACTCACGTCCAAGCATAAAGAATTTTTCTTTTTTCTAGGTGTACAAGCATTAACTTCCAAATAAAAATTTCGTTAATAAGAACATTCTAAAAATATTTCATTGAAATTGAAACTTTTGCAGATAACAAAAGGAGGGGATATCTGTAACACCCGGAACGTACGTAATGTACTACTTTTTTTAATGTGTATTTTTGTATATAATACACATATATGAAAATGTTATTGGAGAAGTAGTATGCAAAAAATGTGTAGTAAGAATTGCAGTATAATAAAATTGATATAATAATAGTTAATAATTTTAGTATAGTACAGATATTGATCAAATTTGCGTAAAAATAGTAGCATATTACGTAGTGTAGCAAAAAGTGTGAAGAATAATTCAGAAGCTTCTTATTAATTTTAAAATTTACGTTTTATTTTTTTTTTTTTGGCCCTACTCTTAAGTATTTAGTACTCAATTTTTTTAGAAGGGGCAAGGTAGATCACGCCATATATACTTTAA
This sequence comes from Cheiracanthium punctorium, assembly GCA_038373885.1. Lineage (NCBI taxonomy): Eukaryota > Metazoa > Arthropoda > Arachnida > Araneae > Cheiracanthiidae > Cheiracanthium > Cheiracanthium punctorium. The sequence continues at coordinate 100,993 of JAWZYV010015836.1, read as the reverse complement.
AATATAGACAACTTTCAGCATCATCAAATAGGAACTTAACTCTTCCTTAACATTAAAAGTAAGAAGTTCACGGGCATTGTTAAAAATTATTAATAATGCGCATTTTATATTATTTGATAATAATAGCACTTATTTCTGATTACGTGCATGTACATTCGCAACCTTCGTTATTTTTACTTAAGAAGCATATATTTCAAGAATCAAGTATCTGATTAAGGCAAAACATAACAGCGCACATTTAGTCAAAGCTGCAAATTTCAATGTATCATCTGCTATGGGCATAATGCAATTCGGTCTACTCATCACTCAACGTCCCGTCCCTAATTTATATCTATCAGGAGATCAAGGTGGATGTGGGCAATTTGTGGCGGTCATGGCTGTCATCGCATTGGATACAAATTTGTTTTAACAAATTGATCTGACCATCTGTTTGCATCAGCAATGACAACGTATAAAGTTTATGCGGATAATGATGACTACTAAGCGGTATTATATACAGATATAACCTTGTAAAAAAACAGATGATGGTTTCCTTTAAGATACGCGAATACCTGTGTTATATACTTAATAAATTAATTAACGTTGCTCATGATATGTTACTATAGGTTGAATATGATGTATAATTGAATCCATGTATGTTGAATTGATTGTTGAATTGAATCCATGATATGATGTATAATTTAATCTAATAAGTATAATTGAATCCAGAATGTTCAATCATCGAAAGCACGTATGATTTTGTTATTAGTACCTGTATTTTAATGCTAGCGATAAGTAAGCGGATATATGTTTTTACAGCGAACTTCAATGCTTTTGAAACTCAATTTTTAGCAATGTAGTGCTATGCAGTCCCGGTTGTTGTATTCAGGCGGGACGAGGGAGAAAACAAGATTTTGAGCCACCATGACAGAGTAACAACACGGAGTTCAACAAGAAAGGGCATACCGTTATCGTAATAATCTATAAACGTATTAAATGATTCCTTTTATGAAGACAGTGTACTATTTTCTAAAGTTTTACAACAATTTATGTTTTAGATCAAATTTTAGAAGTAAGTTTCTTGTTTTACACAAGCAGTATTTTGAAATTCTTTTTTTCTTATCTATATGTCAAGTTTCTCTTAAGTGAAAAATAAAAAGTAAAAATCTCAACAATATGAAATTTTTATCTTCTAACAAGCAAAAATTGTTGCTGTTTTTTTTTTTTCAGTATACGTCGCATTTATATCAAAGCAATAGAGCAAATTGAAGTTCCATAAAGACGAATCGTCACTTTTAATGAAGAAAAAATTTTATTACTTTCAATTAAGGCTATTTATGGGAAATTGCCGTTCATCTAGGCATACCAAATAAGTCAATTTTATTACACAAAAATTTAAACGATAGTGCTTAGTTTACTTGCGGTATTACATGCTGGTATTTAAAAAAAGAATATCCATGCTATTATCCTACAGCATGTCATGTAAGCCTTATAAATAATTTAGCTTTCATAAACTAATGCAACAATTCCGAAAACTATCCAAGTGATACCACTATACCTCAATAGACACTCAGCACGCCCAATATCACACAGAAACCGATAATCGCAGAATTGAGTTATCGACACGGTTTAGCTTTAGCCTAATGATTCCCATCCAAATCCTTTTTTCTTTAATCCATTATCTTCAGAGCTATACAAAGCACATTTAGACCGAATGTGATTCATTTACTTCGCCACACATCAGGTTTGAATGCGTCCTCCTGCGCTTGATTACTCTCGTTGTGATAAGCGTGATGTAATCCAGCTCTCATTATTCAACGTTTGATCACCAAGTTCATATCTTTCATAGATTAAGGTTTAGATGAGGGATGTTTGCCCGTGTATTCACGTCGACCAGCACGTTGGGCGTATTGTTGTGTTAGCGAAATTGCTGCGAACACTTTGCGAGAGCTTCGGTTTGTTCGAGAGTTCACTCTGGATTACAGGGTAAATGTAATATTGCGTGCTAATGCTGAAGTGAACGGACGGTATCATGCTAACAATGAGATTTGAACAGAGGTCGCGGCTTGCACAACGGGGTGCATGTTAACTAATGGCGCAGTTTTCCCTAAGAATAAATGGATGACTGATGCTTTGCATTCGTACTACTTTGGATGTGAAATGGCTGTATTGTTCGTACTGTTAAATTAATACAAATCCAAATTTTGAAATCGTGCATAAAATATCAATTCCAATAAAACTTTAAACAACAGTTGGAGGGGAAATACCTTTTTATACTATAAATAAACGTTTTCACAAGACACTTTTTATGATGAAAAATGCATAGCTGATAGGCAAATTGAGATGCAAAAGTAAATAGATAAAATTTGACTGAATAAAATAAGAATTTGAAATATTCACAATAGAACAATCTTAAAAAGAATATCGATTATTTTAGTTGAAATATTGAAAGTGCATAGATAATGAAATATGGTTAAACACATTTAATCACACACATGCATGTATTTATAAAAATTAGGGGTGTAGATGTGATACTAACATTCTCCACTTAAAAAAATTAGTTCTCTGTTCTCAGGGAAATTCTTAAAAAAGTTATTAACGAACATCATACATTGGCAAAACTCAGTATAGTGAGACGAAGGGCTTTGACTGACGAAGACCGACAGAATTTTTTGGTCGAAACGATCGTATCGTGTGTTTTTTCACAAAACATTTATTTATTTTATAGGAATGTATGGTCCGAAGTGAATTATTTAGAGGCACAACCATGAAAAAATAGTGTATGAAAAGAAGAGCATTGTTTATTTGAAACGTCATCACAAAATGCTTATTTGCCGCAATACTAAGAATAAATGCTTAGATTTCTGTCATAACCTGTTCGTTTTTCCTATTTATTTTTATCATGTGAGTTTTTTTTTTTTAGATTTAATCTTATGATTTAAGGATTTTCATTAGCAAATCTTGTACACGTTCTAAAGACGTCTAACGACAGATTTTACTAAGGAAGAGATTCATTTGTTTCGTTTTAGACCAGCATGATGAGAGATTGTACGAATAGTGAAAGGCAGACATGCATTTAATGTACAGGGCAGCAAATGGGAGCGGCAGAGCAGCAGAAGCGCTTTCCTCAAAGCCGTATGCCTAAATTCAAAATATTTCAGAGATTGCATAGGGACTTCGCGTGAAAATGGTTCATTCGTTGTAATCTTATACGAAAGGATCGGATCAAGAACTGTTCGACATTCAAACAGAAGACAGACATCTTGAACCCTGTAAAAAAATCATTCCATACAAGCACAAAAGCTACTGTAGATCGCTTACATGTAAGATATTCCACCGCCTGGAGAGTTTTAAGAGAAGAACGGTTAAATCCATTCCATATACGGACAGGGTAAGTATTGTCAGCAAATGATTACCGTGCGCATACAATTCTGCCACCGATTTTTGCATTAGTGTTCGCTGCAGCTGAATTTCCCAGATAATGTATTATTCGCAGATTAAGAAACATCCATAGAGGAAGGCTTGATTAATAGGCATAATAATCATGCTTGGTCTTCAAAATATCCACATGCTACACGTTCAATTTCATTCCAATAAAGATTACCTGTGCATGTTTGAGCTGGTGTGGTACACGACTTCCTCATCGGCCCATATCTCTTACGAATGCGACTGAATGGCTTAAGCTGTCGAATTTTTTATTAATCAGGTTTTAACTGAAGTGGTAGAAGATTTTTTGAACGTGCTTCGCAATTACACGTGGCTCCAATAGGATGATGTGCTAGCCCATTATAAACTGTTTGTCCATAATTACCTGGCGGCCACTTATGGGAGGAGGGGGTGGGGTGGGGGCATGGATTGAGCCTGGTCGGAACAGTCCGGTGGCCAGCACGGTTTCCCGATTTATTGCGCATCGATTACTTCTTAAGGGAGCATGAAAGTGATAGTTTGCGAGACTCCAGCTGACTCAATTCGAACTGAGGCAACTCAGGACTTCATTGCTAGACATTCCACCGCAACTGCAAGCACACGCGGAATATCTGGCATATTTGGAAATATTTGCAAATCACTCCTTAGACGATACCAAGCATATATCACTGTTAGCGGTCTCAATTTTGGGCGTTTATTACATCCTTGCTAAAAATAAGCACTTTGATGTTTCGTAATAGATAATGCTCTTCTTTTCATAACTTTTTTTGTATTTGTGCCTCAACGGATCACTTCCAACAATACATTACTGTAAACAATTGTTTATTTTAGGCAGCAGTACCACCCCTCCAAGTCTGTACCATCACCGTAGAAGCACCCTGTATACTAACTGAATAAATGTCAGTCATAGTCTCCACTTTTTTAAAGCTCACATTTTCTACAATGAAATTTGAACTGTACCTTTAACAGAACTATGACAGGTTTAGGATCCTGCAGAAGTAGTTCTATCAAAACTTGATCTCATATTTGTTTCGTTTTCAAGAAACTGAATTGTTTTAAGATCTATTTTTTTCCAGATACCCTTGCACTTAGGTTTAACGAGGTAGGTGCAAAATAATAGCAGGTAATTTTAGCTAATCACTAAAATTGGATCCGTTTTCACAGAGGTAATTACTAAGGCGTAGAGAATGAATCAGTTGGCAAGACGTGGAACAGTGATCTTGCTATTTTCTTTGAAATAAAATGCCACCCATTCCTTTTTTAAAGAACCCATATTAAGGGGTATCTTTGTGAGTAAAATCTTTAATGGTATCTTTATGGAATAACACACGCTCTACCCAAGATTGATTTTCAGAGTGATTACATAGTTTATATGATGAAGTATATGCTCTAGATTTAGAAAGAAATTGAATCTTCTTTTAACTTACATAGTAATATTGTGAAAGATTTAAAAAATCTTTTTTCCGAAGTTGGTATTTAAAACTTCTAATTTTTTTAAATCTTCACACAAAATATTTTATGAATATTCATGTTCGCGAAATATTATTTGGTTCCTGAATTATTTCAAATCATGTTTTCATCGTGCCCCCAACAAACAGGTATCGCGCTTTATTCTATTATTATGGTAAGTGAGCAATGCAAATTGAAAAAAAAATTAAAATAAGGTTTTAAAAAGTGTTATGTTTAGAAAAAATCATCATTAATTTTCAAAAGTTACACTTCTAAAGATTGTATATGCGAACCCCGTGCAAAAAATTCCCAGTTAGTAAAATGAAATCACTATGAATCTGTAAAAGCAAATATACAAAAAGAAGGTTTTTAATCTAATATTTATTTCTATGTAGCTTATTAGTATGCCATTAACCTTTCATTTATCATTTAAAAAAATAATTAGTTAAATGAAAAAGAAAACAAATAATCATATCTTCTGAAAGATATATCTCAGTAGAATGTGTAATTTTCTTAACTTAATAAATAATGAAATGCCGAAATAAATCGTAAAATGCTGAAATTTATTCTTTACAAATCTGCTCTTCTTTTTTATATATGCATTAATATTGAATTTATATTTTTTACCACTGAATGGATACGAAATGTTAATATGTTCCAACAAAACATGAAATTTCACCCGCAACTTAGCCTCAAACGTTTCCTGTATTAGTTAATTAAATTTTTCATCTCCATACGCAGTTCCCATACTTTACTAATTAATGACAGTGCACAAGGGAAGTTCCCTCTGAAATTTCTTCTTTCAACTTCCTTAATTTAAACAGAATGAAGAACATGAGTGGCACATGGCTCGTATTTAGAAGCGGTTTCATCGTGTATTCCCTTGTTTAATTAACTCTTTGAGATCTTATCTGCCGCCAAATGCGTACATGCGAAAAAAAGTATGTTTCCCTCAGATAAGTAATTTATGTCTTTTTGTCATGTTTTCCATTTCTAATTTTTAATACAACATAGTTATAGTTTTTAAATATCATTATGATTACGTAATGTAATTAACAGACTAAAAAATTACACTTCTAACGTATTTTGATAACTATAAGCTTGAGGTAACTCCACTATAAAACACTATAACTTGAAATGGACGCATGCTTGTTTGCGAGATTCATATGATTAGTTATAAATGTATTAAATATTCTGGAGTACAATGAATCTTACGACGCAATTTCCTGTTCCAGTAAAAATAATGTAATGCTAACCAACAACATCTTGAAATGTTATGTTAAACCCTAAAAGTAGACTAAAAAAGCGCGAACACGAATGTAAAAACAAGGCAAAATCTTTTACTTTCTTAAAAATGTTAGAATGCTAACTAACAACAAAAAATTCATTTGTTATACTAAACCTCAAAAGTTCAATAAACCTGTTGTTTTAAATATACAACGAAGTTTAAAATTTTATATTACCAAAATAAATTTCACAAGACGGTTTCGTAACCCTCTATTTGCGTGGATGGTACAGCTTCCAGCAGCTGAGGAAGTGTGGTATTTTAATTCCACCCAAAAGATTTGTCCTTCGACATTTTATTTATTTATTTATTCATGGTTGTTAGTTTAGGAAGTTCTTAATTAATTGTATCACTTTTATTACTTTGGATATCCAGAGCCAGTGCATAATTTCAGGTAACATATCGTAAGATTTATTTTTCAATTCTGTTTAGGATGAAAAAACAACAAAAAAAACACGAGCTATGTATAGTACTAAGTCATTATTGATTAACATAAACCAAAGCATAAAGTATCAACATATGCTACAAATTATTTGAGCATTGTTTTCCGCTTTAAAAAATTACATTAATGTATAAAAACTTTAAGTTTGGCATTTCCTTCATTGCTAATTAATGAAAGAAATTCCATATCAGATCATTCTATGAGAATCACCGTTCCTTTTGTATTCTCTTCATTCACTGATAAATAAATATTTTTCTTTTCTAAGTATCACTTAAAGAAGTACAAATATTTATAAAAAGGACCCTCAAGAACACGAACTCATTGTATTGCTCTGAACGATATATACATATATATATATTTCTTTTCTTTAAAAATTCGTCTTTTAAAAATACTTTCACTACCATTTAATTAGCAGAAAATAATATATCACTTCAGTTAAGTCAATTGTAACATAAAAGTAATTGCTACATGTTTACGCGTGAAGTCCCCCCCCCTCATATTTGAAAATTACCTTGAAAGTAGAATTCATTTATTGTTTCATTTTTGGAAAGGAAATTCTTGAAACACAGAAATAAAAGATAATTAAAATGTTAGTGCATACTATATTCTGTTCCAAAAATCATTCTACGAAGCACTTATAGAGTTTATTTAAAAGAAAAAAAGCTGTAAAAGCAAGTTTTAACAAACAATTGAAAATATAAAATCTTTACAGAACTGAAAATAAAAAATAAATAAAAATTATTTCGTATGTTCAAAAAAGAGCAGAAATAAGAAAAGTTCGTACATTTCGGATATTCAACAGATTCATACGCTTCTTCAGGGGTTAAATCACAAACTTACTCATATTCATGGATGCCCAGCTCTCACTTCCTGCCTGGTGATGATTTTACCACCATAGAAGGATTGACCTTTTATAAAATTCAAAATATGCATTACGGTGGAGTGAAAAACACTTTTTCTCGAAATTCACATTGCCCGAGTCATTAAATGGCGCGAAACTGATAAGAACAAACTGTGTCCAAATTTCAACTCAAAATACTGCCATCTTCAGGTTCCGCACCTCAAGCAAATATATTCCCAGTGTATTTTTTAGTCTTTTATGAATTTCTATTAAAATAATTACGTTTAATTAATTAATTGAATAATTAATACCCGATACATCTGCTCTATCACGAACAACGTCTAGTTCGGGCATTGTGTCCATCTTGGAGATTTAGAGAATCTCACCGTCAGTCGTTTTCCGACATTTGGCTTCCTGACTATTGAAATCATCGTCATTTTCTGAGGTATATTCCATTTCTGAATCAGATCTCAAGTCGACTTTTATTTCTAAATTTACGATTCCCAGCACTGACATGTGATAATAACGTATTAATAAAAGAATTAATGATGAAAACATAACTAATTTTTCAATTAATTAATTAAACATTATAATTTTAATAAAAATAATCTAGAAATATATTCCTTGTGTCGTGGAACCTGGAGATGTCAATATTTTGAGCTGAAATTTGGAAACAATTTGTTCTAATCAGTTTCGCACCATTTAATGACTCAGGCAGTATGGATTTTGAAATAAAGATGTTTTCGCTCCACCCTAATGCATCCTGGTAAGGAAACTCTAAGGAGTTCTAACGCGTGTTCCCGTTTGATCTAGAGAAAACAGACCAAGACTAGAGGCCGTTTGATTGACAGCTGAAGGTGTACTCGTAAACGGGTCCTTCACACTTCAGCCGTACACTATGTTCAGCGTTGTCACGTTGACACAACGTGCATATTCTTTAATGAAAAATTATTAATACAAAACCTAATTAATATTGTCTAAATTTAAACTAATAATCTATTCTAAATCTCATTTAAAAGTTTTTAATAATAACTATCTTTTAAAGCTTTCATTTTTCCTCTTGGCCTTCTCAATTACAGCGCATTAACGTACTTCTAAAGCATTTCCCTTTCAGCTGCTTTGAAATAAAATAACAGTTGTCACCAGTTTTCTATAATACTAAACGAATAATCATAACATCCCTTCGCTCGCATATGTTATCTCTGGTCCGCTGAAACAGATGTGTTTGCGGTTTTCCTCTGCAGTGCAAGAAGCATATTGCTCGAAAAACATCTGCTAAAATTGTTCCAGAAAAATCGAGCTCCCTTTTTCTATAGCAGTAGGTCTAACGGTCATTTTTTAGCAGTTGCGGAGTTGGTACTTGTGTGGCGAGGTCCTCCCTTTTAAGTGGGGAACCTTCGCCACCGGAACGTAGGCACGAAATGCCATGTACGCCATAATAATTTTTAGAAGAATGCTTCCCCAGTTTTCCTTTTTATTTGAGGGTGTATTATAAAATTTCAAAATGTTGATCTTCAGATGGTGTAAAAATAAAGAGATATGACTAAAATGGAGATGAGTCCTGCCAATTATTTATAGTCGACTTACTGATTTTTGTTAGCAAAGTTTGTGCTTTGTGTTCCAGTTTTCTGCGTGCTCTCCTCAAAAAGAAAAATGAAACGACGAGCGCTAGGAAGACGGATGCCTTTCCGTAACAACATTATGGGTCAACAATTATTTGACCGCCTCCTTCTTTTCTTTTGCGAACCTGCTTTGATGTACCGCTATCTGTGATGATTCCCAGCATTCTCTTGAAATCGGATTTAGTTTGCTGGCGTTCAAGAAAAATGAACGTGATGTTGCTTTAACTGAAATTTTCTTCTTACAGTGCTACACTTCGCTGACGTATATCTTTAATACGCAATATGGATGTCGACATTTTCTTTTATTTTTAATACAGTGACGCAATGTTTTTCACGATTGTTCAGACCAAATGTGACAACGATCTACATACCACATACCTACCATCGTCTCCTTACGATCACCGCCTTCCACCATACTTCTCCATAGGATAAATTGGTGCCGTGACCAGGATACGTTCCGACATCAGATAGTGTATTAAAATCGTCGTGATCTTCGTACTGGTGCTACAGTGTGTTTTTTTATTTTTGTGTTGCGGCGTAGTGACGAAGCAAAAGAAAAATATTGCGTTTAAGTGCTCTCCATTTCACTTCATGCTTTTTTTATTTTATTTTTTACTGGGATCCCAACCTTTTTTTTGAATTTTTTATTGTATTATGTGTTAATACATTTTTTCTATTACGAGTAAGTGTTCATATAAATATATCTGGTATTATAGTTAGTTTTATGCATTATTTGAATTTTGATTACAGTGATTGATATTATTATGATTGATTTTTTGCTATATATGCGTATATATATTTCATAAAAAGATATTTTCTTCGAAATAATGAACATTATTTACATTTTTTGCATATATTTATCTTATATTTTTCTGCATATATCTAAATGGTAGTTGATTATTTCTGAGTATACTGCTGAAACCAGTTAAATAAATTAAGCATATTTAAAAATGTTTATTTGTGCACTTAGAATTGATAAGTAGCAATTATATATTTTTTTCATATTTTTATCTATGCATAATTTTAAATGAGTACTAAAGGTAAAAATAAATTAGCCAAATCGACAAATATGCCTAATACAGCCATTCTTAATATTCTGCCTTTTCAAGGAGAACCTCATTTATTGGAATTTTTCTTTAATCAAGTAAAGGACATATAAAATTTAAATAATTGGGATGATGCACAAACAAAATTATTTCTAAGTACTAAGCTTTCAGGTGCTGCTCTGCAATATTATGCAGAATCTCCTTTTTTTGCTGAGGCAAAAACTATTAATGAAATTCATGTACAATTTCAAAATTTCTTTGGAACTAATAATACTCAGGCTAACATAAGCCAGTTACATAGTCTAAATTTACTTCCTAATGAATCCATGCTGAACCTATCCCATCGCTTAGATCTAATTACTAAGAAGGTTTACAGCACCATATCTGATAAAGAAGCGTTAGATACGATAAAATTTAATCATTTTCTTAATGCAATTCCTCGTGATATCAGAAAAATATTACAAATCGAAAAAGTAAATAAGTATGATAAGGCTGTTTCCCGAGCTCATGAATTGCAGCAAATTAATTCTGCTGATTCCCCACCTCGAGCTCAGTCCTCCCAAATAAGATCATTAACCGAAGAAGTAAATTCGCTAAAAGAACAAATCAATAAACTCGAAGATGATAATAAGGATAGTGTTTCTGATAAACACAATAACTCTAAATTTCAACGTAGTCATCCTTATAATAGACAATTTCATAACAATTATAGAAACATTCAATATCAATCTAGGCCTAATAATAGAGATTTCAAAAATTCCAACAACTATTTTCCTCGACAAACAAAGGCAAATAATTTTAAGAAATATTCTATAACATGTCAGTTCTGCTACAAAAAAGGGCATAATGTCCATCAATGTTTCAAAATGAAAAATTCTTTGATTCCAATTCAGACCATAACTCAGCCTAATCCTATGTTCCAAAATTTGCCTACTAGTGATGCCTCTCAACAAAATGTGGTATCACAATTTCCTAATACGAATGCAACTTCCTTTTTACCACATAATGATCATTTAAACTGCTAATGAGAACTCCTGGTGCTGGTACTCGAGATTCTCAAGTGACTTTACCCCAACCAGCTACGTCAAAACTTCCACCTATGAGAACCCTAGCCCCCGATGCTCGAGTTTCTCCTATGTCCTTTTCTCATCCAGAGCCTTTTTCTTCACAAAGATCAACACATACTCAAACCTTGCAACCTATAAAAATTTGTAAGAATTCTGAATCTCAAACTGATAATTTTGTGATGGATGAATGCCAAATTATTGCAAGTGTCTCTGATAATTCATTTAAACTTCCAATTATTCCAATTCAACTACATAATAATAATATTCCTATGCTCATAGATAGTGGCTCATCCTTATGTATTTTATCACAGATTGTTTTTAATGATTTAAAACATGCAATTAATTATAAATTTCTTTCACGTTCTGTTAAAATTAATACAATTAACTCTGAGGTTGCCTTTTCTAGTTGTGTTGATATTTCATTTAAAATAAATAATAAACATTTTAGACATCACTTTTTCATCACCAATGTGACAATTTCATCTCAATTTCAGGGTATTCTTGGATTTGATTTTATCCAAAAATTTAATTTACAATTAAATCCACATTCTGGAACTGTTTCCATTGGTGACGTGCTTGTTCCCTTAATGAAAAATCAGAATTTGAACAGGGAAATTCATACAACCACTGTAAATAACATGACTAATTCTAAATCGCCTATTACACAAGAGTTAAGTAATGACACGCCTATTACAATTAAACTTGATAAGAAAATCATTTTACATCCCGATGACTTTCAATATGTAAAACTTAATCTGCATAACTGTCCATATACTGAATTTTTGTTTGAACCTAATATACAATCATTAAAACTAGAAATTTATGATTCAATACATTCCATTAGCAATTCTGATATTAATAATCCCCATTTTTATATCTATGTAAAAAATAATTCTGATGAAACCATACACTTAAACAAAGCAATGAGTATTGGAACTATAAGTCCTATTGAAGAAGCTCAATTAAATATTCACACAAATATGCCTGATGACCATGTCAATCTTATTACTGCCTCTGATGAAATAATTCAAGAAAGAAAGAGTGAGCTTACAGAAAATGACTTTGAGTTGAAACATTTAACTCACAATGAACAAAACCAAATAAAAGAAATATTAATGAACCATTTCTCTGCTTTTTCAAAATCTTTGAAAACCTTGGGACACACAGATAAAATTAAACCGCAGTTATCATTTATAAATAAATTCCCAATTAGGACTTTACCATTTCCCATCCCTCAATCCTTACAAGATGAGGCTCTGAGACAACTAAATGAACTGCAGGAAGCCAGTATCATTGAAAGAACTCCCACAGAATGGGCATCTCCTATGCTTTTAGTAAAAAAGAAAGCTCTAGATCCTAATTCTAAACCGAAATTCAGACTGGCACTCGACTTAAGACTTTTAAATGCTATCTTAAAACCATCGGCTTACCCACTACCAAAAATTTCTACAATTATTTCCAATTTATCAAACTATAAATATTTTACTGTTCTGGATTTATGTAGTGCATATTGGCAAATTGACTTACCTCATGAATACAGAGATATTATTGCTTTTACTACACCTTGGGGTACTTTTCGCAGCAACCGCCTTGTTTTTGGTTTAAAAACTGCTGCCAGCACATTTCAAGCTCTAATAGACAATATCTTACAAGAGTCTGAGGTTTCTGGAGTTATGGCATATCAAGATGATATTGTTATTGGTTCAAATTCTTTTGAGGAAACTCTTCAAAAACTTGACGCCTTACTTAATACTCTAATCAAAAATAACATCACTTTATCCCCAAATAAATGTCAATTCCATCTTACCGAAATAGATTATTTGGGCTTTCATTTATCAAATCATAAAATTTCACCAATTTCCTCCAATATTATCAAAATTACTGGTTTTCCAATTCCTAAAACAAAAAGACAACTTAAACGCTTTCTAGGAGTTTGTGGATTTTATCGAAATTTAATACCTTCATATGCTGAACTAACATATCCTCTTGTCCAGTTAACTTGTCCTAAACAAAGTTTTCAATGGCTTGACATTCACACTGAAGCATTCAATAAACTACAGAAAATTTTCTTCACTAAAACTTTTGTTTGTTTACCTGACTGGTCTAAACCTTTCATTTTGAATACTGATGGTAGTCATCAAGCAATTTCTGGTGTCATTTTACAAGAATTTAATGGTGAATTACATCCTACTTCTTACTTTAGCAAATCTTTATCTAAATCTGAAAGAAATTATCCAGCCATAAAAATTGAATTAAAGGCTCTACATGACTCTGTTTTAGCATTTAAACATTTTCTATACAATCGAGAATTTACTGTTATGTCAGACAGTAAACCATTAAAGCACTATAGAAAAACTACTTCTCCTGCTGATCTCACTACAAAATGGCTATGCGAATTAAGTGAATATACTTTTAATTTCAAGCACATTCCTGGTAATCAAAATCTTTTGGCTGATTACTTTTCACGTCTTGAAGAAACGCCACCACACCATGACATAAATTCTCAACCAAGTACTTTAAATTTAAATAATGATGTACTTCCTGTCATTGATGATGCAATTTCTGAAAAACCTGATAATTTTGAACATATTAATTATTTAAATGTTACACAGTCTTCGCCACAAGACCCACTTTTAGAAATTTCTGGTAAAACATTTCTTGATGAACAACAAAAAGACAAAACTACTTTAAAAATTATAAATGATTTGAAATCTAATAATAACAGCAACAACAATAAATGTTATTTTCTACATCCTCATACTAAATTATTGTACTATGCTAAAGAATCTTCATCTTTGGAAATTCATCCTACTATTGTTGTTCCTAACTCTCTAAAAAAAAAAGTTTTGGCTATTGCCCATTTACCACATTTTGGTATTGCAAAAACATATGAATTTCTTCGACAGCGTTATTTTTGGTTTGGTATGTATGCTGATACAGTTAACTTTATTAATTCATGTACTAAATGCATAACTTTAAAATCTCATGCTACTCCACCTATTCCTTTGCAAAATAATCACATACCTGAAAAACCTAATGAAGTAAATTCCATGGACATTCTTGGACCTCTAAACAATGGAAAACATATTCTTACAATAATTGATCATTTTACTCGTTTTCTACAACTCTACCCCTTAAACTCTATTACTACTGATGCTGTTGCTAACTGTTTATTTTCATACATTTCAACTTTTGGCAGACCTGCCATTATACTTACTGACTTAGGTACTCAATTTACTAGTGCTGTTTTTGAAACCTTTAACAAAGTTTTTGGAATTAAATTAAGACATACTACTTCTGGACACCCACAGGCTAATTCAATTAGTGAGAGAATCAATACCTCAATTAAATCAACTGTAAATGCTCTAATTCAAGATGGTTACAACTTTGCTCATGCTATAAACATTCATGTAAATATGTATAATGCTTCTACACATTCTTCTACTCAATTTTCTCCTAATGTAATACAATTTGGAAGAGAGTTGCCAATGATTTTTGACACGTATGACTCACAGCTACAATTTCAACATTTAGATAAAGCTCATTATCTGTCTCAAGTAATGTCCACGCTGAAGCGAATTTATACTGACACATATTCTAATCTAAAGTCTGCACAATATGAACAAAATTTAAAGAAAAATGAAAATGCTAAGCTTAGATTTCTTTTCCCTGGTGATATTGTTTACTTAAAGTCTAAAGATAAATATAATAAACATCTTACTGGACCTTATAAGGTTATACAAAAATATTCTCCTGTTATTTATTCAATTCAATTATTAGATAATCCTGACACTTCTGTTCGCAAAATGCATATTGATAGGTTAAAACTTGCTCCTCCTCGAAGGTCTTTACTTAATGACTTGCCTGTTATTGATAGTCACTATCAGGTTCCTACTTCGCACTCTTATAATTTTAGGCCACGTAAAAATTAATTTAACTTTTTTTGTTTTTTTACTGGGCACTTTCAATGCGAACAGCCTGATCAACTGTTTGTATTGAACCTGTTCCTTTCTTATTTCAACTACTGTAATATATTTAAAATATTTTTTAATTTACCATAATTCTCTTGTGACATGTTTGTGTGGCAGTTTACATTCCCCAATGTGGTAAACATTGACATTTTTCCTTCTACTGTCCTATCCTCCCTTTCTCCTCTAGTAATTGGAAGAAATCCCGTTTGATGTAAGTGAAATCAAACTACTGCACTCATTTTTTCATTTTTTTTCTTTTTTTGCTTTCCTTTTTGGGAAGCTAACTCAGCGAAAAATTTTAGACTTGAAATGCTATAATTGCAATTTTCATTTGGTACAATGCATACCAAAGATTTTTCAGTTTTGAAATTTAAATTTTTTTTGTTCACAATATTATTTTAAAAAAAAACAATAATTAAATAAAATAAAATAAAGACATGAATAAGTTTGTGTTGTTTCTATAATGTGAAATATGAGATAAAGTAAATGTATATATTTTGTATGTCCCTCCTTTTTCTTTCAAGATGGCAAATTTTTTTACATTTTAAATAAGAACAATGTTGTATTGAAATCCTTTTGAATGGCTACAAGTGGTACCACTTCAAAAAAAAAAAAAAAAAATCAGAGCTCTTTCCTTTTATATATAACAAATCCCGGGTTACCTTTTTATTGAAAATTTTATTGAATTTTTGTGTGAAATATTATCTTTATTTTGATATCAAATACTATTGAAATATGTATATGCAAGAACTGTTGACAATCTTTTTCAGCTGACAATATCAGCAATGCAAGAACCTCAGCACAGTTTTAGATTTCGTGATTTTTTTAGTATAACAATAGACTGAATCATGTAAAATCAAGACGGACAATTTTAAGGTTTTCTGCAAGAACTTTATGCAATTTTTTTAATATTACTGGACTTTGATTGATATACTGTTTTAATATTTATGCTGAACATGTAATTTTTTTCTGAAAACTTGGGGGAGTATATGTCACGTTGACACAACGTGCATATTCTTTAATGAAAAATTATTAATACAAAACCTAATTAATATTGTCTAAATTTAAACTAATAATCTATTCTAAATCTAATTTAAAAGTTTTTAATAATAACTATCTTTTAAAGCTTTCATTTTTCCTCTTGGCCTTCTCAATTACAGCGCATTAACGTACTTCTAAAGCATTTCCCTTTCAGCTGCTTTGAAATAAAATAACAGTTGTCGCCAGTTTTCTATAATACTAAACGAATAATCATAACATCCCTTCGCTCGCATATGTTTTCTCTGCTCCGCTGAAACAGATGTGTTTGCGGTTTTCCTCTGCAGTGCAAGAAGCATATTGCTCGAAAAACATCTGCTAAAATTGTTCCAGAAAAATCGAGCTCCCTTTTTCTATAGCAGTAGGTCTAACGGTCATTTTTTAGCAGTTGCGGAGTTGGTACTTGTGTGGCGAGGTCCTCACTTTTAAGTGGGGAACCTTCGCCACCGGAACGTAGGCACGAAATGCCATGTACGCCATAATAATTTTTAGAAGAATGCTTCCCCAGTTTTCCTTTTTATTTGAGGGTGTATTATAAAATTTCAAAATGTTGATCTTCAGATGGTGTAAAAATAAAGAGATATGACTAAAATGGAGATGAGTCCTGCCAATTATTTATAGTCGACTTACTGATTTTTGTTAGCAAAGTTTGTGCTTTGTGTTCCAGTTTTCTGCGTGCTCTCCTCAAAAAGAAAAATGAAACGACGAGCGCTAGGAAGACGGATGCCTTTCCGTAACAACATTATGGGTCAACAATTATTTGACCGCCTCCTTCTTTTCTTTTGCGAACCTGCTTTGATGTACCGCTATCTGTGATGATTCCCAGCATTCTCTTGAAATCGGATTTAGTTTGCTGGCGTTCAAGAAAAATGAACGTGATGTTGCTTTAACTGAAATTTTCTTCTTACAGTGCTACACTTCGCTGACGTATATCTTTAATACGCAATATGGATGTCGACATTTTCTTTTATTTTTAATACAGTGACGCAATGTTTTTCACGATTGTTCAGACCAAATGTGACAACGATCTACATACCACATACCTACCATCGTCTCCTTACGATCACCGCCTTCCACCATACTTCTCCATAGGATAAGCGTCTTTTTCACTTGACCAAGATAGATGGGACAGCAAGGGGGCGTGGCGGATGTTGAGAACTACTGATGAAGGTGCAGCCAACTTGCATTAAGGAATTACGATGATTTTTTCATAATTTCAGCTTTAATTCCACTTACTCCGAAACGCAGCATAATTTTCGCTATATGTTTACTTTTAAAATAAAGTTCATTTGCTGTTGCATTTATTATTTACTTATTGGATTTACTTGTTCCAGGTTATTGTCTTGCGCTGTTGTATTGGAATTGTCCTGGCGAATAAATAAATAAATAATGCTTTTTGTTGTTGCTGTTCAATTTTAGTGCTATAGAAAAAATGAAAAATAGAAATTTAAGTAAAAGAATTTGAAAAATTGTCAGTTTTTTCCAACACGCGTATTGTGTTTACACAACCGACTTTAATTTTCAATCATTTCATTGCAAAGTTAAGTGAGCACTCGTAATAACCTTAATGTTTTGTTAGAAGAAATTTCAATCATTTCAAGAGATAGAAATCTTGAATGCAAGTCCTCCACGATATTTTTTTCTTTTGGACCATCTTCCTAATTGGATGAATGGCGTCGAGATGTCCTGTTAATATATAACAGTGATTGATGAAAACGTGTTTTGTAGCCATTCAAGCATGATATTTTGTCGACTATGTATGATTGATTGTTTCATATATTAACGCATTTATCTGTAAGACGTACCATTTATTTCCTTTGTTATTGATTAGATAAGAATGACATTAATATTTGTATGTAACCATGACGTAAAGTAGTAAACATATAATGATTTAGTGCGCAATATCCTGTTTTTATCGTTTTTTAGGTATAATTTTGAATATCAGAGATGGATTATTCCTAAAAAAGTACTAAATCGTTTTATAAATTATTTTGTATCTATCTTATTCAATTTTGCTTTTCTGCTTCGTAAGCAGCACTAAAGAATTAAATATGCACATATTATAGAAATTCACAAAGTATTTATAATGTTGTACATCACTTTAAATCAAAACAAGTAAAATTAAAGCAATTCAATGTATGTATTAGAATGCACATTATTTTGCACATTGAAATTTTAGATGACAGTGCAATTATTTCATTAGAATAAAATATCTAATGAATTTATTACAATTTTTAGACACAAATTATTCCTACAAACCAAATGCAAATGAACATTTTATTAACAACATTTCAATCGTTACATAAATGAGTTCATGGCAGACGAGATTTATATAGGTTTGACTTGAAAGAGGTTCTTGTGATGCAGCTCATCACATGTTTTTATTATGATTTTCCATTCCCCCTTCTAAATTTAATACTCTTTGTCATTTTTATATCCCATCTTTCTCTAATACGCTATTTTAATTATGTTTTGTAAATTACTCTGTTTTTTACTATATTATTTACTAGGCGCACTTGTGTCCCGTATGTGCCTACCCTCTTGTGTTTTCCTCACGAGGCTTCTGTTATTTTTCTTGTAATACAAATTCTGATATATATCCCATCTTGGAGTGTCCATATTTAAATTCAATTACTATTGCATTATCTTTAACTGCAAACCCATTTTTTTCTGGGAAATGTATAGCTTTGATCCGTGCCTGTTAATCCAAGCATATTTTTGACATGCTGCTAGTCATCGTTATATTTACTGTATTTTAAATAAGCTATCTCCATTTTTGGTTCAGTTTTTGAAGTGCAACGAAGCCAGGTTATTCACATGTTACTCAAAAACAAATTCTTAAAATAAATAAATAAATGAATAAACATAAATAAAATATACATAATAAATATACATATGTATATATATACCGTTATACATCTCCAATTTACAAAATTATATATAATCTGATTTTAAAAATAATTTTTGTAAGGCGTTAATCAACATTCCCTTATTAACTAATTTGAACATCTCTCAAAATTAAACTTATAATTTTGCATGATATCATAAATCCAGCTTATTTCGGAGTAATACACCCTAAATATCATAAACATACTTTACTGTTACGATGAAGAATCATCTTATTCAGCCTATGATATATGAGTTATTTTACTCATTGCAATTCAAAATATGTTTGCATATTTAGGAAGGGTGAGTGAGGGGGGGGGTTATAATAGGAGAAAGAGCATTTAAGTAACACACAAAAGATAAAAAAATAAGATTTTCCACGATTATCAATCGGGAACATTTTTTCTTTATCAACAATAACACCATCAATGTTGTTTGACCTATCCCAACGTTTCATCAACTCCCCAACTTCAGCTGTATAAATATCAGAGTTGCTTCCTCATCTGCACTAGGATTTGTATTGTTAAACGTCATCATCATCTGCAAAGTCTTTGCTTCAATGCTGTTGTTTTAGTGATCCGAACATAAAGAAGCCTAAATTTAATCCCGGCAACTTCTAGCTGTTATGGGGCCTCCACTCCATCTATCATTATTGACTAACTTAATGGCTTACCCCCGTATATTTATTATGACTATAATCCGTTCATTTCCGCCATATGCTTAATAGCTGAGTTTTCTCTTCAAAAAGTTATGTAAGGTAACAGTCAATTCGTTAACCTTAAGAATTTTGTGAAGTCCAAATTATTGCTGAATCAAGATAGAGAATTAGAATAAATATGATGACAATAGTTTCTCAACAGAAACACCAAGTCAGCTAACAAAGAATGGTGGGCATTAATTGGTCAAATATTAGGTGTGCTGAAAAGTGGTGTATTTTTTTTTTACATTAAATTGAAGCAAATATTGTTCCAGAAATAATATCTGGGTTCGTGGTTTTAAAGTCCAGTAGATGTAGAACGTTCTAGTAAAGATTCCACTTGCCTGGATGGAACACTAACTTTATTGTTTCTACGACTTCGTCGAACAATCAGCCTTACAAAATTCACAAGCACAATCAGACAGTAACGAACTAATAACAGACCGCTTAGTACAGAAGATTTCATAATGCTGTATTTCTCACACAAAATATAACACTTCCACAGGCAAAAATCTAGTGGAAACTTACGAGGAAATTCGAGCAATGAAGCATTTACACAGAGCACTTAAAAACCAGCTTCATAAAGTAAGTAAACTGAACCTTTCAATAGTACAATTGAGAGCGCATTATAACGAACTAACTCATTGACAGCTCGATGATAACTAGCTTGAAATCCCCGGCCTGTCAGCCCTTCTATACTCTTCGACATACTTTCTAGAAAAATCGGGATGTGTAGAAAGACCCCGAACAGTCGCGTTTTAATTACGTCATAGGAGAGTAATCCCTATGTAATGAGTAATATTAGGCTATTATGTGATGTTAATGAAAGAAAAGTACCTTCACATGCACCATTGGAAAAATCGCTCCAAATGTCCAAAATGTCGCCACGCTTGGCGCCTTTTTAGAAAATATCTCCTAATTTGGCTGCAAAAATAAGTCCTCAAAAGTGAGGTAAGTGAAGATCTAACATCAATATTTCTCGATATTTCTAGAAAACGGGGAAACCGAAAACTCCTTGTCTCGTGTTCTAGTAGCTTTTAACAACCAGGAGATCGATGAAGATCAAAAATCATAAAATATACTTTCAGCAAGTTTTTAACTAAAAGCAAGCTGAGCCTAAACATAATATTCAAATTTGTTGCATTTTAAGGGAAAGGAATTTTATGGATTTTTTTATTAAAGAATGAAAAAAAAAAAGAAAGGAGAGGATGACCAAGGAGAACGAATTTCAAAATGTTTTAAAATGGACTTTCAGGCTTTCGTGATATTTATATATCTTTATAATTCTTCATATAGTTTTCCAAAATTTTATATATATATATATATATATATATATATATATATATATATATATATATATATATATATATATATATATATATATATATATATATCTATATATATATATATATATATAGATATATATATATATATATAGACTTTTTTCTTTCTGATAGAGAAATATATGGAAAGATCATTTTGGATTCCTAATTCCCTTCCTTACTAATTTTCCAGAATATTGTATAACCTAAGATCTATGCTAAAATTACTTACACATAAATAAGATATCACCATACATCATAACAAATCTCGTATATTGTTAGCTTAGGTAGCTTTGAGTTGATGGAATATGGACATAAAAAAACGACATAACCGATGCGACCTGGTATAGGAAATTTACCATGAATAGATAACCATATGATAGCTAAATAATCTCAGAGAATATAATTTATCCTGTTAAATGTATAAAACATTTTTTTAAAAGTATTTCATTTATGAAATATGTAAGACATTTTATGTAAAATTATAACAGCTAAAAGCTTTCAAAGAAAGTTCATTATATTGCAAAGTATTTACCCTGAAAATGTTATAAGAAAAATAATTTACATTTTTAAAAAATATTCTGTCACTTTATGTGAATATAAAAAGTTTAAAAAATGTTTTTACTGTACGCAAACTAATGAATTCACTTGAAAAAAATGTTATACAATGTTCGGATTAAATGAATTTCTTAAAAGATGATTTAGTAAAAATAAAGCTATGTTTAAATATTTTAAAACGTGCTTCTGGTTTCGCATATTATCATTTAACATAAAGCAACATGACGTAAAACCAACGCACATTAAATAACAATATTCCTTTCTCATATAACGAAAATATGGGTGTTTCTTTATCAGTTTGCGTTTGATGTTATCGTGAAACGGCTGTAGTATTTTTTCATGTAGTCTATCAAATGTTCGCGTAAAGGTCTCATAGGTCTCGCATATATAAAGCGAAAACTTGAGACATAACACTCCAGGAAGTAAGTTTATATGGGCGTTTGGCACTTTTTGGATTGTTTTCCAGTATACTAAGCGTGATAACAAGAAAGTTTATTACACGTTTATTGACGCAAGGGAAAGGCTTTAAAGGATATATTAGCATCAAATAAAATATAAAATGTTTAAATTTACGACTTGCGGTCATAAAATGTTCAGAAATAAACAAATATATGTAATAATAATGTAGATTACAGTATTTATGACCTCATGTATGAAAGAAATTGCCCCAAAAACTTCATGAAGGAAAGTGATTTAACAACTAATTTCTCAAATAAGTTGTTTTTAAGATGATGATAAATATATTTTGTTTTTTCTTCTAAAACATCAAACCTAAATAGTTTGAACATTTATAATAATGATATTAATTTTTAGAGCTTCAAACTATGATATGAGTTTTATTATTTACACTTTGTCAAAACTACTTACAAACAGATTTCTACGATTTAATTAATATTTTAAAGCATATTTCTTTCCATACTAAAAATCAAACGTGAACAGTAAACGTTAGTTGTTAATGCAATTATCATTGCAAAATATTATTAATAGTTAGAAAGATCATGCGAAAATTTGAAAGCTAGTTGTATATTGCGGTCTAATAATTTGTGGTTGAATAAATATATTATGGCTCAATATATATATTTTGGGAGCACCTACAATTTTTTCAATTATCTTTCTATGAAACAGATTTTCGTGAAAACGACAGAGTGTTATAATAATATTTAGGGTTATCCTACAAGAATACAAAATTTGAAAATTCATGAACGTCCAAACTTTGAACAATATTGTATTAAACTGGTAATTTACACTTACAGGTCATCAAGGTACTCTGTCCTTCAAAATAATTTCAGTACCACATTATGCATATTTCACATCATGCGTATAAGGAACTAAAACTACGCAAAAATGCTTCGTCTCTCACGTGTATTTTAGTTCGGTGGTTACATTATAATGAATCACTTCAGTTGCTGACTTTTTGTTGTTGTTGTTTTGTATTATCGCGTCACTAGAAAACGTGCAAGGCTTCTGATATGTCAACACCAGATTTCATCCTTCCTCTGTTACTGAAAGGGGATTTGAAAGACAAATTGATATTGAAGACAAAATGAAAGACATTGAAGGACATACTTGGTCTTGAGGTAATTGAAGAGAAATGGCTGCCAAAGTAGAGTACGTTCTGTAAGTACGTCTTCGCGAATAGTTTATTTCGCTCAGTACGCACAGTGTCAAATGTGCATTGTACTAGATGGTAATTAAGTTCAACAACAGCATTTCTTAAAAAAATTATTAACTTTTTTAAAAAATAACACATACAAAAGATACCTATCCGGAAGTTCGTTTTGGGTGTACAGATTGTCCACCTCTCTTCAGCAGCAAAATTATTTCAGTATACTCACACGCAGATAAAAATAGAAATATCATCCTTTGCCGCTCACTCGCAGTAATCGTTATAGGCGTGATTGCCTTTCGCGGATTTCAAGTTTCTTACAACTTTTTTTAACAGTGGTTGATTCTATGTAAAAAGAAGAATGCGATGCATTATTTTTATTCTTTTACGATACCACATTATTTCATTTTCCCTCTTAATCACTTAGCATTGCAGTGCATTCTTTTAGAGCTTAAAAACCGTTTCTGTGAATCGATCCTAAAATTTCGTATATGAATCATATATTTAGCACGCAAATATAGTATGCCATAGCATATCATACTAGAGTTATGATATCGACTCTGTGCTTCTAACTTCAGTGTACTAATTTGATTTATATGCCCAGCAATATAAAAGTTTGCGAGACGGAGGGTATCTCGTGTTAGACACAGCTGTGTTTTGTCTAGTGTAAATTATTTCTGAACTCGCCTTTCGTCTGGTGCTGAGACATCATGTCTCACACACTTCAATGGGCTTTTATTTAATGCACAATTTTCATTTGCGTAAATAGGGGGGGGGGTTCTTATATTATCGTGTTTTCTTACGCAAAAAATTTAAATGTTCAATAAAACTAATAGAATTTTGTAGATTCTTAACAATTAAACCGAAAATGCATGGTCCTAACTTTCGAAATATTACAATGCCACAACGAAAGCCTTATAAAACGACAGCACAGCAAAATGCAATTTATTTACAAAAAATATTTACATAGCCAGTATTTTAAAAGACCGATTGATGATATAAAATACTGAATTCTATTTTCATTTTCAGAAAGAAATGGCTGACATTTTTATTTCTATTTTTAAACAATGCGATAGTTGATCTTTTGGTAATAATGCGATAACATTTTTTTACGAGGATCATCAAATTTCTGAACTTAAGTTCTCATAGATCTCGAAAATATAAAGCGAAAAAACGAGGCATAACACTTCGGGGACTAAGTTTATGTGAATCTTTTGTGAGTTTTAGATTCTTTTTCCCGAAATGGTAAGCATAATAACTGCATAGGTCATCAAAGTAATGCAAAGGCTTTAAATGAAGATATTATCCAGAAATAAGATATAAAATGAAGTTATGACACTGCAATAGAAAAAGCATTGAAAGAAATAGTCACAAAGAACAGCTAGTAACACTGAAGAAAAATAATCAGTGTTTGAGAATCTGCTTGATGACGAAATAAAAAAAAAATGACCAAATATACCTATAAAAGTCCTTTCATGCAGAATATGTTTTAAGACGTGTTTTATTCATGGACTGTTAATGTTGTAGATGTTTTATCTTAAAAGAGAAAATCTGATGGAAATGGATTCACACAGTGGAATACTGTATGTGATTTACATATTACAAATTCACTGATACATCCTGTTTATTAAATTATTATTTTTTTTCTTAATTTGATAAGAAACTGTCTTATCAGTGTTTATGAAGTTAGTTGATGAAAGAAAAAAAAATGAGAAAATATACTTTCAAAAATGTTTTGCTGGAAACAATGTTTTAAAATGCGCTTTATTCAGCGAAAGTTAATGTTGAAAACATGTTATCTTAAACAAGTTCTAATGGAATTTGTGTTACACAATAGAATATTGTATGCACTTTGCATATTTCAAAATCACTTTATATGCTGATCCACCCTGTTTAATTATCTACTAAATCTTAAAAGAAACTGCCAAGGATAAATTAGTCTATTGAATATGCTGCCAAATTTATTCTAAGGATGCGTTTATTTTATTAAACTTATAAGATTATGATGACATTAACGGAAAGTGGGTTTAAATTAGCTTATATATGTAACTTAAAAATACATCATATCTCTAAAATTAAATTTTCTAGTGACTGAATAAGTAAATAAATCAAAATACCAAATTCTATACGCTTCATACGAAGATACAAAATTCAATACGCTTCATACGAAATACGAAATTCATTCTATTACCAATTTAAAAATTAAAAGAGAATTTTTGAAGGCGAAACAAACTGTTACTTGCCTTAGAACCATTGAAAAGTTTTCGTTGACATTCAAAATACTTACAGACCAAGAATAGAGTATGTTTTACTCTGATATGTGAGAATACAATTCAAGATTATTGGCCGATTAATTTTTCATAATGGCCCATGTCAAGAATCACGTGATATACAGGGAACAAAAATTATAAACTCGAAATGGTGACGCCTACCTTAATATTATTTTACAATCACATCTGCAAACAACCTCCATCCTAAAAGCACTATAAGTGAATTTGTAAGTAAAGTGGAAACTTTCTTGCTTTCTAAATGTATCATCATCCCAATTGATAAAGAAACAAACCAATCGAAACACTATTTTTAATATTTATCAAGAAACCAATAGTGCAAATATTTTACAGAATAGTTATTTTATTTTTTGCTTGTTATGAATACTTATAGTTCGGAAAATTAAATAAACATTTAATTTGCTCTCCAAATATTGAAAAAGAAATTGTCATATAAAAAATGGTTTCATTGTTACAAATACCTTTCTTTTTGACAAATTCTTATTCAGACGAATAATAAAATATATCGGAGGAAAACATTTTCGGAGTGTTTGTGAATTCTATTAGTAAAATTTATAAAATATATTTTTGGAGAATAAATGTTATTTAGAAAAATGAAACAGTTTTGATTTTCTTTAAATTTGTACAATAATATTTGTAATTTTATCTTGCTTCTGTTAAAACAGCCTTAACGTTGCCCTGTTATTTTGTTTCATATACACTACAAAACATTTCCATCTCTTATTTTTTCTTAATTGGTCACTATACTGTTTATTTTTATCTTTAAAAGTTAGTCAATTTTTTTTTAATATCGCATATACAGGGTGTCCAGAGCTAAGTTTGTCCAATGGGCATTTCCTAAACCGTTAGTAAGAGACACATAGTTCCAATAGCAAAAATGCTTTAAATTGTATAATCTGTCATATCGGAAACAATTGAAGACAATAAATAAATTCCTATAAAATTTACGGAATTTAAATTTTTATACGGTCCCCAGATCCTATCAGTTATATTTAGAAAATTTTTCTTTATCCAATTCCATGCACAATAAAATAATAATAATAATAATAATAATAATAAATAAATTAATTAATTAATTTAAAAAAATCCGTCCTTCTACGACCAAAATTTGACGAGTCATCTGCTTAAAGTTATAGCACTCTTTGAGCTGTGAAATAGGGGTTGTATACAAAATGAATTTGAGAAAAATGAATGTACTTGGTTTTGAGCCTGATAATATTTATTAGCAATTTCATTAACTATTTTATGATTGTAGATTGCAATAAAGGAGGTAACGTTTAACGTATCCAATAAATTAATATAAAAATATAGCCTATACTGAAAATGGAACTTTTAAAGAGGTTTTTCAAATGGATTTTTGTTAAATAACATAAAATAAAATACAAGGGAATTGAACTTTTCAATAAACATTAAATCAGAATATCAATCATTTTTAAATACGAAAATATGCAATTTTAGAAACTTAACCCTGCTGTTCTGTTCGGGTCTATATGACCCGAAGCGATTTTAATTTGCTTATAAAAAAAGACAAAGAAGAAATATTCTCTAGTCCTTTTTTGACTTTGTTAGTGAAGCTAATATATTAATCATCTGAAAAGGGTTTTCATTTATTTATATATTATCTATAATTTTTTTTGAAATTGTATCAATATATCGTTCGGGTCTATATGACCCGTTTCTATTTTCTACGTTGAGCATTTGAGATACGTTACTTATAGGCTAAATAATAAGAAAATAACATTCTATGAAGTCGTCAAACGGGTTTCTCATTATTCATTCAAGGTTATAATTATGAGGAGGAGCGTGGAGGAGGTGCATCACATGACAAAATGTATCCAATAGTTCGCTAGAGCGGGTTGATAGGACATTTCTTCTATTGTGAGAGTATGAGAATAGTGACCAATTTCACATTCTGAGATCACTTCAATGACTGTTGAATTTGTACTTAAGTGAAAAAAAAATGATGGCGAATAGAAAGCGTAGATATTTGAGTGATGCAGAAATAACAGAACTTATGAAATTATCAGATAGTGAAGACGAAGAGGTATCTGAAGAAGAAAATCATACAAATTGGGAAAGTGTAACATCTGATGAAGATGACAATATTGTGACGAATTGTGTTCTCAACACTCAGTATATTGAATCTAAAGATCAAAATATAAGCTGAACACTGAATCCGCCTCAAAATTCTGGTAGCCTGAATTCAGCTAATGTTATAAAAGCAACTCCAGGTGTAACAAGGTATTCAACATCAAGAATAACAGATGTGAAAAGTGCTTTTGAAACTGTGTTCTATTTTACAATTCAAAATGAAGTCATCAGAATGACGAATTGAAGGAGTTAAAGTATATGAAGAAAAATGGAAAATTCTTGACAGCACAACTTTCGAAGCTTACATTGGATTGTTTTTATTAGCTGGGGTGTACAAATCATGCGAAGAATCTACGAAGAGGTTGTGGGATCAGGACTTTGGACGTAGTATATTTCGTGGAACCATATCCCTTGAACAATTTTGTACCATTTCCCGAGTTATTTGTTTTGACAATAAATCAATTCGTCAATAAAGAAGACGTGCAGATAAAATTGCTGCAGTTTGGGGCATTTGGGTAAAATGGATAGAAACTCTGCCAAAACTATATTACCAATCTGAAAATGTTACAGTAGACAAACAATTAGTTTCTTTTCGAGGACGATGTCCATTCAAACAATACATACCAAGCAAACCTTCGAAATACGGAATTAAAATATGGACTTTATGTGACAGTGAAACTTCATATGTTCTAAAGGCACAGATTTATACAGGAAAAGATCCGGGTTCAAAACCAGAAAAAAATCAGGAAATGCGAGTTGTAAGTGATTTGACTTATGAACTTAGAGGGCACAATGTCGCATTTGATAACTTCTTCACTTCTTACGACCTAGGACAACTTCTTTTGAAATGTAGCATAACTATTCTTGGTACTGTGAGAAAAAACAAACCAGAGCTTCCTGATCAAATGACAAGTAAGGAGTTGCACAGTTCAAGCTTTTACTTTACAGATGGTACAACTGTTGTGAACTATATTGCAAAAAAGAACAAGAATGTTGTTCTTATGAGCACAATGCATCACGATGAAAGAATAAGTAATAGACCAGACAAAAACCCAGAAATGATATTGGATTACAATGCCAGTAAAGGAGCTGTGGATATACTTCATCAACTTTTGAATGCATACACTTGTAAAAGGAAAGCCAATCGCTGGTCCATGATCATATTTTATAATATGTTAGACTGTTCAGCGTACAATGCATTTATTCACTGGACATCAATAAACACAAAATGGAATGAAAAGAAATTGACGAAATGATGGTTTTTTTCTAGAAGAATTAGGCAAATCATTAATTACTCTATATATTCAGGCAAGACAGAATCTCCCTAGAAATGAAGAGTAACGCAATGTAGTGAAAAGAATAAAAGGTGAGAGGCAGAATGATATACCATCAACGTTCAGAAAGAGGCAGAATCAGTTACCATCAAAGTCCATAGTTAAAGTGCCCGAGGCAGATTCTGTCCTCCCAGCAATGTCAATAAAACAAATGTAGTGTGCAATAAATGTAGCAAACACATATGTAAGCTACATACATGTAATTTTTGACCAAAATGCCACTGAAACGAGGTAAGATTTAAAAATTAATAAATGTTACATTTCATTTATATACTCATGATTTTGTGCTTATTGTATTATTTTTTAAATATACATCGTGCTTTTCTTCTTTTGAAGTAATTATTTACCTTAAGCATAATATAATTTTATAATTTTGTAAAAATTAAGCACTTGTAGCTACTATTCGATGTTCGGGTCATATTGAACCGAACTTTTCATGTGCATAGTAAATGTGAACAGAGCAGCAGGGTTAAAATAATATTACAAATTCTATTAGCGTAACATTTGCTCAAAGTAGCTTCCTTTGGCTGCAATGGAAACATGCACCCGTGTGAAAACCTCATTCTGTATTTTGCGCAGCATATTCGGTGTTACAACCTGCAAGCTTCTTTTCCATATACTTTATTTTTCAAGAAACCCCGGAGAAAGTAATGTAAGGGATTCAAGTCTGGTAATCTTGGAGGCCACTCAACAGGACCGCCATACCCAATTATATTATTTCCCAAAGTTTCTGTTAGAACAGTATGAGGCTTTAGTGATTTATGTGCTGGAGCACACAATCATGGTGAAACTACATTTGCGACAGATCTCGTAGTGAAATACACTCGTCTAAGAAGTCAGTCACTGAGCCTTCTTAAATCTGTGCATATCTTTCGAATATTAAAGCACCATCGTAAAAAATGGCCCAATTAAGATCTTTTTCCATATGCCGCGCCAAACATTTATCGACCTCCGCACTTGATGATTGTTTGGGCGAATGATATGCGGGTTTTGCAGAGACCAATAGTGACTATTTTGTGTATTTTTTAACACCCTGTCTTGTAAACCAACACTCATCGGTAAACATAATGTCACTAACGAACGACATATTATCATTTTGCTTATTCAAAATGAAATTGCAAAAATCAAATCTACGTTCCTTGTCTCCAGGCAATAAATCTTGTACCAAAATGGGGCGATATGGATATGCACCATATGTACTTAAAATATGCCATATTTGTGATTTAGAATAACCACACGCTTCGCTATTGCTTCTTAACTAGACTCTGAATGAACGAGAGCATATCCCTGGGCATCTTCCACATGCACGTGCTTTGTTAAATCCACGATGCTTCTTGATCTTTTACGATTTAGAATGCTACCGGTTTCTCTTAAACGCGTCACTAAGTTCTATATTGTACTAGCAGATGGGTGATTATCATTCTGAAATTTTATAGCATACTCCTTCGCAGCCTCTCGCTTATTCCGATGAAATTCTCCTTAAAGTAACACCATTTCAGTGTATTCATTAGTATTAAATATCATCTTTCGTTTTTTATACCCAATAAGCTACGAATTCAAATATCATGAATTTTAGACATACTTTAACAAAGTAACTTAAACAACAGATTTTCAACTCCTGTAAAATATTAAAATGTAATTTTTATCATCTGTTGCCATATCAGCAGGAAAACTGAATCTCAAGCAATTATCGTCTGCCAACCATATTATCTGAAACACGATATTTCATTTCAATTTATTCAAATAAATTTCTCATTGTTTCGACAAAAATTTCTTATTTGCACAACTTATTAAAATGCTGTTACTGAGAAAAAATTTTCATAAGACCCCGGATAAATTCTTCTAGAGCCTAACTATAACCTTCTGCTTATAGATTAGTATTCTAAAATTAGTTTTTCTTCTTTCCCTGCATTATGCCAGAAAATTAAAGTGAAACCTATAATTTAAAATTTCAATATTTATACAGTCCCCTAACGGTTCAACGTAACGTGGCATTTTTGAAAGTGGAAAAGTGACTTAAGTCAAAATGTTTGTTGCTTAAAAACTCGGTGAATTTTGGTCTTATAAGGACGATTTTTTTATTGTGCGTGAAATTGTATAAATAATTTTTTTCTAAATATAACTGATAGGACCGGGGGACCGTATGAAAATTTAAATTTCGTAAATTTTATAGGAATTTATTTATTGACTTCGATTGTGTCTGATATAATAAATTATACAAAGAGCAAAAGTAAAACATCATAGTAATATTAAATCATCGTAATAAACATCATAGATTGACAATTTGTATTGCTGTATGGCAAACAATAAAAGTTAAATTAAGGAAATACAACTTCTACCGAAAATACTAAAACAGCTTAACAAATAGCAACAAAGGAATACAGGATTTGCCGTTCAACTTATAGCATAATGTGGAATGATGCGCCAATCATGAATCAGGGGCTTTATTATATCAGAATAACCAAATTAACTTAAATAATGTTCAAAATGACTGCCTTTCGCAGAAATGCAGTACCGAACCCGCGTCAGAAACTCCGCCTGTAGCTTCTGCAACATAGTTGATGTCACAGACCTGGATGCCATGCTGATTCGATTGAGTAAATCGGATTTACTCGTGGATTCATGTTCGTACACGTTGCTTTACAGGAAGCCCCAGAGAAAGAAATCCAGAGGACTTAGGTCGGGTGATCGCCGGGTTATTCCTCTTGACCTCCGTAGCCGATTATTCGAGTGTCATATGTCTGCGCCAAAAATGTACATGTTTGCGCAGATTTGTGTGCAGGTGCACCATCATGCTGGTACCACTTGCGTGACAAATCCCGTAAGGAAACTTCATCTTCTAAAAAATCGGCTAACGGTCCAGATAAAATTTCCGTGTATGATTCTGATGTTAAAGGTCCAGCGAATAAATTGGGTCAGTATAGGTACTCTTCCATATTCCGCACCTCACATTCACCGACCAAGGCACTTAGTGGAGATTCATTCGCATTAGATGTGGGTTTCGAAGGACCAATAATGCGTATTCTGCGTATTAATAGTGCCTTGCCTCGAGACCTGGCATTCATCCGGCCACAAAACTTCATTCAAAAAATCTGGATTTTCAACCAGTGTGTTTAACACAAAATTACAAAAATCTAAACGACGCTTCTGGTCTCCGGGCATTAGTTCCTGCCCCAGGACTAGACGATAAGGATATGCACCGTACGTATGTAATATGCTCCTTCCACACCGTGGAATTTGAGTAGGAACAAGCCTTGCTAATATCCCGGACAATACTTTCAGTATCAGCCAGGGCATATCCTAGAACATATTCAGCGGGTATCCGCAAGCTTGAAGGTGTGGCTCGAGACAAGGGAATACGTCTATGAGAACTCCCAGATTTATACAAGCGTTGAACAGCACGGGCAATTGTACAATAATATGGATGTTTTCGACTGGAAAATTTAATGGCATAAAGTCTTGCCGCCTCTCTCTTATTTCGATTACACTGCCCATACAACAGTACCATTTCGCAGTATTCTTCATTTGTATATGCCTCTCGTTCTCCCGTACTAGAATTCGTAATATTAGAATACGACTTTATGCAATTGCAAGCGACTTCACAACAGATTTTTAATGTTCGCTATGATCAGTACCGCATCAAATCAGTCTGAAGCCGCAGCAAATAAGTCTATTTTTTTTGGAACTACTTTTGAAAAGTTTTCTTCGTCCAAAATATTTTATTTTGTCTATGTTTTACACGTACGAAGAATAAATTTTATTTCTTAAGTACTCAATTATTGTATTATTAACGTAATGTATGTACATTTAAATTAAAAAACGATTTACATAAAAGAGACGTGCAAGAGCGAAAGTTTCTTGGCAGAGTTTTTATTAATTTCACTTTGGAGGCGGTCCCTTACTGGATTTTGGAAAATGGCCGAGAAAATGAATGTATGATTTTCAAAGTTCCATAACTCTCAGCTTTTATCGTAATAAAATGAAACTATCTGTGTTTACTTTGTTTTTGAGTACCACTTATTTTCCAAAATATAAGTGATAGGACCTGGGGACCGAATAAAAGTTTAATTTTTGTAATTTTTTTCTAAATGGGTTTTTTTGTTCGAAAAGCACGTAAAAACATTCTATACCTTTTTAAAAACAATTTTCAAATTGGAAGTGGATATGTAAACCGAGCGGTTCGGGAATTAGCTATTGGGTCACATTAGGGCTGGACACCCTGTATATATATGTATATATATATATATATATATATATATATAGTTATATATATATATATATACATATATATGTATATATTAGTTTGGATCGAAAAATTTTTTTTTTCGAAATCTTTTTGTCCCGAGGTCTCAAAAGTTGTATATTGGTATAAATAAGACGTGTGTAAAATTTGAATGTTCAACGACAACGTCTTGGGGTTGCGCATCGAGCTTGAAATTTAGAAATTTTTAAAAAATATGGCTTTTTAAAAATATCGACCAAAAATATTCTTTTCCAAATTATCAGGATCCCGAGGTTTTAGGAGTTGTATATTGTTAAAATAACACGTATGCAAAATCTGGAGCGGCTACGACAATTTCTAGGGATTGCACATCGAGCTTGAAATCTATAAATATCTGAAAATTTTGTGTTTTTTGAAAAAATTAAATAGAAAGCAAACTTTATTTGTTGAAAATAATTTTGCCCTTTTATCTCGTGTTAATCTCGTTCTTATGTTAAAAAATGTTCAGACAAGGTCAGTAAATCCCAAAAAATGGCTTTGCGAATAGTCTGATACAATACACACGTGATGCTGTCTGCTGTCGTTTTGTCTTGGGCGCAGTACGCAAGCTGTGCTCTAGACAACTAGCGCTGGTTTGCCTGCCGAGTGATGGCGATGCGTTCGGTTAAACCAGGCACGAGATATTTCGCTGAAACGGCATTTAGTTTAACGTTTCAGATAGATGGTGCTTTCAGTTTACTCTCAAAAAAGCTAAAAGGTAGCCTTGCACTGCTACGATTCTTAATAGAGTGAAACTGTCTGCAATAGGACATGGAACAAAATCGGTGTTATTAGAAGAGCTGGGAATATCGAAAGAATTGCCCAGCAAACACACACAGGTTCTGTGAACGTCTATTAACGTTCAGATGACGTTTTCTGAACGTCATCTGAACGTTAATAGACGTTAATAGACGTTGTGATTGTACTAGAGAAGAGCTGCGAACGTTACTGACTATTTTTCAAAGGGACTAATTCATTAAAAACATAAATTTTGCTTTCTACATATTTTTGTCAATAAAAGCATATTTTTCAGATATCTATAGATTTTAAGATCGATGTGCAACTCCTAGAAATTATCACAGCCCTTTCAGATTTTGCATACGTCTTATTCATAATAATATACAACTTCTAAAGCCTCGGGAGCCTAATAATTTTTTAGAAAGAATTTTTTTGGTCAATTTTTTAAAAAAGTCATATTTTTCAAAAATTTCTAAATTTCAAGTTCAATGTGCAACCCCAAGACGTTGTCGTAGAACATTCAAATTTTACACATGTCTCATTTATATCAATTTACAACTTTTGAAACCTCGGGAGATAAAGATTTCAAAAAAAAGTTTTTTCAATCCACCCTAATATATATATATATATATATATACATATATATATATACATACATTTGGCACCTTTCCAAACTTTCACAACGAAATAAATATCAGAAGGTTTTTAGACCGCAAAAACACTTTTTTTTATTTTCAACTAAAGTTTAGTACATTGTTTTAAACAAAATATTCATCATCTTTGACATTATATTTTTGAAATATTCTTTATTTATATTTTTATTTAATTTCCCTACTCTTTTCAAAATAAACGTTAGATGTGATTCTTTTCAATGTTGTTCTGGGGATAAAGTGGTTTACTGATAATTAAGAAAGGAGCAATATTTCAAAATTACTTATTTGCTAGCTGTTTACAAAGTATAATAAAGAATGATTTTTTTGACGATTGAGAAGCTGTGTTGTGTTTGTACTATGAAAAAGAAAATGTATTTAAAACAGATAATTAGAAATAATTAGAATTACCAATGAACTTTGTCGAATACTTTTAATATTTTTTGTAAGTACGATTTATTAACATTGTAACTATTAAACTACGCAGTATTATAAGACAGCACACTATCAGTTTTCTGTAAATCTGATATGACGTGTACAAAATTTACTTCAAAATCCATACAGAATAAAATGAATTAGAAATTAAATAAATGAATGAAGGCTAAAAAGATGTAAGTGTTATCTATCTTGCACCACGCGAATTAATGTACTTTCGCGTAATAGCTGACTGACACATTAATTCATATAGAAAGACAACTGGTTTTATTACAAATAAAATGTCTGGTAAATCCAACGAAATGAGTTATAGCAATTGATATAATGTGACTCAAACCAAACCATTAATTTTTCTTTTATTTAATGTTTAACATCTTCTTTTGGATAACGTTCACCAAATGCTTCTAGAGTGGTGAGGGATAAGGGAAATGCTCAAACACTGAATACTTTCACACGTAGACGTCACAATTCTTTTCCTAAGATCTCTCAATTTTCTTTGAATCATTTCATTGATCTTTGTGTGATAAATTTGAACACTGTTATATTCATCAAAGCTCATAAGAAAGAAGAAAGAGCAGACACCGAAATGACGTGTTGTTGCTGGCCACCAAATATCAGCAAGCTGTACGCGAGAGCGTGAGAAAAGCAAAATCAAGAGTACAAAGCGCAATATCGCAAGGATTGTATATTTTGGCACATCAGAATGGATGGTCAGTTCTCGCTGTGTGCAATGAAGCTTCAGTAACAGTATTTTTTGCTTTAGCAACAATTTCAAGGAAAACAGATAATCGTCCGCACTGCAGCCTGTCACATAAGTATCCAGTTTCTTCCTTTATTTAAATCGATTCATGTTTGTACAGAACATGAACCTGTCTTAACTCATGATTTTTTAGTGAACTAGCACTTTATCGGGAACAACATCCCGGTTCAGATAAAACAGTTTTTCATTTCATATTATTGTGTCCGTGAGCTCTATTTCGTTTGTACATTCGAACACCTGGTTAAAGAAACAACCTTCTGGCATTGCTTATGAATTTTCTTCCGCAAGTAATACACACGTGGTGTGTTCTAATTTTTTTCTTTAGTTTTCATTGTCCACGATTCATGCAAAGTGAATTGCTACACCTCATTAATCATTTACAATGCTCTTTTTTTGCAAATGTTTTAAGCTGATAATTTTCATCATGCGTATATTGTTCTTCTTTCATATGATTTTTGAATGGGCTGGTTGACTTGCTTAGAAAAATTCTGTGTATTCTCCTTCCAAAATTTCGAAAATTCTTCTCTTGAACTCTGGCCTTGCGGTCTGTATTCTTTTGAGTACTAACTTTAGACTCGAACGCATTACTTAAAATAACAATATTTGAAACTGGAATTTTCTTCCGACGGAATAAACGAATAAAAATGTCTTAAAAAGAGTCTTAAAAATGTTGGCAAACATATCTTATATCAATATTTTTTTAATGTTCTTTTAATTTATAAAATGCGTCCTGTATTGTATGAAAAACAATTTCAATAAACAATAATTGTTTGGAGCGCTTATGTAAAATATCGCTTTTTATTTATCAAGTCGTATCTCATAAAAATTGATACGGTCACACAAGGTAAAGTGGGCAGCCGGGGTAAATGGAAATGTTTACTGTATTTCTATTTTCATTTTACCAGACCACAACTTTTTTAATGAAAAATTATGATTAAAATGCTCTGACAACATTTTAACATGGTAAAAAAAAAAAAAAAAAAACTGACAACACATTTACTAGGCTTAACAGGCATTTTGTTCTTCAGAAGGTGAAAACTTAAAAGCAAGTACATTTCACGTACAGAACTCGCAAAAAATTATAGTATATTTCGTTACACGGGGTAAAATAGGTTATAGACCTTTCCATAAAAATTAAAGTATAAAGGAAAAACAAATTATATTCAATTTAGACCTAAAATATACGATGTTGAGGATATTGAATAAAAACATGCTTATATATATATACATATATAGTTCATGATTTTTCTGCAATAAAAAAAAAATCGCGTTTTAGCCTGGGTGACGGTATAATATTTTAAGTAGAATTTTGGCAATAAAATAGTCTTAATTTACTACTAACTTAATATTAAACAGCACTTTGAATTAAAAAGGAATACCTTAGAGAAAAAATAATTAATACTTTAAACATATATTATAAATGCTGATCAACACAGTTCTATACCACTTACATTTACATGCAAATAATTTATAAAAATATAAGAAAAGCTTCTGTATTTCCTCTTGCATGTACTTTCATTTTATATGTGATAGAATGAGGCATTTGACTAACATTGTCGCTCTATCAGCTCATTTGTGGAAAGGAAACATCCCTTCAGCATGAGAGGAATGTGTCTTCCGTTTGTGGCATAAAAATCTTATCTTTTATGTCAAAAGATGAAAAGAATCTCTGTACTACCTACAGATTTATTTGAAATTTATGAATAGTATTTTATCAAATCTTTACTATGTGCATTGAAAATATATTTTCTTGTTAATTCACCAGTTATTAAATTCTCATATTGTCAAACATATTCAAGCAAATTAAATCATTTACAAAGAAATTTAAATATAAGGCATAATGCTTGTATTTTTGCGCAAACTGTAACTATGTGTGAACTGAATTGTCAATATAAAATATTTTAATATTTAGTAAAATTATAATTTCAAACCATATTTTTAATAAAAACAAGAAAGAAAAGTCACTTTTGTAATAATAAATGGAATGTCACATTTTAAAATAAAGTAAATGTGGAATTTGATTTTTCTTTAAAATTGCAAAATTTAGACAATATAATAAATGCAATGTTTTTTTTAGGATATGAGAACCAGCTAAAATACAAGGTTTTTCAGAAAGCTCTCCTTTGAAATGATGTAACTGCGAAACATTGAGCGACATCGTGAAAGCGACAGTGAAAAAGTAGGGTTTAGATATACAGGTCTGGAATCTGTTTTACTCCATTTAGCGGAAATAGTTCCAAGACTGGACAGTGTTTTTTGTTTCTTTAAATGAAGTATGAATGCGTGTTACGTTAACAGAGATCAAATCAGATAACGGTCGCTTAAATGTGGCCAACTTTCCACAGGAGCAGTATAATGCAACCGACGATCGAAGTCACACGTTGCAATGCCTCTACTAAAACGAATGCACATGTCACATAGATGAAATGTTAAAACTGTCCTAACCATTGAAGATTCTTGGAGTAAACAGTGCTTTTTATGTAATCGAACAAGAAGAGATCACATGCAGGAAGAACCGGGGAATATAGAAAACTGTTACCCGGTAATAATTCAGAGCAATGACTCGATCGCTTAAGTATTCCTCAAGTAAATTTCCTTTACACGTGACAGCAATCATCGGACCGAGGAATGAATTTTCTGTACATCGGAGTACTATATAAGGCTTCATATCCCTGTGGTGCCACCATTCGATAATATTAGAGCTATTTCTGCAAAACGAAATACACAAATTCCAGCGCTTTGTCGATTCAACATAGCTCTTGTGTCGCTTTCCTGTCTCTCACCGTTCCGCATTTATGTCTTTTCGAAATTGGGATGTCCTTTCTGAAGCACCCTGCGCATACAAGTAAATATCGAAAGAGAAGTTTTAAATGCGGCTACGCAATATAAAGCATACATTAAAGTAGAAATAATCAATGACGAAAGCTAAAAATAAAGTTTAATATCTTTATTCTTTCTTTTTAGTAACACTTGTTTGCAATAATTAATTAATATTTTACTGCAACTACTGTATGAATTTTTGAATCTTGATGCAGTTTATAGTTCGAGTTGCTCAGCCTTTCTATTGATAATAAATGTGAAAAGATGAAAAATTTTAAATTAAAATTCATGAATCCGGAAGACAAATGCGCTTTCTTTAAATGATCATCACTTTAACTTTTACTCGACTCAAAATATTAATTTAATACTTCCGTAGATCCACATATTACTTTTAAGTATTCTATGAAAGAACATAACAGCGTAAGCATATTACATAAGGAAACTAAATATTAATATTTATGTTGTGATGCTATTATGCTGTGCTATTAAGCAATGTCAGCTAATGGTTATTTTATTATACAAAAAAAAAAATCAAAAAACCTTTTCAAAAAGTCAAGTTTATTATTTTTATTTTTCCTCTAAGTCTGAAAAGAGGAATATATATCTATGAAAGTAATACTCCACAAAGAAAATAAGTGGAAAAATTATGCTAAAGAATGCAATTTAATAGGGTTATTACAGCAAGCTTAACATTTCTCCTCTACTTCAGAGGCATAAGAAGCTCAAAGTGGTTTATAACACCATAAAAGATAAAATTTTTAAAAGAATTTTTGTTTCATAAAGAAATGTTTTCTTACAAAGAAATCGCTTTAAGCTTCGCTTTTTAACTTTATAAAAATGTATGTTTTTGTTAGGATAGCATACTTATATTTCATTTGATGCATTATTGATTTTTAAAATTGAAAACAAAATAGATATATTTTCATTAGAATATATTTATGTAAAAAGTGTTTTGAAATGCGCTTTTAAAGCATTTCTATCATTATTCTTTTAACTAGGTTATTTTTTGTAAATGTACACGTCATTATAAAGAACAAAGAAAGTAATTCGTATGTTATTGTGTTTCTTTTTACTGTATTTAATATATTATGCATTTATTCTTAAGAGACTAGTGATTGGAATAGTGATTGGAAGAGACTAGTGATAGAATTTGTTGACTTAAAATACTTTATAAGCTGAACGAAAATATGTAAAGGACTGAATAATACTATTAGGGAATGCAATCCTGTTTTCTAGGGAAGACTATATCATTACTATAATTTACATATTTATGTAAGGTATTGTATTAAATATCAAAAAAAGTATTAAACTTGATAGTGCTTACAATGTTACTCTTACCTACTTTTTCTATTAAAATTAATTTTTATTTTGAAATGTCAATCCCGCGGGATTAACGGATCTCTATCCTGAATTAGCACGAAACGAAAAATAGTGCGGGATTGCATTCCCTCGGTACTGGCAGACATAAATCTACTGCATCTAATTCTATACATGAAAATCATTTTACTTTGGTGAGATAATAGCGGACGCAGCAGTAGACACACTCCCGCGAAACGGAAAAAGTGTTGGATTGCATTCCCTAATTATATATATATATACAATGCATGGTGTTCAAAAAATATTATCGGACAATTAAATTCTACAAGACAATTTAATTCTACATAATGGTATATCCACAGCGGAAAATGTGTAATTTTCTACTTTAGAATTATCCGTGATCAGTGTTAGCTTAAAGGCATGCATGCCACAAGTCTTTTGAAGTATATGCATGTCATGTATGACGGTCAACGTTACCTCCCACGAAGCTCGGTTTCCTAATTTTGCCTTCCAAATCCTGATTAAAAAAAAAAAAAAAAACGCGATTGGCATCTCCAGATGTACCGTTTCCACATGCAGGTATTGGATACAAACATACATTTGTATGCATTTGTATTGTAACATTTTTATGAAAATATTGATAAAATTACTCATATGAAGATAGCATTAAATGTTGTCGCAATAAGTAAAAAATGAATTAGAATAAAATAAGTCTTCCAATTTTGCACTCTTTAAGTATTACCGAAAAAATTAATTTTAAAACTTATTTGTTTTTATTAAAAAAAAGTAGAAGAGATTTATGAGCATTATACTAACTGCTCTTTTTTATATCTGCATAAACATAAGCATAAAATTTCTCGCATTTTATCCATTTTAAATTACAAAACATCCATCTTTAATTCGTTTTTATTTGCATTAGTTTTTATAGAGGAACATGCCGAATAAGCCATTTACAAAGGATAAATAACAGTCATGTCCCATAGAAATTGACAAAAAAAAATGTTCCTTAACTCATTGAGACATAATTAAGATTTGCAATTTAATAAAATTATTTTAAGTTAGTTAAATAATAAGTTAGTTAAATATGTATTTTAAATAGTTGATTTAAGAAAGATAAAATACAAGTATTAACTTTAAACACAAAAATACAATTTTTAAAACAAAATTAAAGTTATGAAACATTAAAATTGCGTGTACCTACTATAAATTCAGAAATTTTCGAAAAATTACACTATCCAAAATTACAATAACATAACGTAAGACTAAAAGTGCAGACATTTATCACCGCAAAGTAGACAGATTTTTTAAAACTACATTTTCAGAGCTGAAATTTAAAATTTTACTGAATTCAGTATGAAAATTTACTTTAAGAAAGTTATGATGCTCATTCTAGTAAAAATATGAAAACATAAAACTATCTGAAAGTGTTATTGCACAATTTTTCAGAGTTACTGTTAATTGCGTGTGCCCAAGGCACAGTGACACTTTTTATTTTCTAAAAGTACTCTTTGTACTACTACTAATAGTTACTTAGTTAACTTAGGGATTTGCTTTACTTTTATTTGTAAAAACATTTGCTAGCTTTATGTTATATCTTCCTTTGAAGTGTGAAATTTAAAATATTAAATAGGAATATGAGAATTTTCATTTTTATACTGCACGCTAAATCCATGGTTCCAATCGTTCTCTCAGCGTTTGCTACAGCAGGATTAACCCTTTGAGGTGAAACCCTTTCCCAATGCTGAAAAAAGGGCAGCCGTTGCCATCGCTTGACTTAATTACCAGCAAGATGGCGGACGATCGAAACGTTAGCAGCTGGCTATGCCGCACAGCCAGCTGCGCCAAAAAGGGTCTCTAGATCTGTATCACGCGATGAACGTTTCGATCGTCCGCCATCTTGCTGGTACTTAAGTCGATCGATGGCAACGGCTACCCTTTTTTCAGCATTGGGCAATCTATCTAGCTGTTCTCGTATTCTTCCATTTTACAGCAGATGTCAGTGCTGTTAAAAATAATCGTGCCAATTGCTTTACGGGAAATGACGAGCTAAAAAGTAAAGGATTCTCGTGGAACTATGTCACACGCATTTATTTTTATAGAAATCAAATCTATTCTTCGTGTCTGGCAACAGTCAAAACGTCAGAGTTTGGTGTTCCCAGAGCGGGAACACTGCGCGTTAAACGGTTTAAAGAATCATACGTCAGGCCACTGGGCGGCAGGTGAGCTGATGTCTATAGGTATGTGTAAGGTCATTTTATTAAAGAATATTTTTTTAATTATTCATATTAGATTCATGATACTTTAATAGAGTTCACCAATTAACTAATCGAATTGAAGAACAGTTCAAGAATTCATCAACAGTTTCCTACACATCCGTAAAATCAATCATTATTCTCTTATATCCAGTAAAAAGTCTTTATGTTATAAATATGTACTATGGGAAATTCTATTACATGAGTATGCTTTGTAAACCAAAATATCAAAAACAACGTGGTTGGGCAGGAACCCATTTGCATTTTCGTTGGAATATCTCCCAATTTGAATAATGCTTAAAGTGCTGGGTAATCCAATTCACCATCTGCGCTGTGGTCACTTTTATAATTAGAAATATGATTTGAACTGTAGTTCGTCGGAAGTACCTTAGTATTAGATGAATGGATCTGTGAATTCAATACCCCTTCTGTAATTTGAAAATGCCCTTGATATTGAAAAGTGTTCGGTTTGGATATTTGGTGGATAAATTGCTGGTTTTGAACCTGTACCGTAAAATAACAAACAAAAAGTTAAGCTTTGTTGTGACAGTGCATTATTATTACTGGCTGATAAAGATATGATATAATGTTTTATTATACTACATAGCGCAGATTACATTGAAAACTAATCTTTAGAATGTTTTTTTTTTTTCAGATATATCACTTAACTCTGAATGATTCAATCTCTAAACGAAGAGTTAATGATAAAAGAAACAAATTCTTCTAAGAAAAAAAATCATTTAATTATTTTATGAATGAAGTCAACAATACTGATTTTCGTAACATTATATTCACTTTAAAATGAATGTTGTACGGTTCATGAAGTTTGACGTTCATTAATTAATTTAACTGTAAA
Source organism: Cheiracanthium punctorium (assembly GCA_038373885.1). Lineage (NCBI taxonomy): Eukaryota > Metazoa > Arthropoda > Arachnida > Araneae > Cheiracanthiidae > Cheiracanthium > Cheiracanthium punctorium. The sequence goes on along the minus strand of JAWZYV010015836.1, from coordinate 57,956 downwards.
CCTAGTAACTAAAAGATTGACGATGTGGCAGTAATGTATACCCCCTAAAAAAAAGTACCCGATAGCAAGTTAAATTTCCTACATCGAATTCATTATAAAATGGACATATTTAAAAAAAAATTACTACACAATATAAAATAACAACTTCTAATATTTATTTTGAGATGATTGTTTATTTAATTAATCGGGTTTCCACAAAATAAATTTACCAACTTTTTATATTACATGAATACATTTTGAGTGGGTGTATTTGAAATATTTTTGCTTTAACAGTTAGCTATCTGTGTTGTAATGTATATCTTAAATTAAAGTTTTAGTTGATTAGTTCCGTAATCGAAAAATGATTCTTATAATATATTTTTCAACTTTGGGAATTACTAAATTCCCAAAATTTATGTATATTTTAAATAAAAAATTTTAAACAAATTTCCAATTTCAACAAATATCTCTACAATGTAATTCCTATTAAGTTAACTATTTAGTTAAAAAGAAATACTTTCTGATATAATTCGCTACTATGTTTAAAACGCTTTGCGCATATATATTTTGAAATTCTCATTAAATTACATATATTCATTTAAAATTTTTGAATGTGCGTCCTTATTAACTTATCTTTTAATCCATTTTTATAAAACAAGTTTGATGTTTTCGAAGTTATCGCGAAAAAACCGTGAGTCTAATTCATATGTGTTTCTCTCACAGTTTGGCTCCAATCCAAAGTATAATCCAATTGACAGAAATGGAATTTTGTCGCTTTAAACTAGGAAATACTGAATTGTTTATCAGAAATAACAGTTCGACAAGGGAAATTACTCATTCATATATTCTTGTAATATTTTAAACGAATTCAAAGTAACGGTTTAATTTCAGAGAAGTGGCATAACTTTGTTAAGCAACGAAAGAATTAATGTTGGTAAATCCTTAGTTTACCAACTTCAGGTACAGCACAGTTAAAATGTCACGTCATTTGTTCTAAATTCACATATAAGTTTTGATCTTAGTTAAATTTTTCATTTTTACAAAGTATAATTATATTTAAAAATTTGCGGCCTTTATTATTTTTTGATGGTTGATTGTTGGGCAAAATGATTTCTTTGTAAGACCGGCATAATTACATTTTTCCGATGAAGTCTTTTTTTTTTTTGTAAAGAACCTATGCATTCATATTTTTATCACAGTGATTGGTTAAGAAGGTAACTGTATTTTATTTATGATGGTCTTGTATTTGAAAAAAAACACAATTTTAGTATATTCCTTTTATTATTTTAAATAACATGCATGCATTACTAATAAAAAAATATTTCCACATAACGTTAGACTCATGGTACAATGTACTACATTTTTAATAACACCATTTTTTCTTTTATGAAATACTACTAAAGCATAAAATATTTTTCTAATAGTTTCCGTAGTAGCACAATTAGTTCAAAAGACGTTTAAAACACGTTTTTGAAAGTGAAAAAACGTGTTTTGAACGTAATTTAAACGTTTTTTGAACTAGTTGTGCTGCTTGGGTTAGCTTTTAAATTGAAATAATCGTGATAAAAGTACGAAAACTACAAGTAAAATCATTTAATTTTTATGTCCTTTATTATGATGGATACATTATTATCAGTATTCATGAAGGGGGAAATGTAAGTTAACTGTCTTGTTAATATTTCTGTAGATTTTAAAATGAAATCAATAGGATTTAAATTTTATTACTTGATATGGAAGTCAATGTTGTTTATTAGTGCCAGTTCAAGAGTTTTGTAAAATGTTAATGTATTTATATAATTCATTGTCTATGAAAATAGGTTATTTTCGGAAAACCAAGTTTATTTTCTATCACATTCTCAATATTTCATGTTTAATCTACATTTTTCCCCTTCTATTACTATATAAAGCCAGTTGTGATATTTTTAAGGCAGCCAGAACCTGAAATTATAAGCACCTTTTTTCTCGTGCAGTTGAAAAAAAAACTTTTAGAAACTGGTTTTTATTTCTTCCTTCCTCTATTAAGATCTTATACAATCTTTGACTGGAGCTTCAATCCTCTTTAATCGTATCTTCACGTATAAAATCATTGCACGGGCTCTATTTGAATTAAATTAGATTAAATTACAGATGCCTGATTTTACTTTTTATTCATTTCGAAAAATACTTTTTTATCAGGCAAATATGAAAATTAAGTGATTTCATCAACATAAATTCAACACTTTTTATAAGCTTTAAAAGTTATTTTTGTTTTGTCGTATTTAGACAAAGTTTTACAAACATTGAGAAAGGAAATTTAAACACCCACGGGATTACGTGGAAATCGAACACATGGCCGTAAGCTTAAATGATTGACGTGAAGAAGAACCGGTTTTTCACCTAAAAGCCACCATGATGCATCATACAGAGACAATGGGTTGGGGAGTAGAATTCATGGGTTCGAAAAAAATGGTTATGATACATTTTTTACTGTAAATTATCAATTGTAGTTGTTTTTTTAATACAATTCTATGCGTGACATGTAATGCAGGGTGAAATATCTAGAAGGAAATAAGCAAAATGCACTTTTAAAAGAACTTTAGCATTACATAGAAAGAATCCAGTGGAATGAGATGAAAACTGCTTTTTTTTACAACAGAAAGTACCCTTTTCTGAATGGAAAGTACAAATTTTGATACATACCCTCTGTTCCCTTTGAAAAAGAAATGTGATCTACAGTTTATTATAGGATTGATCCTTATTTTAAATGTAACAGAGCTATTTAAAAAAAACATATTTGAAACTGCACATCTATCGATATTTCTTTTTTTTTTTTTTTGTAACTCAATTTAGATATTAAGGTAATATTCGCGTTAGTACATTATCTTGCATTAAAATTTTTGTCAATCTTTGAAACGTTAAGAATGTATTTGGAAAAGCAATTCATAGTATAAGATTGTATGTAATCATACGCAATTTATTCTCGTTTCTTATTATTAACTTACATTTAAAAAATATGGAGACTATATGTTTTAAAAATTAAGTATGTAATAAATTAACGTGATATTTTGTAAATGATATGCACAAACGCCTTGCAATTCCTTAAATGATATGCAAAACGATGTTCTTTGAAACTCATTTAAGCTCTCAAATCTTCCATTACTAATACTAAAAGGATTTTAGAAATCGAAGTTTTTATTATAAGGTTCGTAAGATTTTTTATGTGCTATATTTCTTTGTTTAAAGAGGTTTATAATCTGAGAAAAATGCTTATATTTTCTATGAAGTGTTTGATAACTGAAAAATAAAGAGATACAATTAGTATATTTAATAAGCATTAAATATTTATTTAAGACTGCTTGCATCATAAATCTTTTCCTAGTAACTAATACATCATCTGCAGAGTAATATTTAATTTTATCAAAAAATTCCTCTTACCTAAAAACATCGGTTGGGAAAAAATAAATAAAAGAGGAACTAATGAAAATACACTTAGAGAACTAATCCTGATCTTAAAAAGGATTAAAAATGAAAGGATAATAATAATAAGCTTATTTTCCTGAATATTTGTAAGATTATTAAATGGACACATTTTTGTTTTAACAGCCACTGTAAACATTAAAAAGACTTATTTATAAACAGTTTTTATGTCTGTTACTGTTTAAAGGAGACTAATCTATAAGCACTGCTTTTTTATGAATCTTCATTTGAGTTAATTTTAACGCATAATGCGTAATGCGCAGTTAATATTAGCATATTTGTTTTATGGCGAATGTTCCTCGTAACAAGAAAATCAAAAATTCCATTCACAAAGCTTCAGTTTTAACTTCTCATTATCTGCAGTTTTCCGTGAACGGAACTTTCTTAACCTATTCTGTTGTATGTACACTCTATTAAAAAAATAAAAAAAAAACGACGCACTAAGAAGGAATTGACCGATTGCGATAAAAATTGGTGAATGTAAAGAACATACATAAAAAGCAAACAATCGATTAAAATTTCCAAATATTTGGATGAATTATTAAAGGGCTGACCATTACAAAGGGAGGGAGTCAATAAGGCGTTGGTCCACCTCTGGCCTCGAAACAAGATGTCACCCGGCGTGACACAGACTGATAAAGTTCCCGGACGGCGTCCTGCGGAAATTCCTGCCAAATTGTCTCCATGCATTGGGCTAAATCGGCAATATTTTGAGATTGCTGCAATCGTCCTCGCATAACTTCCCAGGTGTGCTCTATGGGAGAGAGATCAGGCGACCTAGCTGGCCAAGGAAGTACAGCGGATACTTGAAGACAATTCATAGGAACATATTCTATAGGCGGTCGGGCATTATTATGTTGAAAACTAAGTCCAGGGTGTCGCAAAAGGAACGATAACACAACCGGTCGCAGGATGTAGTCAACGTACCGCTGTGCTGCCAATGTGTCAGAAATGACCATCAAAGGGGTCCGGCTATCAAAAGAGATGGCACTCAAGACCATATAACTCATAACACATTATTGTGGGCTTGTGTGGCTTGCGATAGTCAGGGCAGGGTCCCCCTCTGCCCTGGAAGTCTCCAGACGCGTCTGCGGTTGTCGTCAGGGCACAGTTGGAAACGGGACTCGTCACTAAAGACTATACGTGCCCAGTCAGCACAGTTACACGTTCATCGAGCTCGGCACCACTATAATCAGAGTGGTATGAGAGGCAACCGGCTGCGTAACGGTCGGAGCGTGCGTACATTCCGCTCTCTCAATCATCTGTGAAGGGTCATGTTGGATACCTGTGTGAGGATATCACGGTGGAGAGTTGATAGCGATGAATCTGGTGCTGTGACAGCTGCTCTGGCAATCGCTCTATTCTGTCTTTCTGTTGTGGCCCTCAGTCGACAGCTACCATTTTAACGCTGATATCTAGAGTAGTTGACCCACTCTTGCCAGCATCGTCTAATAGCCGCATCGCTTCGAAGCAGATGTCAAGCGATTCTTCGATTCGTCCAATCAGCCTCTTGCAGTCCGATCGCAGGACCTCTTTTAACTCCGAAATTTGCTCGTAATGCGCACGAATCCTTCATTGTTACAGCACACGTAAAATACCGCAGTCGAAAGGCCACAGAAATTTTAACCATCAGATTGAGAATCGTTCCTTATATGCACCTGCTTAATGCGAGTTCTGATTCTCTAGCACTTCCGCTGTTCACTGATTGGACTTCAGATTTTAATCATTTGAATGTTCAATCCAAATATCTTTGCATACGAAATTTCATTACAATCCGGTGACTCCTTCTTAGGGCGTCGATTTTTTTTTTTTTTTTTTTTTTTTTTTTTTGCTATACGTTGCAAAATTAGAAATGTGAATGACATTCAGACAGTTGAAAACGTGTTTTAAGCACATCGTAGTAATTTAGTTGTACCAAATTTCATATATAATAATTTCAGAATAAAAGGCAGTTTGTGCTATTTTTTACAGAGCATCTTTGAATAACGCATATTTATGAACCGGATATTTAAACAAACATAAGATCTTTTAAAAAAAATGGTTTGCGGTGTTTTTTCAGAGGATAAGAATCCTTGAATAGCGGATAGTCATCAGAGCATCAGTCAGATATGTACGGAAAAATTAGAAGGAAAGTCTGTATTGTAAATGTATATTCAGGGTTTCCCATAAAAACTGCCAAACTGTAATGCCCAAAGAAGCATACATATACGACCTATAGTTTTCGAGAAAAATAGGAAGAAGAAAGTATAATGTCCAATTCGATGCAAGAATAAAAAATTAGAAACATCAAATTGGGCACTGGATTAGATGATGGGGATTCGGTTTTATGGCCGCTAAGCTCATCACATCTGGCACCATTGGATTCCTTTCAATGGTAACATTTGAAGGAATTGATTTATTGAGACATAATTACCACCAAAAGTGATTAAGTCCCTCCCGTAGGTGCTGTGTGTATTTATGCGGGCACCAGATTGATGCACCGTGAGCAGTTAGCTATTACACTGCGAACGTATGTATACCTCGATATGCATCGTGGACGGTGGACTTTTTGATCATCATTTTGTGAAAGCATATATAGCATGAAAAAAACTGTGTTCACGCTTCCAATAAAGGATCTTTTCGTAAACCGGATATAAAGTTTCTGCATATACACTAGGGTGGATTGAAAAAAAAAATTCGAAATCTTTATCTCCTGAGGTCTCAAAAGTTGTAAATTGATATAAATAAGACATGTGTAAAATTTGAATGTTCTGCGACAACGTCTTGGGGTTGCGCATCAAGCTTGAAATTTAGAAACTTTTGGAAAATATGACTTGTTTTAAAAATCGACGAAAAAAATTATTTTCCGAATTATTAGGCTCCCGAGGTTTTAGAAGTTGTATATTTTTATGAATAAGAAGTATACAAAATCTGAAGGGATTGTGACAATTTCTAAGAGTTGCACATCGAGCTTGAAATCAATAATTATCTGGAAAATTGCGTTTTTTCACAAAAATATGTAGAAAGCAAAAATTTTATTTTTAATGAATTAGTCCCGTTGAAATAGTCTTCAAAGTTCTCAGCTGATCTCTAGTACAACCAGAATCGTAACTACATTACCCAGGGCCCACCTCGTTGATTTGCATGTGATCCGAGTCCTGCCCGTGCCAGACCAAGCATCCAGTTATTGGAGCATGCGTTTTCATGAATAATTTAAAGCCCCACTTCAAATAAAACTGAGGCATTTTTTGTCAAGTGTAATAATCTAGATCGTAAGAAAAATTATCTGATAGATGGATAGACAGCAAATTTCGGAGTGGCTGTTTTCTATGGTGTGAAGTTGGCAAATACAACATTGCAGAGATTTAGTTAGATTAGAGAACTGCGTTTCTAGATTTCGGATGACGCCTTTGTTCTTTCCGGAATTCGATGATTCGCCACCTCCGACAACGCATGTGAGGGTCCCAAGATGAATGGATTTCGTGTCAAACTCTCCCAAATTTCCAGTGAAATTTTTAAAATCAGATCGTGACATATGGCCAAATGTTGAACGAGGTTCCATTATCAGCGAGATATGTTCTTTGTGACAAACACTTGGGCCTAATTTGCCGTCAACAAATTTTTCTATGTATCTGGTTTTGTTCTTCCTCCTATCCAAACACAATCCAAAGAAAATTTTAAAGCCTTCTTTCGTTTCTTTCACTGTGAGTAATATCAGCCTTCCTCTAACTTTATATGGGTCGAGAATCAGTTGAGAAGGTTTCTCTCCATCTGCATTCTTTCCGCTTTCTAGATTGTGAAATAAAGTTGATACCAGAGTTCCTGCTGCCCAGCCCATAATAACTTTGTGTCGCAGAAATTTGAAAGCAGTGAGATTTTTATTCTAACTTGGTCATCTGTGAACGTATCTCCCAAAGTGGCGGTAGATAGACACTCAGCGTTTTCATCAGTCATCTGTACTTCTCTTTCGTTAATTTCACTTTGCAAATCAATGACTAAAGTTGGAGTCTGGATATTGGAACTTTCTCCGCCAATCTCGAAATTTCTCTTTCCAACCTTTTAACTTTTCTCTCATTCTCCATAAAATTTTCTTCTTTACAATTCCATAGATTGTCACATATCTAGCTCTCCCCTGGTCTGCTAATGACTCCCATTCTGTGTGAGGTATGTTAGGCTCTGAGGCACACTTGCTCCGGGAAAAGTCAGGACATTTGCAAGTGCGATATTCAATAGCTCTGTAAGGGAGAGTATTTCCCGCTTTCTTCATAAACAATTCCTTATATCCGTCTCTAACGTATGATTTATTTAGCTGCTAAACTTTCTCATTTCTATCTCTTGAATTCCTAGATTGACACAGTAGGCACTGGCCTTGATCCACCTTTCCTGTACTTTGATCGCCACAACTAAGGTTACTTCTCCTTCCGTTGAATTCTGCCTTTTATTCAAATATTTTTCTTCTTAAGTACAAAATAGTAATACAGAAGTACGAGTATGCCTTCTCGGGTTGGTAACTAGATACAAGGTAATTCTTCGCGATATTCCCAGCTCTTCTAAGAACACCGATTTTGTTCCATGTCCTGTTGCAGACGGTTTCACTCTATACATAATCGTAGCAGTGCAAGGAAACCACCTTTTAGCTTTTTTGAGAATAAACTAAAAGCACCATCTATCTGAAACGATAAACTAACTGCCTGTTTCAATGAAATATCTCGTGCTTGGTTTAACCGAACGCATGTGCATTGCCATCATTCGGTAGCCAAACCGGTGGTAGTTGTCTAGAGCACAGCTTGCGTACTGCGCCCAAGACAAAACGACAGCATAACGTGTGCATTGTATCAAACTATTCGTAAAGCCGTTTTTTGTGATTTACTGAGCTTCTCTGAACATTTTTTATCATATAAAAGGATCAAATTATTTTTAACAAATAAAGTTTGCTTTCTATATATTTTTTTTTTTCAAAAAACACATAATTTTCAGATATTCATAGACTTTAAGCTCGATGTGCAATCCCTAAAAAATTGTCGTAGTCCCTCCAGATTTTGCATACGTGTTACTCATAACAATATACACCTCCTAAAACCTCGGGAACCTACTAATTCAGAAAAGAATTTTTTGTGTCGATTTTTTAAAAAAAGTCATATTTTTCAAAAATTTCTAAATTTTAAGATTGATGCGCAATCCCAAGACTTTGTCGTGGAACATTCAAATTTTGCACACTTCTTATTCATATCAATATACAATTTTTGAGACCTCAGGAGATAAAGATTTCGAATTTTTTTTTTTCGATCCACCCTAATACACACACACACACATATATAAATTGGAAAAGGCACGGCGAGTAATTCACTATTTTACGATAGCGCCAGATCCTTAGTAGGTAGAAAAACACAAACTGAAATTCACTGAAATAAAAAACTGAAATGAAAGTTTTTGCACCGGCATTACAGCAGCGTCACTCGGGGCCATGTGACAACTACTTATTCTTACAATAAAAGAATGACCTCTCCAGTAAATTTTCTAAGCCGTTCATGAAAGTTAAGTGTCTGTATTTAGTGGTTTAGAAAATGCTAGAGGAGATTTTTACAACAGAGGACAGCCTTATTTTATGTAGTGATAGTTGTTTCGGTCTGTCTGAAGAATAGATATCAGTTAAATAATTATTTATTGTACAGAATGATCATAAATTTCAATTTATGATACTACTGTTCAAGAAGTACATTTACATACCTTTTTCAGCAGTATTTTTATTAAATAGTGACTTTCATTTCGATTCACTGAGGAATATTTTATTTATCGATTTGTATTTACTACATACAAATTTGTACTCTTAACTGATCGGAATAAAGATTCAGCTATTTTTTGCACTCACATCTATAAACATTATAGCGTAAAATATATTATAAAGAAAATAATTCTAATTGTTGCATAGAGTATCATGTAAGACTTAGAGTATGTAAATAAGTAAATGTAAGATTTATAGAAAAATATATTGAAATAGTTAGTATAGCTTTAAAAATATTAAAATTTACAATAATGTGAGGTGAATCTTTATTGACTTTCTTCTTTTTTTTTTCTAAGTTTTCAAAGTTAATAGAAATTTATGAATGCACAGAAGCGTCAATTCTAGCTTCAAACTAAGTTTAATATTATCCGTTAAAACACATATATATTAATTGTAGTTATATTTCCATTATTAAAAGCTTGACACATCCTCTTATCTATGAAAAAAAACCTCATTCGTTGGAGTGTAGTTTATATGTGCTAGCGATAATAACGAACATAATTATGTTTAGTTTTTTTCTTTTCTTTTTTTTTAATTTCTCCAATATTCAGGCATGAAAAATTTCAGTCTTTTGACTGAATTCAGTCTTTTTCAACATCACTGATACATTCCAGATTTAGTATTTAAATTAATTTAATGAATTTAGTTATGCTGAATGTAGTGATATAATAAATATTAGTTAATTTAATAATGAATACATATAAAAGAATAACAGGTAATGCGTTAAATGCATAATAATTTATTTGTTTTGTATGACCCGCAAAAAAGTTAAGTCCAGCTTTTTAGCTGTTTCGTGTTTTCATGTCTGAATATTTAATACAAAAATAAAGGAACCAGGAAATTGGCATTTAAGGATCTGATAGAGCGTTTTAAATTTGAATAATTATGTGTTAATCAACACATATGAGTTAATATTATTGCACATTTACATGTGACATTGCATGACAACTTTTTAATTATTCTGTAGCAAATTGTAGAATGTTTTCACAATGAATAAGTGAATGCATATTATAAATTTTGTTCTTTTTTAAGTAGCTAAAATTATGTATATATTTATAATTAGTATACACGATTGTGTTAACTTCTCAGAGCGAGAATCCAACACTAAGAACACACTATTTAAGAAGATATTGCATGTCTTGTGAGTAAATACTAATACTTTTAAGCCAAAATCGGATGTGCGTCTTTATGAATGGATTTTTAATTTTTTAATTACAAATTTTATCTCCCTTATAATAGGAAACACTTTTTGTTAGCTAAATGTTTTATTTAAATGTGAAGGATTAATTAAATATTTGTCAATCTGGAAGTCGATATACTAATCGAAAAAATATATAGTCTGCCTTTAAGGGAAATTTGCATTTGAACAGAAAGATTTTTTGCTACATGACGGTTTGCCTTTTTGTATATTTTACTACCTTACTCTATCACCCAGGTTTAATTTTTGTAAAGCTAAAAATATCCACGATAGCTCTTATTATAAAATTGATTTCATAGTGACTTACTTTTAATACGTTATAGTATATTGGATAACATAATTGTCGTTCATACACATCTTAATATCGCGGGCAAACATAAGTTATGTATTGTATGTACTGTAATGTATTTTCTTAAACTACCTAATATAACAGTTAATAGTGAAATAACTCTTTAATGATCTCCCATGTACAAAACATAGTGCTTAGTGTGATGCTTTAGGATATTTATTAAAAAAATATGCACAGTTGGATAAAAATGCATTACAAAAAAAAATTAAGTTGATTTATTTTTACTATTTTATAATAATTATTATACATAACATGTTCCTCGTAAATGTATCTAAATGAATCAACAGAGAAAAAATATTACAATTTAAAAGTTATTATTTCCACACAGCAACTCTGCAGAGAAATATAAGTGAAGCAATTAACATTTAAGTGTACATCATTAATTATAAAAAAAAATATGTGTAATAATATGTGTAGAAACATACTGTAAGATCTATCCTAGAAAATATACGGTACTAATAATAATGCTTATAGAACACTAAACTGTATGTCTTATTTTTTTAACAGCTTTATTCTCAATGAAATTAGGTTCTGCTATTTTCATTAGTTTATAAATGTATTAAAGTAAGAACATACTATGTGCGCTGCCAAAAATTTTTTTTTTTTGCGAAATCTATAATACATACTTTAATTAATATCATAAATAATCTTTGAAAGTAAATAAAATAAGAAACAATAAATAAAACCCTACATACTTAAAAAATAACTTAAGATGATATTTATTTACAGCAAACCTGACTCGAGTTAAGTAACTGGAATTCATGTTTTTTTTCAATGAAATTTCAAAGAAGCAATGCACTTAATGAAACGGATTTGATATGAAATCAATTTGTAGAAATTCTCTTCCTGTAGTCATAAAAAATCGATGTTGGCTGAAATTGTTACAGACTAACTTTGGGAAAAATAAATTTTCTTCAAGAAATACTCTCTGATATGTTCTTATATGCTATTAATAAAAGAAGCAGCCATATATTTTAATTTATAAATATAATTTTATTGTTTTCAAAACATATGTTTTTTACCATGGTGATAGTCGAACTACGTGGTTTTTAATGTATGAACAGCTGTATGATCAGAGCTTAAAGTAAAAAAAAAAAAGTAAAGAAAAAGAAAAAAATCATGCTGGGGTTGAATTTAAAGTTTTTATTAAAATTAAAAGAATAATATACCTAATAAATAAAGCGTTTGGAGATAGTTAGTAGAATTTAACATGCTAAGTTTAATCATATTTGAAAATGTGTTACACCACACTGATATGGAAACAGAAAAATATATGTTTATCACTATTTAAGTTCTGATTAGCATTTCGATTATTGGATTACATCTTGTACAGCAATAGTTGGGTTGCATGCAACCATCATGTCCTTAGTGAGGTTGCACTGTAAAAAAAGTATATAAAAATGTTCTTGATATATATGTATTTTTAATTGTATACATGCTTCTCTAATAAAACTTATTTAAAGAATGGTAAAAAATATATGCATTTGGTGATGCTGTTTATTATCAATTTTGTCTTTTAATCATCAATGTTGTTTATTGACTAAAAAAGTAACAGGGCCGACTTTGGTTTCTCAGGGGACTGGGGAGTGTAGTTTGTTTATTTCAAGGTGTGAAGAAGAGAAGTTTATTTAAAAATGATTTAAATCACACGCAAAAGATTCTGATTCGTAGTTAGGGGACACTTGCCAGCCCTTGTTTCCCCCGGGCGCTAAGCCAATGTTGTGTACTCCATTTATATGTTAATTTATCCGAAGAGAGGTCATTGAATATTGCTTCAAATATGTAGCAAGTACTGGGAAAACGTCTTTAACTTTCTATATTATGATCATCATTTCATTGTTTCAGGTTTTAAAAATAATTCATTGAAAAATAGTTTAATATCTTTTTTTTAAATATATATATTTTTATATTTATTTTAGAAAATTTAATTGAAATCATTTAATTTACTTCCTTTTTAATAAAAGTGACTCAACGCTGAAACGTTTGTTTTGTGTTGTGTTATAAAAATAGGAATATTCATTTACCTTTTTTTACTCATTTTTTCACAATTATTAGTTTAAAAAGTTAAATTTATTTGTCGATATTTTTTCTGAACCAAGATTTGTGGGGGATAATGCAAAAAAGAATGTGTTTTATTAGCCAGTCTCCTTCAGACAAACTATTTACTGTTTTCTAACTTTTATTAATAACATAGTTTTATTGCTATATGACAGCTGCGTAATAACTGAAATGAGCTGAATTTTTCTTTTCTTATTACTGGCATTAATTAACAAATTGCATCTGTTAGAAAAATAGCATATTTTTTGCTTAAAAATACTTCTTACATTAAACAAAATGCTTTCAATTTCCAATGAAACATAACTCTTAAATTTATACGGGTCACGTACTGTTTACATAGTGAGATAGAAATCACGAATAACCATTCGATGAAAGATTAATCGTAAGTTTGACTGAAAATAAATATCCCGAAATACTTTCACAGAAATGAATTGCAACGGGTACGAAATTTCCATCTCGGCTTTCACTGGACTTTTCAACTTTCGTAATGATAAATATTCCACAACCCATCCATACACATCCCCCGTGGATTTCATGTCATAGCATTCCATCACAATTCCGATGAAGCGATACCTAATCATCTCTCTTGAAGTATAATTTATTGTGATGATGGCGAACGCTACACAAGATGAAATTTGACATTCTATAGAAAGATAATTTTGGTATATTTCATTTTCAGCTGCCTGGATATTTTTCATTTAATACGTGTTTTGAATTCGGTTTTGAATTAATTTCGAAATTTGAACAGATTTCTCGAAATAGTTTGTTTATTATTAATTATTATATAATTGCATGTTGAATACACATATAATTAGGGCGTATAACCAACCGTAATCTGCTGATAAGTATGGTTTCTTTCATGCGCTCGTTTCGTTAGATGCGTTTAATTTCAGTAGACTCCCTCTCATCTTAGACGGATTCGAAGAACACAGCAGAAAATTTGTTATCGTGTTCATATTCTGAAAGAGACTCGTATAAAATGGTCGAAAATCGGTCTAAAATGAGACAGCTATATCGATTTTATTTATCGCTGAAGATGCTGATGTTGTGGCTCATATATTTGCATAATTTAAGTGATTCGTACCACAAATACCACGCATTCGTATAACAGGAAACATAGTTAAAGGGATACAGGGAGAAAGGCATGCTGCTAGATTTATTTTCAATTATACAAATGATTTTAAAAATTTTGGAAACAACACTAAGATACTCTCTCTATGAAAATACTTTCAAACTTATTGATTTAAATTTTTAATCAATATATGTAGTACAGATTACCATCAAAAGAAGAAAATATTAGGATTACCGTCTCTTTACCCTCTACAAAGAAATACAATGTCAGTATTTATGAAAATTAATAATCAGCCAAAAAAGTGAGCCACTTCTTTTCCACTTCCATAAACATTTTCTGAAATTAGGTATCCTTCATAAACTAAACAAGAAATTTAAAACTAAAATTTTTGTATATATATATAAATATATATATATATATATATATATATTTCAAATTTTAGAGAGCTGATCTTACTGAACTTAAAATATAAATAAATATAAATTTTAGTAAGATCAGTTCTCTATATTTTTTTCAATGCAGTAGGCAGAAAAGACATTATCATTGACATTATCATCGAATATACATAAAAAAGTACATAAACAAAAATACAGTATTAATCGCAGCCAAAAGGTATCTCGCTTCCAAATAACGAGGGATTATAGAGGAGGCATGAAGCGCAGGGCACTCCAGAAGATGTTCAGCAACCATCAGCCTGGCATCGCTGCAGAGAGACAGAAGGCACTACTCACGATGTTGATTCGATGAAGGTAAGCAGCGGGGCAGTCATGCCCCGTTGCTAGTCTAAAAGCTGCGACCGCATGGTCCCTTGGGAGTTCAAATAACTGGGAAATGGAGATGTGGTTTACCTATGGTCATATCTACCAGCTCAAGTCATTGGAGATGTCTAAATTTTATAATTATAAAATGGCCAGATGATTTGTAATTAACGAGGCTTGAATAACTTTGGCGGCTGTTTTTGCTAGTTCATCCGCCAACTTGTTACCATATATCCCGCAGTCGGATGGAATCTACTAAAGCCCTGTTTTCTTAAACCTCAGCAAGTCCCACAGGAGGCGTCGACAGTCCTTTACGGCGCAGTAGGCGTTTGGTCAAAATTAACAATGGCCAAAATGGCGGCTTGGGAATGCGATAGGATTACTGCCTGTTAGAAATTACAGAGGCGCATTTTTAGATGCTTAAGCGAATCACAGATTTTTCTTACCTCTCCGTTAAATCCAGAATCAAACGTGCTCAGTGGTATGTAGGGGAAAAAATCGCTGTAAATTCCAACTCCAGCTCTTAAGTTAGTAGAACTTTTAGAGCCGTCTGTGAAGGGTTCTTTAGAATTACAGCATGTAAATTCTGTTTAAGGTAATTAAAATTGATGATAAGCAATAATTGTCATAATTTTAATTAACTTAATCATATTTTAGAGGGAATAATAATAATAAACATTAAGGAAATACAAGAAATTAAAGGTCTGTGAAAAGTTCTCTAAAATTTGAAAGATATATACAAAAATGTTCAGATATGTATATATATATATATTTCAAATTTTAGACAACTGATCTTTCATGTTTTTTTTTAAACTTCGAATACTACATGTATATGTTTTTTTCACTAGAAAAACCTCAGTTAAACAATAATTTCAGATCCGAATAGTACAATTAAGGAAATCTTCAGCAAAAGGCATCCTTAAAAAATTTAATAAAACATTGCATACTTCCCTGATTTTTCGCAATCTTATTTCTTTTTTAAATATTGCATTAATATATTCTTCATTTATAATAAAATGTTAATTAAAATGCATTTTCTTCCTAATAGACATAATTTTTCACTCCTTTCCCTGCATTTTTAATAAATTAATGAATTGTAATTTAATCCCCTTTGTGATAAATAATTTGTTAGTATTTGCACAAAACTGTGGTATTATTTGTGACATTCATTTGGTTTTTCATTATTCACAAGAGAGGAAAAAAACAAATCAATCCTATCAAAAAATGTATTATAAGTCCAAGAATGTATCCAATTAAAGATAATACATACGGAAGAAAGCGTATTAGAAGAGACAGAAAAGAATATTTTAAAATCACGCAACATGTATCACTTTGGGAATTCATTTTTATAAAAAAAGAATGTAATATTAGAAATCATTGTTTCGGATTTATTTCTCGTATTTCTTTAATGTTTATTATCGTTCCCTGAAAAATAGGATTAAAAAACCAATTAAGGTTTGTCATTAATTTTAATTAACGTAAACAGCCAGAATTTGCATGCCTATATCTGATCGCAAAAATGATTCAAATATCTGAGAAACAAAATAATTTGTCCATTTAATAAAATTAATAATTTAGCTGACTTAGTATCTCATTCAATGGGGAATATGCAGATATTTTTTTTATTTGAAAGTATGGGTTATTATTACATTCTTCCTAAAATTTATAATAAGCTTGCTTCTAATAGTAAAGAAAAAAAAACAATTTTTTGTGTTTTTTTTTTCATTTAATTATACTATTTTATTAACATTTAAAGCGATAGGGATATATTAAGTTACCATTTTACCATACGAGCATTATATTTTGTGATAAGATTGTGACAAATATGGGACGCATATGGTCTTAAATAAAATACAATATATATAAATATATAGTATTTCCTTACTTTTTATTCTTTGTATTATATTTTATTTTTAACAAAATATACAGGCAGAAAACAACACGGAAAAGTTTTAGACATTGAAAAGTAAAAATTTATAAAACCATTTTGGGATTGATACAGGGTAAGATCGGCTCGTATCAAATAGCGTCCAGTATCGGACAAGGGATATTTGCAACTGATATTAGCACTTGTAAAGTTATCCATGTGGTGGGTTATCCATATGTTGAATGTTCAGATACTGCCATATTAATCAACTGGCAGTATGCTGTTGACGCACAGTTAAACAAGGGTTTTTTAATGTGCGCCAGAAGAAAGTTAACAGTTCATCCAGAAAGTTCCAGATCATCTGACACATCATCTTGAAAGTTAACTTCCAGAAGAAAGTTAACTTGAGACTATCATGTTTTGCCTGAATATCAGTTGTTTCTTTAGTTTATTGCTGCGAAAAACGTACATTCCTATGTCCGTTATCATAGGATGTAAATCCTTTTACGTTTGCTTAACACTCGATGCTTTGTGTCTGTGTAGTTGTATTTGTGTAGTTACGCCAACGCTACGCTTGAGCGATCTGCCTAGGAGGGGGATGACTTGGTCGGAGGACTCTCTAAGCGGTTGTTACACGTATTAAAGTTCGGAAAGAAAACGACCCAAACTTCAGACCATTAGATCGACAGCCGCGCAATCGGGCCGGACTCCGTGACCTCCACACTTCAGCCGCCTACCATTTTATGCTACTCATCCACTCGTCCACAGTGGGGCACACGATGCTTTGGTCTATTATGTTCGGACTGTATTGGACAGAGGCTTATAAGAGTTTATTAATAAATATAAAATTTCATAAGAATTTATTTTAATTACATTTCAATGAAACTTCATTATTTAAGAATTTATCATATATAATCCTGAATATCTATTTATATATTGTTTCTATGTATTCAAAAACAAAATCAAAACGTTAAGGTTATACGTAAAAACTATAATAATTTGGATAAGTCACTGAACTAGAAGAAATAGAGATTTTGTGCATTGCAAATTATTATTCTGTATGTTAATCGCAGTTTGAAATAATAAGCATTATAACAGGCGAAATTTATATACATCAAAATAACAAAACTGAAAAACGTAGCGGAATAAATCTGAGTGTCTTTTACATTCACAGAAAATTTTTTTTTTGGAATATATCATTTTAGCAATACTTATTACTCTCTAGAATTGTTTATTGTATTCCAATTTATAATATGTTGCAGTGTTTTAATTTCTTGAACAAATTTAGAGGAAAAATTCTCGCTTTTTGTATCGTGTTCATATTTATATTTTAATGCTAATAATTCATCCAAATCTATAGCAACCCGATATAATATGCATGAGAACGATACTAAGCTACAATGCACGCCATTAATCAATTCATTTCTTTTTGAACCAATATTTCCGCTGAAATTATTACACTTTAAAATTACTTTTTTAACGACCTCCATTGTTTCTTTAATTTCAGTTTTCCCCCCAAATGAACAGATTTTCTCTCTCCTGGGAGAAATGTGAAAAAAAAGGAACCAATTTTTCTTAATCTTGTGATATCATGGCGGCCATTCTCATTGGTTAAAATTCTTTGTTTTCTAATCCCAGTGGTAAGTAGACCGTGGATTTTAAGAGAACTCTTCGAAGATCTAAGCGGAAGGAATTCTAAGAGCTTAGGATAAAGAGTAACCGTCATGCTACAGAAAGAATGAAAATACAAGATTACAAAAGGAGAATTGTGGATGAAGTAAATATTAAGAGTGGTGGAACATTTAAGCTTGTTAAAATGGATGGTATTTGGTAACATGAACATAATTGTACAGAAACATAATTTTTCGAAGTGATATGTATTTGATATAAAGCTGTAAAAGTACTTATTTTTAATGGATTAACGTTAATAATTATCATATACAATAATAATAACAATAAAATATTAAATGTAAGGGATCATACGTTACAATTTCGTGCTTTATAGTTAGAGTTTTAATTAAAAAGTGACTTACTTTAAAATATGGTACCATATAGAACGTATGCAATCTCTAAGTGTTATCGGATTAATTAATATGTTTAAATGTATTTTACAATTAAAGGAAAGGCATACTTCAGTATGCCTTTATAATGTTATGAAGTTATGTATGTTAGTATTAGTTATGAAAGGAGTTTGATATATATATATATATATAAAATGAGATATATATATATAGTTAAATGTATATCTAATACCGACCTTTAATTGTTTATTTATTTTGATATATTTCGGATAGTGTAATCCCGTGCAATAATACTTACATTTTATTCTACAGCTTTAAGCATTAGAAAAATATTTGATCCGTGCTATTATAGGAAAGAATTATTCAGTGTTTTTATTCATTCTTTAAAAAATTAAAATATAATACAAATAATTGATGTTATTTTTATATTATAAAGGGCTGTCTTAAAGGCAAATTCAAATACATGAAATGGAAACACAATGTTCAAATTTTTAGTTTTCAAAATTAAATTTCCATTTGAATAATTCAATTGGAATGGGTGTTTTGTGCTATTGGTTCATTCGCAATCTTTATCTGTGTATAATATCCCTCTCGTCGCCGAATTATGAGAAAAGAGAAGAAAAGAAATCTGTCTAGCATTCAATGCATCTGAAATACTATTATAAATCATGCAAAAATATTTTTTCTAATGTCGATTAATATTAGATTTTTCTAATATTCATTTCTGCATTTTCAAAGCATTTTGTTATGCTAAAATTAATTTAAAAGGATACAAATATTAGGTAAATGTTGAGGAATAAGAAAAAAAACTAGATTTACCTTCTAAAGGAAGAAAAAACGGTAAAAAAGCAGCGTAAATATTTTCTTAATTTTTCTCCTGAAACAAAGCGAAAACTGTAAAAAATCTAAAATGACTAGTACTGCAATCTAGGCACGATTTATGCATCTGGTTAAGAGCCTCATATACTTTCTACATGAATTAATGATATTGATACCACTGAAAGAAAAAAATACTAAATTCTATTGTTTTCTCTCTAAATATTTGTATTTGAAGTAGGAGCCTTGTATGAGGTTCAGGGTGACGAGAGGGATATTCTTTTCCTTATATTTTATCTACATTAATTAAAAGGAAAAGTATTTATTTTAATTAGCATTTTTAAAATTAAGTGAATTATTCATGAATAATATACGTATATATTTAATTTTGAATAAACAGGTTAAAGAATTTTTGTTAAACAGCATTCACCTAGAATATAAAACAAATATTCAGAAAACAAAAGCCCTTTTCAAAAAACGGTAAACTGACAAAAGCATTAATTTAATGAGAACGATTTTGTTTTTATTACTATTTACTAAGTCAGTATCTCTTTTCCCCTTCAAAATAATCTGTTCGTAATATGTTCATAGATTTCAAAAAGAAACAAAATACATCATCTTATAATTTATATACTCGTGTAACCGTAATACTCAAGTTATGATTCTTAATGTAGAAGTACTTCTCTCTTAAACTGAATGACACATATTTTAATTATTTTGCACTTATTTTAAAAAATTATAGTTCAAAAATTAAGTTATAGGTTACAAATTTAAATTCAAATTTCTTTTACTTAAACAAGGAAACAAATTATACATGTTCTATTCTTAAATTAGTTTAACACATTTTATAGTCTTACCTTGAACTGGTGCGTTAATGATTCCAAGTTGTAGAACACACAAAATCATAATTAATCCATGTACCATTGTCGGTGTGTATTTCTCAAAGAACACTGGCACCACCATCACACAAGTGTATGCTCACAGATGTATATACCAGAACGTGCAGATATGAAGCGGTTTGTTTACATGTTACAATGCAACATCAATATTAAATATTTCGCCACAGGACACTAGATGAATGTATTAAACTTTTAGCACGGTGTACATTTTCGCAAATTCCTCTGCCGTACGCGGATCAGTACCTCACTCTCTAAACAATCGCACATAATCCATGTGTTCTCTCCGAATTAACCCCGCACTTTCATGTATGTATCCACAAGAGCTTGCACACGGCTGATAAATTAGCTTATTTCCTCTGTGTGGGCCGGATCAATTGAAACACAAACGGTGAACAATGTGCACCAAAACGTTCTCTGAGGCACAAGAGAAGGAGAATTCCGCAGGAGCGGAGAACGAAGAGTTGGGAAGGATTGGTGCCCCTCTCAAATGCTCAGAAGCGTTTGAAAGGAGGGAATCCGGCAGCCGGACTTTCGCGGATGCTTTAACGCTAGGCGGCGTTCGCGAACTGATCACTTGGATACTATCCGGCTGATGTATGTTTCCGCACTCGGTGAAAAATCTCACGTGGGTTTGAAGAGGATTTCTTGAGAGCAAAATGTAGCGTTAACTTCGCCTGCAACTTTTTTTGAAGAATGTTAACGCATGCGACTGAAAATACCTACTATTTTTATAGTATGTACCCGAGAATTTCCATGATGTTTGAGCTTTAGCTTAGTCGTTTCTTTTATGTATACTTTTATACTTAAACTTTAGATATGTTATGTCTTCTCACTATTTTAAGATAAATTTCAATAAATACGTTTCGTAAGCGTAATCCAGAGTAAGATTTTAGATGGTTTATTGGGAGAAAATATTTATCATGTCTTTATATGCTATGTTATGTCTGTTTCTAAAAATACATTTTTTTACATCAGTAAGTTTTTCCTTTGTATTTTCGTTCTTCCTTAATAAAGTATCAATAATCATATCAAACCCACTTTTTTTACTTTGAGGATTATGATACTCAAATAATATCTTTTTCTTTATTAGAGCGATATCAGTTTCCAAAATTATGCTGTGAAATTCCAATCCGATGTGAACTTTAAGAAATTGCGAATAATTCGCACAGTAAATTGTATTTTAACATTCTGAGTAATTTTACATGTGACTGATTAATTACTTAATTAATAATTGTACAAAAATTTTCGTCATTTGCTTTTAAATATCTATATATTATAAAGAGTTTTAGTTTCGATTTGTATGTGTGTTCACTAAAAAATTCGACTGATTTCAAAATTCATAACTAGCAGGTACAACGATGTTTTGGAAGCTGTGCCGCAAAAGTAACTGAAGAATTACTCACATACGCTGACTAACATTTTAAAAATTCATTTGAACTTTATGCATTAATGCACATGTATAAACTTAACGCAGTATGAATGTCTAACTCTGCAGAACCACAACATCTGTACTGTTGCGTAACAACTTTGCAAAGGCGTAACAATAAAATGCCTCTTTCTTGTTCCAGCCGGCTCATATAAAAGATCTGTAGAGATTCATAATTCTGTATCCCAGAACCAGACGAATGTACGCCCATATATTACAATTTTCAGGTTAAAGCTTTGATTCTAAACGAAATACCTATGAATGGGTTAAGTATATATAAATTTAATAATGTCAATAATTTTTTGCTGACTGATTCAATTATTAGCTCTGCAACCAGACCTAGAGTTCATTTTTATAGTTTTGGTGCGCGCTTGGAAAGTTAGTCTACACTAGAGTGACTTACGTTAGTCTGGTTCTGAATCACAGAATTGAGCACAGAGAGAAAATGCCTTTTTGAGACTCTTAGACAGAGATCATATTAAATATTGTATCAAGTTCAGAAGTATAATAAATGATGTACATTTCATCACTTATAAATCCCTTTACAGCACAAACGACGTACTCATTCCTACATTTCTATAATAAGTATCCAATTCCCTGCAAGTTAAATGAGATAATTTTCGATATTGCCAAATTTAAAGCCTTTCCGTAGCGCATATATTGCAAAATTTGTGATGCCCATTTAAATCACACTTGCGGGTGGAAAGTTATGTTTCCGATTGAATTTAAAATCAGACAGATATGTAGGCATTTTACACCCCTAAAGCATTTACATCGGCCTTACAAAACATAAGAAGATGTTCTATGAAATATGTACAGCAATTGCTGAATAGAATTTAATCAAGTTGTTATAGAGATTTTTTGCCCCCCCCCCCTCAAATTACTGAAGATTTAAATGAGTCTCCAACCGGGCTACATAAAAATCTTAAAATGAATGACGAAAGTTTAGCTCATTTCTAAAATATATAAACTAAAGTTGAGGATTTTTTTTTCCTTTAAAAATGTATATTGAAAAGAAAATGAAAGTATATTGAAAAGAAAATAACAACCTCTGACAACCTATAACATAATTTATGAAAAAGCTATAGAAAAGAGGCAATGCAGCATTTAGTTTAGAAGATATCATAATGGTTATCCCACTTTTTTATTTAATAGCATAATGCAAATGCAAATTTTGAATAAATAAAGCAAATTTTAAAATTCTTCAACACAGCTAAGTTTTGTTGATTAAATCAAAGAGTGGAATCTTATTGCATTTCACTACCGAATATTATTTTCAGCTCATATAACACAATTTCCAAAAGTTTATCTCAGAATCAGGTTACCTTAGATGTGTTTAAAAATTTCGCTCGATGTAACTACCCCACCTGACACAAGTCGATTTATATTTTACGTTGAGTGCATAAATAATATTGAATTTATTTGGTAGAATGTATCAGCTTAACTACAAATCTAAAAAGTATTTCGGAATGAGAATTTCCATTAAATTCAGTTTTTCTTCCAAAAAACACTCATACTCTGATAAATGTTTAGTATTCTTTCTCTGATATCTAATGCATTCTATACTAACTGGATACGTTCTTAACAATTTGAAAGAAGACTCCATATTGCATTATATATCTTTTTTTCCCCTATATATCTGATATATATGTATATATACTAGCTGCGTACCCGTTCTTCGTATGGAAGGAATCAAATATTTTGCTTACTCATGCAAGTGAAATTAATTACATCTTCATGAAATTTCGTAGTATGATAATTTCTTTGACTCTTGACTTAAGCTTTGCCTTACAGATTCTTACTTGAGGTGGGATATACCGAAACTGCCAAAGATAACTCAAAAAACATGTCAACGTTATTTGAGATCAAAGAAAATTTTAAGACTGTTTCGCAAACATATCTGTTCTTGAAAAGAACTTCAGCAGGATAAACTTGTGCATTTATGGCTTAAGTTCTAAAATAACGTCTATTTTGCCTTTTAATGTGTGTGCCGCATTTTAAGTCCTTGTTCAACAAAACGCTCCTTTAGAATCGAAATCTGTATTAAAATCGTCTACTAAAATAGTTTACGATCTCACCTAATCATATTCTAAATATACTTAACCATTAATAAGTACTGTTTGGAATGTGCATCATAATCTATGTGTGTGCCGTGCTTGTCTTTCTTGTTCTATAAAACAATTCTTCAAAATTGAAATCTATATTAAAATCGTCTACCAAAACTTATTAACAATCTTCGCCAGACACATTCGAACTATTCTCCACCTTCGTAAATACTGTTCGGAAAAGTATCATAATCCGTGTGTGTACCGTATTTGTCTTTCTGTTCTATAAATTACTTCTTTGGAACTGCTATCTATATTAAAATCGCTTACTAAAACTATTTATAATCTTTAAGGGGAATATTCTAACTATACTTCTCCTTGGTTTCTAACCAAATTTAGAAGATTCGCTAAGATTAGTTCAGTTTTGAAGATTTATTTTTTGGTATCAAAATTGACGATAAATTATAAAATATCAAAGACATAGGCAACTTCCAACATTTGATTCTCTTTGTCTAATTAATTAGTAAAAAGTAAAGACGTTCCTAAAAAAAGAAGAAAGAAAGAAAGAAATTGAAAAATGCAACGGAATCATATCAGCAAATTGTCCACAAAAAATTGATTTTCATAGCACTCTAATGTTAATAATAACACTCTAGGGCTAAAAAATAGATTTCAAAAAGTTATCGTGAAAATTCGTAAAAGATAATATGTAACCTTAAATTTTAATCAATGGCTGTTCCCCAGGTAATTGAAGATATAAGAATATGCGGAATTATTTCGTGCGTGGTGAATGTTTGCTTGAGATTCTGTCATTCTGATAGAGTTTTGAAAGGGGTTTTGAACACGTTATATCAAAAGGGTGTAGATTTATCTCATTTTGCGAAAGTTCGGATCCGTGTTTGAAGGTAGTTTTATTTATTTTTTTCAGCGTGCAAATATTCAGTTCCGACGACGAAACCTCGAGATATAATTGTGAAATTTTTAAGCAGCAGCTATTGAATTCAAAATCCTTCTTTAGTTAAAAATTCGTAAAAAAATCGTCTCCTAATTTATATTTTCCTCTGGTTTTTCTTTTAAAATATGGGGGAAATGAATGTTCCGTCATTTGTCAAAATATGAAAAATATATGACAGATAAAAGTTCAAGATGCAACAGTTTTAAAATTATTTTACAAAAAAATATCGTCAAATGTGATTTTCTTTAAAAAATTTCCAAAAATCTTCAAATTATGTTACAGATTCAGAACAAACTGTTTTTAAAAGAAAGTATTCTCCTGTATCCGATGATGCAAATATTGCGAGTGTAATTAATTGCGTCATTATGTATTATGTGATAAAAAAATGCAAATACTCATATAAAACATTTTCTGATTCGAATTTCGAAAACAAATGCTTAGAGGTGTGCTAGGATAAGCTCTAGTGACGCCGTATACAATATTTGGTAGGTCTGCAACCACCCGTCTCGGAGCTATGCGATCGAAAGGCACACGCATAAGAAGATCTAACGTCACAAACCTACGCAGTACACACATAAATGGCCAGCCAACGAGAAACATTATTTTCTCTCGGATTTTATTATAAGATATATATATATATGTGTGTGTGTGTGTGTGTGTGTGTGTGTGTCTGTGTGTGTGTGTGTGTGTGTGTGTGTGTGTCTATTCGTGCTGTAATTGCAACGAATATGAAAGTACCTATAAATGAATATTCTACGTACACATTACAATATGTATTTATAGGTATAAACGCATGGCATTTTGGCTGGGTATTTTACTTAAAATATTGTCTACAGTCATTTTATATATGCTACGAGTATACAAAAAATAATTAATAAAATTTCTGTCAGTTTGTAAAATTTACTAAATATTCACTTAAGAAAATTTCATATAATTCAAATATGACTAGATAAAATGACAACATTAATATGTATTTCGTTTGAGCAATGATGAGTGACATAACATTTTAATATCAATTACAAAAAATAGCGATGACCACAAAAAGGAAACACCTTTCTTTGCTAAGACGGGTATGCTTCATTTTTTATGCTTAGTACACAAAATCATAATAATAATAATAATAATAATAATAATAATTACTCTCAGAGAAAATGTTACAAATTTCAAATATGCTCTAAAACTAATATGTGCTAGAAAAATTACATGTGCTAAACGGTGCCTAAACTATAAATTTTGCGAAACATTTAGATTTACTCATGCAGATGAAATTAATTTTACGAAAATATATTTTTCACTGATTCTTACATTTTTGAAAACTGAAATTTAGTTTCAAAATGAGTGTTGTGTTTAATATGAGTTTTTATTTCGGAAAGAGAAGCACGAATTTAACCTAAGTGTCAAAACTGGAAAGTGACATAAAGTGTACGTTTGCGAACTTCTAATTACTTAAGGCTGATTGCAGGACTTCCATCGGAATCTCATATTCTGAGGCTGTGTAATTATGCAAATCGCATCGATTAAAGATTGCATTAGTCTTTCTGTGCTTAGTCATTAAAGTAGGTTCCTAGCAGTTAGACAATTTAGTCATTTAAATGTCCTTTTTACAGTATTATTTTTTAATTATAAATATTCCTAAAGTATTGAAAATATTTTTGAATCATTTGCATTGGTAATAATTGTTTATTTACTCATTAATATAGCGTATAATCCCTACATTCAATGTTCCGAGCTTGCATACATTATTTGTTTTCATTGAATATAACGCAAAGCAGATCTCTGTACTTCCGCTAATTCATAATTTCAAATAAAGACAACATTTTTATCGCCCATTCAAACTGAAAAATAATGCAATTTCATATGCTTTCATAAACGACTTTTTAACATAAACATTACAGGCCCCTGGGTTGTGGCGTGCAGCGGATAGAGAAACATTCTGCTACATCAAGAGTCCTTTGATTCTCGGCAGGGACTTGTGTGTCATTTTGTCATTCTTTTCAGAAGAGAGAACGCTGGTTCACCATTATGATGACTCCATAATAAAAGAGCGAGTACTTCTGGTCTGATAGTGTCCTATTCCGATGAACATCTAGTGCCCGCATTAGAAAAAAAAAATATTGCATTTCTATGTACAGGTAAAGGACAAAATAATAGGAACACTTGGGGAAAAAAATATAGGTTGGGAATTCAGCCACCATTGACCTGAATGGCATCTTATATCTGATCCAAGAATGACAAATACAGATGTTTCAGAAAATTCAAGAGAATTCTCCGTCATTCCACCTGCAGAGATGTCTCAAGCTCAGGTAGTGTAAGTGGAGGAGGAAACAAAGTGTATCCTTTCTTCTGTAAGATCGCGGAAAATTCCAACGATGATAAATGGGATTGAGGACACTGTGGGAGCTTTTGCACTTCATCATTATATTCATCTAACCATATGTTTGAACATAGCATGCCTTGCATACTGTGGAGTTGAAATATTGGAGGGTGTATGAAAGAAACAGAGTCCGGATCGAATAGTGTGAACGATATCAAGAGAATACTGCGATAATGCCTTTAGGAATGATAATGGCCCCAAGACACACCAAGTTATCACTTTAAGCACCAGCAGTAGGGTGTATCGGAAAAACCTTTTTTTCGAAATTCGTTTATCCTTAGTGCTATTTTTTGGCCAAATTGGCTCAATAAGAAGTGTACCAAATTTCAACTGGATCGGTTAATATCTTCAGGTGCCGCTTTTGACTTTTTCAGGTGAAGTTTGAAAAAAAATGAAAAAAGCAACTTTTTGGAAAAAAAATTTAAATATAAATTTTTCGAAAATTTCTTGTCCCTGGGAATAAGTTTACCTAATTTGACTCAATAATAAGTGAAAAAAAGTTTCAGCTCGATCGATCAATATGTTCAGTTGCCGTCTTGAGCTTAATAATTGAAAAAAAGGGGAATTTCGCTGGCATTCTGTAGAGACATTTCATTTCTTTAACACAAATATTTTGTATGTACATCAAGTCTCAATAACGTAAGTAACATAAGACGTATGTTTTGAAGCTCTTTGTCTATTTTTGAAATTTTTTGAAATTTAATTTTTTTAAATAGCCCAGAACTCACCACGTGGAGGTGGCTGCATTTCGAGTTCCGTTCACCCTCCCGACCATTCATATTTTGATTTTATGTGTTCTATCTAAATAAAGTTTTGATTGACATTTAGGAGTAGTTTTGTACTCTGCCTTAGAGGAAAACTTTGGAATATGCATGCTAGTTTTTAATGTTGCTAATATAAACTTGTGGCGCTCCTCTTTGCCACACACGGACGCTGCCGTATTCGTTAAAAGTGTCACATATCTTTCGGCTGCTCGTGTACATGTAATATCATCTTGTGAAAACATGCAATATCATCTTTCGAATAAGAGGCTGATTTTATATTATCCTGCATTTCTTTTAGGCTTAAATGGTGTGTAAGTGGCGGTTGAGTTAACTTGCATTTGCACCAGTCAATCATGTCGACGTAGTTGCCAGCATCTACATTAATGTCCGGTACAATAAATTCCAAAAAGGCATTAGAAGATGAAGAGGTTCTAGCTTTTAGAATTCTTTTCCAACCAAGTACCCTTGTGTCTGCGTTGTTATCAGAAATCATTGCGAGAAGAAAATTTTCAGGGTCGGCAAACCATGAATTCCTGTGTAAGGCAGGATCAATTATTTTCCTGTATTTTATATCCATGCAGCGGGAATCAGACAAAAGTTTCCACAAATATCGATCGCCTTCAACGCACGATGGATTTTTCTTGATATTAAACCAAATAGGAGCATATACATTCATAATGTATTGGATGAATGCTCGAAGTGTTCCTGTAGGATGACTTGTAGAAATGTATAGACGTAATATTCTATTTGCAGCTCTTAACCATCTTGCATGATGTAACTTACCAGGATGCTTTTCTGCCAATCTACCATCACAATCACCGGTCGAAACTGCCTTACAGATACATAGAAGATAGCTTTGATCAGATGATAGATTTTCGTTCACTATATATTCAGTCAAAGTCACTGGATGTTTTTTAATGTCATTCCAATTGGTCCTGCGAACGTACAAGGTCCTGTGCTTTTTCCGTCAATTTCGTTAATGATGTGCCGCAAGGGAAGTTCGTTTGTGTGCAAAAGACAAGCAAATCTTTGAAGTGGCTTTTTAAGATAGATCTCTAGCTGAGCCATTGCTCCGCTCTTTCGACCTGTATAAATTGCCATACCATCACAGCCTATAACTACGACTTCATAAGTATCATTTTATTCTTCTAAAAGAAAATCTCGGATAATTTCGGCAATGTTGTTTCCTCTTCCAGATTTGGGAGTCAGATGGCTCATGTATGTTGAACCTGGTTCAACTACAACAACAACATGCTCCTCCTTCACAAGAGTACGATAACAGTTATCGTTCTTTTTCTGAAATATCAATGTTTCATCTTGTCTTCTGTCAAATTAAAGTCCTTTCACCTTACGGGACCTGAGTCCTGATGCAGCCTTCTTTACGACGGTTTCGCCTGACTTTCTTTTCTCTCTAACAACTTTATTTGGTAGACAACCAATTTCTCTTTGTTATCAGCTGTAACAAGACCTACGTCTTCTAAAAGAGATGAAGCTAAAAGAGCTGCTTTCCGATTAGAAATGTCAGTCCTGTAAACTTCACTGGCAAAGTTAGCAAGCTTAATTTTTTCTTTCAATTTTTCTAGTTTTTCAGAAGGATTGAACTTTTTGTGTGATTCTATCTCGGTTTTACTTTCACTTTCATTTATAAGCACTTCAGATAAAGAAATTGAAACAGTCTTATTTACATTCATTATGCATCTCTTTTCTTTACGGTGAATCTGTTTCTCTCGACGTTTAGTCTCCATTACGCCTAAGCTTCCAATAAACATTCTTCTTTCTGGTAACAGATTTACAGCTCAGATTCTGTACTAAAGTAGGCTGTTTTTCATCCATGAGATACTCTCTTTATAAGAACGTGGTGATGCAGTTTTTAAGATATGTTGCTACGCATTTATAAAATTATTCTAGTAATATAGAATTCAATGTTCATATTATATATAATTATTATTATTATTACTAAGCGTAATTTACGTCATTCAGCAATGACGCAATAGCAAAATTTCATGGCCAAGAGTAAAAGACGTTTCTTTAATTTTTACAGAAATTCAGCTTTTTTTCAAATTTTAAGCTTATTTGCGCAACTGAACATATTAATCGATCGAGCTGAAATTTTTTCACCTATTATTGAGTCAATTAAGGTAAACTTTATTCCCAGGAACAAGAAATTTTCGAAAAAATTATATTTTAAATTTTTTTTCAAACAGTTGCTTTTTTTCATTTTTTTCAAACTAAGTCAAAAGCGGCACCTGAAGATATTAACCGATCGTGTTAAAATTTGGTACACTTCTTATTGAGCCAATTTGGCCAAAAAATAGCACTAAGGACAAACGAATTTAGAAAAAAAGGTTTTTTCGATACACCCTCACCAGCAGGCTTCACGGTAGGAAGCATACTGACAAAAAGATACGATTTTGCCGATGCTCACCAGATGAACGCATGCCCTTTTGTCTGAAATAATGTAAATAATGATTCTCGGATCAAATCACCTGTTTACATGGCTGTTGTGCCATGTAAACAGGTGATGTTATGAGAGGTGATAACAGGTGTTTTTATGAGAGAATAGTTTATGGCTGTCTAGGCACAGCAAAAAGTGCTTGATAGAATTCTGCGGCGACACTAACTTCTTTGGGATCACTACACTGTTACGAATGTCGGCAGCATGCAGCTCCTGTTAAGTTTCTGTTTATATGGATTTCTGGAGATGGGTGCTCACATCGGAGGCTGTTTGCGGCAGTGCAGTTCGATTATCTTCTTCATCCCTCCTGTAACCTGCCCGGTCATCTTCCATTTTTGCAAACTGCTCTTCTTTTCAGAAGACAACTTTTTTCAGTTTTGTGTAGGCTGTCATAATCCTCAACAAAGTTATTCATGGAACACACATAAGTTTGGCTGTTCTAGAACGCTCCATGGGGATGAGCTCCAATAATCGTGATTTTTTTGCACCCTGGACTGGTCGGAAATAATGATACTTTGGTGGGAACACAATCGTGCCATACAACTATCACACCGGCATATGCCACTGCCTCCTAGATACAGAAAGCCCGAGCGCTGAAGCTTTGACGCCATCATTAGGCCTTCAAGTAATGACGCCACCACACTGTCATTCTCATGAAGTAAAACTATTTCAGTTTTCTGGTGAATGCTACAAATATTAGAAAGCATCTTAAGTTAAAGATAAAAATTAAAATACCTTTGTAATACAAAACAATTCATTGTGATCTACTCCCTTATTACATTATATAATTAGTTACAGTTGAAAACTGCCCTTTTTTGTAAAATTGAATTTTCCATCTCAATTCATTAAACTGTTGTTATGAGAGAGTAAATTCACTAGAAATTTCGAATAGTTTTACTTTATGTATATTAAACTGCGATAAAGTCACCTTTAAAAGGCCTACTAATGACGTGAAGGCTTTGTGGCGTAGAAGCGGTTAGGCTTTCTATATCTAAGAGGCAGTGTATATGCGCGACCGATACCTTCCCTTATATACCTTACATACTATTGTGACACGTAACCAAGCTGGATGATCAAAGCGAAACGCATATGGAAATGTTCGTATCATTTAGCCCTGCACTTGCACCTTAATTATAAAGCATTTACGTTATCGGGTAATTATCATTGGTAAATAGAATTCTAATTTCTAAGCACCACATGTTGTACCTGCTTGATGCAAACATTGTATCATTATTAAATAGTCCTACACATTTATAAAAAATCGAAATGATCTTTGCAGATGTGAGCAAATGACCCCAATTATTTAAATATAGTACAACCATTATATTTAATCCAAGCTCAACTGGCTTAGGTAAACAAACAAATCCGTAATTTGCTTTAAAATTTTATAGTTTGATTTTAGGTAATAAAATTCTCTACTTAAGCAATTAATAGGCATGTTATTTTCTTAATGCTGCATTAAATATTTGTTAATGTTTACATTGAGTAAGCTGCCAGCACAATTCTCGCTTAAAATGCTGAAAAAGCTGAAACAGTTTAAGAAACAAATAATTGATCAACCCCACAAAGATTTTCGCAGTTAATTAGTGCATGAAAATCCCAGTAATCCTTTTTAATACCATTCACGTACGGTAATCCCCCGATAATTGAAAGTAACTGCACTTTTTCTTAAATACATTTTCTTTTATACGATGTTGTTAGAGACATGAACATTATTACTTTTTAGAAATATTTCAGTTTTTCAGGTTAAATATTTGTAGGTAGGTACTACAGTAGAGGTATGATTTCACAGCATATATTAAAATATTTTAGGTTTTTAATGTTTATATTTTTTCTCTATTTTCACATATGTTTAATATATTATCAATATCCGAAATTAATATTTGCTTTTTAAATTAGATTTCTTGAAACAATAATGGTATGAACATCGAAATAAATATGGCACATATTAAAATACTTCTGCAATACAGTAAAAAATATTTTATGTTTTATATATATATATATATATATATTAATTTATATATATATATATATATATATATATATAAATATAAATATATATATATATATATATATATATATATATATATATATATATATATATATATATATATATATATATATATATATATATATATGTATATATTATATATATTTATATATATTAATTTATTAATTTTAGAAATATACATAAAAATAAGGCTGTTTCTAATTTTGATGAAAGTTCCAGCAAAAGGTTGAAATTCGAATAGAAATCTTGTAACTTGTAACTCAAAATTGAACATCTATAACTGAACAAATGCATCATATTATTTGTACGGTAAATATTGCATACATTACAAAAATAATTTTAAATTATGAGTAAGTTAAATATACGTAAATCTAGATGCATCTGAATCAAGGTTTATCTTTGCTTTACTGATTTGTTTGTAATTCTGTCTAAAATATCGCAGATAAATATAAATATGCATATGTCACATTTATTTACAATTAGACTTTCCAATTAATCGTACTGCTTGTTTTCATTTTACTTCCAAATGATTTAAACTGAAAATACACTATAACACGCATTAATTTTCAATAACTTCATTGATAGCTGCCAACGTGTACGGAATAAAATTAATCACTTTTTCTAAATATGAGTTAACTATATGAGCGAAATACATGAGTTAAACGTGTGAATCCTTCACTATTGCGGAGAATTATTCAAAACAACTACTGTTTACAAAGAGTGGTTAATTATATTCCGTACATATTTGCAGGTATGAAAACATTAAATAGTTGTTATGGTTTCTTAAAATATTCGTGTATTTATCTGATTTTGTGGTTTCAAAATATTTCATTATTCATCTCTGTTTGATGAGTAATATTTTGACTTGTATTTGTAAAATAAAATATTTAAGCTACGTATAGACGTATTTCTCTTTACTAGTGTTATTAAATTATCAGTTGATTTAACTGGAATGTAATTTTCATATTCTTATGATAATAAACGTTAAATGAGTTTACAAAAACATGCCAATTTGCATATTGTTGCGGAATTACTGAGCTACTCCTGGGGTTCGTCGTTTTGAAGTTCAGTTAGTGTAAAAAGTTCAAGTAAAAAGTCACTTGTCAGAGTGGAACACAAACTTTATTACTTCTAGAACTTCGTAGAACAATCAGCTGTACACAATTCACAAGCACAATCTAGCAGTAACGTGCTTTTAACAATCCGCTTAGATCAGAAGTTCTCACAAATGCTGTATTTCTCACACAAAATAAGTCCCTTTCACAGGCAAAAAGTCAGTGGAAATATTCAAAGGATATCGTACACAATCCCTTAAGACACAACAATGAAGAATTTACACACAGCACTTGAAAAACAGCTTCATAAAGCAAGCTAAAACACAGCTTCTATAGCACTATCAATTCGCAAAGCAAGCGTACTCTCACTGAGAGTTCTTCACACATTGAGAGTTCAACTCGCACTGAACTGGGGCTTTAAAGGCACTTCTATTTATAGCCGACGCAGAAGGTAGAAGAAGCCTCCAGAACAGACTATTTCACGAAGATTCTAGATAAAGCGGGAATTTTGATTACGTCATAGAAGAGAAATGTTAGGTTATTATGCGTTTTTAATGCAGGAAAAGCAACTTCCAGGCCCCATTGAGAAAATCGCGCCAAATGACCAAGAAGTCGCCAAGCTTGGCGACTTTTGGCGAAATATCGCCAAATTTGGCACCAAAAGTAAGTCCCCAAATGTGAAGAGATCGAAGTCCTAGGACCAAGGAGGTTATATATAATAGAGATGGCACGCCTTGGCGAAAACTGTCTCCAGTTCCAGTAACCCTAGAGAGCGCGCGTTTTGCGAATTAACTCCAGCTTTTGCGTTATTTACTATTTTTTCTTCATTGCATTTAATAATTTTTTTGTATTTTTATTATTAACTTTATTTTAATATGACTATTTGTTGCATCGTGGGGTGTTCAACGAGGTCTGAACAGCAAAAGAAATCAGGAATCACGTCGCATCGATAAGTAAAAGTATTTTTAATCTCGGTGATTTCTTTTATTCTTATGGTATCTCAGTACATAATTTTAAACTTATATTTTCTTCAGAAATGTCTTTTAATTTCATTTTAACTGTGCGGAAGAGTGGCCAGAAAATGTTGACTAATGACCCCCAAAAATGTGCAATGAGGAAGTTTTTAAGAAATATTTGAACGACGTGAAGTATAAACTAAATCATTGTTGGCTTTTTTATTATATTTATTAGGTATAGCTTAATAATTTCCTCTAAAAATTACTACTAGTTATTGCAAACATTATATTATAGAATAAATAAAAACTTTGTGAAAAAACACACATAAAATGTTACTTATAACAGGATACGATCGTTTCGACTGAACATTTTTTTCAGTCTTCATAAGTCAAAGCCCTTCGTCTGAGACGAAGTATTTTGAGTGTTTTTTCCATTATATTATAGATTTTTAGGCTATATTAGCTTTATTATTAGATATTATTAATGGTATATCCTCTGCATTTGAGTGAAGTCATAAGTTACATTGAAAAGTTTGTTGCTAGTAAATATAATTCTGACAAATGTTCTAAATAGCAAAAATAAAAATTTGTTAAAAAAGATAAAGTTATCTTATTTTATAACATCATTAATTCATAATAAGATTAGTGTATGTTCAATTCGACGAATTGTTTAAAATTAATATCCAATTGAATAATTCTGGAAATGTTTTAATATATTGTCTTACTAAATACCATCTTGTTGGAAGAGATTTGTTTTTAGTATTTAAATGCGTATTTGTAGGAATAAAAGAGTGTTAAAAGAAGTCTCAATACCTAACTGGGTGTGTTGTGTTAACGATACGCGAGGGCGATCTGCCACGGATGGAAGTTCCTTGGTAGGAGGACTTTCTAAGCGGTTCCAACGCGTATTCACATTACATCTAGAGAAAACCCACCAAAACTCCAGACCCGTTAGATCGACAGCAGCGCGATGGGACCTGAACCCGGGACCTTCTCACAGTGGCGTATCCAAGAATGCTGCGATGATGCAATAATTGTTATTAAATTTGAGTATATCTGCATTTTACTTTGGCACAAAACACATCTTTAAATAATGAAAAAACCTGTAAAATATATTTAATGTTTGATAAATATTGTATTTTGTGTAATATTGTTGTTTAGCAATTCACTGTTTTCGGCTATTCGAATGTTTTTTTGAAGCGTAAGTTAAAAATCAGTAGTATATCATAAAAATCGAAATTGAGAAAAGATATTGCAATAATGCACTTGAAAATTTGTCTAATACTCAAAGATTTTTGATTATTTAATTTATTTATCAATTATTAGTAAGCATTAATGATTATTATTTGATTACAAAAGCTTAATGAAATTAATATTCGATTATATTCAATGCAATTTCAAAAAATCCGAAAATATTTTAAACAACTGTAAAATAAAACTTTTAAAAGCTAGCAAGAAAATATTCCAATGAGAATGAGTTCAGTGCATGTAAATGTAATATATTCAGTTTCAAAAATATACTTTAAAAATTTTTACGCGAAAAACAATGCTGAAATTTTAAAAAATCCGCATCGTTCACATTGAAAATCAGTTTCAAGTGGGCTTAATTCAGAATTTGTCGCCAACGGAGGAAGGAGACACCCGATAACCCGGCGAACAAAAGCATTTTCTACCGGCTCTTGGAGACACTGCCACCCCTTGCCTAGGACTAATATTTCTCCAAATTTCTAGAAGCCCCATAGAAAAACATACAGGAAAGCGAAACCTCCGTATCCCCGGTTCTAGTTGGCCGATTTTGATGCAAAAAGAAGCAAAATTTATCTATTTGAACCGTAGAATACGAATTTTTAACTATTTTAAGCCCCAGGGCAGCGGGTTGCCCCGAAAATTCGTAACAATATAATCTATCAAAAACATTTTAAGCATCAAATCTTTGACTGGGATAACTACCTGACTAGATTTTTCGCGGGCCCGCAAGTTCTCGAGTGGCTCGAGTTTTATTGATTAGTTGTTTTCTCTTGGTGCAAAAAGTTCTGCTTTAGAGGCAATTTAGTTGTTGTGTTGTGTTGTGATTAAGGAGAATTAACTCGTGGATCTGATCTGATCTTATTCAGAACAGAAGGAAAAGTAAATTTTTAGAACTGTGATAAAAGCTGTATTTTTGACATGACAAATTAGCAAAAAACAATTTTAAGAAGTCAAATATAAGTTTTTATCAGTTTAAAAAATGACTCTTAGATTACAATTTATGTATATAAGCATATTAATTCAAGCATGGCTCTACATTAAAAATCATACATCTTAACCCAAAATGTATTTTCAAACAATAAAATACCTAATTATTAAACAAATATTTGTAAATTTTATGTAAAGAACACTTAAAAAATATTAAATGTATACATTTAGTAGCCATATTCGCCGCATGCAGTCTTAAAAAAAATGGTCATTACTGCTTTAACTTAATCATTATTTCATGCTCTATTGTTTGCGATTATTCAACTAGACATCGTAGCAAAGGAAATATTTTTGGTAAGAGTTAAATATGGTAAAACTTTTTATCCTAGCCTTAAGGCGACAGTGGACCATAATTATTTTTTTCTGTATTTATTTGCCAATTGCTGTAAAATTTTGAATATTGACATAGTGTTATTTGACTAGTAAAAAT
Organism: Cheiracanthium punctorium; assembly: GCA_038373885.1. Taxonomy (NCBI): domain Eukaryota; kingdom Metazoa; phylum Arthropoda; class Arachnida; order Araneae; family Cheiracanthiidae; genus Cheiracanthium; species Cheiracanthium punctorium. The sequence goes on along the minus strand of JAWZYV010015836.1, from coordinate 21,016 downwards.
ACTAAATAAAAGTTAACTTCAGAGTTTAATTAATTAAGAAATTTAATTAAAACATGCTAATTAATGATATTATCTGAAAATGTTCCATGCGCATTCAGTAATTGTGTATTTTACTGAAATTTGGTGAAAAGATACTTCATAAATGTATTAATGAAACTTAGTGCAAGTTTTATTGAATATTTTTAAAAAAAATTAGTTTTTTTTATGTTTTTGTGTTGTTTTAGTTGAAATTTTTCCGAAGATCACATATGTGTACGAAAATAATTTTTTCATTACTAAAGTTTTGATTATAAAAAAAAATTGCGCACTAACTTTTATTATAGCTACATAAAGCTAGCTTAAGAAAAAAAATCTAATGTCACAGACAAAAATTGATGCGCATGGAACATAGATAATATCATTAATTAGCATGTTTTAATTAATTTCTTAATTAATTAAACTCTGAAGTTAGCTTTGATTAAGTATTTTTACTAGTCAAATAACACTATGTCAATATACAAAATTTTACAGCAATTGGCAAATAAATGCAGAAAAAAAAGTATGGTCCACTGTCGCCTTAATAAAATAAGTTATACAATGAAATCACAACAATTGCATAATAGCACAGAACATTCTTAGAAACAACAATGCATGTAGGATATCTGGATTTTTAACACAATAGTATATTTTTATAGTAGTAATCTATACCGGCATTCTTGTAAAACATATTTACCACTTTAACAAACAATACCAAACTTGCATAGATATTCACTTGAGCTTAATTATTATTCATACAATTACAATAAACCATGATTAGCTGTAAAACCCTTAAATACTTTAAAAATATGTAATGCCTCTAAAGTAAAACGCTTAAAAACGAAGATGAAATGTAAGTTTACTTAAATCTATTAAAGTTACAAGAGTATTGGTAGCTTCAAATTCTACCAAATATTACAAGAAAAAATATTTCACTGCTTAGACATGACAAAGCATACTGTTTTAAAGCTTTTTATATATTATATAATCCACTGAAACTGCAAATTAAAATGTAATATGAGATTTTAAATGTAGGTACACGCGAAAACTGAAATTTAATTAAATACTTGCGTAAAACCTTTTATATTTTTTAGTTTTCAAATAAATCGTTTGGTCTTAATTAAATATGGAGAAGTTTAGATTATTGTTTACGTTCTAAGAAAATAGTTCTTTTCTGTAACATAACATGGGTCTTACAAATTGATACTAAGGTTGTTATTAAGTGTATGCAAATAAATTTAAAAGTAATTATGATAACATTTTGTTAAATTTTAAGTTTCCACGGCATTTTAATTTCTATATACTTCATTTTTTATACTTTTCTTGCAATCTTAACAGTAAATTTGCTTAGCGCCAAACCCTTACGTAAGTGTTGCATGTGTTAAAAGCTGTTTTGAAATTTCATGTTTTCGAAATGAAGACTTGCGTAAATTTCCGTTTTATGAAAATTGCTCTGATTTAAACTGTTTTAAAACTACAAATACATTCATACGTGCAATTAAATTTTACAAGTTTGTGAAACTTTTAGTTCATATGGAACTAAATATTAAATATGTCGAGAATAATTTTTTAATCTAAAATTGTATTGCTTAAACTGCACTGCGAATCGCGAGGAATTATGCTTTAAAAAATATTTATATAAGATCATTTTACCATGTCAGTTCACTGTCATGGAAAACGTCATAAAATGAACAACCCAATGAGAGCGACATAATTTATGGTTTCTTTTATCACCCATTCACAATGGCTTATTTCCTATCTTAGGTAAACTAACTATCTACAAAAGCACATAAGAAATTTTGGCATTGCACAAAATTATATTTTATGGCGATATTTTGTAACTGTTATACATAATTGAATTAAACAATTTTTCAACTCGCACACAGATGTCTTCAAGAAGATTGAAAAATAAAAAATATATATATACATGATGGTACAGTATTTAAAGAGAGTCAACAAAAGGATATTTCATGATTGAATTAAATCTCCATTACAAACATAAGCTATATTTTACTGTATAGCTCTTAATATTGTTTTGTTTATAGTTATGAAAATGCATTATTTTTTTTTTCCTACTGGGATAGATAATATAGGTAACAAGGCTTGCATGGAAAAAAAAAATAACTGCACAATCGTAGCTTTAGTTGAATTTTTACACAATATTTATGCTATCATTTCAGTGATATAGATTCTTTATTTTTCAGATTTTAAAAGAATCGTGTCTGCATGGGGTCTGCTTATCATAACATCAGTTTTGACAACATATTTAAATTATCCGCAAGCAAACGGTAAGGAAACTAAGAATAATACTCGAAATAATGATTTAACCCTTTAACGCGCGGTGTCCTCGCCGTGAGGACACCAAACTCTGACGTTTTGACTGTTGCCAGTCAAGAAGAATAGATTTGATTTCTATAAGAATAGTTGCGGGTGACATAGCTCCACGAGAATCCTTTACTTTTTAGCATGTTCATTTCCCGTAACAAAATTGTCACGATTATTATTAACAGCACGAACATCTGCTGAAAAATGGAAGAACGCGAGAATAAGCGGAAAGATTGCCCAATGTTGAAAAAAGGGCAACCGTTGCCATCGCTCAACTTAACTACCAGCAAGATGGCGGACGATCGAAACGTTCATCGCGTGCCACAGATCTAGAGACCCTTTTTTGACGCAGCTGGCTGTGCCGCACAGATAGCTGTAGCGATGGCAACGGCTGCCCTTTTTTCAGCAAATGGTTAAAACGCTATAAATGCGCATAAGTACATTTATTTAAGAGAGTAAAATGTTTAGTAATATTCTCTCTTCATTTTATTAAACAGATCCTCCACATAAATCCAAAGTCTCCAGTCTCCACAATAATATATCCAGTCTCCACATAAATCCAAAGTCTTCGGATGAATCGTATTTCTCTAGAATTCGTAATATCTTCAAAGAGAAAGAATATGAAGAGAAGATAATTCAAGAAACTCCTAAGAAATCGCTACCTGGTTTGCTGAACATCGTTTTTCCAGCTTTGAAGAATTATTCTATAAGTCCATCTGATTTATTAAAAAGTTTCATCGAAGTGGATTTTGTCGATTTCAGCCATGCCATTGCTTTCTTCTGCGGATTTCTAACCAGTTTGATTGCGATCTTGATTTATCGTTACTTCAAAGAATGTATGTGTGTTTCAAATATATGCATAAGTTCGCAGTGTTCACTAAACGAGAGATATCTAGCGACATATAGGGGAGAAAGTGACAACTTTGAACTAAATATCTCCATTGGAAACAATGTCCTATTTTTAATATGACTGTACATCAAGCACTATTGCTTCAATACTGTAAAATACCAGGTGATACAAAAGTCAGGACAAACTTCAAAAATTCATTAAAAAAGAGCAAATAATGATATAAAATTGCGGTTTGCACCAATAGGTTTAGGGTATGATGGTTCTTCTTTTTTTTAATGACAAGAAAAAATGTAGTTCCAAATGTTACCGGTAGGTGGCTCTGACATGCACAATGGGAACCAAATTTCCAATTTTAAAAAATCCGAAATCTCTGTAATGCTTACTATGCAAACTGCAATTTTTTATCATTATTTGTTCTTTTTTCATGAATTTTTGAACTTTTCACTAGATTTCGATACATCCTGGGTGCACCATGATTTCGGATTTTTTTAATTGGAAATTTGGTTCCCATTGTGCATGTCAGCGCCACCTACCGGTAATATTTGGATATTTGGAACTACAAATTTTCTTGTCATTAAAAAAAAAAAAAACATCATACCCTAAATCTATTTGTACAAATCGCAATTTACTATCATTATTTGCTCTCTTTTAATGGATTTTTTAAGTTTGTTCTGACTTTTGGATGACCCGGTATCTAAAATTTTAACATTTGAGTCATTGCTAGTGTCTGATAAAATAGTGTGCTTTTCTGTGCCTTTAATTTAAATATAGAAAATTTCTAAGAATTTTTTGTTGCGAATAATATCGTATTTTATAACAGTTTTTTTTTCAATGTTTCGAAATTTCTTGACTACAGAATTGTAGATTATCAGAGCTTTCAAACTAATTTGATTTATCATTTTACTTATATCTCCCTATCTTAGGCAGATAGCCCTATACTTCGTACTGGGCATGGATTAATATTATACACATCTACGATTCATTGTTTTTAAAACACTGTTCAAACGTGTTTCTGAATGAAATTTTCGAAATGTTTAAACTCCTCCCCGAAATCAAATTTCCTTTACTATACATTGTTGCTATTACTTTTTTAGTGTAATTAGAGTATCATTTAACTATTTTCAATCTCTTATTCCTACTCAAAGCAGCACACCTGTTTTTAGAATCACTCGAAATATCCTACCATAAAGCCTACTAGAAACATTTTGACAAGCAATTAGCAAGCATTCAAGGTGTATTTTACCATTGCTGACCTATTTGACAAAAATCCAACGCGCAGTTTTTTTAAGAAAAAAATATACATTTCATGGAAGTACGGTTAACTCGTTTTAATTTTTCATAGAAATCGTATTACCTGTTTTTAAAATATCAGATTTTGTTTGCAAAGAAACAAGAAAACAGCGCTAATACATTTAGAACGAAAACATAGAAAAGTTGTTATTAAAACAAATTTAAAAAGGTATATCTTTAAAAATACTAAAAAAGAAATGAGAACATTGGATACGTTTTGGATGGTTCAATGAGTTCTCCCTTATTCATATATAAATTCCCCATAAAAAAGAAGGTGCTTAGCGAAAATTCAAGCATTGAAATTACTTGTATTATTAGCATAAACATTTCAGTTAATATTGTTTTTCATATAATGTGCTGCATAAATTATTTTTATCTTTCACTACATTACTGTGTACAATATCTTACAACTGTTTATAAGGAATGAGATCAGCATACAGATACAAAAATAAATTAATAACAAGTCAAATCGAAATAAACATTTTTCCACCCAGAAAATTAGCCATATTTTTATTGGTAGGTTAATTTGCTTACTAAAAGTAAATTTTCAATTTTTTGCAGCGTGTACACATGAAGAAATTTCTATTGGAATTTTCGAGGAATGCAGCGAAGACATTTACAAAGTAGTGGATGAGTGGCTAACCCCACGTAGAAAAAAACAGCACGCGGAATCCTCTGATATTGAAGATCCGTGATATAATGTAAGCACTTTTGTCTGATTCATTTATGTTACAACTTATATATTCAATAAAAACATAAATAAGTATATGCGAATATCAGCAGCACAAACACATAAACAAGACTATAGAAGTATAATCGTCACGGATGTCTTGGATAAGTGTTGTTTTATCGATTTTCAAACAAGGCCTCTGCTTTTCTGACTGATTTTTTTAAAATTTATATACCAATCAATGAAATAACAAGAAAATCTGGAAAACTAGCATTTTCGTTACCTAACCAATAATTAGTAAATATGCAGACTTATACTTCGAAAATCGAATTCTTTAGATGTTAATAAAAAAACTAAAAAAACCAAAAACAATGAATATCATGGTTGCAAGGTTTGGCGAATTTCGCCAGTAGAATTACGCCAGTTTTAGGCCATATTAAAAAGTATGAGAAATAAATAAATAAAAGGGTGTTACACAAAGCCTGAATTTTCAAATGGAGAGTAAGTTTTTTTACATGACAGGAATTTATAATTACAGATTATTCCTTTCTCCAATGCAAAATAATTAATTACAACTGCTTTTACGACTTTTCCAACTTTCTCATAAACTTTTGATTATTTTTATTCTCGTATTATTCAATAAAACCTTTTGATAGAACATGAAAGTAAAAATTATACTAACAGATGTTTTGAACATAATTCACTTGTACTTCTGATGATATCAAAATTGTACTTCTGATGATAATAATTTCGAAGTTATAAACAAATTAGAAAAATTATCATGTTTTTTTCATTCTTAACAGAGAAATAAAAAAAAAAATGTTTATTTGCATTTTACTATGAAGTCATCCTGAAAGTTAAGGCAGTTATATCAGTATATTAATGTAATACAGCATCAGTTCTTCTGGGTATATAGCGTTAAAGGTACACTTTAAGAATTATCTGGTTATTCATCCGTACTGATGATTCAGGGAGATATTGAGAAGTACAAAGGATATCAGATGTCAAAATCTGATAGGTGCTTAAAACATTTAGTCAATTAAATATTTCTTTCATTAAATTTCTCTAAATTTTGTTTCATGAATGTATTTAAGCAACAAATATATATATAAAATGACCGTTTTGGATTTTTTCAAAAATATTTTGAAAGAACTATACTACCGCAAACTGTTGATACCTTTTTAACTATTAAATACAGTAGAACTCCAACTATTCGAATCAATCGGGAACGGACCTCTTTCGGATAATCAAAAATTCGGATGATTGGATTTTCTCCTTAAAAAGTGTTTAGTATGTATTTTAATTAATTACTGTGTGAGTTTATGCTGAAAATAGAAGGGAAAAAAACTATTTTTTAAAGAATAAGAGCTTTTAATTAATTAAATGAGAAGACAACATGTTTACATGTTAAGCGTACTTACAAGTGCTGTACATTAGAACAGTATGTACGGACCGTACTGTAAATGAAAGTTATTGCTCGCGCTGCGCCTACACTAGTTTCGCGGAGGACAGGACAATAGCACGCGTAGACAAAATCATTTTGTGATCGCAGTACGTTTCCGTCTTCATTTCTTTTTTTCTGAAACTCAAAGCGATTCGGATAGTCGTAGTTCAGATAGCTGGAGTTCTACTGTAAATTAATAAATAAATAAATATAACTGGCAGTACTATCTTATACGATTAAATGCAAACAGATCTTTTCAATAATTTGATCGAACGAAGTTGTGAAGCTATGCATTTAAATTTATGTAATGCACAAAGCATGTAAAACTAAATCGAAATATTCCATAAATATAGAGTGTTTAACAATAAAAAATATAAGCAAAATGTATTTTTACCTATGACATTACGATATTTTAATATATTTTCTTTGTTTTTAGGTATGAAGTTGGAAACGTTTAATGCGTTACTATAGAAATTTGTAGACTATTTATGAATGAATTCGATAAATAAGTTTTTAAATCATCAGCAATGTTGATAAAAAAGTTTGCAGATTTTAATAAATAGCTTATGGTTTTAGTTGAATGATTCATTATTGTTATTATGAGTCATCCCAGACAAGCTATCTTATGTTTGTTATGGTGAATGACCAAACACTGACGCAAGTCCACGTTCTGGTGAAAATCGACATTCGCCGAATCACTTCGAGCTAATCAAAGCATTTGCTAAATATCGATATTTCTCACTGACACCAGCAAATATCGACATCCGTCTTGTTATTCGCCTATGCAAATTTCAACTACATTTTTTAAAATTCAAATCAGAATTTGAATATCAGGACATCCAAAGAAGTTTACGTCCTAGTCCCAACACAATTTGTTTTCAAATTTTACCATCAGTATCAATAAGTAGTATTTACGGCTTTAAATTTGAAAATAAAGTAAAGAATTAGTCATATACAAATGTTTAGAAACAATCCAATGTGAGCAGCACGTGATTGCCTGGTGCATTAGTTTTTTGGTGCACTTCATTCAAATTTAATACTTTTGAAGTGGAGATCCGATAATTCAATAAAATTAATTTTTGGCAATGTCTTGCAAGTATAAGAGCGTTACCAATATTCTTTCAGATTTTGAAAATTTATTTTAGGTATTATATCCCAAGGATATTACACAAAATACTGACACGTTTGGTGAAAGTTAGCGATATTTCGTCAGAGTTTAAACAATGGCTATCGCTTTCTCAGGTATTGGACGTGTCCATAAGCCTTAATGTATTGAAACTCTTTCGGATGACACAGCAAATCAGCTTGGAAATCAATAGCAATCAAAAATAGAGGCGCGCAACTACATGTTGCAACAATTTCAAATACGAAATTTAAACTTGCTTACGTCAACCGTGCTAGATTTAGGCAAGTAACATATATACATTTATACGTACGGATGCCGCCACAAAACTAGTCAGAATGAAATCAAGGTCGATCGATATATTTTGAACATGCATAAGTACGCATTTACAGGCATCTCAAAGATGAGCTGTAAGGCAGAAAGTTTGTCAAGGTACGTTTAAAAATGACCGAAAATAATTTTAAGGCCTATGCATTTCATGTGCCGATATTGTCGTAGTGCTGCCGATAGTTTACTGTAGTTCTCATAAAACGTCTTGATGACAACAATACACTGATTTCTGGTCTTTTTAAAACGCACCATATTGTCATAACGTCCTTTCCACGCCAGTTATCTATCGAAACTTCAACTATTTTTAACCCTTTGAGGAGCAACCCTTTCCCAATGCTGAAAAAAGGCTGTCGTCAAAAAAGGGTCTCTAGATCTGTGTCACGCGATGAACGTGTCGATCGTCCGCCATCTTGCTGGTAGTTAAGTCGAGCGATGGCAACGGCTGCCCTTTTTTCAGCATTGGGCAATCCGTCCAGCTGTTCTCGCGTTCTTCCATTTTTCAGCAGATGTCAGTGCTGTTAAAAATAATCGTGACCATTTTTTTACGGGAAATGACGTGCTAAATAGTAAAGGATTCTCGTGGAGCTATGCCACCCGCAACTATTTTCATATAAATCAAATCTATTCTTCGTGACTGGCAACAGTCAAAACGTCAGAGTCTGGTGTCCTCACGGCGAGGACACCGCGCGTTAAAGGGTTAATGGCAGATATTCCTCTCGTATTCCACGAAACATATTTATCGAGTTTCAACAAAATACGCCCAGCCTAATGGACACTGGCGTCACTTGCCATGCAACATTGGAAGGACAAAATGTATCCTATTGCAGAAAATATTTCAAAATAGGTGATATCTGAATTTTCTTGAATTTCTTGAGGGGTGCAATCGCAACTCCCTTTCCCTTAGGAATTTACGCCTATGATTACAAGCTCCACTTTGATCTAAAGAGAGAACGTTAATTAAAACTACCCAGTACGTATAAGTTTGAAGAGCCCTGTAAATAATCTAAAGCGGCAGCGAAAATAAACACTGTCGTAATTTACATAATTCACAGGGATAGTCAATAGAAATCTATAACTAACATTGAGTCACGTTGAAAATGAGCAATTCTAATAAAAATGCAAAATTCCATCTTTTTCTATGTTGCCATTGATTTTTTCTTCAATATACTCGTTTGAAAAATCTGGAGTGACTCCACTCGACTTTCCGAACACTTACGATTAAGATCATTACCAAGCATTTTAATAAATTTTAATCGATGAATCATTCAAACATATATACCAAATTGAAGCTCGATCGAATGTACCGTTTAAACGCTAGCGCACTTTCAAGAATTTCACCCCATAGGCCATAATGTAAAAGAAATCTTTGTCGTAGCCCTGTAGAAAAACTATAAGTCCTATAAACATCAAAATCGATACCCGTCTTACGATGGTGGTTTATAACATGCATACCCAATTTGAGCTCAATCGAATGTACCGTTTAAACGCTAGCGTACTTCAAAATTTCCCATAGCCATAATGTAAAGAAATCTTTGTCGTAGCTTGTAAAAACTGTAGTCTACACCTCAATCATACGGTCTGCGAAGGTGGTTTATAACATGTATACCCAATTTGAGCTCAATCGAATGTACCGTTTAAACGCTAGCGCACTTTCCAGAATTTTCCTCCATAGGCCATAATGTAAAAGAAATCTTTGCCGTAGCCCTGTAGAAAAACTGTAAGTCCTATACACACCAAAATCAATACCGGTCTTGCGACGGTGGTTTATAACATATATACCCAATTTGAGCTCAATCGCATGCCCCGTTCAGGAGCTATCGTGTTCACTCACATACACACAAATACACATACACACACACACACACATACACACATACATACATACATCTCGTAAAAATAGCATAAATGAATTCAAAGAATGTAGGAAAAAACGCCGCCGGAAAAAACGCCACCGGAAAAAACGCCGCCGGAAAAAACGCCACCTGGAAAAAACGCCGCCGGATAAAACGCCGCCGGAAAAAACGCCACCTAAAAAGATATTTGTGTAATAATTTATTTAAATACTTGAAAAAATTTCTTTTATTTTGCAGAAAAGGGGAGGTATGAAGTTGAATTATGAGGTTTAATGTATTTTGTTTTCCAGAAATGGGGGAAGACACATGTCAAATTGAATAATTCAATTTGTGTATAATTTGGTAGGCGTTAAGGAAGGGGGGAGGGGGATAGACTTTCCTAGAAAGATTTCGGTTTCCGCTAACAAAAAAACAAAAAAAAAGAAAAAATAGATTTCCACTTAACAGTAAATGAAGCTTTTAGGGAGTATGACCCCCAAAAAACCATTCAGGTACGCCAGTAGCGTAGCCAAGGGGGGGGGATAGGGGGGTCATACCACCCCCCCACATGATGAATTTTTTGCCATACAAAATGTATATTCTTCACTCTCTTATCACAGCAAATATGCATATATGTGAGTTGCAGTAGTCGTAACGCCCCCCCCCCCATGAAAAATTCCTGGCTACGCCACTAAGGTACGCTGATGACATACAAGTGTTAAGATTTCAAAGAAATAAAATCCTTGTTAAATAAGGATTTTAATTAACACATAGGTGTGCGTGTGTGGGTGGGGGTGGGGGATAAGGGTTTATTTTTTTCATGTTTAAATGGTTTTTTTTGGCATATCAAATGAATTTTGACTTTTCTTACTGAAGAATTACCCCCTCCCTCCTCAACCGCCACCAAGGGCGGATTAAAGGGGGGCGGAGGGGGCGACCGCCCCCCCCCGAGAACAGAGAAATTAATGTAAAAGATCCTATTGGATGTATATGTCAATCTTCTAACTAACCGCCCCCACCGACAAACTAACCGCCCCCCCCCGTCAAACTTGTTCAAGGTTAAACGAAAATTCCGCTTTTGCAGAACAGTGAGAACACTTGTTCAAGGTCAAAGGAGAATTCCAAAAATAGCATTCGACCCCTAATGTTTTGACCATTAGACAAAGAGGTAAAATATACATGTCCTGGGGGTCAAAAAAGAACAAAGCAGAGCTAGAGGATCTCGCAGAGGCTTTTTTCTTTCTTTTTTTTTTTCCCTTCTTTTTTTGGAATCATGTCACAACTACTTATGGCTATGTTAAAACTCTGAAAATCCCAAAAGAAAAAGGGCGAAAAAGCGATAAATCTTTGAAAAGCATTCTCGTGTAGATAAATTGAAAATTCATTTATAAAATGATTACGCAATTTATAAATATTTGTACAAGTTATTAATATACCAATTATTTTATTTGTAAAAAAGTGTATCACTTGTATTCCTTTTTATTTTCCAGAAAATAACTATCTGATTTTTATTCATTGGAAGAAACATTAAATAACTTTTAAAAAGGTAATAGTTTATTGGATGTGATTTAGAATTTAAATTTTTAAACGAGTTCAAATTTTTAAAAAAATTTCTAGTTTAAAACTTTTTTTTCATTTCCATTATTATTATTATTATTATTATTATCTATTGTTATTATTTATTGTTATTATTTATTATTATTATTTACAGTGAGTCATTTATAAGGATAACATTACGAATATTGATTTTCTATAACTAATAAAAATTGAATAAAACACTTCTTTCCCTTCTGCAGAATCTGTAAATGTGCTAACTACAGAAATTCTAAATGACGGGCTAAATAATTCTACCAAAGTAATATAAACTCTGGAAAGAAATGCTGCAGTATGAAAAAGAATTCACTAAATTTCTGTAAGCAAAATCTTAGAGTGCTCAAATCAGTACTTAAAATGTGTTAAAATTTAATATATTATTCAATTTTATTCACTTAAAAATTGTTATCAAAGAATTCGGAAGAAAATAATTCAATAGCAATCAAAGATTGATTATAATTGATATAATTAATAATTTATTTTAGTAATAATCACTTTTAACTTTTTTTTCGTTTAAGTAGCCTCTCCTGAAAAATATTACATTACTTTAGGACAGGGGCGTTTTCATTTTGTGTTCTCCTTTCACTGGGGACCCAAGGTAGCTGCCCCGTCTGCCCTCGATTTTGTCAGGCTCTGAGTTTGACACTTAAAAAAAAAAAACAGTATACCCTAAAAATGAGTACGGGTGTCGACATCCGGTGACACTACAAAGAATTGTCCTCCATCTTTAAATGAATATGTACTTTGTCTTGAAAATAATACAATAAATAAGTAATTCAATTATTTAGATAAAAAACTTATAAATTAATAATTTGATTTGCAAATTTTGTATATTTGTTTTGTAGTACAAGAACCGGAATCGATCATGTTTTAACAAAATAATGCAGTTTTGAATGCTCACAACCCAGCAAAAGGATAGACGGCCCTACATATTTAACGGACGCGTTCACTTACAAGGTCGTCTTTGATTCTCAGTCAGGTTCTTTAGCAAAGGCTCTATTTCTGATCAAATTAATGTTTAAAAACTGTTACAAAGGTTACAAAAGTTAGAAAGTATTATTGAAACTTTTCCAACTAATTTTAACAAAACTAATTAACTATTAATTTTAATCACAGTTATATATAACTAATATTTTACATTTTAAGAAATGAGTTTTAAATGATTTTAAACCAGTTTCCTTTAAAAAGTGATGCTGTTTTTTTTTTTCAGCATTTAAAAATTTATTTAAAAACATTACAATTACACTAACATTTAATTTAAAGAAGATTTTTTAAAAATTGTTTTTGACTTATTAATACCATAATTTAGTTTTTAAAAAGGCATCTTTAAAAATAAGAGTACCAATGTTTAAATTGAATATTTTCAAAAATAAAAATATTTATATATAAATATATATACTTATAAATGTTCCTTATTCTAAAATTTCTTATTTAAAAACCAAGAGCTAACAAGATAAATTACCATGAATCAGAATAAACTCTTGCCCTTATAAAAAGAAAACCAGTAATAATAAGCCATAGCTCAGCCTAGGTCTCCCCTCAATCCGATGGGGGCGCAGTAGCGTGTAGCAATTCAGTAGATTTGGAGGTTTGGGGGAGGGGGGTTAGTATGTTTTTATGGATTCTGGAGACTGAAAAAGACACCGATATATGATTATTTTCTATCATCCTACAAAGCTATGGGGGGGGGGGCTCGAGCCCCAAAGCCCCCCTCCTTTCCAACGTCGTCATTAAGAAATTGAGTTTATCAATACAAAAATACATCTCATACAACCCCCCGAAAAAATTTCGGGGTCCCCAAGCCAATTCTAGGTTCCAAAGCCCCCCCCCCCTTTCCTACGTCGTCAGTAAGAAATTAAGTTTATCAATACAAAATTATATCTCATACAATCCCCCCAAAAAAATTTTCTGGCTACGCTCCTTGCCTCGTCGATTAGCATATAAAGACTGTGTTACATCATAAAACGATTAAAAGTAGATTACTATTAAAAGTAGCGTTTTTTCCGGCGGCGTTTTTTCCGGGTGGCGTTTTTTCCGGCGGCGTTTTTTCCGGTGGCGTTTTTTCCGGCGGCGTTTTTTCCGGTGGCGTTTTTTCCGGCGGCGTTTTTTCCAGCGGCGTTTTTTCCGCTCACCGAATTGAATGGACCTCAAAACGTGTCAATACACCAAAATCTCGAATTCGAATTTTTTCATGATTACAATACTTTCCTTACATGGTACATGTTCGGAAAGTAAAAATGTTATATGCCACCAATTTTTTACATACATGGAACGCCATTAAGTGTTTTTTTTTTTTTTTTTTTTTTTTTTTTTTTTGGATTGAGCAGATTGATTGCTGGAAATGCATACATCATGCATTGAAAAAGCAAGGTGTCTCTTAAGGTCTTTACAAATGATTTCAGAAGATGGATATTCAACAATGAAGATTCAAAAACACAATGTCTAGACATCATTTTGAATTAATACTATTTGTTAACTAGGTCTCTCATTTACTTTTCTTTTTTCTTTCTTGTAAAATCTAAAGGTTTTACTTTTTCTTTTTTTTCGAAAATAAACTGATTTCTAAAAAGAGAGAGCCAGAAATTTCAATGATTTGTCTCCGCTTCTTTTAACCCTTCAACGCGCAGTGTTCCCGCTCCGGGAACGCCAAACTCTGACGTTTTGACTGTCGCCAGTTACGAAGAATAGATTGGATTTCTATAAGAATAGTTGCGGGTGAGATAACTCCGCGAGAATCCTTTACTTTTTAGCACGTCACTTCCCGCAAAAAAATTCTCACGATTTTTTTTTTAACAGCACTGACATCTGCCGAAAAATGGAAGAACGCGAGAACAGCTGGATAGATGGCCCAACGCTGAAAAAAGGGCAGCCGTTGCCATCGCTCGACTTAACTACCAGTAAGATGGCGGACGATCGAAACGTTCATCGCGTGCCACAGATCTAGAGACCCTTTTTTTGACGACAGCTGGCTGTGCCCGGCACAGCGGTTAGTTCCCTTAGCACTTATAGTTTGTCTACAGGGCTACGACAAAGATTTCTTTTGCATTATGTCCTATGGGGAGAAATTCTGGAAAGTGCGCTAGCGTTTAAACGGTACATTCGATTGAACTTCAATTTGTTATATATGTTTGAATTATTCATCGATTAAAATTTATTTAAATGCTTGTTAATGGTCTTAATCGTAAGTGTTCGGAAAGTCGAGTGGAGTCACTCCAGATATATATATATATTTTTTCACTAGTTGTGCTAAGCGGCGTTTAAACTAAACGCAGTGGAAAAGAGTGCTCACTAGCGATTATCATTGCTTCTCAGCTTGCGCATGCGTCAGATGAGAGAGAGCAGGTTAAACCAGGGATCACATTATTAAAAATGAAAAAAGAAATGTTCTTTTGGGAAAAAAAAAAAATGTTTGTTTTCTGATAAAACAAAATGCTTCGTAAAACTTTTCTCACCCTCTCCAAACCTTGAAACTTTTATTGACTCACCACTGATACAAACTCTCCCATTTTCAACTCCCAAGAAATAATTATGAATAATAAGAGTATGATTGATGAAAAGAAATTATGATAATAATTTTAGTTTTTTCCTTAGACATTTTTTCGCCGGTTATGAATATCAAATTTCTCCTATAACGACTATTTACTTGCCTCGTTTTTGTGCAAACAGGTACAAGTTATCTTTGTTATTGAGCTGCGAACAAGAAATTCACTTTTTATTCCCGTGATAAATATCTGATGTGCACGATCACCCAAAAAATTGTTTAAATATTACCACCGCTAGAGAATTGTGGCTCTCTACAACAAAAATAGACGATGAAAACCTCTAAACGGACAGGGCCGTAACCAGAGGGGATGAGGGGTCTACGGGAGCTGAGCCCTTACCTAGCAGGCTCTGAACCGTCTCCCACATTAAGATTTTCAGTATCTAAAGAGTATTTCTTTTTCTAAGATTCAGTTTTTTTTTCCTTATAGTTTTACCGATAAATACGAAAACTTAAATATGAGTAGACTTTAACAATCGTTAAATTTTAAATCATTACCACCCTATAAATAAAAGCCCAGATGAAACAATTCTGGGTTGTACATTTCGAGACAAAACTTTTTTCTATCATTACTCCCAAAAGATTAGAAAGTTATGCTGAGAAAGCTTGAGAAAATCTATACATTCGGTGCAATCGGCTTGAAATTTTTCCCAACTATGTAATATATATATATATATATATATAGAAAACTTCTGCACCACTTTCTAAAGTTGAAAAGTCACCCTTTCCCTGATTTTTAGAATTTTTTTTGCCATTTTCCACTTTAGGAACTTGCTTTATTTGGTTTGAAAAGTTAAAAGGTCTACGTCATAGCCTTATTTTCAAGCAAATTCATTCGCAATTTTCGCAGTTTGTGAAAAAGTTATATTTAAAAACAAATCCATTAAATGCACACCATTGGACCAATCGATTTGCAAGGCATCTTATTAAAATGTCTCAATCCCATTCAAGAATTTAAAAAATCTTTTTTATGGTCCCCTAAATTAATATCTTCTTTGATCCGACAAAAGTGTTAGTAGCGACTCTATAATTTTATTTTAGGCACTATTTAAGTTCTATGCAGTGTTTATACCTTATTTTTACCAAATAGTATTCATTTTAAAAAAAATTGTGGTTCTTAAAATTAATTGTGTCTCAGTAAGTGTAAAATTTTATATTTTATAATCTGAAATCGTTTTTTAAAAATGAAATAATAGGAAAACTATTTAGTACTGCTACAGACACACACACACCAAAAAAAAGTAGCACAGTGATACAAGTTTTTCATAAACTCTTAAGTGTAGTGCAGTACCTGATGCTGATACCCCTGATGCTTTGAGTTCCTTTAAATTTTCTACCAAAAAAAAAAAAGAAAGAAAGAAAGAAAGAAAAGAAAGAAAGAAAGAAAAGAAAAAAAAAATTACAAACCACTTGGGGAGTGGCGGTAACAAGGAAGGTAATAGAACAGCGAGAAACGGGATAGGTTGTAAATTTTATTTATTGCCCGATTTCACCACCCTGCTTCACTTCTACCCCCCCCCCAAAGGATATGACCCCGCCTTTCATGCTCCCGAATTCCAAAATTTGGTGATAAATACTTTTTTCTGGTACTCTTGAGGGGGTTACTTCCCACACATCGGCACGCCAAGAGATCGCCAACAATTTCACCCCCTTTTCAAGAACGATCAGTGCGTGACCCTGCAGATCTAGACTCAAGGAAAATATCGCGAGGATGGCCCCCGTTCTAAAGTGGGGATGGCAAAAGCGGGAAGATAGCAACCCATAAATTACTCCAGCCAGTGTCATTCGGAGATGTCTAGGATGGGTATAATAAGAGTTCCTTTATCAGCAGCAATAATTAAAACTTGTCTTTAGAAAAATATTTTAAAACGCTAGAAGCATCGCACTTACTATCGCTTGTTTTGAAAAAAACAATTTAATATTTTATTATTTTTTTTTCACGATTTTAAAATTCGTTAATTTTAATTTAAAATGCGTGCGCTCACTGTCTCAGGAAGGAAAAAAAGAAAAGAAGGGAAATTTGAAGGAAGAAAATTGCGTGAACTATTTACATATATTTGCCTCAAAATTTACTTATTCGTTTTAGTTGTGGACGCAGGATCTTATTTTAGGCTGTGTATTCGGAGCACGTGACATGGTGCTTCCATTTTATAGTTGTCCTAGAAACTGCACAGATAGTATCAAAACACGTACTAAAATAATCTTTCACACATTATGAAGGTTTAATTTCTACCTGAAAATCAAAGTAAATTATCTGAATATTTTAATTGAATCCAACAAATTATTCGAAGAGTTTAGTTTCATAAATTGACATTTATTTTCCTCTTTTATTAAGATAGTTGCAAGTTATGCATAAATGTATAAATTTAATAATATCTGATGCTAATAACTAATAAGTAGTTCGAAAAATCCTCTAAAGTTTTAGACATTCTAAAATTTAAACTTCTGGTCAGAGAAAAGAGAAAATTAGATTTTTTTTTTTTTCGGAAACATATATCGTAATTTAATGTGTTCTCTTGAGTATTTGTAGAGCCTGAAATATTTAACCCATTAACCGTATATAGAACACTGTAAAACTAAAATTAAAAAAAAAAAAACCTGTTAAATTCTTTTTAAAAGCATTTTCTTAAATTCATGTTATATATTTTTTGCAATTCCCCTAAAGAACTCTTCAGCAATGTGACACAGGCATTTAAAAGTTTAATGTTAAGAAAATCTTCATGCACGGGTGATTTGTGAAACGTAAATTAATTTCATTTAAGTAATATTCCACAACAATTTTTTTTTCGGGGTTTCCCGCAAGTACCCTACAGAGAGTGTTCACACATTTTTGTAACGATTTTGCAAAGATATATATAGAAATAAATATAAGAATTTTATTTTCTAATGTGTTCAGTCTGATAGCCCTTTCTTTGAACCATCATATTACATCTTGATTTCAAAGATGAAAGTATCCTTTTCTTAAAACATCAAGGCTGATATTATTCCACTCCTCCATCACAATCTTGTAGTAATATAATCTTTTGTAGTAATATATGAATGTATCTTGTGTTTGCGTGATTATGGCAACGCTATACTAGGGCAATCTGCCAAGGATGGGAAGGTGCCTTGGCAGGAGAACTTTCTAAGGGGTTCTAAAGCGTATTCACGTTACATCTGGAAAAAACCTACTAAAAATCCAGACTGTTAGATCGACAGCTGCTCTTCGGGACCTTCACTCTTCGGCAGTCTACCATTTTCAGTGGCATAACTACTGTGCGATGGTAAGGCTATAAATGTATCTTAAAGTAGAAAGATAATTCAACTCATCTTCGTTTAGAAATATATTTAATTTTATATTTCAATTCCATTCATTATCACTGAAAAATAACGTTCAATAAATACTTGTCACACATTTTTGCTTTCATGCCTTTTAAGATGCAATTTATTCCAGGAAAAACTTATGTATATGTAAAAAAAAAAGTTACTATTACATTTGTTTGTTCATCTTAAAATACACTGGAATAAAATAAACTAGAAGTTTCTGTAGAAAATTTTACTTAATTGAAGTTTTAGACGTATTTCGTATTTTGTATGTATTAAGAAAATTAATGTATTTTGTATTTTTTCAATTTAGAAAGCATTTTGTATTTTGTAATTTTTCGTGTTTGAATAAATGTAATTTGTATTTTGCATCGAAAATACATTTTTTTATGTATTTTGCCCAACTCTGCTTCTGTAGTTGCTTTCAAAGACCATTGCAGAGCAAGCAGTAATTATTTTTATTTCCAACGGAGGGGAGAGTATGAGGGAGCGTCCTCTAAGTGAAACTGTACTCCCCCTCTCTAAACAACGGGGGATGAGGGGGAGAAAAGCAATAAACTTTAGGTTTACCTTTGCCGATCTCTGGGAAGATAGGCTTGAGGGAGACTGCAACATTTGATTTCGATGTATTGGAAATGTAATTCATGTAGTAATTCTCAACTACCTTGGCGAGTTTTACTCGTTGGCGATTTCTGTTGCACGATCTCGGAAACGGACTTGTTTTGGTTCTTAGATCTCACAACACACCGCCTTACTACTCAAAACAAACCAAAAAACGAAAGGTGAAAGATGTCGGTGTACGAAATAGAAACGTTGTTTCTTCCTAGACTGTTTGCATTTTACCTGAAGACTATATTTGAAAGTAAGTGATAATTAATCAGCATCCCATATTAAAAAAAAAAAAAATATTTGTATTATATTTTTATCCAAGCAAATTTATTTTTTATGCAGGCTTGCTTTTAAATATTTTAAAGGGGATTTCTAATTAGTTCAATTTGATTTGAATTTGGGGAATACGGCCGATTATCTACATGACGGATCTAGGCAGACGGGGGCTTCAACTCCTTGGAGGTCTTTCTAAGGGGACCTAACCGTATTTACGCGAAATTTTGGAGAAAATTCCGAACAGCTAGATCGACGGGCGCGATCTCGGTTTAAACCAGGCTCTTTGGAACGATTTACGCTCGGCCACTGGTCGGGCCTTTATTAGTTCAAAAGTTAATTCTTAAATACTGATCATAATAGCAATAATAATAATTTATGTGCTTAATTTTGGAATACTTTCTCACTATATTATATACTTGTAATATGTTGTAAAAAAAAGTAATGCTATGTGTTTATCTAAAAATAACTTTGGAGAATTAATATTTTCGTAAACCAAATTTAATTGTGAATAAAATAATAATCATATAACATTAATAAAACTAATGTTTGTATGAATTTATGTGTTAACGTAATATCTTGAAACTGCTTTGAAACTAATCAAAATGTCAATGTTAAAAGATTTAAGGATACCTTTTATAAGAATTGGGGGGGGGATTAATATAAAAATCATACGTGTATAGTTATAGTGTTAATTATAATGCATGTGTCATTATTTTATTTACTTTCCCCATGTGCTTTTATAATTTTCTCCTTGGAATAAGTAATATTATTTGCATTTGATTTTATTAATTTGAAAAAATAATTTTCAAAGCTTATATAAAAAATATTTAAATATGCAGGGAAAACCAATTAATGAAGATAATTCGTTTTACTGAACGTTTGCATTGGTGTTGCGACAAAAAATAGAAAGAAAAGAAATAACGAAAAGAAAATTGACGCAGACTTTAAAAGCAGAATTTCTGATTTTTCATTAATACAATATTTTTTTTTTCTAATCATATACTCTCTACCTTCATGCTCAATAAGTTAATTTTAACTACATTTTCCCTGCTATTAAAAATTTAATTTGAATTTTTAACTAAATAAAAAATTATTTCAAAATGCTCCTATCAAATTATTTTACACTCATTTATTTTCAATGTTTATTCAAAATAACTAATTCATAAAAATGCTTTAAACAATTTCTTCAACTTATTTATTTATTTATTTCCAATAATAACACTATTATCTAACTGTATATGCTATAGAAAATGTGATGCGGGCCAAAATAATTATGCTAAGAATTTAAGAAGTATATTTTGTTAAATGCAGGGTTATCACATGATGAATTTTTTAATTGAAAAATAAACTGCGTGTAAAACTTTTCAATATTTTGATCGGAAAGTCAAGGTTTTTTTGAAAAGAAGAAACAAACACGCAAAAATACCAGTTTTTGAATTTATTTTTAGTTAAAGTATTATTTTATCCCACCGCCCGGCATTTTTTTTTTCTCAATAACTGTCCTTTTTAGATTTGCATTAATATAATTCATAAATAACAATGAAACTAAGTAATAACATTTTACTTTTCGAAAAGTCTCAAAGAAAGTATTTGTTGAGATTTCAAGTATCTTTAAGGAAAATGGTTTTTTAATGTAGTGTCGTTTAAGAATAGTTTAAATTTTATGCGATACAACTTCACAAAAATCGTTTAAAAATAACTTATTATTATTAGTACTCATTTAACAGACAAATGTGTTTTTGTAAACGGAAAATGGCTAGTGTTTCAAATCTTTCTCTATTTTACATTGGCGTAACTTATTGGGGGCAAGAGGGG